>JBBELK010000147.1:2895469-4343204 GCA_037783545.1 Henricia sp. BOLD:AAB3569 | reverse complement strand
TGGGATGTTTAACCTGTTAACCGCTTAACCCAAAAAAATAATTAAAAACCGGTTAGCTGCACGTGGCGTTATCACTTTCAACCCACACACACCACCGATAATACTTGCCGAACCCGAACAAATGTTTGGGAAGAAATGTTCGAACTTTTGCCGAACCGTCTTTGTTACAGCATTACTCTGTTGGCATATTGTTTTCATGGAGTGACCCATACAGAGTTCGATATCTGTACTCACTGTTCAGTGTAAGATTGAGCGCCTCCAGAAAATTGCCCTCTGCAGCATTGGAGATGTAGCCGGCTGGTAACTGGTGCTCCGCGTGCTGGTTACCTGTGGAAAATCAGACCGGCAATTTATCGCAATGATTAAAGTGTTTTTTGGTCACTTTGGTTTTAAAGAGGCATGACCAGATTTTAAAAATAGATTTCGTTCAAACCCAACAATCACTCCATGCGTACATACTTTATGGACGGCAGGCAAGGCACATGTCAGACATCTGAACACGTCATGAAGATGTCTCTAATATATGGATCCATTCGCCAAGTTTTAAGTTACTCATTCCTTTTCAGAGTTTGTTAGCATTTTGTTGAAATTCTTTTTCTAATTTCAAATTAATTTCAAATTATTTAAATTAGGCAAGTTTTGATGCCGATTGTGTCACAACAAAATACATGTACAACACCAGGCTAGTCTTTTACCATGTTTTAGACTGTTGTTTTTTGTGCTAAGGCCTGTCCGCATTGGACTTCTTTTGGGAAAACATACGGAGACGATGGGTACTTTTCCCATTTTTAATCCAGTGCAGACAGCCTAGGAAGTTTTCCTCTCAGTAACTTTTCCCGAGTCCAGCGGTTACTTTTCATGGTCAACTGCTGCCCAGGAAAATTGACCAGGTAACTTTTTCGGAGTTGATAAGTCCAATGCGGACACATCGAGTCGGTAAAAACACTCTGGAAGCGTACGTCCGGACCGTGAAGGTCATACTGCGAAAGGGACACTGCGCATGCTGTTTCACGGTCTTGGTAAATTTTCCCGTGTCAAAAAAGTCAAAATGCAGACAGCAGTAAAATTTAGCTATTTTTCATTTTAACATTGTCTCGGTAAAATCTGCTGAAAAACAAGTTCAATGCAGACATGGCTTTAGCCTTTCAAGACTTTGAGTACATTTCAAGCAATAAATAACGTTTACATTTATTTAAATATTTTGGCAGTAAATTTGTATTTTGTCTTTAATTATTTTCTTATACTGTGTGTAAATATATGTACAATGCTACAGTTTGGTGATTTTTTTTGCTGACAACTTGACAAATTTAATACATTCTGCGATAAATTAAATTAAAATGGAGTGAACTTTCAAGTTTTTATTTGTGTCAAATTTCAAGGCTAAATTTCATCAAAAATAAAGATCCTGTTGCCTGTAAAGGCCTTTTCCCACTACCCACCTCCGACCCGGGTAACTTTTCTACCCGGGTAACGGTAAATAACCCGGGTTACATTTAACCCGGAGTTTCTTTTCACACGACAAGCGTTAACCCGGAGAAGCACTTACCCGGGTCGTCTCTTACACGGGTACAACAGTGACCCTTTTCCCACGGCATTTCTGCATGCGCACGTACCCGGGTACACCAATCAGCACAAATACCCAGAAACCATTGTGTGTGGAAAATCGATCGGTCGATCAGGCTGCGCGCGCACACAAAAACATGGCGGACGACACAGAAACATCGCTGGCAATTTTGCTGTTAATATTTCGCATGTTGAATAATATTTATCGATGTGTGCTTTGTCACTGGCCCCACGCGTATTTTGTTGTACACTTTAATGTCACTGCCTTCAGAAGAGTACCAGTTTGACAGTGCCATTCAAGCGGGGGCGCACTTGCAATCATTATTGCAGCAATAATTTAACTCGATAAATAGCCTACCTGGGTCTGCTATTGTCGTCGTTTCCCACGACAAACGTTAACCCGGAGAATCGTCTCAAGGTCGCCGTTAACCCCGAGATTGGTGGGTTAACCCACCTCCCGAGCAGGGCTAGAAATTACCCGGGTTAAGTGGCATTTTTGGCCAGATAACCCGGGTAATTCGTAACCCCGAGATTTGCCGTGGGAAACGAACCCTTAACCCGGGTAATCTCGGGGTAAAATTTTTCTGTTACCCGGGTTATCTCGGGGTTAAAGTGCCGTGGGAAAAGGTCTCAAATTGCTTAAACTGGGATACAATAGTGAAGATCAGTTTGTAGAAACATCAGTGAAAGGTTGAGAAAACACTTGTAGAAAATTGCTCAATTCTCCAGTATACATGTATAGTAAAGTTTGTTAATGGAAGGGACAACACTTGCAAAGGGTTGCCTAACTCTGTACAATTTATGTAAGTTGCCATCTTTTGCCATTTTCAACACTTTTAACACTTAAAAATCAGAACAAATACAATAAAACGGACTAGTTGGCAGGTATGGATTCGGCAATTTGAGCGTCCTTGGGGCGGTGCCCGCCGTGAGGTAGGTTTAATCGACGAATCAATGCATGCCCTGTGGTCACAATTAGCGGTGACGTTTGCGGTTTGTAAACAGTGGTGAAAGCGAATTGAAGCCGAATCGAGATGTAAGGTCTTTCTATAAATTAGGGGTCCAAAAGTGTGACATTTAGTGTCCCCCGTTACACCTGATATGTGTTATTTTTTGTACAAAACTCATTAAAATGGCTTTTAAACCATTTTGTATGAATTGTACTTTATGGGAAGTTTTTAAATAATGTGTCCTGAATTTACAAAAACAGGATGTAAAATGTAACAGGGGAACCCCAAAATTGGACCCCTAATTTATAGAAAGACCCTGCAGTGTAAACGCGGCGAATGTTTAGTTTTAAGGTCGCAATAAAAATGCTGGGTCTGTATCGACCTTTGCCGTTTCGAGTGTAAACACGGTGTTTGTCACCTTGGCAATTTCACAATGCAAGGGTAGGCATTACACAGGGAGGTTATCTGTAATTGGAGATGGAGGGGGGTGCGAATTTACTGGTAGCTCTGGCTTATATTGCTTCCAAAATTACCACTTGCTGCCTTTGATCAATAAAACTAATGAACTTGACACTGACAAAGATACATGTACAGCCTTGGCTGGAGACTTGTGCGAGTACGGTACATATACTTCATAAAAAGACCAATATTAACAGTTAATTAAGGTTTGTTTTGCCCTTACCCGACGTATATTAGCACTGTATACTCAGTGCTTTCCTGAGACACTATGACAAAATTCATAGTGTGCTCGGGTGGGATTCGAACCCACGACCTCCTGCAAACAAGGCAGACGTCTTAAACACTCGACTACCGAGCTAGCCGGTGTTGAATGGCCGGTTAGAATCATTTCACAACGGGGATTGCAATTAATCAGTAATTAGTCAATATTAACAGGTCTGGTAAAGAGTTGTGAGCCGTGGTGTCACCATTCGTGAGGCATCATGGCCGAGTGGTGTTGCGTGTTGAATCTAAGGTCCTGGGTTCGAATCCCATCTTGGCTTGCCCATGGTGCGTGTGCTACAAATTGCCTCTCTCCACCCAGGAGTAAATGGGTACCTGTGAGGGCAGTGAAAGCTGATGTGTTTGATTAGTCCCTGTGCACGTAAGCTAATGAAAAACAAATGGGATCACTGCAAATGATGTACTGTAGCTTTTTAACACTCACTCAAAAAAAAAAAAAGAAATAATGAAATGAATTTTTTTTTACCTTCTTATGAAACCTACCTCGAATGTAGTGAGACTGCAGTCTTTGGCCATACTCAATGCAGTGGGATTTTAGGGTTACTAGGAGTGGGGTCCAGTCGTCACGTCGCTCGTTTTGTACGATCACTCTGGGAAAACAAGAAAAACAATGAGACGATGCCGGAAGCTATTTACAATCCATAATAATACTAAAGAATGACAGGTACAATATTTACAATTTTTAAATGCCCATTGAAACTGAATAAATGCCAACTACATGTATCTCCCTCGGCTGCACCTCGGGAGATAGTCCAAATTGCAACAAAAAATTGTATTTTTCCTTTATATTTGTGACCCGCTCTGCAAAAAAGGGTATTAAGTCGCGCTGGCTAGTATTCTTTTTGCGACCATAAGAAGAAATCTGTGGCATTTCTACGCTCATTAAAATACCTAAACACAAAAGAAATTCCAGGCGTAATGCAGACATTCCAGGGGGAACACAGACATTCCAGGCGGTATCTGGGCACCGCCAGGAATTTCCATTGTGTTTTGGTATTTTATTGAGCGTGGATTTGCCGCGGATTTCTTTTTATGGTCGCAAAAAGAATACTAGCCAGCGCGACTTAAGACCCTTTTTTGCAGAGCGGGTCACATTTGTTCTGTATATAGACCCTTATTTGCACCGGTGACTATGAAAGGGGGCAGGTGACAATGACTGTACAATGGCCGCCCGTGCGCAGTGTCTATAGCGCCATTTTTATACCTGTATTCTTTTAATACATTTACAATTGAGCTGGTCTGCAGGGTAAACAAGAGCAGTGCATCACTCTTGAAGACGAATCACTTTTCATTTTTGGTTGTGTACATTAGGTTCAAAATTTTTTGTGTAATAATTTTGAGAGTTGGTCACTAGTCTGCATCTGCACTGCTCTTATAGATACATAATTAATGTAATGCCCTATGAATGCATAGTTCCGAGTTTGCCTAGTTAGCCCCGCCCCCGTGGATATTGTTGCTATGGCTCACACGTTATCGTCAAAATGGCGACACGCAACGCACAAAGCAATGGGACTTTCAACGGAAAGCACAGATTCATTGAAGAAAACTCAAAGGTATTCATGTTTCAGGGTCGACAGTTATCTTAGAACACACCGAGTAAAGGGCCAGTAATACAGGGATATCATATCATGACATACGTAGTTTCGTACCTTTTAACAACGAAACGACCGGCCTTCAAATAAAAAATTCACCCGGATCGTCGCATACAACACTGTACAAATTGTATGGGGCCGGCAGAACATATCGCGTGATCATGTTGTTGTGAGCGTAGTGCACTTTGACCTATGTCAGTGATATCTGCTAGCTCTGTTGTGATTGGTCGGCGGGTTCGGTTGATTGACAGGTCGGAACTATGCATTGTCTCCCGCCCGCCCCCCAAAAAATATATAAAAATATTCACCAAAAAAACTCTTCCGAATGTTTCTCCTATCACATGATAAACCCTCTCCACAAGGCACATACATGTACAAGTTCGCTGACAGCAATTTGGTATATGAATTAATGTTTGAGATCATTACATTTCCTTACCTGTAGAAATCTTCATAGATTCTGCCTCTGTAGTCAATGTGCAGACATTCTCGTCTGTCCTCGGTAAACTGGTCTGATGGGGAAAAAAACAAGGATTTGAGGAGCGTATTCAGATTTTTTCACAAATGGATTTCGTTCTAACCCAACGATAGTATATAATACCTTCCCAAAATAATGTGCGTGGGGGGGGGGGGGGGAGTGCGTGGCTTCCTTGGGGGGAGGGCGGTGCGAAACGTAGAGATCACAAATCCGGAAAAATCTCACCCCTGCTTCAGCATAACAAATTGATTAAATTACATCAAAATGACTCATGTTTGTGTTCGCTAGGCGTACTTCACAGATTTGCATCGCAGAAGCCCCTCCCCTCTCCCACAATGGACCAAAAATGTCGCAATAGGCTCCGGCCCAACATATGCATATAAGTCTGTTTTCAATACTGTAGAGACTTTTTCACCAGGATCATAACTCTGTGCAATGTCAGTTATCTTCTCTTAAAACAAAAGAAATATCTTAAGACAGATCTAAGGAGATAACTTAAGCAACAAATAGTGCAACAACATACCTTTCTGAAAACTGTGTACAAATTTCCTATTTAACGTATGTAACATAGGACACATACTTTGTGACATTTTTTGATGTCCTTGTTACATACGGTATATTGGAAATTTGCACATAGGGCTTTCAGGAAGGTATGTTGTGGCACTTTTCGTTTAAGTTCTTTAGCTGAAGTTATCTCCTTAGATCTATCTTAAGATATTTCTTTTGTTTTGAGAGAAGATGAATGATATTGTACAGAGATATAATCCTGGAGGAAAAGGTCTCTCCAGTATTGAAAACAGACACATATGTGCAAATTTGAGTCTAGGGTCTGTGGGTCCTAACCGTAGCTGCCACGTTGTACTTTGCACAATATACTCATTGATAAAATAAAATATCACACTGAATTGCCTGCTTCCTCAGCGAAGAAAGGCTGACATGTTGCAGAAAAATGTGCAGAGCGCATAAAAGTAAGTTTACCGAAACACTACCGAACTAAAAGAAAATGTTCGGTTCGGACCGGTTCTGTTCGGAAGTGCAATGTTTGGCAAAAACTTGATCGGTTCGTTCGTTCGTTTACACCATTAGTTAACTTACCAATTGATTCCGCGTAGTAATAGATCCTGGAAATGAGAAATATGGTGACTTCATTTACGGTATTCTTCTCTTTCCAATGATGGAAGAGATCGGCGAAAAAGCCATTGACAGCCTTCTCCCACAAAAGTTCTCCTGAAAAACAAAAAAACAAAGCAAGGTCAGAGGTTAAATTATCAAGGATAGAGGTAAAAGCTACAACGTCGGAAGTAAATCGCAAACGTCTGAAGTCAAATCGTCGAGGCCAGAGGTCAAAATTGTCAAGGTCAGAGCTTTAAGTGTGAAGGTCAGAGGTCAAATTATCAAGGTAAGAGGTCAAAACTACCAAGGTCAAATTGCCACAATCAGAAACATTAACTGTTAGGCTGCGTTCGGGCGTGTACTCGTGTTAACACGAGTTATACTCCTGCGCGCGTGAACGGCAAGAATAACGACACTCGGGTCAGTGAGAGTATGCTCTCACTACTCCCCAACAAATGGGGAGTGTGCTCTTACTCCTGTCAAGTGTCATGTGATTTGTACGAAGATGGTGGAATATGGGTGAGATTTTTGGTGAATTTGCTCAACGTGTCAACTCAATAACTGAAACAATAACTCAATAAGGTTTGTTTTAGACGGCATCAAAGGTTCTCACGACTTACGGCCTGTATTTCCTCAGTTTCTTGTGAGCAATGAAACGGCATTTTTTTGTGCAGTGATGGTAAGAGACGGCCATCTTCACTGATTGCCATTCGCGCACGCGGACTGCGGACTTGCCGTTCGCGTGATGTGACCCGAGTGCAATGCGCACGCATTACTCCCGAGTAATAAGAACTGCACGCCCGAACGCAGCCTTAAGGTCAGAGGTGGAAATTGCCAGGGTCAGAGGTGCAAATTCCCATGGTCAGAGGTGAAAATTGTCAAGCTCAAAGGTCAGACTGTCAAGGTCAGATGTTAAATTGAGTTGGAAATCAAATTGTCAAAGTCAAAGTCAGAAGTCAAAGTCAGAAGTCAAAGTCAGAAGTCAAAGTCAGAAGTCAAAGTCAGAAGTCAAAGTCAGAAGTCAAACTGCCAAGGTTAGAGGTCAAATTAACATTGTCAGAGGTCAAACTGTCAAGGTCTAAATTATTATTGAGTGCAATCGCAAATGTGACAGCATTTATCCAAAAAAAGAATTGTCAGATATTCACCGTTGGCATCAAATTCCCACATCTCGGAGCTCATCTGTATGAACAGATAGACCATGGCCGTAGAGGAACGGAACGCAACGCGGGTATCCTCCGTCACCGCACCGCACATGACCTTCTCGCCTCGTGCCCAGAGTTCATTGACCTGAGCCCGGATGCTAGAATATTCCACCTTTTTGGAGAGGCAGGCGCAGGTGCCAATCTGAAGAGAGAAATACTACAAGTCTAAACAAACAAAAAAGTCCTACTTTTGATCTTAAATAACATTTGCCGACGGATTTAAAGGAACACACCGGCTTTGTTGGGCTATTTTGGGCTCGAAATAGACCCATACATTATTCTGAAGCGCCTTCGAGAGTAAATTAGATATATTCTGAAAAGACGCCGTCAAATTTTGCCGTTTTTGAGCACTTTTGAAAAATTCAAGGTCACGTGACTTTTCGGAACCAAATTCTGGTTCGATCTTCGTTAAGACAGATGTGAACGCACGCTTAATTAACTAACGATGATTAACTAATCTTCATCGAATGAAGTGATTTCTCTAGTGAGAACGGGGTCTATGTATGAGGTCCCTTTGCACCTCTTGATGAGTTACGCAAAACGATCGCAATGGTTTGTAATGACATTAGGAGTGATCCTGCATTCCTTCAGACGCATTTAATAGGCAGCAGCAGTGCATTCCACCACAATATCGACATTGGAAGACGCCAAGTCGAAAGTGGCAGATGCTGAACTCGAATCTCTATAGATACCTAGCACCGGCAGGGGGCCGGTTTTCATATTTAAATGATGCGACAAGAGGTCTACAAAGTGCCTACTCGTGCATGACACAGGGTAACAGTATGATCGCCACCCCTGTCATGGCCGCCCGTGCAACTATGGGTAATTCTCAAAATTAGGGGTCCAAAAGTGTGACATGCTTTTTAAGATTTCAAAGTGTTTTTAGTGATTGAAAGTGGTTTCCCAGTAGAAAAATATTATTTTTATTTCAACAAATGCCACTCAAATTTAATGTTTGTGTGTAGGTATGGCACCAAGATTAATGCAAACTCATTCTACAGCCAATTTTCATTGGCGTACGTAACCCGGGACACCAAACTCCTATTCAATACCATGGAACAAATTATAAGCCTTTATGGTCTTTTGTTTTCAATATTTTTCAGGAAACAGGGAACAAAATATTGAGAAAAATTATGCTGCCCCCTATAATCACAGGCCACAGTCCATTACTGGGAATTTGTGATCATGAGTGGTGATTTTTGAAGCAGAGAGTGTCGTACGTAACTGGGACACTAAATGTTTTGGACCCCTAATTTAGGGAATTACCCCTATACAATAAATGGGCCATACAACAGCCTAGGTCTTTAATACCAAGCTGTTTTTGAGTCTCCACATATCACATCGGCTGATGTACTGGTCCTTAAAGATCAACTCTACCAGGTCAAGACAGACATCTTGATGGGAAGACACTTGATGAACCTCGACATCCTTGTATGCTCTGAGCTGAAAGAGATTGGCTATGGTTTGGTCAACACTGATGATGTCTGTTGGCAAAAAGAAAATTAAAACCACTTGTATGCTTTCACATGAGGATAATTCCAGGATTAAGCCCAGTTCAAACGTGAAAGCGAATGCCAATATGAATTGGACATGAATCTGAAATCAAAAAGTCAAAATAAAAATCTGACAGCAGACATACACACAAGTTGAAACCTGTTGAACTTTCTGTGAAAGTTTACCAACTTCAACTCTCGGAATCTTTGATGCAGATTTTTAAAGACAGATTGCATGATTGGAAAACCTTTAAAAATAGGAACAACAGCATTACATAACTCAAGAATAATGTCGATAAATTGTCAGACACATAGATGCAGCAATACTTCAGAAAACCTGAAAAATCCATGCATGGTGTTTGTGTATGACCATGTTTTCAAAATGTTTAAACGAAACCCAATTTTAAAGAATTTACAATAGTTTTCAGAGGGTTATTTGTAATGACTTCATGAAATTGAAATAAATTTATATGTGGTCGTAGTAAATATTTGACCAGATAAAGGTTCAATGATTATTTTGGGGGCCTAGGGGTATTGTGTACATTGCACATGCATCTATAGACTATAAACACCAGCAACAACCTTTAGTGTCGGCCGAACGGTTAACCGGTTTCAAACCGACACTTGAAAGAATTGCAAGCCGGTTTCTGAAATAAATTTCCATCCCTACTGCAGACAACCTTTTAAAAAAACCAATCTGGGTCTGTCAATCATACACTTTTGTCTCCTTTTTAAAAGTACACATATGTAGATAAAAACTGTGGAGTTGTTTGTGGTAATTTCTTTGTTACATATTGAGTACATGTACATACTGTACCAGACCATGCAAGAATTGTGTCTACTCTCTAGTTTTCATTTTACAGTTTCAAAAATTACAACAATATCGTCTGCAAAAAGTAGTG
Source organism: Henricia sp. BOLD:AAB3569 (assembly GCA_037783545.1). Taxonomy (NCBI): domain Eukaryota; kingdom Metazoa; phylum Echinodermata; class Asteroidea; order Spinulosida; family Echinasteridae; genus Henricia; species Henricia sp. BOLD:AAB3569. The sequence continues at coordinate 4,333,170 of JBBELK010000147.1, read as the reverse complement.
TACAGGCAGTAGTCTATGGTGATTCACACGTACACGTTCGTCACAAAGACAAACAATGTAATCAATGCCTTTAGCACTTTTCAGATGACAATGTCTGTCCCCATTACGAAAGTGACATCTTCAAGTATATCCTGTAATTTCTTAGAATTTTGAGAAAGAACAGCCATTTTTGGTAATCACCATGATCACAGAAAAAAAGTGATTTGGAATGTAGGGCCTACTTGAGGCCAAAATATAAATGGGGGAAATTATTTGCTGTTTAGTCACTTTTTGTGTCTCACTCTCCAATTTATCAATTGTATGCATTAGTGTGGACAGACCACAGATTTATATCAACAGCTAGATAAGAAACAACTGTGTTATTGAATGGCACATCACCGTAACCGGTTTCAGGCGGTTTGGAACGCGTCCGCGTGTACATGTAGTGCGTTTTGTGTTCGAACATAACACGTGCGATTGTCACAAACATTGAGAAATTGCGCATGCAAGAGATTTTATGTGTAATTCAATGGAGAAGTGCCCAAAACCATGCAAATGAGGTGCCCAAACTTATAAATTATGCAAATGTTCCCAGAAATATGCAAATGATGCCCAAAACTATGCAAATTAAGGTGCCCAAAACTATGCTAATGAGAAGGCGTGGTTATGCGCGTCCCGGCTCCATTTCCGTTCTAGTTTTTAATGAAGTTCTGTGGGACAGACCAACGTTCAATTGGCAATTTCCCCCACAGTACCATTTTACATGAAAAAGAAAATCATGTGGTGTTTGTTACCACTGCTATCATCACTTTTAGTTGGGTTTTTCTTGTCAACTTGTGAAGTAAAATTCTGGTTAACTGCAAATGATGTAATGGGGCTTAGAGGATAGACATCAATGGTTTTGAAAGAAAAACAATACCTTTTCCTTTTTGCTGCAAATCAGTTTGAAATGACTTCACTTGCAGTAGAAGGTGACTGGGGAAAAAAAGAAGCAAAAAACACTTTTAACCTCTCATGCCAATTTGATTTTCTTCAGAATTCTTTCTGTGCCATTTGAAACATTTTCACACGATTCGACTGTGTATTCCACAATAAATGGCGTCAATTTTCATGTTCCATGTGAAAATGTCAATAAACAGAAAATGTAGTTTCAGGGGAATTAGTGTAGGGACACTTGCCATCCACTTCCATGGGCTCTAATACATACATGTAGGTAAAAGTGCATCTAGTAAGGCATTTGTTTTTGTAAAGGTACATGTAGGTACATATACATGCAAGTCGTTTACGAGCCAATATTAGCTCATACGACCGGTACTCATCCCCGGTTTCCGTGGCATGGAGTGACTACCGTAGGAGCAATGCTACATGTACATGTAATGCCAGTCCATTGAGGTCTACCCCCAGCAACTAGTTGGGTTTCCCCAACCGTATTTGCTGGTCCCCATTTATACACCCGGGTGGAGAGAGACAACGTGGAGTGAAGTGTCTTGTGCAAAGACACAACGTGGTGCAATGGCCAGGTTTCGAACCATGGACCTCTCGACAGGCTATCCACTAGACCACCACGTCTCCGCTAAAAGTGCATCTACTATATCAAAAAAAGAAGAAAAAAAATAATTTGTAAAAACATATATCCCCTGCATCCTACCTATATTTTACACCCAACATCCCTCCACCACTTCACTTCACAACAAAGTTAAATATGTAAGACCCAATTTTAAAATTACCTGCTGTTCTCGTCTGGGTGAAATATCTCCAAGATATCCCCAATCTCCACATTGGGAAATTCCTTGGGATCGATAACCAGTTCATCTTCTGCAATGTGAATAAACAAAAAAAATGTTTTTGTAGCACTAGAAGCCATCCAAACACAAACATTTATGTCGGCACTGAGATGACCACAAGAGGGCGGGATATCTTAGCAGTGATTCGCGATGTTCGTTCATCTGTAAAATCTAGCTGTAGTGTTAGATCCAGTTTGCTGGAAAAATGTAAAGAAAAATTACGTTGGACTAGTTTTTTTCCTGTTTAGAAGAATCATCGGGGAAAACGGACCTGCAGCCGATTTCACGAAACACTGCGCAACTTGCGCCATGGCGTAAGACTTACGCCATAACTTTATGGCGTAGCTGCGCAATAAACCCAAGATCGATTTTACGAAACTCTCCTTAGCTGCGCAACGTTTATTTTTTCACTTTAGCACTTGTAACTTCTAGGACGAGGATAATTTCTAGTTTATCAACGACTATTTGATGTTTGCGCTTGGAAAAATAGTCATACATAAAACATACGTCGTTGTTTTTCACAAATTTTGCACGGTCATCATGGCTGCCATCGCTCATGTCGCTCGGTCATCATGTGTCACGTCTACTTTTAGAAGGCTAAAAGTGTTTTTTTGACGTTTATTTTGGGACGTTATAATTTTCTATATAACACTTTTAGCCCCTTACCAATTTAACCCCATTCGCGAAACAAACATTTCTGTTCGAATTTTCATACTTGTGTTCAACTTTGTTTCATACCTGTATAAATAGTCTCTCTTTTGTCAACTACTTATAAATATTGTGGAAAAATCAGAGTTGAATTTGGTGCAGTTCTGCAGTAAGAAACTTTCATGCGACTGGACATGCGACTGGACACAAAACTAACTCGCAAGACCATGTGACTTTTCGGAACCAGAATCTGGTTCCGAAAAGTCACGTGTCCTCCGTTTTTTGAAAATTGCAAAAAAAACAGCAAAATTCTGTTGTTTCTTTACGATGCGGTAAATAAGCACGTGTAGCTAGCTGTATTCTCGACATTTGTCATTGACAGTCCTACGACACATTTTTCCAACTAACGCCACCAAAAACCATTGCGCAAGTTACGCCAATGTTTAATTTTTACTGTAAGGTGAAATTTCAGATTGGTGAACGGCTGCCATTTTGATCGGGCAGCCATGGCAAATATTTCGCCATGGACAATAAAATCTGATCGGCTAAAAGTGATTCATCATGACCCAATGTTAACGTCAGAAAATCACTTTTAGCCTTTAAAAGTAAACCCCTTAGGTGTGCGTTTGGTTTTTGGGGGGAGGGGGGGAGGGGGGGGGGGGGGGGGGGGGGGGGGGGGGAAGGGGTCTATGTCATGGCCGGGAATATGTGGACCGGGAATCAGTCTAAATCAAGCTTTATGAAAGAAAAGGGGGGGGGGGGGGGGGAATCATTTATAGGTGCATACATCATCATCATCATGATGTATAGTGGCGAACGTGTCCGGTATTTATAGGCCCTACCTCCGACGTTTTTGCGATCAACTGAAAGCGACTCTTTCCGTGTCCATAAAGCAAACATAAAAAGTCATTTCGGCCTTGTGAAAGTATCCAAAACTGGGGCCAATTTCATGGCGCTGCTAAGCACAAAAATTTGCTTAGCACAGGATTTGTTTGCTTTATTTTGCAAAAATAGATTGCCAGCCAAAATCAAAATCAATGTGTACTGAAAGGTATTCTCCTACTCTTGCGAAGAACACAAGTTTGCGTATAATTTTAGCTTCTAATCCATTTTATAAAGCAAATAAATCCTGTGCGAAGCAAATTTTTGTGCTTAGCAGCGCCATGAAATTGGCCCCTGGGGCCAATTTCATAGAGGTGTTTAAGCACAAAATTTGCTTAAGCACAAAAAACTCTTGCTTAGTAGAGAATGTTACCAGTGAAATTCTCATGTGATAGAAACAGTGTATGACCAGTGTTAGAGGACTGTTTCATTACCATGACAATCACATGGAATTTTTCCTGGTAACCTCATTTTGTCAAGCAAAGTTTTTCATGCTTAAGTACTATTTTATGCTTAAGCAGCTCTATGAAATTGGCCCCTGGTCTATGTGGACCGGGAATATGTGGACCGGGAATATGTGGACCGGGAATATGTGGACCGGGAACCAGTCTAAATCAAGCTTTATGAAAGAAAATATAAACTAAACAAAAATCGGTAAACTTACCACTGAAACCTTTTTGATGGACCCACAGCTTGAACAGCTTCATGTTGCTTTTTGGAGGTTACTTTACTGGCTCAAGAAATCCATTCATGGAGTAAATTTTACGATGATATTCCGCAGCGCAGTCCAAACTCGACCCGGCCCCTGGGCGCCGCCATGTTAACCCGTGACAGATATATTTTCGGATACGCGTCAAACAAAAACGGGCCCCGCCCCCGGGGCGGGTCTAAAACCGACGTGTTGCACTAGCTGACCAATCATTGCATTCCTGGGTGACCCACATGATTTACCAACTGCAGGTTGAATTTAGATTTGCAAGAACTGAAGAAAAAAATATTAAAGTTATCACAAATTATTCCCTTGAACAAATTACTGGAAATTAGAGGAAAGCGCGATATCGTCAATAAAGATAATTGTCGAATGACAAGAATTAGGCCAAGAAAAAAATAGCCGTGTTTCCTATTAGTATTACCCACCCCAACCTAGAAAATCATGCAGAACCTATATTTTTGCTAAAAAAACAATACAAAATAAAAACTTATTGTGCCTACCTGAAACCTAAATGTTGTCAACATCGCCTTTATTTTTTTTTACCCTCTTAAAGCATGAACAAGTTGCTCACTCTTGTGTATTTGCAATGTTGTAATGAAGTGGTATTTGTGCATTATTGCTGGTCTCAAATGCGGCACCAAATGCGTCCACGTGTCTTTTGGCGATCCAAACAATCTCATGATTGTGCGCACTTTGAAGTTTTGGGCGGGACTTACTGGATCGGCCTCTTTGCTTTCGTTTCTGAATAATATTCATAACTCTGTCTGTTGAAATCGAGCTTTCCAGCAAAGATAAGTCCCGCTCAAACAAATATCATGGTGCCTATAATCATGATAATAATTTAAAGAGGAAGAATCCCCCTTGACGAAAATACAGCATTTAGGCTTTTTTTTTCGATAGTCCAAACATCCCTCTTGCCGACGTGGATTTTTATTTTTTTTTAATTGTCGGTTTTAAGTGGATAAATTGCAAGCAAAAGTGCGCTTTTCGAAAATGAGATTTTCGCGATTTCTGAAACGCTCATTAGGTATTCATGATATGCGCGTGACCCCGTGACGCAATCCTGAGAAAGAGAAGTCAACACGATAGTTAGCTCGATCCTCTTTGGGAAAACCGTCTGTTTTTTGAAGAATTTTGTTGTTCCAAAAAGCCAGAGATATGCCCAGTAGCTGCGTGGTTGTATGTTTTACCAGACACTATGAAAAGAAAAGAGCAGAAAGATTTTCTTTTCTATTACCGAGAGAGAAAAATAAGTCGCTCATATAACTTGTACGGCCGATGTTCAAACACGTGGAAACTACGCCCGCAGGGGACCGTACACAGACCGCTGTGAATGCCGTTCGTTCCGTGACAAAACCACCCTTCGCAATGCACCAGTATTTACTTCAAAAGAGCTTCACTGTGAGCAAATTTCATCGTTTTTTCACAAAACAGGTAATTAATAGTAGATTGTTGTCATATTACATGAAGTGTTTTTCACGTTTGTATTTTGAATTACAAGGACAAAATAGGCATGATAAACATTCACTTCGTGTATTTTCCATTCAATACTGCACAGACCGTTTTGTATGTTTTTCAGGATGACGTCAAAACCCCGTTTATAAACAAGCCAAGTGACCTCCGTCGAGCGTTTCAGAATCTCGGGTGAAGAGGGTCGGAACTGCTTTACGTTTTAAGCAAAAGCCTGTCGATTTTTTTGTGAAAAACAAGTTGTGATGGTGTTGTAGACACATACACCTCCATGATAAACAGAAAAACTAAAAAAATGTGGAAGGGGGGATTCTAGCTGTTCAAAGCATTCATTGTGCATCGCATCGCATGTGCATGTTGCTCCTCGATACATTTTATGATGAATTCAGTTGAAAGTTAATCATCACCTGGGCCCGCCCCCACTGAACTGGCCCGCCCCTGATTTCCATAGCATTAAAGAGATCCGAAAACCAGCAGCACATTCTCGGTCTGGCTCCCTGTACCTCTCATTCTTTTATTGCAGCATATCGGCAACGATAACCAGACCAACCAAATTATTTCGCTCGAAGTCAATTTTCTCCAAAACACCACAGCACAACTGACAAGCAATCGTCCTGTTTTTGCCATGAATTTTTGATTGCGACGCGTCAAAATGGTTTCCTTACTTTACAGATCAGTTAAAGGATTGCTCAACACAAGTATTTGTACAAATGTAAAGATCAAAGGTAAGTTAGAAGCCGTTTTGTCATGTTTGTTTCCTTCACCATGTTCACCAGTCCGGCAATTCACTTTTGAAAGCAACCTAAACCAAGTAAACGTGCTAAAACTGCCTAACAAATAACTAGGCCTAGTACTAGGCCTATCGCTGGAAAGAGAATCAAAAAAGAATCCAATGGTGCTCAAATGAGCTCAATAGCATAAAGTGTTTTTGGGTTATGCGCATTTTAAAATTTTAAAGGTATTTTTTTCTATATGCATTGAAGTTTGAACAAAGATTTGGAAGGAATTACCGACATGAAATTAACAGGGCCCAATTTTATAAAGTTGTTTAGCAAAATAATTTGCTTAATCAAACATTTGTTTGCTTTATAAAAAAAGTTTAATAGTAAAAATTGTATGTAAATTTGTGTTTTTAGCAAGAATAGCGCAACACCAATCAACTTTAAACACATCAGATAAGATTTTAACTGCTAACCCACTTTTATATTTAAATAAAGCAAACAAATTTTTGATTAAGCAATTGTTTTTGCTAAACAGCTTTATGAAATTGGCCCCTGATCATTCTGTCGCAAATGTTGCATTTCTGAGATAAATAAATGATAAAATTACTGCATAAAGTAATGCACAAAATTACGGCACGAGCGGACCGTGCGTATGCGCGACAACAGAGGGCGCTGCGCGTTTGCGTGAATAGTTATCTTGACTGAATACAATTTTTGAAGGAGAAAATGTGATTTTTCTACAGAAAAGCAACATTTGTGCAAGTGGAAAGTATATCTTAAAATTAAATTATCTGTTGATTCCAGGAGGTAATTTCCTTCAAATTTTTGTTCAATGTATACAGAAAAAATACCTTTTTAAATGAATAATTTGTATCTGTAAAACTTTAGAAAGCCACTGGATGGAGCTTTTTTTTTGAGGTACGCAAAGAAATTTGAAAAGGGCAAAACATCAAGTAGGTCCTATGTGACAAAAAAAAAATTTCCAGTTTAATACATGTACATATATATATATAAAAGTCTTTTTTTTTTTATTCAACAGTTGTTGGATTACACTTTGTTTTTCATTACATTTTATGTTTCAGGTTTTCTGGATTCAGCCATCAAAACAACTATTCTTCCCACGGCAACATTAAAAAACTTAAGACCAGTTGAGACATTTGAAGGTACAGTAATTAACTAGGCCTAAGCCTAATTCAAAACTGTGTGTAATTTGAAGTGTAGTCTTCAATAAACCTTATTGACATTCTCAATGCATCATGGGATTGGATGACAAATATTGCCCAGCCAAGTGTGCGTAAACCTATGAGGTGAAGGCCAACTCGGCAACTTTTTGACTCATTTTCATGAAAACCAAAAAGAGTTCAAGAATCAACCTCCGCACCACTTTATCTTTGATACATATCAAACATACTGACAAACATGTCCCGAAACAGAAATGCTGCAAATGCGAGAAATCATCGGGGATTCCCTTCATAGTGGGTCCGAGTACCGCGCTCGCGGCTCAGTATGCGCAATGCAACACGCGCCGTATAGGCACGGCGTGGTTGGACTGCGAGTCCGTGTTACATGGACGCACACTTGGCCGGGCAATATTTGTCATCCAATCCCATGATGCATTAAGAATGTCGATAAGGTTTATTTTGTTGTCCTTTGTAACAAATGTGCGGTTTTTGTATTGAAAGCTATGTTAATGAGTACAGTAAATGATGCCCAATATGGGACATAATATTGCCCTTGTATGGGAAAACTTTTAAAAGTTCCCACCGATTTTCCAACCATGCAGATGTGAGCTTACCTGAAAAACCAAAGCTGAAAGTTTACAACAAAGTGCCCAAATCAACACGTTATCGGAAGACTTTTAAGCGCCTGATCCAAATCAGAGGCCCATCTGAAGTTAACAACACATTGAAATATGGACAGTACGGAATTGTAGCGAGAAGTGGGGGCTACCTGCGTCACGGCCATTTTGAGATGATGCGCGTGACAATCAACCGATCGCTAAGCAGCAAGATGTTTGCCCGTTGGAGGGTTAGCCCGCCCAATAAGCCAATCACCAAAAAGGGGCAGGGTCAGCGGATGGGAGGAGGAAAGGGTGAGTATCTGTACGCAGGTTTCGGGTTCGAATCCTAACGACTGATTTTTCTCACTCCATATTTGGTTAATTTTTGTGGTGATAAGGCACCATACCATATACGTGTATAACAATACTCAGTGGGAGTATACCACTGTGCCTCATAGCTCAGCTGGTACAGAATCTGCCCAGTGTGTCGGAGGTCTTGAGGGAGTGTACCACTATGTGTCTCATAGCTCAGCTGGTAGAGCATCTGCCCAGTGTGTCAGGTCGTGGAGAAAACCTGAAGGAGTATACCACTGTGCCTCATAGCTCAGCTGGTAGAACATCTGCCAGGTGTTTCAGAGGTCTTGGGGGGAAACCTGAGGGAGTGTATCACTGTGCCTCATAGCTCAGCTGGTACAGCATCTGCCTGGTGTGTCAGAGGTCCTGGAGAAAACCTGAGGAGTATGTTACCACTGTGTCTCATAGTATGTTACCACTGTGTCTCATTGTTGCTATGCCTCACACGCTATCGTCAAAATGTCCACACACACTGCACAAACCAATAGGACTTTCAACGGAAAGCACAGATTCATTGGAGAAAACTCGAAGCTATTCATATTTCAGGGTCGACAGTTACCGTAGCACGCACTTAGTAAAAGGCCAGTGATACAGAGATGTCATATTCGCTTTCTTACCTTTGAACAGCGAATAGCCCGGCCACGAAACCAAAAATTCACCCGGAACGTCGCATACAACGTATCGGCACAAAATCGCTATAGTCTTTGAGAAATGAGTAAAACAATTAGTTTTCGTCTCATGAGACGAAAATTCAATTCGCCCCAAACTATTTCGCCCAAATGCCACTTTGTGCACAGGCCGTGGAATGGTTCAGGGGCGAAAAGACTGCAAACCCTTTTTTGACTGTTTTCTCAAAAGTTAAAACGAAGTACAGAGCTGGTGTTTGCTCAGGTTGGTTTTAATCATGCATATCTTCAATCACACAGTGGGATAAAACTATTTGTAACAGTTTACCAGTCATGTATACTATCTTTAAACTCATTGCCAACACTTTTTCTTTCGGAATGTAGGCAATGTGGATCACTACGTCACCCCAGTCCGCGCCAACCACATGATCCTCGAAGTCGGAGGCAAAGTGGAATTTAAAGAGGTCCAGGCAGTCTTGGTGCAAGTGGCCAAGAAACTACCGATACGTTCTGAAGTCGTCACCGCGGAATCCATGAAGAAAAAGGAAGAACTGCGCAAATGGCGTAAGGAGAACAACGCCAATCCGTGGACTTTTGAGGAGATTGCCCTCAAGAACTATATGGGAATCTCAAATTATCTGGGACCATATGACTACAAGTGGTTTGGGGAGTATAGATGAAGACTGTTGAAATGATCATTGTTAATAATAAATCTTTAAGGAATATGCCAGGTTGCACTGAGTTTTGCCGTTGTATTCCGCTTTCGACCACGTGCAACATCCGGGAATGTTTGGGTGTCACCGGCCACGCGCGTGCCAATGAACATGCGCACAAAATACCAACCAGCGTATTTTCATTCGAATTATTGAGCATGATGTACTCGGCTTGTAAAAAACTTGAAATTGGCCCCCATATCGAATAGACTGCCGAAGTGAATACGTCATTATTTGTTAGTTGCCCAGGCAATGCAGACGACGTCCACATAGGTCAAAGTGATGCAATCATCACAACATTCACGCGATTTTCTGCCCATACAGTTTGTATGTTGTATGCGCCAGTGACCGGGTGAATTTTGGTTTCAATGTCGGGCGATTCGCTGTTCAAAGGTAGGAAAGCGCATTTTTATGAATATGTCATCCCTGCATTGCTTGCCCTTCGCTCAGTGTGTGCTACAGTAACTGTCGACCCCAAAACATAGATACCTTTGAGTTTTCTACAATGAATCTGTGCTTTCCATGCCGAGTCCCGTTGCTTTGTACGTCGCCATTTTTTTCGATGGCTTGTGAGCACTTAGCAACAATATCTAAGGGGCAGGGTTAACTGGGCAATCTCGGAACAATGCATTGGCTTTACACTAAAAATCACTGAAACGTGTCCCTGTGCTTTTGCCGACGGCCATGATGTTTAGAGCCAATTATAATGGCAACGCACGTCACACTTCGGCTGTCTATAGCCGAACTGTGTAAACACAGTGTGCAACCATGCATGTCCTCACCGAACAAAGAAACTGCTTTTAGTCACACAAAATTTGACCACATAACTGTAGTTATCAACATTTTGAGTCACTGCAAATGATACAGGCGGCCTTAAATTTTTCTTCAAAAAGACCCAGTAGTACACTAAACATCTTTTAAAAAATGTATTGAATACCAATTAAAAAACCCTTTCTTGTTTTGCCAAACCATCCTACACATTTTGCAGGAGGCTAATATCCACAATTAACGGAATGATGATAAATAATACACTATTGTTTTAACCACTTGACGTGTAAACAGGGCCGGTCCGTTGACTCAGAGATTCACACAACTTAATGTAGAAATGACTTTCAAAAGTCACCACAAAAGTATTTGTGGTGCTTGACGGGTTTTGACACAGTCTTAACTTTTGACCACTCACATATTTGCCTTTTAAAAAAAACATTTTGGCCAAAAATAATCCCAGCGTCAACTGGTTTACCATTTAACATACATGTATACAGTGGAAAATAAACCATTTCAAAATTGCAATCTGCCTCCCTTGCTGTAAGTCGACAAGACAAAGCACTATGTTCTCTTAAGCCTAGCGTACATCGACCTTGCAACTGGGAGCAACTAATCAGTTGCTTAAAAAGGTCGATGTACGCGCACTTGCAACTCCTGGCAACTGGAAAAATCCTAGTTGCCGCAATTGCTCATGTTCTACTTTCTGGCAACTAGTTGTACCCAGTTGCGTCGACGTACGCTTGCAACTAGTTGCTGTCAGTTGCACATGTGCATCTGATCACCTGCGCGCACAGCAACTGCAAGCAACAGTTGCTTCCAGTTGCAAGGTCAATGTACTCTAGTTGCCATGCCGATGTGCGCACTCTGGAAATGTAGACTTGGCTGGATGCTGCTAGTTGCGCACTACGCACACATTGACAGCAACTGATCAGTTGAGTTGCTTCCAGTTGCAAGGTCGATCTAGGCTTTAAGGCTAGTCTACGGAGCCAACATGAAGTTAGAACTTGTTGGGCAGTACATGGATGTCCCCAACCCTTGAACCAACATGTTTCAGCATATTGCAGTTGGTTGCTGCCTTCACGTGACAGGCATTCTAATCTGCTATTGGCCATTTCTCCAACGTCGGGGGGATAGCTACATGTTGTTCCAACATGGGCCAGCTTGTTGGATGAGGTTCGTTTGTCTGGAGTGGTGTCCACACCACATAACTTTTGGTCGGCTGAAATCATCAGACAGATGTTGGACCTTGTTGGCTCATGTAGACGGGCCTTTAAATACATGTACAACAAACTGGTCAAGACCTTCATAAAACCAGCAATGAAAACAAAAGAAGTTAAAATTCTCTAAAGGGGTCATTCCATGAAGTTGAGGAACAAAGTGTGATATTAATTCATTTCCACAAAAATGGTCAGTAAGGGAGCATTGAATCACCATTTATATAACGATGTTGCATGATGTGGTGGCTTACACTGTTTGGGGGTAATTTCGGAGTCGTGTTGACAAAGTGCTGCCATTTTGAATTATTTTAAATAACAAAATGGTGGTTGTAACTTGGAAACCAATACAGTTCAACTGCTTTCACTCCAACTACAAATTTGTTCATGTTGAATTTGAAATAAAGTAAACACACAGTTCTTAAACTAAACAATCCTTTTTAATTTGAATTTGGAGGATTCTAGATTATATTTCTGTGTGATTCAAGAAAATCTGCTAAAAAGCACCAAATGTCACACCTACATTTGAAAAAATTTATATTTAGTTGACATCTAAATTTAAATCCATGAGGATTTTGTTACAAGTAATGAATGTTTTAAATTTCTCTCATCTAACAGCTTGAATTTCTGAGGTTGTCAAGGGCAAAAAATGGTTGTGGATGTAACACGGAAACCGTGTTCCTCAACTTCATGGAATGACCCAAATACGGTAAATAGCACTCACTGGTAACAAGGAGCTAGTTTGTCTTACTACTCCTCAGAGCTTTTGGGTAATGTTAAGTCATGTTACTTGTCAAGGTCAATAACTAGAATTACCCAATAGTAGCCACCTTTACTGAACACAAGATTTGAAAGTGGATGAGTCAAGCTACGAGTACATGCCTATCAATTGAGGCCGTGTTTGCAGAAACTTTAATTTCACTGAGTTGAACGTGGAAGAAATGCAGGGCGGTTTTGGGCGCTGTGAGAACTGCAAGGTCTTGATAACTTTCCGTGATGTAGCGGAAAATAAAGTCTAATGGCAACATGTCTTTAGTTGATGTGTTTCATCATTTCTTTTTCGAGGTTTTCTTTCCCTTCATATCAGGTGACGGATGACTGACGACCGTCATTGGTCGAGGTTCTCTGGCTGCCGCTAAGGCCACTACTTCCCTCTCAATGTTACTGCCGATGGCTTTTTGCAGGTTCTGTTCACAATATCAAAGTTTTATTAACATTTTTTCAGCTAAGTATACGGTTTAAACGAATTATACCAAAAGATCGAGGATGTGACATGTTTGACCACTTTTTGTGGGAAGGCTGACTGCACCAGCTCCAACAAGAGCCACTGAGGCAGGGTGCGCCTCTCTGCCTGAAGTGCCTCCCTGAGCTCCTGCACTTCTCAGAATGTTTGAAAGATAAACGGACTCGGAGATCAGCTCATCCTACACAGGTTTAATCAGATTGATAAACGAACAAAATTGGTGGAAAGAATTGAGAAGTTGATCATAGCTTCAGACCTTGTGTGCAAGACATATGAGACAGGCTGAAAAATTTCTAAGTGTTTCCTCACAAAACCTTAAATTTCTCACTAAATTTTTGGTTTTACTTTTTTCATCAAATCTGCACTTACCGATGGTAGATGAGTCATTTTAAAAGGAAAAATTCTGATCAACTTCTCAACTCTTACCAAACTGGTTTTCTGACAGACCTTTTCAACTGCAGGATTCTCCCATAAACAGAAAATGTCACATTTCATTATAGATTGGTTCCCGATCCCTATAGATTGGTTCGCTTATTGCGAAAATATAGGGATCAGTAAAGGGCAGCCATGACGGGCAGAATTCTGCCCGTCACGTGGTTATTATTATTTTAATTTTTTTAGTAAGTGCACACATTTTGCATTGACATTTGTAACTTGGCCGTGCGTGTTGAACATATCCAATTATGTAAATAAAATACATTGCCTAAAGCAAAGGGCTTGGCCAATTTTTAAATATAAAAATCACAATGCGCACGCGCAAAGACGACCAATTACAGATCAAGATTTAGCGCCCTTTACCTGTCCTTATATTCTCCTGTGTGGAATATGTGGATGGGAACCAGTCTAATTTCATTACTGTGTGAATCACTTTGTTCAAACAAGTCCTCTTGGACCTAGAGAAAATTACTGAGGCATACTAGTTACTACTCTTGAAAGCGATTCGTCAATCAGTGCCTTGATATCTACAAGTTCACTGTATTCAACAAACTTCTGTTCTGATCAATTTATAATCAATATTTTAAGAAAAATTACATTTTTTTAAAACCGTACAAATGCGAATACAGTGAAATCTTTGTAACTCAAGTTTTGGGGAATGAGCTAACATTTTGAGTTAACCAAAGTAAACTATTGGGAATTGTATTAAAGCTAACAAAATACTGATATGTATTCCTTTTAGACGAATTGCTCTCAAATATACATTCCTCGATACTGTTTTTCTGCACATTTGTTGCGTTTCAAGGCAACAAAATGCATATCGCGGAGTGCGCCCTCAATATTGCAGGTCGTTAATCTACCGCAAGAGCAAGTTCGATCAAGCGATTATAAACTCCTCAAAAAGTTCGGAAAGTCAAGTTTGACTGACGATTTCTCTCTTGTTGCAAAATAATTTTCCTTGAATTTTATATCATTGGAAAGCCCTGTTATTTCTCTTTACGATGATGTGTCATTTGTTATGATTAAGCAATTGGGGGATGTGCAGCACAGCTGAATAGGGGGGCGGGTGTAAAGTGAAATGTCACAAAATGCATTGCTATTGTCAAAAAGTGCATTGACACATTCCCATCCTCCAAGCAAAAGGGGAATGCACTGCATGACAATAGCAGTGAATTTTGTGACATTTCACTTTTCACGTATTCCGCTATACTGCACATCCCCCAATTGATTAATCATAACAAATGACACATCACTGTAAAGAGGAATAACAGGGCTTTCCAATGATACCAAATTCAAGGGAAATGATTTAGTAACGAGATAAATCGTCAGTCAAACTCGACTTTCCGAACTTTTTTTGAGGAGTTTAGTTAACTATAGTCAACTAGAGTCCTCTGAATGACGGAAATTACCCGTTGTTTGAGGGACTCTAGTCCACTTTAGTTGACCGAACTTGGTCCTACATGTACCCATATAGTATGCAGATGTTAAAGGCCCTGTAGATGATATGTTTTTGAGCAATTCTGCGAATAAAACCATTATAAATCAAAAGAAAGACATCAACAAACTCATCCGAAGAAATTTCAGCTTTGTCAAATGTACATGTACTGTACCACGTTTAAATAAACCATGAAAATCCATATGCATTTTCCTGGTCTTGGCGGGGTGTTTCAAATATTCGTTCTCAGTTGATCGGGTACTATGTGGCTTGCGTCATGCACTCTGTGGCGCACATACTGCGTGTGCGCGCGATCCATAAAAATGCATCGCGTTGGAACACGCACACGGAGTACACAGCGCCCATGCATTTTGGACCGCAAACGATCTAAATAATTTCATCTTTACGGCTTATTTTCTGGTAAATTTATATCATTTTGAGCGAAAACCCTTCATTGGATACTGTAAAAGCCAATATTTTCGCGTACAGATATTTTCGCGCATTTCAACATCACTGACATTTTCGCGAGTTGTTATTTTCGCAGATGGAAATTATGTTTTGTTTCAGGGATCGCCACAATTGTTGCAAACAATATTTTCGCGGGTTGTTATTTTCGCGGGCTCTGTCTGGTGCGCGAAATGCGCGAAAATAAAACCACCGCGAATATTTCAGCTTTTACAGTAGTTGCTAATAATTAAATCTTTACTTTCAGAACTTTTCCCCTGTAAACTCGTCGATTACTTTTTAGGGTCATTGCAAATGATCCACCATGTCCACTGGGCCTTTAACCATGTCCCAACAAAGCACTAAGACAAAGCATTATCTCTAATTCTACCCCACCCCAAGTATTTCAGAAGACAGATTTACCTTTTTGAGTTTTGACATCCTAACCTCCTTGGCTTTCTTTGGTGCAATATACCGACCTTGGGAAAAAGTTTAAAAAAAAAAAGAGTGTATGAATTCATATTTATGAATTTTATTTCATTAAAAAAAAATCTATGAGGCAATAACGTGTTGCAAATTTCAGCGGAAATATTACCATGCACTAAACCTATGGGAAAACTCTCAAAAAGTTTTTCCATAGTAAATCCACGACCATTTTCCCTCCTAATTTTGCATTTTCATCATCAAACTAACATTTTTACATTGTTTACAAGTCGTAACAAGGAAAATCTTGGGTGTCTGTGCATGGTAATCTAGAACAAACGTTTTAACGCACCTTTTTTCTTGACGAGTCCTGCCTTTTTCTGGTGTATATGCTTCGCGCTCTTCCTCCCAAGAACTTGCTTTTTGATTTTCAGTTTTCCTTGAGGCATTGTTGCAGACTGTAGCTTTCGGGAAAAAAATAAATGCAATTTGCAATAAGAATCGGCTAAACTATAGAAGGCAGGGCCCACTATACTTCAATATCCACGTCGCCGGAGACGGAGTCACGGACTTGCACATTCATATATTGCGACCTCTTTAAAAATAAAATGAACTGTGAATATAATGCGCCCTCTATATTTATAATATTGCGCCCTCTTTACAATAAACTGTAAAAAAGCTAGACTGGTTCCCGTCCACATATTGCACACAGGCAGACAGGAGAATCGCAATAAGTGAACCAATCTATAGGGATCGGGAACCAATCTATGAAAAAGCATGACTCGGAAATGCCCACTATACTTCAATCTCCACGTCTCCGGAGACGAAGTCCTGGAAAAAGAGGGCGTTCTACGTTTCAACTTAATTCGGTCCCCCTCCCCCACTCCCCCCACATTCACAACAGTCAAACGTAGCATAACCCGAAATAAAGTCTGAAAACAGAGGGCGTTTTACGTTTCAACTTAATTCGGTCGCCCCACTCCCCAAAATTCACAACCGTCTACTCCCCCATACCTTCCTCCATGCCCATACGTACGTACGTGGTACCGCAGAGTCACGTTGAAATTTCTGTTTGAATTCTGAGGGCTCACTCTTTGAAATGAAAAAAAAGGAGTAGGCCTAACTATAGAATACAGGGCCCACGCGACAGCACCTTTTCAATGACGAACGGAGACGATCTGATCGAAGAGACGGCGCCCTTTGGTGTGCGAAAGTATCACTTTGCCTACTGAAAGCCACCCGGACCAAACTGGGTGGCTTTCAAGAACAGCACTTTTTTTTCCCCATCAAAATAGTTGCTCAAAATGGAATCTTTAGACAAGTCATTTTACAGGAAATTGCAATTTTTGGTAAAATCAAAATCTCTACACGTTCTACATACCTCCCTGGCCGTAATTTTCTCAAATCTTACGTACACAACTCCGTTTCATAAACTTCAACTCGTGCTGACTCGTGGCACTCGACTATGGCGTGTGGAACGTTGCACTATTCGATAATGCACAAATATATGTGCGATGTTTGACATATATGTGCGATGTTTGACATATATGTGCGATGTTTGATATATGTGCGATGTTTTTTCATATGTATGCGATGTTGAAAATACATGTGCAATAATTTGACATATATATGCAATGTTTGTTCATATGTATGCGATGTTGAAAATATATGTCCAATAATTTGACATATATATGCAATGTTTTTTCATATGTATGCGATGTTAAAAATATATGTGCGATATTTCACCAGCCGGAACCTAGCACGAATTTCGGGCTGCTATTTTCACGGCTTCCGGAAATGATCGAAAGCTAGATAAAAAGTTAGGCATAGATGCTGCGCTTTTCAAATAATTTGGTACCATCGTAAAAAGGAAAAATTGCACAATTGTTTTCTTCTAATCTGTAAAGAATATCCTCAAGTTTATTTTATAAGCGCCCCGAAAGATTTGGTCAGGATAAACCTTAACCTAATTAAATTCATGATTCGCGAGGGTTGCCAATCGGTGCCCCTTGCACACAGTTTTTATAAACCCAGTTCGCTATTCATTGTACAGTGGGCTATGATTCGCGAGGGGTGCCAATCGGGGCCCCTTACATGCACACACTTGTAGTTTTTATAAACCAAGTTCGCTATTCATTGTACAGTGGGCTATGATTCGCGAGGGGTGCCAATCGGGGCCCCTTACATGCACACACTTGTAGTTTTTATAAACCAAGTTCGCTATTTATTGTACAGTTGGATATGATTCGCAAGGGGTGCCAGGGGTAAATTCGCGAGGGGTAATTTTTAAAACCCAGTTTCTAATTTACAACATATAAATATTGTAAAAAGCATTGTTTCTGGTATGATTTTCTGATAATGAAGATAATCTCCTTACAATCTAAGAACATTTGTCGTCTTAAGAAGAAAAACGTGTGAATTTGACCCATTGTAATAGAAAATGAGTTTTAGAGCAAGAAGGAATTAAATAAAGATGATCACCCATCAAAAATAGAGATAATTGTCTTCGTTGTTGTGATTTCTGTGTTTTGCGTTTTTGTTCGTTCATCTGGCATTTTAGAAAATCTGTTAAAAGACAACCCCGCAATTACCCGTGCAAAAATGGTATATCATGGTTTCCAATAAAGACAAAATGTTTCCGATCGTGTAACATACACCGTGGAGAATTTGTGCCTATTTTTCGATCTATCATTTAAAAAATGTAATTGGGCTGAGGTTTTCCCCTGACCAAATCTTTCGGGGCGCTTATAAAATAAACTTGAGGATGTTCTCACTGGAGAAAAAAAATGGAGAAAAAAAATGGGGAATTTTCCCTTTAACGATGGTACAAAATCATTGAAAAAGCGCGGCATATGTGTGTAAAATTGTGCCTAACTTTCCATCTAGCTTTCGAGCATTTCCGGAAGCCGTAAAAATAACAATATGTACAGCCGTAGTTGGGGTCGCCTTTAATTAGACTGGTTTCCGTCCCAATATATTACGTCTGGATACTTCGTAGGGAACGGGAACCAGTCTAGCCTTTAATATGTGTGCGGTGTTCTAGACTGGTTCCCGTCCACATATTCCACACAGGAGACGTGATATGTGGGCATGATATTTCAATATATGTGCGTAAACGGAATTGTGGGTGCTATTAACACGTAATGTGTATCACGTGATGAGAAACACGCGCGCGATGATAACCGTTTCTCCTTTGTTTATTTAGGCATGACATAATTTAATAAACCATACCACACCATAGGCTACGCATGGCTACGCGACGGATGAAGGTCAGAAATAAAGGTTCTGGAGCCCGAAGGGTGACTCGCCGTTAAAGGAGGTTTTCAGTAAAAAATGGATTTTGTTTGTCTGTTTTAACTTAGCAATCCGATACAATACAGTACCTGCCAAAAATAATATCGAAGGGGAATTTTTTTTAATGCAATCCTGCGCAGTTTGGAAGTGGAAGCAAAAAGGTGAATTACTGCACTGTTCTATGGAACCAGATGTTTTTTTGCAAAACATCGGTCTATTAAACTTCCGGCGATATCCTTAAAATATATACGGATTAAGAACGTGAAATTTCTTTATGGTAACGAGAAAAATTTGACAGACAATAGGATATCAAAATCTCAACTTCCATGGGAAAAATGGGTGGCTCAAAATGTGATTTGGCGCTTCTTTAAAGGAGCGTGTCCAGATCACATTTTAGAGCAGATTCCCCCCACCACCACTGAACACGCTCCTTTAACGGCGAGTCACGCTTGCAGGCCCCACAACCTTTATTTCTTACCTTCATTCGCCGCGTAGCCTATAGTGTGGTACGGTTTATTCAGAGACGTACCGGTAGAGATAAATATTTCTCTTTCTCTCTTGTCTCTGAATAAACAAAGGAGAAACGGTTCTCATCGCGCACGTGTCTCTCATCACGTGATACACATCACGTGATTAATAGCTGGGTGCTACCTAACTACAGTCTGGTACCCGGACCAAAAATGTTTTGACTAGACTGAATTATTCAGTCGTTGTATGTGGAATATGTGGAGCGGGAACCAGTCTAGGTGCTACCCACAATTCCGTTTATAGACTGGTTCCCGTCCACATATTCCACACTTTCGCAATAAGCGAACCAATCTATAGGGATCGGAAACCAGTCTATGAAAGATCATACCCACATATCACGAACACCGCGACCCCACACATTGAAATATCCCACATATATGTCGAAATATCGCACATATATTTTTAACATCGCACACATATGAAAAAACATTGCATATATATATGTCAAATTATTGCACATATATATCAAACATCGCATACATATGAAAAAACATTGCATATATATATCAAACATCGCACATATATATCAAACATCGCACATATATATTCAACATCGCACATATATTTGTGCATTATCGAATATTGCAACGGTTCACACGCCATACTAGCCTCTAACAATTTCAAGCACCAGACCAGTTCCAGCACGTACCATTTTTGGACGAGGGGGGATTTGTTTTAGCGTACCACTGTGTGGTCGGTGAATGAAGGATTCACGTCAAATGACTTTTCACTTGTAAAGTTGCCACGCGGGTCACTTTGACAAAAAGCCGTTTGGTGGTAATTTCGTTATGATTAATGCGCCTGTCACACTTTGCCGGATAAGGCAAACGCTGGACAGAATGATTCTGTCCCTACGGGATTTCCCGCAGGGACAGAAGGAACCCCTTTTATACAGTGGATTAATTGTTGTCATTTTGCCTCGAAATTAGAATCACACCCAAAAATTCCTCAAAATCCTGCAGTGGTTTGAGATGTCCATGACTGGAAAATGATTCAAAAAAAAAATAATTACAACACCGTTTTTGAAGCCAAAATGAAGTCAAACTTTACGACAGCTTTTATCGTCGAAGTTTTAATAATTTTGGACGTGGGATTTTTCAAGTTTTTTTGAAATTTCTCCATGGCAGTTTTATTAACATGGACCTCTAATCACGAGGGGAGATAACGCCCCTTTTAACAGTTTACTAGTCATGACCTTTATAATAGATTTAAACTGATCAACTTACCATGCTTACCGACCTGTAACGTCAGTCGGGTTTGGACTGATTTCCGTCGTTCGAAGAACTGCTGCGTTGATTGCATGACAGAGGAAACACAAAATTGCCAAATTGTAGCACAGAAAAGGACAAAGTTTGACAACCGCCATGTTTGTCAGCACGCAAAATAATGCTCAAACACTGACGATTTGACCTGCAGTCGGCCGGCCTTATGCACGCACAAGTTATATATTGTTTATAGCGCAGTTGAACAAATATCACAGATATTTGTTCACTTTTGCAAACCATGCACAAAGCCAGGTACAGTGTGTCTTTTCAATGAATTATGTTTTAGGGGCTCGTCCAAAGTTGTCAACAATTTCAGTTCTACAGAGAGTATAGTATTTATCAAGACCCCCTCCTTCCCCTGAAATAGTACTTAGGTCTATAAACTGTTTTCCGTCACTGACATGAAATGTCAACATTCAAAAAATGAACAGTACATGTAAGCATGGTGTAAGGTTCTACGCGGCCATCGACCTCCTTCAGTTAGTGCACAGGATAACCCATCCTCTTGCAACAGTGCCCCTTTAAAGCACTCCCTAACTCCTGCGTACAGTGGCCCTGTTGAAAAAGGCCCCATTTGGCGGTGGGACTAGCGACAGAAATCTTGTCGCCTCTGCTGGACCAATCAGGACGCTTGCAGCGCATTATGCAGCACGATTGCAGGCATTCAAATGTAACGCGCGCATATTGTAAACACCGTGCATGCATGTGATACATGTACTCGGTAATGCTGGCCGTTGTCCGCGTCGGCGATTGGCTGCTATTTAAAGAATACTGGGGAATCCGTTCCATTACATTCGTCAGCATGCATCCCTGTTATTAATTTTAAAAACTGCGGAGTAAATAAAGTTCGTCGTTTGAAAGTTTGGTAGGAATGGGACAGTCATAAGGAACGGAACCCAATACAATTTCTGGAAAGTATAGAAATTTTTTCTTTTCGGCATAACATGACCGAATTGATTAAATTACATCAAAATGACTCTGGCGTGAGTTGCCTCAAGACAACAGCCGGCTCGCTCCACAGATTTGCGTGTATTTCCTCAGGGTATTGTCACGTCGCTTTGCAGAGTGGAAATTCCCTGAGATCTCAGGATGAGGATAACCATACACGCTCGCACGCAGCGCCCTCTGTTGTCGCGCTTACGCACGGACCGCTCGCGCCTTAATTTTGTGCATTACTTTATGCAGTAATTTTATCATTTATTTATCCCAGAAATGCAACATTTCCGACAAAAGTGAAAATGGGAAGTATATATTAGAATTGAATAAGCTATCGATTCTAATATATAAATTTACCAAAATCCGTGTTCAATCTGAACGAAAAGAATACCAAAATGAATGTACCTTACTCGGTGTATTGACAATAGTTGGAAGCAAACACCGCTTGATTTTCTTTACTGTCTAAAATTGTATAATTTTGTAGACAATGGGCATACATTTTGTGCTATGTAGCCGTTCAGCATGTATATATGCTGTTAAATTATCGAAACAAAACAGTTAGCGATATAGCGAATAATCCTGCCTCTGTATTTTAGACATATCGGTAAATCTTGTTTGATCCTATTTGGGGATCTTGAAACACAACAAGCAAATGTTTCGTGGCAAAAGCAAAAGCGTTTTTAAAGCGATTATTGTAAGATTTTGCTTTGAGGAAAGTAGTTCTTGCTTTTGCTTCAAAGTAGAGGCTTTTCCTTCATGTAGCATTTGCTTATTTTTATGTATAAGAATGTAAGTAAAAGCCTAGAAAAAGTAATTGCTAGTTTTTAAGTATTCGGCCCACAGTGAGCAACTATAAAGGCAGTTTTTGAAGGTAAGAAAAAAAGGTTAAACGCTCGTGTATGATCATTTTATACCACCCACTCCACACAAGATAATTCTTGGGAGGTTTTTTATTGGTATAGGCCTACTATAATTGTAAAAACGATTTCAAACAACCGAGGTTAATAGACCGATCCAGTAAGTTCCGCCCATTTAGAAATTGCCTAGCAACATGCCACACATGTGAGGCACGTGTACATTAGAGTCGCGTGGCCGTGCCGTGCGTCAGCGTCCGCGCCCTGGTCAGCGCGTATTGAAACACGCACACGCACACAGAAACTGCACGCTCGAAAGCAAAAAAGTATCCGGTCTTGTGCGTGCACGTACAACAGCCTGCATTACGCGTAACGCGCGCGATCGATCTATTGTTCATGTGCCTTTCTAAGCTTAAACAATTGTTTACAATTTTAACAGTTGCTTAAGCAGGGGCCAATTTCATAAAGCTGTTTAGCATAAATTTTTGCTTAATCAAAAATTTGTTTGCTTTATAAAACTGGGTCAATAGTCAAAATTGCATGTCAATTTGTGTTTTTCACAAGAGTATCTGCTATTCTTGCCAAGAACACAAATTGACATAACATTTTTACCATTAACCCATTTTTATAAAGCAAACAAATTTTGGATTAAGCAATTTTATTTTTGCTAAACAGCTTTATGAAATTGGCCCCAGGGCACATGAACAACCCTGAATGTTTAAAACTTTTAAACAACCCTTTTCTTTGTGTATGGGTTGATAACCAGTGAGAAGAAAATGTTACATGTACTGAAAACATATCGATATCATTGTTACAATAACCAAATAAACCCTCATGAATTAATATAAAGTGGATCGAAAGGACCGGTACATGTATACATCAAGTAGAATTTATTATGATGCTAATAAAATGTGAAACAAAACAATACAGTTACAAGATATTATACATGCCACGAAAATTAATAAAAGACACCCATAGCCAACTTTAAGAACTTTTGATATAACTCCTCAAAAAAAGTTCGGAAAGTAAAGTTTGACTGACGATTTATCTCGTTATTAAATCATTTCCCTTTAATTTGGTATCATTGGAAAGCCCTTTTATTTCTCTTTACAGTGATGTGTCATTTGTTATGATTAATCAATTGGGGGGTGTGCAGTATAGCGGAATACAGGGGTGGGTGGAAAGTGAAATGTCACAAAATTCACTGCTATTGTCATGCAGTGCATTCCCCTTTTGCTTGGAGGATGGAAATGTGTCAATGCACTTTTTGACAATAGCAATGCATTTCGTGACATTGCACTTTACACCCGCCCCCGTATTCAGCTGTGCTGCACATCCCCCAATTGCTTAATCATAACAAATGACACATCATCGTATAAGAGGAATAACAGGGCTTTCCAATGATATAAAATTCAAGGAAAATTATTTTGCAACAAGAGAGAAATCGTCAGTCAAACTTGACTTTCCGAACGTTTTTGAGGAGTTTATATGCACACCATTAATATCGGAAATCTGTATAACAAGTGATAAAATGACATTTTGCACACAAATTCACCACCTTGGAATTTAATTTAATAATGGTTGATTAATAACATGCCTAGCGGTCAAAAATGAATTATGCATGTACACACTAATATGATCTTAAAACTGTATATATGATATAATGTGAAAAAATATAAAAACAAGACATACAACAATAATAAGGTACGAGTCCAGTTTGGTAATTACCCTCCAAAGAAATGACTAAATTATTATCTAAAAGCTTAAATTATTTCGTCTGAAGTGCCCTTATTTATGAGAAAATAATTTTTTTGAGCCATTCATTCATGCACAAAAACCATGCTTGGATTTTTTTAAAGGTTTTCTGAAGTATTACTGCATTTATGTGGCTGAAATTTCTATAAGGTATAGTTTTCTCGACATATTCAATTACCAGTGGAAACGCCGTTTTAACAGTTTACCAATCATGTACTGTATACCTTTAATTGCCAATGTTCAACCCATGCAGGCAAACCGACTTCATACTCGAAAACAAACCAACAATAACAACAACAAGAACCCTTCAAATATCAACTTTGCATAGTTTGACGAGGTGTTAAAAAACCCACTGCGATATCTTCCAAATTATCATCAGTTTGAATTATGGCATCCTGTATAGCGCACCTATCTATCCTGCAGGACACTCGTGCGGTTTTAATACAACATTACATTACCCTGAGCACTGGGTCCGTTGGGGGTATATGCAGCCCCGGCAGCCTAAACACAAGCGCCAAAAGGCTTCAACCCTTGCAAGTCCCCAAATTACTCCTGGGTGGAGAGGGGCAACTTATGGCAAAGTGCCTTGCCCAAGGGCATATTTACGCACCATAGTCGCGGCCGGGAATAGAACCTACGACCCTGGAATGAGGCACGCTCTTTGGGCACCAAATCGCTCGACCATAATGGTATACTGTGTAGATTTGAGAAACCAAAAAAAAAAAAAAATTTTAAAAAGTGTGTGTCGTGAGCAAACTTTACTGTAATTTTATATACTCATTTTCATGTTTTTGCAGATACTGCGCAGTAAAAAAAAAAAAAAACTATTAATCAGAACACAAGTTTGAGTCGCGTTCAATAATGTTTTGCTTCAGTGATATTCGTCCAGGTCCAAGTAAATCTGCTTGATCAAAGGGATTCCCACATGCACAGCAGTATAACATGACATTTCCTGTTTCTGTAGGCCCTACTTAACATTTTCAATTGTATTAAACCTAAACAGAAAACAGCCATATAAATACAGGTTTTTGGGAGCACTGGGCAAATTGGTGCAATCTGCCTTATTAGAGAGGTTTCGCATGGTGACGAATACGGTTACGAATACGGCCGGATATAATAACGGTAACCGTTCACGTTGATGTGCACATTGAACTGGGTTTCGCACTGTGTAACTGTAGGTGTACATCTGCTAAATCTGCCCTGCATTGGATCTGTTTTCAGCAGATTCTTTTCGCTATCACATGTTCATGACTCATTAAATTCGATCTCTATTCATTAAATATACATCAAAAAGAAACAAAATGCATAAAACTTATTAACCTATCACGGATAAAGCGAAAAATCTGCATATAAACCGGTATTCGTTTTATGTTACGCGTGTGGAGGTCGATTACCGTTGTCAACGCGCATGAAATCATGTAGGCCTACTAGGTTACGCTTCACGAGAAGTGCATACATATTCATGACGTATCCGAGACAGTGCGAAACTCTCTAACTAATGAATACCCAATGAGGGCACATAGCAACGCACAATTCGCGGTGTTTACAGCAGCTTTTAACAGTTAATAAACCCGGCGAATTTTAAGCCCCAAAAACACCTCCATGGAAGTCTATTGTAGCTATCTCCCAAAGATGAATTACTTAAAACAATTGTAAGTGGCCACATTTCGCCGTCCCTTGATTGCTAGGTTGCCAAGGTTGCAAAGATACATTCACCCAAAATGGTCCACTTTGAAATGAAATTTAAACCTTTTGGAAGTTTTTTAGAGCATAAAATTACTTTTAAGCATTAGAGCAAGGTTAAAATTACTACAATATAATATTTTTTTTTTTATCTTACCACGTATTTTTGTATGTGTGCTATTAGCGATATAAATAAAGGATAAAACAGAGCGCTCGAAGAGCCTAAAACTGTGGCAATCTTCGAAACACTGGATTTGGCTTTTGTATTTTGCATTCAGCTCTTATCTTATACACACTATCTATCTTTGGATAAATTTGTTCATAATGTCTGTTTAGTCATAAATTAAAGATGCACCAAGTCCGCGAGCCGGAGTTGAAGCCGCCATTTTGAAATCAGTCTACAAATTGTTTGGGCGTACTGAAAACGGCGCATTTGATTGACCAATCACGTACGTTTCCCCCGCCTCCCCCCTATACTCTCCTTTGATTCATATCGCTAAAAGAGCACAGCCTAAAAATATAATATTGTAGTAATTGTAGTAATTATATGCTCTATAAAACTGAAATAGGTTTAAATTTCTTTTCAAAGTGGACCATTTTTGGTGCATCTATCTTTGCAACCTTGATAACCTAGCAATCGAGGGACACTTACAATTGTTTTTAGTAATTCATCTTTGGGAGTTAGATGCAATAGACTTCCATGGAGGTGTTTTTGGTGCTCGGCAGTTTGTGACTTTCAATTCGGCGCGTTTATTAACTGTAAAAAGCTGCTGTTAACACCGCGAATTTTGCGTTGCTATGCGCCCTCATTAGGTAGTGACCCCCCACGACGCACGAAACTCAATGTCCACTATGTACGTACGTGCGTTCGTACGTACGTACGTACGTACGTACGTGCGCACGTACTGCGTTCGTGGTGTGCTGCAAGCAACAACTACTATATCGCCATGTCTGATGATGCACAAGATGTTGACATTTCTGGAGTCATTTTCGAGTCGACAGAAGCGAATTTGGCTCGGGATTTAGCCTATACGATTAAACTGCCCTTTTTTGGAAATTAAACGGCTTGACCAAGGGATACTTTATAGCTTTTTTGAGTTTGGATACGACAGAAGCGGATTTGACTCGGGATTTATACGATGAAACAATTGATAGGTGCATAGGTGATTGGTCGTCTTTGCGCGTGCGCATTGTGTTTTTTATATTTAAAAATTGGCCAAGCCCTTTGCTTTAGGCAATGTACTTTATTTACACAATTGGATATGTTCGACACGCACGGCCGGGTTACGAATATCACTGCAAAATATGCGCACGTTCTGAAAAAAAATAAGAATAATAACCACGTGACGAGCAGAATTCTGCCCGTCATGGCTGCCCTTTACCTATCCCTATATTTTCGCAATGAGCGAACTAATATATAGGGATCGGGAACCAATCTAATATCAGGGCCGATTGGGTTAAAAGTGAAGTTATGAAAGTGGTTCGTATACCATTTTCACCAGAAAAAAACAGCAATTCCTTGACTAAATTCGGTTTTCTCGTTCATGAAAAAGTTTAACTATATACGTGTATTTGGTACACTGCATAGAATGTATAGATTGGTTGGTATTAAAGGTACACACCGGCCTACATGATTTAGTGATGTAGCAGCATTGACAATACTTTTTTGATGGTCGTTGTGCAAAAAAGATCAAAATATCCCGTAAAAGAAGTGCAAAATTAACAAAACCGGTCAAAAGACGGGTTATACGCTTTAAAATTTACCAGCCGTTGCAACTACGCGCGAGCCTCACGACTTTGTCACAAACGATTCGCTCTTCTCCTGCTCAGGATATCTCCAATTTTCTGCTCACGATTTCACTGGACAGCCCGGACAACCGAATAGGAATTTCCGTTTTCTTTTGAGGAGTTAGCATCATTTTTTTTCTTCATGAACGTACACTAGAGCAACATGCCCGTACCGTGTGTGTGTGCACTCAGGCTATTTTCCGTGCTGCGCGGGGCAAATATCCTACACTCCACAGTAGCCTGCCGTAGCACGCGCTCGCTGCCGTTCTCTGGACTCTCGAAACAAACAATTATGTTTAAATTTTCATACTTATGTTTAACTTTGTTTCATACCTGTATAAATAGTCTGTCTTTTGTCAAGTTCAGAGTTGAAATTGGTGCAGTTCTGCAGTAACAAACTTTCATACGGCTGGAAATACAACTAACTCTCAAGACCACGTGACTTTTTGGAACCAGAATTCGGTTCCGAAAAGTCACGTGACCTTAAATTTTTTAAAAGTGCTCAAAAACGGCCAAATTTGACGGCGTCTTTTCAGGATATATCTAATTTACTCTCGAAGGCGCTTCAAAATAATGTATTATTTCGAGCCCAAAATATCCTAACAAAGCCGATGTGTTCCTTTAAGTATCAACATTTTCTCGTTTTCACTGTAATTTCCTAAGTATTTTAAAATTGCAATCATGCGATAATAAACAATGAAAATATTGTCAGTTTGGTCATTTTTATCAATCTGTGTGCCGTTGTTTTCTCTTACAATCGTTTGTGTTAAATCTACAGTCTGAGTACATTCTTAAAAATAATCTACAGATTAAACAATAGTGTGACGTCACGAAAGTGGATTATGATTGTCTAACACAGATGTGTCCATACCAACTTTCAATGGCGCCAGATCCACAAAAACTATAATTCGCAGTGATATGACCGAATGCGACTCCAACACGAAGCAGTTTTCTCAGAGTGTCTAACATGCCATCCGCAACCTGAGGGTGAAAAAAAAAGACAATTCCAAATCCCCACTTCACATCACAATGCGTTACGTGCATGGGATCACCGCCGGAGTTTTCCCTCCCTTCTCGAGGGACGGTCCCGGACGGGAACGCGGATATCCGCGCGGAGTGTGACATCAGCGTTCCCTTGGCAACATTTGTACAACTTGGCTAGTCTTTTAATATAAAAAACGTGAACTGTCTGTGTTTGTCACACGTTTATATTTATATGAGCATATCAACACGTGCCTTAATACGGTTCCCCCACAATTCACTTCCCGCCGTACATGGCGCAAATCATGATGGGATACAAATATAGTACACTTTGCCTCTGCGTTCAATCTTCTCGTGTAGAATCGAATGAGAATTGGCAGGTCAGTGGCAGGGGCGGATCCAGGATTTTGAAAAGGGGGGTGGGGGTGACATTTTTAAGCATGAAATGCTGATGACAATGAAATAGGGGGCGCGTAGCGCGAAGCCCTGACGGCTTCTAGATGGATTCTAGATGCTGTGGTGCGATTTTTTTTGTTTTGTTTTGTTGAAAAGGGGGGGTGGCGTGCGCCCCCCACGCCCCCCCCCCCCCTGGATCCGCCCCCCCCCCCCCCCCCTCCCCCACGCGCCCCCCCCCCCCCCCGCCCCCCCTGGATCCGCCCCTGAGTGGAGCTATCGTCCGCTTCAAACTCGTATAAAACGTGGCGAAATTGTGTTTTGACAAAATGTTCGCCAGTAATATAGAGCTCGGATACAGATTTAACCAACTGTATATCTGTTTTGGGATTACATTTAACACCCGAGTTTTTGCAGTATAGGCATACCCCCGCCAAATACAAAGCCTTGCATAGACTGGTCATACTGTCTTCACTAGTCTACATCATGGTCTACACGTGTTAACTGGAATGCAAGCGATCGCATGGACCGGGGAGCAGTCTAAGTACGTGTGCCCCTTGAATCCCCAAAATGCTGCAACTGCATGTGCAATCAAATATGCAATCTGTTTTCGTGATTTTTCTTGAAACGAAGCATTTGCTATGTAAGTATTCATATTCTAAAATCATCCAAGCTATCGCTTCAAATAATGATTTTCCTTAAATTCCAGTTGTGACATGAACTTTAAAAAATACCTGCAATTTAATTGGCCTTGATCCACCACTGATTTCTGGTTAATATGGTCACTATAACTCGGCCTAGACTGTGCGACATTCAAATTATTTCGCCAGAACGGGTCACTTAATCGTGTTGCCTGAAACTCTGATAGGTATATGCCAGAATGAAGTCAAATAATGTAGCCTTTTTGTTTTTGTTTATTTTGTCTTCGTGGCGTTTACTCTCGACCAGTGGTACGGTTTCTTTACATAATGAGATAAAATAACTTACCGGTGTGGTGGCTCCAATGAGACCGATATAAACAGCTCCACTAGCCGATTGCGCTGAATACCTTTGCCATCCTGTCCCCTCATACACTTTAAAATCTCCCCCGATTAGAAAGTTGAAATTAATGTCGGGGTTACCTACATTAAAGAATAGAAACTATGTATACACCAATCCGGTAACTAAGGTCTCCTTCCCTGTACATACGCCATAGCTGGGGGCGCTTCCACTTAATGAACTGTATGTTTTTGCTGTTGCTGAAGCTACATTTGTTTACTTCTAGTCTGGTACCCGGCCCAATTTTTTTTTGACTAGACTGATTTTTAGGTCGGGCAAAAAGCAAGCGTGGGCAACCGCCAATTCCGCCATTTTGAAACAGGAGAAATTCCTCTTTTTCCGAAGGTTCCCGAAGTTACCCGAATGCACGTCCGGACGTTATCGTTATGCACCCCCCCCCCCCCCCCCCCCCGCTACCCCACCCCCTAGGTGGGGGTTTGGTCAAATTTGTCATGCCCCAGGGTGGGTCATTTGGCCCATTATCTGTGCATTTTTGTGCATTTTTGCGCATGTTTCGCACCCGAGGGTGGGGATTTTTGTCACCTAAATGTTTCCCTAGGGGTGGGGATTTTGTCACGCAAAAAGTGACAATCCCCACCTCTTAGGTGGGGTAGCCCGGGGGAGGGGTGGGGGAAACAATTGATAGGCGCATTAATCGTGGACAGTGTTTCGCCGTGTGTTTATTTTACGATGATGCAGACAAGGTTTGAATTTGAATTTTGATGCTATAATGGGCATGCATGTGTTTTATTTGCCAAATATAGAATAACCCTTTTCAAATTGTTATACACTCTTTTGAAAATTAACGGCAATGCGCTCCTAAAAATAAGTGCATGACGTAATGCTTAGTGCTATTTTAAACACCACAGTAGCCGGTCCTCATATTCAGTTGTTGTACGTGGAATATGTGGAGCGGGAACCAGTCTAGTTTACTTCGAACAAGTTGCGCGTCTTTGTATACTCCTTCCCTGTACATCCGCGCCATAGCTGGGGGCCCGCCGCACACCTTTGCGATTTACCGGATATCCGGATCATCGGACCACATACCGGAAAGGTGTGCGCTGAAACAATACGGGCCGGTCTGACCGTACGCTATAGACCGGAGCAAATCAAACTTGTTTGATTTTTCCGGATCCGATGGTCCGTGTCCGATGGGCCGGTAAATCGCAAAGGTGTGCGGCGGGCTTTAATGAACTGTATGTTTTTGCTGTTGTTAAAGCTGATTTGTTTACTTCGAACAAGTTGCGCGTCTTTGTATGGTTGTGTGTACGCGAAGGCGGACGCGTCGCGTGTACGCGAAGGAGGTGCGTCGCGTACGTGCACGCGCGGAGGGGGCGCGTTCGTGCATCTAATGGATGAGCGCTTTTCGTTCTGACAGCAACACAAAACGCCCAACCCATGCATTGGACGCCCCCAGCTATGGCGAATATACAGGGAAGTACTTTCGTTACCGAATTGGTCTGTAGAGCCTTTGCACGGCGGCCATGACAGGGGGCAGTCACATTGTCACTGTGTGTCATGCATGAGTAGGCACTTTGTGGTTCTATTGTTACATTATTTAAATAAGAAAACCTGCCCTCTGTCATGGCCGCCGGTGCAGAAGCTCTCTATAGGGTTAATTTTTGTGTGCAATGGGGTAAACAACAATCTTGTTCGTTTGCGTTGTGTACACATCACAGATATATATTAACAACAAGGGCTGCTTTCGAGTGCGGCACCAGGGATCCCTGGTGCTCGCCCGAAAGCGTATGTACGCATGTGTGTGACGTAACGTTCCCAACTCATAGGGCGTGTTTGTTTCGGACGGATCCAGGGCTGCGTTCCAAACACGCGAACGGTTTGTTAACGTTGGCGGCAACGTTTGCTCGTGTGGAATGGATTGTTTGCCAAAATACATTGTCAAGCCCTTACAAAAAAATGCCAATGGTTTACCATTAAAAATACCACTGACAATTACCACTAGCAATATTCAATGGTATATATAATGGTGTTTTGGAACGTTTTTTTAAATGGTAAATAATATAATGGTATCTCCATGGTAAATGTACCATTGCCAGTGGTAAAATTGTACCATTGCCAGTGGTAAAACTGAACCATTGCCAGTGGTAAAATGTACCATTGCGTGTCAATGGTAAATTTACCATTGCGTGTCAATGGTAAAATGTACCATTGTCAATGGTAAAATGTACCATTGTCAATGGTAAAATGTACCATTGTCAATGGTAAAATGTACCATTGTCAATGGTAAAAATGTACCATCGTCAATGGTAAAAATGTACCATTGTCAATGGTAAAATGTACCATTGTCAATGGTAAAATGTACCATCGTCAATGGTAAAAATGTACCATTGTCAATGGTAAAATGTACCATTGTCAATGGTAAAATGTACCATTGTCAATGGTAAAATGTACCATCGTCAATGGTAAAAATGTACCATTGTCAGTGGTAAATACCACTACTAATTAATGGTTTTACCATAAAGAGTATCGTTAAATTTTACCATTTTTGAAAACGCCATTGAAAACATTGAATGACTAGTGGTAATTGCCAGTGGTAAATTAAATTATTGTATAAACCCATACGCACTAAGTCCATCGCACATGTCATAACACAATATGTTTTCAAAGAAAAACTTGTAATTTCTTCAGTACGTTTTCTTACATTATTATGTCATATTAGAAAGAGATAGTGGCTTGTATTTTTCTTCGGCACACGTCTTTCTATGTAGCAACTGAAGAAAAACAACTCAACAAGTAGCACTTTGAATTAACTTAACGTGTGTAACCAAACCTGTAGATAATTTTGCATGAATGAAATTTTCTTCTGAATTATATACAAAAAGCGTGGTTATGTAAAAACTACTTTTACAAACTCGTACCTTTACCAACTCGTAGACCTACGTTTAATCAATGAACTCTAGATGATCATTAATACAGTTGTCAGTGCGTGGAGTAGCAAAAACCACCGGTGCCACGCTGCGTGTGCTCCAATAAGCTACTTCATGTGTACGTATACGTAGGGCATATAATATATGCCGTGACCTGATCAGTCCGCGCGTTGCAAAAGCACCGTAGTCTAGCTACAGTAACTTCAAGTCAAATTCGTGTTATTTTTGTGGAATCTTTACGAAATAATCCGCCGATCTGATACGGTTCAGAGCCTTGAAGGCACTACTTACGCCACTGCAAGAATTGACGGAATACACGGTACAAGTTGGCCAAAGTATGACTTGCCCATGTTACGTGTTCCAGATTAATAAGGTACGAGTTGGCAAAGGTACGAGTTGTCCTCCATTATCATTATCGACGACCGCCGTGTATGCGAAGAAAATACCCCGCTTAAAAATGCTTTTTTCCTTTTCCTTTTAAGCTCTGATGAACTCAAACTCTTTTTAATCATTGACTCTATAATTCTGTCGCTTCTGGTTGCCTTTAATATCATGTTTCCATCCCAGTAGTTTCAAAACTTGGCGACAAGAATTACAAACCGGAGAGCATGATGTGGACGCCATCTTGAATAGTGATCGTGCGACAGTTACGCTGCGCTGGTTCCCAGTAATTACAACCTGTGCAAGTAAACTGGTGCTCTGCATAGTATCGATACTACTGTATTCGATATTTGTAGGGGTTTTCTCAGTCATTTCCCATAAAAGCTACATGGGGAAATGGTATCGATACCGGATTTTTCGCTTTTTATGATAAAAGCAAACGGAAGACACTGTCGGTAGGATTTATAACTTCATGAAAGAAACGTTTCTAAGCGGAAAATTGGAATTCCGGACCGTTTTTCTGAGACTGAATTATGTTCGTAGTTGTTTAATTTATTCTTAATAAATACCAGCTACTTGTACGTCACGGCCAGGGTCGTTATGATCTATGGACATGTTGGTTTATATTATATTCTCTAGTCATTTTGATGTAAATTTAAGTTTAACTTTATTTTGAATTTTAACCACCGTGCACCATTCGTGACTCGAGATCTTACCATATATACCTCTGATGTACCACTGCATTACCATTGCACACCATTCAATTACCATACCTTACACAACCATTGAATACAATTGATTACCATACAATTTCCATTTTTTTTACAAATCTCGCCAAAATATAATACCACTGGTGCACCAATGCACACCATACGTACAATATCATTCCCATATACGCAACCATTCAGTACCACTTCTTACCATTCAGTTCTATTTAATATTACCATTGTATACCACTAAATAACCATTGTATTGCCATTGCATACCATATGTATCCTGCAAGCACCTAAATTCGCGCGCACGTAATTTCGCGCGCTGCTGCTTTCCTCGGCGTATCTTCTCAACAAAATCACGCACCGACGTCAAATTTTTCTTGAAAGTTGTTTGTCACATCATCTTTCAATTTGCATTCAAATGAGAAAAATTAAGGGTTTCTCAGTAAGTAATTTAATAACTGTTAATTCAGGGTACAAATTTCTACCTTATAGACTAGGTACAAAATACTACAATCAAAATGGTTCTGAGAAATCTTTAAAATTCAAGAAAACTTTTACCACCGATCGTCTGCTCAGTCTCCAGGCACTAAAAAACAATATTGATTAGGTTTTACTTTCCAAAAGAGGGCGCTTTGAAAGGTACGGGGCTTAAGGAAAGACATGTGTCTTATAGCTTTTCAATTCGAAATTATACTGCTTAAGAAATTTGAGTCAATCATAATAATTTACTTATAATTTACAATTTCGTGTTTTTTTCTCATTCCACAAGGGAGACAGACCGAGAGAATAAAAATAACAAAACATGATAAAAAAAACCAAAAAAAAGAAGGCTTCACATTAAAATGAAATCAACGGCAATATAGCCATTAGTCAACTTCACTGCTGGTTTTGGTAATAGATGTCCCAGAAAAAGCATGCAGTTTATATGACTTAATCATCTCAAATTCCAATAATCTTTCAATTATGTCCTTAAGTAATGTACTGGATCATAGTTATTAGAAAGCACTTCTTCTAGAAGCATAATTTTCAGATACTGGGCACAACGGAGACACCGTAGTGTGACATGTGACTAGGGAGCGAATTAACGTCACGTAACTTTGGCAAGTCTACTTTTGCATGTGTTTGCAAAAACAAAGCTGGCGTCGTACGGCGACGTTGCTCTTTCTTGAAAATTTACTCCCAGGTAGGGTTAGACATAAGGAATCTGACAAAGGAGCCAAAATGTTCTTTTTGGTTGCTTGATTGTGATCAAAACAGTGACAAGGCTTATGTGCGCGAAATATGGTAACCCGAGGATACAATATCATTACCATGCGCAACCATTCAGTACCACTGGTTACCCTTTATAATATTACCATTGCATACCACTGGATAACCATTGTATTACCATTGCACACCCATTGCACACCATGTGTACGCAAACATTCAGTACCACTGCTTACCATGATGTCCTATTTAATATTACCATTGCATACCACTAAATAACCATCGTATTCACATTGCATACCATACGTACACTATCATTAACACGCGGAACCATTTAGTACCACTGCTTACTATTCAGTCCATTGCAATATCACCATTATATTGCATACCATTGAATAACCATTGTATTACCATTGCATACCATACGTACAATATCGTTACCATACACAACCATTCAGTCCTATTTAATATTACCATTGCATACCACTGAATAACCATTGTATTACGATTGCATACCATACGTACAATATCATTACCATGAGCAACCATTGAATACCACTGCTTACCATTCAGTCCTTTGCAATATTACCATTGCATACCACTGAATAACCATTGTATTACCATTGCATACCATACGTACATTATCGTTACCATACACAACTATTCAGTGCTATTTAATATTACCATTGCATACCACTGAATAACCATTGTATTACGAT
The DNA here is from genome assembly GCA_037783545.1 of Henricia sp. BOLD:AAB3569. NCBI lineage: Eukaryota > Metazoa > Echinodermata > Asteroidea > Spinulosida > Echinasteridae > Henricia > Henricia sp. BOLD:AAB3569. Next base: position 4,297,113 of record JBBELK010000147.1, on the reverse strand, counting down.
TGCATACCATACGTACAATATCATTACCATGAGCAACCATTGAATACCACTGCTTACCATTCAGTCCTTTGCAATATTACCATTGCATACCACTGAATAACCATTGTATTACCATTGCATACCATACGTACATTATCGTTACCATACACAACTATTCAGTGCTATTTAATATTACCATTGCATACCACTGAATAACCATTGTATTACGATTGCATACCATACGTACAATATCATTACCATGAGCAACCATTGAATACCACTGCTTACCATTCAGTCCTTTGCAATATTACCATTGCATACCACTGAATAACCATTGTATTACCATTGCATACCATACGTACACTATCGTTACCATACACAACCATTCAGTCCTATTTAATATTACCATTGCATACCACTGAATAACCATTGTATTACGATTGCATACCATACGTACAATATCATTACCATACGCAACCATTGAATACCACTGCTTACCATTCAGTCCTTTGGAATATTACCATTGCATACCACTGGATAACCATTGTAATACCATTGCATACCATTCGTACAATATAATTACCATATGCAACCATTCAGTACCACTGCTTACCATTCAGTCTTTTTAATCTTACCATTGTACACCACTGAATAACCGTTACATTACCATTACATACCATTCACTACCGTACAATTACCATACGGAACCATTGAATACCATTGAATACCATTAGATTTTTTTTGTAAGGGAGATGGCGGCGCCCACAGTCACAACAATCGTACCGACGTTGTAATGTGGCTTTCCGCGGCTGCTTTCCAATTTTTTGAAGAGATGTGACACGTTGCTATTGATTGTGTATCGCCAGCGATAAGGGAGAAAACCACGAAAGGTGCAATTTATTTGTCATTTTCCAATTTGCAAAACATCGCCAGTCGCTTTCATGTCGCGTGTGCCATTTTGAAATGCCTAGCGAACATGGCGAACAACTCAAAAGTTTGTTGGCCAACGTTGGCGAACGTTGGTTGCGCACATTACGTTCCACTCGAATTGTTGGCCAACGTTGCCAACGTTCGCGTATTTGGAACGCAGCCCGGATTCAGATCTGCGCATATCCAAGGTGAACTCATTCACTTCGCGCACATCCTGAACGAGATCTGTGATCTGTGGAATCCTTCTCGAGAGATGGTTCAGCGCTAGATCCAAAAAGGCGACGTAAACATCGCAGAGAATTTGTGTGAGTAAAAACCGTGTCGTCTCAGTTTTCAGAGGCAACACACGATACAAACAAATTTAGAATGCTTTTTTATTTACGACGAATGCAATTCACGTGATTTGAGATCCGAGTTGAGAGCGGTTTCGTTTGTTTCTGCGCGGTAAAACAGATCGGGATCTGGATCTGAAACAAACACGCCCTTGGGACGAGCGCTCGAAAGCAGCCAATATATGAAACGGAGGCCGTACGCCCATAACCGCGCCTTTCATTAGCATAGTTTTGGGCACCCTCATTTACATACTTTTGGGCACATTTGCATAAGTATTTGCATAGTTTTGGGCACTATTTGCATATTTGCGTGGTTTAAGCCACTTCATTTGCATGATTTTGGGCACCGTAATTTGCATGATTTTTGGCACGTCCTCAAGTTTTGATACGCGCGATGCGCACACGCGATTAGGGGTAGTGTACGCCAAGCCCCATTCGCGACGTGTGCGCTGTATTGGCACGCGTACGCGTACACCATAAGGATGAACGAACTTGGTTGCTATAAGGACTCCTTCCCTGCACGTCCGCCATGGGGGCGGTCGGGTTGGCGGTACGGGTTCTTTCCTCGCCTTTCACCTCTGGCGTCCCGGGTTTGAATCCGTGGCGTGTATGTGGATTGGGTTTGCAATCCCTCCTTGACCGCGTGGGTTTTCCCCTGGGGCATTTCTCTGGGGGTTTTCCTCCCACTGCTAAAACTGCAACTCCTTTTTCGTCATCTCAAGTTGATAAATATAGTAAAACCGTATAGTTGATGGCATAAAGGGCCTTTGCCGAAGATGGCATAAAATATACAACAACACGTCCGCCATTACTGGGGGCCATCCACTGCCGTGAACTTGGCGCTTTGTCTTGTTGTTAAATCGAACAGCACACAACGCGTACGCGTGCAGGCTTCGCAAGCAAATAAACCCGCAAAATTGTTCGAGTGACAACATAATGTAACAGCATATCATCAATACAAAACCCACAGATCATGGCACTGGATGGCCCAAGCACTGGATGACCCATGGCACCGGTTGCTAGGGAATCCTTCCCTGCACGTCCGCCATTACTGGGCGCCATCCACTGCCGTGAACTGGGCGCTTTGTCTTGTTGTTAAATCTGGGCCCAATTTCATAGAGCTGTTTAAAAGCAACCTCGTCCCCAGGGTGGTCGAGCATCCTCGTTCCTAACTGCTCTACAGTAGCAGTAGACCATGGGGCCGAGGTCGGTTTAAAAGCCCATTTTCCGTTAACCGAGCGTCAGGCTATTTCATAGACATCGTTAACAGTAACCAACTGAAAACCTGCCTTAACCGCAGAGCCAAATTTTGCTTAAGATAGTGACGCAACAATGGCGGTTTCCAAGCGCGCCCATGCTTAAGCACGCCGCGGCTGTGAAATAGCCTTAACGTTAGCACAACTTTTCTGCTACAGTAAGCGCACGTTTTCAGCTAGCGCTTAAAGGCTCAGTGAATCATTTGCAATGACCCCAAAAAGTAATCGACGAGTTTACAGGGGAAAAGTTCTGAAAGTAAAGATTGAATTAATAGAAACTATCCAATGAAAGGTTTTCGCTCAAAATTTTACCAGAAAATAATCCGTAAAGATGAAATTATTTAGATCGTTTGCAAACGATTAACTTATTTTTGGTTCGCATCTACGCGGTCCAAAATGCATGGGCGCTGGCGCTGTGTACTCCGTGTGCGTGTTCCATCCAACGCGATTATGGATCGCGCGCACACGCAGTATGTGCGCCACAGAGTGCATGACGCAAGCCACATAGTACCCGATCAACTCATGAGAACGAATATTTGAATCACCCCGCCAAGACCAGGAAAATGCATATGGATTTTCAGGGTTTTTTAAAACGTGTTACATTTGACAAAGCTGAAATCTCTTCGGATGAGTTTGTTATTGTCTTTCTTTTGATTTATAATGGTTTTATTCGCAGAATCGCTCAAACAGATCTATGAACAGCTCTATGAAATTGGGTCCAGCGCACAACGCATACGCGTACACAGGCCTCGCAAGCAAATAAACGCGCAAAATTGTTCGAAGTGACAACATAATGTAACAGCATATCATCAGCACAAAACCCACAGTTCATGGCACTGGATGGCCCCCAGCTATGGCGGACGTATACACGGACCATGAGCCAATTTCATGGAGCTGTTTAGCAGCCGATTTTGTGCTAGGATAGGAGGCTCCGGCTATTTCATGGAGACCGTAACCTTAAAGGGGCTATGTCACGGTTTGCGCATGCGCAGCAAAACTTGAAAAAGTGTGGCTAACTTTTTCAAGTTTTGTCGCCAGGTTTTGTATATCCTATTCAATCTTTGTCATCCCTTATAAATCTTTAGTAATTTTGGCAGTGGTGTACTTGTCAACGTCCGGGATGTCCTGATGCGTTACTTTTTACTTGGAATCGCACTGTTTGCCGTATTTTTAAGCCGCCAAACATCGACATCATCGTGTGTGCGGCCGTCGTTAAAAAGAGAGTTTTTTCATCCCATCAAAAAACTCCACAAAACATGACAGAAACGGCATCGAATGATATGAATGACATGGTTAACTACAGCAATTTACTTAACCTTGTTTTCCATCAATACTGACATGCTTATTTGGTCCTTAAAAAGACACAGTGGCCGCCACCGCTGTACGATTTTGTTTTGCCAGACATAAATCGCGCAATCGCGCGCGCGCGATGCCAATTCGAACAAATGCGCGCCCACGATGCACAATGTAGTTGAATTCTGCGTATTGTAAACACTCATGAACGAACACACTGCCCATGCGGCACGTGCTAAGTACGCGATGTACACAATAGCACACGCACCAATGGCGTTGTGTAACGAAATTGCACTACATTCATCTGAGCCTGCACGTATGTCAAAATATGAAAGGATTTGGCGCATGCGCAAACCGTGACATAGCCCCTTTAAGCACTGCCAAACGTTTGCTAGCTTCAGAGGCTAAACACTCGTTTCCAAGCACGCGCATGCTTTTAAAAGCATGCTGAGGCCGTGAAATAGCCTTAAAGTTAGCACAACCTTTCTGCTACAGTTAGCACACGTTTTCAGCTAGCGCTTAAGCAGCGCCATGAAATTGGCCCCATGACTTTGCAGCTCGGATCGGTGTATATTGGTATTTCTGTGCAAAATTTAGTGTGATTTTTTTGCCATTTTCCTCCGGACTAATCAGTTTGGTGATGTGTAGGGTATTTCTAAACCCGTCAATGCCAGAGATTAGGACACACGGAACCTTGTTTGCACATCGGCTTCCAGCACAAGGTAGACAATTTGAAAACCTTTCTTATAAAGTTTGTGTCATGTTTTTGGAACTTTTAATATCCCGGACTCCGTCCGCTATGTAGTAGGCCTATGCGATAAGGAGTCCATACCGTCGCGACGACGGTCGAAATTGTCTTAAATAAACCTTGCATTATCGCGGCAGATTCTATTCTGTCAAGAGATTGCTTCAATTAGATACAATATTCAAACTACATCACCTTTAGCTCCATGGTTACAAGTTTAAAGTATCCTGGCGTCATGGGTTTTCGATCGGATAACGGGGAAATTCCTCGGAAACCAAAACAACATCAAATATTTTAAAACAATTTTACCCATGCAGGTTTAAACACTATCTTTAAAGTATATATTCCACAACAGACCATAAAGTTTCTGCTGTTTTTCTTTTCTCAGATTGCCCGACAGCGATAAGCTCTGCATGCGCCACGGTATTATATTAGCAGTGTCATATGTTTTCGATCAGTCGTTTGATAGGCCATTTCTGTGGACGTATGGCGTGCCAAGTGTTTCAAAGTGAGCAACAAATGGCCAGTTTTCCAAAACACCAAAGTTCAGAAGCTGGCTTTAGTTTAATTTTGTTTCTTATTCATGTAATTGATTTATTCGTTATCTTTTATTCAGGGATGTTTTAAATGTCCGATACAATATTTTTTGGGCGGGGGTGGGGGAGGGGTGGGCGTAAGGCTATTTTTCTGTCAGTAAATGAATATGAACAACAACTTTTTTTATACTAAGTACTCATAATATTTTTGTCTGCTAGATTACTTTTTTTAAATCAAATTTGCACTTAATTGATTTCAAGTTGTCATGCTCACAAACGTTCTGCGTTAGGGATTCCTCCCAAGCGCGTTCAAAAAAGATATAAGAATATGTTGGATTTGGCACGCCATAAACTTTTAACTGGCAAGGAAATCACGCAATCGATCCTGCACGAATGAAAGACGGGACCTTGAGCGATCTGAGGATGCTTTTGGTAGAATATTTGATAAAAGATCATGTCCTATGATACACTTGATTAAAAGTACAAAAGTGTGATAGTGATCTTTAGCTGTAAATACACATTTTGCAAAGTATGAAAGATAACTCATGCCAGGTAATTTGTTTTGCAGCAAGTTGAAGGCACGGACAAGCGACCGATTCGCCGTTTGCAAAATTGCCACAAATCACGGTGGATCTCATACAGTTACGCGGTAAATCAGTGTAAAGTTTGCCGATCGAAAACACATGACGATCGAAAACATATGACGGCACGATATATTTTTAGCATAATAAGCCCGGAATTCGCGCCACACTGGTCAAAAACAAGATGGCCGTTTAAAAAAAAAAACATTCTCCGGGTATGTTAATTTTTACGTCATGAGATCAAACATAAATTACATAAATATTTAATATTACGCATGCGCACACGTTCGGAACCGCCCCAAGCCGGTTACGGTGATGTACCATTCAATAACACAGTTGTTTCCTATCTGGTTGTTAATATATATCTGTGGTACACATTCAAACGAGGTTTTTAACAAGTGTACGCATTTTTCTTCAGCCTCGCCCGTAAAGTCAGGATTTAGATCAAGATATTTCGGTAACCAGACTATTTTGCAGTTGGCTACAATTCACCGCGCGGTGGCGCACTTTCGCTGCATAGCATACATGCAAATTCTTCACGGATTCACACAATATCATAGCCCTTGGACAAGGCTTGGCTTCGAAAGGTGTATTTAAAATATGCCGGTCATAGCCTTGTCCAAGGCCGTCTCCAGATTTTTTGCTGTACGAGGGAATATTGGGTTCAGCGCGCGCATGCAAACTATACACTGCACACGGCATCAAAACGAGCCACTGTGCGATAACGACTTCCATAGTAAACCCGTACGGCAACACACTGGCTGCGTAGTGCGTACATAACTGCGTACGGCCAGGCGTAGCTCGAAAGACAGCCTTGTCGAGTCTGTCACTTCCGGGTTAAATGTGTTTTTTTATATTTTCGGCCAGTTTTTGCGAACAATGGGCGGGCTTTGGATATGCGGATATGCAGGGTATGAATATTAAAAATAAATTGTTTTGAGCCAATCAGGAGCTTCATGAGTAGCGAGTAATGACGCGGCATGCATTATGCATGTCATGGCGTCCTCCATGTTATGAGAACCGTGGCATGATTGATGGACGAAAACAACAAATATATTCTCGGGTTCGTAGCATTTATTGTGCTTGTCTGTTTACGTATTTGATTACAATTCTGGGGGACAACGGTCGTAATATGACAGCTTTCCTAAATTATTTGTGTGGGCTCTTAATACTGCCTCGGATGAACAAACTGGGGATCGCACATCATTAGCGTTTTTCAAACATAGCCTGGCGTGCGTGTGCGTCGACTAATGAAATTTCAGCTCACGCTGGGGTGGTTTCCCTATTACTGTAAGGAGTTTCGCTGGCTGAATGCAGAACCATCAAGGCGTTGGGTTTAGGATAGTCTTTCGGAAAGACTGCCTTTTTGCGCGCAATACACGATGTACATAGACTATTCACCATTGGCCGCCAGAGGGCGCACCTGAAATACAGTCGAAAAGACAGTCTTTCATATTCCGTATAAATCGCTCGCAAAATACCGAGCGAATTCCTGGCATACCTTTGTGTGACACGTTGAAATGCGTGACGTCATCTAATTTCCATAATTCACAACAGCTCTGTGTCTGTCTGGTACCCAGAGTAGGCCTACACACTGGACAGGACAGTGCATAAAAATGTCGCTGCTTTTCCAGTCGCTGATCGATCGATCGATCAGCAGTCAGCAGGCAAACATGATATGAGGCAAACACATTGTCCACGGACAAAGCTATCTTGCGCGTTGCACTCAGTGGCTCGCCTGTACCGTCCGGGCCTTGCCGCTTGCCGGCCTGCGTTGCTCGTACGGTCAGGTTAGACCCCCGTGAACGGGTCTACGGTCGGGTGTGATGATTGGGCGGCCAGTGAAGACGAAGCATTTCGTTCCAAGTTGGGAATCGAAAAGTTCAAAGGCTATCAAAGACTGGCATTTAGAGATTTTCTTAGGGCATTTTCTGCTTGGTCACGATTTTTTGTCATCGCTTTACGCATGGAGGAAGAAAACGACTGGGATTGTCAGATATGATAGAAAAAACCGAAATTTAGGAGTGAATTAATATGAGTGAAGAACCACCCACTTTCTTAAAAACTACTAATTTCACTCACTATCACATGCTTTGTACTTTTTACACAATGTTTGAAGTACTAGTATTATAAATTGTTGGGCAGATTTAAAAAAAATTCAAAATGCCCTTATTGAATGTTTGTAAGTTTAAAGGAGCGTGACCAGAGTTTCTGGAAAATAGTTTTCGATGTAACTTACCAATATTATCAAGTAACTCCCATACACACCTCCCATGTCCCAAAAACCCGAAAACATTCGCAATTTCCAGTAAAAAATTGAACAAAACTATCGAGTATGCTTTCAGCGGATAAACGTTGATACTGGAAAATTAGTTTACAAATAATCGGTGGATTTTCGACGATATCCTCGGAAATATGCGGCCTAGAAGCGCGGGAGTTTCAGTTTCGTAATCAGAAAAATATAACGGATGTTATGATATAAAAATATCATGACCCATAAGGTAAGTCACGGGGAGTTATGGGTAAAAAAAAGTGATCTGGTCACACTCCTTTAATGTTGAAAGGAGTCTCTCAAAGCCACATGGTTTTACAAAAGTAATTGTACATTTTCTAAAGTCAAATATGACCCATTTGATTTTCATTTAGGCCAACAAAAAATAAGGCAAATTGTTGTGACCCAAGGATCGACCTTTTACGGCCTATTTGAAACAACACTTTTTTTCTGATTCTTCGTGCATGTTTGTGTTTTTACAGCAAGCAGAAAATAAATTTGAGCAACTTGCTTGCATAAGCCTCCGAAAATATACTGGAATAACGTTTAATGGAACAAATTTAAATTTGATGTTTATTAGTTTACTAAATGTTTAAAATTTCACCCTTTTCAGTGCTTTGAGGAGAATGCTTTGAGAAGGCCCATTAATTTTGTGGATATGAAGCTGTTTTTACGAATTCCAGGGAACAACAGCAAACTACTTTGTGGATAGGACAGAAGCCCTTAAAGGAAATTTGCACAGTTTGGTTAACTAAAAAAAAAAGGAAATGTTCGTCAACATTGTCTGATTCATTAGTTCAATATTTGACTTCAAGTGCAGAAATAATTTGAATTTGTAGGTTGAATTCCATATCCGACCACTATAAACGTCTTTATTAAGTAAATGAAAAATAAACAATGCATGTTAGAACAAGTTTGATGATAAAAATGAGAAATAAAATTATGACATATGTCTGATTTTAGGCCCTCAGCCTGGATTTCCATTGTTATAAAACCATGTAAAATTTTAGTTTAGTTGTAAAAACCATGGTGTAAAAACTAAGAGAGAGAAATTTTCATGATTTTTAAATTTGTCCCACTGCTGTCCAACATTGTCCAAGGAAATGTTCGTCAACATTGTCTGATTTATTAGTTCAATATTTCACTTCAAGTGCAGAAATAATTTGAATTTTTAAGTTGAATTCCATATCCGACCACTATAAACGTCTTTATTTTGTATTAAATGAAAAATAAACAATGCATGTTAGAACAAGTTTGATGATAAAAATGAGAAATAAAATTATGACATGTCTAATTTTAGGCCCCCAGCCTGGATTTCCATTGTTATAAAACCACGTAAAATGTTAGTTTGGTTGTAAAAACCATGGTGTAAAAACTAAGAGAAATTTTCATGATTTTTAGATTTTTTCCCACTGTTGTCCAACATTGTCCAAGGAAATGTTCGTCAACATTGTCTGATTTATTAGTTCAATTTTTCACTTCAAGTGCAGAAATAATTTGAATTTTTAGGTTGAATTCCATATCCGACCACTATAAACGTCTTTATTTTGTATTAAATGAAAAATAAACAATGCATGTTAGAACAAGTTTAATGATAAAAATGAGAAATACAATTCTTAACATATGTCTAATTTTGGGCACCCAAATTGGATTTCCATTGTTATAAAAACATGTAAAATGTTAGTTTGGTTGTAAAAACCATGGTGTAAAAACTATAAGAGAGAGAGAAATTTTCATGATTTTTAGATTTTTTCCCACTGTTGTCCAACATTGTCCAAGGAAATGTTCGTCAACATTGTCTGATTTATTAGTTCAATTTTTCACTTCAAGTGCAGAAATAATTTGAATTTTTAGGTTGAATTCCATATCCGACCACTATAAACGTCTTTATTTTGTATTAAATGAAAAATAAACAATGCATGTTAGAACAAGTTTAATGATAAAAATGAGAAATACAATTCTTAACATATGTCTAATTTTGGGCACCCAAATTGGATTTCCATTGTTATAAAAACATGTAAAATGTTAGTTTGGTTGTAAAAACCATGGTGTAAAAACTATAAGAGAGAGAGAAATTTTCATGATTTTTAGATTTTTTCCCACTGTTGTCCAACATTGTCCAATGTTTTGGCCATGGCATTGGGTCTTAATCTACACGGACAGGCACCCCCGGCCGAGACAGGAAGTCACTGGGCTGGGCGCGCACTCGTACCGAGAAATGCCGCTTCTCGGCAGGCCATGCACCACGGTCACTGCACGAAAACAGCCCGATATCATTTTCGCGCGGCACGCACGGTGAATCACTGCACACGTACAAATGTACACGGCAAGTTATCATCCCACATGACCTAGTTACGTTATGGAGGCATCACTTTCTCTTCTACGCAGGCGCCCATAATTTTTGACCTTGCTGTTTAATTATTCATGTTCTTCCATAAAGGTTATCGAACTTTTTTCTTACGGAGTAATCAAGACCGAGTTTTTGAGTTCACGTTGTGAGTGTAGGTACGCCCTCTGGCGGCTAAAATGAACAATGTGGGGATCGCGAACTCTAACAGTAAATTCGGTCTTGCATCAAGACTAGGTTTAGGACCGTACCGATACTATGTGGAATTTCTTTTCGTTTTAGAACGACAGGTGCCAGCGTATTCACACTGAACACAATAAAATTACATAACAACTGGCTATATAAACGCCACGTTCGCTTCAGTAGCTCACTCTCGGTCAATCGTGTCAACTTTGCTGTACAATCCCGCCCACCCCATTTCCCCACTTCAATCGGAATTCGGACCGGGGGAGTGCACCCCTGTCGAGTGCCCTGGATGCACCCACGTTTCCTCCAATGGCTGGGGGTTTTTCGTGGCCACCGAGCGCCAGCACACAGTGCTGGTCCGACACTCGATCCGAATTCAGTTTCAGTTCCGACAGTTTCAGTTTTCTCTTTCGGCTTGATTGATTCTGACCGATGTTTAGCACGGTGATAATTATTGAACTTCGACACTTTATTGTCGAGACTTAGATACTGTGAACTTTTTATTTGTTTACAGCTCGTAATTCATACATCAAACTTGGTTCAGATGCTAGTTTGATAGCCTCTTAATCGATAGGCCTTTAATACGGCTTACACCAGACGTGTATAATTATTGTTTTCAACCACATTTGAAGGATATTACATTTGTGCATATCATTTGATCCTAATCAAGCTGATTAGCGGAGTTTAAAATAAATCGAACAGCAAGGTTCACACAACGACCTAGCCACTGTTCACCATTGGAAAAATTTGACCTGTTTTTGTCCTTTTCTCGTCTCACATGAGGTATAAATAGAAAAGAAATGAATTTTCTGACGGAAGTATGGAGGAAGAAAGTACGTGTTACTGTGCATACTAGTAGTCGTAGTGCGGCGCGTTGTGAGCCAATACGTGCAACAGATTCCGTAGCTTGTTATACCCCCGTCACACCGGATTGGCGGTGCCACTACGGTTTTTGGTCAAAACCGCCATCAACGTAGTGACACCGCCAGTAGTTTTTCATAGTTTTCCCCTACCCGTCACACATGTGTTTTTCTTCGCGGTGCTACTGCCGATCTAAACTGTTTGAAGACTTTTAGAACACTGAAATTGAAGCAGAAAACCGAAGCTTTTATACTACAAAATATGCCCGCAGTAGCACCGTACAAGCACCTCAGTGCAACCTCAGTGAAAACGCCATTGCCGTACAAGCGCCTCAATAACACCGCCGGCACCGCCGAAGGAACGCAGTGGCACCGCACGCAGTAAGATCGCCAAATTTTCTAAAATTCCTTCCTGGCTCCGCAGTGGCACCCCCATACCCGCAGTGCTACCGTGGTAGCACCGCCATAACCGCAGTAGAACCGCCACGGGATCGCCGTAGGGTCGCCAGTCTACTTTTTCGGCGATTGTACGGCGGTTGTACTGCGGAGGCACGGCGGTGATGGAGGTGCTACTGCGGTCCTTGTAAAGTCCCACGGCGGTCATGGCGGTGCCGCGGCGATCCCACTGCGGATTGGCCCATTGCAACCCGCGTAGCACTGCGGAAGTTTTGAACATGTTCAAAGTTTCCGCCGTGCCACCGCGAAGGTCCGCGGTTTTGACAGTTTTCCGCGGTGCTACGGCGATCAATGGCGGAACCACTGCGGAACCACGGCGATCATGGCGGTGCCACTGCGGTTTATGCCGTACAAGCACCGTAGTGGCACTGCGCCTCCGGTGTGACGGGGGTATAAGCGCTTTGTTCAGTTTTATCCTCAGCGGGCCGTCTATAACTTATACCCCCGTCACACCGGAGGCGCGGTGCCACTGCGGTGCTTGTACGGCATAAACCGCAGTGGCACCGCCATGATCGCAGTGGTTCCGCCATTGATCGCCGTAGCACCGCGAAAAACTGTCAAAGTTAACGTCTATTTCAAGTCAAACAAGACTTTCTAACTCGTTATTTTGACGAAATTTCATGGCGAGTTCATGTTTATTTCAACATGTAATTTCGGATGGTCCAGCTTCAAAATGCATAGAGTAATGTGCGAAGTATTCCAGGTACCGTATACAGACTTTTGCGCCGGCTAACATGTTCTAGCGTGCACCCCGTTGCCAACGGCCTGGTATAGTCTGGTACACGACTCTCTTATATGCGAGCGCCATAGCGCAGAGGCAGGACTCTAGGATTTATGCAAATCTATCACGCAACTGGCTTATTCATTGAGGAAGTGCCCAAAACCATGCAAATGAGGTGCCCAAAACTATGCTAATGGGTATGCGCGGTTATTCGTTGTTATCACAGACCATATGATCATTTAATTAAACGTCTTGGGAAAATACTAGGATAGGGGTAAAGGGTTAGGTGTCAGGGGTTAGGGTTACGGTTGAATTCATTAAAAGTACGGTGATGAGTCTGCAGCGAGTTCACTTGGTGTAGTGGTTAGAGTGACAGACGTCAATGCACCTATCAATTTGTTAATGCACCTATCAATTGTTTCCCCCACCCCTTCCCCCTTTTCATGCCCCAGGGTGCACTCAAAAAAATGAGACTGACCTAAAGTAAATTTTAAACAAGACAAATGAGTAAATATTACACAAAACTATGTTATTGTTGCATTTACGTTTATAATGGCGTTACACCAACTTGAAATGTTAACAAGTGGATATAACTTGTTATTTCTTGTGTTAACAACACGTTGGATTAGTAGAAGTAACAATATTAAAAGTCAAGTTAACTTTATTAGTTATATTTGAGTAATAATTACTGGAATCATATTGTCGTCTCTTTTACAGTTTTTGTAAAGTAGGAAGTACTGACATTTTAATATTTTGCGCAACGTAAAATTACTTCTTACGAGAACAAAACCAGTTTAAGTTGGACAGACTGCATAAAACTTACTCAAAGTTATTAAGTTGTAATAACTTAAAATCACTGGTACCGGAAGACCCGTGCATAATTACGCATGCGCGTAGGGGACGTACAAAGTCTTGTTTCTGCGACGTGATAACCATGGCTGTTACGTTGCTTAGTTTTGGTTACCCCAGGGCCGAAAGCAATTACGGGCAAGCTCTCTTGGAGCATTGTTTGAGTAAGTATCGATTCCCCATAAACGACTCTTGGGCCATTGGTCGTCCGGTTCCCCTAATTGGCAAGAAAATCCAATTGACAAACTTATGAAGTTAAACTTACTACAAGATATTAAGTTGCAATAACTTAAAAACACTGGACATTGGAAATGCATAGAATATGAGAGTGAATGCATTCCATTTGTTTTTTTGAGTTGTTTTAAAAAATACAACTATAAGTAATAAATATTTACTAGATTGAGTTGAAATTACTAATTAAAATTAAAAATGACCTCTTAACTTGAAAAAATTAAGTATATTCAGTACTGTTGACAACAAGTAATCTTAACAAACAAATATACATGGCTTTAACTTAAAGATACGTTAAGTTGAAAGGACGTAACTGAATTAAAGGAGTGTGACCAGATCACTTTTTTTTACCCATAACTCCCCGGGACTTACCTTATGGGTCATGAGATTTTTATATCATAACATCCGTTATATTTTTCTGATTACGAAACTGAAACTCCCGCGCTTCTAGGCCGCATATTTCCGAGGATATCGTCGAAAATCCACCGATTTATTGTAAACTTTACTTTCTTGTTCCGACTGCCCGGTTTCGTCCATAATGCGATTTCGATTTACATGACTAGCGCCCTCAATCGACATCTAAATAAGACTTTATCTTATTGATATAAATAACGTCGCATTTCCAGTTCAGTTTATCACTTTTATTGAAATAAATAATCTATTTTGTCTATAAACATTTTTATAAATGTAAGATTTATAAGTGTCATTTTTTGTGGGTGAGAAAACATCGAAAAGTTTAATAAATATTGACGTTGCCTGAGACCATGCGTGGACCTAGACTGGTTCCCCTGTCCACATATTTACATCCCCTTCGTCGTATATGAGCGAGAGCGGCGTAGCGCACATGGACAGGGAGACCAGTCTAACGATGTTTCGGCTCCATGTAAACCACTTGGAACCGGAGACGTACATATAATTAATTTTTCTTAATTTTGTGTTGCTTAGCTGATCAAGAAAAATATTTTCAAGCACAAGTACAATTTATACGTTACACATTTTGTTAAATAAATTATTTAATGTAAACAAATTAAATATCAAGACTAAAAGTACTACGAAGGTGAACATACATATGCATGAGGCAAGACTTCAGCGTGATTGCGCGTATTCAGACTGTAGAGGGCGGGCTTCATGCAAAATTTATCTGGTGAAATCCGTCTCGATAGTTTTGTTTAATTTTTGACTGGAAATCGCGAATTTTTTCGGGTTTTTTGGACATGGGAGGTGTGTATGGGAGTTACTTGATAATATTGGTAAGTTACATTGAAAACTATTTTCCAGAAACCCTGGTCATGCTCCTTTAAGGCAACAAAGTTGCCTTTATTTTTTTAAGTTTCCTCAACGAAATATTTTTTTGAGTGTGGGCATTTGGCCTATTTTCTGTGCATTTTTGTGCCTTTTTTGCGCATGTTTTACACCCGAGGGTGGGGATTTTTGTCACCTAAATGTTGCCCCAGGGGTGGGGATTTTGTCACGAAAATAAGTGACAATCCCAACCTCTTAGGTGGGGTAGCCCGGGGGGGGGAGGAGTGGGGGAAACAATTGATAGGTGCATAGTAACCAAAACGGTCAAAAGAAGTGTTATACGCTTTACCAGCCGTTGCAACAACGCGCAAGCCTCACGATTCGCTCTTTTCCTACACATGATATCTCCAATTTTCTGCTAACGATTTTACTATGAACAGCCCGGACAAACGAATAGGAATTTCCGTTTTCTTTGGAAGAGTTGGCATCATGTTTTTTTCTTTACAAACGTACATGTACACTGGAGCACACCAACCCGGCTGTGTGTACGACAGGCCATTTGCAAATAGCCTGCCGTATATAGCACGCGCTCGCTTTCCCGTTCTCCGGTCTCTCGAAACAAACATTTATGTTTAAATCTTCATACTTATGTTGAACTTTGTTTCATACCTGTATGAATACTAGTAGTCTCTCTTTTGTCAATTACTTATAAATATTGGGGGGGGGAATCAGATTTGAATTTGGTGCAGTTCTGCAGTAAGAATTTTTCACGCGGCTGGACACAAAACTAACTCGCAAACCCATGTGACTTTTCGGAACCAGAATCTGGTTCCGAAAAGTCACGTGACCTCTGGTTTTTTTTAAATTGCTCAAACGGCAAAATTCCGTGGTTTTTTTTTCAGGATATGTTCAGTTTATTTCGGAAGGGCATTCAGAATCTTGTATGGGTCAATTTCGAGCCCAAAATAGCCCAACAAAGCTTGTGTGTACCTTTAACAGTTTACCAAACAACGTATCTTACCTTTAAACACAAACCATACATTCAATTTGAAGGTATGTTTATGTGAATATTTATATTCTACTAATCTTTCCAACCATTTCGTTTTTGTAGCCCAAGAGCGCCCAATCCACAGCAATAAGTCTCTTTAACAATCATATAAAACAAACCTCCTCTGCCCCAAATAACATTCATGATACGAAAACAAGAAGTTAATGACTTCTTACTTACTGGTGATGTAGAAGTCCTGAAGACTTTTGACTGTACTTGCACAGGCCTCGCTATCTGAGCACGGTTCTGCTATGGGTCTATATTCAACACTGTCCACTGGATTCGATAGGGGATTAATGGAACTCGGAGGACTAGCCCCCCATAGCACTCTGGGCACGAACGTAATACTTTCCCCTACGCTGCACTCTAAAAATTAATTGAAAATAATAATTATTGATTGCTTTCCGGTGACGTCACCTCTTCCATCCACCATTTTGGTGGGCATTTTTCATGACCCACGTGGCTCGAGTAATAACCGGCAAAAAGAGCAATAAAAGCGCATTGGTTGCACTGACCTCTGTTGCTTGACCTTGCTTTATGTTGTTACGCCATGGTTGTTGTATCGAGAAAGATAAAAACGCATTTCTTCAGGCTAAAAATCGCGATCAACTAAAAGCTGAGTGCATGCTCAATAATTTAAACGTATCACAACGCCCGCGTGCGGCATCTTCGAATGAAAATACGCTGGTGAGTATTTTTTACGCGTGTTCATGTGCGTCCATTGGCGCGCGCGTGTACGCGCGTGACTGTTGCCCACCACACATTCCCGGATGTTCTACGTCGATCTTGATTGTTGATATGTATCCAACTACATGTAAATGATATTATCTTCAAGCAAACTTGAATCCGTGGTTTTGATTGGTGGATCCATGGCAACCCACAGTGTGATAATGTTTCATAATACTCCTCCGATTCTCATTATTGCACTCTGCGTAATGCGCCATGGTATTCCAAGATAACTGCGTCCCTACGCATATGCGCGGAGTATACTCTAATCTCGCGCAGAGTGCGCGTGTTATTAGTGCGTCAAGTTTGATTGAAGATAAATTGCGTGTACGCGCGTGACTGTTGCCCACCACACATTCCCGGATGTTCTACGTCGATCTTGATTGTTGATATGTATCCAACTACATGTAAATAATAATGTTGGTTTTGCAAACATAACGCAAATTGTGCAAAATTGGTTGATAATCATTTTAACAGGTCAACATTGTACATACACTACTCACAATAAGTCGGGGATGGTTTTGGTTCCATTCAGGATTATTTTTTTCTTCAAATAACTGTTTTCACTTTCAGACCCTCTGCACTGGCGGCCATGGCAGGGGCCAGGTTTTTATTTTTAAAATGATCTGACAATTTGCACAAAGTGCTTATACTCGTGCACGAGCATGCACGGTTACAATGTGATTTCTCTCTCATGGCCGCCTGTGCAAAGGCTCTATTCCTGTGCAATTGTCTAATCGTATACAATTGTTGGGTGTTATGGCCGCATTACTCGTACACTCTCGATTATTACCGTGCATTTCCATCGGAGCCGATGGAAACAGTGCTTAAGCAGTCACTGGGGCACGGTAATCCCTTGTCCAATGAGAGAACGTTGCACCAACTTATGCCACAGCCTGGTAGTCATGAATATTAACGACCCACCAGCGAGCTCCCACAGACTGTGACAGACATATCAGCAGTTAATCACCTGAGAAGTGATTTACACCAAGGCCACAAAACCTATAGAGGAAGGGGATCTTTCTTAGTTTTTTTTTTAATCTGGTGGTATACCTACAAATGTACAGTACGTGTTTTCAAAATTAATCACGAATATTATTTTGGATTGTGCGCAGCGTATTTACAGGTTTTAACCTCTAGTAACCAAGACTGGAGTAGCTTTCATCTTAATAATACTGGTTTACAAATTCATAGAAGTTGTCTATGAATTTGGACTTGAAAGCTCTGAATGATTGGCTACTTTTAAATATTTAAGCTTTGCATTTTACGTCTTTTTATATTGTATAGATTTATTCATAAATTGTAATTGGGGTCTGGGGTCCTGACAGGAAATCCCAAATAAAATTAAATCTTCCCAACGCAAATTAATTATAAATTGTATACATGTTCTTTTCTTGTATGGTTGCTTTTTATGATAATGTTCAACATGTCCTGCTACGTATCTCTTTAAATATCAGCAACAGTTTTATACAAGTAATATGCACTCGTAATGGGCTATGTGCTTATGGAAAAGAGAAATGAAAGTGACATATGCATGTGTTCGTGTAACTATTTACACACTTTATCGCTTTCCTAAACTTAGAATGATAAAAAAGATATTTCCTGTAAGCCTCAATGATATTTATAAATAAGGCAAAGAATGCAACAACTAACATACCTGTAAAAACAGTAAAGGAAAGCACGTGACTTTATTTGGAAATTATTATTAGTGTTCTTAATTATTGATGCCCAGCCTTATGTTTCATTGGAGAAGCACGACCATTGCTGTGCTTTGAGGTTTTTGCAATTATTTTGGCACACACATAAAAGATGACGCTCATTGATTTCCAGACAAGGGGCGGTCGGGTTGGCGTACGGGTTCTTTCCTCGCCTTTCACCTCTGGGGTCCCGGGTTCGAATCCGGGGCGTGTATGTGGATTGGGTTTGCAGTCCCTACTTGACCGCGTGGGTTTTCCCCTGGGGCATTTCTCTGGGGGTTTTCCTCCCACTTCTAAAACTGCAACTCCTTCGTCATCTCAAGTTGATAATATAGTATAGTTAAAGCTAAAACCGTATAGTTGATGGCATAAAGGGCCTTAGTTGCCGAAGATGCCATAAATATACAACAACAACAACATTTCCAGACACATGTATATACTTGCATTTATTAGAATGCAAGTATACGTTATACGCTTAAATAGTTTTGCCACAAACTGGAAATCTTGTGTGAATGTATACCTACTCACGTTAAAGTTTTTATTGGTAATAATTTTCCATTTTTCATCTAGAGTTTTACTACATACATAGTAACCCATAGATCCATGTACATTACTGCAACTTTTAACTGTAGATTTTGCTGCATATTTAATGAAGGTCACATTCCTAAGCCACATTGTATTATGCATGTACACTGTATACTCAGCAACATTGGATCAGTGCAAGTCTGTTCATGCACTGCATTCATGGAGGCACCTATATAGCTCCATGATAATGTACTTGTTGCACTTATCAATGGTATACAGTTTTGCATGTGTTTTGTTTAGTGCGATGTTTACCATCGCATACACTTATTTAAGTTTGAAATTAACTCGAATCTGTCAAAGTGCATGTAGTTGTACTGACGGTTAAACTCTCATGTAAATTCCTGTTTTTAATTATCATTACAAGTTACATCATAGGCTACTAAAACATAATTACCTAAACACAATAGTTGTCAATGTCTTTAACAACATAATCAATAACAACAAAAAATAACATTTAAGCGTTACTAAATCTCTCATCCCAGACATAATCCACATTCATTTTGGCTGATCACCATTTCAAAATATGCAAGCAGTATTCAGAATAAAGGAAAATACCAATGACAAAAACAAATCGCAGTAACTACTAATAATTAAAAACAGGAATTTAACCGTCAGTACAACTACATGCACTTTGACAGATTCGAGTTAATTTCATTCTTTTAGAACTTAAGTGTATGCGACGGTAAACATATCGCACAAAACAAAACACATGCAAAACTGCATAACATTGATAAGGGCAACAAGTACATCATCATGGAGCTACAGGTGCCTCCATGACTGCAGTGCCTGATAGTAGACTTGCACTGATCCACAATATCCACAATATAGTGTAGCTGAGAATACTGGTGTACAGTGTACATGAATAATACAGCGTGGCTCTGAAATAAACAAGAGACTGGCGCCGCAAGTCTAAAAGTCTTGGCCAGAAACCACAGATACTTGCCTGGGCAATAAAACTCTTGGTCAGTCCCAAGCCTCTCTGCATTAAAGGGCCTGTGACATGCTAAACAACTTTGTGCCTTAGCTTTGCTTCATAATGACGGATTACTTGTTCAGCAAGACATACTATATTGTTCGTTTGGATGTAAAATCAATAAAAGGTGGCATTTTTCAACTTTGAAGATTTCATTGCAATAAATCACAGACAGAGGGCGCTGTTTTGAGTGCATCACATAAGGAAGACAGAAGGGAAAAGTTAAGAAAAAACATAAGACTTCAAGTTGGACTTGTGACAAATTGCTGCAGTTTCTACCCCCAGTTTTGTCATGGCTTACAGCAGGCAACAGTAAAACAAACTCAAACAGCCATGGATTACAAAGGTTTCAGGAAAATTGAGAAAAAAGTGGAATCTTTTGTGCACAGTTCAATGTGATTTTCCTGTGTTTGCCTCTTGTGACGTCGTGACCTTGGTCATGAATATGCATATTTTCATTAGCATAAAAACTAAAACCTTTGTTTTAACCCCCAAAGCAAGCTCCAAATAGGATTTTTATGACTTTAACTGAGTAAAGTGGTTTTAAAGCATAGATTTCATTAATAAAAATCCTAAATAAGGGGCCCTTTAAAGTATGGGCAGTGGCTTAGGAATGTGACCTTCATTAAATATGCAGCAAAATCAACAGTTACAAGTTGCAATAATGTACATGGATCTACCATGGTGGATCTACTATGGGTTACTATATGTATAAACTGCAAATTAAAATCTAACTGATAATACATGTAGTAAAACTCTAGATGAAAAATGGAAAATTATTACCAATACAAAATTTAACGTGAGTAGGTATACATTCACACAAGATTTGCAGTTTGTGGCAAAACTAATTAAGCGTAACGTACTTGCATTCTAAAATGCAAGTACGTGTCTGGAAATCAATGAGCGTCACATTATCTTTTATGTGTGTGCCAAAATAATTGCAAAAACCTCAAAGCACAGTCGTGCTTCTCCAATAAAACATAAGACTGGGCATCAATAATTAAGCACACTAATAATAATTAAGTCACGTGCTTTCCTTGACTGCTTTTACAGGTATGTTACATTCTTTGCCTTATTTATAAATATCATTGAGGCTTACAGGAAATATCTTTTTTTTCATTCTAAGTTCAGGAAAGCGATAAAGTGTGTAAATGGTTACACGTACATGCATGTCACTTTGCTTTTCTTGTTTCCATAAGCACATAGCCCGAATGTTACGAGTGCATATTACTTGTATAAAACTGTTGCTGATATTTAAAGAGATACGTAAGCATGACATGTTGAACATTATCATAAAAAGCAACCATACAAGAAAAGAACAGTATACAATTTATAAATAATTTGCGTTGGGAATAATTAATTTTATTTGGGATTTCCTGTCAGGAAAGGGAAAAAAACAGACCCCAATTACAATTTATGAATAAATCTATACAATATAGTACGTAAAATGCAAAGCTTAAATATTTAAAAGTAGCCAATCATTCAGAACCTTCAAGTCCAAATTCATAGACAACTTCTATGAATTTGTAAAGAAAGCTACTTCAGTTTTGGTTTACTAGAGGTTGAAACCTGTAAATACGCTGCGCACAATCCAAAATAATATTCGTGATTAATTTCGAAAACACTGTACATGTATTTGTAGGTACCCCCAGTTTAAAAAAAAAACAAGAAAGATCCCCCTTCCTCTATAGGTTTTGTGGCCTTGGTGTAAATCACTTCTCAGGTGATTAACTGCTGATATGTCTGTCACAGTCTGTGGGAGCTCGCTGGTGGGTCGTTAATATTCATGACTACCAGGCTGTGGCATTGGTGCAACGTTCTCTCATTGGACAAGGGATTACTGTGCCCCCTTATTTAGGATTTTTATCAATGAAATATATGCTTTAAAACCACTTTACTCAGTTAAAGTCATACAAATCCTATTTGGAGCTTGCTTTGGGGGTTAAAACAAAGGTTTTTAGTTTTTATGCAAACACAGAAAAATCACATTCAACTGTGCACAAAAGATTCCACTTTTTTTCTCAATTTTCCTGAAACTTTTGTAATCCATGGCTGTTTGAGTTTGTTTTACATGTTGCCTGCTGTAAGCCATAACAAAACTGGGGGTGGAAACTGCAGCAATTTGCCACAAGTCCAACTTGAAGTCTTATGTTTTTTCTTAACTTTTCCCTTCTGTCTTCCTTATGTGATGCACTCAAAACAGCGCCCTCTGTCTGTGATTTATTGCAGTGAAATCTTCAAAGTTGAAAAAGGCCACCTTTTATTGATTTTACATCCAAACGAACAATAGTATGTCTTGCTGAACAATTAATCCGTCATTATGAAGCAAAGCTTAGGCACAAAGTTGTTTAGCATGTCACAGGCCCTTTAAGCACTGTTTCCATCGGCTCCGATGGAAATCCACGGTAAGAGAAATAATCGAGAGTGTACGAGTAATGGAGCGGTCTAGTGCGTCGAACTCAAGTTCCTGTGCCAGTATACTAAAATGAGCACTTGTGCTCTTGAGCAAGGCACTTAATCACACTGTAAAGCCGTTGGTCCAGTGTGTTAGGTTTCGGTAACGCACTTTAAAGTTCCCAGAGCATTCTTTCGTGAAGAGCAAGGGGAGGGATTCCCCGGTGTCTCTGACCGTTTCTATTTCAACTTAGAAGTTGATAGTTATTCGAATATCTATGTTAATTGATCCCATTCCTGTAATTGGCGGTCCTTCCGCTGTTGGATGTGGTAAATAAATAAATAAATAAATTCCTTCAAGCGGAATGCATACCCTTAATTAAGCATCCCTAACTTATTGTCAGTATACATTTACACGTACAAGCGGCATTTAACTTTTTGGGGAAAATTGTTTTTACTTAATTGCATTTCGCAGTTTTTGGAGTTTATTTGTTTTTTTCTATGCGCATCGCTTTTTTTTTCGTTGTCTCATTTGAAAGCAAATAACCTTTATGTTTCTAGGAAATTATCAATTAAAATGTTTTTTTTTTCGAGGTGCCACACCCAAAACGCACGGACTGTAGGCCTACATCTTTGATTTGCAATGATCAACATTTTTATTTTATCATGAGATAGAAGTGAGATTGAAGTGTGTTGAGGTATAGGGGCGTTAGGGGGATTCCCTTTGTCACATCGTGCTGCATATAGATAGCCGAAGTGTGACGTGCGTTGCCATGGTTATTGGCTCTAAACATCATGGCCGTCGGAAAAAAGTACTATTGCAAAAGCACAGGGACACGGTTCAGTGATTGTTAGTGTAGATCTAGCCATTAGGCAACTAACAAAAGATGACGTGCACTGTTAACAATTTCTCCGGTTTTTTTACGGAACGTCCTGCAGCAAAATTACCGTGCCAAAATGCACGTAATTCCTAACACACTGGACCAACGGATTTACATCCCTTGGAGCAAGTTTGATTAAGTGCCTTGCCCAAGGGAACAGATACCCCAGCCGGGGCGAGTTTCGAACCCGCAACTCCAAGTTTTTACCTGTGATTGCGAGTCAGTGACCCAAACCACTCGGCCACGGTACCTCACAATGGGCAAAGGACCGGGGACCCTGTCACACATCGCGCTCCACAAAAACATATGCAAATATCCTGGGTTTTCAGCAACTCTGAAAGCTTTTGGCTGGTGACCACGCTCCTGACTGTTGTAAACAGAGTTGGTTGAAATCTGTACAGGAAAATTTGTGTCCGTTTGAACCATTATGTCTGCGCCATTGTGTTCAAAAAAAATATTTGGACATTCCGCAGTGAGGCAAAACGATGTATAAGACCCAACCTTTAGACGGCAATTGACTTTTTTCCGACCCAGGCAGACAAATTTTACACCTAGTACGACATGTGACATTGGGTACCGCGCAGGTTTATATCATTGGAAAGCCCTGTTATTCCTCTTTACTATGATGTGTCATTTAGTATGATTAAGCAATTGGGGGATGTGCAGCACAGCCGAATACGGGGGCGGGTGTAAAGTGAAATGTCACAAAATGCATTGCTATTGTCAAAAAGTGCATTGACACATTTCAATCCTCCAAGCAAAAAGGGAATGCACTGCATAGCAATAGCAGTGAATTTTGTGACATTTCACTTTCCACCCACCCCTGTATTCCGCTATACTGCACATCCCCCAATTGATTAATCGTAACAAATGACACATCACTGTAAAGAGGAATAACAGGGCTTTCTAATGATACCAAATTCAAGGGAAATTATTTAGTAACAAGAGAGAAATCGTCAGTCAAACTTGACTTTCCGAACTTTTGAGGAGTTTAGTTGGGTTCCCCAACCGTATTTGCTGGTACCCATTTATACACCTGGGTGGAGAGAGACAACGTGAAGTGTCTTGTCCAAGGACACAACGCGTTGAAATGGCCAGGTTTCGAACCATGGTTTCGAACCTCTCGACCGTAAGTCCGACACGCTATCCACAAGACATTGTACATTGTACCTTTACTAAAAGATACAGAGGACAGCACAATCTCCCCTATACTGCACCAACAAACAAACTGAGAATTATATCACGTTAGCATGCAGCTCCTCAACCATAACGCACAACCTATTAGCACATTGTGATATCCTCTCTAACAGCTCCCAATTATCGTTTGAGTTGACAAGGCAATTGAGATAAAATGCCTTTCCCATGGACACAGACTTGTTAGCCACAGTGGAACTTGAACTGAGCTGTTTGCCAACGATGAGATTAATTTTTGTCAAATCATCAGAAAGATTTTTTTTACTTTAAGTATACCGATGAATTCGCTAGTTACATGACTCCTTCCCCTCTTCCCCCCCCCCCCCGCCCCCACCCCACCCCACCCCTATTGTATAATCTTTAAAAGTAATGTTTTCCAAAGTGCGAGTTGGGTACGGCACAAATTCTCGAAATCCTAAAAACGACGACGTTGAACTTTGCATGCAAATTTATGACAGAAATTGGAGGCTGCGGAACTTACCGGTCGCGTTGACTTGGTTGACTGCAGCGCACAGGCACAGTAGGCCGATGATGACATGACGAACGTGGTGGATCATTTTCGCAACAGACTAAAATAATCTTTGACTTCTGCTTAGCAAAGGAGATCTGAGATATCTTAAACCGGCCCCCACTTTTAGTTTTTGCTACGAATTTCCCACGATGAGATATATGATTTGTTGAGATTGCCTGTCTATAGTCAGTTTATAGACGACCTCAGGTATGAGATTGCCTGTCTATAGACAGTTTATAGACAACCTCAGGTATGAGATTGCCTGTCTATAGACAGTTTATAGACAACCTCAGGTATGAGATTGCCTGTCTATAGACAGTTTATAGACAACCTCAGGTATGAGATTGCCTGTCTATAGACAGTTTATAGACGACCTCAGGTATGAGATTGCCTGTCTATAGACAGTTTATAGACGACCTCAGGTATGAGATTGCCTGTCTATAGACAGTTTATAGACAACCTCAGGTAATCTTAAAGAATCTTACCTAATTGTGGGAAATTCGTAGAAAAATCACAACGTTGAGAGTTTGAACTTTTACGTTGAATCACTCGCAGACTAATAAACTTGTTATGTTTTTGTGCTAACAGTCAGGCTTTTTATGTATTTCGCTGCGTGCAGTTAACCAAGTAGGGCCTACTTTTGTGCAGTGTTTGCGTATGTATACCTGCCTATACGTTTCGCTTTTGCGGTGCGATATTGCCAATTTACTTCCCTCGGGATGGGCAGTCGGATTAGGGTTTAGGGTTTTCTCTGATTTTTATCGTCTGACGTTTCAGGTTCGTTTTCTGGACGTGTTTGGGGATTGGGATTCCATGCAGGGGTGTCACCGAGAAAGAATGGTGCCCGTAGCCACGTGACTACCCCCCCCCCCTCCCCCCACCCACCCACTCCCTACCCCCACCCACCCCCGTTCTCCAAATGGGGGGGGGGGGGTCAAACCTCCCCCCTGCTCTTAAAAAAAAGCATGTTATTGTTAATATTATACGTCAATTTTTACGCAAGAAAAAGATGTCCATGCATGGTGCACATGTCGTGTAATTTACTTTATATGTATATATACATGTATATAACAAAATCTGACGGGCCGAAACCACCCCCAATGGTACCTTTTCGGACGGCCATAATGTTTAGAGCCAATTACCATGGCAACATGTCACACTTCGGCTGTCTATTGTCCCTTCTGTACATAGACCGTGTACGTCTCGCGGCGGGTCACACTTCCGGGGACCCGTCAGGGAATGGCAATGGGGTTTTAACGTTGCGACGATCTCCTTTGAATTATCACTTTACCGTACCGCGTTTGTAAACGCCCAGACGCCAATAAATGGAAAAAGCACCTTAAAATCTATCCATTTAATAAATAAAATGTTGTCCAAGTTTGTCACAAACAAATAAAAATGTTTGACATTTGTGTTTCCGGTTTGCAGGTACCTTTACGAATGGAATTTTGACAGCGGGCAGGTTTTCATATTTAAATGATGTGACAATAGACCCACAAAGTGACTACTCGTGCATGACGCACGGTGACAATGTGACTGCCCCCTGTCATGGCCGCCGTGCAAAGGCTCTATTACCAGTATAAAACAGAGCAGTGTCCAAATTCCGGTACCAGTAGACAGAGCTGGATAGGGTTTGATTAAAATTTTGGGAACAAAACCGCCGATTGTCTTAAATTATAGCGTCAGTGACCCTGATCATGGAGTAGCCGGTCTTAAGTTTCGCTAGATCAGACCGAGGCTCTTGGAGCCATGCCAAATCAGGAATATTCTACATTTAATCAATTTTAATCAGAAATTCAAGAACAAAGATGAAACTTGTCTCATTTATAGCTTGGAGCCTGTAGATTCCGGAAATATAACTTAAGAGTAATTTTAGATCAGACTAATTACTTTAAGAGCAGGCTAATAAGCCATGCAGTTGCGCGATACATTTGCATACATCCTAGAGTCTCTGCGCCACGTCGCTCGCGTATATTAGAGAGCCAAGAACCATACTATATACCTGGCAAATCGGGCCATAGACGCCATTTTGTGGGGCAGTTTCTTTGTTCCTTGAGGACATGCATGGCTGCAAATATTGTGCTTCCATTGTTAAACATCCTCTTGCAACAGTGCCCCTTTAAAGCACTCCCCAACTCCTGCGTACAGTGGCCCTGTTGAAAAAGGCCCCATTTGGCGGTGGGACTAGCGACAGAAATCTTGTCGCCTCTGCTGGACCAATCAGGACGCCTGCCGTGCATCATGCAGCACGATTGCAGGCATTCAAATGTAACGCGCGCAGTTGTAAACACCGTACATGCATGTGATATATGTACTCGGTAATGCTGGCCGTTGTCCGCGTCGGCGATTGGCTGCTATTTAAAGCATACTGGCGTTTCCGTTCCATTACATTCGTCAGCATGCATCCCCGTTATTAATTTGAAAAACTGCGGAATAAATAAGGTTCGTCGTTTGAAAGTTTGGTAGGAATGGGACAGTCATAAGGAACGGAAACCAATACAATTTCTGGAAAGTATAGAAATCGTTTCTTTTCGGCATAACATGACCGAATTGATTAAATTACATCAATGACTCGGGCGTGAGTTGGCTCAAGACAACAGCGTTACCCTCGGCCCCATATCGTTTTGCATATGATTTTTTTCCGACCCATGCAGAAAAATTGTACACCCAGTACGACATGTGACATTGGGTACCGCGCACCGCGCCTTCCCACAACGGTGTCGCCATACAAGGTGGGGTCCGGTGTGGGGTGGACACGCCATGTTGGAAGGAGCATGGAAGGCAGGTTACACATAATACTTAAACAGCTAGAATCCCCCTTCCACATTTTTTGAGTTTTTCTGTTTATCATGGAGGTGTATGTGTCTACAACACCATCACAACTTGTTTTTCACAAAAAAATCGACAGGCTTTTGCTTAAAACGTAAAGCAGTTCCGCCCTCTTCACCCGAAATTCTGAAACGCTCGAGGTCACTTGGTCTGTTTATCAACAGGGTTTTGACGTCATCCTGAGAAACATACAAAACGACCTGTGCAGTATTGAATGGAAAATACACGAATTTAATGTTTATTATGCCTGTTTTGTCCTTGTAATTCAAAATACAAACGTGAAAAACACTTCATGTAATATGACAACAATCTACTATTACCCGTTTTGTGAAAAAACGGTGAAATTGTGGCTCACAATGAAGCTCTTTTAAAGTAAATACTGGTGCATTGCGACGGGTGGTTTTGTCACGGAACGAACGGCATTCACAGCGGTCTGTCTGCAGCATTGAACGGTTCCCTGCGGGCCGTATAGTTCCCACGTGTTACATCGGCCGGTACAAGTTAGAATGAGCGACTCATTTTTCTCTCTCTTGGTAATAGAAAAGAAAATCTTTCTGCTCTTTTTTTTTCATAGTGTCTGGTAAAACATACAACCACGCAGCTACTGGGCATATATCTGGCTTTTTGGACCAACAAAATTCTTAAAAAAACGCCATCTAACAGAGACGGTTTTCCAAGTTTTTTGCGTGTAAACGTATGGAGCTAACAATCGTGTTGACTTCTCTTTCTCAGGATTGCGTCACGGGGTCACGCGCATATCATGAATACCTAATGAGCGTTTCAGAAATCGCGAAAATCTCATTTTCGAAAAGCGCACTTTTGCTTGCAATTTATCCACTTAAAACGGACAATTAAAAAATAATAAAAATCTACGTCGGCAAGAGGGATGTTTGGACTATCAAAAAAAGCCTAAATGCTGGATTTTCGTCAAGGGGGATTCTTCCTCTTTAAGCAAACCACAAGTCTCATTTGAAGTGAACAAAGGGGGCGGAGCACGACTGTTTTTTAGGGGGCAGGGGGCACAACCATTTTTCAGGGGAAGGACGATCCCCTGCCGCTGACCCTCTCCCATACAAGTAATTGATTTTTCTTTTACTCATTATACGCGTAGGCCTATATATACATCTTCAACAAAAACAGAAATTCGGTATCTGCATTGTATTTATCGGAAAACTGCAGGCAGAATCATAAAGACCTTTTTGGAAGATTGATGATTGATACCTAAAGGAAATTTATTTCTGCCAAGATAATGTATTCCCACGGTTGCTGGAACGAAAGGAAACGAAACGATAGAGCGTTTCAGCTGACGGCCTACCAAGAATTCTGCCCTTTTGGAACGCAACCCATGCACACAGAGGCCATGCATAGAAATTTAATGTACAATTCAGAATCATTCAATCGTACAGTACGGTCACAAGGACGAACAGGTATTGCAGATGGGTGTGTTTATCTAATACCCCAACCCACAGGCCATGCATAGAAATTTAATGTACAATTCAGAATCATTCAATCGTACAGTACGGTCACAAGGACAAACAGGTATTGCAGATGGGTGTGTTTATCTAATACCCCAACCCACACAGAGGCCATGCATAGAAATTTAATGTACAATTCAGAATCATTCAATCGTACAGTAGGCCTACGGTCACAAGGACGAACAGGTATTGCAGATGGGTGTGTTTATCTAATGACTTAGGCCATTATCAGCGGAACCCAACCCACACAGAGGCCAGCATAGAAATTTAATGTACAATTCAGAATCATTCAATCGTACAGTCACAAGGACGCACAGGTATTGCAGATGGCCTTGCGCGTGTCTTTTTAAAGACCAGTGTATCATTTGCAATGACCCCAAAAAGTAATCGACGAGTTTACAGGGGAAAAGTTCTGAAAGTAAAGATTGAATTAATAGCAACTATCCAATGAAAGGTTTTCGCTCAAAATGGTATAATTTTACCAGAAAATAATCCGTAAAGATGAAATTATTTATATCGTTTGCAAACGATTTACTTATTTTTGGTTCGCATCTACGCGGTCCAAAATGCATGGGCGCTGTGTACTCCGTGTGCGTGTTCCAACGCGTGCGATGCATTTGTATGGATCGCGCGCACACGCTGTATATGTGCGCCACAGAGTGCATGACGCAAGCCACATAGTACCCAATCAACTGAGAACGAATATTTGAAACACCCCGCCAAGACCAGGAAAACGCATATGGATTTTTATGGGGTTTTTAAACGTGGTACATTTGACAAAGCTGAAATTTCTTCGGATGATTTTTTGATGTCTTTTTTTTGATTTATAATGGTTTTATTCGCAGAATCGCTCAAAAACAGATCATAATATAGGCCTATACAGGCCTTTAATGGCTTGGGCCATTATCAGCGTCCAGGCCCCTATCCGGTTTTAAACGTATGTTTAAGACCATCCAAACCCACTTTTAATCCATAAGCATAATACATATGTACAGTGTATATAACAACAAAAGTCGGACTTATAGTACAAGTTTGTTTCCTCCACTGAAAAAAAGCCTGCTACTAAGCTCTGCATGTGGCACGGATAAAGATGAGATGAACTGATAACCGGCAAAAGCTTTAAAGGTGTATGTGACATGAACATTATTTGTTTTTTCTCAACTAATTCCTGCTGAATGGCATTAAGCAACTTGTATTCTATGGTTGCAGTCACGGAATTTCTGCCAACTGAGAGGGATTATACAATGTATGTAGTTCTCTTTTAATTGTCAATCGAATGACAAGCGCACGTTAAAGCTTTTGAAAATTATCAAAATGTTCAAGGAGAAAACGGACCACCACAAAAACATAACTAATCAGTTTGAAACCCGTGACTTTTATTATTGTACAGTATTAATTTTCATGACACATACACCTTTAAAGCTTTTGCCAGTTATCGGTAAATAGGGTTTATTGAATAAAGTCGAATCGGGAGAATGTTCATGGAGAAACAGACTACCAACAACAAATTACGTGCAATTTAATACACTGCTCTATTTATATGTTTAAAGCAGTTAAAGAATTCACTCAGGAAATGGCTTAAAGGGCTGTGACATGCTAAACAACTTTGTGCCTAAGCTTTGCTTCATAATGACGGATTACTTGTTCAGCAAGACATACTATTGTTCGTTTGGATGTAAAATCAATAAAAGGTGGCCTTTTTTAACTTTGAAGATTTCATTGCAATAAATCACAGAAAGAGGGCGCTGTTTTGAGTGCATCACATAAGGAAGACAGAAGGGAAAAGTTAAGAAAAAACATAAGACTTTAAGTTGGACTTGTGGCAAATTGCTGCAGTTTCTACCCCCAGTTTTGTCATGGCTTACAGCAGGCAACATGTAAAACAAACTCAAACAGCCATGGATTACAAAAGTTTCAGGAAAATTGAGAAAAAAGTGGAATATTTTTTGCACAGTTGAATGTGATTTTTCTGTGTTTGCCTTTTGTGACATCGTGACCTTGGTCATGAATATGCATATTCACATTAGCATAAAAACTAAAAACCTTCGTTTTAACCCCCAAAGCAAGCTTCAAATAGGATTTTTATGACTTTAACCGAGTAGAGTGGTCTTAAAGCATAGATTTCATTGATAAAAATCCTAAATAAGGGGCCCTTTAAGCAACCATCCGGATCGAGGATGTGCTTGCCCTGTCCCGCTGCTTTTTTTCAGTCCAAAGTGAAATGTACATTTTGCCCGCGGTTAGGTGATCTTTTGGAGGTATACTAAAACAAGGCTGTTGCAGATGTCCTGTTTAATGTATTTGACAGTTTGTGATCTCATTTTCTGTCACGTAAAATGTTTAATATAATACTTTTAAGCATTTACACTGAACAAGAAAAGGGGTTTCCGCAACGTGAAAACGGATGTACATGTAATTGCCCTTTTTGGTGTATGCAAAATAATCTGTAAATATGTGCATGTCATTTTAGTTTGTTTTATAATTTTGTAGAACGTTTTTCCACTTAAGTCAGTGGCATTATGGCTGTGGTCAAGCTGTAGAAAAATTAAGACGGTGACCTTTGACCTCGTTCATTCTTTTTCAGAATATGGTGTAAGTACACATTAAGTCCTCAAACTAAGGTGTAATGAGCTTGATCATAAAATGTCACCTTGTATGGCTTGCTCAAAGACGTTTTGGCTGGAGTATAAATACATGTATAATTTACATCAAGGGTTGTTTTTTGGATAACTTTGGTTTGCGTGACTTCACGGTTAAGGTGACTTGCACTTTGGAGTCAACACTTTCAAAAGGCCGTTTACCGAGGATAGGTTCAAAATACATATTCACACGAGCGGAACAAACTGGATTTGGCTACTGCATGTTTCTTTGTCAACCGGTTACGGTGAGTTATCACAAGCGGATGTCGCCTTGGGAGAACATTATGTTTACTTGTCCATTGGAACAACGATATGCATGGTTGGTGCCTTCACTTTGTATGGGCCGTTTCGGGACATCGTACCCGAAACAGCCTTTGTTTTTGTTCAGATTTTTCCCTTCCTTTAATTATTGTTTTTCTTCTTCTTCCATTTCAAATTCCATAGGACTATAGGGATAGCACGTGTTTTCGTTCTGTCCCCCACCCCCAGTTGGGACTTTTCTTTAAAGCCGATTTTCTTCAAACTTGGCACATACTTAGACCAACATCTGATGAGGGTAAGAGAAACCAGGATGGGGTCAATTATTGCAACCTGTACAAAAATAAGACGATGACCTTTGACCTGGTTTCCTATTGGTCAAACGGATGCATGTTGGCCTATAATTTGAAAGTGCCCTGCCTCTGCGCCACGTATATTAGAGAGTCAATAACCATACTACCTGGCAAATCGGGCCTTAGACCGTATCGAATAGCCGCCATATTGTGGGGCAGTTTCTTTGTTCCTTGAGGACATGCATGGCTGCAAATATTGTGCTTCCATTGTTGAACGGTTTAAGTAACAAAAGGTGCCCCACGAAATGGCGGCTATTCAATACGGTGTATACCCAGCATGCACGATATGGTGCCTAAGGACTCCCCCTGAACGCCCGTATGACTCAACATACTCTTCCCTTTTGTTAACGCATCAACCTCCCCCTAAGAACTGAAAGGAATTCCTTGGATGTTTGACAGACAATGTGGGAACAATGGTAGCGGGTGCGGTACCCTCCGCCCCATATCGTTTTGCATATTATTTTTTTCCCGACCCATGCAGAAAAATTGTACACCAAGAACGACATGTGACATTGGGTACCGCGCACCGCCCTTCCCCAACGGCGTCGCCATACTTGTCAAGATGGGGGCCGGGGTGGGGTGCGTTGGACACGCCATGTTGGAAGGAGCATGGAAGGCAGGTTACACATAATACTTAAAGGGCCTGTGACATCCTAAACAACTTTGTGCGCTTTGCTTCATAATGACGGATTACTTTTTCAGCAAGACATACTATTGTTCGTTTGGAGGTAAAATCAATAAAAGGTGGCATTTTTCAACTTTGAAGATTTCATTGCAATAAATCACAGACAGAGGGCGCTGTTTTGAGTGCATCAGATAAGGAAGACAGAAGGGAAAAGTTAAGAAAAAACATAAGACTTCAAGTTGGACTTGTGGCAAATTGCTGCAGTTTCTACCCCCGTTTTGTCATGGCTTACAGCAGGCAACATGTAAAACAAACTCAAACAGCCATGGATTATAAAAAGTTACAGGAAAACTGAGAATAAAGTGAAATCTTTTGTGCACAGTTCAATGTGATTTTTCCTGTGTTTGCCTCTTGTGACGTCGTGACCTTGGTCATGAATATGCATATTTTCATTAGCATAAAAACTAGAAACCTTTGTTTTAACCCCCAAAGCAAGCTCCAAATAGATTTCATTGATAAAAATCCTAAATAAGGGGCCCTTTAAGCAAACCACGGGTCTCATTTGAGGGGTGAACAAAGGGGGCGGAGCACGACTTTGTTTAGGGGTACGTGAGGGGGCACGACCATTTTTTAGGGGGAAGGACGAGTGGGGACGTTCCCCAGTCGCTGACCCTCTCCCATACGTCGACACACTCTTTTCTTTATGTCACAGGTCTTCCCTAGAGTGGGGACCAGTGCCGAATCGGTTCTCGACTCCAGAATTTAAATAAATACAAAAAATGGATAATAAGGCCGTTATGACAGTCGTTGAGATCAATATTATTGTGGATGCACGATAACAGCAAATCAATTAGACGAATCAATACACTGTATTGTCAAGACCTTCAGTTATGAAATAGACGCAAAGAGAAACAATAAATTCAAACACAATTAATACAATGATTTAACAATTCAAAATAATATAAGTAACTTATCAACAAGACGACTTGAGATGGCATCCGTCCTTCCAAACGCGACATGTAACACCCGGGAGAGGTGAGACAAAACGGACGCGCGTTCACAGAAACAGTCCACGAAATTGGTCCACGGCGAACGCGAACAGTTCACGCGGGCGAAACGGAAACGGAAACAGTCCAAGATGACGAAGAACGAGCCGGAAAGAGGGGTAGATCTTCTCACAGGGCAATCTTCTCAAAACAGAATGGAAATCTTCAAGTAGAGTCGGCCGATGGTCATCACGACAACAACATTCAGTGGGCCACCAGTGGTCTTCTTCCAGTCACTTTCTTCCGTAGTGATGAAGCGGAACTCACAAGGCTTAAAGGGCAGCATAGACATCATCTAATAAAATACAATGAATGTTGTTCTGGTGATGAGATTAGGCGTCTTAACTCAGTAACGACAAGAGTTGGAATGTAAATTAATACCATAAACCTATTAAATCTAATTAACGAAAATAACACAAAACAAATGATCTTTAACTTAAGTAAAAGTCTGACACAGTAAATGCCTCTTTAAACTTAGATTGGTATACATGTACCTTTAAGTGGAAATTCACTCAATTGACTTTCCAAAACAATTGAGAAAGGCCAAACAGCCGAAAATGATATAAACATGTCAACACAGTCCATTACCCAGCCAGTGGTTTTAGCTAACAGCTAAACCGCAACCCAAGTGGCTCGAAGTAAGCACATTGGCATGTGCGAAGGTCATGTACATGTATGCCAATCTGAAACCTATTCCTATAGCACAGTGTGAACGAGTATTATTTTAAACTATGAATGGGCTTACAACGCATTTCGAAACATTCAACTTGAAGATTAACTGAATTATCGGTAACAATTACAGTATGTGATCTTATAAGAAAACTAAGTTTCCTCTTTGGAATTCTTCAAGTTAAAAGGCACGTTATTTCCTTAAATTCAATCGACGAATTAAATGTACATGTCTAAAGAACTAAATGTCTATCTAATTAAAAGTAACACTCAACTTATTTAAATGTAAACATTATGTGTGTTTCAGCATAAAGAAACTGCTCACTTGCGACGAACATAATGTTGCCTTATTAAATAAACACTCAACTGATTTCCATTAAATGCTTATTAAATAAAATCAGCAATATCACCTATAATCAGTGGTTAAAGCGATACGGTACGTATGTAACTGCAATCTATTCGTGATCATCGAGAATTCTAAATTATCATTATTAATATTAAAGGTGCACAAGATTCTTAATGAGAAATCACAAATCCATTCTCTGCAATGCTCACTATTGGTTTAGCTCATCTTAAAGTATTCAAGAATAATTTGTGTAACAATTCCTAAATGTTGCGTGTACGTCCGATTAACACAAATTACTTGCAAATTATATCTCATGTATCGCACCATTAGTTCCAACAATTGTTGATGGAATATACACAGAATTTATCAACCACAAGGGCTATAATGCTTCAATAATTTGATTGAACTGATTATACCTTGTCAAACCAATAAAACACTAAATAAGTAAACTAACGATTCTACAATTAATGTATAAGGGTAAGATTCAGAAATTGTGAACTTACCTAATAAAATACAATGAATGTTGTTCTGGTGATGGTCTTAGGCGTCTTAACTCAGTAACGGCAAGAGTTGGAATGGCCTCACCCTCACCAGAACAAACACCAGCTACCAAACATCTTGAATATCCATTACGGTCATTCGGGGTGCCAAGAAACAAGGGGAGTTTGCGGTTAGCCGTGAAGGCTGGTCCAGTGGGTTATCGACCCATTTCAGAAGTTTCCTTGAGAAGGGCAAACTTTGAGAAAATAGACTTGACTTAGTCTCATCATGTCACTGCCCCAAAGGCGAATTTTGGGGGTGGTGACATTTAGATAACTACCCGAAAATCGGAAAAGAATTTCTTTGAATTTTTCGGATGTTTGAAACACATTGGGAATTGATACACAATGGATGCTCGTCATTTCAATGGCGGCCATCTTCGAAATGACCCTGATCCGCATCCTAATCACGTGATCCTGACCTCATCATTTTGAAAACCTCAGCATTGGACTCAGCACCGTGTAAATTATATTATCAACACCATGCAGTATAATAGGTTGATTAGGTACGTGCCTATGTGCACCTGACGCTTGGCATTTCAATGGCGGCCATCTTGGAAATATGACCCTGATCCCGAGCCTAATCACGTGATCCTGACTTCTCACCATTTTGAAAACCTCAGAATTGGATTCAGCATCATGCAAAACCATAATATCAACACCATGATCTTTAAAATCGGTTGATTATAGGTACCTATACACCTGACACTGCCTACACCTGATACTATTTTAATTTCAATGGCGGCTATCTTGGAAATGACCCTGACAGTACTCAGCCTTATCACTTTAAAAACCTCAGAATTGGATTCAGAACCACAGAAAACTACATAGCAACACCTTTAAAATCGGCTGATTGGGTAGCTACCATTAAAACTTGGCATTCAAATGGCGGCCATCTTTGAAATATGCTAATTATTAGGACCCGTGGAGTTTTTGTCTAATGGCATGCATCAAAAATGAAGCCCCCAGAGCAGAGTGCTAAGAATCATTTTGGCATCTTGGAAGAGGGTGCATGGGACCCTAATCCTCCTATACCACTATAGATTTTGAACATATAGGAGAATTTAATATTTGTAAATAGCAAATATAAAATTACCTAATTGATAAATGCAAGAGAATAAAAACAATATCATTTTATACGCCAGCAGCAAAAACCCTTATATCAGTCCGGGAAACCTACAAATTTGACAACTGTTGTCACATATTTGACAACTGTTGTCACATATTTGACAACTGTTGTCACATATTTGACAACTGTTGTCACATATTTGACAACTGTTGTCACATATTTGACAACTGTTGTCACATATTTGACAACTGTTGTCACATATTTGACAACTGTTGTCACATATTTGACAACTGTTGTCACATATTTGACAACTGTTGTCACATATTTGACAACTGTTGTCAAAAACTGTTGTCACATATTTGACAACTGTTGTCACATATTTGACAACAGGGCTGCGTTCCAAACACGCGAACATTGCAAACGTTTGCATCGTTCGCCAACAACTGGTACCCGACTTTTCATAGACTAGTGCACAAAAGCACTGTAACCAGTGGCGAACGTTGGCAACGTTCGCGTGTTTGGAACGCAGCCCAGTTGTCAAATTTGTAGGTTTCCTCCGGCGCGCTGATATATATAAGGGTTTTTGCTGCTAGCGTATAAAATGATATTTTTTTTATTCTCTTGCATTTATCAATTAAGTAATTTTATATTTGCTATTTTACAAATATTAAATTCTCCCATATGTTCAAAATCTATATGAACATTTAAATAGATTCCACAATATTTCGTACAAGAAACGAACGAGGATAATTTAGAAAAAAGATGGCGGCGCCCAATGATTGCGCCGATGAATTTGTCTACGCTGCGGTGTCGAATATCCCTGAAGAATTTCACTCTAAAGATCTTCGAAATTATTTTTCACAATTTGTAGAGACCGGTGGTTTTGAATGTTTTCATTTTAAGCACCGACCGGAACGGAAAGTTCAAGAAAATGAGCAATTAGATCGGGCAGTTGTTAATGTTACGAACGTTAACGACAACAACTCGCAGTCGCACTCGCAGGTCATTGACCCCATTGAACTTAACAATTCCACAACGCGTACGTCATCGAAAGACGAAGCATTCTCTAACAATTCAAATGACGAGAAAGACGGTGATGAAAACCCCACTACAACAAGTAAAACACATTCCGGACAAAGTAACGTCAGAAATGTGTTGTGGTGCGTCGTACGACTGTACAAATCCAATTATGAAAAGCTGATAAAGATGTACAGAAGGAACAACTGGCTAGACAGCGATGGAAACATGATGCCGCAACTTTGCCACATCTCAGAGATTACAGTAATACCTGACAGCATTGATATAAGTGATAAAGGTAATGTTATACAGGTTTTTACCATGCACGGACACCCATAATTTCTCCTGTTGATGACATTTAAACCATGTAAAAATGTTAGTTCAATTGATGATAAAAACACAAAATTAGGTGGGGAAATTGTCATGAATTTAATACTAAGGAAAAACGTATAATTGTTGAGAGTTTTCCCATAGCGCATGGGGTCTCAGAGGGTGTCCATGCATGGTAATGTTTCCGAGAAGTTTATCAGAAATGTATTTCTGTTCAAGCATCAGTAAGTGCACTGCAGGTGTGATGGAAGAACCCAAATTTAGAAGAAAAATGTAAGATTTTGTGAAGAAACACTTTCTAGCCATTTTGTTGTTGTTGTAATTTGGTTTAAATTTGGTACCGTAATACTACTTTTAGAAGGCTAAAAGTGTTGTTTTGGACGTTTATATTGGGACGTTATCATTTTCTGTATAACACTTTTAGCCCCT
Source organism: Henricia sp. BOLD:AAB3569 (assembly GCA_037783545.1). Taxonomy (NCBI): domain Eukaryota; kingdom Metazoa; phylum Echinodermata; class Asteroidea; order Spinulosida; family Echinasteridae; genus Henricia; species Henricia sp. BOLD:AAB3569. The sequence goes on along the minus strand of JBBELK010000147.1, from coordinate 4,258,664 downwards.
TAACATTTTAACCCCCTTCGTCGTGTGGACCATTCTTACACGCCCTCAAGAGGCCAAATACTCAAGGCCAAATTCTTACCGTAAATTCCAAATCAGACATTTAAAAGCACACCATGAAGGTCCTTGTAATCTCAAGACTTCTGTACCCTTGTCGTTCATTGTCCATGATGACTCAAACATCAAAAAAGGATAAAAGGGAGCAAAATCTGGAGTAAAATCGACAAATCTGGACAGACGGGAGACTTGACCATGTTGATTTCGCTACTAATATCGCGTCAAAAGGACAGTAGTCCCACCAACGCGGATACATTTTGTTTAGCCTAGACTGGCCCCCTGTCTATGTGCGCTACGCTGCTCTCGCTCATATACAACGCGCGGGGAAGTAAATATGTGGACAGGGGGCCAGTCTAGGCTAAACAAAATCCATCCGCGTTGGTGGGACTACTTTCCTTTTGACGTGGCCTAGCGATTTTACTCCAGATTTTGCTCCCTTTTATCCTTTTTTGATGTTTGAGTCATCATGGACAATGAACGACAAGGGTACAGAAGTCTTGAGATTACAAGGACCTTCATGGTGTGCTTTTAAATGTCTGATTTGGAATTTACGGTAAGAATTTGGCCTTGAGTATTTGGCCTCTTGAGGGCGTGTAAGAATGGTCCACACGACGAAGGGGGTTAAAATGTTAAGGGGCTAAAAGTGTTATACAGAAAATGATAACGTCCCAATATAAACGTCCAAAACAACACTTTTAGCCTTCTAAAAGTACCGTAATACATGATTCTATTTCCTTTAAAATTTGTTCTTAGAAACAGAAGCGCCACCAAAACCACATTTTTTAAAACGAAGAAGAGAACTGGATGCTGCAACCGTCGGGGCACCCATTACCAGATCTGCTCTCCTGAAGTTACCAGAGCTCAACCCACCAGACATCATGCCACAAGGAAACGTCGGGACCATGACCTCCGTTTTCGGTCAATTAATCAGAGAGTGCCGACTCCCTCCCAAAGTTGTCAAAAGACTGGGAATTGTTTTCCCAAAGAGCCGCACCAACAAGCGGTACGGTAATGTTTCCCTTGATTACGGCGGTGAAGTCTACGCTGGAAAAGGGGAGGAGGAAGATTTTGTGGTGACGGCACAAGGACATGAGATTGGAAATGTGCCCCTGTCCGGGAATCTTAACGATATACCAGAGACATTGGTATATGAACTTAAGAGCAAGAATTTACCATCAAGATTGGGTGTGCACCAGCTGGAAATGTCTCCTCCGGAATCGGAAGAGGTAAATGCAGGGTATTTTTTTCGTATACATTGAACAAAGATTTTAAGGAAATTACCTCCTGGAATCAACACATAATGTAATTTTAAGATATACTTCCCACTTGCACTTTTGTCGCAAATGTTGCTTTTCTGTAGAAAAATCACGTTTTCTTCTTCAAAAATTGCCTTCAGTTAGTGCACAAGGTAACCATTCACGCGCGCGCGCAGCGCCCTCTGTTGTCGCGCTTACGCACAGACCGCTCTCCGCGTCATTTTGTGCATTACTTTATGCAGTAATTTTATCATTTATTTATCTCAGAAATGCAACATTTGCGACGGAAGTGTCAGTGGGAAGTATATCTTAGAATTGAATAAGCTATCGATTCCAATATATAAATTTACCCAAATCCGTGTTCAATGTATATGAAAAAAATACCAAATGCAGTTATAAAGTGAACTTTTTCAGCTAAAACATCCAAATGCCAGGAAGAAATTTCAGGAAGGCCATGGCTTCACTTTCTCCTGAAGCCCATCTATGGTTGTGTTTATAGTTCATGGGCGAAACGAAACGTTTCAGCGGTCAAAACTAAGAAAGATACTGTCTCTTCTAAGGGCATCCTGAGATCTCAGGGAATTTCCACTCTGCAAAGCGACGTTACAATACCCTGAAGAAATACACGCAAATCTGTGGAGTGAGCCGGCTGTTGTCTTGAGCCAACTCACGCCCTAGTCATTTTGATGTAATTTAATCAATTCGGTCATGTTATGCCAAAAAGAAACGATTTCTAAACTTTCCAGAAATTGTATTGGGTTCCGTTCCGTATGACTGTCCCATTCCTACCAAACTTTCAAACGACGATCTTAATTTACTCCGCAGTTTTTCAAATTAATAACAGGGATGCATGCTGACGAATGTAATGGAACGGATTCCCCAGTATGCTTAAAATAGCAGCCAATCGCCGATGCGGACAACGGCCAGCATTACAGAGTACATGTATCACATGCATGCATGGTGTTTACAATCTGCGCGCGTTACATTTGAATGCCTGCAATCATGCTGCAATGCACTGCCAAGCGTCCTGATTGGTCCAGCAGAGGCGACAAGATTTCTGTCGCTAGTCCGTGAAATGGGGCCTGTTTTAACAGGGCCATTGTAGCAGGAGTTAGGGAGTGCGTTAAAGGGGCACTGTTGCAAGAGGATGTTCTAAGGGTGACAATCATTTCATGAGCCTTGTATAAACGCACAACCAAAACACATTTGAAACAAAGTTAACCATGGTGGAGACGTGGTGGTCTAGTGGATAGCGTGTCGTTCTTTCGGTCGAGAGGTCCATGGTTCGAAACCTGGCCATTGCACCGTGTTGTGTCCTTGGACAAGACACTTCACTCCACGTTGTCTCTCCCCACCAAGGTGTATAAATGGGGACCAGCAAATACGGTTGGGAAACCCAACTAGTTGCTGGGGGTAGACCTGCGATGGACTGGTATCCCATCCAGGAGGAGTACATGTAGCATTGCTCCTAGTCACTCCATGCCACGGAAACCGGGGATGAGTACCAGCCGTAATGAGCATTGGCTCGTAAAATGACTTATCTAACCATGGTGCCCTAGGCCTCTAATTGGCCCCAGGTTTGAAATTCAAACAAAATCGAGGATAGCAAATGCCAATGTTGTAAATTCCATTTATCCACAGGATGAGGATTCTGGTGAGGAATGGGACAGACACGAGTCGCTACACAACGACGTAACTAACCAGGAGCGGACGACGGAGCGACTGTTTGAAAATGAGATGGAAGTCACATGGGACAAGGGAAGCAGCGGTCTCGTCTTCTATACAGACGCTGCATACTGGGATAAGCAAGAGGGCGGTATGTAGCTTTCACAGTCTAGGCATAGTATTTGGTCATTTTGATTTTAAAGATTGGAGCGCGTGTGGTCTAGTGGGTATGAAGCAGGACTCGCAATCAGCAGGTTGTGGGTTCAAGCCCCACTATGGTCAACGTGTTTGTGTCTCTGGGCAAGACACTCAATCCTGACTGGCTTGTTGACCCATGAGATAATGCATAGTTCCGACCTGTCAATCAAGTCGAACCCGCCGACCAATCAGAACAGAGCTAGCAGACGGCGCCCACAAAGGTCAAAGTGATGCAATCATCACACAATCACGCGATTTTCTGCCCATGCAGCTTGTATGTTGTATGCGCCAGTGACCGGGTGAATTTTGGTTTCAAGGTAGGAAAGCGCATTTTTATGAATATATGTCATCCCTGCATTACTAGCCCTTCGCTTAGTGTGTGCTACGGTAACTGTCGACCATAAAACATAAATACCTTTGAGTTTTCTCCAATGAATCTGTGCTTTTCATGCTGAGTCCCGTTGCTTTGTACGTTGTGTGTCGCCATTTTTTTGCGATGGCTTGTGAGCGCATAGCAACAATATCTAAGGGGCGGGGTTAAATGGGCAATCTCGGAACTATGCATTGGGGAGCTGTTAGGGGGAATGTTACAATCTAAGTGTTGATAGGATGTGCGCCATGGCCGGGCAGCACACCTAGACGAAGCGAAATGATTCCCATGATTTCCTGATGTCAGTGGTAATAATGGTAATCCTCCGGTTATAAAGCGCTATAAAAGAATAGCTATTATTATAAAACTGTTACAAATTTGGGGTACCATGGCTAAGTGGTTTAGGTCAGTGACTCGCAACACGGTGAAAACTTGATGTTGCGGATACCTGTGCCCTTGAGTAAGGGATGTAAAGCCGTTGATCTATTGTGTTGTGTACTGCACCTAAAAGATCTTAGAGCCATCTTTTGTAAAGAGTAAAGGAATTACTCCATGTCTCGGCCGTCGGCTGCCAATGGCACCACCCACTGCCAATGGCAACACCCACCTATGACCTGTGTATAAGTCAGACTAGTACCTCATCTACATTTAAAGAAGCCAAGAAAGAACGATCCATGTGTAATCAAGTGGTGGTATAATTAAATGATATGATGATAATTCCAATAGAGTACGGATAAAAGATGGAAACAGAGGGCGCTCTATAAAAAGGAAAACATGTGAACCCAAACAAATGTGACTTTAAAGGGTCTCTGAAATGCTTTTTTTATTGCTGAAATGTATAGAGTATTGTTTATTAAGCAATATTTAATCATATTTGACTTTTATTAACAAGCGGAATTATGTTTAAACAACGTTTGAAGTGTTGGGGGAGGAAGGCTCCGCCCCCGGGTGGACTTGGTCATTAACATAAATATTTGCATAATCGTGACCTACGTTTAGGAAAACAAAGCTCACTGACCGGTCTGTCCCACGCTGCATGTGTCCATATACCACGCTACGTTTTTCTCGAAGTTGTCTCGAAGTCGTGATTGTTTTTCCATTAAAAATCTAACGTAAGTTAAAATGGTTGTTCGGTACGTTGCTGCTGGTTGCAACAACACTTACCAGGATGATGTGAGTTTTCACCGTTTTCCCACGGACCCACACTTTCGGAAGATTTGGACTCCGAAAGTTAGACAGACGAGGGCAAAGTGGAGCTGACCTACATGTAGGCGGAGTACTCAATCTGCAGCGATCATCTTGAACCGTCGTGTTTCGACACCGGTTTTACAGCCAAACTTGGCATGAAAACCAAACAATTACTCAACGCAGATGCGACACCTAGTGTATTTGTAACATCTAAGAAAATCCAGAAGAAACAAGAAGAAAGAGGAGCGTATGCGAAGCGGGAGAAAACTCGGGTAAGTCTCGTACCGTTCAGGCATTCTGGCCAGGCACGCAGCACGTAGACCAGCAGCGTGCACGTGTGACAGAATCGCCCGGTCAGGTCATGCCGAGATTCGGTCACGCACTCGCCCAACACACGCTGCTGTATATACTGTCAGTGTCATGGCTGTCAAGCGTGTGTGGTGAAGCCTTGGTTTTTTGGACAGTCATGGCATCAAAAATGTGTAACCTTCAAACAAAACACGCTGTTTTTTGGGAAAATGAACAGTCAGGGGCCCCAATGTGACTGCTAATTTGTTTGAGTAAGCATTTTTGGGAACATTTTCACGGCGAAAAAAACACGCTTGTTGTCGGGAGTCGAGTTGTCCCGTCGGTATATGTTCGGGTATGTTGTGCATGCAGTTCATATGAATGATGTTATTACATGTATGTATATTACTGCAATCGTTTTAATACCCCATACATGTACTTGATGTAGTCGGAAGCACAATAATAAATAAATATAAAAAACAAAATTAATATTTGACAGCTAGTAATTAATCTTGTGCAGTTACAATGATCTACATATAATTTATAGCAAGCAATGACAAACTGCTTTTTTTTCATCAATATTAGGTACTGAAGCCTATGATGAAAGTTCAAAGGAGGGGAAGCCACAGTCAAACCGGTCAAGGAAATGGCTAGATTTGGTAAGAAGACGACTCCCATGACATCCGACAACAATGCGTGCGTGCCAAATTCGTGCCATGAAATACACAGCTCCATGCCTTTGCTATGGAGCTGCGTAGTTTGTGGCACGAATTTGGCACACGCGCATTGCTGACGAGCCTCTGCAACTGTGAATTTATGCAACTGTCAGAGGTGCGTCATTTACCACCACATTTGTGACGGAGGGTACGTCAGCGGCAGAATTTGGTCTGTCACAGAATTGACGAAGGGGTGCGTCAATGTCAGTCGCTTTACCTGGGTGCGTCACAGTGTACATCATTTTACGAACAACAAAAACTCTTGGTCCGTCACAATCAATCAATGGTACGTCACAAAATTGACCGAGGGTACCGTCATTGTGTGGCAAAGGTCCGTCACTTTTGTGACACAGGGGTACGTCATGGTACATGAGAAAGTGCCGCACCTCGGTAAAGTGACGCACCATTCCCGGGGGTCGTATAGTGCGTCATACAATTGATAGGTGCATTACATTTTTCTCTTAAAATTTATTTATTCATGAACTTTACCTTTCATTGAAAACTCAGACTATGTGAAGACCTTGCTGGGTGAAAACATCCGACGTTGCCGACTTCAAGTGCAAGCAGAATTTGTCAAGCCACCACCATCTCTTGCCTCCAAGCATCCATTTCCAAACAAAGAAGACCTAATAGCCAGCCTTTCGAGCAGTTTCAAGGCAAACAGTGTTGGCTCCAAAGAAGGAGTACTAGTAGTCATAAAGACTAAAGAACATCCATTGCTAAAGTGCATGAACGGGGTTTAGTGATTCACAGTCAACACCTAGAATGAGTGTAAATGTTTTGCATCTTGATTGACTCATGTTCAGTGATTTCTCCATAGTCCATAAAATTCCAGTCATAATGAACACTTTATTTATGAAACTGAACTACATGTATTCCCGGACATGCCCTATTTCATCTCATTAGGAAAATCCATTTGTCTTAGCACAATGACATTACTTGTAAACGTAATATAAGTTGAATCTACAATGCTTCAAATAAAATACTCGTAATCAGTCATAACTACCGTTTATAGTGAGAACTAAAAATCTATGATGTTCAGCAGTCATGAAAAAATTTGCATATATAATATATTTAAAATAATTTAACGGGTAGCTATTAACCCATACAAAATGAGGAAAAAAACACCAACTGCACGAAAAATATGATTTTTATTTAAATTATTTCGATGGATGATACATTGACAAAAACCCCAGTATTAAGGACACAGGCTCGTCAGCAATGCTCGCGCACCAAATTCGTGCCACGAAATACACAGCATGGAGCTGCTATTCGTGGCACGAACTTCCCATGTGTGTGCATTGCTGACGAGCCTCTGCCTTAAAAGCACAGGCTCGCCAGTATGGCGGTACTTCCTGTTGTAAAAAAAATAAAAAGGTAAAATCTACAGTAAGTTTCAAAATAATTTTGTTCCATAATCACTACATGTACATGTGACTGCGCACAAATTCTGTTTGGCAATTTTTCATTCTAATTGTTTGTACAATGTGCATGTGGTTCTAGTTAATATTCCGAGACAATTTCTAAATGCAAAATATTTTAAAATTTTTACTGGTTCTCTGGGACATAATTTCTTCGACGTCCACCATACTGGTCTCGGTAGCCCGTATATGCAATATCCAGCACAGTTCTGTTGAGGCACGAAGGCTGAAAATCCGCATGATCGGTGATGCAGTCAATGGCAGGAACGAAGGACTCGGTCATCTGCTGAACAGCACCAATTTCCTGGCAAACCGGCTTTCCTGAACTGTAGGCATTGCCTGGCAATGTCCACATGTGCACCTACAATATACACAGACAAATGTTTTTTTTAGACTAAATTTACACTTTGCTGGTGCATTTACATTAGTAAGAAGTGGCAAACGTGTTTGGTTTCTATAATAAAACAAATTATGAAGCAAACGTTGTTATCTTTCCTTTGGAATACATGTACATGTATTAATTGTACATGAAACAAAATGGGTAGCCTGTCTGGTTGACCGTAATATGTGTACAAAACATGATGAGACTGGCTTAATTAAAAAGTGAAAAAGCTGTATTATCACCGCTTCTAATTTTTTACTAGCCTAGTAACTTGATATAAAGTCATTTTGAAGGAAAAATACTCCTTGTCAAAAATATTGTCTTAACATAAAAATGAATACGGTATCCGCCTACATGTATGCACCTCGAATAGAGGGACGAGTTAGCTGGGGCGAGTTAGTCAGTGGCGAGTCTGTCGAGTAAGGGGCGATTTTTTAACGTCCATTTTCACCATTTACCACCAAAATGTGTGTTTGTAAATTGGACTCCAACAAGTAAAGAATAATGAAATTTCGTAGGCCTATCAGTTGTTGTTTTCGAGGCGATTTTCTTGATCTTCGTCTCCGCCTGAAGATCGTCCGTGTCATAATTTCTTACCGGCTCGAACATGCATGTACGGGCGGGCACCTACATGTAACTCGAAATCGCCGCCGATTTCATCCGGAAGTTTCTGAATCTAAACTATTGGGGTATCGTTTCCACTCTCGTCGTTTTCCCGAGGATGAAGACGGCAAATAATCTGCCGTTCGACTTCTTTTTGACATGATTTCCACGGACGTGAGCGACGTTTATTTCGGTGCTTTCCAGCCACTCGCTCGCGCTCACAGACTCGTTGTGCACACACGGCTAGTAGAATCCACGCGATGTGCATGCCGTGTGTGGCAGCGACGAGATCGCGAAGCTTGCTAGCGTGGCATGGGGGATTAGCCAGTCAGCCCTGGTCAGTGAGGCCGCGGCGCGACGTATCCGAAACCAGACTAAACTCGACTGTGCTTTGTTTTCCTAAACGTACGTCACTTGTTTGGCCGCTGAAGCCATAGCAACGAAACGAGCGCAGGGGTGCGTTTTCTTAAAATCTGAGATTAGACACTTTTTAGGACTGGGGCACCATTTTCCACAAAGGAACAGGTTTTATATTATAAATAGATAATATTTAACAATAAAGTAGACAACCGATGGTCGAGCATTTCAGGGGCCCTTTAACTTCCTTTTTTGTTTAATTTCAATTTCTTCTCTATTCAACAATTTGAATTTTTATTTAAAATTGTGAATCGAGTATAATTAAATGAATCAAACCTAATCAAACGTAATCAAACGGCAGTCAACCAATAGTAACGTAAAGCAAAATCAAGTTTGCTATAATTGCACGTGTAAATCAATAAACGACATTTGAAAACTACATATATATATAAAAATAACAAAATACACCTACTAATTGATGAAGCATATGGATGAGCCAACAGCACCAGGGCACACGAAACAGCCAAGTTGAAACTACATGTACCAGGGGCGGATCCAGGATTTTGAAAAGGGGGGGGCGTGAAATTTTTAAGCATGAAATGCTGATGACAATGAAATAGCGAGCGCGTAGCACGAAGCCCTGACGGCTTCTAGATGGATTCTAGATGCTGTGGTGCGATCTGAGGCAATATTTAACCACTTTAAGCACTTTTAAGCAGTGTGCACAAAAAAGTTTTTGGTTTTTTTTGGAAAGGGGGGGTGGGTGGGTGCGTGCGCCCCCCACGCCTCCCCCTGGATCCGCCCCTGTGTACTATAGACAAATAGGTGTTACTCTGGCAGCTAAGGTGGAAAGAACTGCCAGAATGATGTTGTTGTTGTTGTTGTTGTTAATTTCATGGCATCTTCGGCAACTAAGGCCCTTTATGCCATCAACTATACGGTTTTAGCTTTAAGTATACTTTATTATCAACTTGAGATGACGAAGAAGGGGTTGCAGTTTTGAAAGTGGGAAAAAACCCCCAGAGAAATCTCCCGGGGAAAACCCACGTGGTCAAGTAGGGACTGCAAACCCAATCCACATACACGCCCCGGATTCGAACCCGGGACGCCAGAGGTGAAAGGCGAGGACAGAACCGTTACGCCAACCTGACCGCCCAACTGCCAGAATGGAAAATTTTAGCCCTTATATATGGAGCATGCTGGTCATGGTTGAATATAAACTCCTCAAAAAAAGTTCGGAAAGTCAAGTTTGACTGACGATTTCTCTCTTGTTACTTAATAATTTCCCTTGAATTTGGTATCATTGGAAAGCCCTGTTATTCCTCTTTACAGTGATGTGTCATTTGTTATGATTAATCAATTGGGGGATGTGCAGTATAGCGGTATACATGGGTGGGTGGAAAGTGAAATGTCACAAAATTCACTGCTATTGTCATGCAGTGCATTCCCCTTTTGCTTCAAGGATGGTAATGTGTCAATGCACTTTTTGACATTTCACTTAACACCCGCCCCATATTCAGCTGTGCTGCACATCCCACATGTCACAAAATTCACTGCTATTGTCATGCAGTGCATTCCCCTTTTGCTTCAAGGATGGTAATGTGTCAATGCACTTTTTGACAAAAGCAATGCATTTTGTGACATTTCATTTTACACCCGCCCCCGTATTCAGCTGTGCTGCACATCCCTCAATTGCTTAATCATAACAAATGATACATCATCATAAAGAGGAATAACAGGGCTTTCCAATGATATAAAATTCAAGGAAAATTATTTTGCAACAAGGGAGAAATCGTCAGTCAAACTTGACTTTCCGAACTTTTTTTGAGGAGTTTATATACCCAGCACGATATGTGGCAAAGGGACTCCCCCTAACGCCCCTATACCTCAACACACTCTTCCCTTTTGTTAACGCACCAAACCCCCCTAAAAACAAAAAAGAATTCCTTGGATGTTTGAGACACAAGGGGGAACAATGGTAGGGGGATGCCCTCTGCCACATATCGTGCTGCATATGACATATCGTGCTGCATATGACATATCGTGCTGCATATGACATATCGTGCTGCATATGACATATCGTGCTGCATATGACATATCGTGCTGCATATGACATCGTGCTGCAGATGTGAATATAACTAGTAACAATAAAGTAAACAAATGCCAGGCACAGTACAAAGAGTGTAAACAAAACATACTGTAATAAAAGTAAATACAGGCCAGGCACATTCCAGAATGTGCCCACCAAGGAATAATAGACAAGGCTGGGCACATTCGAGAGTGCCTGGCACCAATGAATAGAATAACATACAATATAAATAATAAAACCAAAGCAAGTAAATTCCAAAGTGCCTGCTGGCACCGAGGAATAATGGATGCCACACAGTCCAGCCACTGCCACCCAGCAATTGTTTCTTCCAAAAGCGTCTAAGAAATAACAAAGAACAATTGTCAGGGGTCAGTGGCATGAGCTGTGTGGCACCACTGTAACAACTTTGTACCATGTTTGTACCAAACAAAATCAGGTCGGGTTACACATGCTTTCAAGAAATAAAGAAATGGTGGCATATTAAAGTAAGTTAGCATAAAGCCACCATGCTATTTACAGTAGGCTGGTTTCCTGGTTATACTGCAAGGGGAAAAGGGGCGGATAATACCACGGTCGTCTTAAGCCCAGTTTCCTTAACATAAGGGTGCTCATGTAAGGAAATTCCTTTGTAGTAAAATGACATCATAGCTCTCTCCATGACATCCTAACTTCTTTTCATAACGTCACCGTAAACTCTCAATATACATGTAGACTTTCTCTGTGAAAGTCATGCGACATGGTTGCGCATATATATACACGTCCTCTGACATAGAGGATACAAAAAAAATGAAGCACCCAGTTAAAAAAGGCTTTTTAGTGAACGATTTCCCCTGTATCACATCGCAACATGCGACGCGTTTTTGACAATCCGCGATGCCACTTTTTAAAGTGCATCGCAGTTTTTGACTTGATTTAGCGATGCAATTTGCGACACATTTTTTTCCAAAAATCTGGTCCTTATTCTTGCACTTCCAGATTAGTTTTGTTAATGTTAGTGAAAAATGAAAAAAACCAAAATGGAAAAATGACCAGAATAACGTACCGCAACGGCTTACGGCAGGGTTCTCCCGATCTCCACTCGCACACCTGGTCTAGTCACTTTACTGTAAGTCTCGTCACTTGTGAATATTAGGAAAATGTTTATGGTCTTTAAAATAACTCGCAAAAGAAGCCCTTATATGCAGCGTTTAATCATCCCTTTTGAATTTGCTATACAAAAATACTGGATTGCTTAACAAAATTTTAAAATTGCTACGCCAAAAAAATTTGCATAGCAAATCTGCTATCGAATATTTCAGAACGAAATCGTTCACTGCTTTTTTAGTTTTCATTCCTTGTAGAAGGATTAACTTATATTTTCTCTCAACTATTTGACAGATTTTGATGAGAAAACCACCGATGACTGGGACGTGGATATGAGTGCATATTACGATCCAGGTGAGCAACTTACATTTTTTAAGGTATATTCCCGTTGGTTTTCTGCTACCTCACAAAAAGTCGGTGACCTTTCGGGAACATTCCTCTGCCGTAATCTTTCTGTCCATTCCCATTTGTTTCCAGTGCCCATTTGTTTCCAGTGCCCATTCGTTTCAGTGCCCAAGTTACTGGTGACCCCACAGTATTTTTAGAAGGCTAAAAGTGTTGTTTTTGACGTTTATATTGGGACGTTATCATTTTCTAGTAACACTTTTAGCCCCTTAACATTTTAACCCCATTCGCCATGTGGAACATTCTTGCACGCCCTCAATAGTCCAAATACCCGTGTGGAAAATCTTACCGTAAATTCTAAATCAGACATTTAAAAGCACACCATGGAGGTCCTTGCAATCTCAAGACTTCTGTACCCTTGTCGTTCTTTGTTCCTGATGACTCAAACATCAAAAAAGGATAAAAGGGAGCAAAATTTAGAGTAAAATCGACAAATCTAGAACAGACGGGAGACTTGATTTCGCTACTATCGCGTCAAAAGGAAAGTAGTCCCACCAACGCGGATGGATTTTGTTTACACTATGTTAAGCCTAGACTGGCCCCCTGTCCACATATTTACTTCCCCACGTGTCGTATATGAGCGAGAGCAGCGTAGCGCATATAGACAGGGGACCAGTCTAGGCTTAACATAGTGTAAACAAAATCCATCCGCAATGGTGGGACTACTTTCCTTTTGACGCGATATAGTAGCAAGGTCAAGTCCCCCGTCTGTTCAAGATTTGTAGATTTTACTCAAAATTTTGCTCCCTTTTATCCTTTTTTGATGTTTGAGTCATCATGGAAAAAGAACGACAAGGGTACAGAAGTCTTGAGGACCTCCATGGTGTGCTTTTAAATGTCTGATTTAGAATTTACAGGAAGATTTTTCACACGGGTATTTGGACTATTGAGGGCGTGCAGGAATGTTCCACACGGCGAATGGGGTTAAAATGTTAAGGGGCTAAAAGTGTTACTAGAAAATGATAACGTCCCAATATAAATGTAAAAAAAAACACTTTTAGCCTTCTAAAAGTAAGTAGGCCTAAACTTTCCCTGTCCAAGCCCATTACTTACTGCAGGGGCATGTTATTTTTACAGGGCCAAACTGTTCCCACTTGACTAAAACACAGCCCTGTAAAACTGCTGCGTGTTTTCACATGGTCTTGGCAGTTTGACAGGGACATTAGTTCTCCATGTGTCCCAATAGGGCTTAATTTTGTCATTCTACGTACAACACAACCACGGTAGTTTGACTCGAAGGCTGCATTCTGGCGTGTACTCGTGTTAACATGAGTATACTCTTGCATACGCGAACGGCAAGAATAACGACACTCAGGTCAGCGAGAGTATGCTCTCGCTACTCCCCGACAAATGGGGAGTGTGCTCTTACTCCTGACGAGTGTCATGTGATTTGTACGAAGATGGCGGAACATGGGTGGGATTTTTTAGTGAATTTGCCCAACGTGTCAACTGGATAACAAACAACAACTCACTATAAAGGTTTGTTTTAGACGGCATCAAAGGTTCTCACGACTTACGGTCTGTATTTTCTACAGTTTCTTTTGAGCAGTGAAACAGCGTTTTTTGTGTAGTCGTGGCAAGAGACGACCATTTTGACTGGTGGCCATTCGTGCATGCAGACTGCGGACTTGCCGTTCGTGTAATGTGACCTGAGTGAAATGCGCACGTATTACTCCAGAGTAACGAGAACTTCACCCCCAGATCAGCCAAAAAGTCCAATGGGAACACCACTTTAGAGAAATTCTTTCACATAATTTATGGTGTTTCGCTCTCAGATGGTGGGGACAAAGATGCTCGAGATTTTCTCCAGATGAGGCGAGAACAGCAGAGGCTGAAGGGAGTCAAGATCACCAGCGTCTTCAAACGTAAGCCTAAGAAGCCCAAAAAGGCAGGGATGAGGCAAATGAGGAGACTGAAGAAAAAGCAACAAAAGGAGCTAGAGAAGAGTCTACAAGAAATGGAAGGACAGATTGGATATTTTGAGAAGCACACAAAGGTAGTGTTACATGAAAGGCCTATGCGTATGGTTAATTGCAGCATGGAGGCTTCGATTTACCTTGGTTTAATCTCCTTGTTTTTTGGGACGATTCCAGCAACGAAATCCTTAATTGATTTATGTCAACATCGTGTTTTTATAGACATGCTAAAGACGCGCGTGAGTGAGCGAGCACGTGTGAAGTTCTACATGCAATGGATGTGCATGCATCATGCGACGACCCCCAAAATGGAAAGTGCGCATGCATACAGGGGAAACCCCTTTTTGAGTGCACACAATCTCACACATGGTATGTAACATGACACCGATACACTGGCGACCACACGGACAGTGCGTGCAGTTAAGCAGTGTTTGTCTTTTCACTCGACACTTCTTGAAAACCGCAGGGAAGGAAATCGATGCCATTGTGTGTTTTTGTTTCAAGTCCTGACTTACACAAAGGAGTTTGTATTGCATTTTGTTGAAATGGACCGAGAACAACATGCCGACTTGGGCGAAATGGCGACTTACAAATGCCAACTTAGAAACAAACATTTCAATGTAAATGCATTATAGACGATCGGGACTTTCGTCGGACGGCCGACTTAGGCGATTTGCCGACTTGTACCATGTCGACTTGGCCGGAGTTTACTGTAGTATTAAATTCATGTTGTACCTCGTTTTTTGGACCAGGGTTTTGGCAGGAAGTTGATGAAGGCTCAGGGCTGGGTCGAGGGTGAAGGATTAGGCAAAGCAGGCAATAAGGGCATCACCACTGCCTTGTTCAATGAAGGAAAGGATAACAATGACAAACGAGGCGTAGGGTAAGAATCGGCTTACATTTATTCTTTATAGTAAACCTCGGATAAGTCGGATCCAACGGGACCGACCAATTTTGTCCGACTTAAGCGAAAATCCGACTTAACGGCAGAACACATGATTGGTAAACCATTACAAATGGTTTTATCTCCCTGTGTGATTGAACGTATGAATGATTAAAACCAACTTGAGCAAAAATTAGCTCCGTCTAACTTTTGAGAAAACAGTAAAAACAGGCTTTACGGTCACTTCGCCCCAAAACCATTTCGCCCCGAACCACTCCGCCCTAAACCACGGCATGTGCACGAAGTGTTTTGGGGCAAAGTGGCATTCGGACGAAGTGGTGTAAGGGTGAAGTGGTTCAGGGCTAAGTAGTGCAGGGCGAAATGGGTTTGGGGCGAAGTGAATTTTCGTCTCATGAGACGAAAATTAATTGTTTTACTCATTTCTCAGAAACTATAGCACTTTAGACAAAACCATTTCAGAGGAAGTTTACTTACCGTCATCATGTTTATATTGTGTAAATCTGTGAACATTTCTGATTTTTGAGATTACCAATGATGTGTTCTAACTTTAAAGGAGTGTGACCAGATCACTTTTTTCTACCCATAACTCCCCGGGACTTACCTTATGGGTCATGATATTTTTATATCATAACATCCGTTATATTTTTCTGATTACGAAACTGAAACTCCCGCGCTTCTAGGCCGCATATTTCCGAGGATATCGTCGAAAATCCACCGATTATTTGTAAACTAATTTTCCAGTATCAACGTTTATCCGCTGGAAATTGCGAATGTTTTCGGGTTTTTGGGACATGGGAGGTGTGTATGGGAGTTACTTGATAATATTGGTAAGTTACATCGAAAACTATTTTCCAGAAACTCTGGTCACGCTCCTTTAAGTGAAAATCCGACTTACTGGAAGTGGACAATACACCTACAGATTCATTGATCTCCAACCACCCAATGATCGACAGTCAAAAAAGCATGAAATAAAGTAGCACTGCTTTGATTCAAACACCAAAACTACATTTTCAATTTCAAATGATGTACTGATAGACAGAGCATAATTTACCGGGCGCGTACGTATGACTATGTTGAGGCTGATAACCGTTACCAACATGTACAAAAACATGTCACGAGAAGCACATAAAGTGATGACGTGTTCATATCTAGTACAAGTATCTGTGACGGTGCAAAACCTTTCTATAAATGTAAAGTGGCATATGTGCATGTATCGATATTGATGTACATGTACAGTGTACTTCGTTGTTTTTGAATTCAGATACTATGGACAGAAACTAAAGACCAAGAAATTTAGGCCGCCCAAGAAATCCAAGACGAAAGGCGAACGGACTGTTATCATCTCTACCATCTACGATGACCCCAAGGTCACCGATCCTCCGGAAACCCTCCTGCGATCGCAAGGACCGTACAGCTTAAAGTACATAGATAGAGTTAAGTTTGCCACTGGTTCATGTGTCTAGGTGCATCCAGTGGCCTTTGACATGTCTGGTGCACTTATATTTGCTTTCTAATAGACTACTAAAGTGTGACGTCGGTTACAATTGTAAGGGGCCGTCCATAAAGTACGTACGCATGAAATGCCGACTTTTTAGACAACCCGCCGCTCCCCCTGGCCCTGTACGCATGGCGTATGCAGCGCCTCCAACCCCCTTCCCCCCTGTACGCATACGCATTCATATATACAGTAAACGCCGGCTAAGTCGGCACTCTTGGGACCCGCAAATTTGTGCCGACTTACGCGAATGCCGACTTCTGCTGTAAGTCGTAATTTTGCCGACTTACACAATGTTACATGAATGGCCTATGCATATGGTTAATTGCAGCATGGAGGCTTCAATTTACCTTAGTTTAATCTCCTTGTTTTGGGGGTCGATTCCAGCAACGAAATCCTTGAATTAAGTCAACATCGTAACACTGATTTTTAACACTGGATCGTGTTTTGATGGACAGGCTAAATACGCGCGCACATGAGCGAGCACGTGTGAAGTTCTACATGTAATGCATGATCATTCAATATGACGACCCCCAAAATGGAAAGTGCGCATGCGTACAGGCCTAGAGGGGGTACGGGTATTGAGGTGCGCAAGATGCGAAGTGGGGAAACGCAATGTCAACAACTCCCCCACCCCCTCCGTGCGTACGTACTTTATGGACGGCCCCTAACTGGGTCTGAACCAGGGTTGTAGTCCATCACAAGTCCCCTACAAGTCCCTGGGTCTTAATTCAAGTCACAAGCTATTCAAGTGAACTTCAGCAAAGACATTCTTTTGTGCATGTTGCTTTAACTTGTTACTGGACTTGTGACGGTCTTGTGATTTTATCGGCTCTGGACTTGTGATAGACTTGTGATAGACCTGTGATGGACTCAAGTACAACCCTGGTCTAAACATTCATTGGTAATCTGAAATACCCATTGTTTAAAATGCAGGGAAACAGTCCACTGGTTCTAGTGTAGACCCAGTAACCTTGGCAACACACATGGGCAAACACATCAGTGGATTAAACAGTATGTAAATATAAAAGACAAAATGTTTGTATTAATTTATTTTAATAGAATATCTCAAATTCAAAGTACATTTTTTTTCTTTTTCTAGTGCACTTTTATCTTGCAATAGACATGAAAAATGACGTCACAATTTGTTTACATGCGCACAAATCTATGGGGGAGTCTCAGCGTACCAGATGACATATGGCCATAGGAAAGTACATCTGTAAATAAACTGTGACGTCATTATGTTTCGGGTCCATTGAAAATATGTGCCTTACCCAAACACGCTGTTTGGCCAACACTGTTTTCTATCAAGACAAAATTAAGTCCACATGATACATGTATGTATTACAGATGGAATGACATTTTTGTCAGAATTGTCAATTTTTTTTTTCTCCAGATGACTGTTACAGTCCATTGAACATACTCTCCTGAAATTACACCTTTAACATAACTTTATTGTTATTTGGGCAGCCTCTCCTGAAAGTACATCTGTTGTACCATTATTGTTCAAATGCACCGTTGTTAAAAGCCCGTATATATGAGCCAACATTTGTTGGCCAACCATGGAGCCAACATGAAGTTGGAACTTGTTGGGCGTTGTTTGATGCGCTCATCCACACGAGTAATATATCTTGACAGCGGTTGGCTGCTGCCTTCACGTGACAGGTGCTATTGGCCCATTTCCTCCAACTACATTTAAGTTGGGCAATATGTTGGATGATGTTGGACGTTGTCTGGAGTGGTGTCCACACCATCCCATCCCATCCCACACCATCGGCCTACATCGTCAGACACACGTTGGACCTCGTTGGCCAACAAATGTTGGCTCGTGTAGATGGGCCTATAAAGCCCGCCGCACACCTTTACGATTTACCAGCCAATCGGCCCACATACCAGAAAGGGGTGTGCTGAAACAATTCGGGCCGGTCTGACCGTACACCGCACGACCGGGGCAAATCTAACCCGTTTGATTTTTTTTTCAACCTTATGGTCCGGTAAATCACAAAGGTAGGTGTGTAGCGGGCTTAAGAGTAGAAGAATATACTGGTTAATGCTGAATAAAATTCAATTCGAAATCAGAGACGAGTGTGGAAGCATCGGGTTTATTCTGAAGGGAATTCCTGGTTCGTAACATAGATGACATAGTTCAGGCATGACTACATGTACCATGCTGTTGAACGTTATCTGCAAAGATATCTGCCTTTATCGGCTTCCCAAACCAATATAAAAAACTAAGGAAATTTGACTTCGTTCGACAAAGATTAGTTAATAATTGTTAGTTAATGAAGCGTGCATTCACATCCCACTGAACGAAGATCGAATGAGGAGATAGAGGTACTGTTTTCATTAGGCGACTGCTAATAAAAATGAAATGAAGCGGTGGGAAGCCAATATGTCTGGTTGCATGCGCGTGTCCAGTGTCAAGCATCTGGTCAACAACAACGCTTGCCAGGCGCTTGTTCAACCTGGCCTGCCAAATCGCTTCATCAAACGAAGAGAACGTTCACATAATAAATTTGCTTCGTCGAACGAAGAGATTCTTTTCTTCGTCGAATGAAGAGGCGTGCGTTCACATCCGGAAATCTCTTCGTCAAATCTTTGTCGACCGAATCTATTTCTCTAGTGAGAAGGGAGTCTTCTGCAGATTTTAGCTTGTCTTCCAAGTCCTAAGAACAGAACTACTTTTGATCACAACACAGCAAAGGCAAAGGAGATGGCAAAATTGGAGATACTAACTGTCCACAGGCCCACACTCAGCGGGAAAGTCATATCAACCGACGCAAAGACACACGGCAGTGGTGCTCTGGCATTGTCTGAATTTCAAAGAGCACTGAGGCAAACTGTAGGGACACTACGACCAACTTTGTTCCGCATGTGTACTGGTTATTAGTGTAACATACAAGCCTTATGAAATTTGGGTAATTGCATTTACGAAGTCTCAATCTGAAAAGTCTAATGATATGGTGAAATTCGTCATTGTCGGCAGAATGTGACTTATAGCGTTGTCGTTCTTCTTTGATGACGCTGGAGAAAATGTTGGGGTTGTGATTGGAGTCGAAGTTGACGTAAGTGAATTTTTGAAAGGGTTTTTTTAAAATATGGAAGTGGATTCTGTTGGTTTCAAGGGTGAAGTGGTTGATGGAAAGGGTTAGGTCAAGGAAATTGACGGTTTTGTGATTAACGGAAAAAATGATTGGGGTCGATGTGGGATAAAGGCTTGACAACGCGCGGATGATGTTCTGATAATATAACTGTTTTGAAGGATGATCAAGCCGTTGTCAATATAACGAACGAACAGGAGAATGTTAGTTGGGCAGTCAGGCTATGGCGGTTCAGAGTTTAAGAGTTCAGGGTTTCGTGTGACCTCTTAACTTGCACAAGAAGACGGGCCATATTTAAGAAGATAGGCCGTACTGGCCAACTTGGCCTCGGAACCAACTCAGCAAGACATGAGGCCCCAAGTGGTTAATGCCAAGGCCTGAAGTAGAAACTCAAGAGCTTGTAACTCCGTCTAAACACAGCTTATCGCTCAGCTCAAGTCCCAAGTGCTGGAAATCTCTATCTACACTGCGAATCATAGCCCCTGCTTCGCGACGAGTCATAGGTCGGATGTCTTCAGTTCCTGCTACCCCTTGCCGCTTAGCGTCTTGAGCCAGTAGTTTCTCCATCTTAGAGGCCATGAACCGACAGTGATCTTGGCGTTTGTGTATCCTGAGGAGCCTTGCTGCTGTTTGTTCCTATAGTCAGATAATGAACATAAAAAAGACAAAATGTGTTGATTTTTAATTTATTGATTGGGTTTGCAATATGCAGGAGGGAAGTAAACCTTCCGCCAGAGCGTTCGCCCTTAACTTTTTTCCAAACTGGCCAACAGTGCCAATTGTATTTCAAGTGGCCCGGTTTAATACTGTTAAAATTAATGTTTGCAAAAACCACATTTGAGTGAATAAATTAGGAAAATTTGGTAGTCATAAGGTTCTCCTCATTACAAGTTTGAAAATGTGTGGTACATTTTAGAGCTTTCTGGTGAATTTTAGAGCTATTCTGGAGTCTTGAAAGGCTCTTTTGTTATAAATTCTCATGGATGCATCTTTTTCAACCTGTTGGCTTGGGGTCAAGTCAGTTTTTGGTTTTTGACTTGTGACTGGACTTGGAAAATAAAATTGATTTACGACTTGAAATAAAAACTAGTTATCAAGTCTCCAGCCCCAGAGACATACTGCATAACCAAAACTGGAAGTGCAGTCTCTCATAGGGGAATAAATTGGAACCGGCCGTGGGAGTCTGAAGAAAGATCAGTTATTTCATCACTCCTTTAAGTTTAGTACAGTGTGGGTCTGTTTTATTTCAACTGGACAGCCGGACCATTGGGAAGGCTTTCCAGCTGGCCCGAGACCATTTCAACTGTCATTTGGCCAACGGACCAGTGCTAATTCGAACGCTGCCAGGCCTCTGCCACTACATCACACACTTCAATTTTGTTAACGCACGACTCCCCCTAAAACCTGAAAGAAAATTCCTTGGATGTTTTACACACAATGGGGAAAACAATGGAGGGGTGTACACTCGGTCTCATGTCGTGCACAAAATGATTGGGTTACCTGCAGGCCTTGACATTAACCGAGGCCACCGGCCTCAACTCATGCCCTGCTGAGTTGGCCCTGATGCTCCTTCAAGATATGCACTTTCTGAGGCCAACTTGGCCAGCATGCCCTGTCCTCTTAAATTCCATGAGTATTGTATACACTAATGACCAGTACACATTTGGAACAAAGTTGGCCATGGCATTCCTCTAGTTGGCCTCGGTGCCTTTTGAAATTTAGACAAAATCAAGGCCCTAGTGAAGAGGAAGGAGTAGGGGACATAAAGAAAATAGTGATTTTCAAATTTTAATATTCAAAAGGTCCTAATTTCTTGAATGTTGGATAAGTGCATTTATAAGTACCGGTACATGTATCAAACAAAAACCACTGCACAGGATGTGATTCAAGTCTTGGCCCATCCATAATGCATTGTTTCCTTGAGTATTAGGGACATTAATTGTGCCTCCTCCCCCTAGTACCTCCTTATTTAACTGAGCTCTATGCTGTCTATCTTGCATCTTCTTCATTCTCTCCTCTTGTGCATTCTCATCCATATGCTGCTTTTCTTGGAATCTTGCTGGGCATTTAGCGTGATGCTTGACTGGGTCACCCCATGCTATGTCAAAATTCACTGCTGAAGGGACGGATGGACTGCAGCCGTCGGTGGCCATATTCTGTCTTGAAAATCTGTAAATTGAAATATTTCATCATTGTTTGTAAAAGTTAGAATCACAACCTGTATAAATACACGGGGCATAAAAAAACTTATTCAATAATTTCTCTTTGTATCTTTAACGTTTCATATGACTGGTGACAACTACATGTATTCCTAAATGTAAATTTCACTTATTGGGAGGGTTAGGGGGAAACAAATGATAGGTGCATAAGTTTCTTTGACTTGCATGATAATACATTTTAAAGAGGTCTGCAAAAGTTGATTTAGGCCTAGATTCTTTTATTTTTAGATAGACCCCACCCCTTCCCCAAAAAGTCAGTTGGTACATTTATTTACTGTTTGTAAACCCCCATTTTGTACAAAACTTAAACGACCACACACCCTTTTTCCCGTTTAAAAAAAAAATAAAAAATCCCATACATTTGAGAAAGGTTTACAAATCCATGGAAACAAGCGCAGCAGTTTCGTGCACTCATTAAAATGCAAGTGCGCCCTCTATAGTTCATATTGCGTAAATGTATATCAATTTGACAGCTGTGCTCGCAAAAATTTGTTTACATTTTGTAATCCAGATTTTTCTTAAAAATGGGCCTTTTGAGATGCTCGTTTGCGGTGCAATTAGCCTTCTTCATTACACTTTTAATGCAGTGTGTTTCGGGGCAGAGCGAAGCGGTATTGCTGGTGCAGGAAAGAGGAAAATCTGCGATGGAAATCTGGGGACAGTTTGCACAAATCGGCGGCGTCAGCAGTGTTGCGGGATCCGGCCGATTGGTTTGTACACTGGCTGCGGCAGTTTTAGTCTAACATTTTAAAGGGCCTCTAGCTGAAATACAAATTAATTTTAACCGCTAGGTTTGTTTGTGGAGATTGAAAATTTATAAAACCCGGAGGTAGATTTTTTTTTTTTGCCGGAGGTTGAAAATGTCAAAGGTCAGCTGCACCAATTTATGCTAATTTAGGGAGCGCGTGTGGTCTAGTGGGTATGAAGCGGGACTCCCAATCAGAGGTTGGGGGTTCGAGCTCCACTTCGACCAATGTGTCTGTGCCCCTGGGCAAGGCACTTAATCCCAGTTGCCTCGTCAACCCAAGCGATATATGGGAAGCTGTTAATTAAGGGGAATGCTACAATCTAAGGATAGGGTTGTGTGCCTGCTGACCAGCAGCCACCTATAGTTAAAGCGAAATGGTTCTGGTGATTCCCTGATGGCAGCGGTAATAATGGTAACAGCGCCTTGAACACCCTGCAGGTTGGATATGTGCGCTATACAAATCTAATCCACAAAGTGCCTACTCTTGCATGAAGCACTGTGACAATGTGATGACTGCCCTCTGTCATGTCAACATGTGCACATTTTGGTCCCAAATGCACCTGTCAATTGTAATCCGGGACTAGCAGTGACTGGGCCGATGATGTCCAAGTAGCCCAGCGTGATACTCCTGCAACGTCCCCGCTACGTGCCTGGCCGTGCGGGGCACTTGATTTTGTACATCTCTGGCTATACCAGGCCCCGGTATGCGGGGCATTATTGTACAACCCCCGCACGATCCCGGCCCCGACATGCGGGGCATTTAGTACAACCCCCGCACAATCCCGGTAGGGCCGGTAGGGCGGGGCAGCAAATTTGCACATTGCTGTCTGTGTCCCCGCTATTGTCCCGGCTAGCGGGGCACGATTTTTGGACATCCCCGGCTATGTCCCCGCTACTTTCTCCAAAGTCCCCCAGGGCCGGGATTACAATTGACAGGTGCAATAAGTAAACATGATTAAGGCAGCTACTTTAAAATAACACCACCAAATAAATTCAAAGGGATGGGATTCTGTTTTCTTAGAAATGTTATATTTGCATATGCATCACTATTCCCAGCTTTTGCGGAACTGCACCAGATCAACTCAACCCATTGAAGACACTCAAATCCAGAATGAAGAATGGATCGGACTGATCTACCTGCCCACAGTGGAGGAAACAATCAAGGAACAAACGAGCTCAAAACCAACCAAGTGCTCACTGCTAGACCAGGTAAAAAATAGTGGTGTATACATGTATGCCCTCGAGCAAGGCACTTTACCACAATTGCCTTATCCTTCCAAAAGGATGTAAAGCCATTGGTGGAGTTTATTGTGTAACACTCAAAGGAGTGTGTCCAGGGGCCAATTTTATAAAGCTGTTTAGCAGAAAAAATTGCTTAATCAAAAATTTGTTTGCTGTATAAAAATGGGTTTCAGTCAAAATTTGATGCGATGTGTATTATAATGCAATGGTGTTCTACCATTCTTGCTAAAAACACAAGTTGACATGCAATTTTTATTAACCCATTTTTATAAAGCAAGCAAATTTTTCTGCTAAACAGCTTTATGAAATTGGCCCATGATCATTTGTGACCACCCCAATTTATTCCCATGGATGTTGAGATTTTGATACCATATAATTTGTCGTATTTTTCTCATCGTTCTGAAATTTCACAATTTCAATCTGTATATTTTCAAGGATATCGTCAAAAAACCACCGATGCCTTGTTAACTAATTTAAAGCAGTGCAGTGATCACACCAACATTTTTGCTTCCACATCCAAATTGGAGATAGCAAATGTCCTATTTTCTTCCCATGGATAGTACTTTAGGGAGGTATTTTATATGATTGGGAGGTTAAAACTAAATCCATTTTCTGGAAAAATCTGAACTTAAGCTCCTTCAAAAGACCCACTCTTACTTAAAGAGTAAGGGGATTACCCAGTGTCTTTGGTCACCGGCTGCCAATGGCACCACCCATATATGTATCTTGACGTTTAGGTAGAAGATTTTAGGTGGAAGTTCCAGAAACCTGTTAATTAAAAAAATAGCAGGCGATGAAAGTGCAAGACTGACAATGTTTTGCATGCAATTCCATAGCTTACTCGGACAGGACTCTAACCCTTAACCTTCTGTTTTCTAGAACAGATGGCTCAACCACCCAACCACCCAGCAAGCTGGTTTTGAATGGATAGTTAGAATCAAGGGGTAACTTTGTTTTAATGTATTTTCCAGGTCAAGAATGCAATGCTGTTGGGAGCTTCGGCTTTGATTATTCTCGCCATGAACCCTGCTCTACTAAAAGAGGTACGCCTACGAAAAACATGTCTTAAATCGATCCTAAATAACTGTCATTTGCCAACAGATTTAAACCATCCGATCATGTAAACAAGGCCTGACAAATTGTATTGATCGGCTTGCATCAGCTTTGTCCGAGAGGGTGAGATTTAACAACCGTAGCAAAAAAAACGGTATTTTTTTAGTTTATGTCCCAACTCGAATTTAAGGAAAATTATTATTGGAATTGATAGCTTGAACGATTTTAGAATAGGAATACTTACATGCATTTCCGTCGCAAAGGCTTAGTTTTAGAGAAAATCACGGGAAAAATATTGCATATGATTGCACGCAAAGCGGCCGGCCAGAAACCAAACGGATCATCACGCGCACGCCCTCTTTCTTCGCACGCTTCACACACTGCTCGGCCGGCAGCAGTTTCACACACTTTTGTATGGAGGCGGGCGTAACAAAAACACACAATTTTCATGGAAACGCAACATTTGCGACGGAAATGCCAATGGAAAAGGTATTCTAAAATCGTCCAAGCTGGTGATTCCAATAATAATTTTCCTTAAATTCGAGTTGGGACATAAACTAAAAAAATACCAAAAAACTTAATTTCAGAATCAGCCATTTTCGACTTGCAATCTTTCAATGTCGATACATCGCTGGAGACAATGGCGGAAAGCGCATGCTGCAGCCGAAAGCTTCTGAAAAAAATGCAGGATCACCCCTAACGTCATTGCACACCTCTTCGATTATTTTGCACAACTCAAGAGGTTCAAAGGGACCTCTGACAGACATTTTGTTTTGACATTGGAGGACGCCAGTCAAAAGTTACTGATTCTGAAATTGAGTTTTCAAAGGCCCTATGTATCATTTGCAAGATAAAACTTGTTACTGTTTCGTGGAATAAGAGTGTAACATATCTAAGGAAGAATGTTGTTAAACTAGCCTGAAGAAATTTTAGCTACTTAGATGCATCAATGCTTCAGAAAACCTTGAAAATCTATATATGGATTTTGTGTACAAGTGAATGGTAAAATATTTTTAGAAAACCACCTTCGGTTGTCAATTTCCAGCATGAAATACCATTTTGGACGGAAATAAATTCATGTGGTGTTTGTTATCAACACTTTGAGTAAGGTTTTTCTTGTCAACTCATGAAAAACAAAATTGGGTCATTGCAAATGATACAATGGGCTTTTAAATATCACCCTCTTGGTGAAAGCTAATACAAGTTGCTCAATAAAAGTTGTCGGGCCTTGTTTACGTGATCTGAAATTTGTTTGAATAAAATGTTTTTGTTTTTAATCTTTTCAGCTGGATGTCCAACAACTCTTTAACCAACCAATCATTGTGGTTCAGAAACCCACTGGTGTTGCCAAGATTCATGGAACAGTCAAAGGGTAACGCATTTTTAATAATCATTCGCATCCAACAAAGGAAACCTGAAACTGCATAAAATGTTCACATTTTTAAGGCTCCCTATTTTTCCCATGGGTGTTGAGATTTTGATACCATATGTGACCGACTCTGGCAAAACCCGACGCTTCTCGGCATTTCCTATTACGTGATATGGGCCCACAACCTTAAAAAATGGCCTCTGGGACCAACTTGAAAATTTGGCAGAATCAACATCGGGATACATTCAAGATTTGTTTTGTTGTTTGAACTGTCTCAAAATTCCTCATATTATTGACAAAAAATTAAATAATCAACTAGTTTGTCAAACTTTAAAGACCAATAGCTCCATTTCACTTTTTTTGATCTGTCATACTTTAATTGGTCATAACTTCGCCAAAAATTATCAGAATTTCCTCAAACATGTTTTAAAAGATACCTTTTTGTATGCACACTAAGCTGATACCAAAACTTAAAGTTTGAATTTTCGTCACATATCATGTGTCATATTTTTCTCATTGCCATTTTGAAATTTTGCGCACTCAAGAATATCATGAAAAAATACCATTCGTAAACTAAGGCCTAAAAAGAAAACATTGTGTTGCCCTCGCACGACCGAACCAAAAGTCTCAAAATTTCGGGTCGGGATTTTATTTTTCTTCAGCCATGTCAAAGAGCCGTAACCAGACTAAATTAAAAAAAAAACTAACCATGTCTTATCCATTTAAGACCACCCTCGTGATGTGCTCTTGGCCAATAGCAATGCTAAACTGTCTTCAGTATTTATAATTTTATATAACCAAGCCATTAAGTTTTGCAATTCTATTATTTTTTTCCAATAGAAAATCTGACGTGAGCATCAAAATAAGCGAGGGTGCAAAACAGCAGTCGCACTACTGGGTAAGGCTGGTATTTAGGTTTATTTGATATTGTGATTGTTTACATTTTTGGGGGGGGGGGGGGGGGGGAGGGGCGGGGTCTGCACACGAAACAATTATGGTAAACATCATTACATTAAAAAAGAGCTTTAAATCCTAAACAGGATGCAAAATGTTTTTTTTTTTTAAATGTAAAAAAAAATAAAAAGCACGATCTATTTTCTATCATTTCTCATCATTTTGTAGAGCACAGTGCGACTGACCCTGTGGTCTACCTGTGGCCGATCAAATGGAGGGACGTACAGGGAATGGGAAGGCGTGGTGTGCCTGGGCTCTGGGCACGGTTCAACAAAAGTAAGTTGTGGATGACACGCCCGGCATGACCCGCATGACAGTATGATGAGAGAAAAATATACCTTAACAAAAAGGAAAAAAAGTTTGTTGAATACACACCGTGTTTACACTGGTCCCGATCTCGGGATCAAGATTGATCCCTGATAAGAATACGTCAGTGTTAACTGCAATAATCCTGAGTGCCGCGTTTACATTCAGTAGTTGATCTCGAGCCCGGCCCCAGAAGTTGCAGTAAAAGGTTATGCAGGGACCGTTCCATGCTGTACACAGACTGCTGTGAATGCCGTTCGTTCTGTGACAAAACCACCCGTCGCAATGCACCAGTATTTACTTCAAAAGAGCTTAATTGTGAGCCTCAACTTCATCGTTTTTTCACAAAACAGGTAATAGTAGATTGTTGTCATATTACATGAAGTGTTTTTCACAGGCATGATAAACATCCACTTCGTGTATTTTCCATTCAATACTGCACAGGCCGTTTTGTATGTTTCTCAGGATGACGTCAAAACCCTGTTGATAAACAAACCAAGTGACCTCGAGCGTTTCAGAATTTCGGGTGAAGAGGGTTGGAACTGCTTTGGGTTTTAAGCAAAAGCCTGTCGATTTTTTTGTGGAAAACAAGTTGTGATGGTGTTGTAGACTCATACACCTCCATGATAAACAGGAAAACTTTAAAAATGTGTACGGGGGGATTACTAGCTGTTTAAACCAATACCATTTATTTTTGCTTTATTTCTTGTTTTATTTCAGATTTTTTCCAACTTGTGGACCACTTTGTTGTCGGTTGCTGGCACGCTTTATCTACTAATCATGCTGCATGGAAAATGGATAACGTGGGGAGAAAATGAACATCATCAAGATATGGAGGTATGGTCTTATAAATCTAATAAAGTGCCGTATTTTAGTTTGCAGGGGTACTGTTTAAAAGATTCTATTTTGAGATAAATGAAAGCGACCAAACTAATGCAAGCCTTATCCAGAGAGTGCAATAACTAATGTGTACACAATCTATAGGGTAACAACCAGGGGCGGTATTCAATTTAACACTTAAAGGCCCAGTGGATCATTTGCAATGACCCCAAAAAGTAATCGACGAGTTTACAGGGGAAAGTTCTGAAAGTAAAGATTGAATTAATAGCAACTACCCAATGAAAGGTTTCCGCTCAAAATGATATAATTTTACCAGAAAATAATCCGTAAAGATGAAATTATTTAGATCGTTTGTAAATGATTTACTTATTTTTGGTCCGCATCTACGCGGTCCAAAATGCATGGGCGCTGTGTACTGCGTGTGCTTGTTCCATGCGGAATGCATTTTTTAAGGATCGTGCGCCACAGAGTGCATGACGCAAGCCACATAGTACCCGATCAACTGAGAACGAATATTTGAAACAACCCGCCAAGACCAGGAAAATGCATATATGGATTTTCAGGTTTTTTTAAAACGTGGTACATTTGACAAAGCTGAAATTTCTTCGGATGAGTTTGTTGATGTCTTTCTTTTGATTTATAATGGTTTTATTCGCAGAATCGCTCAAAAACAGATCATCTACAGGGCCTTTAAGTAAAAACTTTACTTAGCATGTGGCTTGGCTAAGAAAATTACCTATCTCGTATTCAAAGCCTTCTATAAATTTTACTTAAGTAAGTGAAATACTTAGATAAATTGTGACGTTACAAATTAACGCAGAGCGCAGAACTCCCTAAACAGCCAATCGAATACTGTGTGGGACGTGCCATAAACCACGCCTTCTCATGAGCGTTTTTCTCGTGCAAAATGCGCTACATGCCCACCCAAACAAAACCAGTCTAAACCGGTTTGAGCATGCGTGTGATGTATGTAAAAAAATAAGTGTGCTGTTCTGCCTTCTCAAAGTTAAGTAAAATACTTGGCCAAAAACAACCTTTGGAATACCAACCATACTTAAAAAACTTAGCCACTTACGAATTGAATACCGATTTTGGCTAAGTATTTTACTTATAAAGCCAAAAACTAATTAGGATTCTTAAATATTTGACCAAACCTACTTTTTATCCCATTCAAAAATACCTTTTTGCGTAAATCGGTAAAACTAACCAAAATTAGCTTTTCGTTTTGCATTCACTTTCTACATCTACGTCAACACCGCGTTCGTACAACTGCTAGCTGTGCGTCGATATGTTTGTGTCCGATCGTACGCGTTACGCGTAATGCAAGCGTGTTGTACGTGCACGCACACGACTGGGTACTTGACACAGTGCACAATTTGCTTTCGGGAGCATGCAGTGTCTGTGTGCATGTGCGTGTTCCATATGCACTAACCAGATCGCGGGCGCGGCCGCTAGCCAGGCTTAAAAGTGTTTAAGACTAACTGTGCCTTTCTCGCTTGTTTAAAACTGCCCACGTGATGTGCTTTCAGCCAATAGGGATGCGTAAACTGTCTAAGGTATTTATGAATTACTATGAAAGGCTTATTGTGTCATTTGCAGATAAAACATTTTTAATGAATTTTTAGAACACGGCCTTGCATATAATGTTGGTAAACTAGCCTGCAGAAGTTTCAGCTACTGTACATAGCAGAAAAACATTAAAATCCAGTCGGTTTTTGTGTGAAGCAAATGCTAAAAAAAGAGTGTGCAGTTTAGGGCACTTGGGAGGCTAATGTGATCAATTTATTATTTATTCTTATCAGAGTTGTTTACAAAGACTTGCCAAAGCATCGCTTTCTAAAATGCCATCAAGGAAATACAAGAGGAAACGGTACTTGTTGGGTCGAGAAAGAGAGAGTTGTGCTATATGCCTGGAGGAATTCATCCCAGGAAGGGTACGTACATATGACAGTCAAAAACACGTGTCGGCCCGTATCAAACGGCACCTTTATTTACAAACACATTATATTATACAGGGATGGTCGGCTGGTAAAGCGTATAGCCCAATATGGGCCTCTTTTGTTAATTTTAAACATTTTTACTTACTTACGTGACATTTTGATTATTTTTTGTCACAATGACCATCGAAAAATTATCGTCGGTGATGCTAAATCACTAAATCATGTAAACGGTAGGCCGGTGTGTACCTTTAATGTTTTCCGAATGGAATCGCCATTCTTTTTAGAAATTGGAGTCTATTTAGAAAATGATGGGAGTCGCCCAAGCCTACAAACCAGAAGCCAGCATGCTCACAGCACACCCTCTGTTATAAAGTGACTCTCCCGTGGCATCATACATGGGACGTCAATTATTACAAAAAAGTTGGTTTCAAAAATAATTGCAGACGCTACAGAATTTGTTTACAATAAACACCGTGATAGTTGTTGTATGTCATCTGTCATTGCCAATATCGCCAAATTCCATTCCAAAACATATCGACATGTATCCTTAATATTCTTTTGATAAAAATGAAAAATAAAATGTTAAATTTATTTTTTGACTACATGTATTCTAAAAAAGAAATCTGCTCTAACATTAAAATTTTCAATCAGTTTTTTTCTTTCTTGTCAATAGATGATTCGAGTTCTGCCCTGCTATCACCAGTTCCACTGCTCATGTGTGGATTATTGGTTGATCAGCAAGCGGACATGCCCATTGTGCAAGTTGAATATTATTGGTAAGGACATTCCTCAATATTGACTTTAAAGGCCCATTTGCTTTAATGATTTAGGCTGCTATGCCAATGACCAGGGGCCAATTTCATATAACATGTTACTCTTAATCAAAAATTTGGATTAAGCATAGCAGGAATATTCGCTCAAGCAAGGGCGTATTTCATAAAGCTTGTTGTTTTAAGCGCGCAAAGAGAGTGCAATGCTGTCGTCTGTTTTGTTCGAACGCGTTCATCGTCAAAATGTTCAAATACAATCATCGGTTATGTTTCCATTTTGGGATGGTTATCACTACCACAGAAGAGCCTTGCCTGTCGCTGACTGGAATATTTCAACAACAGCTGAAAGTTGTGTATCTGTTGGAAAATGTGTCTCGAATTTTGCCGAGAATGGCGAAGAAAAAAGATGGCGTCACGTTAGCAAAAAATCGGTAGGTTAGCATGCCGTTTGGTTTGCTAGTGCTTAAACAGTTTTATGAAATGGAGAGAGTGCTGCTTAATCAAAAATCGGGTGCTAACATGTTTTATGAAATTGGGCCCAGTTGTGACCGCAACCAATGAAAACAGAGGAAATAGGAATCTAGCCACAGAAAAGAGGAAACATGTATATTTTTGTATACAAAGATACTGGGGGAAAAAGAGGGAAATCAGCTGAAAAGAGGAAATTTTACATGCCGGATTTACTTTGTTTGCACATACTAAAATAAAGATGTGCCTGCACTAGATGTCTTTTTTAGAAGGTTATACCGAGATTATGGTAAAGGGGCCGTACAAAGTCGTCAAAATGTTCACAGTTCTACAGATCGTAGGGAGGGGGTCAAGGGCCGTGTACTCATTAACCATGCGTTACACCTGACATACTGCTATTTACCATACAAGTATCATTAAAAATGCCTTCAAACCATATTTTTATGAATTGTATTTTATGTAATCACTCTTTGAAATAGAAGGCATTTAAAGAATATGTCCTGAATTTACAAAATACAACATTTTTACAAGATGTCAGATGTAACGGGGACAGAAAAAGTGGACCCCAAATTTATAGAATGACCCATATGCAGTTCTAAGTGCGAGTGTCTTTGGGGCGGTTATTCAGAATTAGCCCATGGGTCAGTACCACTAGGGCAGAGCTGGTCTATCATCTTGTTGGCTTGGGGTCAAGTCAGTTTTTGACCCGACTCTGGAGAAAATGACTTGTGAAATAAGATTGAAAAAAAAACTAGTCATCAAGTCTCCAGTCCCAAAGACATACATGTATACTGCATAACCAAAACTGCAAGTGCAGTCTCCCGCTCCAGGGGAATAAATTGGAAAATGCCTAGCCGCCACGAAGTTGTTAACAAGTCCTCCGCTGCACAGATGCGGAAATCTTGGCTTGTTTAAACATCCTCCGGTGTCAAGTGGTTAACAGTTGCTCAGGAAAAGTATCCACAGGGACATTTTTCGGTACTCCACTGCTGCCCTCTCACCCCTCCCCTCGAGAGAACCCTAGCTACGCTGCTCCATCTCGGTAAGCTTTACCAAAAAAATTATACAAGTATTTCAAACTTTCTCAACAGATCAGCTAACAAAGACATCAGAGATTGACCATAACGGCTGACTCAGTTGGAACAGTATTGGACTAAAATTAAGTTTATTAATGGTAAAGGTTTACTGTATTTTATGGGTACATGTATTATCATAATATAAGAACTTACTTTTTTTGTCATAATTAGTTATAGTGCTCCCAGCAGGTTTGGTTGCTTAAAAATAAGGTCACAGCATGTTTAAAGGCCCGATGTATCATTCGCAAGATAGAGTGTAACATATCTAAGGAAAAATTGCTGGTTTACTAGCCTGAAGAAATTGTTAGCTACATCAATGCTTCAGAAAATCTTTATACCGGTATGTATTTTGTGTACAAGAGAATGGTAAAAAAGTCCCTTGCACAGGACTTTTTAAGGAACCACCTTCGGTTGTCAATTTCCAGCATGAAATACCATTTTGGACGGAAATAAATTCATGTGGTGTTTGCTATCAACACTTTGAGTAAGGTTTTTCTTGTCAACTCATGAAAAACAAAATTGGGTCATTGCAAATGATACAATGGGCCTTTAAAGCATTTAAAAAACGGCTACACAATTTTTTAATCCAGAATTAATGTTGTGGTTTTTTAAATTTTATTTACATGTGTTGGAGTATAGTACTAATATTTTTCTGTTATTCTACATATATATAGCATTATTAACAAAACCATAAAATGTATTCCTATTTATATATCATTGGGTGTGCTTGACTGGTTTGTGGTAGTGTTAATTGTAACTTTAATACCAAACACACTGAAAACCAGTCAATTGCCCTTTTAAAATTTATCCCTTATTCGTGTTATTGAGCATAGCTAAATTGGGTCGGTATTACTGGGTATATATATTACAGTATATGAATTTCATTTTAAAGGCTTCTTGTGTTTTTGTAAACTTTTGGCTGTAGTGAACATATTGTTACACAAAAACTCTCCCTGAAAATTTAAGGCCATTTGTACAACGGTAAGATTAAAAGGAAACAAGTCTTTTGTTAATGTTTAACATTTCTAGTTACATGTAATTACGTGAAATTTTTCCTTTTTTTTTACAACGACCAAAAAAAATCGTCAATGATGCTAGATCGCTACATTATGCCGGTGTGTACCTTTAGCGTGAACGGGGCCAATGTTGTTGACAGCATCTTAAAATAATGGACGTCTTTTTAGTATAAACCCCTTGCACGGTGGCCATGACAGAGGGCTGTTACACTGCATCATGCACGAATAAGCACTTTGTGGATCTATTGTCACATCATTTAAAGATAGTATACATGATTGGTAAACTGTTACAAATAGTTTTATCCCCCTGTGTGATTGAAGATATGCATGATTAAAACCAACCTGAGCAAAAACCAGCTCCGTCTAACTTTTGAGAAAACAGTAAAAAAAAAAGGGTTTGCAGTCGTTTTGGGGCGAATTGAATTTTTGTCTCATGAGACGAAAACTAATTGTTTTACTCATTTTTCAAAGACTACAGCACTTTAGACAAAACAATTTCAGAGGAAGTTTTCTACGGTCATCATGTTTATATTGTGTAAGTTAGGTATAAATCTGTGAACATTTCTGATTTTCGAGATTCCAATCATGTACATGTATACTGCCTTTAAATATAAAAACCTGCCCTTTGTCATGGCAAGGGGTCTATTACTTTTTACTTCATTCCTAGTTTACAAAAAAAAAGCACACACTTATCCTCAAGGAGTAAACCCGGTCGGGCTGCCAAGCCCACTAGCAGGACTATTGATGTTAGGGCTGGTGACGGACGCCAAAGGACTGCGAGCATTGCGGAATTTATCCACCATCTTCTGGTTGAATACGCTGACCGTTGATATGCCACAGATGTCTGTCATGGATGCGCGGGCAGTGCTCGCCGAGACAATGCGTTTCTTGCAGAGGGGCGTCTTGAATGGACCCTCACTGAAACGGACAAGGGGAGAGGAAATCATGTCACATCACCATTGCCTATTCAACTCGTTGACGCCGGGATTATATTTTGGCAAAGATTTTTTTTGTTTTTAAAAGGCAAATGTGATTGGACAATAGTTAAAACCAGGTAAAGCACCACAAGTACTGACTCTCGAGTCATTTCTACATTAATTGTATGAATATTTTTCACCGAGAGATCCTACTTTTTCAACATGCAGAGGCACTGCGAAGCGAAATCTGCTACACTGACGGGCCGTTCACAGCCGTCAAGTTCAAAACACGGTGTTTACAAATGAATGGCGGACAATAGACGTGTTTACACGTCAACCATGGAAGACAGCGGCAAAGCTGACGTTTTAACTCGTCAACCTCCCCTGTGACTATACAGGGTGTTTTAAAAAAAAAGGAAACCAAGATTAATTTGTTAATTTTGTGGAGATGGCTAAATATTTTGGAAATTGGCAACCACCATCTATTAGCTAATGATGTCCTCTTTCTTATGACACCACGAAATCCAATTTACGGTCACAAATGACTGAGCAGTGTAATCAACCATGTCAGAACTGGTCTTGCACCAAAAAGATGTTTTCATAATGAACCATGTCTGCCCAGTGCTGGGCCTCCAAATTATGCAATCCTCAGCCTGTTATTTCATTACACACTCCTTAAAAGGCTGCGGTGAATCTGGTGCAAGACCAGTTCTGACATGGTTGATTACACTGCTCAGTCATGCGTGACCGTAAATTGGATTTCGTGGTGTCATAAGAAAGAGGACATCATTAGCTAATAGATGGCGGTTGCCAATTTCAAAAAATA
Source organism: Henricia sp. BOLD:AAB3569 (assembly GCA_037783545.1). Lineage (NCBI taxonomy): Eukaryota > Metazoa > Echinodermata > Asteroidea > Spinulosida > Echinasteridae > Henricia > Henricia sp. BOLD:AAB3569. The sequence continues at coordinate 4,223,429 of JBBELK010000147.1, read as the reverse complement.
TTTAGCCATCTCCACGAAATTAACAAATTAATCTCGGTTTCCTTTTTTTTGTTGAAAACACCCTGTACATTACCATAACGTATTTACACATCCTGAATGTTACTTTGAAGCCAACATTCTTCTTAGCGAGAAATTGGGCTGGATCAACTCAAATGCATGACATTACATCTACTAATCGGCCCCCAAATGCTTTTTTTTTTTTTACCTAAGTTTCCTTTAAGTAAATAAAAGAGCAAATATTCACCTCTGTTTCGAAACCGAACGAAGTTTGCCCTTGTCGAAGGACAGTAGTTCGTCGTGAACGCTGACGATGGAGCTCAGAGATGTAACAGACCTAAAAATTGTTTAAACGTAAAATTTGAATATATTCATCACAATCAAAAAGGTTGGAAGCAAATAGTTCAAAATGGTCTTGTTTCTCTATCAGAATGTTTTAGGCAAAAAATAATATAAAGAATTTTTAAAATTGTGAAAGTTCAATGCACCATTGTTGGCGAGGTAAATGGATGTCGGCAGGGTACATGAATGCGTCACAAAAATGCTTACAAAACACTAGAATCAATGGCTGTTCTTTGCTGGTAAATAGGAAAACGCCATCTTGTTGGTAATGTGCGGTAGGAAATCAGCATATTTAGTTGCAAAATATCTGGTGGTCAGAAAAAAGGGGAAAGAACCTGCGAATGGTGGTTGCAAAACCCTGAGTTGTGTGTTTTTTGGCAACATTAATTGGTAATGAATGCCGAACCCAACGTTCTAGAAAAATATTTCCGAACTTGAACCGAACCCGAAGTCTCTTACCCCAGTCACAATTAGCTTGCGTCGGGTTTGCGAGTAGTTTGCGACGGATTTCTAGGCATTTTCGGCCGGGGCCCCACGAGACTCCTTGCGGCTGCCGGGTCATTTTTGGGCATCGGGCGGGCATCGAGTTACTTTTAACTCGGACTTAAAACCTGGTGCGGCATTTGCATCGCAAACCAATAAATCAGTCGATGCCTGGCCGATGTCCGGCAGGGCATCGCACACATCGGGCGGGTGCCGGCCAAATTTTGGACAACCCAGACGCCGGCCCCAAGGCAAACCCCTCAGTTTTGGTCAAAAACTAATTTGCTTACCCAAACTTGGTTTGAGACGCAATAGTGCCAGGATTCTTTATGTTAATCGACAACTTGTTGGGTGTCGATCTGAACATGGGACTGTCAAGGTTCCCCTGGAGATTAAATGTAGTAAAAGAATTACACGTACAAACAAAACACGCATGTGTGCCACTTAAAGGGTCAAATAAATCGCGCAACTTTATACCATTTAGTAAAAAGAAAAGGATGGTTTGAGGGGAAGTGCTGCTGGTCCCAAGGTGTTTGAAGATGTGGTCTAGCTCCCGAGGTGAAGCCGAGGGAGATAGTTTCAATCATCAAACACCGAGAAAACTGTAGTTCCTGCTGCAGAATTTTTAACCCTGGTATCAATAGCACTTGATAAATCGTTGGTTTCGGTGCTAAATTACATGTACTTAAAATAAATTTTAAAAAATTTCAATAAATCTTCTAGTTGAAATAATCTTTTAAAACAAAATGTTCTTAAAGTTAGAGTACATGATAAGCAAACAGTTACAAAGGGCGTTATTTCCACTCGTGATTAAAAGCCCATGTTGATAAAACTGCAGTGTAGAAATTTCAGCCATATAAAGGCAGTAATACTTCAGAAAACTTGATCCATTCATGGCTTTTGTGTTGAGTTGAATGGTAAAAAAAAGGTCTTTAGCAAAATACCATTTTGTGGTGTTTGGTACCATTGTTATTACATGTAACTCTTTTAGTTAGGTTTTTCTTGTCAACTCACGGGAAAGAAATGTACTCTACCTTTTAAATATCAACTCATGATCACAGCAGACTTTGGGATTACAAAGCAGTGATCGATCAATCACTTTGGAATCACTATCAAGACTGTTCTGCCTCAGTGATTTCCACCAGGTCCAATGGGACCTATTTGGACAAAGTGATTCCCAAAGAAATGAAATCTATTTCTGAAGGATTCCTGGAGTTAAGGACTCTCAGAAAACCAACTTTGTTGGGTTATCACTTATCAACCTGATTGAACCTGCATGGGATGAGCTGACCACTGCATCCACGTGTCTGCCATAAACTCCCTGAAAGTACAGGAGCCCAACGAGGCACTTCAGACATAGTGGCGCACCATGCCTCAGTGGCTCTTATGGAGGCTGGTGCAGTCAGCCTTGCCACAAGAGGTGGTCATACACGTTACTGACCCATAAAATGTTACATCTCTCTGCCTCCTTGATCTTTTAGTAAAAGTTTTTAACTTGAGTTAAATTTTTTTCTTCTCATTTCAAGTTCGGTTGTTTCATTCGAATGGTAAATAAAGGCACAGGCTCGTCAGCAATGCGCGCGCGCCAAATTCGTGCCACGAAATACGCAGCTCCATGCCTTTGCTAGGGAGCTGCATATTTCGTGGCACGAATATCGCGTTCATTCTTTTGGTAGTGTCTTTTACCTCATTTGTTCTGTCTCTCATCACACTGCTTCTGCTCGAGCTCCAAACAGGGGGAGGAGGCGGCGGTGCAAATGGAACACTGGTGTCATCCGAGGGTGTGGTATCGCGTCGGTGAATCGAAGGCCGTCGCGAAGGAGTCGCCAGAAAAATCAATTTCGAGAAAACCTCGTCGTCGGAGCTCACGAGGGATGAGAAGGACGATGGCGGGCAGGTTGGGGGCGGCTGGCAGGGTTGGGGCGGCGGGAAGGGTGGGGGCGGCCGGCAGGGCTGGGGTGGGGGAGGGGTGGTTGTTTTACGTTTAGAGCCACGCGTTTTCGTTGTTTTGGCAAATTTCTTGAAGTTTGCTGGGGGCGAGTTCTCCCGGTTGTTGGGTTCTTTAGCTTTCTTGGCAGCAAGACGTCGTGAGAAACGTTTTTTGCTGTTGTTGGCCTCTGTGAATTAGATTTTTTAAAAACAATCTACAGTTTTCAAATTTTACTGTTAACCAGATTTTTGTCCGACAGATAATTGTTTGTTGTTTGACTTTGTCTGAAGACTTCGTCCACACTATCAGACAAGTCTGATGATGTTTGATTTGGTTCAATCATGAAATTGTGGGCACTCGAAGGTCATATACATGTATGTGTCTGTTTTCAATACTGGAGAGACCTTTTCCTCCAAGATTATATATCTGTACAATGTCATTCATCTTCTCTCAAAACAAAAGAAATATCTTAAGATGGATCTAAGTAGATAACTGAATTTAGCTGCATATTCAATCTTTTGTCAGTCAAGTTTGATCGTCTCTGACAGTGTCTGATGGTGTTTGACACGCAGTCCACACTGTCAGATTTTTGTCTGACATACACGACAGACATTGTCCATCAGACAAAACTCTGATAGTGTATCTGTACGACAATATTGGGGTATCCATTGTGCAATATGAAACTTGCCAATATAGCAGGCCTACCATCTCAAGATCATTTTGGGACAATAGTTTGTACTATTCCCCCTTTTCTATGTTTCCAAGCTCACCTTGTGCGTAATTGTAGACCTTGGTCATTTTGTGTTGCAGAGCTCCCAGTTTGATCAGCGTTTCTTCGTTAGACACCTCGTCTTGCATGTAGTCTGGTCCCTTCATTGTCTCCATAACCTTACACTGAAGAAACAAAGAGAAAATTACTATTGAAGTACATGTACTAGTTCTGAAAACGGGTGAAATTTGCTTAATTTTTTGCATAATAAAACGAATTGTAATGTTTTGTATTGAGGGGTAATCCGACATTTTGGTTAAAAAAATGGTTGTCGAATACGAAACGTAAGGGGCCTTGTCAACATTTTCACGGTTCTACGGAGCATAGTATTTTTCAAGACTCCTTCCTTCCCCCTGAAATACTACTTAACATTTTTTTTACCACCGTGAAATGTCAACATTTTACAGTGCATGTAAAGGCCTATGCTGCCCTCGACCCCTTCCCCCTTCCCACGCTTTGTAGAACCATGAAAATATTGACAACTAAGGCCCGCTTCAAACGTCGCGCTTATGCCGTGTCGAATTAAATTAAACTTGATTTTTTTAATTCGACACGGCACAAGCACGACGTTTGAAGCCTTTTGGCTCGGCAAAATGAGTTCGACACAGCAGAAGATTTTAGCTCGACAGGGTCTGCCGTGCTAACTCTATTTAGTGCGGCACAAGCATGGCTCGGCTTCAAACATTGTGCTTCTGCCGTGTCGAATTTAATTCCAGTTCGAAGTTGGGCGCAATTTTGTTCACAACTAGGAATGCGCATGCTTGCAGCGCATATTTGAGTAAAGAAATAACCAACAAAGTGCATCAAAATAATAAAATGGCGACGTACAATGGACAGAATGGAAACGCACGTGTACAACGTCCATGACGTGCACAATACTCATACGCCATGTTGGATGTAGTTAAGCTCGACTGGGAGTTTGCAATTAAGTTCGACGTTTGAAGCCACTGCCGTGCTTACACCGTACCAACGTCGTGCCAAGTTGAATTTAATTCGGCACGGCATAAGCGCGACCATACGTCAAAGCCTGGGGTTACCAGTTTATCTCAAAGACAAAAATAAAAGGTCAGATTGATAATTTTATGGAATTCTTTTTCAATTAACTTTTCGCACAGGTAATAAATGTGATTTTAAGAATTTTTAAAGTGGACCTCGAATCGGCAGGTGAAACTGCTAATTTTGACGTGGAGTAAAAATGGTACCGAAAAAAAAAAACGTTCGTTGCACGTGCTTAAGCTCGTATACGTGGTCTCCGGAAGTGGATGAATCTCGCAGCGTACCGCAAGTTCTCGAGGTCAACTTACACGGTCTATTGAAAATCTTGACATTTTGACTGTTGAGAGAACTTTTTAAATGTATGAAAGGCATTCAACAATTCTTTACAGCCCAAGGATATTGCTTACTTTTACATAGGAAAATATGCCTGCATTTTCAGCCTCCTCCTGTTTTTTTCGCACCAAAACCTTCTTGTACTCCTGGGGATTTTTCTCCAAGTATTCCATCAAGTTCTGAGAACAAAATGAATTATTATTATTATTATTATTTCTTTCTGGTATTCATACCAAGGATTCCTCAATAGTGCTCATTGCACTGTCACTCGCAAGTGTGAGGAAACCCATTTAGAATTAGAATTAGAAATAGCCAGAGACACCGGGGATTCCCCTTGCTCTTCACGAAAGAATGCTCTGGGATCTTTAGAGTGCGTTACCGTTACCTAACACACTGGACCTTTACATCCCTTCCGAAGGATGGAGCAAGTGTGGTTGAGTGCCTTGCCCAAGGGCACAGGTACAGCAGCCGGATTCGAACCCGCAACCCCAAGGTTTCACCCATGATTGCGAGTCAATGACCCAAATCACTCGGCCACGGTACTCCACTTTTACTACATCAAACAATTTTTAAAAATTTACACAAATTGGGATTAAAGCCAATTGCAAGATTTGCAGTAACCCAAACGGCTTACCAAAATGGCTTATTCACATTTATCTTGCTTAGCCAAGCTGCTTACCTGGAGTGCTTTTTCTGTCTCATATATAAAACAACCATATCACTCTGTAAGACTGTAATCCCACAGTTATCTTGCTTAGCCAAACAGCTTACCACAGTTATCTTGCTTAGCCAAGCTGCTTACCTTGAGTGCTTTTTCTATCTCATATATAAAACAACCATCACTCTGTAAGACTGTAATCCCAGTTATCTTTCTTAGCCAAACAGCTTACCACAGTTATCTTGCTTAGCCAAGCTGCTTACCAGGAGTGCTTTTTCAACAGCCATCTCTCTGTAAGACTGTATGTAATTCCCCAATTGTCTTCTTCCAAACGGCTTTAATACCCACAGTTATCGTGCTTAGCCAAGCTGCTTACCCGGAGTGCTTTTTCAGTCTCATCCGCTCCTTGCTTTTGAAAGTGCGAGGCTGGTATCTGCTTGCAATAAGTATGTAACATTGGTGGCGCATCATCATATTCACTGTACGCTTCCATATTGTCTGTAATTAAATAGTACAATCAAATGATTTTTAATTGTTATGCCCCAACTACACTCAACAGTCCCAACTTATTTTTGAGACTTCCTAACAATATGTTGGGATCTGCCCCAACAATAGTTGGGCCAGCTCCAAGTTTTTGGGAAAGCCTGGCCCGGACGTCTACTCGAACCAACATTTGTTGTCCAACAAGGTCCAACATCTGTCTGACGATGTCGGCTGACTGAAAGTTGGATGGTGTGGATGCCACTCCAGACAACGCCCAACATCATCCAACTAGTTGGAACATGTATGAACATGTTCCTATCGCCCGACTTTGTTGGAGCTTGTTGGAGAAAAGGGCCAATAGCAGATTAGAACGCCTGTCACGTGAAGGTAGCAACCAACTGCGGTCAAGATATGCTAGAACATGTTGGTTCGTACGGTCGAGCGCTTCCATGTACCGCCCAACAAGTTCCAACTTCATGTTGGTCCTTGTTATAGCCAACAAATGTTGGCTCGATTAGACGGGCCTTTAAGGAGCGTGTCCAGATCACATTTTTGAACCCCCAATTTTTCCCAAGGGTGTTGAGATTTTGATACCATATCAATTATCACTTCTCATATTTTTCTTACATTCTGAAATTTCGCGTTCTCAATCCGTATATTTTCAACTTCAAGGATATCTGATATGTCTGATGCAGTATTAACACCGACCTTTTTTGCTTTCACATCCAAATTGGAGATTGCAAATTTATTGTTTTATTCCCGTGGATTGTATTTTGGGGAGGTATTTTTGCTTAGGTTGAAACGAAATACATTTTCTGGAAAAACCTTAACCCAATGTAAAGTGGCCAATCGCGAAAAGTGTTCGTCGAAGTGGCGTTGGGGGCGCACGATCATGATTCTTTTTGCGATAATGGATACACACACAGCTAAAAACAATGTATAATTCTAGAATACCGTATTTCCTAATTAATTGTAAAAACATTTTCCGATTCCAATCCAAGTCCTGCAAACATTATTTGCCCATAAACAAAATAATAATAAATAAATAAATAAAATGGAGGGAAACAATAAAAATCCTGCATGTCATCCGGATCCGACATTGTAAACATTTCCAGATTCCCGATGCCTTCGTTTTTCCAGTATGCAGCGTTTGTTACCGTGGGAAAAAATGCAGCGAACATTCGTCTAGCTACATTTAAATTGTTTGCGAATTCGTGCCGCGTAAACGAAAACTTCGTGCGTTCGCTTTTGGGCCACTTTTTGCAATCGGGCGGGCCACTTTTTGCAATTGGGTGGGCCAGAGGGCGAGTCGGTCAGGGGGCGACTTAATTGTCTTGGACGGTATAGACCTTATGCGTAGCGGCCATGATAGAGCTGGGCAGATTTTCATATTTAAATGATGTGACAATAGATCCACAATGTGCCTACTCGTGCATGACGCACTGTGACAATGTTACTGCCCTCTATCATGGCTGCTACGCATAAGGTCTATTAAAGCTAAAGGGCGAGCGCGTGTCGGTCGAGACAGGGGGCGAGTTGACTTACAAAAATACAACACTAGTGACAGTCTGTTCAGTTTCTTTTTTAATCCCTTAGGCTTAGAAAATGCTTGGTCGATCTCTGTTGTCCTTTCTCCGATTCAGATTTTCTGTCAATTTAAGTAAATATGTGAAGTATGCATTCCATAAACAGCACGTCTGTTTTGTTTTGAAAATACCGCGGGAATGTACTACACTGGTTACCCGCAAAATTACTGTTGCAGTTAACTACTGGCTGGCAAAGTACCAGCGAACGCGCATGTCACAAATTGACCTTTGACCTTGCAGAGCCTCGCTTTCGTTTTCGGCGCACGTCGCCATTGTTGGACAAGTCTGTGCGAAGTGAAGGCGCTCAAATTTCGCCAAATTTGGTCTGTAAAGGCCAATTTTGGAGCCGCAAAAAGGCAAACCGAGCCTAGCTTGTGCTGCCAGGCACACTTTGAGCCTATCCAGGGCTCATTCTTTCGCATTCTTCGCTCTAAAATTTCAACTTTAAAAATCTGCCAGAACTCAACAGATTTTGTTTCTTTCGTTTTTTATTGCATCATGGAGTGCTAATCGAGTTCCGCCATGTCTCGCGTATTGATCTGCCAAATACAACCTCCATTTGGAGTGGCTGTGACGACAGTTAACTCAACATTGTGTGCATCCTTCGTGGATGGTAGTGGACAGGGAGATGGAAAAGAATATCAACGGTTTAAATCGTTCTGGTGCCGGTGTGTCCAAAAACCAATCGGATTTGCCGAAAAAAGGTGTGGATGGTGTGCGCGTCATGCACGTTCGGAGTGACTTTTTGACGTTAACTTTTGGACGGGAAGAGTTTAAAGGCACAGGCTCGTCAGCAATGCGCGCACCCGCCCAATTCGTGCAACGAAATACGCCACTCCATAGCAAAGGCATGGATCGGAGCTGCGTATTTCGTGGCACGAATTTGGCGCGCACGCATTGCTGACGAGCCTGTGCCATTAAGTTATTCACAAAAAGGGTAAATTTTGTTTAATAATAATAGGCTAGTATTTATAGCCTAGCGGTCGCACATCCTGTGGGTATGTTACAAATTGTAACTTTTATTCTACTTTAATGAAATCAATGTTATTAAACGGAACACGACAAAAATAATCAAACGATACCAAGACGAACATGTTTCGTCCAGTACGGAAGAAAATGTGGAAAGAAAATTGAGAAGTTGATGTTATTAAAGGCCGATACTTTCAGGATGACAGATTTTTTTTTCCCATCCCGTTCACGGCCCCAAACGGAATCTTTAACCAAGTCTTACAGGAAATTGTAATTTTTTGGTAAAATCAAAATCTCTACACGTTCTACATATGTACCTCCCTGGCCGTAATACTCTCAAAACTGGCGTACATGTACACACCTTCGTTTTTCTCCAATCGACGAATTCACATCGCTCTAAGCAGAACCTCCCTGTGTAAAACAAAAAATCTGAGAGTTGTTTCTTCGGATTTGCATAAATCCTAGAGTCCTGCCTCTGCACTTAATACATGTATGTTTGTCATGCTCCATACTATACTAGACTCAGTGCATAGAGTAATTCATATTCTTGGTACATGCAGATAATGGTCGCGGCAATGGCAACGGACAAGTACACCACAAGAAGAGGGAGCCCTCGTTGTCCAAGGGTGTCCCAGATGCAGCGTCTCAGCGTAAAGTCAATCCACAGAGATCCAGGGGGTTTACTGATAAGAGACCACGCAACTCCAAGGATAGCTGGACTGGCAGACGTGATGAGGTACTGTAAAAGCCAATATTTTCGCGTACAGATATTTTTGCGCATTTCAACATCACTGACATTATCGCGAGTTGTTATTTTCGCGGATGGAAATTATGTTTTGTTTCAGGGATCGCCACAATTGTTGTAAACAATATTTTCGCGGGTTGTTATTTTCGCGGGCTCTGTCTGGTGCGCGAAAATAAAACCACCGCAAATATTTCAGCTTTTACAGTAGCTTGCCTTATGTCAGTTCTCAATGCTTCTTTTTTTAGAGTGGATTCACACGGAGTGCAATGTCGACGCGCGGCACAGAGGCAATTTGGAGTAAAAAGATGCACTGAAAATCACAGAATCAAGTGGGCGGAAGGTGGATTCTATGATTTTTAGTGCCTCTTTTAATCTCAAATTCCCTCCACGCCGCTTTTTCTCTAAAAAAAAAACATGCAAAAAAGCTTAACGTGAATTCACCCTAATCGTTCAGGTTCACAAGCTGCAGCATTGAGGGTGCACTTCATGATGGAAACATTTGTGCATGCAAATTGTGACCAGCTTCTAAACCTACCATTTCTTTGGGTGATAAAAACGGTATCAAGAACAGTTTCATGGGTATGAATTCTGTTCACTGGTCGCCACTGAGATGGCAAAAATGGCTGTATTTTTAAGGAAATTGTTAAATGTTTTTCACTCCTAAATTCACTTCCTTTTAAAATATTAACACGTTCTAGTTGTCATTGAGTCATTATAAGGAGAATAAGTGGCGACCAGTAAACAAAATTCTTTCTGTCGCCAATATTTTATTTTGAACAATTGTGTGGTTTAGTGGGCGGGCAGCCTTTCTCATGATCTACAGGTTGTGTGTTCGAGCCCCACTTGTGCAAAAGCGATATTTAGGAAACTGTTAGGGAAAGGCACAGTCTAAGTGCTGATAGGGTTGGGCACTTTATCCGAACAGCCACCTTGAAGTGAAGTAATTCTGGTTATTCTTACAAGTTGGTGTGATTTTTAACCCAGGGATGCTTTGCCAACCATATGAAACCTATACAGCAGGCCTCGAAATTCAGGTGCAAAAGGGCACAGCAATTTTCTCTTAGTAAAGGGCACCTGAATGAGGAAATAGAAAATTTGTGTTATAACTTTTTAAGGGCATCACGGCAAAAGCATAGGGCACCGACGGCAATTTGCCGTGGTGCCGTGGGTTTTTTCGAGGCCTGTATACAGACTCATTAAAGGCCCAGTTATCATTTGCAATGACCCCAAAAAGTAATCGACGAGTTTACAGGGGAAAAGTTCTGACAGTAAAGATTGAATTAATAGCATCTACCCATTGAAAGGTTTCCGCTTTTAAAAAATTATATAATTTTACCAGAAAATAATCCGTAAAGATGAAATTATTCGCATCTACGGGGTCCAAAATGCATGGGCGCTGTGTACTGCGTGTGCGTGTTCCAACGCGATGCATTTTTATGGATCGCGCACACGCAGTATATGATGTGCGCCACAGAGTGCATGACGCAAGCCACATAGTACCCGATCAACTGAGAACGAATATTTGAAACACCCCGCCAAGACCAGGAAAACGCATATTGATTTTCATGTTTTTTTTAAACGCGATACATTTGACAAAGCTGAAATTTCTTAGGATGAGTTTGTTGATGTCTTTCTTTTGATTTATAATGGTTTTATTCGCTGAATCGCTCAAAAACAGATCATCTACAGGGCCTTTAAAGTAAAAAAAAAAAAAAATTTGTGAATAATTTTTGCGATTTACCTAATTTCTTAAAGGTGACGAAGACCCAGTGGGCAGAGTTCGGCTCTGCCCTGTCTAGCGGACCCAGGAAGATGAACCTTAACCACCTGATCAACTTTACCATGGCACCTCGTGAGTCTGGCTCCCAAGACTACAGAGGGCACGGTGGGTGGCGAGGCCGTAACAAGTGGACACAGCGATATCCAAAGTACAATAAGGAGCAGTTTCTACAGGCCAAGTGAGTTTTGCCATAATGAATAAAGTGTTGGGAGAAGCCTGATATCTCAAAATCAAAATATTGAAGTAATGTTAAAGATGTCGCAGCAGTCATTCATAAAAAGTAAGGGAATTACCTCGTGTCTGTGGCCGTTGGCTGCCAATGGTCCCATCCACCTACCGGGAATATATCTTAGTACACGTTACAAAAGTCACATTAGTTGAAGATTGTTTTCCACTTTTTTCTCCATCGTAATTCTGTTACAAATTTAATCTGCGTATTCCTTGCAGCTGTCAATTTGTGGTGAAAACCGGCAGTGACTACACAGTGCAGTGCATTGATGCTGACAAGCTGGTAGACTGGGATCTCATTGAGCAAGTGGTAAGTTGGTAACATTTTAAGATAAGGTCATGCTGGGAACAAAATTACACTTGCTGTACTTCGGACTTGGCTTTGTCCACGAACACTGCTGGGCCCAATTTCATAAAACATGTTAGCACCCGATTTTTGATTAAGCAGCACTCTCTCCATTTCATAAAACTGTTTAAACACTAGCAAACCAAACGGCATACTAACCTACCGATTTTTTGCTAACGTGACGCCATCTTTTTTCTTCGCCATTCTCGGCAAAATTCGAGACACATTTTCCAACAGATACACAACTTTCAGCTGTTGTTGAAATATTCCAGTCAGCGACAGGCAAGGGTCTTCTGTGGTAGTGATAACCATCCCAAAATGGAAACATAACCGATGATGGTATTTGAAAATGTTGACGTTTACTTATGGAAGCAGACGATGAACGAGTTCGAGCAAAACAGACGACAGCATTGCGCGCGCACTCTCTTTGCGCGCTTAAAACAACAAGCTTTATGAAATATGCCCTTGCTTGAGCGAATATTCCTGCTATGCTTAATCCAAATTTTTGATTAAGCGTAACATGTTTTATGAAATTGGTCCCAGGTTGTTTCAGGCGTGCGAACGCGCACTATTTCGTACGCGAGTGAAAAATGTACTGTTTGATCTACATTTACCTTTAATCTTTGTTTTAATATTCAGAGGATTCTTAGCCCAGAAGTGCCATCCTGTCCCATTTGCCTGTATCCTCCCACTGCAGGTGAGTTCTAGCATCAAAGAGCAAAGTAAATTGACAATAATAGTTAAATATAATTTGACTATTTCCAAATGAACACAGTCTATGTTAAGTGGAAGAAATTTTGCCCATTCACGACGCGGTATGCATTATACACAGTCTAGTTAGCAATGGTTAGTCGTGTCTGGTCGACCATGTGGAACCAGCCCACAGGTCACGGTTGCGTTTGTCACTGGTACCCATCAGGTATTGAGTCTATGCTGTATTTTGCGCGGGTGTTCGCACTTGAACGTTAGCGTGTTGCCAAGATGACGTTCGACCAGTAGTTTACTCTAGTTGTGAATTAAACTTGCTATAAATAACCTGTAAAAACACACAATGCCCTTCACTTGCATTCAAACGATAGTGTAGCAGGGTCTTTCTATAAATTAGGGGTCCAAAAGTGTGACATTTAGTGTCCCTCGTTACACCTGATATGGTTATTTTTCGTACAAAAATCATTAAAATGGCTTTTAAACCATTTTGTATGAATTGTACTTTATGTACTCACTCTTTGAGATGGAAAGTATTTAAAGAATTTGTCCTGAATTTACAAAAACAAGATGTAAAATGTAACGGGGGACACCAAAATTGGACCCCTAATTTATAGAAAGACCCACTAGCAACTCATTCTGTAGAAAATATTAATTGGTTCATACAGAGTTTATCAACATGAACAGTGCTAGTATAACGGGAATCTACTGCCCCTACCATGTTTTGTGTAAATAACTCATGAATGTTAATTAATTTTTTAGCTAAGATCACCCGCTGTGGGCACATCTATTGCTGGACTTGCATGCTGCACTATCTGGCACTCGGAGAGAAAACATGGAGAAAATGCCCAATATGCTACGAAGCTGTGCATCAAAAGGATCTCAAAAGGTGAGCGTAGCTGTCGAACAATCCATAGTTTTAGCTTTTTACCAATTACTTGTTTGGCTCTCTATACCAAATTTGCCAAGGAAAAATGAGGTTACACTCGAACAAAAATTTGAGCCTGTTTACTAAATAATTACTTTGCTCAGTTGCGCGTCCATGCGACACTGAGAGAAAAAAAGGGTTTGTGGGGGAAACTTGAGTGAGTATACCACTGTGCTTTATAGCTCAGCTGGTAGAGCATCTGCCTGGTGTGTCAGAAGTCTTGAGAAGAACCTGAGGGAGTATACCACTGTGCCTCATAGCTCAGCTGGTAGAGCATCTGCCTGGTGTGTCAGAGGTCTTGGGGAGAACCTAAGGTAGTATACCACTGTGCCTCATAGCTCAGCTGGTAGAGCATCTGCCTGGTGTGTCGGAGGTCTCAGGGAAAACCTGAGGTAGTATACCACTGTGCCTCATAGCTCAGCTGGTAGAGCATCTGCCTGGTGTGTCAGAGGTCTTAGGGAAAACATGAGGGAGTATACCACTGTGCTTCATAGCTCAGCTGGTAGAGCATCTTCTGCCCAGAGTATTAGAGTTCTTGGGTTTAAAACCCGATAAGGCCCTCACAATTTTTCTCTCATCCCAAGTTTGGTTGTTTCATTTCAATGGGGATCAGGCACCATATCAGATGTTGCGTTTGCTACTTTGCCCAATTGCACTACCATGCAACACCGAGAGAAAAATTGGTTTCTTAGGGAAAATGTGAACGAGTATAACACTGTGTCTTATAGCTCAGCTGGTAGAGCATCTGCCCAGAGTATCTAAGGTTTTGGGTTTGAATCCCGATAAGGCCCTTACCATTTTTCTCTCATTCAATGTTTGGTTGGTCTAATAAGAATTACTGTATATAAACCAGGGTTATAGTCGAGTCCATCACAAGTCCCCAAGTCTTAATTCAAGTCGCAAGCTATTCAAATGAACTCAAACAAAGGCATTCTTTTGTGTGTGTTCATCCTTTGCTTCTTGTTACTGGACTTGTGACGGACTTGTGCGGGACTTGTCACGGACTGGTGATTTTATCGGCTCTGGACTCGTGATAGACTTGTGATGGACTCGACTGCAACCCTGATATAAGCTTGCCATTTTTTTGTTTGACAGTGTTGTTGCCAAAGCAACGCACAGCTTCGGTCATGGAGATGAAATATCTTTCCGTCTCATGAAACGAGAGAAGGGATCCGTCATTACACAGCCACACTGTGCTACGGAGTGTGGGAAGCTATTCAACATTCAAGGTAAAAAAAAGTGAATGTCTGTTGTAGTGGGTGGTTGTGTTGTTGTTGAATTGAACAAGGAGATGAATTACCAGTGTTCTCCACGAGGTATACGAACTTGGCAAAACGTTTCTTGACACTTTATAAAATTAAATTATTTCAAATTAAAATTTACTTGTAATAGAAAACAAACCAGTTTTTACCAAAAAGAACACCATTGCCACTATTCACCACTTGCACGGTCGCGTTCAAAGTGATGCTTTCCGGGCGTACATCATGTTTTACAATGGACATAAGTCAACATCGCAGCAACCGACATGGTAAAGACGCGAGGGAGTCATTGTTCATGCAAGGAAAGCCTCGCTGTTTTGCCAATATGGTGGGTCCGTGCAAGTGGTGAATTGCATTCAATTATGTGAACATTTCAAATTGATATTCATTCCCAAGCAAACTTCACAAAATGATGGGGTAAAACTTGTTTTGGTAAAGGTGTAGATTTGTACAGGACATGTAGATTTGTACATGGAAAAGTCAACATTTTGGACATCAGTGTAGCCAATTGGTTGGCAGGGATTTGCCCCACTGCATTGTTGGGAAAAAGAGAGGCAAACATGAGATTGTTGTGGTGCTCCGACGGGATGCCCAGATAGCTGTTGGTAGAGCAGTTGGCCATGTAAGCCAAGGACTTGGGTTCGAATCCCAGTCGGGGCACTGCAATTTTATCGTGTTTCTAAATTCATCTTTCAATTATCAATCCTGTCATATATTGGTTGCTTTCCGGTGACGTCACCCCTTCCATCCACCATTTTGGTTGTCATTTTTCATGACCCATGTGGCTGGAGTCATAACGGGCCAAAAAAGCAATAAAAGCGCACATACCTTGCTTTATGTTGTTGCGCCATGGTTGTTGTATCGATAAAGATAACAATTGTGATCAAGCAAAAGCACTTTCGTTTTTACAAGCTGCAGTGCATGCTCAATAATTTGAACGTATCGCAACGCGCGCGTGCGGCATCTTCGAATGAAAGTAGGCTGGTGAGTATATTTTACGCGTGCCCATGTGCGTCTAGTGGCGCGCGCGTGACCGTTGACCACCAAACATTCCCGGATGTTCTACGTCACAGAAAGCAATCAATATACCTTCAACTTTGTTTGTGTTTATCAATTAGGGTTTGTTTTGCCCTACTCGACATAACTTTTTTGGGTGTTTACAGATGATCAAAGTACAGTGTGTATGGTGAAATTGCTGCAAGCTGCACCTGAACAAGTGCAACACATGGTAAGTGCATGTCTCACTATAAAAGAGGAAATAAACACAAGAAACATAATGAACAAAACGAGTACAAATCATTCCTTACAGGCCCATTGTTTTATTTGCAATTACTTCATGAGTTGACAAGAAAAACGGCAACAAATGCCACGTGATTTTATTTTTGTCCAACATGATACTTTATGTAATTAGCAACTGGAGAAGGTTTTGAAAAAAGTGCACACATTTGTTAAAGGGGCAATGTCACGGTTTGCGCATGCGCAGCAAAACTTGAAAAAGTGTGGCTAACTTTTTCAAGTTTTGTAGCCAGGTTTTGCATATCCTATTCAATCTTTGCCATCCCTTATAATTCTTTAGTAATTTTGGCAGTGGTGTACTTGTCAACGTCCAGGATGTCCTGAAGCATTACTTTTTACTTGGAATCGCACTGTTTGCCGTATTTTTAAGCCGCCAAACATCGACATCACCGTGTGTGCGGCCGTCGTTAAAAAGAGTTTTTTCATCCCATCAAAAAACTCGACAAAACATGACAGAAACGGCATCGAATGATATGAATGACATGGTTGGATACAGCAATTTACTTAACCTTGTTTTCCATCAAAACTGACATGCTTATTTGGTCCTGACAGCAATTTTACAGCATACCTTCTGTCCTTGGAAAGACACAGTGGCCGCCACCGCTGTACGATTTTGTTTTCCCCAGACATTGATCGCGCAAATCGAACAAATGCGCGCACACGATGCACAATGTAGTTGAATTCTGCGTATTGTAAACACTCATGAGCGAACACACTGCCCATGCACGTATGTCAAAATATGAAAGGATTTGGCGCATGCGCAAACCGTGACATTCACTTAACACAGCAATCTTACATCGATTTTAAAGGTTTTCTGAAGCATTGGTGATCTATGTAGCTGAAATTTTACCAATATTCTTTATATAGGTTATGCCCTTATTCCTGGTATCGGTAAAAACTTGAACTTGCAAATAATTTGGCATTGGGCCTTGAATGGATCTCAGACATAACATATCCTCTTTCCCTCAGATCATTGAACCAGAGAAGGCAGCTCTAACCAAGCAGTTGCAAGAACAAACTGGGGTAAGCAGTCTATGATTTTCTAGACCCGCTCCTTTAAAATACAAAATATACCTTTCAAAAGTTAAGGACCGTTTTTTTCTTCACACATGGCATACAGAAATGACACCTAGCAATTTAATGTTTTTTTCATACTTTCATTAAAGAACCTTAAATAATTCTATGTCAAATGCAGCAGTAAAAACAAAGCAACCCTCTAATTTAAAAATCGCAACAACAGTCTCTGACAAAACGTGTGGCCTTCGTTGTTTCGTGTATTCAAGGCAGCGTTTGTCGCATAGAGCAGACCAGGGGCTGATTTTGTGCTAACGGAAGCTCCGGCTATTTTATGGAGACCATAACCTTAAGCACTGGCAAACGTTTGCTAGCTTCAGAGGCAAATTTGCTAAACACTAGTGACGCAACAATGCCCGTTTCCAAGCACGCGCATGCTTAATCACGCCGCGGCCGTGAAATAGCCTTAAAGTTAGCACAACGTTTCTGCTACAGTAAGCACACGTTTTCAGCTAGCGCTAAATTGGCCCCAGGTTGCAGAGGAATGCTTGAGGCACTGCATTCCACTGATGAAAATTTGAAGTTGTGCCTGAAACTATCTAGTCCTTTCTTCTCAAGAAGTACTGACTCTCATTGATGTATTTTCCTCACTCTGTTTTTCCTCATCTTTGCCACAGGATTTGGAAGCAGGCTTCACCGAGGCAGCTCTGAAAATGATCAAGGTAAAAATTAATCTGTGACCTGTTTCTCTGCACTTTAGCAATAGACATTTTAAATTATCAGAAAATGTTTAGACCAGTTATCTGGTAACTGACATCACACTTACATTCAGGCAGTGTATGTTTGGACAAAATTGACGGCTTCTAATTTCCAAAATCATTTTGTGTGATCTCAAACATTAATTCTGTAATCTTAGGAACGAGAAGAGAGTACTTCCAACGGAATGAAAGCCGATAGCTTGGCAGCTAGTGTTGTAGGTATGTACGGGTTTAGTTGTTTATTTCCATGGCTGTTTTTATGAAAGAGCTTGTTACTTTCATCAAGTGTGCTCAATTTAAGCTAAACCGGCTCATGTATTACTACAGATTTATCAAAAGCATGTTTGCTGTAAATGTGTGGATATTGTTTAGGAGGCAAGTTTAGAATGAGTAATTCTGCATGACCTGACGTGGTCACATTAGGCAGAGATGTGTGGTTTCTCGTAGCACTCTCAGAGCAAAGTGATGTTCAGCTGTGTCGATGATTTGGTTTGAAAATCGCAGAAAATTAATTTTTTTTAATCTGTACACATATACTCGTGGTAAAAGAAAGGCACTACATACATCAAAAAGAACTTGAAACCCAAAACAGGATGCACTCTTTTGGAAGAGGGGACCTAGTCAAGCCTTGACATCATATAAAAAAAGGGGGTCGGGACACGCTAGTCTTGATTTTGTATGAATTTCAAAGATTTATTGGGGGAACATCATGGCCAACTTTGTTTTAAATGTGTACTTGGTAAAGGTAGTCCCATACTCATCCAATAAGCATTGGGGACATGCCGGTAGAGTGGCATTGTTTCCTGAGCCTCAGCACAATGGAGTAGGGTGGCCAGTACCTTTCTCCGCTGCCTGTACCTTCGCTTGGTCTTGATAATTTAAACTAACTACCCATTCACAGCTGGGTGAACTGAGGGTGCCCCGCAGGCCCGGCCGGGATTTGTACCCACGACCTGTGGGTTGGGAGACGAGTGCTCTATCACTACGCTAATCCGACACCCCCTACTTGCTAGTTGTGTATAAACATCCTGACTGTATTTCATAGTTTAGGGTCCTGAAACCCTCTAAAAATGTAACGTCTTCGGGCGAGTTTTAGAGTTGTTTTCTTTATTCTTCAAATGTTTAGGATTGAATCTGAAAGACGACCCTGATGATACAGCCGATGAATTACAAACATCGATGTCACCAAAGTGTAAGGTAGGTTGTGTGCCGAGTAAGAACATAAGTAAATCTAATTTTGTCTGTAACATAACTAACTGTAACGTTACTAACCATGATTCTTAAATAATTATTTAAATTAAAGAAAGTAGTTGTGACCAGGGTTGTAGTCGAGTCCATTACAAGTCCCGGGGTTTTAATTCAAGTCACAAGCTATTCAAATGAACCCTAACAAAGGCATTCTTTTGTGTGTGTGTTGCTTCTTGTTACTGGACTTGCGTGGGACTTGTCACAGACTTGTGATAAATTTGAGATGGACTCGACTTCAACCCCGGTTGTGACTTGCCATTTGCAAAAATTCATGCTGGTAATCAGCAACGACAGCAATATGATGCTTTATCTTCAAGCAAACTTGAATCCGTGGTTTTGATTGGTGGATTCATGGCAACCAACAGTGTGATAATGTTTCATAATACTCTTTCGATTCTCATATTGCACTCTGCGTAATGCGCCATGGTATTCCAAGATAACTGCGTCCCTACGCATATGTACAGAGTAGTACTTTAATCTCGCGCAGAGTGCGAGTGTTATTAGTGCGTCAAGTTTGCTTGAAGATAAATTCGTTATCCCACTCGCGCTCGTGGAAATACGGCATAATGCAGTGCGTCTGCGTCCCATATCCCACTCGGCCTACGGCCTCGTGGGATATGGGACGCAAACGCACTACATTATGCCGTATTCCACTCGTGCTTGTGGGATAACTAATATTATTTCAGTTGTCTCGTTTGAAGAAATGTTTTGTTTGAAACATGCATTTTTTTTTTCATGGCCTTTTTTGTAACGTAACTAACAAAGCTTTAATTATAGTATAACAAATTCAGAAAAGGAGGCTAAAATGCATTGACATTATATATAACTTAATGGAAACTGACATGCATTCGTGTTGATGAAACTAACAATGCAACTCCATTAAATTGCAAAAAGTATATTACATGTATTATTAAAGGAGCGTGACCAGATCACATTTTTAGCCCCCCATTTTTCCCATGGGTGTTGAGATTTTGATACCATATGTCGTAATTTTCTCATTATCATTCTAAAATTTCACGCTCTCAATCTGTATATTTTCAAGGATATCGTCTAAAAACGACCAATATTTTGTAAACTAATTTATCCAGTTACGTAGAACGGTGCAGTGATAACACCAACCTTTTTGCTTCTACATGTATATCCAAATTGGAGATTGGAAATTTTCAGTTTCCTTCCCATGGATAGTATTTTGGGTGGTATTTTACATAATTGTTAGGTTAGAACGACTATCCATTTTCTAGAAAAATCTGAACAAGCTCCTTTAACAATGGAATTGCCTCTAACATCTTTCCCACAGGACTACAGGCACTACGCCTCTGCATTCAACGACATGGAGCTTGATCCGTTTGACCACGAGGAACCCGACACCCAGGGCTTTACCATCGAGGAACCGTACCAAGATTACCCAGTATGCCATGCTCCCAGGAGCCAATCAAAAAAGGCCGGTTACCAGGCTGCATTCACTAGTACGATGCTAGAGGCGCACGAGGCAGAATGGGCACCGGCTGTGGCAGAGCACCAGTCACCGGAAAACAGCCCTGAAGAGATATCCAAGGATGAGGGGGAGGTTGGGAAGGGGCGGAGCAACCTTAGCCCACCCCCCTCTCCAAAAGATGAGGAGCATGGAGCGACCAACCATGACACAGGACATAAATATTACTTCTACCAAGGTTTGTACTGAAGGACAGATTACATGATTGGAAAACCTTTAAAAAACAGGAACAGCATTACATAATCAAAGAGAAATGTTGATAAACTGCCTTGTAGAAATTTGTGTTGAATAAATGGTAAGCAAGTTGTCTGGAGACGACTTTTATTTTTTAAAAAGCAACTTCATTTACCAATTTCTCCCACAAAGATACCATTTTACGAGAAAAAAAATCATGTGGTGTTTGTTACCATTGCTATTAAGGTTTTTTCTTGTCAACTTGTGAAGTAAACATGCCGAACCCGTGGTAAACTTACAAATGGTTCGGCGAGTTGCGATGGATTTGGTACTTACGAGGCGTCGCACTTCTTTGTGAACTCGACCCCAGGTCCATAGGGTTTGCACACTGAATTAAAAGTGCAGGTATTAAAATGAAATCTTCCCCCCTCTATATCCCCCTCCCCCCTATACTTATGGTGTTGAAATTGGTCTTTGTTTTTCATTTCATCTAGCCGAAGATGGCCAACATCTCTATCTGCACTCGCTGAATGTCCGATGTTTGATCCGAGAGCACGGTAGCTTTGCCCAATGCCCAGAGAAAATCACGGCCAAGATTGTGGAAGTTGAGCACATGTCCATGAATGAGGTAAAATTTGCGCTTTGGGCACTCGTTAGAAACGTTTCGCAAGGTGACGAATACGGTTACGAATATGGTTACGAATACAGATATAACGGTGACCATTCATGTTGATGTGAACTCTGAACTGAGTTTCTACTTGCATGACTGTACATGTACGTTTAGGGACCGTCCAAAGGTGTCGACATTTCCACGGTTCTACAAAGAGTAGAAATGTGGAGGGAGAGGGAGTTGAAAAAATGCTAGTCTCTGTCAAAATGTTGACAATTTTGAACGGTCCCTTATCTGCATATGTTTATCTGCTCTGCCCTTAGCTCTGTTTTTAACTAATTTTTCACGGTTTTATGAGCCTGACACATTAAATTTGATCTATATTCATGGAATACACATTAAAAAGAAACAAAACGTATATTTGTTATTACAAAAGCAAGCACTTAGACCCTCGTTTTCAATCACATTTCTCAGTTTGTTTGTTTGTTTTTGTGTTTTTACTAAAACCCATTTTGAACTTTTTGATTCACTCCAGGCCCTCCGTCGCCGACTGCGCTACCTCTTCCATCTACCTCTGACATGCGACTTCGGGATTTGTGAGGTGGAGATTAAACCTCCGCTAGTTTCCAAGGCAACGTTGCAGTGTTTTACTGGTAGGTTTTCATATTAAGCCAATGTTATGTATTCGTTCTGACAGTCCTAACATTTTGAAGAAATACTTTTGTATATCATCCTATTCTATTTTCAGATTATCATTCTAAACCTTGCTGCAATTACCTAACTGTCACGCAAAAAAACAGTCACATTAGTCAGTTTTTGAAAAATTAGATTTTGGGCTCTCGTGAAAGGGAATTCTGAGCTAAAATTTGATACCAGACACGATGAGGGAATCCCCGTCTATCTTGCGATGGTTACCGATCGTTTTGGCACTTTTTGTTTCAAAGAATTTTTTTTATAGAATATGCAAATTTTAAAGGTAGTATACAAATAGTTTAATCCCCCTGTGTGATTGAAGGTATGCATGATGAAAACCCTATTTCGTCTAACTTTTGAGAAAACAGTCACCCCAAAACCACTTCGCCCTGAACCACGGCCTGTGCTCGAAGTTGTTTTGGGGCGAAGTGGCATTTGGGCAAGGTAGTGTTTGGATGAAGTGGTTTTGGGGCGAAATGGCCTTAGGGTGAAGTGCTTCAGGGTGAAGTGGTGCAGGGCGAGGTGGTTTTGGGGCGAAATGAATTTAGGTCTCGAGAGATGAAAAATAATTGTTTTGCTCATTTCTGAAAGACTATAGCACTTCAGGCAAAACCATTTCAGGGGAAGTTTTCTACCGTCATCATGTTTATATTGTGTAAGTTAGGCGTAAATCTGTGAACATTTCTGATTCCCCGAGATACCAATCATGTATTCTACCTTTAAGGTATTAACAATAAGATTGGGAAAAAAAATGGACTTAGAGTGAAACAGACATTTTCTAGCTTTTTAACACTAAAAATTTAATATCTATAATTTTGACCCATATCTAAAAATGGCTATATTTAAAATTATGCTCATGTGACTTCCAACTGGTTTTGCGCTGAAGGGTCACATAGAATAATTGTTTTTTTAAATAAAGATGGTCAGTTAATTGTTTTGTTTTTTCAAACTGATTTTTTTACAGGAGAGTTTCAGCAGCGCAAAAAGGCGAGGGAAAAGAAATTGCGTCAAGAGAAGAAACAGGAACGCAAGATGCAGATAAAGGAAAACAAGAAAAATGGCAAAGGTGAGAAAACATCTCTGGATCTTTAATGAATTAGCATGCTTTAGTCCACCGGTTGGCCCTGGTGCATCCTGGGGTCCCTCTGCTACGGTCGACCATGGTTTTGGTTCCAAACCGGGATAAATTTCTGATCTCACGATCATACCAAGGAATTCCAGGAAGCGAGCAGGGCAAGTCCAATGCCCCAAGAAGCAACAGGAGTGTCCCGGCTTCAATAGACCGTATCGAATAGCCGCCATTTCTTGGGGCACCTTTTGTTACTTAAACCGTTCAACAATGGAAGCACAATATGTGCAACCATGCATGTCCTCAAGGAACAAAGAAACTGCCCCACGAAATGGCGACTATTCGATCGGTCTATAGGATTGCACAAGGTGGCACTGGGGGCCCCCTACAAGCCACTATGGCTATGCTGGCTGCTTTAGGGTCTAGTACGGTCCTACGAGTTTACTCTGATTTCAATTTATTCCCGATTGATCCCAGCACTTTTTGGTGGAAAATTGTTTAGGCAAATTACAAAATTCTAAATTCTCCTTCCAGGTCCGCCCCCAAAGTTTTCCCTGCACAGCAGTACCCAGTTCCCATCATTTGGTGTCGACTCCATACCAGCCGATGGTTCTTACGCCACCTCGGACACGGCATACTCTCATGACTCTAATGTATCATCGTCGGCCAGTTCGCCTGTGAGTCTGAGTCAGGAAGAGACTAGTTATGCAGGTTTGTACTATTTCTTTAGACCGATTCCAACCTATTCTGCTAAACTGTCGTTTTTCCGTCGCTTTGGACAAAATGTATGTTGACATTCTTCTTTAAAATCTTTTGCCCGTATTCCAGGAATCCATAAAATGTTTTATTTTGCAAATATATTTGGCCGTTAAATATCAGAAGTTGCCCCATAAGATGGTAGCTATAGACGAATTTCACATTAGCCAGTTCTGCGCACTTTCACATTGAAACCGAGGGTCTGAGTGTTTTTTCTGCGTGGCATTTAGGAGTGATTGTGCATTCAGGTACGTACATGAGTTCACTTCAGTTGCTTAACACGAAGAGCCTCGTTATCAAACTCTGAAGTGCACAGACCGGTCTCAAATTGGTTAATTTGGGATTCGTCTATTTAAAGGTAGTATACTTGTTTGGTAAACTGTTAAATACGGCATGATTTCTACTGGTAATTGAAAGCATAGGTCAAGAAAACTACCTTGTAGTAATACTCCAGAAAACCTGAAAAATCCAAAAATCGCCTACAGGTGATATTTGGAGATTCATATAATTTTGTCATTTTTCTCACGAATGGAGCAGGATGATTACTACCATTACCATCTTTATAACAAGTAAGCTTAAAGATAATAATTCAGAGAAAAACATTTTGGGAGGGTAATTACCAAACAAGTAGACTACCTTTTATACGGTCTGTAAGTGGAGACGATCCACGTCAATAGTAATACTGGATTTGTATTTGGGTCGAATGAGAGATTACGTCAACATTGTAAACAAAACCATGTCACGCAGGGGTTCATGGGATTGTTTGGAGTACTCTAATGAAATGGCATATGCGGTATAGTGTTGGTCCGTGAATTCGACGTCGTAGGCGCTTTGCTACCGTAAAAATTTGTTCCCAAAAATACTCCAGAGACTCTTCAGAGGTGGCTCTCGTGCCGGGGGGCTAACTGCATCCCAATCGGTTGACGATTGAATTTGACATACGGAAACACAAACACAATTAGCTACGGTTCAGTGGGTGCTTCACGTGGAGAGCATTGTTAAGTCATCTCACTTGTGTCCAGGCTATTCACAATTTGTTCTGATATTACCCCAATAGGAAGTCACCATGGACTTGACTCAGACACCGCTAGTGGTCCTTCCCCTGTCATCGGCAGCTGGGCCTCGGCCGCTAGCTCTGAGGAGCCCCAAGCATCGTGTCCGTCCTTTGCACAGGTATTATTGGAACTGCTGCACCAGATCATTTATATAATTTTTTAAATCCATGAAATTGTGCCAGAAATTCATTTCTTTAAGTTGTAAGATGATTATCATTTAGTGACCGTCCAAAGTTGTCAATATTGTCACGGTTCTAGAGTAGGAAGGAAAGGGGGAGGGGGCTCGAGGGCCGCATATGACTACGTGCACTGTAAAATTTTGACGTTTCATGGTAGTGACAACAACATGTTAGGTAGTATTTCAGGGGAGGGAGGGGAGTCTTGAAAAATACTACGCTTTGTAAAATAGTGAAAATGTTGACAACTTTGGACAGCTCCTAATTCATAAATACCTAAGCGTGATCATGTCACACGAGGCAATTTACAGGCAATCAATTCCAAGCAATCTCCAAGAAGCAAATGCATTCGCATTACAATTTTCACATTATTTGCTTTGTATCAATACATTGTCACAAAAATGTCTTTGTGCTACTCGAGCATTCCTATAGCCTGTAGTGCTGTAATTTGCCTCCAAGTTGCTTGTAAAAATTGCCTCGTGTGACTAGGGCCTTAGTCAATACAACAAATGAAAACTAAAGTGAACATGTATGTTTACCTGCTACTGATGTTAATACACACACCCAGTTTATCACATGTTGAAATTGACTTTACAGTTTTATGCAGAGGTTTTTATGCGTGAGGGACAATCAATAAAATTGACAAAAACTGCAAATTTTTTCAGGCATTTTCAACTGTTTCTTGAAAATGCGATGGCACATCCGTTAATTTTTGTAATATGATTGTAAAATATAGACATTTATTTACTGTTCGAGATATTATTTTGATTAATTTAAGAAATTTTGAAATTATAATTCAGTGTTTAACAGTTTTGGATCACGCTCTGTACCTGTTCCTGTTAGTCAAGAACATGTCACGTGGGTGGTTTTAAACGGATGATACAGCCACTTTCCCAATTTTATAAATTATTCATTTTAATGAAGGGAGATACATTTCCCATAAATGGGGTGTTTTGAAGCTCAAGAAAACCTGGTGCGTTAAAGACATAACATGATTGGAAGACTGTTACAAATGGCATTATCCCATGTGTGATTGATGTTATAATAGGGCGGTTTCACACTTTCATGGGTCACTAAACTCTACTGTGTTTGTCCAGATTGGGGAGAGAACAATAGAGCCACGCGCCGAAAAACACGTGGTGCTAGCAGAAAAGCATGAGGCTCTATTGTTCTCTTCCCGATCTAGAGGACAAACACAGCAGATGTTTAGTGACCCTTGAAAGCGTGAAACCGCTATATATAAATTAAAAAACCTGAGTACAAGTCTGCTCAACTACTTTCCAAGAAAAATGTGCGAAGCTAATGTTCTTATTTCGTCTGGTTTCATGGCTATAGTGCACGAAGCAGGGGTCGAAATTAACCTGAATTTCATGCTGGTCTGAAGGACCAGTAGATCAGAGAACTCTACTGGTCCTGCTGAAAATTTGGTGCTTTTCAAAATGGCACCGAGATACTGCAACACTTTCTGGTTTAAGGTCATTGAATGCAAAATGGATGGGATTTCTATTTGATACAACACTGGGGTATGTCTAGAGAGATTGGAGAAAGAAATGTAGTTATCTGAAATTGTCTAAAGCGATCAGGAATTGTTTGTGGTAACCAGGAATTCTTCGCATTGAGTAAGAAATGTTTACTGTCGATTAGGCATCAGAGAATGTTTCCATGAGTCAGTAAATGTTTTCATCGGACCAGCGTCTTTGACAGATCTACTGGTCCTTCTGATTTTTTTACTGGTCTCGGACCACATGACCAGTGTCAATTTCGACCTCTGCAAAGCCATGATAGTTGGGGGCCTGTTTTGTTCAGATGAGGGCGCCAAAATTTCCATTTGAGTAAGGGTTTTTCTGCTCAAATGGTTGATAAGAATTTTGAGAAATCAAATCATATACATGTATATGGGCTGTAATTTTTTTTCCTCTGTTCTGTTGGTTACAGATGCTTCGTGCAGGCAAGTCGAAACCAGAGACAAGTCACTGGCCCAAGATGGCAAAGCCAGAAGCTTCAGCCAGTCTCACCAACAAGCAAGCCGAAGAGAAGAGGGGCCGTAAACCATCTGTCGACGGTAGGTAGTCGGCCATTTTTCTCAAGACGAGCAAAAATGTAAAAAAAACAAACAAAACAGGAGTACCAAGGCTAAGCGGTTTGGCATATGGGGCGGGATGGCTTAGACAAATTAAGAATTTAAGCTATTGGCCAATGGTCACAATGCCATAATGGGCTCGAGTAGCGTCAACTATATATATTCAGCAAGGATCTTTGCCCAAAATTACTTCTCTACACCCAGGAGTAAATGGGTACCCGTGAGGATAGTGAAAGGTGATGTTCTCATAGTCCCTGTTCATGGAAATTTTACAAGGGCACGGAAATGTTCCACGGAAATTTTACAGGGGCGACACAGTTAGTGTTCGTTTTGTGACTGATGCAAATCCAGATCCCGAGATATGTGAACATGCGGAAACAAATACAACTGCTCCCAACGAGGATCTCAATTAATGTGAATGGATTTCTTTTTTTTACCCAACTTAACAAATTTGTGAACCAAATTTCACCCATAATATTCCCCGTAGATAAACAAAAAACAGCCTCAGTTTGTTTGTATCGTGTGTTGTCACTGAGAATTGAAAAAACACGTTGTACTCTCACGAAAATGTCGGTGTTAACATGACTATTTTGGTTCATATGCTGAAGCAACTCTCGAGAAGGTTCCCAAAAATCTGTCTGAAAATGCCCTTAGGAAGATATACAACGCCTGAACACATGATGGGGAGAGATTTGACAGAAACAAAAATACTTATAAACTCAATTTCAGTTTAAAAATACTTATCCATACTTTGGAGCATAAATTACCCTAAAACTAAACTCAAAAAAGTTCGGAAAGTCAAGTTTGACTGACGATTTCTCTCTTGTTACTAAATCATTTCCCTTGAATTTTGTATCATTGAAAAGCCCTGTTATTCCTCTTTACAGTGATGTGTCATTTGTTATGATTAATCAATTGGGGGATGTGCAGTATAGCGGAATACAGGGGTGGGTGGAAAGTGAAATGTCACAAAATTTACTGCTATTGTCATGCAGCGCATTCCCCTTTTGCTTGGAGGATGGGAATGTGTCAATGCACTTTTTGACAATAGCAATGCATTTTGTGACATTTCACTTTGCACTCGCCACCGTATTCAGCTGTGCTGCACATCCCCTAACTGCTTAATCATAACAAATGACACATCATCGTAAAGAGGAATAACAGGGCTTTCCAATGATACCAAATTCAAGGGAAATGATTTAGTAACAAGAGAGAAATCGTCAGTCAAACTTGACTTTCCGAACTTTTTTTTGAGGAGTTTATTAGCTGCTTCAAACTGATCCTTGACAGGTCCCGATGGTAGCGATGATAGTGATGACTATGTGCCAGTACCTCAGTACAAGGATGCTTTCAGTGATGCCATACAAGCAGCTTTAGACAGGGCTGCAGTGCAGGCTGCAACACGCAGGACAGGTTAGTTTGCAAAAAAACACTGGATACTACACGAAACAAAGTGAAGAGGTCTTTCCAAGGGATGCATTTGGTAACAAAGAAGATATATTATATACCTCATGCGTAGATTCCTGTCATCTGATTGGTTAAAAGTGGGGGCATTGAATCAGCTAGACCCGGCGCGTATATGCCCACCGGGCATAGTCTTTGCCATGCCCCGGGCATAGTCATTTAGCGGGTTCCAGACGCGCGCACTACATGTGTTAGCATAGCTGTGCACCAACTATGCAGCTGGGCGCTTCACGTAAACATCCAGCAGGACGGTTATGGCGGAATCTTGACAAGTCGTTTTGTCGTCTGTTGTAGATGATGAAGTCCTTAAGAAAATAAGAGAAGTGGCCTACAGTGAAAACTGTGTCAGGTGAAATGTGCTACTAAAGTGCCAGGTCATTATGCTACAAATTTTTGCTGTAAATATACAACTTTTCCGCCGTAGACCAGCTTCCGCAATCGAAACTCGAAGGACCACTGTCATGACTGTTTGATGTATCGTTACTTTTAACCAACCGGATGACAAAAATCTATACATTCGGTATATAAAACAAATATTGACTGCTGTTTATTCGGGTCATGGTTAAGATTATAGGCCCTCGGTGATCTCGAAGCCATGACTATGCCCCTCGGCTTCCGCCTCGGGGCACAGTCATGGCTTCGAGATCACCTTGGGCCTATAATCTTAACCATGCCCCTCATTGCAGTCAATATTTGTATACTATATACTATTCAAACACAATTTTCTTAAAATATATAAGTAACAAGTCGGTGTCCTCAGAAGTCGGTGTTCTCCACTGTTGAACATTTTGGGCGCACTGAACAGCGCCCTCAAGCGACGAATCAGTGTTCGCCGTATGAGGGCACTGTTCAAAACGAATGCATGCAACTGCCATGGCCAAAATCGACCACGGATTGGGTCGCCGATGCGATAGATATGCATGGTAAGTGAACGATAACACCAATGGCTATAGCGAATTGTTTGGTGACTTTACACCTAATTTTGGAATGACTAGGCTGTACTTTCGAAGTGTTTTAGAGGAAAATTATTTTTGTCCGGGCGGCAGATTTTTGTCAGACGCTAATGGTACTAATGATGATTTTGTCCGGGCGAAAACCGGTAGTGGAGAGCGCTGGAAGTTGGCTGAATCAGTTTCCACCAATACGTGAATATGCATGAATTTTAATTCCAATATAATGATGATTCGTTGATGAGTCATGCTATTTAAATAAGAAAACAACCCCTTTAAACTGCCAAAGTGTGATATGGGTTACCGTGGTAATTGGCTCCATACATTCAGCTCTCAGCAAAGGCGTCAATTGCAAAAGCACAGGGACATATTTCAGTGATTTTTAGTGTAGCTCATTGCCAAGGCAATCTCTGAATTGTCCCTAACAGGATCCCGAACCACCTCAAAAGATGCACACCATTCTTGTGAGGGGGAAAAAAGGGGTTTTGAGTCGGACTGTTTGAAAAAAATATAGCAAAGATTTTCTGACAAGGTACATGTAGTTGTGCCTCCGACAAATCGTCTTAATTTGAATAGGGTAAGACCAGCTTAGGATGTTTAAAGACCCTAACAAAACCCAAAAAATTTCTTTCCATTTTTTCCTAGATGAAGACAGCCCTCCAGGCTCAGGGAAGCGAGGCAGGAAAGGAAAGAAAAAACAGCAAGTGCTTTTCTCCACGGCCGGCCCAAGATTCAAGTGAGAAGTCTGGACCTAACTTTACACATCAAACCATGCTATTGTATATTAAAAAAAAAAAAACAACAACAATTATACAAGGTATAAACTAAAGTGTTAGTATATCTGCTATTAAAGCTGCATTCTCGTCTTGCCAGAGATGCAAGCATGGCATATTAAACCATTGATGAAACCAAATTTGGGCGCACTAACACCACTTTAACCCTCAAAGCTGCAAAGAGGAGCCTTCCGGAAGACACATTTCTGTATTTTGTTTATTACTAAAAAAAAACCTTTGCGCTAATTCCACTTAAACTTCATGTAATCATCACCTTTAATATTGATTTCACTTAGTCAGGTCCACCCTCGGAAATCTTGGCCTCAAGCTCAGGCCCAGTGATTTGTGTACAAACATATGTGACTCGCTCTGCAATAAAGGACCTTATGTCGCACAGGCTACGTCGAGTTTTCACGCCCATAAGAAAAATCATTGGCAGATCCACGCTCATTAAAACACAAAAACACAATGGAAATTCCTGGTGGCCAGATACTGCCAGGAATGTCCGTGTTTCGCCTGAAATTTCCATTGTGTTTTTGTATTTTAATAAGCATGGATCTGCCGCAGATTTCTTCTTATGGTCGTGAAAACTCAACCTAGCCTGTGTGACTTAATGGCCTTTTTTGCAGAGCAGGTCACATATGTTCTTTGAGTAAGGCCCTTTTGCCAGCGTGCGTAAAAGTAGCTATCCATCATCCTACTGCATGCCCAGTAAACTGTCGTGAGGGGTACCTCTATTTAGGCCATTGAAGAAAGGGAGGTTGTCTGCCAAACAGTGTTATTTACGCATTATACAAAGTGCTTTTTGGAGACACCCCTCGGAGCCTCTCTGCAATTTTTGGGGCGGTGCATCTCCGTGAGTTAAACATTGTTCATTCGCCTTCAGCAAAGGCAAGATACAATTTTTTTGGCTCTATCTTGACGTTATAAATAAGTCTATGGAAAGTGAGCAAGCAGTCTACTTAGGGCGTGTTTGTTTCATGACAGATCCGAATCCAGATCCCGATCTGTTTTACCGCGCAGAAACAAACGAAACCGCTCTCAACTTAGATCTCAAATCACGTGAATTGCAATTTATTTACCAAATTTGTCAAATTTCTCCCACGACATTTGTTTGTATCGTGTGTTGCCTCTGAAAACTGAAACGACATGGTTTTACTCACACAAATTCTCGCGACGTTTACGTCGCCATTTTGGATCTAGCACTGAACCATCTCTCGAGAAGGATATCACAGATCACAGATCTCGATTAGGATGTGCGCGAAGTGAATGAGTTCACCTTGGATCTGCGCAGATCTGAAGCTGGATCTGTCCGAAACAAACACGCCCTTAGCGTCTCCCATTGACGTAGCCATATGATTCAAACACAGCCCAAGTGTGGTGCAAGAGTTGCTATGTGTGTGTATTCGAGAGTAGAGTCCGCAATTTACAAAGTGTTGTGTGTGCGTAGGTTTTGTGTAATCAAAAGTTTAACTGGAGGCAAGGTTTCCCATGCACACTTTGGCAGCGTTGCTTTTAAACGAACATTAATAACGGGGATGCATGCTGACGAATGTAATGGAACGGATTCCCCAGTATGCTTTAAATAGCAGCCAATCACCGACGCGGACAACGGCCAGCATTACCGAGTACATGTATCACATGCATGCACGGTGTTTATAATCTGCGCGCGTTACATTTGAATGCCTGCAATGCACTGCCAAACGTCCTGATTGGTCCAGCAGAGGCGACAAGATTTCTGTCGCTTGTTCCACCGCGAAATGGGGCCTGTTTCAACAGGGCCACTGTACGCAGGAGTTAGGGAGTGCGTTAAAGGGGCACTGTTGCAAGAGGATGGGTTTACATATGTGTTTTCCTATGGCCCTGTCATCTGGTACCCTGAGTATCCCCCCTCCCCCCTGGATTGGTGCGCATGAAACAAACTGCGACGTCATTATGTTCCAGGTCCATTTACACAGCAGTGTGTGTAAAAATTGAAACACTCAATACAGTGAAGACCTATGAAAGGAAAGTTTATGTAAATAGAAACACGTACCAGTAATCTTTCTGCGAGACATTTTTTTCTTCATCCGTGGTGTTCGAGGCAGAAAGTTGTTGTAGCGGTGCTCCGGCTTAAAGGAAAAGATATTCATTGTAACCAATGTTCTGTGCACGATTTTGTTTTTTTCTCCATCTTTTTAAAAATCTTTTATCGCAGGAGAACTACCGTATAATCCTCTGTATACGGCGTGCCCCCAACTTTTGATGTTGTGCCGCAGTGAAAAAAATGCTGTTATTCAAAGAACGAGAAATGTGGTCCGGTGAAAAGCAGTTCTATATGAACTTCACAAAGCATATGAATTGCAGCATTGCTTTGTATTATAGGTTAATTTTTTTTTTGCCTAAAACTTTTTCGTGTATTGATTGCTTTCCGGTTACGTCACGCCTTCCATCCACCATTTTGGGTGTAATTTTTCATGACCCACGTGGCTCGAGTGATTACCGCCAAAAAAGCAAGAAAAGCTCATTGGTTGCACTTACCTCTGTTGCTTAATGTGTTGTGCCATGGCTGTTGTATCGATAAAGTGTATTTCTTCAGGCTAAAAATCGCGATCAAGTAAAAATACATGTATTTTTGTTTTTACAAGCTGACTACATGCTCAATGATTTGAACGTATCGCAACGCGTGCATGCAGCATTTTTGAATTAAAATACGCTGGCGGGTATTTTTTACGCGTGTTCATGTGCATCTATTGGCGCGCGCGACCGGTGACACCCAAACATCCCCGGATGTTCTACGTCACGGAAAGCAATCAATAGGAATGTCAATTTTTGCCCAGTTTTTAGACAAAACTGTGGTGCAATTGCTATTCTTTGTAAAATTTGTATCCACTTTTCAGTGGGTCATATTTCTTGTTCCTTGTATAACAATATGATTTGCACTTTGCACAATGTTGTTTCGTTTCTATGATATACTTTCCTGCAAGCTTGTATGATTACATATATTTACTTAATTTAAAGGCACAGGCATGTGCCAAATTTGTGCCACGAAATACGCAGCTCCATAGCAAAGGCATGGAGCTGAGTATTTTGTGGCACGAATTTGGCGCGCGCGGATTGCTCACGAGCCTGTGCCTTTAATGCTATTTAAGCTAAACTGAAATTATAGTCCAAGGAACTACTAACGTAATAAAACAAAAAAAATAGCTTGCAATTTACTTGTCATGTTTATTCAAATATCATACAGGCTAAAATTACATTTTTAAACGGAAAATGGCAAAGAAAAAGATCTTGGGCCTATTTCTCACATTGTTTAAATTATGCAAAGTTCAATTAAATAGAATATTAAAATAGGTGTCACCCTCTGTAATTGTTGCCTAGGTTACTGGATCTACACTAAAACTAGTTAACTGTTTCTCTGTGCTTTACCAGTGAATGTTTACACCCAGTTGACCTGGCAACTGATGTCAGTCTATAGACTCTATACACTCTATGTTAACTTTAGCACAAGAAAAAATTTTTCCATAATCCATAATATACAGCAGAACACAAGAAACTACTTATAATCATTTCTCTCTTGCAATTGTCTGACCTGCCAACTCTGGTCCTATTCACAATTTGTTTTTACGTAAAGCATATAAGTTACTACATTTATACAACAATGACTACATATCTTAGAAACTCGAGAAACATACTTCAGAGACAATGGGCAGTGAAAGAGTTTAAACTTTTTTATTAATCTATTGGGCTTGTATTTTTGGGAGTCAAATAATGCCGTGTGCGCGTTGTCTCTCAACAAGCGCGCGTAACATGCTATACTAAGGTTCCCATTGGTGAAATAAACCGCCGGAGGCACATGGAGTCAACATTGATGGTCATAATATGACGTACATGTATAAGCAGGGGGACAATAGTGTTTAAGTCTTGACCTTTTTATAAATGACAAGGTTAATTTTGTGAAACGAGTGTAGCGGTTTGATTTTTTTTAAAGGGAAATTATTGTGTACATACAAACTAACTGGTAAATGCCATTTCTTTATTGGCTGAGAAACGTTATTGTTAAGGCTGTGCCTAACGAATCAAATAAACGGCTTCTTTGATGTCATATTTGCGTACAAGGAACGACAATAATTTCGGCAAAAACTTCTTCGGGCGAAAGATTGCTATGCAAATTACAACATACAGTTTATAATTTGAGCACAGATAATTTTTTTAGGTGGCAAATTCAACAATAAAAAGGCTGCTGTATTCCTGTGAGCTGTGATGAGTTTGGATGTGCCAAAATCAATTATTTTCACGGCAAACGTTTTTGTCAAAATCTTAGGAAACAAATTCACGCATCGAATACTGATTTTTAGAAAATGCACAGGCTAATATCACTGTCAAGGAGTACGTGTGTTTACAGCATAGAACATTAGCAATGCAGAAGAAGACTGCACAGGTTACAAAAATTGTACTTTCTTGAGGATTTATCGTCCAAAAATAGGAAAACTAATGGTTACAGGAATGAAGAAGTGTTAGCTGTTGCCACAAAAGTCGCTCTACTGACAAACTGTCAGTTTTTACAAGGTGTAAATAAATACAATACACATTCATCACTAATTCTTTTCAATGCCCCAGAAAGTGTAAATTTTGCTACTAAGGAAACACGATTTTAGCAAAAGCGTAGGAAGGGCAGCGTATGACTTTACCGTACATGAACGTAACAAATGCTTAGAAAGAGTTCTCAAGACTTCTCTTCCTGAATCTTCAGCTCGGACTTTGTCTTCCAGGCTTCGTTTTCAACCTGAAAGATAGCCTCTTGGATTTTAAACTTGCACATGGCCTTAGCACGCGGCGGAAATCGCCTCAAAGTAGCGGCCACCATTCTACCAAACAAACTCTCCTCATCCAGACCGCTTATATCGGTCGATACTGGGCTCAGAAAGCCGATCTCCGAAGGTTCGGCCCTTCGGCAGAGCCGCTTTATTTTCGGCGAACCTCCAACGTCGCTCTGCAAGATCAATCGTCTGGGGCTGGGTTGAGATCCGGTGTGGTCCTCCGACAACACTTGAAAATTACCGTCGTCGAGTTGATATTCGATTTGAACCTTTTCCACTCCATCACTAGACCTGTAGACACAAATATACAATAAAAACATTGCTATTAAAAGTACTGTTACAACTTTCTGCGGTAAGAATTGAGAATTGATCATGAATATTTTTCTTTAAAATTAATTATCAGGCATCATTAAGTCAGATTTGATAGAAAAACCCAAAATTTAAGACTCGTATGTTTTGTGTGCACAAGGTCTGAAGCCTTGATGAACTACATGTACTCAATAAACCCTTTCACGGTTATCGATGTCATCTTGTTCACAGGGCAAATAGAACACGCTTTGCTATGCGCACGTGTTCGGTGGAATATATTTTGTGTTGTTGGGTCACTGTGCATTCGTTACGATACGCACACAGCATGACATGTTAGAATTGCCCCGTGAAAATAATGGTGTTGATAACCAAGAAGGCAAGAAAGGGTTTTTTTTTCCGTTCTGATTATACATGTAGGTTCACATGGTTCATATTGACAGTGGTATGTACTTGGGTTTTTCTATCAAATTTGCACTTGATGACAATGCTTGCAAAGTCATTTTACAGGGTTGTATTGTCTCCCTCTGCCAGAGTACCAAGTCAAGTCAAACTGCCTTCTTTGAGTCCAAAGTCAAGTCAAACTGTCTTCAAGTCCAAAGTCAAGTCAAACTGTCTTCGAGTCCCAAGTCAAGTCAAACTGCCTTCGAGTCCCAAGTCAAGTCAAACTGCCTTTGAGTCCCAAGTCAAGTCAAACTGCCTTCGAGTCAAGTCAAGTCACACTGCCTTCGAGTCCCAAGTCAAGTCACACTGCCTTCGAGTCCCAAGTCAAGTCACACTGCCTTCGAGTCCCAAGTCAAGTCACACTGCCTTCGAGTCCCAAGTCAAGTCACACTGCCTTCGAGTCCCAAGTCAAGTCAAACTGCCTTCGAGTCCCAAGTCAAGTCAAACTGCCTTCGAGTCCCAAGTCAAGTTGAAGTTGTCACGACAGTAAATTTGTCTAAATGCTGAAACAGAATTCGGTCCCCAAAATGACAAAAAAATGCATAAAAGATATATTTTATTTTTGGCAGACTCAAGTCAAAAAGTCTCAAACAACTACAAGTCAAGTCATTCAGGGTTCGAGTCTCAAGTCAAGTCGGTGAAAATCGGGATTCGAGTCGACTCGAGTCCCGAGTCTGAGTCATAACAACCCCGTCATTTTCAGAAATTGTCAACTTCTGAATTCTTCCCGAAAAGTTAAATTTCAGCAAGCTTAGCAACGCAGAAGCCGACAATTAAATTGCAAAAAAAATTGCACTTTTCTACAAAAATTATAAACATCTGAACATACAAAACTAGTCTACAGTTTGTAGGAAATAAAAGTAAGTTTTACAAATTATGAAACCATAGCTCAAAATATGAAATAATTGAATAATTAAATGGCAAGTCAACGCAAGAAAGGAACATTTGGATCAATTTTGCAATAAATTAAGTAATAATAAATGGGCCTTTTATAAAGTAAATAAATAGATAAATATTTTATAAATAAATAGGCCTAGGCCTAAACATTAGCTTTTAAATACCTGACGTCACTAATGGAGGCGACAGAATCATCAAGTTCTCGAGATTTTGAGCTTCTGTGTTTAATATGCTCGGACAGAAAATCAATGGACTCATAGTGAGGCCAGGATGTTGTGGTATTCCTTGCCGTGCAATTCTTTTTCACTTTCACGTACGCATCGCGGACTTTCCGCCACCTTTCCTTGCAAAACACGGGATCGCGGCCGACTATGGCGGCCACCTCCGCCCAAACCGCGGTCGTGTGACCTCCGTCTCGGTACTGTTTGGAAGTAGGGTCGTACAGGCACGGAAATTGCCGTACTGCTTCGATAACACGCTCATCCAGATCCCGTTTGGTCTGCATTTTGCTTTGGTGTTCGGCAGCCATTGTCCAAAATAGTAGTGTTTTACGTGCGTTTTACGTTTGCACTGAGTACGCACATACGACGAGTGCATATCATCTGCGATCGGTACGTATGCAGATGAACCCGACCTAGTTCGTACGTAGACTGATTCCTGGTCCATATTATTGGGTTTCACTTGGCTTGACAACGGTTGCTGTCCGCCATTACTGTGTCCATACTATGGCACGCCAAAGCGAAAAATAATTAAACACTGAACATTTATAAATGTTCACGCATATTTTCGCAAATGTTGCGCAAGAAATAAAAGTTGGCATGACTTTTAAATGTTCATAGACTGTTTGAAACTGGCATACCGTGCTTTTGTTGGCAAGTTTTTTAAAATGTTGAGACTTGTTTTTCAGGGTTGATGGCAAAATGATTAGTGTTGAATTATTTTTGATTTTGCGTGCCATAGTATGGACACAGTAATGACGGATATGATAGTTGTTGACGTCACGCGTATGGCACGCCAAAGCAGAAATAATCCAACACTGATAATTTTGCCATCAACCCTTAAAAACAAGTCTCAACATTGTTTAAAACTTGCCAACAAAAGCACGGTATGCCAGTTTCAAACAGTCAACATTTACAAGTCATGCCAACTTGTTTTTTCTTGCGCAACATTTTCGAAAATATGCATCAACATTAAATTATCATTGTTGAATTATTTTTTGCTTTGGCGTGCCATAGTATGGACACAGTAATGGCGGATAGCAACCGGTTGTCAAGCCAAGTGAAACTCAAGAATAGACCGTTACATCAAATATAGCCGCCATTTCGTGGGGCACCTTTTGTTACTTGAACCGTTCAACAATGGAAACACAATATGTGCAACCGTTCCTCAAGGAACAAAAAAACTGCCCCACGAAATGGTGGCTATTCTATACGGTCTATACAAGACAGGCAACCTCAGAATCAAGGTTACCCTGGATCCTGATTCCTGATAGGGAATCTTCTTACATAAAAAACAGTGTTTTTTTGTTCTGTTTTTCGTCAAAAAATCAATCAATACAATCAAAAGTTATGCTCTTGTTTATGTATTAGCTTTTAATTTACTTTTATATTAACATCGACTCAAGATGACGAAGAAAGTGCGAGCCGGGAGGGAGCTGGGGAAATTTCCTGGGCGAAACCGATAATATTTACCGGAAAACACCGAAAAACATACTAAAAACCGGAAAACAATGGAAAACACCGGAAAGCATACTAAATACCGGAAAACAATGAAAAACACCGAAAACACACTAAATACCGGCAAACACCCGAAAAATGCCCCAAACATACCGAGAAAACACCCCGAAAACATGGAAAACAACCCCAAAACGTACCGGAAAACAACCAAAAACATACAGGAAAACACACCCAAAACACCGTAAAACATATGAAATGCTTAAAAAAAACCACTGGAAAACACCATTAAAAAAAAAACGTCAAAGCCTCAAACAAACACGATAAACACCAGCAGCCGATTTAACGAAAAATTGCGTAGCTTGCGCAACTTTTGAAAATGGCATAACCTCCAAACTCCAAAGGCTTGCGTGTAATTTTTTTGGTGTTTTCTATTCGTTTTGGGGGTGTTTTTTGTGTTTTCGGGTGTTTTCTGGTATTTAGTGTGTTTTCTGGTATGTTTTCCAGTGTTTTTTCGGTAAATAGTAACACCCGGGGGGAAACCCACGTGGCCGAGTAGGGACTCCGGTGCAAACCCAATCCAACTTTGGGCCCGCCCACAGATTCGGCCCGCCAGATGTGAAAGGCGACCGCCCTGCCTTCTCATATATTTTTGTGTGCGCATGTGAAAAATGAGGTCCGGGAACCAGTTTACGTGCGCTCAAAATCAACAAAATGTGGGCAAACGTTAGAGGGCGCTACACTTGATTGACGATCGATCGAAGAAAGGCGATCTGGTTGCGACAGAGGGGTTTTCTTTTCTGATTATTTTGCTCGTAAGCCAGCCAAAACATGGACATTGTTCCAAAAGAACTGAGGAATCTGAGGGCATGCCTTGTGTGCTCACTTATAAAGGTAAATAAAATGGAGAGGGTGTGGGGCATGCTTCGGCTTCGCCAAAAAAGTTTTAATCCAATTCGCCCCCAAGGGCAAGGCCCAACTGCCCAAGGGCCAAAGCCAATTCGCCCCAGATGCCATTTCGCCCCACAAGCTATTTCGCCCCAGAAGCTAATTGAAAACCAAAGAAGAATACCATACCTTGAAACCTTATGTAGGGACTTGAAGAAAAAAATTCAAAGTTCGTTTTGATTGAAATTGAAAATATCATCTCACATTACAGATTATTTTCTGTAAATTCCAAAACAGCATTTATCGCATAAATTGAGCAAGCGGTAGCCGAGATATGCGTCTTAGAAATCGGCCGTTTTTCGGGCGTGTAAACTGATTAGGAGAGAGCTTGAAGAATGCGATGCAGTATGAAGCATGAAGCGCCCCCACAGTGACATATTGCGCCAAGCCAACGAAGATATCTTCAACTTCAAGTCTGATTAGTCTTAGTTCAACATGCTGTCTCGTTTTCTGCTCAACTAAAGCTTTGTCAGGAAAGCCTTAATGCTAGATTTTCATATTCAAATGATGTGACAATAGACCCACAAAGTGCCTACTCGTGCATGACGCACTGTGACAATGTGACTGCCCTCTATCATGGCCGCCGTGCATAAGGTCTATTCTTACAAACTGCGGTGTTCTAACATGATTTTCTGTGTTTAATCACACAGACACTTGACCAGTTTGAGTTGGATGGATGTGACAACTGTGAAGAATATCTTCATTTAAAGGGGAACAGGGACAATGTCTACGACTGCACAAGCTCATCATTTGATGGGTAAGAAAATGGAAACAGCTTAAAATAAAAACAGAATTCCCTTTAATATGTTTGTTCCCCTTAAAGGCACAGGCTCGTTAGCAATGCGCGCGCCAAATTCGTGCCATAAAATACGCAGCTCCATGCCTTTGCTATGGAGCTGCGTATTTCATGGCATGAATTTGGCGCGTGCGCATTGCTGAAGAGCCTGTGCCTTTAAGGCTTGTCTACTTGAGCCAACATTTGTTGGCCAACAAGGTCCAACATCTGTCCAATGATGTCGACCGACCAAAAGTTTGATGGTGTGGATGCCACTCCAGACAACGCCCAACATCATCCAACAAGTTGGTCGATGTTCGAACATGTAGCTATCGCCCGACTTTGTTGGAGCTTGTTTGAGAAACGGGCCAATAGCAGATTAGAATGCCTCTAACGTAAAGGCAGCAACCAACTGCAGTCGAGATATGCTGGTCATGTTTGTCTACGCGGTCGAGCACATCCATGTACCGCCCAACAATGTTCCAACTTCATGTTGGTCCTTGTTAGCCAACAAATGTTGGCTCGTGTAGACTGGCCTTAACCCTAACTCCCAGGGGGGGGGGGGTGGTGGTGGTGTGAGTGTACAATCATATTGATTTTGGAGGATTGAGGAGTGTTGGGGTTAATTGTTAAAGTTATATTTAAAAATGCTAAAACGATGTTATCTCCATGTGTGTTTGAGGTGTGTGTATGTTAACAATTAAACAACTTGAATACGTGGAGCATTACAAGCCCTCAAAGTCTCTGAAGTGTACATTTGAATTTCTGGAATTGCCCAGAACTGATTGGAGCATCTGCTTGGGATGAATAACTTTTAACAAAATATCAACCACAAATGTGAACATTTGGTACACACCAAAGAGCGCAAATTATTTTGGGCTGACCCAACTTCTCAGTTTCTGTTTTAGTTGAAAATGCTATTTATTGAGGACAGTTTATGAGAAATGTAATATTGTTTTTTTTTCATTTTGCAGCATTGTTGCTCTCACAAGCCCAGAAGACAGTTGGGTTGGAAAATGGCAGAGAATAAGTAAGATTTAGTATGTTTTTTTTCTTTTTCGTCTGTTTGTTTTTTGGTTTAAATACTGCACCCCTTTGTAGTACATGTACATCCCAATGGGTCGTTCCATGAAGTTGAGACACGGTTTCCATGTTACCCCCGAGGGCCCCGAAACCATTTTGACCCTATTTTTTGCCCTCGATGTCGGTCACTTTGCCCAAGGACCATTTCGCCCAAAGACCACTTCACCCAAATGCCACTTTGCTCAAAAGCCACTTAACCCAAGCGGCATCACGCGTACGTTCGCGCTGCAAACAAAAACGGTTACAATGTACTTAAATTTGCAAATAATCGCACAGAGTTTTGTGACATATTATCAAAATAATTTTGAAAAGAATAAATTAGGCCTTACTGAAAAAAACATTACCACCTTGGTCCACCACCAAATTTAATGCTACCAATTAATGGAGCCGGCTATAACTTTGCCATTCACGCATATACGCATGATGTCGCTTGCTGCTTGGACGAAGTGGGATTTGGGTGAAGTGGTCTTTAGGTGAGGTGGCGTTTTAGGCAAGGTGGCGTTTGGGCGAAGTGGTATTTGAGAATGTGGTTGAAGGCGAAGTGGTCCAGGGCTAAGTGGTTTTTGGGCGAATTTTATTACCGTAACGCTTTTGCCCTTGATAATCCTATGAACCAATAGCACTCAGAAATTTCAGCTGTTGAATAGGAGAAATTTGGTGTCAACAAGTTTTCTTGAACCACTCAAAAATTCAAGTTAGAATCTTCCAAATTCAAATTAAAAAGGATTGTTTAAAGTGAGAAGTGTGTGTTTATTACAAATTCAACATGAAAACATTTGAAGTCGGAGTAAAACAAAATTAAACTTATGTGGTTTCCCAGTTACACCAACAACCACCACTTTGTTAAATAATTCAAAATGGCAGAATTCTGTCAAAACTGAGGACATCAACATTTACGCTAATCGACTACTGTTGCTCCATTTTTGACCGTTTTGTGGAAATTAAGAAATATGAAATTTTGGGCCTCAACTTTAAGCCTAGTGTACATTGACCTTGCAACTGGAAACAACTCAACTGATCAGTTGCTGCTGACACAAACTGATTAGTTGTGCAACTAGTGGCAACTGGGAGCATCCAGCCATGCCTACATTTCCAGAGCGCGCACATCGACACGGCAACTTGGTAAAGCCTAGAGTACATTGACCTTGTAACTGGAAGCAACTGTTGCTTGCAGTTGCTGTCGATGTGCGCGCACGTAATCAGATGCATGCGTGCAACTGACGGCAACCTACTACGTAGTTGCAAGTATGTGTACATCGACGCAACTGAAAGTAGAACATGAGTGACTCGCGGCAACTGGGATTTTTCCAGTTGCCAGTATTTGCAAGTGCGCGTACATCAAATTTGTTTTTCTTAAACAACTGATCAGTTGCTCCCAGTTGCTGCGAGTTGCTTCTAGTTGCCGGAAATGCCAGTTGCCACGTGCGCACACATCCAGTTGCAAGGTTGATGTACGCTAGGCTTTATGGAATAACCCCAATACAAACAATGCAGTAATGAAATTCCAACCCTCAAGATTCTCCTCCGTTATTGATTGTCTTTCCATTTCAATCCAATACATCATTTGCAGTTACCCATAATTTTACTTCACGAGTTGACAAGAAAAAACGACTAAAAGGGGGAATTTGGTAACAAACACCATGTGATTTTTTTTCCGTGCAGCGCAGACAACTTTTTAACCATTCATTTACACACACAAAAAACCATGCATAGATTTTTCAGGTTTTCTGAAGTATTACTGCATTAATGTGGCTGAAATTTCTACAAGGCAGTTTTTTTTAGTTGACATAGGCTTTTAGATACGAGTGGAAATAATGCCGTTTTTAACAGTTTACCAATCATGTATTCTATCTTTCATTTCACTCCAACAGATCGGTACCAGAAAGGCTGCTACGCGATCTCGGTGACAGGACGTCTTCCTAACGTTGTCATACGAGACCTGAAGAGTCGCGGCATAACGTACAGATCCAGAGACACGAGCACAAGATCATGAGGCGTAAAAATATCCAACAACCTAACTCTTTCACTACGGTGCGCCGCTCTCAACAGCTTGAAAGCTGCTGTCAGTGGCTTGCCTGTACACATTAATTTTATTATTATTATTATTATTATTATTTCTTTCTGGTATTCATACCAAGGATTCCTCAATAGTGCTCATTGCACTGTCACTCACAAGCGTGAGGAAACCCATGAAGAATTCGAATTAGAAATGACCAGAGACACCGGGGAATCCCCTTGCTCTTAACAAAAGAATGCTCTGGGATCTTTAGAGTGCGTTACCATTACCTAACACACTGGACCAATGGCTTTTCATCCCTTCCGAAGGATGGAGCAAGTGTGGTTGAGTGCCTTGCCCAAGGGCACAGGTACCGCAGCCGGATTCGAACCCGCAACCCCAAGTTTTCACCCATGATTGCGAGTCAATGACCTAAACCGCTCGGCCACGGTACCCCACAAACCTTGAAAATTGTCAAGCTATTAATATAACCAGGGTTGTAGCTAACACTGTGTTTACACTGGTCCTGAGCTCGGGATCAAGATTGATCCCCTGATAAGAATCCGTCACTGTTAACCGCAATGATCCTGACTGTGCGTTTACGTTCAGTAGTTGATCTCGAGCGTGGTGCCAGAAGTTGCAGTCAAAGGTCATGCTCTATGTGTGCATGTACAGAATAATGTGTGCATACGTACAGTGTGCAAGGCCACTTGAATTTCGCGGGCTTTTCCCCCAATACGGCTGTGGAGCGGATGCGGAAGGATGCGGTAAGATTAATTGCTTATCTAAACCGTAAACTGATCCCGAGCTCAAACCCTTCACCAAGGCGAGACCAAAATCTCGGGGGGCTGATTGGTCCCGAGAGTGTTTACACTCAGTTTGTGATCCGGGGCTGATCCCGAGCTCGGTGTTCGACCCCGAGCTCGGGATCAAGTGTAAACAGGGTGAAAATAACTTTGAGTGCCGGCTAAATCAATGTAATTAATTTGACATTGAAATATTCACATAACAGCTTAATTGTCCATGACCACATAAGGTCAGTCAAAAAGTGGAGATCAATTTTGCATTTGTCTTTTGTTTCTCAGTATATTTGTATGGTATTGTTCAGTTCTGTGGATTATGGGTATGGCTGCTTTTTTTTATTACTATGAATGGATTTTTGTTTAACCAGTTGTGATGACCCAATATCATGGTTCTATTTAGCAGAAAATACTGCTTAGAATTTGTTTGTGCTCGGCAAAAAATGGCAGACTCCCAGTCAAAAGTAATGACGTTTTGGCCGACAACCTGTGCTAAAAAAAATTCCTCCTGCTAAACTGCAGTATTAAAAACAGTGTTGTGCATTGCTTTTGTCATTTCGTTTTAAAATAGGACATATTGTTTCTGATCCAATAAGTCCTTTTATGCAGTAAAAAAACAAATAATAAAGAGGAAATCTTCATGATAAAACAAAACGTTTATTGTGAGCACCATTTCATACACACAAATTAACCAGTATGTAACGGAGAGACTCATCCCCTCCCCCAATACCTCAACACAAATCTCCCCTTTTGTTAAAGGAGCATGACCAGATCACATTTTTTTACCTATTTTTTTTCCATGGGTGTTGAGATTTGGATACCATATTATTTGTCATATTCTGAAATTTCGCGTTCTCAATCCGTATAATA
The DNA here is from genome assembly GCA_037783545.1 of Henricia sp. BOLD:AAB3569. Taxonomy (NCBI): domain Eukaryota; kingdom Metazoa; phylum Echinodermata; class Asteroidea; order Spinulosida; family Echinasteridae; genus Henricia; species Henricia sp. BOLD:AAB3569. The sequence continues at coordinate 4,178,693 of JBBELK010000147.1, read as the reverse complement.
AATACCAGGGATATCTTTTAAAAAACACCTTACATGTAGTTTAGCAAACTAATTTACCTAGTACACTTAATTAAAGCAGTGCAGTAATTACACCAACCCTTTTGCTTCCACGCATAGCCGTGTCCAAATTTGAGATTGCAAATTTCCTGTTTTCATCCCATGGATAGTATTTTGGTTAGGTATTTTATATGATTGTTAGGTTAGAACGAAATCCATTTTCTGGAAAAAGAAGCTCCTTTAACATATCAAGCGACCCTAAAATCTAAAGGAATTCTTTAAAATTCCTTGGATGTTTGAGAGAGAATGGGGGAGGGGATCGGGAGTCGCCCTCTGTCGCATGTTATGCTGCATAAAATCATTCAGAAACATACAAATTTGAAAACAGTTTACAGTTATTGTATAAGCATGTTATTTGTATTTCCAAAGTATTTCCAAAGTAAATAAAAAGCGAATGTGAAACTGACATTTTATGAGTTTTTTCTTGTAGTACCAGCAGTTTCAGATTGTTATTGTTTAAATGTCATTAACTCCCATGTTTGCCTTCAGAAGAAGAACAATACAATCACCTGCTACACCTGAAACATTCTTGCGGTTTTAAAGGTGGTTCTCTTGGAGGGCAAACATGGGAGTTAATGAAGGCCTATTGTATCATTTGCAAAGACCCAATATTTTACTTTATAAAATTGTATGACAAGAAAACCGCAGTGGCAATAGAGCGGTTTCACACCTGTCACGGGTCACTAAACATCTCCCGTGTTTGTCCTCCAGATCGGAAGAAAACAGAGCCTGTGTTTTTCTGCTGGCAGCCACGTGCGTTTTCCCACGTGGCTCTATTGTTCTCTCCCTATCTGGAGGACAAAGACAGGAGGGTCGTGACCTTTTGACCCCATGTGAAAGCACCTATAATAACAAACACGACTAGGTGACACAAAATGAGTTTATTTCTTTCCAAAATAGTAATTATGTAAACAAATTAACTGCTGATGTTGTCTCTAAGAATAAATGTGTGCGCAGACATTCTTTTACAATTAACTCAACACAAGAGCCATGCAAGGATTTTGAAGGTTTTCTGAAGCATTATTATTATTATTATTATTATTATTTCTTTCTGGTATTCATACCAAGGATTCCTCAATAGTGCTCATTGCACTGTCACTCGCAAGCGTGAGGAAACCGGCCATTCAAAATTATAAATTGAAATGGCCAGAGACACCAGGGAATCCCCTTGCTCTTCACGAAAGAATTCTCTGGGATCTTTAGAGTGTGTTACCATTATCTAACACACTGGACCAATGGCTTTACATCCCTTCCGAAGGATGGAGCAAGTGTGGTTGAGTGCCTTGCCCAAGGGCCCCTTTACCGCAGCCGGATTTGAACCCGCAACCTCAAATTTTCACCCATGATTGCGAGTCAATCTAGGCCCATGGAGCTGAAATTTCTGCATACTAGTTTATCAACATTCTTCTGTAGATCATGTTATGCTTTTATTCCCGGAAGCCATGAAAAGTTTAATTTTGCAAATGATAATGCCCTTTAACCCTTTCTCCCTTTCTCTGTAATATTCAAATGAGCATACTGTTACATATTCATAACATGCCTTCCCATAACTCATTGCAAGAGACCCGCGTGAATCAAAATGGCGACGCCCAGGGGAAAGTCACCGACTTTTTCTCGCATGGAAAAACACCGTAATTTGTACAAAAATACGAGTCCGCAATGGCGAGATACTTACAGAAGGGTAAAGTATAGTCTTCAGTTTTTATTATATCGTTTAATTGAGTTTTATAACACTGGTTTGGCGAAATTTAAAACCCGAATTTCGATATGGCAAGTCAAGTGCTGTATTAAAGTGTAAAACTTTACTAAAAGTGCACGTCATGACGTGCAATGCGCAATGACGTGAGGGTTTACAGTCAACTCGACCTTTGGTATTTTTTTCGTATACATTGAACAAAGATTTTAAGGAAATTACCTCCTGGAATCAACACATAATGTAATTTTAAGATATACTTCCCACTTGCACTTTTGTCGCAAATGTTGCTTTTCTGTAGAAAAATCACGTTTTCTTCTTCAAAAATTGCCTTCAGTTAGTGCACAAGATAACCATTCACGCGCGCGCAGCGCCCTCTGTTGTCGCGCTTACGCACAGACCACTCGCCGCGTCATTTTGTGCATTACTTTATGCAGTAATTTTATCATTTATTTATCTCAGAAATGCAACATTTGCGACGGAAGTGTCAGTGGGAAGTATATCTTAGAATTGAATAAGCTATCGATTCCAATATATAAATTTACCCAAATCCGTGTTCAATGTATATGAAAAAAATACCCGACCTTTTGCCAACTCGACTCGAACCAGTCATATCAACTCAACCGGTGTACTTCCAGATAGCTGAAAGTATAGGCACTGCTTTTTATACTGAAAGGATATTATTAAACGCGGCTCCAAACGGAATCTTTAACCAAGTCTTTTCACAGGAAACTGCAATTTTTGGGAAAAATCAAAATCTCTACGACTACACGTTCTACATACCGCAGTGATCGTTATACTCTCAAAGCTTGCGTACATACCTTCTTTTTTCTCCAATCGATGAATTAACCTCGCCGAGCACGCTGTTTATGTAAAAATGGCCAAAATGGCTAGCCGCACTGAATCATGGGAGAAGGTGCTATTCACAATAAATGGTCGAGTTCGGGCAATCTGTTCTTGACATGGGCCACACACGACACGGGCCCGAACGGCAGAAACTAATGAACACGCCTACCTGTTTAATACTCACACATTGGTCGTGTCAAGAAGAGATCCCCCGAACTCGACCATTGATTGTGAATAGCGCCCTCTTTAATCCTAAAGGTGACCAGCTCCCATGATGAAGTGCGGCTAGCCATTTTGGCCATTTATCCTGCAAATATTTGACTTTTGAACCCCCAATATTTGCGATGTCCCATAGCGATGTTTTGAGAGGCTTCGGAGCAGCAGGGAAAACCTCATACAGAAATTCCGAGGCTGTGATAATGACTCAACAGCAGGAGGGGAATCTGGCCTTGGGCTGGGGTCAGTGGTCAAGGATGTCATGGAAGAGGAATGGAAGTTGATGCAATGGGAACAGAGACAGGCTATCGCTGAGATGAAGCTCAGACATGGGCAGATTCAAGATGGGGTATGGACAGACATTGTACATTGTCTAATTTTTGTGTGTTACACCTAAAGGCTGCCGCACACGAGAGCTATATGCTGAGCAAACGGTCATTCGTGGCCGTTTGCCTAGCACTTGGCTCACCGTGTGCGGTGAAATTTGGCTGCATTTCCACCTCACGAAGCTGTGAGACAAAAATCCTGTTTAATTTTTTCAACCTCGTGTGGCAAAAATCTACATGATAGATTTTTGTTTCACGGCTTTGTGAGGCAGAAAACGCAGCAAAATTTAACCGCACGCAGTGAGCCAAGTGCTGAGATAACTCTCGTGTGCGGGTACTACTAAGTATGCGGGTAATTCCCACAATTAGGGGTCCCAGTTACGTACGACACCCTGTGCATCAAAAACCACCACTCATGATCACAAATTCTCAGTAATAGACCATGGCCTGTGATTATAGGGGGCGGCATAATTTTCTTGAATATTTTGTTCTCTGATTCCTGAAAAATATTCAAAACAAAAGACCATAAAGGCTTACATACTATGTATAATTTGTTCCATGGTATTGAATAGGAGTTTGGTATCCCGGGTTACCTACGCCAATGAAAATTTGCTATAGAATGAGTTTGCATTAACCTTGGTGCCATATCTACACACAGACATAAAATTTGAGTGGCATTTGTTCAAATAAAAACAATTATTTTCTACTGGGAAAACACTTTCAATCATTAAAAACACTTTTGGACCCCTAATTTTGGGAATTACCCATGCGTCAAAAAAGTCACAAACATCTGGTATGGCGCCTAATCACCATTGAAATGAAACAACCAAACTTGGGAGGAGAGAAAAATCGTAAGGGCCTATCGGGATTCGAACCGGAGACCTCTGACTCACCGGGAAGACGCTCTACCAGCTGAGCTATAAGTCACAGTTAGTATACTCCCTCACGTTTTCCCTAGGTGTTGCATGGTAGCGTAACTGGGCAAAGTAACAAACGCAACATCTGGTATGGCGCCTAATCACCATTGAAATGAAACAACCAAATTGGAACAACCAAAATTGGGTCCATAGGGGAAAACATGAGGGAGTATACACACTGTGCATTATAGTTCAGCTGGTAGAGCGTCTGCACAGTAAGTCAGAGGTCTCATGTTCCAATCCCGATAAGGCCCTTACGATTTTTCTCTCATCTAAAAAAAAGTCATTTGCCAACGAATTTAACCCAAAATTTCAGATCATGTCAAAAATGCCAGAGTTTTGTCCGAGAGAGTGAAATTTAAAAGCCATACGGGGAAAAAAATTCAATTTTAGAATATGCCACTTTTTACTTAGTGTCATTGCTGGAGACGGTGGCGGAAAGCAATGCAAGTCATAACATCAATATTCTATTCAATATCAACAGCTTCTTGAAGACTTGAACAACGATGTGGTGCACTCCCTAATGGAGGACATCCAGAAGGAATTAATGACGGAAGGTAAGGACTGTAAAAATTTGGGCCATTCACTTAACCACAATTGCTCCATCCTTCGGAAGGGATGTAAAGCCATTAATTCGGTGTTTTGTGTTATGCGCTTAGAAGATCTCAGAACACTCTTTCAAAAAGAGTTTGTCCTTGCGACGACACAGAACAGTCGGCGACAGGCTTTTTGTGACCAAGCTGCGCCTTAGCTACGCTCATCAGCATCAAATTAGTCGGTGATTGTTTTGAGACCTGAGTGTAGCTCCAACAAAATTGTGACGATCGGCATCGGGAGCGCTAAACAAAATCAGTCAAGTGTTGTTTATTATTCGGTATAATGCACCGTGCACCGTTGTATATCCACGACGTGCCGTGGTATATCCACTCGAACTACACGTAATGTGCAAAAAGTAGGAACGGTTGTACAGAATGAATAGAGGGTTGCCGTGCATTATCCTCTCGAACTACACGTTGCGTGTTAAAGCGGGCACTTTCATGGCGAGTTAGCCAGCTGCTCAATGGCGCGTGATTCAACGCTAATTTGTAAGTTCAGATGACGGGAATTTCTGGTGTTTTCAAAACAAATAATGAATGTTTAAAATATGTGCAGTAGAACAAATAATTTAATTCGGTGACAAATTTATTGTTCTATTCCACTCGGCTTCACCTCGTGGAATAAAACATTTAATCTGTCACCGAATGAAATTATTTGTTTTACTGCACGAATTTTAAGCATTCATTATTTGTATATTTAGTACTTTTATAAAAGTACTTTTATAATAATTACAAAATATATCCAACTTTATTTTGACGATCCATTGTTTATTATTGTTTCCAGAGAGCGCAATCATTGCAGAATACGAAGCCAGCCAGCAGTTAGCTGAAGCATCACTCAGTGCAGCGGTAGAACAACTAGACTCAGACGGAATCTGCTGTCCTATTTGCAAAAGGTTAGTTTAATTTATTAACAAAAATGTTAAATTCAAATGTAAGAAATATAAAATTTTTGTACAAATTATTGATCACAGCGATCTTTAAGTGTTTAGATGTCCTAAGATAAATTGTGTTTTTATTGTGAATTCTGTTCACATAAGAGAAATCTTTTCATTCAATTAGTTAAACATTGCTAGTTAACTGGACATTCCACTGGTTCGGAGTGCGCTGCGCGTTGCAGACCGAGCACAGGAGTTCAGACTTGGGCAAGTCTACGCCTTGAATTATTGGCGGTCCGCCAATAATTTGAAATATTGACAGTAATTGTTCGATAACTAAACGTTAGTTGTTTTTTTTTCGCTCATGTCTAATTTGAAAGCGAATAACTTTCATGTTTGTAGAAAATTATCACTTAAAAAAAAATATTGTTGAAGGTTCCACACCAAAAATGCACAGACTGTAAACATTCTTGTATCAAATGTTGATTTTTTTCCTCCTCTTTATTTTTGTTATTTCCCAGGAGCCCTCTGATGCTGAGCAAAGGAGTGATTTTCTGTTCTTGTGGTGCAAGAATAAATACGGAGGTAAGAATCTTTAAATAATATTTAATCCAGGCCAATTTTTGGCACTTTGAGAGAAGAACAAACTCGTCACACCCTTCTTTGATGACATTGAGTGTTGCCACCATTTTTAAAAGAACAAAACAAGTACAAAATCCAGGGTGCTCCAGCCAAAAACGTGAAATCTAAGATGGTCGCCACTTTAGCTGTAAAAATACATTTTTGACTGTAATTCTGTCATTTTGTCATCTTTTAGATGGTTATGGTGTCTATCCCTATGTTTTGAAGGTCAATAAACCCAATTATGATAAGTTACTTTAACATGAAAGTTAACACGTATGCCTTGTTTGCAGGATGTCGTGGGTTCGAATCCCACCCGAGCATGCTATGAAGTTTTTTTATAGTGTCTCGGGAAAGCACTGAGTATACAGTGCTAATATATACATCCGGTAAGGGCAATACAAACCCTGATTAACTTTCATTCTCCCAGACGCAAGCTAAATCAATTACTAATTATCTCAATGTTACATAATTTCATCTAAATTTCATTTTCTCCAACATTTCTGCAAGGACTAACACACATGTACACATGAATGATATTGTAACATTAAAAATACAAATTGTTAATTCAACATTCAGAATTGTGAAAAATCTTGTTTTTTTCCCAAAAATGATCGCCAATCATGGACTCTGAGCTGCATTGATTTAATGGTTTGTAAAGCAATGGTTGTGGCTTGCAACCCAAAGTTAATAAGAGTCTGGTGCCAGCTTCACTTGTCGTGTTTGGGGTTCACGACTTAATACGTCCCCTGTGCACTTCGGTGTGAGTAAAGAGGGTTGCTGGTTCCACTCGTCGTGTTTGGGGTTCACGACTTAATACGTCCCCCGATGAAAATTAAAGTCAGTTTAATGCAACTACTAATCTGCTTGTGGTAGAAATATGCATTTTTTCCCAAGAAAGTCTTATTTTAAGAACAACATGAGTTTATTTATTATTTATTTATTTCTTATTTATTTCTTATTTATTTCTTATTTATTTCTTATTTATTTCTTATTTATTTCTTATTTATTTCTTATTTATTTCTTATTTATTTCTTATTTATTTCTTATTTATTTCTTATTTATTTCTTATTTATTTCTTATTTATACTGGGGAACCTATTTTCAGTTTATAAAAACTGTTCTCCCATAGGTCCCAGTTAACAGTTAAAGTATGTGAAAAATTAAACATTAAAAAAAACAAGAATAATTGATTAAAAATACAATCACAAAACAATTACAGATTTTGAGAGAGGTGCTCCTTAAACGTGTTTAAGCTTGTTTGCACACCCTGAAATTGAAACGTTCTCTTACCAAATTCTGTCCTTGGGCAAGGGAGACAAAGATTACCTGCTACACAATGCCTAGTTCGATAAGAGTGTTGTTCACTAACATAAGGGTCTTTCTATAAATTAGGGGTCCAAAAGTGTGACATTTGGTGTCCCCCGTTACACCTGAAATGTGTTATTTTTTTGTACAAAAATCATTAAAATGGCTTTTAAACCATTTTGTATGAATTGTACTTTATGTACTCACTCTTTGAGATGGAAAGTATTTAAATAATGTGTCCTGAATTTACAAAAACAAGATGTAAAATGTAAAGGGGGACACCTACATTGGACCCCTAATTTATAGAAAGACCCCCAACAAAACAAACTGCTAAGGTATGTTGGAACGATACCACTTAAGCATTTGTAAACCGTTACATTAGTAAACCATTAGTTGAGTTTACCGAGGCCAATGGCCTCTTGCCCTACTGAGTTGGCCCTGAAACCCCTTCAAGATACACTTTGAGGCCAATTTGGCCACCATGCCTTGTACTTTTAAATTTCACGAGGCTTGTATACACTAATAATCAGTACACATTTGAAACACAACTTGGTGTTGTTCCCCTCCAGTTGGCCTCAGCGCCCTTTGAAATTAGACAAAGCCTGGAGCAGTCTGCACCCCCTGTCCCGTACGTGATAAAAATATGTACATACATATGGGTCATTCTATAAATTTGGGGTCCAATTTTTCTGTCCCCTGTTACGTCTGGCATCTTGTAAAATGTTGTATTTTGTAAATTCAGGACATATTCTTTAAATGCTTTCTATTTCAAAGAGTGATTTCACAAAGTACAATTCATAAAAATATGTTTTGAAGGCATTTTTAATAATACTTGTTTGGCAAATGGCAGTATGTCAGGTGTAACAGGGACAGGAAAATGTCACACGTTGGACCCCAAATTTATAGAATGACCCATATGCATTATTACCACGTACGTATGTATTTTTTTTAAAAGCACAAATACTATGAATTGTAGGATAGGGCGACAAATCGTGTTTAAAAAAGCTATATTAGGGCGACCTGCTCAATAGGGCGACATTTTGGTGTCGCCCTAATATTTTTGAGTTTAAAATTAATTTGTTTAGGTCAAAAACAATTTTTTTTAGGTCGAGAACCATTTTTATGGGGACTGGAGTCGTTTCTCTTCGGTCTGTGACCATCTCCGGAAGCTTTGGGTAAAAAAATAAGGTGTCATTTTGAGCGACTCTTGCCGAAATTTCGGTGGTCCCCGGTGAGAGTCTTGCCGAAGTGTCGCCCTATTGCGGCATCCAGCGTTCTTTAAATACTCGAAGTTAGAACACATCATTGGTAATCTCAAAAATCAGAAATGTTCACAGATTTACAAATAACTTACACAATATAAACATGATGACCGTAGTAAACTTCCCCCAAATATTTTTGGTTTTGTTTTAAGTGCTATAGTTTTTGAGAAATGAGTTAAAAACAATTACTTCGCCCCAAAAGCCACCTTGCCCTAAAACCACTTCACCCTTACACCGCTTCATCTGAATGCCACTTCGCCCCAAAACACTTCGTGCACAGGCTGTAGTGGTTCAGGGTGAAGTGGTTCAGGGCGAAATGATTTTGGGGTGAAGTGACCGTAAAGCCTTTTTTTACTGTTTTCTCAAAAGTTAGACAAAGTACGGAGCTGATTTTTGCTCAGGTTGGTTTTAATCATTCATATCTTCAATCACACGGGGGAATAAGAGCAGATAGAGCGTGTGTTTTGCCTTTAAATGTCCCCTCTGGGTCTTCGTAATTGAGTGAGTTTCATCAGTTTTGTTCAAGAGGGTGAGATTTAAAAGCCATATGAAAAAAACCTCTAAATTTAAGAATTTGTCACTTTCGACTTTGCATTCTCCATTGTCAAGGAAATGGTCTATGTCTGAGGTCCCTTTGTGCACCTCTTGTTGAGTTGCACGAAACGATCAAGATGGTTTGCAATAACATTAGGGGTGATACTGCAATTCTTCAGACGCTTTCGGAAGCAGCTTGCACATTCCAGTACCGTCTCCAGCAATGTATTGACATTAAAGGAGGCCAAGCCAGAAGTGGCGAATTCTTAAATTTACCCTTTTTTCGTTTGGCTTTTAAAGGCAGTATACATCATTGGTAATGTAGAAAATCAGAAATGTTCACAGATTTACGCCTAACTTACACAATATAAACATGATGACCGTAAAAAACTTCCCCCGAAATTAGTAAAACAATTAGTTTTCGTCTCATGAGACGAAAATTCAATTCGCCCCAAAACCATTTCGCCCAAGTGCCATTTCGCCCTAAATTACTTTGTCCAAACACTACATCGCCCAAATGCCACTTCGCCCCAAAACCACTTCGTGCACAGGCCGTGGTTCAGGACGAAATGGTTCAGGGCGAAATGTCTGCAAACCCTTTGACTGTTTTCTCAAAAGTTAGACGAAGTACAGAGCTGGTTTTTGCTCAGGTTGGTTTTAATCATGCATATCTTCAACCACACAGGGCGATAAAACTATTTGTAACAGTTTACCAATCATGTATACTATCTTTAAATATTGCCCTCTAGGACAAAGCTGATGAAACTCACTCAATACAATTTGTCAGGCCTTGTTTACATAATCTGAAATTTTGGTTTAAATTCGTTGGAAAATGATAGTTATTTGAGATCAAAAGTAGGACATGTTTCTGTACACCACGTACCTTTGTAGTACCTTTGAAGGTGTTTTGTTTTTTTAAAACGTTTATTCATACACAAAAACATGCATACATTTTTGCATATCCTTTCTGATGTCTATAAATCCTGTGTATACTGGTTTTATCTTACAGCAAGATTGTCTAACTTTAGCCAACGTCAGACAACAACTGGAAGGTGGAGTAGGACAGCACAGTAAAATATGCCATAGCCAGCCAGACTTCACGATCACCGACGCTTTCAGCGCACAGAATCTTGTATTATCATGTCAGGTAAGACTTGTAATAATTCATGAGTTTCTACAAGGCTTGGGCGATTCCACGCCAGAATCGAGTAGAATCAATTCCACTTTGAAAATCGGAATCGTGAGTTCCAGGTTTTTGAGGAATCGATTCATAATAAACCGTATCAAATAGCCGCCATCTTGCGGGGCAGTTTCTTTATTCCATTAGGACATGCATGGTCGCACATTTTGTGCTTACATTGTTGAACAGGCTTGGGACGGCCTACAATGTAACAACTGTCCGTCCCGGTTACGAGCGTATATTGGAAAATTGTACACAGGGTTTTTAGAAAGGCATGTTGTCACACTATTTGTAACCCTTTTTGGGCCTAAGTTATCTCTTCAGAACGACAAACTTATTTATTTTATTTTGAGACCAGACAAAGGTATTTTCTGGAAATTATGGTCTGTGTTGCCAAAATGTCCCCTTTACCGTGGAAAGACTCAACTCTAAATTCGCCAATATTCAATACTGTCCTAGTCCCCATTTGAGTTTAGTTTGCACATTTTTATTTTATTTCCTTATTTGTTTAGTTATTTTCGTTATTTATTTTTAACTGTTTCGGTTTCAGATTTGCGACTTCCTGTACATTGTCATTTGATACTGGGTCTTCCGTGATTCTGGATTTAAAAGAAAAAAAATATTTTTGGACAGACCTCATCTTCAGAAGATTGGAGTCCTGTGGAAGACATTAAATATGTTTATGTAAATACATGTACTTAATATATTTATATTTTTTTGTATTTTGTGTAGTATTGACTGGATTTGCTTTATGTATCAACACTGAGAAAGAGAAATGTTTTTAACGACCTGCAGACAACTGGGTAATTTATACACAAACAAAGCATGCTAATTGAGATAAAACGTAATTTCATGGCCCAGGTAAGCCAATATGTATGTCTAATTGTTTGTTTTTTGTATTTATGTTCTATTTTTAAAGAAAGATCAAAATAAAGTTCATCAAAACTTGTAAAATAATTTCTTTTGACTTGCTTTTGGGAGTTTATCTAGACTGGCCTGGAAAGTCCAACACCCCACCCCCAAATGTAATACAGGAGGGGTATTTGAGATGCTTACACCCAGAAGATGCAAAACGAAGGACAGTGGTATTTGTTTGACTTGAGGAAAATTTAAGCCGGCGCAACACGAAAATAGTTTTCCCTAAAAGGTAATGTTAAACCTTGTCAATGTTCACAGACAACCGATTAAGGAAAATATGTGTACACCCCAATTTGCTCCCTCACAAAACCAAATTTTCCATGTTTTTTTACTTGCAATTTCCGCACAGTTACTAGGTGACGTCACTACACCGAGCCTTCCATCAGAGACCTAGTTGGGGCAGACATGTGTAAGCTTATCAAATGCCTCAAGGGAGGGGATTTGGTGTGAACCGACAGTCAAAATTTTGGGACAACACAATGATTTATCAGGGTTAATTTTATTTACAAAAATACACACAAACCAGTAAATTTAGTTGGCTTATTATTAACTAACAACTTACTCTTTCGCGTTTAGGTCGACCGGTTATGGGTAAAAAAGGCGTATTAGGACGACCGACAGCCGGTCGTGCTTCAAAAACCATTTTCGTCTAGGTCGCAAAACATTTTTTTTCAGAGAATTAGGTCGAGAAAATGGGTGTCAATTCATGAGTTTCTTTCCGACAATTTTGTGGTTTTAGTGGTCTCAGTGGTCTCTGTAAGCACTCTACCCAAAAAGGTCGTCCTAATACGGGAAGAAAAATAGTTATCAAACCACTGAATGTGACAATTTATGTTTGTGTGAGCTAGCGCTGTTATGCACTAAAACCATTTTTTACCTCATTTCAAAACTGTTATTCAACATGTTTAGAGAAACAAAAAACTTGTTTTTCTTTCACTTTTTACTGATGAGTTCCTACATGTAAATAGACAGTACTAACATTGCCTTTTAATTTGCAAACCAAAAATAGCCCTCAAGCATGTAAAATGACATGTTCAATAACGAAACTTTCCGCGCGAAGCATGATGCAATCACACTACTCACAATAGTTAGGGATATTGGTGCGGTTAAATTTTGGATTTTGTTTTCGCCTATTCCTGTGACAAGGTCTGTCATGCAGATACAATTGTCAAATCATACACAAAATCATTCAAGTGGAATGCATACTCAATAAAATATCTGCATGCACCCCACAATATCCCCAACTTATTGGTGTGCAACTCCAAAGAGCCTCTGAAGTATTTTGAATAAACCGGTTTGTACGGTAGCAATGCACATATGGTTTATGTCCAAAATTGTTGGTGTCCCAGTTACGTACGACACTCTCTGCTTCAATGGACTGTGATCATAGGGAGCAGCATCATTTTTTTCAATATTTTGTTCTCCGATTCCTGAAAATATTTAAAACAAAAGACCATAATTTGTTCCATGGTATTGAATAGGAGTTTGGTGTCCCGGGTTACCTACGCTAATGAGTTTGCATTAACCTTGGTGCCATATTTACACCCAAACATTAAATTTAAGTGGCATTTGTTGAAATAAAAATAATTATTATCTACTGGTAAATCACTTTCAATCACTAAAAACACTTCGAAATCTTAAAAAGCATGTCACACTTTTGGACCCATATATGTGTACCATATAAAATTTGTGGAGCAAATTGTATCACATGGTTAAAACAACGGACATTGTAACTCTATGTTGCCTCATGAAGCACACGTGACAGGCTGAACAGTTAATAGATTCCTTTTGTAACATTCCAAACTGCAGAGAGGAACTCCGGTCTTGGAGCAGGAGTATTTCTTGGGGTTACTGCAGCCTGAAGCTCCACATAGGATTACTGCCTTTGGAAGTCTAGACAAAACACAAACATTAAAAAAGATGTGTACCAAACAGGTGCAATCACATTTTTTTAATTCAAAGAACACTTTTGCGTACAACTTTTTCGTGTATTGCCATAGGAATGCACAACAAAAATTGAACGTAAAAACATCATTCTTTGTCCAGTTTTCAGAAAAAATTACCGCATCTATATGACAAAATATAGGGAGCTTTCACATGGGGTCAAAGGTCACGACCCTCCCGTGTTTGTCCTTCGGGTGGGGAGAGAACAATAGAGTTACGTGGGGAAACGCATGGGCTCTATTTTTCTCTTCCGATCTAGAGGACAAACACAGGAGATGTTTAGTGACCCGTGACACCGCTCTATTGATTGCTTTCCGGTGACGTCACGCCTTTCATGACCAACGTGGCTTGAGTGATTACCGGGCAAGAAAAACACATTGGTTGCACCTCTGTTACTTAACCTTGCTTTATGTTGTTGCGCCATGGCTGTTGTATCGATAAAGATAAAAATGTATTTCTTCAGGCTAAAAATCGCGATCAAGTAAAAACACTTTCGTTTTTACAAGCTGACTACATGCTCAATAATTTGAGCGTATCGCAATGCGCGCGTGCGGAATTTTTTACGAGTGTTTACGTGCATTCCCGGATGTTCTACGTCACGGAAAGCAATCAATTGCTGCAATTGATATTTTTTGTTTAGTTTGTATCTGCTTTTCAGCAGGTCATATTTCTTGTTCTCTGTGTAACAAGTTTCACTTGTCTTTTTGTTTTAGCACGTCATTTGTTTTTTTGGTATATTTCTCCTTTAACCACTTCGCGACAGGGAACTGCATATTCAGTTCTAAGTGCGAGTGTCTTGGGGCGGTTATACAGAATTAGACCAGAGCTGGTTTTTGACATGTGACTTGACTCTGGAGAAAATGACTTGGGAAATAAAATTGATTTACGACTTGAAATAAAAACTAGTCATCAAGTCTCCAGCCCCAGAGACATATTGCATGACCAAAACTGCTAGTGCAGTCTCCCGCTCCAGGGGAATAAATTGGAAAATGCCTATAACTAAAATGCAATTTCTGAGCAAAGAATTAAAATCGTAATAATTTTTGGCCTTAAAATTATTTGACTATAAATCCAAACTTACTGTTCCACTTGCTTCTCCAAAGGAAACTGCATGCCGACTGGAAAGGACAGGGTCGCTCCGTCTGCATTACTCGTGTAGTGGATACGAGGTTTATTAGCTCCTCGTCGCGATCTCATCTAGAGTGGCAAAAATAGTTACAGCGTGTTTACATTTGATCCCGAACTCGGGATCAGCTCTGGATTACAAACCGAGTGTAAACGCTCTCAGGACCAAAATTGGCCTTGGATTAGACCCCGAGATTTGGCGGAGGGTCGAACCCCGAGCTTGGGATCAGTTTGCGGTTAGATAAGCAATTAATCTTTACCACATCCATTCCACAGCCTTTGTGGGGGAAATTCAAGAGGGCATGACCTTTGATTGCAACTTCTAGCGCCATGCTCGAGATCAACTAGCAGCACTCCGAATCATTGCAGTTATTTTATTTATATACCACAGCGGAGGGACCGCCAATTACAGGAATGGGAGCAAGTGTGGTTGAGTGCCTTGCTCAAGGGCACAGGTGCCACAACCCGTCACGGCCAGGAATCGAACCTACATTCTAGTACTAGCACAGGAACTTAAGTTCGACGCACTAGACCGCTCGGCCATAACACCGACACATTCTGATCACGATTGTGATCGTATCACAGTAGAATGGCAAAAGTGGTTTGGGTCATTGACTCGCAATCATGGGTGAAAACTTGGGGTTGCGGGTTCGAATCTGGTACCTGTGCCCTTGGGCAAGGCACTCAACCACACTTGCTCCATCCTTCGGAAGGAATGTAAAGCCGTTGGTCTAGTGTGTTAGGTAATGGTAACGCACTCTAAAGATCCCAGAGCATTCTTTCGTGAAGAGCAAGGGGATATTCCCCGGTGTCTCTGGCCGTTTCTAATTCTACATGGGTTTCCTCACGCTTGCGAGTAACAGTGCAATGAGCATGCACTGTTGAGGAATCCTTGGTATGAATACCAGAAAGAAATAATAATAATAACACGCATGTGACCCCATCTCGTAATTAATCGTATTACAACCATCCCATAAGCCCCTGCTTGAAAACGACGCTGCAATGTTCTGCGTGGCATGGGCAAGCGTTGTTTTGACGCGCCGCTCAATCCACATGGAGCATTCAGAGCATCAGACACTCGACGCGCATGTTTGTCCAGGCAGCAAGTCGATTACGACCTCGTAATCATGTGAAAGCCTCCGGTTTAAAAAATAAAATACCTTGGCTCCTTTTAGCTTGCTGTCTTGTTTCTTCAGTAGCCTAGCTATCGTTTGTTTCTGTCAACACAAAGATGGGAAAAAAAGACACAAAAGCCTGCATTGTGTTTTGTAAAAGAAACTGTTAAGTGCATCACGTACAAATTAAAGGAGCGTGACCAGATTTTTCCGAAAAATTAATTTCGTTCTAACCTAACAATCATATAAAATACCTCCCTAAAATACTATCCATGGGAAGAAAACAGGATATTAGCGATCTCCAATTTGGATGTGGAAGCAAACAAATTGGTGTAATCACTGCACTACTTTATGTAGGAGGATAAATTAGTTTACTAAACTTCGGTGGATTTTTGACGATATCCCTAGAATTATATGGATTTAGAGCGCAGAATTTCAAAACGGCAATGAGAAAAATATGACACATGGTATGGCAGCAAAATTTCAACACCCATGGGAAAAATGGGGGCATCAAAAATGTGATATGTAGTCGCCCGCATGTACTGTCCAATATATTCAGCGGCACGGGAATAGTGTACAAAAAATATTTCAGCAGGCTAAGGGATAAAGGCCCACTGTATTATTTGCAACAACCCAAAATCTTACTTTACAAAAAGTCAAAGATTTTCCACCTGATATGGTGTTTTTGGTACCAATTTCTGTCCGTTTGTAGGTTGGTGGGGATTTGGTGTATCGTAGAAAGCAGCAAGCCATGGCGGCTTCGCTGTTCTAGTTTTACATAATTTTTTTCAGGTTTTTTTTGTTGAAGTGAACACTAATTTCTTTGAAATATTTTCATGTACTCAAACAATATATGGGCGCAGTGAAAACACGCCTGGATTTTCACAATTTTCTAAGTTTTAAAGCCGGGCTGAAAGCTTGAAGCTACTTGGCGAGGAAAAAAGTTATTTTATTAAACGGATGTTACTTGATAAAGTTGCGTGTTTCTTGTCTTTATTGCTGACTTTATATTAGTGAGAAAAATAAAAAACTAGACCGTGTTCGTCAACCGGCAACAGGCCAAAATGAAAAACGGGGTGATGATGTCATAATGATATGCATTGACCCCGCTATGTCATAGCAAGGAGACAGTCACTATTTTGCAAAGCAAGTTGCATGCTTTCCGCATGGCATAAACCTTCAGTCGTTATTTTTCTCTAAAAGTTTTCAAAGTTTTCGGTGTATTTTCTCAGTGGTTGTTACACTGAATTCATTTTTGATATGAATAAAATGCCAGCTTCGTGCCTTGGTGGTGGTAACACTTGCAACTCTGTGGAAAATCCGCGGTTCCGTGCGTGCATACAACGTATTTGCTACGAGGAGCTATAGGTACACGACCATAGTCAGTAAAGCAGCTCTGTGTGTCTCCTCGCTATGACATCACACACATAGCTCAAGTTGATTGACGTGACCTTTCAGTTTGGCGTGAAAAGAGTCTCGGAAAAAGACTGACTTTTTCAGGATGAAATTCTGAATAAAATGTTCTTAGTCGTAAATGATTATATAAAGAAAGGAATAGTGTTGAAAACCATGAAAGTGAAGGGAGATTTTCACCCCCTTTAAACATCCAGCTGAGTAGTCAGCCGTGCATACCTTATGTTCCTCCACCTTCTTGTGAGCCTGAACCCGTCTCTTCTGAGCCTTTTCTGCTTTTTTCTCAATCATTTCTTCTGTCATCTCAAGAGGCTTGGCACCGCTGGGCAGCTGCATTAACTGTTTCTCTTCCTCCACGGACATCCCATGGAGCATTGCTCTCTGAGGGGAAAATAACATTTATTTCCGCAGGCCTCTACGTTATGAAAATAAGGCTGGATTCACACTGAGCCTTTTCGCACGTCAACTTGACACGTGTCCCTTTCAGAGAAAGCGGTTTGAAGGGAATTTGGAATGAAACTATACGCACTGAAAATCACTGAAAATCTAGTGCGTCGAACTCAAGTTCCTGTGCCAGTACTAGAATGTGGGTGCGATTCCGGGCCGTGACGGGTTGTGGCACTTGTGTAAGGCACTTAATCACAATTGTTCCGTCCTTCGGAAGGGATGTAAAGCCGTTGGTCCAGTGTGTTAGGTTTCGGTAACGCACTTTAAAGATCCCAGAGCATTCTTATGTGAAGAGCAAGGAGAGGGATTCCCCGGTGTCTCTGGCCGTTTCTAATTCAACTTAGAAGTTTATAGTTATTCGAATTTCTATGTTAATTGTCCCATTCCTGTAATTGGCAGTCCTTTCGCTGTTGGATGTGGTGAATAAATAAATAAATAAACTCTCTCCACCCAAGTTGATTTGTGTCAAAATTACGTGCAAAAAAAGCTCAGTGTCGGAGCCAGGACACTCTGGCGTTGATTTTGTCTGAATTTCAAAGGGCACCTTTGTGCCAAAAATGATATTTAATTTTTATGCATTTTTTTTCTTTTCATTTAGAGTACCGAATTGTATTTCAGCAACTACAGAAACCTAAGACTAAGCTTTGTTTAAAGGCAGTATACATGATTGGTATCTCGCAAATCAGAAATGTGCACAGATTTACGCCTAACTTACACAATATAAACATGATGACCGTAGAAAACTTCCCCTGAAATGGTTTTGTCTGAAGTGCTATAGTCTTTGAGAAATGAGCAAAAGAAATAGTTTTCGTCTCATGAGACGAAAATTCAATTTGCCCCAAAACCATTTCGCCCAAGTACCATTTCGCCCCCAAACCACTTCGTCCAAACACTACATCACCCAAATGCTACTTCGCTCCAAAACCACTTCGTGCACAGGCCGTGGTTCAGGGCGAAATGGTTTTGGGGCGAAATGACTGCAAACCCTTTGTTGACTGTTTTTTCAAAAGTTAGACGAAGTACAGAGCTGGTTTTTGCTCAGGTTGGTTTTAATCATGCATATCTTCAATCACACTGGGGGATAAAACTATTTGTAACATTTTACCAATCATGTATATGCTATCTTTAAAGATACATGTAGTATACATATTAGTAAACTGTTACAAATAGTTTTATCCCCCTGTGTGATTGAAGGTATGCATGATAAAAACCAACCTGAGCAAAAATCAGCTCCTTACTTCGTCTAACTTTTGAGAAAACAGTCAAAAATGGGTTTAGAGTCATTTCGCCCTGAACCACTTCGCCCAGAAGCACAGCCTGTGCACGAAATTGTTTTGGGGTGAAGTGGATTTTGGACGAAGTGGTTTGGGGGCGAAATGGTTTTGGGGTGAATTGAATTTACGTCTCACAAAACGAAAAATAATTGTTTTGCTCATTTCTCAAAGACTATAGCACTTCAGACAAAACCGTTTCAGGGGAAGATTTCTGCCGTCATCATGTTTATATCATGTAAGTTATGTGGAAATCTGTGAACATTTCTGATTCTTCGAGATACCAATCATGTGTACTGCCTTTAAACATTGAGTATTCTTGGCCAGAACATCAAAAATACCCTACACGAATCCAAGTTTCAGTGTTTAGACTCATTTCGAAATTAATTCGATTAAATTTACTGCCGTGACTTCTTGACTTGACTTGGGACTCAAGCAGAGGGATACTCGTTACAACCCTGGGCCCAATTTCATAGAGCTGTTTAACAGCCTATTTTCCGTCAACCGAGCGTCAGGCTATTTCATAGACATCGTTAACGGTAAGCAACTGAAACCTGCCTTAACCGCAGAGCCAAATTTTGCTCAAGATAGTGACGCAACAATGGCGGTTTCCAAGCGCGCGCATGCTTAAGCACGCCGCGGCTGTGAAATAGCCTTAACGTTAGCACAACTTTTCTGCTACAGTAAGCACACGTTTTCAGCTAGCGCTTAAGCAGCTCTATGAAATTGGCCCCTGGTTATACCTGCCGAGCTGTTAACAACGTGGGATCCTTGGCACGTTTGATTTCCCCAAAATCATCCAGTTGCCCCGCCTCCAAGGCATCAAGCCACGCCTCTTCCTCATCAGCATTCTCAGATGGGGATCCATGGTGCGAGGTAGGTGGTGTTTGATCTGCAGAAGAGGAAATGTTACGAAATGGAATGCCTCCTAATTCCCATATACCAATGTCCCAAGATAAGAAGAGTGACCCTTCCTAAGACGTGTCTTAATTAGCGGTTTGTGAAATCGGTGCCTGGATTCGAACCCACAACCTATAGAATTACCTTGCCAAGGAGTAAACCTTTCGCCTTCGTCTTCATCATCTTGCACAGCAACTTCAAGTTGTTCTTCGTTATCATCATCAACTACATCGTTATCATTATCATCATCAATGTCATTTTCTTCCTCCTCAATGTTGTCCATGTCATTTTCTTCCTCCTCAATGTTGTCTGCGTCATCTTCACTCGAGATGTGCGGAGAAATGACACGGTCATAACTGATAAGAATGACAAAATGCAATGAAACTGCTATTAAGATACATCTCGTCAGCAATACGCACACCAAATTCGTGCCACGAAATACGCAGCTCCATGCCTTTGATATGGAGCTGCGTATTTTGTAGCGCATATTTGGCGCGCGCGCTTCGCTGACGAGCCTGTGCCTTTAACATTTTGCTCAAAGGTTACTTTTTGGGGGAGGGGGGTGGGGGCGGAGGGGGGAGCTGGCAAATTTTGTTCTCTAGAAATGAGATTTGAAGTTTAAAGGCCCTGTGTATCATTTGCAAGATAAAAGCCTGAAGAAATTTTAGCTACTCAGATGCATCAATGCTTCAGAAAACCTTGAAAATCTATATATGGATTTTGTGTACAAGTAAATGGTAAAAAAGTCTTGTGCACAGGACTTTTTTAGAAACTCACCTTCGGTTGTCAATTTCCAACATGAAATAAGTTTGGACGAAAATAAATTCATGTGGTGTTTGTTACCATTGCTATCAACACTTTGAATAAGGTTTTTCTTTTCAACTCGTGAAAAACAAAATTGGGTCATTGCAAATGATACAATGGGCCTCGATACATCATTTGCATGGTGGATTCTTGTATAGCCCACATATCTACGGCTGGATCCGAATTAGTGGCTTTGGCTATGGCTGTTGCTACGGGCAGTCAATGAAAGTCCTTAGAAACAGCATAGCAACAGCCGCAGCCGCAGCCACAGCCAAAGCCACTAATTTGGATCCAGCCTACCCTACAGGGTAGATATGGTGCTGTTGTCATGATTACCGCTGCCACCTGGAAATCACCAGAACCATTTTGCTTCATCTAGGTGGCTGCCTGGCTATAAGGCACACAACCCTATCACTAGTATCAGCAGTTAGATTGTGGCATTCCCCCTAACAGCTCCCAAAATATCACTTGGGTTGACGAGGCAATTAAAATTAAGTGTCTTGCCCATGGACACAAACACATTGGCACATGCAAGTTGGGCTCGAACCCATAACCCATCGATCACAAGCACGACTGTGTACCCACTAGACCACAAATTCTCCATCCACCTTTTTGTTCCCAGTGTCTGTCCCCCGATCTTGATTTTCAGCTTGAGTTGTGGCTTTCCCGACGGGTCGCTCATGATGGGTTCGGAAGATAACACCGCCTCGGGGCTGTGCATCGGGCTGGAGCTTTCATAGTGACCGCGTTTGTGCTTGTGCTTCTTGTGGTGCTTGTGTTTTTTATGTTTTTTGTGCGGACTGCTGGAAGAATCTGTAATTGAACAAACAAAAATGAACTCATTAGACAAATAAGAGTTCTTCTAATATTTAGAGAAGTATTTTTCATTGTCACCTAATTTATTATCATTATTATTATTTCTTTCTGGTATTCATACCAAGGATTACTCAAAAGTACCCATTGCACTATCACTCGCAAGCGTGAGGAAATCCATGAAGAATTAGAAATGGCCAGAAACACCGGGGAATCCCCTTGATCTTCACGAAAGAATGCTCTGGGATCTTTAACGTGCGTTACCGTTACCTAACACACTGGACCAACGGCTTTACATCCCTTCCGAAGGATGGAGCAAGTGTGGTTGAGTGCTATAAGCTTACTCAAGGGCACAGGTACCGCAGCCGGGGGGAGGTTCGAACCCGCAACCCCAAGTTTTCACCTGTGATTGTGAGTCAATGACCCAAACCACTCGACCTAAGTATAACTGCTTGCATTAAAATCAAAATCAGTTGGATCCCGCGCATCACCGCACCGGACCTTTTGAAAATTCGTCTTCTGCTACATCAAGACTTGCCGGCCTGGCTTCGTCTTTATGCCTGCCCATTCTCCTGATTGCTGGTTTGCTGAAAGCCTAAAAAATCAAAGCAATGTACAGTATTTTACACACAAAATATAACACATGCACATGTTGATGTTTATGCTGAAGCATTGCCCTTTAACTTTTTGGGCCTCTTGCAATAATACAACCAAAATAAAATTGAAACAAATATAATTTAGACTTCAGCCCCCAAATTTTGTGTATTGTTTTTACATTAGTGTTTTATTTTTCAATTTATTTTTGTATTTACCTAAAGAAAATTCTAAAGATTATATTTTTTTTGGAAAAGAAATTATTACTTGACGATTGAGCGAGACTAAAATCCATAAGAAAATGGCGGATCAGCAGACTTTCGTTCGGAACCGAAACGAAAAGACTTTGCTTTTTCACCGGTTCATTTCGTAGGCCCTAGGCTCATATTTGAGTAAAGAATGGAGACCGATGTGAGTAGTGTTCGTCGTGCTGCTGGTGTTAGCATCGAAGGTAAGAAAATTAATTAAATAGGGCCTACGTTTTGCTTGCAAACGTAAGTTTACGTTATGACGTCTTACTGCTGCTGTTGCTGTTGATGACGTACATCTCGCCCCCGGCCCGGGCCCCTGGCAAACTCGCCTCTAGCTTAGCTGTTCGCCCCTTACCTACTCGCACCTTTCCCAAATCGTATGATGATTAGTCCAAAGTTCGTTGACCCGTATCTCAAAAATTAATTGACCGAATTACATAAAATTTCAGTTCTCGGGGTTTCTCAAGGAGTCCTATCAGCACACTAAATTTCATTTCAATCCGTGATGGTCAGGTCCAAAAGCTCGTTGAATTGACACGGAATGACCCATTTATACCTCAAAATAAAATGCACTTGATTTAAAGGCACAGGCTCGTCAGCATTGTGCGCGCGCCAAATTCATGTCAGGAAATACGCAGCTCCATGCCTTTGCTGTGGAGCTGCGTATTTCGTGGCACGAATTTGCCGCGCGCCCATTGCTGACGAGCCTGTGCCTTTAACACCAACCTGTATTAATATGCTTTGAAATGAAAATTTCTCTTTTGTGCAGATGATGTTAAGGCCCTTCGGCAGCGCGTAGAAGAATTAGAATCGAGCCTCTCTAGCGTCCTGCAAGAGAGGAGGACACAGGAGGAAGATTTTGCCCACAAGAGGGCAAAATTTAAGGAAATCTTTCTCATGAGAGAAGGTATGCACTGCAATACCTTCAACATTTTCTTAAATATGTACTTTTTGCTTAAAAATTTTACTTTTTACAAGAGGAATCAATTAAAAACTTTATTAGGCCAAGAAAAAAGTTCCTTTGTTTCTAATCACATCAAATATATTTAGGGTTGGTAGGTATGAAAAATTCCTTTAACATAAAAAGTTGAATAAAATGAGGTTAAAACCCAAAACTTCATTTGATTGTAAGGGTAAACAAACGACCAACTTATACCAGTTACATAAGTTTATCACATGAGGATTTCACTGGTAACCTGGAGCGGATTGCAATAAAATCGACTTAGCCACTGGTCTAGACCAGCCTTTTATAGCCGGCTATACAATTTAGCCAGTCTCGGCTTAGTCAATGGTTTAGCCCATTGCAATAAACCAGCCTAACTGAAGTATGGTACACTGTACGGCTGCGCCACCCGAAAACAATGCAGCCGGCTATTCTTGCGTGATTTCAAGCCAAACAAACGTCCCCACGAAGCCACTTGATGACCCGTGTGTGGTGCAGTTTTTGCAGAGAAACCGGTCCGCGAAAGTTATCAAATAGCACTATAAAGGCTCTAATGGGCACAATGTGCGTTTTGTTCGTCTTTTTTCATGCAAGATTACGAGATGTAGCGCGGTGTCAAAAAATTATAGCCTGCTCGCCGCTGGCTTTAATTTGAAGACGGGTTTAACTTTAAGACAATGATATTGCAAGCGGGCTATAATTATAGACCAGTCTTAGTAGACCCCGCGTTAGCCAGCTAAGCCTATAGACCACATATTGCAATCCTGTACTAAGCAAGAGGTTTTTGTGAGTATAAGTCAGTTTTTGTGCTTCAGCCAATAGACTGATCCAGTAAAGCCCCGCCCAGAAACCGGTTTGCAATTCTTTCAAGTATCGGTTAACCGTTCGGCTTGCCATGTATGTGCAATGTATACAATACCCCTAGGCCCTCAAAATAATCTTTGAACCTTGATCTAGTCAACATTTTACTACGAGTACGAGTCTACGACCCCACATAAATATATTTCAGTTTCATGAAGTCATTACAAATAACCCTCTACAAACTATTGTTTAAATTCTTTAAAAATGGGTCTCGTTTAAACGTTCGGCAAAACCGGTTTTTCAATTTTTTTAAACAGTTAACCGGTTTAAACAGTTAACAGGTTAAACATCCCATTCCTACTAGTAACATCAACTTGCGCAGAATCATTAGGCCAAAAAAAAGTGTCACAAAATGACGTGGTGACACGGCTTTTTGTTTTTTTTGTGGGCAAGTGGATTCCAAGCAATAAAGTCAAGTTGACATGAAGCCAACAGGCATGTTTTTAATCGAAACACTAATAAAAAAAAATTAAAACGCGCAGGGTTGAAAGTGACGCACTCTAACGCTAAACAGAGTTCCTTTTTTTTGGGCCTTAGATTGTTTGGAAATTTCTGTTTTGGTGCTTTTTTCTCATGAAATTCGCACTATGGGCGTAAACAACAAAAGGCCATTCGGCTTCAATGGCAGCTGATACAAGCATGATATTTTTCAGACGTTTGTCTGATGTAAGACATTATTAGCATTGAAAAGATGCAGTTTTTTAGTCATTCATCAATTTTCAGACTTTTCAATTGACAATCTGAGTGTACTTTTTTTAGCTCCAAAAACTCCAGGAAAGAAAATCACATTTCCATGGTTACAAAGAATTGTTTAAACCCGCTTATCAAATCAGAGGAACTGATAAACGAGGCGGAGAAACTAAAATCAGAACGAGATGCCTTGAAGATGGAGCTTGAAGAGATTAAGACAGTGGCAGCCATGGTGGAGTCCAGCTACAGGGAGGAGATGGAGGAGGTTAAACTCAAATGGAAACAAGAAGTGGGCACACTGCAGACCATATTGGGAGGTAGGTCGCACAATGGTCATTTATCAGGCATGCAACTTTCCAGTTGATCAGCTGATGTCCTCTTTTTTGTTTCCTCATTTCTTTTGTTGTTGTAATGACACAGTTGCACGCTTGATTTATTGATTGCTTTCCGGTGACGTCACCCCATCCATCTACCATTTTGGTGGGCATTTTTCATGACCCACGTGGCTCGAGTAATAACCGGCAAAAAGAGCAAGAAAAGCACATTGGTTGCACTTGCCTCTGTTGCTTGACCTTGCTTTATGTTGTTGCGCCATGGCCGTTGAATCGAGAAAGATAAAAACGCATTTCTTCAGGCTAAAAATCGCCGAGTGCATGCTTTATAATTTGAACGTATCACAACGCCCGCGTGCGGCATCTTCGAATGAAAATACGCTGGTGAGAATTTTTTACGCGTGTTCATGTGCGTCTATTGGCGCGCGCGTGACTGTTGGCCACCACACATTCCCGGATGTTCTATGTCATCGAAAGCAATCAATAGGTTGTATAGTAGTCAAGTTCTTCATGTTGAGTACAGCAAAAGATTACAGTAAGTGGTCTTAGCACTGGCAATAGCAAGTCTTAAAATACAGCCCTGTCCAATCAAAATGGGGGATATGCTCATTAATTATTATGTTAATTATTTATTAACCGCCTATAAATTTGGGCTACTGGCATGATTGAACATGCAATGGAATGTGTTTAATTAGTATGCAGGACAGTCAAGTGGTGTGATGAAAAACTTTGCAAAGCCTGTTACAACCATTTTTGTGAATTTTTGACTACTTTTTTTAAAAGGTCACAAGTTTTGTGAAAAATGCCTCGTTTTGTGAATTTCAATCTCACCGGTTTTGTAAAATATCGCCTAAATTTGTGAAATTTTACAAATATGGTTGGAAACTCACAAAACTTGTGACCTATTCACAAAAGTGGCAAATTCACCAAAAAAAAATTAACATGCAGTATACACCAATCAGGTAACTGAGGTCTCCTTCCCTGTACATCCGCCATAGCTGGGGCGCTTCCACTGAATGAACTGTATGTTTTTGCTGTTGCTGTTGCTGAAGCTACATATACTACTTCAAACAAATTGCGCATCTCTGTAGGTTGTGTACGCGAAGGCGTGCGCGTCGCGTGCATGCGGAGGGGGCGTGTTCGTGCATGTAATGGATGAGCGCTTTTCGTTCTAACAGCAACATAAAAACGCACAGCCCATGCACTGGACGCCCCCCAGCTATACACCAATCCGGTAACTAAGATCTCCTCCCTGCATATCCGCCATAGCTGGCGGGCGTCCAGTGCATTGGCCGTGCATTTTTGTGTTGCTGTTAGAACGAAAAGCGCTCATCCATTACATGCACGAACGAGCCTCCTTCGCGTACCCGCCTTTGCGTACACGCGACGCGCCCGCCTTTGCGCGCACACAACCCTACAAAGATGTGTAACTTGTTCGAAGTAAACAAATGCAGCTTCAGTAACAACAAAAACATACAGTTCATTCAGTGGAAGCCCCCCAGCTATGGCGGATGTACAGGGAAGAAGACCTTAGTTACAAGATTGGTCTATTGATTGCTTTCCGGTGACGTCACCCCTTCCATCCACCATTTTGGTGGGCATTTTTCATGACCCACGTGGCTCGAGTAATAACCGGCAAAAAGAGCAAGAAAAGCGCATTGGTTGCACTTACCTCTGTTGCTTGAACTAACTTTATGTTGTTGCGCCATGGCTGTTGTATCGAGAAATATAAAAACGTATTTCTTCAGGCTAAAAATCGCGATCAAGTAAAAGCACTTTCGTTTTTACAAGCCGAGTGCATACTCAATAATTTGAACGTATCACAACGCCCGCGTGCGGCATCTTCGAATGAAAATACGCTGGTCAGTATTTTTACGCGTGTTCATGTGCGTCTATTATGGCGCGCGCGTGTACGCGCGTGACTGTTGACCACCACACATTCCCGGATGTTCTACGTCATCGAAAGCAATCAATACCGTACTTGTGCATTTGCACTTTTAGATTGTAATCATGTAAATATTTTAAAAAAATTGACAGTAACTGTGGGTAAAAAAATCTGTCCATTAAAAAGATTGTAGAAAGTTACAATTATCCTCCATAATAATGACAATGTTGTTGTCTTATATAGTGCAAATATTCACCACAAAAGGTGTTCAGGGCACTGTTAACATTTATATCAGAAACTGTCTAAACATTGAGATACATGTACATTGGTGGGCGACACCTTCGGCAGACAAACTAGAAACACCGGGAGAATCCCCTTCTCTTTGCGAATGACTGCTCTGGGATCTTGTACGTACATTACACTACACACTGGACCTGTGGCTTTACATCCCATTCAAAGGATGGAGCAATTGGGGTTAATGGCCTTGCTCAAGGACGAAAGTAGTTTGGAACCCACAACCTTAGGGTACTTCCACCTGCATTTTGCAAGTGAAAACCACTTAACCACTGTACTACTCCATATAAGCATTAAGACCTTGCATCATCAGTCCTTCTGATTTGACAGGCGCAATCGCGCTCGCGCACGTAAAAGCTTCCTCATTTTCGCCCGTGAATACCTAAAATCGCTCGCCTAGGAAAACAAGTCTAGCATAATACTTTATTGTGTGTGAAATAAAGTTTACCGTCTATTGATGAAAAAAACCAAAAAACTTCTGATTATTCTTCGGACTCCCAAAATCAAAATATAGCACGCGCACGAAACATGTTTTCCGATGCCTAGTCGACATCACGGCTCATCGTTGATGACCTCTCACAAAGTCAAATAGTAATACCTAGCATGCAGAGCACCTTACTATAGTCCCAGCATCAGCTTAGACCACAGATATGGAGTGCGCTAAAATCACCCCCGTAAACAAATTCACGAGTGCTTTTTTTTTTACACCCGTGCGATTTTCAAATCGGAAGGACTGCATCATTTTTATTTTAATTCCCAACCAGATGCGGTTGCCCAGACAACGGAGGAGACTGCTCTCACATACCAGCAGGAGAGGCATAAACTCTTGGCAGCCAACGAGCTCTTGAACAACGAGCTGCAGAGCATGCAGCACCTACTGGCTGAGAAAAGCCAAGGAACTGAGAAGTAAGGCCTAGTTCATACTTCATGCAAAAACAAACGCGAATGCGAATCTGACGCAAATATGTGACCTGTCATGACGAAATGAGCGTAAAGTTAGAATTTTAAAAAATTGGATAGTGGTATTTTTGAATTCAGCAGAAAAAAAAGCTTTCCAATGGTATATGTGTCTGTTTTCAATACTGGAGAGACCTCCAGGATTATATCTCTGTACAATGTTATTCATCTTCTCGAAACAAAAGAAATATCTTAAGATAGTGCCAGACATTTCGCATTTTTGGTAATGCTTTGAAATTTTGTAAAAAAATTAATAAATAAGTTGTAATCACCAAACTTCTTTCTATCACTGAAAGATTTAAATCAATCCAAATTATATAATGACCTTTAAGCTCAGGTTCCATTTAAAAAAAATTTGCGTGACTTTGTCTAAATTCAGAGACAGCATGTTCTCCAGCATGACACGATCCCTGCGAAGTCTGACTGGCTCCAATGTACCATCCACTGGGAAGGAGGATAAACAACCTCCACCCCAGGACCAGCAACCGCCCCCACCCCAACAGCAGCCTTCACCCAAAACCAAACCCAAACGCTCACCTACTAAAGAGGAGGAAGACTTGGAAAGGAGTATGATTAAGGTAATGTCAGCTCTTATGAAATTATTATAAATATGGGATGAGTAAAAACCGTGACCGAGTGGTTAGGGTCACTGCCTCGAAAACTTGGGGTTGCGGGTTCGATACTTAAACACACTTGCTCCATCCTTCAAAAGGGATGTAAAGCCGTTGGTCAAGTGTGTTGTGTAACGCAATTAAAATATCCCAGAGCATTCTTTCGTGAAGAGGTAGAGGATTTCCCAGTGTCTCTGGCCGTCGGCTGCCAATGGCACCACCCACCTATGTATCTCGATGTTTAGGTGGAAGACACTTGTAAGCTTCATGCAATTCAGCCTACGGGCTCGAATTGAAGTTCATTAAATAAAAAAATCATGGGTCTTTCTTTAAAAACAGGAGCCAAAGTGTGTCATTTTGATGAATATGTGTACAGCCACAAATTGCTGTCTATTCATTTTCATTGACGATTCCGCACGTAAATTTGACACATTCTAACAAGCATAAAATAGGAACCGCTTGATGAATTTTTGCAACAAAAGTATTTTTGATATCTGTTGCAACTTGTCTGTCATGTGAAAATGGTTTTAACTCAAAATATAAATTTTATGATTGTGGCTGTACACATTTGTAAAACTGACTTTTCCAAGTTAACAATTTTTAAAAAGAAATTCCTGTGCAGTTTCTAAATGTAGAATTTGAAAAATAATGTACAAACAGTTCTGTCTTGGTATTATAGTTTCGATAACAAGAAATTCCATTTTGGAATTTACCAGACGAGGAAAAACAAATGCATGTAGTGTGCAGTTCACAGGGTTGAAGTTTGTTGAGAGTGTTTTCAATTTGCCTCACCAGGCTCAAAAAGATTCAGAGATGCTGCGCTCAGTCGTGGTTCCACTGGAAAAAGAGATTGCAGCACTCAAGGAGAAGCTTCGGAATTTTGATGTTGAGAAGAGAGCCATGGAACATAAGCTGAAGGTGAGATTTGTAACGGCAAATGAAAATGTTAAAAACATGAAATGGGACGTATAACCTTCTGGCAGCCGTACATTTGCAATTGAAGATGTATTGTTGCTTTTCACATATTTTAATTTGTTTTTCCAGAAATACTACCGTAAAAACCTGTGTATAAGGCAAACGTTTTGCCCCCCACGGCAAGAAATCAAAAGTTAGACGTGCGCCTTATACATGGGTACACCTGTGCAATAAACTCGTGTATAAGGCACAAGCTGTCTACAGTTGGTGCACCTTATACATGGGATTTTACGGTAATTTTCATTTTTGTATCGCCCCCACAATCAGAAATATGGCATTGACGATACAAGCTTTACAACAGTTGACAGAGCTCAGAGTCCAGCTACACCCCCGGAGACGTCAATAAATGCAGCCGTAGACTTGGACGAAAAGGTGGGGAAAGAGAGTATAAGCATTTTGTTCACTTTTTGTCAGAATTATTGAAGATGGTTTATATGGTTAAAGGCCCAATACATCATTTGCAAGATAAAACTTTTTACAGATTCGTGGAATAAGAGTGTAGCATATCTAAGGAAGATTGTTGGTAAACTAGCCTGCAGAAATTTTAGCTACTTAAATGCATCAATGCTTCAGAAAACCTTGAAAATCTATGTATGGATTTTGTTTCATTCAAAATTCCTTCACATCGCTTTTTCTCTAAGCAACGCGCGTGGCAATCACGCGTAAATGAGGCTCAGTGTAAATTTGTATATGCGTTGTGCGCGTCATGAATGCGCGCGCTGTTCGGTTTAACAACAACGTAAAGTGCACAGTCTATGCACTGGAAAAAGAGCATCCCAGCAATGGCGGACGTGTACGGGGAAGGCGTCCTTCGAATGGTCTATAGACAGCCGAAGTGTGACGTGGGTTGCTATGTCAATTGGCCCTAAACTATCATGGCCGTCGGCAAAAGCACCATTGCAAAAGCACAGGGACACGGTTGAGTGATTTTTAGTTTAGAGCCAATTGCCTAGGCAACTAACAAAAGATGACGTATTCACTTCGGCAGTCTATTGCATATTCACACAGATACACCGATCTTGCTCCCCCCCCCCCCCCCCCCCCCCCCCCCCCCCCCCCCCCACCCCCCACCCCCACCCACATATGGTAACAAAGATGGTTTTAGCTTAATAAAGGTCTATTATTAAATTTACAAATAATGTGACAACATGCCTTTTTAAAAACCCTGTGTACAATTTTCCAATTTAACGCACGTAACCGGGACGGACACTTGTTACATTTTAGGCCGTCCCGGTTACGAGCGTTATACTGGAAATTTGTACACAGGGTTTTTAGAAAGGCATTTTGTCACAATATTTGTAACCCTTTTTGGGTCTAAGTTATCTCTTCAGAACAACTTAAACTTATTTCTTTGATATGGGTCTTTCCACAGTGAAGGGGGCATTTTGGCAACACAGACCATATTTTCGAGGAAATACCTTTGTCTGGTCTCAAAATAAAAGAAATAGTTTGTTGTTCTGAAGAGATAACTTGGGCCCAAAAAGGGTTACAAACAGTGTGACAACAAGCCTTTCTAAAAAACCCATGTACAAATTTGCAATATACGCTCGTAACAGAGACGGACACTTGTGTTATCTCTTCAGAACAAGTTAAACTTATTTCTTTTATTTTGAGACCAGACAAAGGTATTTCCTCGAAAATATGGTCTGTGTTGCCAACATGCCCCCTTTACCGTGGAAAGACCCTTTCTTTGAATAATAATAATGTATGAATTACACTTTTTTAATACGAAGTCTTTTGTTTCTTGAATATAATTCTCCTTTAATACATGTAATTGAAATTGTGATTGCAGGTGCGCATGTTATCTACCGGACTGGAAGCAGAGAAGACGTCGCGTTCAGACATGGAGCTGTATATAGCTGTGCTGAATAAACAGAAGATGGTTATGCAGGACGAGAATGATACAATGAGAGACGAATTAAAAGAAGGTAACTAGAAAGCTAACACTTTAAAATGACCTTGCCCAGATTTTTCCAGAAAATGGTTTTCATTCTAACCTAACAATCATAAAATACCTCCCCAAAATACTATCCATTGGAAAATACAGGAAACTTCCAATCTCTATTTCGGATGTGGAAGCAAAAAGGTTGATGTAATCACTGCACTGCTTTATGTAACCGGATAAATTCATTTACAAAACATCGGTGGGTTTTTGGCAAAATCTTTGCAAATATATGAATTGAGAGCATGAAATTTCAGAATGGTAATGAGAAAAATATGACACATAATATGGTATCATTTGGGGGTTCAAAAATGTGATCCGGACCAAACTAAAAAGTGTTCACAGCCAACTAGACCTTAATCATCTGTTTTAAGCCCCTATCTCACTGGGCTGCGACTGTTGGCGACAAATTGCGAACGGCATTTGCGAGGGAGTTTCCAAAATGTCTCAAAACGCTATCTGGGTTCTCAGTTTCTCGCGTGAGTTGCAGGGCCTTGCTCTCGTGTCGCTGGAATTTTGAACATGTTCAAAAAATTTGCGCGACAAATGTTCTCTCAAAATAGTCACAGAGTCGTCTCGAACCTGACTCGGACCCTTCTCAGTCAGAAAGTGCGAGAATTGTGAGACAACTTTGTGAGGCGACCTATGAAACTAAATTGTGACTGATTGGAGACAAAAATGAGAATCTGACATTCTGGCGCGCGACAGTCGCAAGAGCAACAAATTTGTAATTTTGTCGCGCGAACTCCCGGCGATTTTTGGCACAAATTTCGCCGGGAGTTCCTGCGACATTCGCAAACGTGTCATAAGTACCAATTCAGTTTGATTCAAAGTGAAAATTGTTGCTAATTCGCGTATTTTCTCGCAATTTTGTGTCTCCAACTAGTCGCGAGCTGTCGCAGCCCAGTGAGATACTACCTAAAGACCACTCATGATAACTTGTTTTTCAACTAATAGGAATGCATAAACTATCTGTCTTTTTAATATGAATGTTTGCTTCATTACAGTCTGCCAGCTTCTGGAGAAAGAAAAACAAGAACACAATAATCTGAAACACACCTGGCACATGGCCAACAACCAGTTCCTGGAGTCCCAACGACTGCAGATAATGGACATGCGACGCATGGAGACGGTATTGACTGAGGAGCAACAACGGCAGGTCTTGGAGGCACAGCGGAAGGATCGGGAGAGGGAAGAGGCTGAAAGGAGGGTGACGACTCTGAAGGAGCAGAGGCGGGAGACAGAACAAGAGATGGAGAGGCTGCAACAGCAGGCTCAGGTAGGTTCAGTAAACCTTATCGACGTTCTCAAGGCAGCATGGGATTGGATGACAAACAAGGCTGGCAATTTTCACACAAACCTATAGGGCTCTGGGGACATCAATTTCATTGTAATTTTTCATTGTCAAGTACGGAGCTGGTTTTTGCTCAGGTTGGTTTTAATCATGCATATCTTCAATCACACAGGGGGATTAAACTATTTGTAACAGTTTACCAATCATGTATACTATCTTTAAAGTGCTAAGAACACTGAAAAAAGAAATAATTAAAATGAAAATAATGGCCAACAAAACATGTTGAAAAATTGAGAACCCACGACGAAATATCTTATTTTCAACAAATAATCCATTTCCTTTAATTTATTTTGCAGCCTGACCAACATCCCAACACAACCGAACCGCGAGACATCGCTGCTTCCAGAAACCTAACCCACAATGACCTCTCGGCTTCAGACCAACAAGACGGCGACGCCACAACCAACACCACTACAACCAGGGAAGCCCGTCCCAGTAACCTGGGCCCAAGGCTTCTGGTCAACTCCTCGGCCTTGACCCAGAGCTACTCCACACCTAGCTTGGACCCGGAGGAGTTGCTGCAGTTTGAAATGCAAGCAAGCAGTCTTTCATTAGGTAAGTCGTTAATCTTTATATTTTTGTTTAAAGGCAGTATACATCATTAATAATCTCGAAAATCAGAAATGTTCACAGATTTACGCCTAACTTACACAGTATAAACATGATGACCGTAGAAAACTTCCCCTGAAATGGTTTTGTCTGAAGTGCTATAGTCTTTGAGAAATGAGTAAAACAATTAGTTTTCGTCTCATGAGCGGAAAATTCAATACGCCCCAGAACCATTTCGCCCCAAACCACTTCGCCCCAAATTACTTCGTCCAAAACACTACATCGCCCAAATGCCACTTCACCCCAAAAGTGGTTTTGGGGCGAAATGACTGCAAACCCTTTTTTTACTGTTTTCTGAAAAGTTAGACGAAGTATGAAGCTGGTTTTTGCTCAGGTTGGTTTTAATCATGCATATCTTCAATCACACAGGGGGATAAAACTATTTGTAACAGTTTACTAATCATGTATACTATCTTTAACACTTCTTTTCTCCCGTCGTTCCCCCGTTCAGGTCAACCAGGTTCTCCAATACATCGTACTGTCAATGAGATACCATCCCATAGTTTCTCTGATAGTGCTGTATATGGCATGGATGCTGAGACAACGTCATTGTCATCTAGTATCAGCCTAACGGAGGCCCAAGAACGTGCGATCAGTGGTGAGAGAAACATGACAATTTAATTGTTTTATTTATTCGTTTTAAAATTTTTAAAGGATTTTCATAAGCATACAAAACATGTATGCTCTCTAAAGCGGGCCTCCCACTGTGCGATTTTTGCCACGAATTTCCTACAAATTGGTACGATTATCGGAGACTGCCTATAGACTCTACACACAATCGTACCCAATCGTAGCTAATTCGTGGCAAAAATCGCACAGTGGGAGGCCCGCTTAACTTAAAAACTTAGAAAAAACGCTGAGACAAATTTCCATATCCTCTGGGTTTTTTTTTATTTTAAAAAGCACACTAGACCTTCGGCTCTGCATTCTGTCCAAATGATAAGCAAAAGTAATTAAACGCTTTTAGGGCACAGGCTCGTCAGCAATGCGCGCACGCCAAAGTTGTGCCAGGAAATACGCAGCTCCACAGCAAAGGCATGGAGCTGCGTATTTTATGGCACGAATATTGCGCGCGTGCATTGCTGACGAGCCTGTGCCTTTTAATAAAGGCTCATTTTATCATTTGCAATGACCCAAATTTTTATAAGTTTACAAGAAAAACGTGCTCAAAGTTTTGAAAGCAATGTAACAAACACCACATGAATTTATATCTGCCCAAAATGGTACTTTCTGAAATAAATTTACGAGTAAAGTGGTTTTAACAAGTGAAATCTTCAGCTTCAAACCAACAAACTCTTAATGTTTTCACCTATGGTGGGCTTGGGTCGACTCAGTCATTTTCGGATTCCAAAATAAAATCACAAATCTTTTTGAAATTAATTACATTTTTACCAGAAAATGTTAAATACACGAGTGTGTTTAAAGGCCCAGTGTATCATTTGCAATGACCCCAAAAAGTAATCGACGAGTTTACAGTGGAAAAGTTCTGAAAGTAAAGATTGAATTAATAGCAACTACCCAATGAAAGGTTTCTGCTCAAAATTTTACCAGAAAATAATCCGTAAAGATGAAATTATTTAGATCGTTTGCAAACGATTTACTTATTTTTGGTTCGCATCTACGCGGTCCAAAATGCATGGGCGCTGTGTACTGCGTGTGTGTGTTCCAACGCAATGCATTTTTATGGATCGCGCGCGCACGCAGTATATGATGTGCGCCACAGAGTGCATGACGCAAGCCACATAGTACCCGATCAACTGAGAACGAATATTTGAAACACCCCGCCAAGACCAGGAAAACGCATATGGAAACGCTCATGGTTTTTTTAAACGTGGTACATTTGACAAAGCTGAAATTTCTTCGGATGAGTTTGTTGATGTCTTTCTTTTGATTTATTAGGGTTTTATTCGCAGAATCGCTCAAAAACAGGTCATCTACAGGCCTTTAAGTGCATGTACATTGACGAAACTACATATTTTGCAAAGAACGACCGAACTTTTGCCACCGAGTGGCACTAAACGTCTATAAAATTACGCTGGCCTGCGGCGCACACACGTTCCAAATAATGTGGAAATTATCAGAGACTGAATACTCTTGCAGAAGTCCGATATTTTGGCTTCGGAATTGATAGGAATCGGCAAGATATCACCGGGAATCGAATCTAGATGAAGATGGAATCAATTTCAAAAATTTGAAAATCGTGTTCTACTTGACTCCGGCGTGGAATCGCCCAAGCCTAGTGGGCATACAATATAGTGGTCGTGCAACAGACATGTTATACACTCGACTATAGCATCAGAGAACAGGGTCATGCCTATTAAAGACAGAGGCTCGTCAATGCGCGCGTGAGGCCAAATTCGTGCCACGAAATATGCAGCTCCAAAGCAAAGGCATGGAGCTGCGTATTTCGTGGCACGAATTTGGCCGTATGTGTGCATTGACGAGCCTCTGCCTGTAAGCAAACCCACGTTGACCAATTTGTATTATTTATTTATTTTATTTATTTATTTACCAACCAAATCCAACAGCGATGGAGTCGCCAATTACAGGATGGCATAGATAAAGGCTATGATATAGATAAATAAAAACCTTTGACCCTGTGTTTTGCAGGTGAGACGCCAGAGAGTGAAGAGATTCGCTCCGTTTTAGCCAGTGCGAGGTCTCGCACCGAGACCTACCCCTCTCTAGCTGGGAAGAGGATCGTTAGTGAAACGGAATGGAGTAAACTACAAGAGGAGGTATGAACAAACAATGGCAAATTAATTTTAGTGCTTAAAGGCCCATTGTATCATTTGCAATGACCCAGTTTTGTTTTTCATGAGTTGACAAGAAAAACCTTACTCAAAGTGTTGATAGCAATGGTAACAAACACCACATGAATTTATTTCCGTCCAAAATGGTATTTCATGCTGGAAATTGACAACCGAAGGTGGTTTTCTAAAAACGTTCCGTGCACGGGACTTTTTTACCATTCACTTGTACACAAAATCCATATATAGATTTTCAAGGTTTTCTAAAGCATTGATGCATCTATGTAGCTAAAATTTCTTCAGGCTAGTTTACCAACATTCTTCCTTAGATATGTTACATCTTGCAAATTATACATAGGGCCTTTAATGTGACGTGATAACTGGACATGAATTAAATCTGTCAATAGGTACGCCCTGTAATAGACCGATCCAGTAAGCTCCGCCCATTTTGGAATTGACCAATCACAGCCTCAGGTTGAGGTAACCAAAGGCTGCGTTCGGGCGTGCAGTTCTCGTTACTCGGGAGTAATGCGTGCGCATTGCACTCGGGTCACATCACGCGAACGGCAAATCCGCAGTGCTTGTGCGCGAATGGCAATCAGTGAAGATGGACGTCTCTTGCCATCACTGCACAAAAAATGCCGTTTCATTGCTCACAAGAAACTGAGGAAATACAGGCCGTAAGTCGTGAGAACCGTTGATGCCGTCTAAAACAAACCTTAGTGAGTTATTGTTTCAGTTATTGAGTTGACACGTTGAGCAAATTCACCAAAAATCCCACCCATATTCCACCATCTTCGTACAAATCACATGACACTTGACAGGAGTACGAGCACACTCCCCATTTGTTGGGAAGTGGGGAGAGCATACTCTCATTGACCCGAGTGTCGTTATTCTTGCTGTTCACGCGCGCAGGAGTATAACTCGTGTTAACACGAGTACACGCCCGAACGCAGCCAAAAAGTGTATCTCCATTTTGGTTACCCGAGTCCTCAAAATTTTGTGCACAGAGCTACGGCGAAATGCAGCACGAGTGACGCGAAAACACCATAAACATCATTTTATCAGCGCAGAGGACCCTAGCCGGTTTAAAACGGATTGTATAAGACTATCCAAACCTACTTTTAATCCCTTCATAAATGTGTTTTTGTGTAAACGGGAAAAACTCACCAAAATTAGCTTGTCGTTTTGCTATGTTGTGCATTCACTGCGTTCTAGATGTGTGTCGAGGTGTTGTACGTACACACACATGACCGGATACTTAAGTGCACATTTTGCTTTCGACAGTTTCGATGTGCGTGTTTTAATACGCGCTGACCAGGGCGCGGACGCTGACGCACGGCACGGCCACGCGCCCTATGCACACGTTCATTTTCATGTGTGGCATGTTGCTAGGCAATTTCTAAATGGGCAGAGCTTACTGGATCAGTTTATTAGGATAGGGATGTTCTCATTTTTTTTATTGCCATGGATTTTTCCCCCGCCTTCAGTTGAAAGGCTGTGGGGTCGTCCATAAAGTACGTATGCATGAAATGCCGACTTTTTAGACCCTCCCTCCCCCCCTGTACGCATGGCGTACGCAGTGGCTCCAACCCCCCCTCCCCCCTGTACGCATACGCATTCCATATATACATCAGCATTGGTAAAAATGGTTCAGTACTACATGTATAGTGCTATATACTACTACGTGTAGTACGATTCGCATGTCGCCACCTAAGTCTGAAATAAATGACAAAATGTATAGATTTCTTTTGCATTTTGTTTTGTTTCCTTAAAATGACACATCAAGCATCATTCAACTGGGGATTTAATGTGAAAACCTAATTTGAGGAGCGAGAAAAATGTGAGATGTGTGAGAAAAATTTGTGGCCTGTCTAATATATTTCGTACATAAGGTCTGAAGCCATGGTCAACTTGTCCATCCTTTCCCGATTTACTAAAAAGACATTTTTGGTTTGCGTACATACGCATTGGCTTGGACCCCCCCCTAACCCCCCTGTACGCATGGTGTACGCAATGTCAACAACCCCCCCCCTCCCCCCCCCCCCCCTCCGTGCGTACGTACTTTATGGACGGCCCCTGTTGGCATTTCTGCAGTAGGTGAAGATTATGCCAATACTAATTATTTTGTTTTCAGATTCGGTTAGCAAGAGAGAAACTAGGCAGGCCGTGTGACATGTGCAGTAATTATGAGCATCAGCTACAAGGTGTGCAAGCAAGGGAAGGCGAATGTAGGGAGCTTGCTCTGAGCCTTAGAAAGGTACAAACCAACTTATAAAGCTCATATGTACAGTACGCGCACATGTACACATGACAAAAAAAAGTTCTGTCACCAGTAAGACATTTGTAGATATTTATTATGAAATTGGATTT
The DNA here is from genome assembly GCA_037783545.1 of Henricia sp. BOLD:AAB3569. Classification (NCBI taxonomy): domain Eukaryota; kingdom Metazoa; phylum Echinodermata; class Asteroidea; order Spinulosida; family Echinasteridae; genus Henricia; species Henricia sp. BOLD:AAB3569. Next base: position 4,140,089 of record JBBELK010000147.1, on the reverse strand, counting down.
AATGTAGGAAAATTTTAGCTGAACATATCCCTCAAAGGAATAGAGCTCAACGGAGTCCATGATGGCAAGCTTCACGGAACAGGAATGCAACAAAGGAGTGTGGGGTCAGAATGAAAAACACCAAAAAACAACGATATCAACTTTATTGCACTCAAGCAAGGGGAGTTACAGTTCAGTATTTTGCTTCCACCATACCTAATGCAATGGCGTGATTCAGATTGGACAATTTAACCATTTTGATTTGGATGTTTTTGACAAGACATTGATAAATCCAAACTCACTTAAAAATTTCCTAATTGTCTACACACAAATTGCCCAAATCACAAGCTGCATTGTTCTTTGGTGTTTTTCATTCTGACCCCACACTCCTTTGTTGCATTCCTGTTCAGCGAAGCTTGCCATCATGATCTCTCTTGAGCTCTATTCCTTTGAGGGATATGTTCAGCTAAAATTTGATATATTATTTTCCTACATTAAATCCAATTTAATAATAAATATCTATAAATGTCTTACTGGTGACAGAACTTTTTTGGTCGAGTGTACATTTACGTCATAACCCTGTTGAATAAAAGACAGAGCCTGTCTTTTATTATTTCTTGTTTTTAATTGACTGGCATTAATCCTTGACGGAATTTTACGTTCTTGGTACCAAATGAAAGCTGATATCTTTTTATATTCTAAAAAAATAGCAATTTAGCTTTTTAAAAAAATGTTGCTGCTCAAATCGAGCTAAAATCGGACAGTGCAATTTTAACTTCAATAGGTTAATTGCAATATTTCCATATTCAGTGCTAGGAAATGTTTTACCAATTTTCGGAAACCAAGTACTGTTGAGTACTGTTTCCATTTTTCATTTTATGCTTTCAAAGTTACAAACTTGTTTTATAATTTATTTCCCAGAATGGATCAGTGATCTTGTTATTCCATTTACTGATATTTAGGAGATGGATACGGAAAGGGAAAATGTGTCCAGGGAGAAGAGACTCAGAGTTGAGCTTGAGGAGAGTCTACAAAATGCTGCAGAGGATGCACAGAGTCAGGTAGGATTCATTAGAGGGACACACCGGCTATTTTGGGCTCAAAATAGACCCATACATTATTCTTAAGCGCTTTCCAGAATAAATTAGATATATCCTGAAAAGACGCCGTCAAATTTGGCCATTATTGAGCGTTTTTTTCAAAAATTCAAGACGTGGTCTTGTGAGTTGTATTTCCAGCCGTAGAAACCAGTGCGAAGAGCGAGTTGCTTCTGTCATTTGCGGTTGGTTTCTCTTCTTGTTGGAAAATAATGTCCTACGAACACTATGTACATACTGTATTTTCCAATTTGTACAAAAATCTGCCAACAGATTTCATGAGAAGGGTAAATGTACATCATGTACTTAGCACGTGCTGCAAAATTTGAAAAAATTAGCCCAGCTTTTTCAAGTTTGCTGCGCATGCGCAAACTGTGACACAGCCCCTTTTAGCAGTGCAATGGAATTACCTCCAGGTTTCATCAGGTCTGTCCTACAGAACCCTGCCATGGCGTAGGTAACAGAGGACCTTGCTGATCATATTAACGGTCTTACTGTAATTTTTTTCAGATCGTTAATGCCTCAACTACGAACCAAGAATCAGAGAAGTTCCTGTCAGATCTTAGACAACAGTATCTCCGAGAACACAATGAAATGCATGACAGATTGGTAAATATTTTTTCTTTTCAATCTTATTTGGGAAGTTTGGCTATTTTGCAAAACAATTCAATTTTAGTATTGTCCAATGCTTAAAGGCACAGGCTCGTCAGCAATGCGCGCCCGCCAAATTCGAGCTCGAAACACGCAGCTCCATAGCAAAGGCCCTGTAGATAATCTGTTTTTGAGCGATTCTGCGAAAAAAACCATTATAAATCAAAAGAAAGACATCAACAAACTCATCCGAAGAAATTTTAGCTTTGTCAAAAGACCACCATGAAAATCCATATGCGTTTTCCTGGTCTTGGCGGGGTGTTTCAAATATTCATTCTCAGTTGTTCGGGTACTATGTGGCTTGCGTCATGCACTTTGTGGCGCACATCATATACTGCGTGTGCGCGCGATCCATAAAAATGCATCGCGTTGGAACACGCACACGCATTACACAGCGCCCATGCATTTTGGACCACGTACATGTAGATGTACGTGGACCGCGTAGATGGGAACTAAAAATAAGTAAATCGTTTGCAAACGATCTAAATAATTTCATCTTTACGGATTATTTTCTGGTAAAATTATATCATTTTGAGCGGAAACCTTTCATTGGGTAGTTGCTATTAATTCAATCTTTACTTTCAGAACTTTTCCCCTGTAAACTCGTCGATTACTTTTTGGGGTCATTGCAAATGATCCACTGGGCCTTTAATGATAAATTATATTTTGTCAAGGTTATGTAACTCATTTTGTTGTTTGAATTTAATTTGGAATTTAATTTTAATTTAATCGGAATAAAATTTTAATTTAATTTAATTGCTCTTTCCCATAATAATTTATCAACACTATGGGGCAGTTCCACGGTGTCGGACGTATATTTTGGACACTTTGACCTGCTTTGACAGTGTGCATTCTTAAAGCTACAATTTGAAAGTGGATTGTTAGTCCATTAACAGACACCTATTCACGATAGGCCACCAGTGTAGCCAATTGCTTGGCATAGATTTTCCCCACTGCATTGTTGGAAAAAGATGGGCAAACACGATGATTGTTGCGGGATGCCCAGATAGCTCAGTTGGTAGAGGAATTGGCCAAGGACCTGGGTTCGAATCCCAGTCGGAGCACTGCAATTTTCTCGTGTTTTGAAATTCATCTTTTAATTATCAATCCTGTCATATAAACTCCTCAAAAAAAGTTCGGAAAGTCAAGTTTGACTGACGATTTCTCTCTTGTTACTAAATCATTTCCCTTGAATTTGGTATCATTGGAAAGCCCTGTTATTCCTCTTTACGATGATGTGTCATTTGTTATGATTAAGCAATTGGGGGATGTGCAGCACAGCTGAATACGGGGGCGGGTGTAAAGTGAAATGTCACAAAATGCATAGCTATTGTCAAAAAGTGCATTGACACATTCCCATCCTCCAAGCAAAAGGGGACTGCACTGCATGACAATAGCAGTGAATTTTGTGACATTTCACTTTCCACCCACCCCTGTATTCCGCTATACTGCACATCCCCCAATTGATTAATCATGACAAATGACACATCACTGTAAAGAGGAATAACAGGGCTTTCCAATGATACCAAATTCAAGGGAAATGATTTAGTAACAAGAGAGAAATCGTCAGTCAAACTTGACTTTCCGAAAATATTTTGAGGAGTTTATATACCCCCATTTAAGCATGTCTACATTGAAATTGTTCCTCCATTTTTGTGATTTTTTGTTCACAGCAAAAGTTAATGGAATCAAGAGAACAAATCTTTCAGGAGGTGAGTTTTCTCCTTAAATTAAAGCACCTTTAAAGAGCTCATAAACTAAACACTAGTGAACCAACAGTGCCCATTTCCAAGCATGCACTTCCTTAAGCATGCCGCAGCTGTAAAATAGCAGTTACGTTAGCACAACTGTCATCACAAACATGAGAAAAAATGCAAAATATTTCCAACTTTGTACATTGTTAATTTTCAATGGGACAGATGAGGAAACAAAAAAGAGAAAATCAGCTGAAAAGTTGCATGCCTGAAATTTCTGTTGCAGTAAGGACACGTTTTTATCTAACGTTTAGGCAGCGTTATGAAATTGGTCCCAGGTCCTGCGTTGGCTGGCTAAGGATATTGAGAAATTTCAAATCGTCATTGAAAAAGAGGGTCTGGGTGCTTTCTTTTGCGATAAAATTTGCAAATGAAAAGACGCGTGACGTAATATAAAATGACTCAGCATCTGAAACGAGGCTGCCAGCGAAAAATTGGCAATTTGACCATTCTAAGGCCCGCTTCAAACGTCGCCCTTATGTCGTGTTGAATTAAATTCAACTTGGCACGACGTTATCCCGACGTTAGCACGGCAATGGCTTCAAACGTCGAACTTAATTGCAAACTCCCAGTCGAGCTTAAATACATCCAACATGGCGGATGAGTATTGTGCACGTCATGGACGTTGTACACGTGTGTTTTCCATTCTGTCCATTGTACGTCGCCATATTTATTATTTTGATGCACTTGTTTGTTGGTTATTTCTTTACTCACATACGCGCTGCGAGCATGCACATTCCTAGTTGTGAACAAAATTGTGGACCAACTTCGAACTGGAATTAAATTTGACACGGCAGAAGCCGAGCCGTGCTTGTGCCGCACTAAATTGAGTTAGCACGGCAGACCCTGGCGAGCTAAATTTGTCTGCCGTGCCGAATTCATTTTGCCGAGCCAAATGGCTTCAAACGTCGTGCTTGTGCCGTGTCGAATTAAAAAAATCAGGTTGAATTTAATTTGACACGGCATAAGCACATCGTTTGAAGCGGGCCTTAGACTACTTATTGCAATCTACCCCTGATGTCCTCCCGGCTCATTCCCCGCCTTCATGCTATGAACTTTCTAAATTTTCCCCCAAGGTTACCAGACTACAGCATGAGAATGACAGCCTAAGTGCAAAGCGGACCCTCCACAACTCGCTCATGTCTAGTGAAGAATTCACGTTGCCGTCCAGTCTTAGTGTAAGTTGGAAATAAGATATGACGATTTGCTTGTTAAAAGCCCCAATACATCGTTTGCAGTTAACCAACATTTTACTTCATGAGTTGACAAGAAAAACTCGACTAAAAATATTGATAGAAATTGTAACAAACACCACACGTTATTTGTTTTCCCATGTAAGATGGTACCTTTGTGGGAGAAATTGCCAATTAAAGGTGTTGTTTTTTAAAAAATTGTCTGCAGACAATTTTTTACTATTCTTTCATGCACAAAAACATTTTCTGAAGTATCACTGCATCTATGAGCAAGTTCGGGTGCTGACCATTAGTCAAAATCGTCTGCACTGGCCGCCGTCAACGGTTCGTCAGGCAAATCTAGTCAAACATGGCCAAAATCGTCTGCACTGGCTGCCGTCAACGGTTCGTCAGGCAAATCTAGTCAAACATGGCCAAAATTGTCTGCACTGGCCGCCGTCAACGGTTCGTCAGGCAAATCTAGTCAAACATGGCCAAAATCGTCTGCACTGGCCGCCGTCAACGGTTTACAAAAAATACTTACAAGCAATTGTTGGCAACCATTTTCCCCCATATATGTTTGCCCTCGTATGTTCTACTAAAGACATTTCAACTCGTTCACCAAAAGCTACCATAGAATTGGTTATTAATTCATCTTTAATTCTGATAAAAATTAACACTTTTTTAGCGAAAGCTTCTTTTTTTTTTCAATCGCGTTTACAATTCCGCCATCTTGAAAAGTGACGTGATTACAACTGACTAGAGATGAACCTACCCCCGGGGCTTGGTTCCTCTAGTCAGACTAGCTAGTCAAACCACGCAGCTTTCGGGTGACGTCTAGACCAACTATGGTTAGTCTAGTTAACTAGCCCGCCCGAAAGTGGCTGAAATTACTACAAGGTAGTTTTATCAATATACGCTTTTAGTGACGGGTGGAAATAAAGCCGTTTTTAACAGTTTACCAATTACGTACTCTATCTTTAAAATAAACAGTAGTAATGTCTTGTCTTCCTAAACAGATAATCCCTCATGTGGAGCAAAGAATGTGCATAGTTATGTAGCATTTCAGGTCCCTTTAAAGGCCTGTAGATGATCTGTTTTTGAGCGATTCTGCGAATAAAACCATTATAAATCAAAAGAAAGACATCAACAAACTCATCCGAAGAAATTTCAGCTTTGTCAAATGTACCACGTTTAAAAAAAACCATGAAAATCCATATGCGTTTTCCTGGTCTTGGCGGGGTGTTTCAAATATTCGTTCTCAGTTGATCGGGTACTATGTGGCTTGCGTCATGCACTCTGTAGCGCACATCATATACTGCGCGTGTGCGCGCGATCCATAAAAATGCATCGTGTTGGAACGCGCATACGCAGTACACAGCGCCCATGCATTTTGGACCGCGTAGATGCGAACCAAAAATAAGTAAATCGTTTGCAAACGATCTAAATAATTTCATCTTTACAGATTATTTTCGGGTAAAATGATATCATTTTGAGCGGAAACCTTTCATTGGGTAGTTGCTATTAATTCAATCTTTACTTTCAGAACTTTTCCCTGTAAACTCGTCGATGACTTTTTGGGGTCATTGCAAATGATACACTGGGCCTTTAATGCTAATATCGCATGCCGAAGATGCCACAAAATTAACAATAACATTATAATATCACCCTGTTGATCTTGCAGGAGTTACAGACCCTGTGCATCAAGTACCGCGAAGACATCGTAACGGTGCGCGTCAACGCCGAACACATCGAGGAAAAACTACGCAATGAGAACAGCTTTTTAAAGGAACAACTAGAAGCTGAGCAACACACTAAGATGTCACTAGAAGAAACATATCAAATGGAGATGGAAGATTATAAGGAAGAACTCGGTGAGTGAAGTGGTGTTTGGTGGTTGTGCGTTGGACTTGCATTATTAGTTGGGACACATAGACCCTTTTCGTATTATTTACGGAAATCACTTCATCTCCATCCTGAGATCTCAGGAATTTCCACTCTGCTAAGCGACGTTACAATACCCTGAGGAAATCCACGCAAGACTGTGGAGTAAGCCGGCTGTTGCAATCAGCTAACACATGTAATTTAATCAATTTGGTCATGTTATGCCGAAAAGAAACGATTTCTATACGTTCCTGAAATTGTATTTGGTTCCGTTCCTTATGACTGTCCCATTCATACCAACATTTTCGGCGACGATCTTATTTACTCCGCAGTTTTTCAAATTAATAACAGGGATGCATGCTGACCAACGTGAATGGAACGGATTCCCCTGTATGCTTTAAATAGCAGCCAATCGCCAACGCCGACAACAGCCAGCATTACCGAGTACATGTATCACAATGCATGCACGGTATCGGCATTTCGTGCGTACGTACTTTATGGACAGCCCCTAAGAGCTTTTGGCATGTTCTCAGGAGAATAGTTTGTAGCGTGTTCTCGGGACATTTCATGAAACGTGTGCAATAACTGATAGTTATTGCTCAGCAGTCTGTTACTGGGCATGAATTTGAATTTTTTATGTTGTTTTTTTTTTTTTTTTTGCACAGTGCTTCTTCGGAGCCGGATGGACGATTACGAGGAGAAGAGAAAGCTTTTGGAGGAAACTCAGAAGACTTTATTGGAACTCCAGGAGACCAAGAAAAACATTGAGACCAAATCGCGGGAGGTTATCGCTGCTTTGCAGACTCAGGTGGAAGAACTACAACAAGTCAAGGTATTCACAACGTCATAGAAGTTTCATAACTCGAGATGGTTAACGGAAAATACCAGGGTAATTTTAAAATTTTAGTTTGTTGAAAAAAATATACTCATCAAGAAAAAAAGAAAGATTGCAAGTTGTTGTTTTTTACCACAAGATCAAGGAGCCTGAGAGATGTAACTGTATAACCACCTCATGTGGCAAGGCTTTTACAAAAATAAGGGGCAGGTTTTTTTGAATTTCAAAGGGCACTGAAGCCAACCTTGTTCCAATGCATAGTTCCGATTTTGCCCAGTTAACCCCGCCCCCTTGGATACTGTTGCTATGCCTCACACACTATCGTCAAAATGGCGACACGCAACGCACAAAGCAATGGGACTTTAAACGGAAAGCACAGATTCATTGGAGAAAACTCAAAGGTATTCATGTTTCAGGATCGACAGTTATCTTAAAACACACTGAGTAAAGGGCCAGTAATACAGGTATGTCATATCATGAAATACGTGCTTTCGTACCTTTGAACAACGAAACGACCGGCCTTGAAACCATAAATTCACCCGGATCATCGCATACAACACTGTACAAATTGTATGGGGCAGAACATCGCGTGATGTTGTGAGCGTACAGTGCACTTTGACCTATGTGGGTGATATCTGCTAGCTCTGTTGTGATTGGTCGGCGGGTTCGGTTGATTGACAGGTCGGAACTATGCATTAAATAGGGCATGTTGGCCAAGTGTGTATCTTAAAGGGGCATTGAGGCCAACTCATCAGCAGGGCATGAGACCAATGGCCTCGGTGGTCTCTGTCTATGTCTAGGCCTGTACAGGGTCAATGTACATGGTCAGCATACATGGTCAGCATTCTCCACTACCGGTTTTGTCTGGGTGTGCCTCCCGGACAAAATCATCAGAGGTGCCATTAGCGCCCGGACAACAATTTGCCGCCCGGACAAAAAACTTGGCCGCCCGGACAAAAATAATCAATTTTCCCCTCTAAAACACTTTCAAAATACAGCCAAGTCATTTTAAAATTTGGTGTAAAGTCACCTAACATGATTCGCTAGCCATTGGTGTCATTATCGTTCACTTACCACGCATATCTATCGTATCGGCGACCGATAACGGCCATGACAGTTCCATGCATTCGTTCTGAACAATGCCTCACGCGGCGAACACTAATTCACCGCGTGAGGGTGCTGCTCAGCGCGCCCGGACAAGATTTTTAGCAGTGGAGAACACTCATAGACACTCCATGAAACGAGATACAGTGTCTCCCTTGCACTGTTAAACTTCTGAAGTTGATCTTCAGAAAACGATTACCTTGTGGATCAAACAGACCTTTTATTTAGAAAGTTTCTAAATACAAATGTGACATTTAAAAAAATCTATTGAATGATTTATTGAAATGTTGCCCACAATGTAATTTGGGAATAAAAGTGGGTTTGATTGGTCTTAAACATATGATTAAAACTGGCTAGGGGCCTGGATGCTGATCATGGCCCGAGCCGCAAGTCTGTATTTTTTATGTGATAAGAGGTTTCATCTGCACTATTATTTACTACTTGCTTATTAACCAGGCTAAGCTTGAGACGGAGGCTAGAGAGAACCGAAACAAATTACAGTCATTACAATCGGAGTGCGATAACAGCGAAGCTGTGCAGAGAGACTTTGTCCGATTGTCACAGTCATTACAGGTTAGTGCTTGTCTAAAGGCAGTATACATCATTGGTAATCTCGAAAATCAGAAATGTTCACAGATTTACGCCTAACTTACACAATATAAACATGATGACCGTAGAAAACTTCCCCTGAAATGGTTTTGTCTGTAGTGCTATAGTCTTTGAGAAATGAGTAAAACAATTAGTTTTCGTCTCATGAGACGAAAATTCAATTCAAAACCATTTCGCCCAAGTGCCATTTCGCTCCAAACCACTTTGCCCGAGTGCCATTTCGCCCCAAATTACTTCGTCCAAACACAACATCGCCCAAATGCTACTTCGCCCTAAAACCACTCTGTGCACAGGCCGTGGTTCAGGGCGAAGTGGTTTTGGGGCGAAATGACTGCAAACCCTTTTTTGAATGTTTTCTCAAAAGTTAGACGAAGTAAGGAGCTGGTTTTTGCTCAGGTTGGTTTTAATCATGCATATCTTCAATCACACAGGGGGATAAAACTATTTGTAACAGTTTACCAATCATGTATACTATCTTTAAAGGAGATGTCGAGATCACATTTTTGACTCCCGCATTTTTTTTCCATGGGTTTTGAGACTTTAATACCATATCATTTGTCATATTTTTCTAATTACCATTCTGGAATTTTACTTTCTCTTTCTGTATATTTTCTGGGATATCGTAAAAAAAAACCAATATTTTGGAAACTAATTCCATAAAGCAGTGCAGTAATTACACCACCCTTTTTGCTTCCCCATCCAATTTGTAAATTCTAAATTTCATGTTTTCTTCCCATGGATAGTATTTTGGGGATGTATTTTATATGATTTTTAGGTTAAAATAAAATTCATTTTCTGGAAAACAAATATGAATATATTTTGGGTAGAGTGCTTAAAGAGACCACTAAAACCACAAAATTGTCGGAAAGAAACCCATTTTCTCGACCTAATTCTCTGAAAAAAAGTTTTGCGACCTAGACGAAAATGGTTTGTGACCTAATAAAAATGGTTAAGAACCTAATAAAAATGGTTTTTGACCTAATAAAGATGGTTTTTGAAGCACTTGGCGTTAGGACGACCGGCTATCGGTCGCCCTAATGCGGTCGGTCGTCCTAATACGCCATTTTTACCCATAACCGGTCGACCTAAACGCGAAAGAGTAAGTTGTTACAAACGACATTAAAACTATGTTTTACCTATTGGGGCGAAAAGCTATGTTAGGGCGACACGCTCTATTAGGGCGACAATTTGGTGCCGCCCTATATTTTGGAGGTTAAAAACCATTTTGTTTAGGTCAAAAACCATTTTTATTAGATCTAGAACCATTTCTCTTAGGTCTGGAACCATTTTTGGAAGCTTTGGGTAGAGAAATTTGGTGTCAATTTGAGTGATTCTTGCCGAAATTTCAGTGGTCTCTGGGGAAAGGTTTCACGTAATGTCGCCCATTTATAGCATTCAGGGTTCTTGTTATTTCTGTGTGTGATTGAGAACCAACCTGTGTGTAAGTCGGCTCAGTGCCTCATCTACGTTTTGTGGAAAGAAAAAAAACAGTTTTCAGGAAAAAATACTGCTTGGCCAATTTTTGTGCTGAGCAAAAATTTGACTGGTAATTTTAGCTGGTAATTTGGTAATGAGTTTTTTTTCTTTTCTCGATTATCCATCATTTTTGTATCCGATAGGTTCAGCTAGAAAATATTCGGCAGAAGCATAACGAGGTTCGTTGGGAACATGATGATGATATCGAGCAGTGCCGGGGGTGCAAAGGAGCCTTTAGCTCTAGGAAGAAAAAGGTCAGTATTAAACATACACCCTGTTCTCACTGGAGAAATCGCTTCATTCGACGAAGATAAGTTAATCATCGTTAGTTAATGAAGCATGCATTCACATGTGAACTCCTCAAAAAAAGTTCGGAAAGTCAAGTTTGACTGACGATTTCTCTCTTGTTACTAAATCATTTCCCTTGAATTTGGTATCATTGGAAAGCCCTGTTATTCCTCTTTACAGTGATGTGTCATTTGTTATGATTAATCAATTGGGGGATGTGCAGTATAGCGGGTGGGTGGAAAGTGAGATGTCACAAAATTCACTGCTATTGTCATGCAGTGCATTCCCCTTTTGCTTGGAGGATGGGAATGTGTCAATGCACTTTTTGACAATAGCAATGCATTTTGTGACATTTCACTTTACACCCGACCCTGTATTCCGCTATACTGCACATCCCCCAATTGCTTAATCATAACAAATGACACATCACTGTAAAGAGGAATAACGGGGCTTTCCAATGATACCGAATTCAAGGAAAATGATTTAGTAACAAGAGAGAAATCGTCAGTCAAACTTGACTTTCCGAACTTTTTTTGAGGAGTTTATAATGATGATCGAATCGGGCCTCAAAATTTATTTTCAAAAGGGCACGGCAATTTTCTCTTAGTAAAATGAAAAATTTGTGTTAAAACTTTTTAAGGGGAACACGGCAAAAGAAAATGGTTCCGATGGCAATTTGCCGTGGGTTGTTTCAAGGCCTGTCGAGTAGAGAGCAGTACCGTTCACATTAGATGACTGCAGAAGGCCACTATGCCTGGCCACACATTTACGTCAAGCTTCAAGTGTCTGACGCGCTGTGTGGTTTTCAAGTGGTGCGTCAAAAAAACCCTTGCTAGGCGCTTGATACGCTTGTGCAACTTGGCCTGCCGAATCGCTTCGTCGAACGAAAAGAGCTTTCACATTACAAATTTTCATTGTCGAATAAAGCAATCTCTTCGTCAAATGAAGCACTTTTGCTTCGACGAACGAAGCACTTTTGCTTCGTCGAACGAAGAGATTTTAATCATCGTCGAATGAAGAGGCGTGCATTCACATGGCAACAAAAATTTAGTCTGGTCAAGTATATTCATAAGTGTGCATGTGACAGGAAGTACGTCAGTACGTCATGTGAAACATGCAAATGGCAAATTGACCCAATCGCTATTAAATTATTGGCATAACGTTCCGACCTAAACGGAATCTTTCTCAAAAGCTAATTGACAAGACAAACGAAATGCGGTACATAAAAACTACCCTTACTAAAACTGCAACTTTTGTTCTTCGTTACAGCATCACTGTATGCACTGCGGCAAGGTTTTCTGCCCCGAGTGTCTCAGCCAATCGGTGGAGAGCGGACCGCGCAAACGCAAGAAGCCCGTATGCAATATCTGTCACACTCTGCTAGTTAACGAATCAGCACCGTATTTCAGCAAAGAAGTGCCCGAGTCATAGCACTCAATGGGTAGGACTAGGTTTAGTTAAATAAAATGATTTTCTAGAAATCTGATGACTTTCCCCCAGCATGTTTTTACAGATTTAACACTCCGAAGAAAAAAAAGATTAGTTTTTCATACGGGACAAGCTAATTTTCCTTAAAAGTAGACTTCTAAAGTGTGACGTCATTTGCAATGTAACTGGGTCTAAACATTCACTGGTAATCCTAAACACCCATTGCTAAAGTGCAGGGAAACAGTTCACTGGTTTTAGTGTAGACCCAGTAACCTTGGCAACACACAAAGGTTTTCACTTTATTACTCTATTCCTCACAAGTACCTGCAAGTCCTCAGACGTTCTTGTGAGTTCTAACAAACCTTCCCAAGTCCTCACAATTTCTTGCACGTCCCCACAGGTCCCTGCGAGTCCTCGCACGTCCCAGCAAGCCCTCACATGTCCCTGCAATATCCTTGCATGTCCTCGCAAGTTTTCACACGTCCTTGCAAACCCTTTCATGTCCCCGCAACTCCTTGCAAGTCCCTGTACGTCTCCGCAAGTCCTCACATGTCCCTGCAATACCCTCACACGTCCCCGCAAGTCCTTGCAGGTCCCCGCAAGTCCTTGCACATCCCCGCATGTCCACGCACGTCCCTGCATGTCCACGCACGTCGCACTTCCCCGCAAGTCCTTTTACGTCCCCGCGAGTCCTTTCACGTCCCCGCGAGTCCTTGCACGTCCCCGCGAGTCCTTGCACGTCCCCGCAAGTCGTTGCAGGTCCCCGCAGGTCCCCGCAAGTCCCAGCAGGTCCCCGCAGGTCCCCGCAGGTCCCCGCAGGTCCCCGCATGTCCCCGCACGTCCCCGCAAGTCCCCGCAAGTCCCCGCAAGTCCCCACAAGTCCCCGAAAGTCCCCACAAGTCCCCGAACGTCCCCACAAGTCCCCGAACGTCCCCACACATACTCGCAAGTCCTCATTCACGTCTTGAGCAGTTCACATAAACTGAAATGTGTTCCTTTTTCAGTGTTCATCCCAAGTGTTTGTGACTGGATTACTGTTACCTTATATTTCTTCTCGGTGCACAGGCAAAGCACTGTGGCAAACCATTCTAGTACATACATGTACATTCTGTATATCCAATGTCCAATTTTTAGCAAGTATTGCATACTATTTTAGAGGGAGATATTTTCAGGCAGCTCCTTAGTTTTTACAAACCAGAAATAAAATGAGCCTGGGACAATAGACCGATCCAGCAAGCTCCGTCCATTTTGGAATTGACCAATCACAGCCTCAAGATGAGGTAGCCAAAAAATGGATCTCCATTTTGGCTATCCGAGTCCTCACAATTTTGTGCACAGAGCTACGGCAAGCTGCAGCACGAGTGACGCAAAAACACCAGTGCAGAGGACCCTAGCCGGTTTAAAACGGATTGTATAAGACGGGCCAAACCTACTTTTAATCCCTTCATAAATGTGTTTTTGTGTAAATCGGTAAAACTCACAAAAATTAGCTTGTTGTTTTGCTATGTTGTACATTCACTGCGTTCTAGATGTGTGTCGAGTTGTTTTTTGTTCGATCGTGCGCGCTATGTGTAATGCAGGCGTGTTGTACATGCACGCACACGACCAGATACTTAAGTACACATTTTGCTTTCAAGCGTGTCGTTTCTGTGTGCGTGTGCGTGTTTCAATACGCGCTGACCAGGGCGCGGACGTTAACAAACGGCGCGGCCACGTGCCTCACATGTGTGGCATGTTGCTAGGCAATTGCTAAATGGGCGAAACTTACTAGATCAGTCTATTCACCAACAAATATAATATAATTGCCTTTCAATACAGGCCGTTTTACAAGCCAAAATGGAGAATTTAGCCAGTTTGACAATTTACAAGTCGGTGACGGCACACATGCATGTGTTAGTTATGATGTAAAAAATTACATTTATACTTTACCAGAAATATTGTCAAATTTTGTTGGGAAAATATTCTCCTTCCCCCTCCATGCTCTAAGGCCTGATGCAAATATTTTACCATTGTTATAATAAAAAAATCCTTGTACGTAGTAAAGTTTAGCGTTTAAGTATTGGTAAATATTATTCATGGAAAAATTCGCTGTTGTAAACAGAAGAAGAAATATTAGCTCTGTAAATAGCTTGGCATATAAAGACAAAGCAAACTGACTAATTTATTCAGCAATTTTAAAATACAAAAATATTACTGTGTGGTAAATTATTATTTTGGAGTACTTGTAAGCAGGTTCTTCCGTAACTGTGACACGGCACAATCATTTGATTGTTAAAGGCCCTGTGATGATCTGTTTTTGAGCGAATCTGTGAATAAAACCATTATAAATCAAAAGAAAGACATCAACAAACTCATCCGAAAATAATTTCAGCTTTGTCAAATGTACCACATTTAAAACAAAAACATGAAAATCCATATGCGTTTTCCTGGTCTTGGCAAGGTGTTTCAAATATTCATTCTCAGTTGATCGGGTACTATGTGGCTTGCGTCATGCACTCTGTGGCGCACATACTGCGTGTGCGCGCGATCCATAAAAATGCATCGCTTTGGAACATGCACACAGAGTACATGCATTTTGGACCGCGTAGATGCGAACCAAAAATAAGTAAATCGTAATAATTTCATCTTTACGGATTATCTTCTGGTAAAATTATATCATTTTGAGCGCAAACCTTTCGTTGGGTAGTTGCTATTAATTCAATCTTAACTTTCCCCTGTAAACTCGTCGATTACTTTTTGGGGTCCTTGCAAATTATACACTGGGCCTTTAAAGGAGGGTTTTCCAGATTTTTTCAAAAAATAGATTTCGTTCTAAATTAACATTCATATAAAATACCTCCCCAAAATACTATCCACAGGAAGAAAACAGGAAATTTGTAATCTACAGTTTGGATTTTGAGACAAAAAGGTTGGCGTTTCGCTGCATTGCTTTATGTAACTGGATAAATTAGTTTACAAAACATTGGTGGATTTTTGACAATATCCCTGGAAACATACAGAGTGGTAATGAGAAAAATATGACACAAAATCTCAACGCCCATGGAAAAATGGGGGGCTCAGAAGTGTGATCTGGTCATGCTTTTTCACTTTTCTTTTTTTTTCATTAAAAAACCTATTTTGTGCTATCCATCAATTCTAAACGGGATTTATTTAATCAAAAAGGTTTTTTTTCTTTAAAAATAACAGCATACCTTGTGCAATAATTTCAAAGGATGTTTGGCGCTTCAATCTATGTACTGTACATGTTTATAAGGTGACGTCATGACTTCCGCCAGATTTAGGGCCAGCGGTTTTAAATTTCAGACAAAACAAAATCTGTGTTTCAAGCATTTTAGTAACAAAAGGTATCTATTATTATTATATTTAAATGAAGCTTTTGCAGACTTGTGCAATTGTGCAAGGTTTTGTTAAATCAGCTGCAGAATACACCTACGGCAGTATCTAATGAAACATCTCACGTAATGCGACGAATGCAAGCGCGACCTACATCTTAAACATGGTGGAAGTTACGACGTCACATAAACGGATCTATATAAAAGAGTATATTTAGTCATGGTAAATTGGCCGTTTCATCTTCAAATGTTTGTAGACAGAGTCTATATATGCTTGAACTGTGCTGTTATAGACACAATATTTGGTATGGTGCCTAATCACCATTGAAATGAAACAACCAAACTTGGGATGGGAGAAAAATGGTAAGGGCCTTATCAGGATTCGAACCCAAGACATCTGACTCACCGGGCAGTTATTCTACCAGCTGAGCTATAAGGCATAGTGGTATACTCCATCAGGTTTTCCCTGCAAACCCAATTTTTCTCAAGGTGTTGCATGATGTTTCTCTCATGCCAAGTTTGTGCTGTTATAAACTCCTCAAAAAAAGTTCGGAAAGTCAAGTTTGACTGACGATTTCTCTCTTGTTGCAAAATAATTTTCCTTAAATTTTATATCATTGGAAAGCCCTGTTATTCCTCTTTACGATGATGTGTCATTTGTTATGATTAAGCAATTGGGGGATGTGCAGCACAGCTGAATACGGGGGCGGGTGTAAAGTGAAATGTCACAAAATGCATTGCTATTGTCAAAAAGTGCATTGACACATTCCTATCCTCCAAGCAAAAGGGGAATGCACTGCATGACAATAGTGAATTTTGTGACATTTCACTTTCCACCCACCCCTGTATTCTGCTATACTGCACATCCCCCAATTAATTAATCATAACAAATGACACATCACTGTAAAGAGGAATAACAGGGCTTTCTAATGATACCAAATTCAAGGGAAATGATTTAGTAACAAGAGAGAAATCGTCAGTCAAACTTGACTTTCCGAACTTTTTTCAGGAGTTTAGATAGATAATGTGCACTTTGCTTGTTTTCGTCAATTTTTATATTCGGAATCTTTAGTAAAGTATAAACTAAAAGTACATTGTGTGTTTTTGTATTTTTCTTCTTCCTGTATATAAATTATGCCATGATAAATATTATTATGATATCAACGTGTATCCGGAGCATGTATTATGTCATGTGAAATATATTGAGGCTTAATGCGTGTGATATGCACGGTACTATTGCCCTTGTGTGCTATATGATACATACAGCAGGGTTAGTGTAGTATATGTAGCACGATTTGTGTTAGGGGGGACTCTCCTCGGATCATTTGCTCTTTGAAGAGAACCACCATATTGGCTAAACAGAGGCTGCATTCGGGCGTGTACTCGTGTTAACGCAAGTTAAGCTAGGGTAGGCACGTACCAAAGCGTGACGTCACGGTCATTATTGTGCCGAATAAATTTTGTGACCGTTTTTGGTTATGCGCATTGTAGAGTCTTCAAAAATTCACTTAAAAGGGCATTTAAATTGGGTAAAAAATGGCCTTATGGCTCTTAAAAGAATGACAAAAATTCACATTTATTCTGGATTTATTTTCGAGTATAGCGCTAGCCTACAGAAAGCACCTCAAATTGAAGTGTTATTTTCTCATAAAATAGTGTTATTTTTTACAGATTCATGGAATAAGAGTGTAATATCTAAGGAAGAATGTTGGTAAACTAGCCTGAAGAAATTTTAGCTACGTAGAGAGTCCATCAATGCTTCAGAAAACCTTGAAAATCTATATATGTATTGTGTACAAGTGAATGGTAAAAAGTCCCGTGCACCGGGGACGTTTTTAGAAAACCACCTTCGGTTGTCAATTTCCAGCATGAAATTTTGGACAGAAATAAATTCATGTGGTGTTTGTTACCATTGCTATCAACACTTTGAGTAAGGTTGTTCTTGTCAACTCATGAAAAACAAAATTGGGTCATTGCAAATGATACAATGGGCCTTTAAATAGGTCAACAATGTATAAGCACAAAATGTGCATAAAGAGCGTGTTCAGATTTTTCAAGAAAATGGATTTCATTCTAACCTAAATTTGTAAACTCAAATTTGGATGTGGAAGCAAAAAAGTTGGTGCAATCACCGCAATGCTTTAATGTAACCATGCCCAGATAAATTAGTAGTTTCTTTTTTGACATTAGGGAGGTTTCGGTCGCATACGGTTAGGCAAAACGACGACTATTAGTGAATTTTACGTCATAGATTTGTGCGTACTTGTGGCGTTTACACAAATATCCCAAGTGTTGTTTTGTTGTTTACACTGATAGCAACGCCTCTACACCTTAGTAAAAAACGGACAGCGAAATGTAACGATTTTGAGGTTTGGCTAATCGTAGTCGTAATCACTATCCGTGCACACCGAAACCTCACTAATATCCTTGAAAATATACAGATTGAGAGTGCGAAACCTCAGAATGGTAATTATAAAAATATGACAAATGATATGGTATCAAAATCTCAACGCCCATGGGGAAAAATGGGGCCCTTAAAAATTATGGGCAAGCCCCACGGACGTATATAGAATTTATATATACGTCCGTGGCAACCCCTTTAACTTGGCCTTTTTCCAAATCTCGACTTGGGCTCAGGCTCCATGTAAACCACATGGAGATGGAGCCTGAGACGGAGACGAGATTTGGAAAATCGCCCTTGAAACCCGTTTGCGTGTCATACCGCCCTCAACTGTCATAAGTGCGTAAACAGCTGATACTGCATGGACAGTAAACATGGCAGAAGATAGACCCGTGAACGTGGCTTGTTGTAAACTACGCCACGTTCTTGTGTCATTTTGAACCTAGCGAAAATGCGACATGAAACAGCCGTCGATCTGTTGCACGCAAATGACCCGGTTACTCGTCCGGCGACAGATGTTAAAATCTAATTCTACACGTTCGCATATATGGGTCTTTACCGATGGGCAAATTTCGTCGAAATTACACAGCCTGAACAAGCGGACGGGAAAACTTAGATTTCTAGGTGAGTACTCAACACCCATACGGAATTATGGATGGCGGATCGATTTTCGCTAGGTTCAAAATGACACAAGAACGTGGCGTTGTATACAACGCCACGTTCACGGGTCTAGGCAGAAGATAGCGACGAAGAAGAGCGATACAGCTTGGTAAGAAAATCTTATTTTTCTGATGTTGTAGCAAATGTTTTTTTGAAAGGCATTGAAAGAGAAAGACTTCCGTACCCTGTTCACTACTTATTTGGTTTATTAAGTGCAGATTTGGTCAACTCGACCACTTGCCAACTCGCGACTCGACCAGACTCGATGTGTGTTTCGATGTCAGTCACATGGTCATGACACATGGTAGTCAGTGAGCTTTCCTTTCATACAGTGGATTGTTGTCATTTTGCCTCGAAATTAGAATCACACCCAAATATTTCCAGCTGGTTGTGTCCTGCATTGGTTTTATATATTATTGATTGGAAAACAAACAAAAAAGAACTACTTACATTGCCGTTTTTCAATAAAAAACGTCTATTTCCGACAATCTTTGACGAGAAAACCTGTTGTTACGATGTGACCAGCTAAAATAAAGTTGGCTAGGCTTAACGCTTGGGGGCGCTCCAGCATTTTCGGAGTCGACTCCGATTCCAAAAAGAATCAAAATTCTATTCCAGATCGATTCCATTTTTCGTATGAAAACATACGTGTACACTGCGATTTCTTGTTGTGTCCAGGAAAACCCATTCTAATCGATTCTAGTGTGGAGTCAGGCCAAAGTTCGACGTGGTCTTTTTTTGCGAACGTACAGTTGGTGTGCATCTACGGAGGCCCAATGAGAGTACGGGTGGCGCTCTTATGTCACGCGCATTTATACGGCGCGGCATACAATGTACAGTTTCGTTTGACGTTCTCTTTGGGCGTCCGTCAATGCACAACTACACGTTTGCAATCGTTTTTATCGTGATAAGGAGTCCGAGAAATTTCTTCGTCGAAGATTGTCGGAAATAGACGTTTTTGATTCAAAAACGGCAATGTAAGTAGTGCTTTTTATTTGTCTTCTAATCAAGAATATCTAAAACCACTACAGGAAACAACTAGCTGGAAATAGTTGGGTGTGATTCTAATTTCGAGGCAAAATGACAACAATCCACTGTATGAAAGGGGTACCTTCTGTCCCTACGGGAAACCCGTAGGGACAGAATCATTCTGTCTAGACACATGGACACTTTGCCAAAAAACCACTTCGCTCTGGACTACTTTACCCTCAACCACATCGCCCAAAAGCCACATCATAGCCCAAACGCTAATTCCAGATAGGCTGCTCTGAAAGTACAGCTAGCGAATTCCTTCATGTCCTTTTTAAAAATATAATTCATGTCCTTTCACGGCCACGAGAATGAAAAAAATCCGGTTTACCGTCCAAGGGATTTTGAAAAGGCTTTTTGTAATTTGTCATTAACGGACTACGGTACAACATTCTGGAGATTCCAGGTACTTCCAAGTTTTTCAATGTTTAATTTTGACTGTATTGGTGAACTATAGTTTGGAGTACGGCGGCCATCTTGCCGCGTGCAGCAAAATGTAAAATAGCGAATGGGGTTAAATTGGTAAGGGGCTAAAAGTGTTATATAGAAAATGATAACGTCCCAATATAAACGTCAAAAAAACACTTTTAGCCTTCTAAAAGTATGCCTTCGGGAATTCTTGGTTTGATGTTGTCGACTCCATTTCGACGCACTGGGCATGATATGACGTCAAAAGTGGCATTTAAACTTCCGAAGCCCCTTCCCTAACTTGTCAAAACACATCTGACAATTGCTATTTTAGGCTAAGTAGGCCTACATGCGTGCTGGTCAGTTTCACAGTGAATTTCTGCTGTATGCAAAGTGGAGCATCGTGAGAAATGTGCTGTAAAACATCACAGCATTGTTCAATTCAAACTTTTTTATTAGATACTGAAAATAAAGAATTCTTTCTGACGATATTTATTTTTAAAACGATTTTTAAAAATATTTATATTGGAACACGGCAAAATGTTTGTTTGACAGTGAGATTTCTGGTCCAAAAAGGGTAGTTTGTGTTGCAAAACAGACTTGTGAAACCAGCAACAGTTTGGGGAGATTGTTGTTTGTGTTTGTGCAAAATTTCAGTGAAGAAAACGTAAAATTTTGCTTGTTTGTTTCAGCTCACAAAAATGATTATCAGCTCCTGGTCTTCATTCCAGTTGTAAATGCATACTATACATTTAGACCACGTCGACGTTGTGCGCCCTCACATGTACTAGGTCTATTCCTGAACACGTCTGGATTAAGATGTGCTGAGAAACAAGATAATTCGCGCTTGAATTGAAGACTAACCAATCAAAAATGAGAGCGATTTGCATCACGTCACATTTTTTGTAGTATTGGTGCATTTTTTTTCACTGACAATTCCTCTGGGAAACGGACGTATTTTAACAAGCATAACACAGCAACCGCTTGATCAATTTTTGTGGCCGAACTATTTTTGAAATCTGTTCCACCTTGTCTGTAGCATGAAGGTGGTTTTAAGTCGATGTTAAGTTGATTTTTTTTCTCAAGTCCCTACCCAAACGCTACTTCCAGATAGCTGAAAATATCGGCCTTTCTTTTTTATCGAAAAGTTTGTTATTATAGAACTTTTTTTTTTCCTATCAAAGACGTGGCTCCAAACGGAATCTTTAACCAAGTCTTTTTACATGAAATTGCAAGTTTTTGGTAAAATCAAAATCTTTACACGTTCTACATACCGCTCCGGCCGTAATACTCTCAAAAATATAATTGAAAAAGAAACATTTCTTTTGCCATTTGTGTTCCAGGAGGATGAGTTTCTGTGGTTACTTCGTGAAGAGGTCCACCCAGTACTACAACAGTTGCAACAATTACTCAAGGTATACACCAATCCGAGAGCTGAAGTCCTCTTCTCTGGGTGTCCACCATAGCTGGGTGGACACTTGTGTTACATTTTAGGCCGTCCCGGTTACGAGCGTATATTGGAAATTTGTACACAGGGTTTTTAGAAAGGCATGTTGTCAGTGTCACACTATTTGTAACGCTTTTTGGGCCTAAGTTATCTCTTCAGAACAACTGAAACTTATTTCTTTTATTTTGAGACCAGACAAAGGTATTTTCTCGAAAATATGGTCTGTGTTGCCAAAATGCCCCCTTTACTGCAACCTCTTGCAACAGTGCCCCTTTAACGCACTCCCCAACTCCTGCGTACCGAGGCCCTGTTGAAACCGGCCCCATTTCGCGGGACACAAACGACAGAAATCTTGTCGCCTCTGCTGGACCAATCACGACGCGTGGGCAGTGCATTGCAGGCATTTAAATGTAACACGCGCAGATTGTAAACACTGTGCATGCATGTGATACATGTACTCGGTAATGCAGGCCGTTGTCCTCGTCGGCGATTGGCTGCTATTTAAAGCATACTGGGGAATCCGTTCCATTACATTCGTCAGCATGCATCCCTGTTATTAATTTAAAAAACTGCGGAGTAAATTTAGATAGTCGTTTAAAATTTTGGTAGGAATGGGACAGTCATAAGAAACAGAACCCAATACAATTTACAAAGTATAGAAATCGTTTCTTTTCGGCATAACATGACCGAATTGATTAAATTACATCAAAATGACTCGGGCGTGAGTTGGCTCAACACAACAGCCGGCTCACTCCACAGATTTGCGTGGATTTCCTCAGAGTATTGTAACGTCGCTTAGCAGAGTGGAAATTCCCTGAGATCTCAGGATGCCTTTACTGTGGAAAGACCCAATTTTGTTGAAAATTGTTCCAACTAGCCCAAACTAGTCCCATTTTTAAAGGTTTTCCAATCATGATGTAATCTGTCTTTAATGTCTATATCTCCTCAACTTTCTCTTCTAGGAGAACACTAGACGATTCAACATTCCCATCTCAGGTGAGTAAATTACAAATAAAACTAACCCCAAAAAATGCATGTACATCAAAACAAAAAACCTATTTATCCATTGTTTGATGTACAAAAATTGTGACCAAGTCAGTATAAAGAAAAAAATTTAATCAATCATTTCATTTGAACAGTAAATTCAAATTTGGACCGCTCTATTTGATTAAGAATTGAGAAAAAGCCAAATTTGAATGCAATTTGTCACATTTTGACAAAATTGCGAGAGTTGGAAGGGTGTGGAAATTCAGATTCTATCCGGAAGTCTGTAAATTGTTATATGTGTGAACTAAATCTTGGTGGGGCCTGGCCCCAATGGCTCCTAATGTAGAAACACCGCTGGTAGATACCTGTATGTAGTTTTGACATTCTTCTTCATATTTTGTATGATCCCCTAAAGAGATCTTGTTGCTGAGATTAGCCGATTTATTAGTCCTTGCCTGTAGCCACCTAGGAGGTTCTTCAGCTCAGTCTTGAAGTGCGAGAGAACAGAAAGAAATTCTTAGTTTTACATGTTGGGGAAAACCCACGAAATCAAGCAGGGACTGAGAGTTTTGACATTGATTGAATTTGAAAACTACTAAATTTAAAACTGCATTTCCCATTCTCATTTGTCATACTACAAACGGGCTCACAATTCATAAAACGATCAATGTGTCAGATTTCACACATAATTGCAACATTTTCCCACCGTCCCTTGAAAAACCACACATCATAAAAAATGGTCCTTGTTGTAATAAAATAAATCCCTAATTTGTCAAACTTAATTTTCTCCTAAGATACACTTTCATAAAGTGCAATGGTATACGTTTTTGCGCAAAGGTCAAGTGGCGTGACAGTTGTACATGCACTCTCTCTTCCTTATTATTAGTTTACCCTGGATGGTTCGTTAGAAACTCGGTATTTATGGAGAGAAAAATCTATTTGCACTTTGAGTTTTAATATTGGATGCGAAGTGACACTTGCTCGATAAAAAATCAACATTTGCTTTTCCATGAGTTTTAATATTTATGCCTCGCTGTTCAAGTGACAGGTTTGTTGTGTGGTTCAATATTTGTTTTGGCATACACAAATGCTGGTTGTAAGTGGCACTCGTCCATTTTTAGAAATTGGTGAAAACCATCACGGTTTCTGTTTTCAGTTTCCAAATTTATTTTGTGATTTCTCTTTTAGAGTCACTTCTCATTTGGTCAATTAAAAAAAAAAAAATTATAAACAAAATTATAATTTTTGCATTTTTACAATAAGGGCCCTTTTCCTTATACATGTATCACAGGATGGTTTTGCTTAGGGTTTAAAGTGGGTTTAAAGGCCCAGTGGATCATTTGCAATGACCTCAAAAAGAAATCGACGAGTTTACAGGGGAAAAGTTCTTAAAGTAAAGATTGAATAATAGCAACTACCCAATGAAAGGTTTCCGCTCAAAATGATATAATTTTACCAGAAAATAATCCGTAAAAATGAAATTATTTAGATCGTTTGCAAACGATTTACTTATTTTTGGTTCGCATCTACGCGGTTCAAAATGCATAGGCGCTGTGTACTGCGTGTGCGTGTTCCAACGCGATGCATTTTTATGGATCGCGCGCACACGCAGTATGATGTGCGCCACAGAGTGCATGACGCAAGCCACATAGTACCCGATCAACTGAGAACGAATATTTGAAACACCCCGCCAAGACCAGGAAAACGCATATGGATTTTCATGGTTTTTTTAAACGTGGTACATTTGACAAAGCTAAAATTTCTTCGGATGAGTTTGTTGATGTCTTTCTTTTGATTTATAATGGTTTTATTCGCAAACTCGCTCAAAAACAGATCATCTACAGGGCCTTTAAATGGTCTTAAATGTATGTGTAAAACCGGATAGTGGCCCGGATGGTAATGGCCCAAGCCCAGGCCCCTATCTGGTTTTAAACGGATTGTTTAAGACCTGCCAAACCCCACTCTAATCCCATTCATAAATACTTTTTTTGTGTAAATCGGTAAAACTCAAAAAAATTTGCTTGTCGTTGCATTCACTTTTTCGCTTCATCTTGTTGTTTGTACGTTTAAACTGCTAGCTGTGCGTCGAGATGTTTGTTCGATCGCGCATTATGCGTATAATGCAGATGTGTTGTGTACGGGCACGCAGACGACCCGGTAGTTGCACTGTTGCATGCACAGTGCAAATTTTGCTGTCGGGAGCGTGCAGTTTCTGCGCTGCATACGTGTGCGAGTTCTATATGCTTACTAGGGCGCAGGCAGAAACTCGAGCCAGCTAGTTTTAAACACTAGTTATTATCATTCGTTTAAAACCGACCACGTGATGTGTTCTCAGTCAAGGACGATGCGTAAACTGTCTAAGGTATTTATGAATATCAAATAAAAGGTGTTCAAAGATATATATACATACATGTATGAAAACTAAATGATTTTATGGTACACGGTAACATGTGTTTTACCAACAATCGGAAGAAATAATATTTCGAAAAGCGCACACATTTCTAATGCCACTCTTGAGAGTAATATTCTAATTTTAGACAAAATGTTTTTCTTTTTGTTTCAGTAGGGCTTTCCAAGCTGATAAAACCAGAGACCTTTGTTCTTTCAAGCTCAAAGTAAGTAAACAAAAGCCGATTCTACATTAGACATTTTTCCTAGCAAACTATTTAGTAGACTACAGCGGCATTGCCAGAGCTTTATTTAAAGGTAAGGGTCCATTTTGGTAATTACCCTCCAAAGAAATAATTGAATTATTATATAAAAACTTGTTATCAAGATAGTAATGGTAGTAATCATCCTATGAAATTATTTCATCTGAATTGCCCCCATTGATGAGAAAATTGTCAAAACTATTTGAATCTCAAAAGATTGCCTGTAGGCGATTTTTTTTTTTTTATTTTTTTTTTTTTAGCCATTCACAGAGCTGCCAACCCTCCCAGATTGTGCAACAGATTCTTCGGAAAATGACTAATTTTGTGGATAAAAACCCTCCTGGATTGTCAATTAACAACCTTGGGGATTTTTAGATGAGTTTGGAGTCACAGAATGAACCTGTTTTCCCAGATGTCCTCCCCAAAATCCGGGAGGGTTGGTAGCTCTTCATTCATTCATGCACAAAAACCATACTTGCATTTTTCAATGTCGTTTTTAACAGTTTTTTAATCATATACTCTTCCTTTAATAAGTGCAAAATTTGTGTGCACAATTTCCAAAGTAGCATTTAATATCAGAAAGAGAAATCATGTTTTTATTACTTTTTGATAAAAATTGTATACATTTTTTTTTTAAATCCGCCCTTGATACTACTGTACATGTTATTTTAGAATACAATTTTTTGATATAATAATGTGATTTATACCGCGCACCTTACCGGGGAAACCCCGATCAAGGCGCCTACATTATCATTGCCCCATTAAATCACTCCATATGCCATCTCAGCTTCCTGGGGAGTATACAGCCCCGGCTGCCTATTAGGCGTTCAACGGCTAATCAAACACTTTCGCTACCCTCCCAGGTACTCATTTTGCTCCTGGGTGGAGAGAAGCAATGCATGGCAAAGTACCTTGCTCAAGGGCACATGCACCATATGGAAGGGCCAGACCGGGATTTGAACCCACTACCTTTAGAACTAACCCAGGTTTTGAATACGATCCACTAGATCCAATAGAAATTTGTTTTTTATATGTGCCCCATGTGGAAATACCCAATTTTAAATATATCTAATTGGCAATGCCATATGTGACCGGCTCCAGCAAAACCCAACACTTGTGATAACAATTCAAAATTTAAGTTTTGGTATCATCTTAGTGTGCATCCTTTAAAACATGTTTGAGGAAATTCTGATAATTTTTGGCGAAGTTATGACCAATTAAAGTATGACAGATCAGAAAAAGTGAAATGGAGCTATTGGTCTTTAAAGTTTGACAAACTAGTTGATTATTTAATTTTTTTGTCAATAATATGAGGAATTTTTAGACAGTTCAAACAACAAAACAAATCTTGAATGTTTTAATGTATCCCGATGTTGATTCTGCCAAATTTTCAAGTTGGTCCCAGAGGCCATTTTTTAAGGTTGTGGGCCTATATCACGTAATGGGAAATGCCGAGAAGCGTTGGGTTTTACCAGAGTCGGTCACATATTGCTGCATGGTACTCCAAACACTTAACATATTCAACTGACTTTAGAAACTAAAGCGATAGCGTAACCTTGACAATTGATTAACCATATGTTTCATTGTACCATCTCCATCCATGTGCAGGCACATCTGCCACTTGAGATCAATACGTTTATTATCATAAGGCCTTGGGTATTGATTGATTTTAAAGGCTCATTGTATTATTTGCAATTACGCAAATTTCTAATTTACAAGTTAATAAGAAAAACCTTTACCAAAGGGGTATTCACACTATCGCGGAAAAATGGTTTTGCGCAGGCCTGTTCCATTGGTTTGTACAGGAGCTGGTTTGCAGCTTGTGCACGGCCTGCCGCAACGCGCAAAACATTTTGAGCTGGGTTAAAGTTCAGATTTGTTGAACTTTGACCGCAGTGGCTGACCTTTCCAACGCACAGCCAATGAGGTATCGGAGAAGCCCCAAGTTACATGTACCGGAGTGGAATTTTCTATTTTGGAATATCGATAATTGGGAGTTCAAGCAATGTGGTAAAAGCACAGCATACAACCGTGGATTTTCCACGATAATGTGAACGCCTCTTTAGAGTGTTGGAAATGATTTTTTTCCTATTTAAAAAAAATGGGTGTACCGTACACATTCATTTTTTTAGCATTTACTCTGCAAAAACATGCATGGAATTTAAAGGTTTCAATAACATTGCTGCATCTATGTAGCTGAAATTTGTGCTAGTTTACCAACATTCTTCAATCAAATACATGTATATAAAACGCCTCCCCAAAATACTATCCATGGGAAGAAAACAGAAAATTTGCAGTCTCCAATTTGGATGTGGAAGCAAAGGGGTTGGTGTAATCACTGCACCGCTCATGTAGATAAATTAGTTTACATCCTTAAAAATACACAAATTATAATTAAGAATAAGTGATTTTGTTTTCATATGGACATTTGTCCACATTTGTATTGAAATTATAATTATTTATAACAAAAGACTCAACTCCAGAATAGCTCTAAAATTCACCAGAAAGTTCTAAAATGTACCACACATTTTCAAACTTGTACTGGGGGAGAACTTTAAGACTACCAACTTTTCCGAATTTATTCACTTAAATGTGGTTATTGCAAACATTAATGGTCTATTGTGTTTAAAAAGAACAACCAGAAATTTGAACGGTAAACTGGCTACTTGAAATGCTGACGGGCCAGTGAAGACGTAAGCCAACTGGCCAACAGGGGCAGTTGGCTCAAGTTAAAGTTAGAACACATCATTGGTAATCTCGAAAATCAGAAATGTTCACAGATTTACACATAACTTACACAATATAAACATGATGACGGCAGTAAACTTCCCCTGAAACGGTTTTGTCTAAAGTGCTATAGTTCTTGAGAAATTAGTAAAATAATTATTTTTTGTCATGAGACGAAAATTCACTTAGCCCCAAAACCATTTCGCCCTGCACCACTTCGCCCCGAACCACTTCGCCCCAAAAGCCATCTTCCCCCAAAACAATTCGTCCTTACACTACTTCGTCCGAATGCCACTTCGCTCCAAAACACCTCGAGCACAGGCCATTGTTCATGGCGAAGTGGTTCAGGCCGAAATGGTTTTGGGGCGAAGTGATCGTAAAGCCTTTTTTTACTGTTTTATCAAAAGTTAGACGAAGTACGGAGCTGGTTTTTGCTCAGGTTGGTTTTAATCATGCATATCTTCAATCACACACGGAGAGAAAACCGTTTGCAACGGTTTACCAATCATGTGTTCTGCCTTTATGGGCAAACGCTGCAAATTGAAATTTCAGAACAGGTAATGAGAAAAACATGACAAATGATAATCAAAATCTCAACACCCATGGGAAAATGGGGGAAGGTGGTCAAAAAAGTGATCTGGACACGCTTCTTTTTAAAAAAAATCTGCTCCTGAAGTGTCATGACTTAACGGGACATTGCCTCAATTTCATGGAATGATCTATACATTTAAAAAGTACACTCGACCAAAAAAGTTCTGTTACCAGTAAGACATTTATAGATATTTATTATTAAATTGGATTTAATGTAGGAAAATAATATATCAAATTTTAGCTGAACACATCCCTCAAAGGAATAGAGCTCAAGAGAGATCATGATGGCAAGCTTCACTGAACAGGAATGCAACAAAGGAGTGTGGGGTCAGAATGAAAAACACCAAAGAACAATGCAACTTGTGATTTGGGCAATTCGTGTGTGTAGACAATTAGGAAATTGTTAAGTGAGTTTGGATTTATCAATGTCTTGTCAAAAACATCCAAATCAAAATGGTTAAATTGTCCAATCTGAATCGTGTCATTGCATTAGGTATGGTGGAAGCAAAATACTGAACTGTAACTCCCCTTGCTTGAGTGCAATAAAGTTTACATCGTTGTTTTTGGTGTTTTTCATTCTGACCCCACACTCCTTTGTTGCATTCAGTTTAAAGCTCTATTCCTTTGAGTGATATGTTCAGCTAAAATTTGATATATTATTTTCCTACATTAAATCCAATTTCATAATAAATATCAACAAACTGACAGAACTTTTTTGGTATATGTGTATATAATAAATAAACAATGTATCATGTACAATAATATTGTAATGTTATTTTCCCTCTTTTTTTTTCAGTGGAGCTGACCATGCTAAAGGAGTAGTGACGTTAGTTGCTGATAATATTTGCCGTGCAGTGAGTAAACTTGAATCCCATTTCTCATTTGAAAAGATGTAAATTTTAACTGTGCTCAACCCAGGGCAAGATAATTTTTGTAAAAATTTTGGCTGTAATCCTGATGAATGTGAGACTTTAAGACACTTGGTGTCAGCAAACATAACAGTTCCACGTGATCAGTCCACTTGTGTTTGCGTCATTTTGAGCGTACGCACTGTAGCACAAAAGTGATGGGAAACAATAGTGGACTGGTCATGTGGGACCGTTGTTTGCCGCCACCAAGTATCTCCGAGTCTCTCCTTTTTGAAAATATTTTATTTACCTCTGTCGTGAAAATTATTTGGCTGCAAATATGTGGATTTGGCTAAAACTAATAAAACTAATTGTTGTCCAATTTAAAGCATTGTAAAATTATGATTTGGTTTATCTTTGTAGGAGCTAACATTACGGATGCACAGAAATGCAAACCAGATAACCAAGGCATTCATACGAGAAGACATTCCATGGAAACTGCAGCAGGTGAGGATCAAACCGGATGGAACTGGATTGATCAAGAATAATCTGGGCAAAATCGGGTTACCAACTAAAGTGTCATGTTATGTGTATTACTATTGACTGGCACTCTGCCCATTTTGCTTCGCATAAACAATATCTTCTAGTACTAAACAGTACCACAAATTTTGGAACTGGATAGAACCGAATGGATCAAAAATGAACTGGATGGAAAATATAAAAAGGAATGGTGAACCGACTGAACTGTAAGAATTAAACTCTTTGGGCCTCACTCAAAACGGAGCAATTTCAAGGAGTATGTCCGGAAGCCGATTTTACGAATCCTTACGCACTGCGTAAGCCCGCTTGCACAACTTTTTATTGCGTAAGCTGTGCAACATTCCTGTGATAATTACACGCAAGCCTATGGGGCTTGTGCCATTTTCAAAAGTTGTGCAAGCTACGCAATTTTTCGTGAAATCGGCTGAAGATCACATTTTCCCCCATGGGTGTTGAGATTTTGATATATCATTTGTCATATTTTTCTCATTGCCATTCTGAAATTTCGCGCTCTCAATCCGTATATTTTCACGGATATCGTCAAAAAACCACTGATGTTTTGTAAACTAATTTATCCGGTTACATAAAGCAGTACAGTGATTACACTGACCTTTTTGCTTCCACATCCAAATTGGAGATATTGCAAATTTCCTGTTTTCTTCCCATGTATAGTATTTGGGCAGGTATTTTATATGATTGTTAGGTTAGAACGAAATCCATTTTTTTGGAAAAATCTGGACAAACTGCTATGTTAGTGCACATCAAAGAAACAAAGGTACTAGCTTATTAATTGAGATAGTTTGCACAACTATTTGCTGTAGATTTTTTAATAGGCAGAGATTTTAAACAAAAATTAGAATTTGTGTGTGATTTAAAGGTAGAACACATGATTGGTATATAGAAAATCAGAAATGTTCACAGATTTACACATAACTTACACAATATAAACATGAAGATGGTAGAAAACTTCCCCTGAAATGGTTTGGTCTGAAGTGCTACATGGGTCATTCTATAAATTTGGGGTCCAACGTGTGACATTTTCCTGTCCCTGTTACACCTGACATACTGCCATACAAGTATTATTAAAAATGCCTTCAAAACTACAACATTTTACAAGATGTCAGACGTAACAGGGGACAGAAAAATTGGACCCCAAATTTATAGAATGACCCACATGTATAGTCTTTGAGAAATGAGTAAAACAATTAATTTTCGTCTCATGAGACGAAAATTCACTTCGCCCAAAAACCACTTCGCCCCAAATGCTGTGGTTCAGGGCGAAGTGGTTCAGGAAGAAGTGGTTTTTGGGCGAAGTGACTGGAAAGTTTTTTTGACTGTTTTCTCAAAAGTTAGACGAAGTACGGAGCTGGTTTTTGCTCAGGTTGGTTTTAATCATGCATGTCTTTAATCACACGGGGATAAAACAATTTGTAACGGTTTTAATACCAATCATGTGTTCTACCTTTAAAAGCTTTGCGATATAGCCACATTTTGTTAAAATGTTAGAAAACAATTTCATTTGCATTCATACGAAAGCAGTTGCTACAATTTAAATACTGTTTGTTAAAAAAGAATTTAATTTGCCTGTGCTCGAGGAAAACGAAATAATTGACAGCGTACTCCGCACTTTAAAATGATCATAAATTTTTATGATGTTTTTTTATGATCGTCTAGGTGCAAGATGCTGGTAACCATTTATACTTGGCACTAGATACAGTGTGCAGGACGGATATTGACTATGAGTTCAGGACGGGTAGTGAAGTTACTAAGGTAGGTGGGGCTTCCTGCAAAGCTGTAACTCAATGGCAAAGTCACTTTGTGGGCGGGGCTTCAAGGTTGGCATCATCTTACACATGTTTATGCACATCATCCAGTTTTTGTGTGTGCATGTAATGGAATCCCTTCATGTCTGAAGTAGCATTTTGTGATTGTATGGTCACATTAGTTATTTAATCCAATGACATCGTCGATTCGTGGTTCATTTATGAATATTTATGTTTCAGTGGAATCTAGACTTAAAGGAACACACCGGCTTTGTTGGGCTATTTTGGGCTTGAAATAGACCCATACATTATTCTTAAGCGCTTCGAGAGTAAATTAGATATATCCTGAAAAGACGCCGTCAAATTTGGCCGTTTTTGAGCACTTTTGACAAATTCAAGGTCACGTGACTTTTCGGAACCAAATTCTGGTTCCGAAAAGTCACGTGGTCTTGTGAGTTAGTTGTATTTCCAGCCGTATAAAAGTTTGTTACTGCAGAACTGCTCCAAATTCAACTCTGATTTCCCCCCAATATTTATAAGTAATTGACAAAAGAGAGACTATTTATACAGGTATGAAACAAAGTTAAACACAAGTATGAAAATTCGAACATAATTGTTTGTTTCGAGAGTCCGGAGAACGGGAGCGAGCGCGTGCTACGGCAGGCTACCGTGGAGTGTAGGATATTTGCCCCGCGCAGCACGGCAAATAGCCTGAGTGCACACACACACGAGCGTGTTGCTTCGGTGTACGTTCGTGAAGAAAAAACATGATGCCAACTCCTCAAAAGAAAACGGAAATTCCTATTCGGTCGTCCGGGCTGTCCAGTGAGATCGTGAGCAGAAAATTTGAGATATCCTGAGCAGGAGAAGTGCGAATCGTTTCTGACAAAGTTGTGAGGCTCGCGCGTAGTTGCAACGGCTGGTAAAGCGTATAACCCGTCTTTTGACTGTTTTTGTTAATTTTGCACTTCTTTAGTAAATTACGGGATATTTTGATGATTTTTTTTTCACAACGACCATCAAAAAAGTATTGTCAATGCTGCTACATCACTAAATCATGTAAACAGTAGGCCGGTGTGTACCTTTAACTACATGTCGTCGTTCATTGCTTTAGTTGCAAAATAGGGTCATATTTGATCTAAAATTGTCGCTTTTTAAAAAAATTCAAGAACAGCTGTTTTTCTGAGTAAATAAGAGTTTTTCGAGAATGCAAAGGGCAACATTTTGCTACATATTTCTTTTCAACTCAAGAAAAACATTGCAACATTTATCAGGAAACTTGTATACTGTTTGCATTGACAACTGCAAGTGCATTGTCGCACATGCACACTAAAGAGAAAACCTAATGCACATGTTACAGCCCATTCTTTGGACATACGTGGTTAACTGGTTTGACAACTACTTTTCCCGTATTAGGACGACCGTTTTGGGAAGAGTGCTCTGGGGAACCACTAAAACGGCAAATTTGTCGGCAAGAAACTCTGCCGTTGACACCCATTTTTTCGACTTAAAGTTCTCATAAAAATGTTTTTCAACCTAGACGAAAATGGTTACAAACCTAATAAAAATGGTGAGAAACCTAATAAAAATGGTTTTTGACCTAATAAAGATGGTTTTTGAAGCACTTGGCGTTAGGACGACCGGCTATCGGTCGCCCTAATGCGGTCGGTCGTCCTAATACGCCTTTTTTACCCATAACCGGTCGCCCTAATACGGGAAAGGTAGGTTGTTGCAAATAGAGAGCTGAAGTAAACTGACACCCTTTGTGTGTTGCCAAGGTTACTGAGTCTACACTAAAACCAGTGAACTGTTTTCCTGTGCTTTAGCAATTGACGTTTCAGATTACCAGTGAATGTTTAGACCCAATTACCATGGCAACTGATGTCACACTTAATTCACTGAGGTAGGTGGGGATCTTTGCCAATTGCACCACCAACCTTTGTGTTTTGACGTTTAAGTGGAAGATACTTGAAGTTCCATGAGCCCAAAAATAAATAAATCAAATAATAATCTGTGGGGTACATGAGTCTGTTTACACTTGATCCCGAGCTCGGGGTCGAACACCGAGCTCGGGATCAGCTCCGGGTCACAAACTGAGTGTAAACGCTCTGAGAACCAAATTGGCCCCGAAACAGACCCCAAGATTTTGGTCTCGCGTCGGCGGGGGGTCGAACCTCGAGCTCGGGATCAGTTTGCGGTTAGATAAGCAATTAATCTTTACTGCATCCGCTCCACAGCCGTTGTGGGAAAAAGCCTGTGAAATTCAAGTGGTCTTGCACACTACATGCACAGACATAGTTCTGTATGCACACATAAAGCATGACCTTTGACTGCACTCTCGGCACCGTGCTCGAGATCAACTGCAGAATGTAAATGCGGCACTCCGAATCATTGCGGTTAACACTGATTAATCCCGAGCTCGGGACCAGTGCAAACACGGTGCGAGTGCGCGTGTGTATTTGCCTCCAATCGTGGACCTTCATAGCAATAAACACATTCAAACCGTCGACTTTTAACGAACGTGGACCGTCCACGGTTGTAAAACTGTGTTTCTCAAACCAATTATATATTATATTATATTATATTGAGAACCAATTATAATTATTATTGGTTCTCAAACCTATATAGGTTTGAGAACTAGTAATTGGTTCTCAAACCTATATAGGTTTGAGAACCATTTACGTTTAAATTTCATCTCTCTAGCTTTAGGTAAAATTAAGTTGGGTGTCATTAAAAAAATTCTTTTCTACAGTAAGGTAAAATTTAGTTAAGTGTCATTAAAGAAATTTATTCCTACAGTATAAGGTAAATCGAGTTAGGTCCACGATTGCCGGCAAATACAAGTATGTGTGTGTGTGTGAAGCAGTCGCTTTAACATGAACCAGCTACCAGGTACACATGTCTTTTGGAATTTAATATCTAACTGGAGAATCTCTAAAAGTTATAAACACTTCTTTTTAAACTTACAGTTAATGGACGAGGTTATGAATCAACTCAAGAAAGGCAGATACCAGCTCCTCAACCCCACCCATCCATCACTGCATGACCTGTACTTTAACAAGTGCTCAGTGAGTTGATTTATCTAGGACTTTGTACCCTCTAATCATGGATTACATGTAGATTATGAGACTAGTAATGGTCCTTGGTTGTCGTAACGGTCATTGATTCGGTGAAAGTGAGTAATTGGTTCAATCAATTGCAGTAAGCGCTTGCAGTTGGCGTAACGTGTCAAGTAGAATTTAAAGCCCCAATGTATCATTTACAAGGTGGAACTTTTGACGGATTCTTGAAATAAGGGCACAAAATATCTTGAAGGGGCTGTGTCATACGTTCGATGCGCCCAATTTTCCTGATGTGCATGCGTGCTCAGATGTGTAGGGCCACTGTCATTGGTTATTTGCACGTTATTGAACGGGCAAGCTGCACGCGTCATGGATGCGTGCTGTTCCAATTAACAACAAAACAAAACTCAGTCTATGTAATGGATAGCTCCTCGCTATGGAAGGAGTCCCAAGTTACCTGATTTCTCTATATACAACAAAGAGTGCAAGTTCATAAGGAAATTATGCATTTGGGATAACAACCAGACACTTAAACTACACCATAGTCTGAATTACTGATGTATTACAAAGGATGGCAAAGATTGAACAAGATATGTATTATCCGAACTTGAAAAAGTTGGACCAACTTTTTCAGTTTTGGTACGCATGTGCAGACTGTAACACAGCCCCTTTTTTTCAAGCTACAGATTTGAAATTTAAAACGTAAATGGTTTGTGCCCTAACCTATTATAGGTTTCACAAACCATTATAGGTTAGGGCACAAACCATTTACGTTTTAAATTTCAGCTCTGTAGCTTTAGGTAAAATTGAGTTAGGTGTCATTAAAGAAACTCTTTCCTACAGAAAGGTTTTCAAAACATTAATGGGACGTCCCCACTGCCGGTGAAAATATGTGTGTGTGTGCGCACACTTTTTTGGGGTCATTGCAAATGATACAGAGGGCTTTCAGGCTGTATTAGGATCTGAATTTCTTAATGAGAGGAATCCAGAAATATCTGTTGTGAAATATTGAAGCTTCTCGGGCCCGACTTTTTAACTTGAGAAAATGTAACCCAGGGATGTCATTTTTCTAGTAATTACCAGAAATCTTGCTTTTTTGTGTATTTTTTTCACCAAGGAATCAGGCCTTTTGAGTTATTTTTAAGACCGGAAAAGGTATTAAAATTGAGTCTGGTGTCACTGAGCATGTTTTTGTAACCATATTCCCAAAACATTTGTTTTCGACGTAGTCACTGGTTCAACAAATGGTCACATTTGAGCTTCATTACTCAAAAATCATCAATGTTCAAATATGTTGAACATCAGTATGGTCCTGAATATTCATGGCACAGAGGAACTTTGGATTAAAACGGACGCTCTGAAGCCCCCCGAAATCAATTTGGGCAGAAAGTGGTTATGTAATTATGTGGTTTTCATTGCGTTATTTTACTTGAAATTACCTCTACGTTGCTTTTTGTTTTTCTAAATGCGACACTTTTTCTCAAATTTACAAATGTTAACGTGTGAAAAAGCTGTAAATCCAGTCTGAAGATTTTAAATCATTAAAGTCTGATTCAACAAATTTCCTCAAGGTTTTCCTACAAAGACTCCTCGTACTTCCATTGTCATTTCCAAGTTTTTATTTCGGCAAGAATTCAACCCAATCCATTTGTGTCGTTCTTTCCTTGCAGAAATCATTTAACCCACCTCTACCAAACGAAGCACTCATCGACTTCTACATTCAAGGGAACAAGCTCAACATGAGAACGTACTTTTTGCATCCCATGCACACAGCCAGAACACCAGTATGATATGTAGTTTAGGCCTTTCCATTAAACACGGTTGAGATTTTTTCCGGATTTCCGGAATTTTACCGACACGTCCGGATTTAAGAGTTTTCTGTTTTTCATTGTGAAATATTTGATTTTTAGCTGATTAATGCCTTTTCGTTGTGTGCTCTGCGTTCCACATTTTATTTTCCGCTTTTTTGCCCTTCCAGCAGGCCATATTCTTTTAACGAGCGTCCTCAATTGATTCATTAATTTTGCGAAGCAAACTTGTGCAAGTCTAGTGCAAGTCTAGTGCAAGTCTAGTGCCATGACATAGAGCACTGTACCATGTACATGTATGTACTGTGCCACTCGGTGAGCAGACCGAGACTGCAACAAGTAGCGAAGCAGACGTGTACAAGTCTAATCCCTAAGCAAGCGCCATCTTTGCATGCATCATAAACTAGCAACAGTCGTGCGTTGCGTGTGGTGTGTGATGCATGCACGTGTGCAGTGCGCAGCTGGCGTGATGCGGCAAGCAGTGGGCAACAAACCGATTTTACCCTCCGCTTTCACTTCACCGTCTTCAACGATCGATGTTGCCTACATTCTTTTCAAAACAAAACTGGTTCTTGTGATACCTGGTTAGAATGTTTTTGACATTGCAATTTGCACGATGGTGGTGTTGAAAACGATCCCAAAAGTTGAAGTCTTTGTGGTCTCTACGTTTCTCTCCCGCTCCCTCCCCCAAGGAAGCCATAAAAAAACAACGCCAAAAATTCGTCGCCCATACGATCCGCCAACCAAACTCCCGCCACACTAAACAGCCGTTATTTAACTCCAACAGATATAAACAGTCGGGTAATCGTATTGGAACTCTTCTCGAAATAACAGTTTCATCCACCCAGCTTGAAAGAGACCAGTTTATCCATATGGCACGAAGTGGGGAGTTTTAAATTAGGTGCTTAAATACAAGCACCCCTCATAGCACGTATCAACGCGTCGCGAGGCAGAAACGATTGATTGATTGATTGATTGATTGATTGATTGATTGATTGATTGATTGATTGATTGATTGATTGATGCCCCATCCGATTTTTTTTCTTCCGGAATTTTTGTTTTCCCCCAATCTCACCCCTAATTAGAGGAGCACCCAATTTTTCCCATGGGTGTTGAGATTTGATACCATATCATTCGTCATATTTTTCTCATTACCATTCTGAAATTTCGCACTTTCAATCCGTATATTTTCAAGGATATTGTCCAAAAACCACCGATATTTTGTAAACTAATTTATTCATTCCATAAAGCAGTGCAGTGAATCACACCAACCTTTTTGCTTCCACATCCAAATTGGAGATTGCAAATTTCCTATTTTCTTCCCATAGATGGTATTTTGGATAGGTATTTTATATGATTTTTAGGTTAGAACGAAATATATTTTCTGGAAAATCTAAACAAGCTCCTTTAAAATATTTCTTTTGTTTGTCTAGAGTAAGCACTCATCAGCAATGGAGAGACACGTCACCAACACACTGTAAGTAAGAACTGGATAATTATTAGTCGTTCATAAATAGCTTAAAGGGCCAGTGACATCCTAAACAACTTTGTGCCTAAGCTTTGCTTCATAATGACGGATTACTTGTTCAGCAAGACATACTATTGTTCGTTTGGATGTAAAATCAATAAAAGGTGGCCTTTTTCAACTTTGAAAATTTCATTGCAATAAATCACAGACAGAGGGCGCTGTTTTGAGTGCATCACATAAGGAAGACAGAAGGGAAAAGTTAAGAAAAAACATAAGACTTCAAGTTGGACTTGTGGCAAATTGCTGCAGTTTCTACCCCCAGTTTTGTCATGGCTTACAGCAGGCAACATGTAAAACAAACTCAAACAGCCATGGATTACAAAAGTTTCAGGAAAATTGAGAAAAAAGTGGAATCTTTTGTGCACAGGTCAATGTGATTTTCCTGTGTTTGCCTCTTGTGACGTCGTGACCTTGGTCATGAATATGCATATTTTCATTAGCATAAAAACTAAAAACCTTTGTTTTAACCCCCAAAGCAAGCTCTAAATAGGATTTTTATGACTTTAACTGAGTAAAGTGGTTTTAAAGAATAGATTTCATTGATAAAAATCCTAAATAAGGGGCCCTTTAAAGCTGGGTGGAAATCTCCCTTCACTTTCATGGTTTTCAACAGTATTCCTTTCTTTATATAGTCCTTTATGTACTAAGAACATATTATTCGGAATTTCGTCCTGGAAAAGTCAGAAAATTTCAGTCTTTTTCCGAGACTATTTTAATGCGAAACTGAAAACGAAAGGTCACATCAATCAACTCGAGCTGTGTGTGCAACTCTGTGGAAAATCCGCAGTTCCGTGCGTGCATACAACGTGTACGTGTTTGCTGCGAGGAGCTAGGTACACGACCACAGTCAGTGAAGCAGCTCTGTGTGTCTCCTCGCTATTGACATGACCTTTCGTTTTCAGTTTCGCGTGAAAAGAGTCTCGGAAAAAGAATGAAATTTTCTGACTTTTCCAGGATGAAATTCTGAATAAAATGTTCTTAGTACATAAAGGACTATATAAAGAAAGGAATACTGTTGAAAACGATGAAAGTGAAGGGAGATTTCCACTCAGCTTTAAGTGGAAGTCATTTTGCCCATTCACAATGCGGTATGCGTTATATAATAAGTGCATTTCCCGAGGACACGCTAAAACTCATATAGCGTGCTAGGGTGGGACTCGAACCCACGACCTCCTGCATACTAGGAAGATGTCTTAACCACTCGACCACCAAGCATGCCGATGGTGAATAGCGGGTTCAATGCTTTTGTGTGAAAATGTTA
The DNA here is from genome assembly GCA_037783545.1 of Henricia sp. BOLD:AAB3569. Taxonomy (NCBI): domain Eukaryota; kingdom Metazoa; phylum Echinodermata; class Asteroidea; order Spinulosida; family Echinasteridae; genus Henricia; species Henricia sp. BOLD:AAB3569. Next base: position 4,100,769 of record JBBELK010000147.1, on the reverse strand, counting down.
TCTTCGTTGCCAAAATGGACTCTATAACTCATACAGTAGTTCTGTCAAAATCTTCAAAAATTCTTTATTGTTTTCTTCCACTAGGGACATAGGGTCACTGAAATACGAAGTTTCAGGCCAGTATACCGTGAACTGTGCTGTCCCATGGCTAGGGGAAGCCCTGACGTTATTCACCGTTGCACTACAGACTTGCCAAGAACTCAAAAACAAGGTAATATTTTTTTTGTGACCATTCACTACAAATAGGTTAAGACGACCCCAAGTCTTTTTTTTTAAATTTTGTTTTTTTACAGTTTTAGAAAGACAAACTTTTAAAGGGGCTATGTCACGGTTTACGCATGCACCAAATCCTTTCATATTTTGACATACGTGCGGGCTCAGATGAATGTAGTGCAATTTCGTTACACAACACCATTGGTGCGTGTGCTATAGTTGTGTACATCGTGTACTTAGCACGTGTCGCATGGGCAGTGTGTTCGTTCATGAGTGTTTACAATACACAGAATTCAACTACCTTGTGCATCGTGTGCGCGCATTTGTTCGATTTGGCATCGCGCGCGTGCGATTGCGCGATCAATGTCTGGAAAAACAAAATCGTACACCGGTGGCGGCCACTGTGTCTTTCCAAGAATAGAAGGTATGCTGTAAAATTGCTGTCAGGACCAAATAAGCATGTCAATTTTGATGGAAAACAAGGTTAAGTAAATTGCTGTATCCAACCATGTCATTCATATCATTCGATGCCGTTTCTGTCATGTTTTTTGACGGGATGAAAAAACTCTCTTTTTAACGACGGCCGCACACACGGTGATGTCGATGTTTGGCGGCTTAAAAATACGGCAAACAGTGCGATTTCAAGTAAAAAGTAATGCATCAGGACATCCTGGACGTTGACAAGTACACCACTGCCAAAATTACTAAAGAATTATAAGGGATGGCAAAGATTGAATAGGATATATGCAAAACCTGGCGACAAAACCGTGACATAGCCCCTTTAAGCTTTAAAATAATGCAAAAGGCTAATTCTAGTCTTCGTCAATCTTCACCCAGTTTTCAAACAAAATGGCGGCACCCATAAAACAAGGCATCGTCATAATCCCCTTCGTGAAGCTCGTGTCGGCTTTTCATTGGGTCATCTTTCTTGTTCTGTCATCAATACATTTGTTTAAACCAATGCGTTTTATTTCTTGGGTATGCTTTGTTTTTAGAACATGTACATGTACTTGTAAACATTGTTTGTGTGGTCTGCAGTTTGCCACCACCTGTGTACAATTGTGGGTCCATAGGCCATTTGTTTCAGAAATTGTTTGGTAAGAATTGAGAAGTTGAATATTTTTCTTTAAAATGACTCGTCATCAAGCATTAGTATGTGCAGATTTGATAGAAAAACCTAATTTTAGGAGTGTGAAAAATTTAAGATTTTCTTGGAAAACGCGTAGAAAATGTTCATATGTCCCATATGTTTTGTGCACAAGTTCGAAATCCATGATCAACTTCTCAATTATTTCCAATTGTTTTAAAATCACATGATGTTAATGCATGTTTGTTTGTTTGTTGTTTCTTTTTATCCTTCAGTTTCTTATACTCTCCCTATGATACACGTATTCACTTCGTGTATTTTTCACTTTAAATGCTTTCATTATTACTGACAAAACCCATTGAGCATGGCTTTCCATCAAATTTCTCACATTTTGGCCAATTTCATAGCGCTGCTTAACAGCCGATTTTCTGTTAACCGAGCATTTCATAGACACCGTTAACGGTAAGCAACTGAAAACGTGCCTTAACTACGGGGCCAAACTTTGGTTAAGATAGTGACGCAACAATAGCCGTCTCCAAGCGCGCTTGAGCATGCCGCGGCCATGAAATAGTACAATGTATTCAATACACTGTATTCATTTTCACCACGGAAAGATTTATTTTCTTGTACACGTACTAATTCACAAATATTTACATCATATCTTCTGTGGGAATTAACTACCGTAGCTGCGTTTTTTTAGTTTTTTTGTAAATAAATATTTTTAAGATTGACTTGTGTGCTACATGTACAGTATACATCTGCTCTACACTTATTTCCTATGTGGAGCAGCAAATCAATTTATTAAAAAATATGTTAAAACAAAAAATAAATCAAGCCAAAAAAAGCAAAACGATTAAAATACCAAACTAGAAGGGAAAAACATTTTAAAAAGAGAATTTTTTTGAACTTTATTCGAACCAGCCATTCAACATGACTCGCGCACTTGTAGTCTGGTTATGACGCCTGACTTTGAATGCAGGTGGGCGTGGGTTCGAGTTGCACGTGAGTACGCTAAGAGTTTTAACATAAATCTCGAGATCTATTTCATCAGGAAGGCACAAGCGATTCCCAAACAAAACAACTCAAATATTATTAATTTTATGTAGTACATTCTGAAGTTTCCACTGAATACAAAATGGTCTTCCAATTAAAATACATGTACTTTAATGTACTATTTAAACCAAATCTTCTTCCAAGCATAATATATAGTTTTCCAAAAATTGGTTTAGTTTATTTTAAAAAGGAAACAACCATGCTAATTGCCTAAAAATGTAAATAACAAGATTTAATAAAAATTTATTAAACATTAAAAATTTAAAACATTATAAAGCTGTTTAGCAGCAAAATGTTGCTTAGCAGATTTTTGTGCTCGGCCAAAACTTCAAGAGTACCAGTCAAACACAGTACAGATGTCATGGAAGTTTAGCCGGTAACCTGTTGCTATAAGCACTCTTTCTGTGCTAAGTAGTATTTTCTGCTAAACGTTTCTTTGAAATTGGGCCATGACATAACTTAAAGAAGAGAAAACACTTGTAAATTATCGAGATGCTTGATAAAAAATTCCACCTACCTATTTCTTTATGCATACATGTGACTGTTTACGGGAATCGTAGGGATTTGTTTACGATGTTGGCAACATAATTAATTTTTATCATAAACTTTGCAACAAATATCCCTATGCGTTGCGCCATATTTAAACTTTCCCGGGCCCCTTCGCGAGGGAGGATGACGTAAACCATGCAATACGTTTTATTGGTTGAGTCATTGCTTGCCTTGTTTCCCGACACAACACGCTGTTAAGTATACACTCTGTAGTGTCCCAACTGTGCACTGGATAGGAGTGTATCCGATGGACGGTGCGTGTATTAAAGGCCCTATGTATCATTTGCAAGATAAACCATTTTACAAATTTGTGGAATAAGAGTGTAACATATCTAAGAAAGAATGTTGGTAAACTAGCCTGCATACATACATGTAGATGCATCAATGCTTCAGAAAACCTTGAAAATCTATATATGGATTTTCTGTACAAGTGAATGGTAAAACAGTCCCGTGCATGGGACTTTTTTAGAAAACCACCTTCGGTTGTCAATTTCCAGCATGAAATACCATTTTGGACGAAAATAAATTAATGTGGTGTTTGTTACCATTGCTATCAACACTTTGAGTAAGGTTTTTCTTGTCAACTCGTGAAAAACAAAATTGGGTCATTGCAAATGATACAATGAGCCTTTAAGTGAATGGAATGATCTGCCGCTGAAGAAATTGAATTTTCGGCCGGAATTAGCGTGTGTTATGCCTCGCTGCATTGTTCCGGAATGTGTGAGCATGCTAGGGACAACTTTGGCCATTCTCAACAATTATTTGTAGAGAGGCAGAATCATCGAGCATCCAGGCAAATGTGAAAATGTGAAAGGTATTAAGCGCAGCGGACAGTTGTTAACATGCAAGAGCAAGTTCAGGCGGGCGACTAGACTAATAACCATAGTCGATATAGCCTGGAGCAAGTTCGCGCAGGCGACTATAGTTAACTAGACTAACTTACCCCGGGACTTGGTTCCTCTAGTCAAACTAGCTAGTCAAACCACGCAGCGTTGGGTGATATAGAGCAAGTTCGGGCGGGCGACTATAGTTAACTATACTGACCATAGTCGATCTAGATGTCACCCGAACGCTGCGTGGTATGACTAGCTAGTCTGACTAGAGGAACCAAGCCCCGGGGGTAGGTTAGTCTAGTTAACTATAGTCGCCCGCCCGAACTTGCTCCAATATGATCTCTATAGCATTGCACGCCCCCTTGAGTCCGAGTGCTAAATTGCAAAACATGGCGACTTACATGAAGCCTATGTAGACGCCAATGAATTAAAAATTATTTTTTATATAGTCAGAATGGATCCCGCTTGAAAATAAACACTCCCTTAATTGCGCCACTTCATTAACCAAAATTGCTATGCTGGCAGTATTTTGGAGAAATAAACAACATTCTATGAGTGTTTTCTCTTCCTTTTGGGGGCACAAATTGCTGGAAATCGTTAACCAGAATAATTTAGTATGAATAGGTGATTGCATTATAATAATGCTTTTAGAGATAATTACCCAGGGGCTTCCGGGGTGAATTAATTCGATAGAATTGTGGAAAAATGTTGGAAATCTGGATCCCCCGGGATCTGGATGCGTTGGAAAACAACTTGGCTCCAATTAATTTACGCAAAATTAGCGTGGGCACAGTATTAGCGTGGGCACAGTACGTTCACCTATTCTGGCGCTATCTTTTCGAAGAAAGCACTCAACCTAAGAAACACAATCGATCACTGCCATCTTATAAGAATGATGAGTCGTTTTACTCCATTTAACTCTATTTTAGAACATCCATCTAACATGCTATCATCATTGTGCTGTTTCGCTTTCCACTTCAAAACTCATCTATTTCTGCCTGTCTCAAATGATCTAAATTCCCCATCCTTCAAATGGTCTTTCATGGTTTGCTTGAGGTTGGCCGGTGATAACTGATTTACGTTACTTGGCTCAATGTTTTCTATATCCTGGTTTAAAAGTTCTTTAACATCCCTAACTTGGTTCCAAAACTTGTTTCCTTAAAGGGACACACTGGCTTTGTTGGGCTATTTTGGGCTCGAAACAGACCCATACATGATTCTGAAAGCCTTTTCCGAGATAGACTGAAGAGAACCTGAGAAGAAACCACAAAATTTGGCCGTTTTTGAGCATTTTGTTTTTGAAATCGAGGTCACATGATTTATCGGAACCAGATTCTGGTTCGGATAAATCACGTTGTCTTGGAGTTAGTTTTATTTCCAGCCGTAGAAACCAGCGCGAAGTGCGAGTTTCTTTTGTCATTCGCGGTTGGTTTCTCTTCTTGTTGGAAAATAATGTCCTACGAACGAAATGTACATACCGTATTTTCCAATTTGTACACAAATCTGCCAACAGATTTCATAAGAAGGGTTTCTGGGTGTTGATATGGATGAGAGAATCTCTCAGACTCGCGTCTTCGTTTCGCGGCAATAAATAATATCCGAAGAAAAAACAGCACATAGGCCTATTGGGGGCGCTAAAGACACCAAAAAGTTGCGTTCAAATTGCTTCCTCGAGTCAGCGCTGACCTGAGGGACCATGCAAGATTTGATGAGACGAGGTTAAACACGTGTCGACCTTTATTTACAAACACATGATACATAATACATCGCGACGGCTGGTAAAGCGTATAGCCCAACATTTGTCTCTTTTGTTAATTTTAAAAATTTCTAGCTAATTACGTGACATTTTGATATTTTTTTTCACAACTACCATCGAAAAATGATTGTCAAGGATGCTAGATTGTTACATTATGTAAACAGTAAGCCGGTGTGTCCCTTTAAAGGAGCTTGTCTAGATTTTTTCCAGAAAATGGACTTCATTCTAACCTAACAGTTATGATATAAAATACCTCCCAAAAATACTATCCATGGGAAGAAAACAGGAAATTTGCAATCTCCAATTTGGATGTGGAAGCAAAAATGTTGGTGTATAATCACTGCACTGCTTTTGGGAACCGGATAAATTATTTTGTTTTATGATAACCTTGAAAATGAGTGCGAAAGTTTAGAATGGTAATGAGAAAAATATGACAAATGATATCAAAATCTCAACACCCATCGGAAAATTGGGGGGAGGGGGGCCTCACAAAAAAATATGGTCCGGACACACTCCTTTAATTTGCTTTCCTGGTTTCCTTAACTTTGTCTTTACTAGTTGTGGTGGTGTTTAATTGGATCGTAATTATAAACTGTTTACTGTTCAATGTAATTTACTAGTTGAATAATTTAATGCAGACTTGGGTACTGTAAACCAGTTCAATTGGTTGTTGGCTGGTTTACTACACTGCTAACTGGTTTACTACACTGCTAACTGGTTTACTACACTGCTAACTGGTTTACTACACTGCTATCTCCTGCTGTCCATTATCTGACTTATATTTTCTCCACCTACTATTTCTCACCACTCTTCCATCCCCTGCTACACCCTTCCTCAACTATCTACACCCCTCGTCTGTCTTCCATCATCACAACTGTCATCAATCCTTCCACTCTACGCCTTCTGTCTTCCTCTGTCTTCCTGTCTTCTCGACACCAGATCGAAGTCTTCTCCACGTACCGCATCGACGAGGCTGCCCCTAAAGAGCCTGCGCCGAAAGACCTACTCTAAGGAATTCTTAGAAAGAAAGTGGTACTAGGTAATGTCCATTACTTATCCGATGAAATATCGATGTGTTAAAACGTAATGATTGTGCCGGTGAATTAGCCAAGTAGACCAATTCAGCAATGCACCTATCAATTGTTCCCCCCCCCCCCCCCACCCTCTGCACTGCCCCACCCCTTTAGGTGGGGATTTGGTCACATTGATCATGCCCCAGGGTGGGGATTTTGACCCATTGGGGTAAAAGTATCTGTGCATCGGATAGCAGTTTTGCCCCCATGGGTGGACATTTTTGTCATCTAAATTTTGTCCCAGGGGTGGGGATTTTGTCACGCTAAAAGTGACAATCCCCACCTCTTAGGTGGGGTAGCTCGGGGGATGGGGGAAGCATAAGTGCATTAACTTGAAGTGACAATGACACGTGACAGCACGGCCCTTGCTATAAACGGTGGATATACAGAGGGGTCCCTCTAGCTGTAAATTTGGTCCGCAATCAAGCTTTTGTCAGATATGACGTTCGCATCGTTCGCTATAAGCTGGTGCCCAACGAGTGCACAAAAACGATGAAACCAGTTGCAAACATTGGCAACGTTTGCAAGTGTGGTGTCATTAAATTTGTGAATTAGGTGCAATAATTAGAAAAATAGTTTCGAAAAAGTTACGAATAATACTGGTAATGCTTGAAAATTATTTTAAACTTTATGAGAATTTCAACCTTGTTTATCGCAAATAAATTTGAATTTATATTATGTATTCATAAAAAAATTATTTCAATATTTAATTGCATTTTGAGACGGAAGCTGTACTTATCCATATGGTTATTTTAACAACCCTTTGAAATGGATACATTGCCACTCAAAATATTTATTTCTTTAGCATCTTAGATTTAAATCAAATTGGAAATAGAAATCTAACAAGCACGTTCGTATTTACAAAGTACGCACATGCGCAGATTTATCTACATGATTTTGGGTCTGTTTTTGCAGTCACGACCAGAAATATGTTTCTCACGCAATTCTAGTTCAACCAATGATCGGTTCTGGTTGCTTAGGACCAAAACGTGTCATTGGTTGAATCGATAGTTAAGTCAGAAAGATGTTTTTGGTTATGGGCGCGAAAACTTGACCTTTATTGGCAAGGGGTAAATTTTGTATGGCGCTGTTAAGCACCAAAATATGCTTAGCACAGAACTTGCCTTGTATTGCAAAAATGAGTTGCCAGTCAAAATCGTATGTGATGTGTATTTACGGTACTAATATTCTGCTAAAAACACAATTCGACATACAATTTTGGCTGGTAACTCATTCTACAAATCAAATATATTTTGTGCTATAAGCAAATTTGTGTGCTTAAACTGCGCCATCAAATTGGCCCTTGGTCAAATTCAAAACAGTGCCATTTTAAAATAGTGACAACTGTCTTGCTGTACAACAGGATGCTTTTGCAAATCGTGTTTAATTATTTTTCGTTTTCTTTCTAAAACGAAAACTTGAATTATATAAAATATGCAGTTTTTAAACATAAGTTGAATTTTGCGATTATTAAAACCCGATTATGTGATGCAGTTTATTCAGTATTCTACTTAAATCGCTGTGATGAGAATATATATTGCTATTTTGTTTTTGAAATATATACTATATACGTGAAACATAGAGTATACATGTGACAGTAATTCTATACGTATGCAGTTACAAGCTACATATGTGTGTTCCAGACGATATAAACTCCTCAAAAAAAGTTTGGAAAGTCAAGTTTGACTGACGATTTTCCCCTTGTTACTATCATTGGAAAGCCCTAATATTCCTCTTTACAGTGATGTGTCATTCGTTATGATTAAGCAATTGGGGGATGTGCAGTATAGCGGAATACAGGGGTGGGTGAAAAGTGAAATGTCACAAAATTCACTGCTATTGTCATGCAGTGCATTCCCCTTTTGCTTGGAGGATGGGAATGTGTCAATGCACTAGCAATGCATTTTGTGACATTTCACTTTACACCCGCCCCCGTATTCAGCTGTGCTGCACATCCAACAATTGCTTAATCATAACAAATGACGTAAAGAGGAATAACAGGGCTTTCTAATGATATAAAATTCAAGGAAAATGATTTTGCAACAAGAGAGAAATCGTCAGTCAAACTTGACTTTCCGAACTTTTTTTGAGGAGTTTAGATTATAAACTACACCTAATTTGTGATAGGCTGTTTAATATTAATTATGCTTGAGCTTGATGTCCAAAGAAAGGTGTACGTTTCCATGAAAGTTTTGTTAGTGGCCATAGTTACAATTGTTTAAAGCTTCCCTGAATTGGTATTTTTCCCCTGTGCAATTACTCCATTCATTTACAGTCGTATACAAACCTAACGTCGCTTTGAGGTTTAAAACAATGTTGCTGCCTTTATGCTAATACGAATTTGCATATTCATGAGCAAAGCTGTGATGTCACATTAGGAAAACGGACGAAAATCATACTCAACGGTACAGAAAAGGTTCTACTGGTTTTTTTTACCAGTTTCTTTCTGGAAAAGGTAGTTGCTGATTTTACCCAGCTGTAGAACCACGGAGATGGGTCTTTAATGGGGTACATTTGAAAAATAAGTCAATAATTCCTTTCAGATGTCTTTAGTTTATCCCAAAATTAAAGAACTTTCCTTACAGTATACTGTAGGAGATAACTTTGCCCAAAAAGGTAAGAAATTGCTGCCACAACATGTCTTAATTTTATCTTTAAACTATCCAGCTAAACTGAGGAAATAACTTTTGCACGAAGGAGTAAGAACAATAGTCCTGCAACATACATTTCTGAAAACCCCGTGCACAAATTTTCCTATCACGTATGTAATGTGGACAGACCATTTTGTGACATTTTTTTCTGTCTTTGTTACATACGTAATATGAAAATTTGTGCACGGGGTTTTCAGAAATGTATGTTGCAGGACTATTGTTCTTACTCCTTCGTGCAAAAGTTATTTCCTCAGTTTAGCTGGATAGTTTAAAGATAAAATTAAGACATTTGAACTGAACTGGGCCCTAAGATCTTGTATGTCGCAGAAATGTACCCCATTACTGTGGAAAAAAATAGCTATAAAAAGGAACCTGCAGTCGATTTCACGAAACATTGCGCAGCTTGCGCAACTTTTGACAAATGGCGCAATCCCCATAGCTTGCGTTTTATCTTCGGAAGAATGTTGCGCTACTTACGCAATAAAATGTTGCGCAAGTGGGCTTGCGCAACTGCGTAAGTTTCGCTGCAGCAGCCGATTTCACGAAAATTTGCGTAGCTTGCGCAACGTTTGAAAATGGCATAAGCCCCATAGGCTTGCGTGTAATTATCACAGGAATGTTGCGCAGCTTACGCAATAAAACGTTGCGCAAGCAGGCTTACGCAGTGCGTAAGGATTCGTGAAATCGGCTGCAGGACTTTACCGATTCAAATTACATTATATGAGCGAAATTTGTTACATGTTGAGCGAAGGTTTCAAAATGTCACACTTACATTTAAAAGATCGCACTAGTTTATTGAACCGTTCGCGTTATGTTTTGGGTAGTATCAACAGATAAAGGTGGTGTTCGATTCATGAGGTCATATATTTTTGTATATGCTGAGGGTAATCGTCTGGTAATTATAAAAAACAAAATCTACCCCAGAATTGGGACACTATGTCCCGTTTTCATGGAATGACTCCTATGCACTAACGTACTTCCTTTAACATGCACACTAAGTATCCAGATAACCAGACTAAACATTTGTTGCTCTGTGATTGGTTGCATGTAGGGCGATGGTTTTAGAGATTAGACAGTGGGGCATGCCCACACTAAACTACAGTGTAGAAATTTACATTGCTAGAACTTTCACTGTTATTGTGTTCTGAATAGACCAGTTGCGTGATAGATTTGTCCTGGAGTCGCGCCTAATATATTTACATAAATGCTAGAGTCCCGCCTTCGCGCTATATGGCGCTCGCGTACGAGTGACTCAAGCACCATACTATATTTGGCAAATCGGCCCCGTTTCCAGGGGATGCACCCTGGCACATGTAACCGTGCGGTACCTAGAATACTTCGCACATTACTCTGTGTATTTCTAGGCTGGACCATGTTGATTGTACATGTTGATCAGCAACTTCAAAAAGGCAGTCACATAACCCAAAATCGTTTTTCTACTTCCTTGAATGCGTCATTGCAGTTTGGAAACGTCCAGCTTTTAGAGTTGACATTGATTTCAAGTCAAATAACATGTTCTATTTCGTTATTTTGACAAATTCACGATGACTGCATGTTTCAACATGTTAATTTCAACATGTAATTTCGGATGGTCCAGCTTTAAAATGCATAGAGTAATGTGCGAGGTATTTCAGGTACCGCACATACTTTCGCGCCGGTTACTATAGACCAGCTTGCACCCCCTAGAAACGGCCTGATTTGCCACGCAGGTAGTCTGGTGCTTGACTCACTTGCATGCGAGCGCCATAGCGTGAAGGCGGGAGACTAGGATTTATGCAAATCCATCACGCAACTGGGGCCAATTTCATGAAGCTGTTTAGCAGAAAAATTTGCTTAATCCAAAATTTGTTTGCTTTATAAAAATGGGTTAATAGTCAAAATTGTATATCAACTTGTGTTTTTAGCAAGAATAGCAGAGCACCAGTCAATTGTAATACACATATCAGATTTTGACTGAAAACCCATACTTAAAGGGCCCCTGAAATGGTGTTTTTATCAATGAAAACTGGGCTCTGGAACTAATCTATTATTTTACAATCATAAAAACCCTACTTGAAAGTTGTTTGGGGGGTTAAAATCAAGGTTTTTGATTTTTATGCCAATGAAAATTTACATATGCATGAGCAAAGTGGTGATGTCACTGTAGGAAAACACAGGAAAATCTCATTCAACTGTGCACAAAAGTTTCCACAATTTTTTTCCAACTTGCTGAAACTTTTGTAACCCATGATAGTTTAGGTGTGTTTTACATGTTGCCTGTTGCAAACCATGAAAAAAAACTAAGGCTGGAAACTGCAGCATTTTTCCACAATTCCAGTTTGAAGTCTTATGTTTTTTCTTTACTTTTCTGCTGTGTTCCTAAAGTGACATGCCCCAAACAGCGCCCTCTGTCTGTGAGTTTATGTGAAGAAATTTTAAAAGTTGAAAAATGCCATTCGTGGGGCATCAAAATGAACAGTAGTATTGTCTTTCTACACAAGTAATCATTCATATGCAGCAAAAACTGTGCATAAAGTTATTGAGCATTTCAGGGGCCCTTTAAGCAATTTTTTTCTGCTAAACAGCTTTATGAAATTGGCCCCTGGTCTACAGTCACGCATGAGCCTGTGTATAAATATCATTAATGGGAATAATGTGGGTCATATTCTAAGAAACTCGCATCGAGAATAATTTACATTTAACTATGTTTTCTTCTTCCAATTTACAATGAAGGTTTTTGTTAGTGTGTCGCAGGAAAAAGCACTTAGCGTAATGAATGTACCGCGTTATCAGGGACAATGCATATCACTTAGTGTTTTTAATGTAGGCCCTAGCAACCCGGCGTCTATAATATGGTTCTTTTCACACTAATGGGGTATAATTTCTGTGACATGCAAGGTGTTATGCCCTAGATCTATTCAGGGTCTTTCAACAGTGAAGGGGGAATTTTGGCAACACAGACATTTTTATTAATTTGTTTGTGTTTCAAAATAAAAGAAATAAGTTTAAGTTGTTCTGAAGAGATAACTTGGGCCCAAAAAGGGTTACAAATAGTGTGACAACATGACTTTATAAAAACCCTGTGTACAAGTTTCCAATTTACACTCGTAACCGGGACGGACACTTTGAGACCAGACAAAGGTATTTCCTCGAAAATATGGTCTGTGTTGCCAAAATGACCCATTTCCAAAATGTACAAATTTCCCGTTAACGTTTGTAAAGACAGAAAAAGCAACGCATTAGTCTGTCCTTGTGTGCTTTAAGGGAATATTTGTACGCGATTTTTTCATAAATGTATACAGAGTAAAAAAAAAACGCAAGCATTTTCTCAATTTTTTTATTGGGAAAAAAAGAAAAGAAATTTTAGCACACAGAAGCTTTCTGCAGTCATGAAGCCGTTCTGTGATTATTTCAATGTCAACTTATTTACAAAAGTAATTTTCAAAGGAAAGATTACCATGCACGGACACCCACTAAGACCCCATGCGCTAAACATATCTAGGACAACTCTTAAAAAATTATAAGTGTTTCCTCAGTAAATTCATGACACTTTCCCACTTCATTTTGCGTTTTTATCATCAAACTAAAAAAATGATATGATTTATGTGTCATAACAAGGAAAATCCTGGGTGTCTGTGCATGGTAATGTACCCCTTTGGGGCAAAACGTTTATTCTGAATACAGTAGAATACATTTACTTTATTCTGATATAAACTATCTAAACTCCTAAAAACAAATTCGGAAAGTCAAGTTTGAATGACGATTTCTCTCTTGTTACTAAATCATTTCCCTTGAATTTGGTATCATTAGAAAGCCCTGTTATTCCTCTTTACAGCGATGTGTCATTTGTTATGATTAATCAATTGGGGGATGTGCAGTATAGTGGAATACAGGGGTGGGTGGAAAGTGAAATGTCACAAAATTCACTGCTATTGTCATGCAGTGCATTCCCCTTTTTCTTGGAGGATGGGAATGTGTCAATGCACTTTTTGACAATAGCAATGCATTTTGTGACATTTCACTTTACACCCGCCCCCGTATTCAGCTGTGCTGCACATCTCCCCCAATTGCTTAATCATAACAAATGACACATCATCGTAAAGAGGAATAACAGGGCTTTCCAATGATATAACATTCAAGGAAAATTATTGTGTAAGAGAGAAATCGTCAGTAAAACTTGACTTTCCGAACTTTTTGAGGAGTTTTTTAAACAGAACTACATTTATTGACTTTAACATTTTTTTTTTTTCAGATGTAAAATGTACCCCGTTTAGTAAAGACCCATATTTATAGTCTATCAAATTTCCCCCAAATATTAATTGACGTTAACAGAAAGTATACAACTGTTTAACAACTGTCACAAATTGACCAAAAGTATAGCACATTATCACGACAGATTTACCAAGACTATACAAAACAATGATGACAAATCGTGCAATCAGTGAACTATATGCTAGAAAGGAGAGGCGGCGCGGAGATTGATGCGATAAAGCGGGAGAATTTTGAGCGGGTAAATTGTAGAGATTTTGTGTATACATACAAATATTAACATGAACAATAAAATGTTATATAATTTACGAAAATGTATACATTGTATCCGACTAAATGTTTTTGTTTAAATATATCGAAATTGCGGTGCGCTGTTTAATAAAATATAAAATAAATTGACATTTTCTTAAGGTATCGAATTCAAAAAGGACGTACTGCACCTTCATGAAAGCATATTTGCTGTAATTTGTACGAGATAAATTAGCAATAGTGTCTGCGCGGATCGTTGCAATACCAATCTATTTTGTAATTAAATTGCCGTATTTTTTGACAAATGTCCCTGCGGGCGAAACCGCTCTTACCAACGCAAACATTAAACGCCCAATACATCATTTGCAATGACCCGAAATTTTGGAAATAGTTGGAAAGAAAAACTCGCGAATAAAAGACTGTTGATACAGCGTTGTTAACAAACACCACGTGATTTTTTCCCGTGTAAATTGATACCTTTGTGAAAGAAATTGCCAACTAAAGGTGCTTTTATAAAATATTCGTTTGCAAACTTTTTTTTTTTACCATTCAACACAAAAAAATGCATGAATATGTAAGGTTTTCTGAAGTATTACTGCATCTACACTCGACCAAAAAAGTTCTGTCGCCAGTAAGACATTTAGGCCCTATAGATATTTATTATTAAATTGGATTTAATGTAGGAAAATAATATATCAATTTTTTTTTGTCTGAAGTGCTATAGTCTTTGATAAATGAGTAAAACAATTAGTTTTCGTCTCATGAGACGAAAAATCAATTCGCCCCAAAACCATTTCGCCCAAGTGCCATTTCGCCTCAAACTACTTCGCCCGAATGCCATTTCGCCCCAAATAACTTCGCCCGAATGCCATTTTGCCCCAAATAACTTCCTCCAAACACTACATCGCCCAAATGCCACTTTGCCCCAAAACCACTTCGTGCACAGGCCGTGGTTTAGGGCGAAATGGTTTTGGGGCGAAATGACTGCAAACCCTTTTTTGACTTTTCTCAAAAGTTAGACGAAGTATGGAGCTGGTTTTTGCTCAGGTTGGTTTTAATCATGCATATCTTCAATCACACAGGGGTATAAAACTATTTGTAACAGTTTACCAATCATGTATACTACTTTAAAATATGTGATGTTTTACATTATACATGTATAATAATTTACGGTATCTGTCCTATAAAGCAGTGCAGTACACCCACGGATGTTGCGTCTGGGTTTTGCAGTATCAGCTAGGCTATACACATTTTGCATTACCACACTTTGTAATTTGTTACATCGTAAATCGAAAAAAATCCTTTTCACTCACAATTATTTTTTCCCCGATAAAATATCTCATGAGAGTTACGATGCACAGCATCAGCGTACACGTTTTGAAAACATTTTTAAAAAACACTAAATTATAAATTTAAGCTGCCTTCCAAAATAACTATGGTATAGCTCAAAGTTAAAGCTGTCCAAAAACCAAAATACTGATATTTTACAAAATGCTGATATTTTATTTTATTTAAACAATTAAGTATCACAGTTAATGTTTGTAGCCGAGCACTTGTAATTGTCTTGCTCATGTTGCCAAACTCGGGATGAGAGAACAATCATACAGGTATTATTGGGATTCGAATCTGGGACCTCTGACACACCGGGCAGATGCTCACTGTTTGCACTTATTTCACATGTGGCTATTTGTACGGCTGACGTTCTGGCATACAATCAGTGAATTCTGGTTCGGCACGAGTCGTGTGGGTGCCGTCGAGGTTTTACCCGAACCATCCAACGCGAGCTGCAGACATGGCATCGTCTTCAGCAGTCCCTGCTTAAAAACACGGTACTTGAACGCGTAAATAAACGGGTTGACGATCGTATTACAGAACGCCAGAATAATGGTCAAACGAAACATGGGGTTCGTCTTGTCAATGTCGTATCCAGTATTGAAAAGAAGGTAACTGATTTGATTTGGCGTCCAGCAAATGAAGAAAGCCACGCAGACGAGGATCAGGGTCTTGATGACATTGCGCCGAGCTCTCACGCGAAAGTTCGGCTGGATCGGTGCGCGACCGGCTCCTCCTCCCGAACCCCACGCAGCGCCGACCTGAGACGGTGAGGCAGTACTCGGAGCCTGACTGGGTTCGGTAACGTTCGCAGGGTCCACTCGTTTACTCAGCGACTTCGCGATCCGAACGTACACGAACGTCATGACGATGAGCGGGACGGAATACTGGACGACAAAAGCTGTCACCCCCGCTGCCACCTGTACTTCCTTGCTCGTCCGGATCCCACACTTACCGGTTTCCTCATCGAGCGAATGCATGAAAATCCAGTACGTCTGGTAGGCATAACCGGCCAGCCAGGGTATAGTGGCCAGAAGGATAGACCGGGGCCACTGGAAAAGTCTCTGATACCTCACGGGGCACATGACGGCCATGTACCTTTCCAGAGTCAGGCAGACGAGATTAGCAGTCGATGTCAGGATGCTACCCCAACAGGGATACTTCGAGTACCAAAACCTACAAACAAACCTCCCAAAAGACTCGGAGAAATACGGTGCTGGAAACTGGACAGGCGGAACCACGTAGCACAGGATGAGCATCACAGATGTCAACAGATCGATGAGAGATTGGTTTATGATAAAAATATTGATGACCTGTCGAGTCTGAGACACGCGAATGAGCACGAAGATGACCAGTCCGTTGCTGAATATCCCGACTGAACCGATGATACCGTACGCTACTATCATAAGCATGGGGTCGCCGGAGGCCGAGGGTGGCGCGGGACTTGTCGACAAACGCACGTCGGTGTTATTCATGATTCCAGTCGAATTGCCGACGAAAGAGTCTACAATTCACGCTCTCGAATCCAGAAAATATCTCAAAGTGTACAGCGTTCGAGAACAGAATGCATTCATGCATGCATTGCCGAGACAATGTTAAAATCGGGTAGGGCAAGCAAACCCTAATTGATATTTATTCTCTCCAACGCAAGCCAAATCGCAATGTTAATGTCGTTGTTACGAATTGTGCTGAACCACTGCCTGTATTGAGATATATACACGCACGTAGACACGTTTGCAGAAAACCACCCTGAGCGAGTGATCATATTGCCTGGGTTCGGGCGTGCAGTTCTCACAACTCCGGAGTAATGCGTGCGCATTGCACTCGGATCACATTACGCGAACGCGTAAAGTCTGGCGACTGTTGCTTTATGGTTTGAAAACTGCGCGCCGTCCGTCCTTATATACGGATGACAAACATATACTGGCCTAATTTTTACATTCTGTTTTGAGTCCTTATTGAATACGCAGACACAGAAAACCATGTCTTGTCACCAAAGCATGTCTGTAACATGTATTTTAACAAATGGCTGTTTTCCGCTCTCCTGCTTTGCAAATAGCGCGCCCGGGTTAATTTACTGCGAAAATCTCGTAATGTCGGCGACAGCACGTACAACGATGCGTGTGTCGGAGCGGAAACGTGACTTTGTAGCCGAATTGCGGCTCTGCACCGCACGCCATCTCTGGGTCTGATTTGCTCTATAAACGAGTTTGAATTCCGGCCTGTTAAAGGTTATTGAAGTCAGCAGACAACCGCCGGTCGTCGATGACAAATCGACCCATTATTAGTATAGACCTGGACAAATCAGCCGCGTTTTCTAATGACATTTGACGTTCCGGACGCTATACAGCCGTACAATAACGATTTGAGAAGAGTCCGTGTATCTAGCGTTACCTTGACATGACAACGCATTGCAATTAACGGTTCTTACGGACGACAAAACGACAAAACATTTAGAGTAATCTGTCACTATAATGTGGGGGGAAAACGTGTTTAATGGTGGAGTCCTGTTTATTGCACAGGCACAATCAAACAAGTGCTGGGCTTGATGCGATGGCCGGGTAATGTTAGACTTGACTCAAGTCGAGCTCTTTGTTTGGTCCGTGGTCCATACGCGTACTCCGTATGCCGAAAATCATTCCCCAATAGCGCGCTCTCTTGCGTCAGTATTCTCTCATGGGACAGGTTCGAAATGCTCCGAGTCAGAAGAAAACATATTAGACATGCCACTAGTCCAGAGGGCGCGCTGTACGCTCGATTTACAGACCAAACACGGGAAGTCAGACTTGGGCAAGTCTATGAAATGTTAAAGCTTGAGTTAAATCCCGTACACAAGATTTGCTCTGTCCAAAAATTATCGGTTCGGGGAAACCTTACTCAAATGGAAGATAGAAGTGATTCCAACTGTCCAATGCAATTATTCCACCTCAGATATATTTTTATGAGAAATCGATCATTGCCAAGGTTACTGGGTCTACACTAAAACCATCGAACTGTTTCTTGCGCTTTAACAATTGCCGTTTCAGATTACCAGCAAATGTTTAGACTTAAAGGCAGTAGGCTATACATCATTGGTATCTCGAAAATCAGAAATGTTCACAGATTTACGCCTAACTTACACAATACAAACATGATGACCGTAGAAAACTTCCCCTGAAATGGTTTTGTCTGAAGTGCTATAGTCTTTGAGAAATAAGTAAAACAATTAGTTTTCGTCTCATGAGACAAATTCAATTCGCCTAAGTGCCATTTCGCCCAAAACCACTTCGCCCGAGTGCCATTTCGCCCCAAATTACTTTGTCCAAACACTACATCGCCCAAATGCCACTTCGCCCCAAAACCACTTCGTGCACAGGCCGTGGTTCAGGGCGAAGTGGTTTTGGGGCGAAATGACTGCAAACCCTTTTTTGACTTTTCTCAAAAGTTAGACCAAGTACGGAGCTGGTTTTTGCTCAGGTTGGTTTTAATCATGCATATCTTCAATCACACAGGGGGATAAAACTATTTGTAACAGTTTACCAATCATGTATAATATCTTTAATTATTATGGCATGCGGCAGCTGACGTCATTTTTATAGCCTATTGAAGGTGCATTGATATAGATGCGTGTGCAAAGGCCTACGGTTTTTGTTTTTGTTTTCTTCGTGTAGTATACCCAGGGAACTAGTCTAAATAGGACAATGGCTTCATACAATTTCTCGAAAGCGTGGACACAGTTTTTCATTGTTTCCTCGGAACGTAGGTGAGGTACTGAGCTGACTAAGCTGGCCGTATTTTGCGTTTCGTCCGTGATCCGATCACGATAGCCTAGTGTTGTGCAGTCGCATCACAAGGTGTACGGATTTTGCGATGCGTTCCGATCGGGCGATGTGGTCACGATTTTGTGTATGTGTCCGTCGCATCAACGCAATGATCGCAGAACTTCAAACATGCTTCGAAATTTGGCGTGTCTATGCAATCGCAACGGAGTCAAACCGCAAGGTGTACGGCCAGCTTTATACACATGTTGATTGTTATCATACACATCCTCAACAACACATGGAGATGTATCCGTTTCCAAATCATGAAATCTATCTTCACTCTGAGAATAAATACGGATTAAAGCTAGCGGCTTTAAAAAATGGTCCCGATTTTGTTCTTAATAAAATGACATTTCCTGCAATCTTTGCAATTTTACACATTTTTATTTTTTCTTATCTTAATAATTTATACAACGTGACCTCAAACAGCAGAATTAAGCTGGTTGTAAAAAGTTCCATTAAAATGTGAGACAGAAAACAGTAAAAAAAGGGGCCACTGCAGCTGCAATGTACTTTCCTCAAACCGCAGTAGTGGTGTGGCGCACGCATGGCGCGCACGCATGGCGCACGCATGGCGCACGCATGGCGCACGCATGGCGCACGCATGGCGCACGCATGGCCGGACCTCTCCCTTTCACAGCAACAAATCACAAAAACATTAAAACAATATACATCAAGATCTTCCTGATGAAGATCTCCGGATCGAAACGTTGACTCAACCATTTGCTATATATATGATGTAAAAATAAGCTCAATAAATTTAATCATTTTTGTACACCAAGTTCCTTTAAAAATATCCGATTTAAAAAGTTTGTTTTATGTCTTGCAAAGATCAATAAATCAGTTTAAAGACTGAAGTAGGTCACAAACCCAATGTACATGACAAGTGATTTGGATAGCCGAGAGTAAATTTCCGCGAACCACTTTCTCTGCCAGGGAACGGGAAATGCGAGCGCGGGGAAATGAGGCGCATTGAACGGCCGAGATCACTGTGCAAACACCGCTAAGGACCGCATGGAGCGTCTCCTAAATTAAAAACACAAGCTTCACCATGGTCAAATAGAATTTGGAGCGGCCGAAGCGCGCGATGAAACTTGTTTACATAGATTGAACCTCTTCGTTAATGGACTTAAAATGTTACACGAGTCACTAGTAACAGCATGTTCAGTTTTTACTTGATTAGGGTGCAAGTACCTTGTATAATTCTGTAGATTGTGGGTCAGATCCAAGGAGTGTCCGTGGTGTGTGACATACTTTGCCATCAATTCTCTTTCCATTTCGATAAAAGTCCTACATGAGCGACCGACTGGTGTTGTGTGTCAGACTAAATACCTTGGTTATCTCTGCATGGGTTAGATTCCAGGCCACGTCCATGGTGCTTGTGTTCTTGGGCAAGGTACTTTGCCATAATAGTACTTTGCCATAAATTGTCTCTCTCCACCCAGGAGTAATTGGGTACCTGCGAGGGTAGTGAGAGTGCTGTGTTTGATTAGCTCACGAGTGCCAAACGGAAAGCCGGGACTGTAAACTCTCCACAGAGCTAAATTAAGGAATGCTATTAAGAATTCATTGACCACGGTTAATAATGAAACGCCATGACGTGACATGCATGATTATGTATTATACATTATTATTTACATTCTTATAATAACAATAGCAATTTTCTAATCGGTTGTGTACGGTACGCCATTAATCAAAGTGACATTTATAAACAAAGTACAAAGATTCCAGCAGCCGATTTCACTAAACATAGAGCAAATGCACATTAAGTCTTATTGCGCGCAACAACAACAGATGATGCGCAAGGTACGGACGTTTTAGAGAAATCCGCTGCAGGAGTATAGACCAATTCGGTAACTACGGTCTCCTTCCCTTTGTATCCGTCATAACTGGGGGCTTCCAGTGCATGGACTGTACGTTTTGTGTTGCTGTTAGAACGAAAAGCGCGCGCTGCACGCGACGCGCCCCCTTCGCGTACACAATTCTACGCATAGAATTGTGTACGCGAAGGGGGCGCGTCGCGTGCAGCGCTTTTCGTTCTAACAGCAACACAAAACGCACAGTCAGTGCACTGGAAGCTCCCCCAGCTATGGCGGATATACAGGGAAGAAGACCTTAGTTACCGGATTGGTCTATTTAGAGACCGGTAATATGACAGGATGGTCATGATGTCCCAGTTGCCAGGATATTCCCATAAAAATACAAGTTTATTTTTATGGCGAACCAGCCATCTGTGGGGTACCGTGCCCGAGTGTTTGGATCGTTGACTGGCAACGTTAGGATAAAAGCTTATAGTGTTGTGGGTTCGACACCTGGTCGTGGTACCTGTGCCCTTGAGCAAGGCACTTAAACACAATTGCTCCATCCGCCGAATGGGATGTAAAGCTGTTGGTCCAGTGTGTTGTGTAACGCACTTAAAAGATCCCGGAGCACTCTTTCGTGAAGAGTATTCCCCGGTGTCTCTGGCCGTCGGCTGCCAATGCCGCCACCCGCTTATATATCTCGCTGTTTAGGTGGAAGACACTTATAAGCTTCATACAATTCAGCCTACGAACTGCGAAATAAAGGTACATAAATCCATTATAATTATTATAATAATCTCTAAAGAAAAGATAATCAACAGATTAAAGCTCCAGAGAGATTTGTTCACATTATTTAACTATGAATGTGTCCAGTCCTAATGATCAAGACGCAAACCCATCTCTTTTTCAACCGTCCTGTCTAGGATGGTCAAGCCCATCAACCTTCCTGTCCATGACGGTCAACCCAGCGACGGTCCTGTCCATGACGGTCAACCCAGCGACTGTCCTGTCCATGACGGTCAACCAATCCTTCCTATCCATGACGGTCAACCCATGCAGCAACTGTCCTGTTTAGGACCAACTAAACTCCTCAAAAAAAGTTCGAAAAGTCACGTTTAACTGACGATTTCTCTCTTGTTACTAAATCATTTCCCTTGAATTTGGTATCATTGGAAAGCCCTGTTATTCCTCTTTACAGTGATGTGTCATTTGTTATGATTAATCAATTGGGGGATGTGCAGTATAGCGGAATACAGGGGTGGGTGGAAAGTGAAATGTCCGAAAATTCACTGCTATTGTCTTGCAGTCGTTCCCATTTTGCTTGGAGGATGGGAATGTGTCAATGCACTTTTTGACAATAGCAGTGAATTTTCGGACATTTCACTTTCCACTCACCCCTGTATTCAGCTATACTGCACATCCCCCAATTGATTAATCATAACAAATGACACATCACTGTAAAGAGGAATAACAGGGCTTTCCAATGATACAAAATTCAAGGGAAATGATTTAGTAACAAGAGAGAAATCGTCAGTCAAACTTGACTTTCCGAACTTTTTGTGAGGAGTTTATTAGTGTTCGTTTACTGTGATATTTCGATCCTCGGGTGCTTTTCGCTTTTGCAGTTATATAAAGCAGCGTAACCTTTGACTCCAGTGCTCCGACTGAGAAAGTGATGGCTGCAACAGCCGTTAAGCGCCACGATCTCTCGTTCGCTCGTAACCGGTAACCAATCGTTTTGAGGTCATATTGGCCAAATGTTATGCGACACGTGACCACGAATTATCCTTTTCTCTTGTAAACAGACATATAAAAACATATTTTCCCCAGCAGGAAAGGCTGGTTTTGCACACACAACACAAATTACCGTTTTTACGCTGGATATATCATAATTATCATAATTGTTTTATTATTATGCGCCCGTCCGTCGACAAGCGACACACAATGCTCTGCGCGCAACCCCGGCCCCGTGTGACTTTTGTGAAACACATTCAGCCCTTCCCATCGCCCTGTATAAACGGCGGTAGGTACGAGCGAAGGTCTCTCTGTACTACGGCAAAACAGGAATCTGATTAAATAAAAAAAAAGGCTCCAGATGGCGGCGCGATAACTGTCCATTATAATGGGATGGTTAACAGACAGTTTCTGACTGATGTTCTCTTGCAGTCGGTGACGTGACGTCACAACAGTCGTCCTTTGACTCGCAGCACTTTCTCTTAGCCTCCTCTTCCTCCATGATCTTCCGCTTGACGTAACACTCGGCGTAATTCGCGTAAACTCTCTCGAGATCTGACGAGAAGACCAGGTATCCGAGACCAGCGCCCCCAACGACAACGATCAGGAGCCAGGCGTTGTTGTACATAATGACTAACATCAAGGTGTAGCCGATAATGCTCTGACCCACACCCAGCAAAGTTTGTAGAAGATGGAACAATACTCTGGCAGTACAATTGATAACACGTATAGAAACATTAGTTTTATATAAAAGATTTCAGCGGTTGATGAAGAATTCGTTCAGAAAGGTAGGGCTAACAATGACAACAGTAAATTTGCGTGTGTCGGCGGCGGCAGTGGCCGGATGGCCAGCAGCAGCAGGCGGCAACAAGCAGCAGCAAGACTAATAGTAAAAGCAGCAACAGGCAGACAGAACAGGAGCAACATAGCAGCAGGAATAACAGCAGCAGCAGGAGCAACAAAAACTGCAGGCAGCATGAGCAATAGAAAGAACAGCAACAGCAGGATTAACTATAGCATCATGACCAACAGCACCAGGATGAGTAACAGCAGGAGCAACAGCCACAACAGCCAGCATTAGCATGATATGAGCAACAACAGTTGGAGTAATAGCAACAGCAGAAGTAACAGTAACAACGGACAGTAGGAGAAACAACAGCAGCAGCAGGCAGCATGAGCAAGGAACAACAGCATGCAGCAGCAGGAGCAACATCAACATGAGAAACGATAGCAACAGGAGTAAGAGCACTAGCAGCAGTAGCAACAACATAAGCAGTAGCAGACAGCAGGAGCCACAGCAGTAGGCAACAAGAGCAATAATAACAGGAGCAGCAGCAAGAGCAGAAGCAACGGTAGCAGCAGGAGCAGGAGAAACAGGCAGCAAGAACAGCAGGAGCAGGCGCAGGAGCAACAGCAGAAGCAGCAGCAGTAGCAGTAAGCAGCAAGGCTTTTAGCAACAGCAGCAGCAGAAAGATGGAGCAGAAGCAGGAGAAACAGCAACAGCAGCAGGAGGCAGGCGCAGGAGTAACAGCAGCAGGAGAAGCAATAGCAGCAGGCAGGAGGAGTAATAGCAGCAGCAGCAACAGCAGCAGCAGCGGGCAGTCTAGCAATGTTAGATACGCGGAACAAGAGCAGGAACAACAGCAGCAACAGCAGCAACAACAACAGCAAGCAGCCTAGCAAGGATAGTAGTCAAGGACAGCAACAGGCAGGCGGAGCAAGGACAGCAACAGGCAGGCGGAGCAAGAGCAGCAGCAGCAGCAAAAGGAACCGCGGCGGCAGGCAGCAGAAGCTAAAGCTACATGAGCAGGGGCAACACAATGACCAGGGGTCGATTTCACAAATAATTACTACGCGTCATAAGTACCAAATCCATCGCAACTCGCCGAATCGTGTTAAACTTACAAAGGGTTTGGCGAGTTGCGATGGATTTGGTACTTTCGACGCGTAGCAAATCTTTGTGAAATCGACCCCAGGAGCAGCAACAGGCAGCAGCAATAACCCTGCATATTACCGATAAGAGTGGCTTATCCTCTTAGCTCCTCTCCCCTCCTCCTCACAAGTCGTCTGCAGCATCTCCCATCTATCAGGCAAAGAATGCAGTGACAAACTCTTCCACGTCTTCTCCAACCGGGCCGTCCTCTGCTCTTCCGTCATCTCGGCCGTTGTTTGGCAACAGGCGGGCTTGTCCACGAGAGACGCCATCTCATGGTCCTGCGCATCCTCATAGCAGCACTCCTCTTGCAAGCCGACCCTGTGCCCTCCGCTGATGTAACCATTATTCCCCTCTGACGCCACGCACGGTACCGCTTCTTCTGCCGAGCTGCCGGGGCTGTTCGTGAGTGGCACCCGGTCGGACCGTTGCCGGACCAGCTGTGGGTGGCTGGCATCTTCAGGCTCCGTCCGGGATGGCCTGGGGACCTTGCGGAGTAACTCGCGACTGACGCGATTCAGGCTCTCCAGGAAGAACGTCGTGAGGGCGAGCCCGATCACGAGTAAGACGAAATCTGAAAGCATGATCACAATCAAGTTAAATCTGGGTTGTAACGAGTCTCCCTCTGCTCGAGTCCCAAGCTAAGTCAAGTCAAGCTGCCTTCGAGTCCTAAGTCAGGTCAAGTAAAGTCGAGCTGCCTTCGAGTCCCAAGTCAAGTACGTCAAATGGCCTTCGAGTCCTAAGTCAAGTCAAGTCAAGCCAGGCGTATTGGTCAAATTGGGTCAAGTCAAGTAGTCACGACAGTAAATTTGTTCAAGCTAATCTCAAAATGAGTCTAAATGCTGAAACTCACACTCATGTTGCTCTGGCAAAGATTCTGTAGTGCCGAAACACAACTCGGTCCCCAAAATGACACACAACAAAACAAGGCATAAAAGATCCAATTTATTTTTGGCAGACTCCAGTCGAAAAGTCTGAGTCAATTCGAGTCATTTGAGGTTCGAGTGTCAAGTCAAGTCAAGTCATTTGAGGTTCGAGTGTCAAGTCAAGTCATTTGAGGTTCAAGTCTCAAGTCAAGTCAAGTCAAGTCAGTGAAAATCGGGACTCGGTCGAGTCTCGAGTCCGAGTCATTACAACCTGACTTTAAATGTTCACAAGTCAGCATTCGGGAAGTTTAGATGCGTGTGACGATTTTGTATTTATTTACAAGGAAACGGTGCGTGAAAATCCAGACGGACAATCCATAAAACCCATGAACACAAACCGAAACAAAAACGAGCGCTAATGAACCTGAAACTGAAACAAAAATACACAGACAAAAGTAAAGAATGTCACGCAACATAAGGACTGGGTTTCATGATGGATTCACACTGAACCCTTTTCACGCGCGTAAATTTGACGCGTGTCACTCACTTCAGGATAACTCGACAGAGAGAATTTGGAGTGAAATTTAATTTCTCCGTTATCAAAACACGAAAACAGCACAAACGAGCACTTTCGAATATTTTCTAAATTGTCTCATGTCCATACAATGATCTTACCTCTAGTGCTTTCAATGGAGAGTCCGTCAAACAGTAATTGTGGAATTCGCCGGGCGAAGTGAAACGAGTCCTGTGGTTCGGAGAGATAAACATGAGAAGAGACCATTCAGCAAGTCTGATTTGAAAGCTGGGACCTTTGGCATGTTTTCGTGACCATAGTCAGAATCATGTTTATGACGTGATTACTGATTGAACCAATGGTTTACAAGCTTCGATCCTCAGCGACCAAAGCCGATCATTGATTGAAAAAGTCGATACGAGATTTTGCGACCACAATCAGAAACACGATGTAACAAAAAAAATCAGTTTTGGTTGCTAACGACCAAATACGATGATTGGTTGCATAAGTGATTACGTCAGCAAAAACTAACGAAGCCCTGATAACTTTAACATGTCCACAAAAGTATCTATTTGCTGTTAAAAGTCATTTTAAATGTGGTACCTATCCCCACAAAGATATACAGGTATATCAGCAAATGCAGTACTGTAGAGGAAACCCAACCAACTGATGAGGGTAAAACCTGCGATAGATAAGTAGTTGAGATTCCAGTTAGACCACTGTGTTTCACGGGCACGTAGATCTTTTGAAAGTTGATGGTTCGACGCCAACAAAGATCTTGTCCTTAAAAAGACACACACTTTACTCCAAATTATCTCTCCCTACTTATAAACGGGTACCGGAAAATGCTGTTAGGGTAGCCTGACAAACATGGGGTAAACCTGGGATGGAATGGCATCCCATCCAGAGGGAGTAGCAATGCTCGATCCTATAGTCACTCCATACGGTTACCAGGTGACGTCATTACACTAAAGACGTAGAGAGAAATATTCATATTTCTCTCTACGTCTTTGATTACACAGAGCCTTTTCAGCAGATACCCGCTCACGAGCTTGGGTACTTGTGGCGGCTGACACCGTGTGCTGAACGTGGCAGGTGTGAAGTACAGAATAAATACCGTGTTCACCGTAGAAGAGAATGACATCAAGGGCGTGTTTGTTTCGGACGGATTCAGATCTGGGCAGATCCAAGGTGATCTCGTTCACTTCGCGCAGATCCTGATCGAGATCTGTGATCTGTGGAAGCCTTCTCGAGAGATGGTTCAGCGTTAGATCCAAAATGGCGACGTAAACATCGCGAAGATTTTTGTGTGAGTAAAACCGTGCCGTTTCAGTTTTCAGAGGCAACACACGATAGGCCTACAAAAAAAAATTAGGCGGCTTGTTTATTTACGATGAATGTCGTGGGTGAAATTTGTAACAGAAATTTGACAAATTTGGTAAATAAATTGCAATTCACGTGACTTAAGATCCTAGTTGAGATCAGTTTCGTTCGTTTCTGCGCGGTAAAACTACCCGGGATCTGGATTCGGATACGTGATAAAACAAACATGGCCCAAAGCAACCAGCCTGTCCGTTAGTATAGCATTGGAGTTCAACACGTAGTGCACAACAGCCGAATATTGACGAAACTTTTACGCAATGGTGTGAGTCTTGCACCTTGTTTCGTGAAATCGGCTGTTGCGCATGCAGTATGTGACTTTTTAAACTGCACCTCCATTTGAATGTAGAGAATTCGGGGCGCCAGCCACAATAGGGGCGTTCGAGATGCTTACACCGGGTAACACCAACTTACACCGGAGCATTCTTTTAGCCATCACGTGTTACTCGAGTCTGCCCCGGTGGCAGCCAGTACTGCCCGAGCTCACGAGCGGGTCTGCAGTATGTGGTGTAAACTCGGTGTAATGACGTCACCTAGTAACCGTGAGCCGTAAAACATGGCGGACAGTTTGGAATCGCGACGTGAGTACGAAGAAAAACACAGATTTATGACACAAAATAGGAGTGAATATGGCTGTAAATACATTTTGCATAATCAGTAGATATCTGCATGTGGGCATTGACAAAGTTTATTGAGGTACTTTAGGGCAACTATTTTTGCATGGCGCCGGCTTCATTTTTCATCGTGAGTCAAACAATAACGGCGTTAATAAAGCTCCACCTGGCAACAACCTTTGACCTGTGCTCCCAGAATTCAAAGCGAATTCTCGTTTGTTTTTGCATCTTCTGGGGGCTTCCCCGGTGTAAACCCCCTGTTACCCGGTGTAAGCATTTCGAACGCCCCTATAGTGTAAAGGTTACACGCAAAATGTAAATTGATATCGTCCATTACCAATCTAGCCATGTACAATGTACGTAATGTAGGTTTTATCGTTTGTGGTGATCAAAGGGGGAAATACCATTGACAACAATGCAGACATCAGATATGGGCTAAACCACCTAATGCAATTTGTTAACCCTTTTCGATAAAGTGCAACGCGTGTTTATGACCTTTTCTGTTGACTGGGTAAACACTTATAGACTATCTTCGAAGTGGCACTACAAACTACATACAATAATTTGGTCTATTAATGTCTACTTTGTAAGCGAGTCAATGTGCAAATGGGCATGCACAATTTTAATACATTGTCAAAAAAAGTTATATATAAAAGCACCCACGATGTAGGCCCGCTTGGACTTGTATCGCGCACTTATCCTGCAAACCCACTCAAGGCGCCAACATTATTATTACCCCGACCATAGGGCTCCGTTGTATCACTCCGTACTCCATCTCAGAACAAACACCGTGTTCACAGGACGTGTTAAAAGTCGTGAGCAGAACCGCAAGTTGCAGCGAGTGAGGGCGCAATTCCGTGTTGCGTGTTAGTGTAACAGATCTGTTAACAGATCTGTTAAATCGGCGTCTCGGGAAACCGTGTTAGTGTTAGTGTGACAGATCTGTTGATTCGGCATCTTGGGAAATGTCAAGTCTGTATAGGGTTCTGCACGACTTTCAACACTAACACTAACACAGAATTGTGACCTCCGGTCCGTGTTACACGAGCTTAACCACTAAGTGATTGAAATCTTCACGGAGCCAAACAAATGTCTCAATTGTGGGTAGAATGCAAGATCCAACACATTTATAAGTTGTGTTGAAAAATGAAAACTCAATTTATGTGGGCATTGACAAAGTTTATTTCGGTACTTTAGGGCAACTATTTTTGCGTGGCGCCGGCTTCATTTTTCATTGTGAGTCAAACAATAACGGCGTTAATAAAGCTCCACCTGGCAACAACCTTTGACCTGTGCTCCCAGAATTCAAAGCGAAATCTCGTTCGTTTTGCATCTTCTGGGGGCTTCCCCAGTGTAAACCCTCTGTTACCCGGTGTAAGCATTTCGAACGCCCCTAGTGTAAAGGTTACACGCAAAATGTAAATTGATATCGGCCATTACCTATCTAGCCATGTACAATGTAGCTACGTCATATAGGATTGAAATTTTCAAAATCTTCACGGAGCCAAACAAATGTCTCAATTGTGGGTAGAATGCAAGATCCAACACATTTATAAGTTGTGTTGAAAAATGAAAACTCAATTTATTGAGAATCACGAAAGTTCTAAAATAATAAAAATTAATACCACCCACTTTGTTTAGATCTGTTAACAGATCTATTACACTAGATATGTTAAAAGATCTATTACACTAGATATGTTAACAGATCTATTACACTAGATCTGTTAACAGGTCTATTACACTAGATATGTTAACAGATCTATTACACTAACACGATATGTAACAGAGGTGTTGAACTAACATCAGATGTAACAATAACACGTCCTAAACACCATGTTAACATCGAGTTAACACGGTGTTTGTTCTGAGGTCACAATTCTGATTAAGTTAACAGATCTGTTACACTAACACGCAACCCAGAGTTGTGATTTCGCCCTATGTACAGTGCAGAGAATTTTAACAGACCTGTTAACATGGTGTTAACCTGGACGTTCAGTTAGAGAGGTCGAGATTAATGCCGTGTTAACAGATCTGTTAACACGGCACACAGAATTATTGTAACCTCATCCAAAGGCTAATCAAACACATCAACATTCACTGCCCTCTCAGGTAGCCTACCGTACCAGTTTATTACCTAAGGGTGGATAGAAACAATGTAACTATTTCCAATAACCCTTTGAAGCTGCTCGCCAATTTTACAAAACATTATATTCCTTTATAATTGGCTTTTTTTCACGCGTGTTCCCTGAATCAGTTCTGTAAATAACAAATGATGTTTGAAAGTACCAGACTACCTGTGTTTTCCAAGCCTCTTCTTTGCAAGGAGACTTAACTTAGTTGATAAACTGTGCACTGTAAAATTCTTGCACAATTTGCGGGAAATGCCGTGAAATTTACGGGATTTCTGCCGGGAATTTCACTCTCCATCACAATTTCCTTGTACATGTATACATGCGTTTGACATTTACTTTATCGTAAACGTTTGGCCGTCTTTTACAACACCTGGATACAAAAATTAGATTATTGGTCGTTTTTGTGTGGTCAGATTTATTTCCCCGAGTGTGGAATCAGTCCCTAAAAATCTGCAGTTAGACCGTGTTCCATTGCGCCATCTTGACCGGGTGTAAACTAAAAAAATGGTTACCAAAATTTTCTGAGAATTCGGAAAATACTGTTCAGAGAACCTCTCGTTGACTTACCATGATCAAATGAGAAACGACGTAATTGGGTAATTTCAGATCACCTCAAGCCTTCTGGAGCAGCTTATTTTGTCCCCGTTTTGGCGCCAAATCTTCAGAGCAGACGACAAGTGCGTATCGCGTTCTAGATCTGTACCGTCGTCTTGAATGGACTACAAAGCTGAGCTTTACTTCAAACGGAATTCCGCTGACACAAAGCCAACATACTTTTTAACTGATTCAACTCCGAGGCAGTGACATTTTCCCGATTAAATGACCGACATTTTCTGTATTAACCAGGAAGGAAAGAGCTCGGGCTTAAATAACAAACTTTGTGAAATATAACTCCGTTTTCCTGATACGGAAGTTTCCGTATACGTTTAGCAGGAAGAGGTCAACAGAGGTTTATGTTCTCCAATAAGGAAATGAAAAGGTCGTTGTTGTTTATAGAAACCTGTGGTAATTACGCAATAGGTTCGATCGTTCACTCAGGAATTTTTTGGGGATTTCCGTGCGCTCTGTTGTGAACGTAAAATATATTGCAACTTCAAGTTATATTGTCCGTGGTTCTCAGCAAATTATTATTTTTTTTTCGAACGAAATTTTAAAGCTTTACTTTATTTTAACGAAAAAAAACATCATACTTTGTATTTTAGACATCGGCAACCCTGTGAAAAACGCCGTTTAGTTTTTATACGGCCGTTCTTGCGCCTTACGTAGACTTGCCCAAGTGTGACTTCCCGTGTTTGGTCTGTAATGTGCAGCGGACTAGTGGCCTGTCTAAT
The DNA here is from genome assembly GCA_037783545.1 of Henricia sp. BOLD:AAB3569. Taxonomy (NCBI): domain Eukaryota; kingdom Metazoa; phylum Echinodermata; class Asteroidea; order Spinulosida; family Echinasteridae; genus Henricia; species Henricia sp. BOLD:AAB3569. Next base: position 4,069,619 of record JBBELK010000147.1, on the reverse strand, counting down.
CTCTTCTTCAGTCTCGGAAAGAAAATAAATCACACAGCCCACTAGTTCATTGTCCCTGTCACCACTTTTCCGAATGTGTACTAATTTGACACAGTGCTGATTTCAATACCTTATGCAAAATAATGTTTATTAATTCAGTCATCCATGACAATAACATATCAAACCCAATGCCATTTGATACAACACATTCCAACCTTTCCACAGATATTTTTCTTTTAATATTCAGTAGGCCTATATTTTTGCCACAATAACTACTAAAGTGTGACGTCGGTTACCATTGTAATTGGGTCTAAACGTTCGCTGGTAATCTGAAACGCCCATTGGTAAAGTGCAGGACAACAGTTCACTGGTTTTAGTGTGGACCCAGTAACCTTGGTAACACACAAAGGGTGACGTTTTCACTTTAGTCGTCTATACGAATTTTAAAAAACTTGTACCGTTTTAGGGACACACTGTAGATTACTCTGCGTGTCACGGGCCAGAAAACCTCACTATGACCTCTTTCAATAATAATAGGCAGTTCTTACATAGCGCATTTCAGAACCGACGGAACTCTCTATGCGCTTTCTGCCATATTAATCTAAATGAGAGTTGCACAACAATGGAAACCCAATACCATACAAATATAAAGGTTTTGATGTCTGGTACTATTTACTGGGCGTGATAAAAATGAGACTCAAATAACTCCCACATATTTTACTTTGTCCCGGGATTTTTTGTGAGGTTTTCTGTTGACAAGTTGATTGTTCAGTTAACAATAGTACATGAATGTTCATTGTTGGATGTACTGGACCGTGGTTCCGTGGCTCTTTAAAGGTCAATTTTCAGCCCTCGGAGCGAATTGATGAGTATGAAGTTGGCGCCTTTTTCCCTGTCTTTCACGTGTGGCGTCCCAGGTTCGATTCATGGGCGTGTGTTGGGTTTGCAGTCCCTACTCCATATGCAGCAAGATATGTGACAGAGGGTACCCCCGCTTCCTTCCCTTGTTCACCCATCGCATTGTGTCTCAAACATCCAAGGAATTTCAAAGGAATTCCTTTCAGGTTTTAGGGGAGTCGGTGCGTTAACAAAAGGGAAGATTGTGTTGAGGCATATTCTTGGGTTTCACTTGGCTTGACAACGGTTGCTATCCGCCATTACTGTGTCTATACTGTGGCACGCCAAAGCGAAAAATAATTCAAAACTGATAATTTAATATTGATGCATATTTTCGCAGATGTTGCGCAAGAAAAAAAGGATGACGTGGCGAGCGGTCTGTGCGTAAGCGCGACAACAGAGGGCGCTGCGCGCGCGCGTGAATGGTGAACATTTGCGACAAAAGTGCAAGTGGGATCTTAAAATTACATTATCTGTTGATTCCAGGAGGTAATTTCCTTAAAATCTCTGTTCAATGTATACGAAAAAAATACCGAAAAAAAAGTTGGCTAAAATGTTGAGACTTGTTTTTCAGGGTTGATGGCAAAATTATTAGTGTTGAATTACTTTCGTTTTGGCATGCCATAGTATGGACACAGTAATGGCGGATAGCAACCGGTTGTCAAGCCAAGTGAAACCCAAGAATAGGGGTAGTATAGAGGGGAGCCCCTTTGTCACATATCGTGCTGGGTATATCCTATACTTTGCCGTGTGCATGGGTTTCCCCCAGGAGATTTCTCCGGGGGTTTTCTCCCCACTTCTGAAACTTGACTTCACAGACTTGCCTTGGGCAAAACCTCGCACTTGAAATGAGACTTGCTGTCATAAACAGTGGCTTGCCCCAACCTTCACTAAATGCTGACATTATTCCTCAGAGGTAAATTCTTCAATTGAAACTGATGTTTTTTAAGTGTACATTTGGAACTTTAAAAATGTATAAAGTGCATGTTGAATTGTTTTATACACTCGACCAAAAAAGTTCTGTCACCAGTAAGACATTTGTATATATTTATTATGAAATTGGATTTAATGTCTAGGAAAATAATACATCAAATTTTAGCTGAACATTGGCCTATCACTCAAAGGAATAGAGCTCAACGGAGTCCATGATGCAAGCTTCACGGAACAGGAATGCAACAAAGGAGTGTGGAGTCAGAATGAAAAACACCAAAAAACGACGATGTCAACTTTATTGGTTACACAGACACACTTGTGGGGTACAAAACACAATGGAACAATGGTACCCCACAGAGAAATTCTAAAGAAAAGGGAAAATAGGACAACAATGCAAGTACCCCATAAACCCCTGTACACACAGATATGTGCACTCAGGCAAGGGGAGTTACAGTTCAGTATTTTGCTTCCACCATACCTAATGCAATGGCACGATTCAGATTTGACAATTTAAGCATTTTGATTTAGATGTTTTTGACAAGACATTGATAAATCCAAACTCCAAATAAATCCAAAAATGTCCTAATTGTCTACACACAAATGCCCAAAATCACAAGATGCATTGTTCTTGGTGTTTTTCATTCTGACCCCACACTCCTTTGTTGCATTCCTGTTCAGTGAAGCTTGCCATCATGATCTCTCTTAAGCTCTATTCCTTTGAGGGATAGGCCTATGTTCAGCTAAAATTTGATATATTATTTTCCTACATTAAATCCAATTTAATAATAAATATCTATAAATGTCTTGCTGGTGACAGAACTTTTTTGGTCGAGTGTATTTTCTTGTACTGTTTTTAAGATTACCTAGTTTAAGCATGTAGAACCTATGATGGGCTGCATGGTTTTCCAAATCAACCAGTGTGTAAAACGCGCGTGAAACGCCACCTAGCTGACGAGTTGGGCCAATTTCATGGCGCTGTTTAGCAAAAAAATTTGTTTAGCACAATATATCTGTCAAATTGTATTTTTAGGAACAGGAGCAAAGTATCAGTAAATACACATCACGTACGATTTTGGCTGGCAACCCAGTTTTGCAAAATAAAGCAAAGAAATTCTGCGCTAAGCAAATTGTTGTGCTAAACAGCGCCATGAAATTGGCCCCATGGTCATAATACATCTTGCAACTTGGAGCAAAACTGGGGAGCGTGATCCAATTCCGTCCCTCACGCGTGAGGGACGGAAATCAAGACACAAATGCCTTTCCTTAGTCAACAACAAATGAAAACTAAAGTGAACCTGTTTGTTTACCTTCTACTGATGTTAATACACACACCCAGTTTATCACATTTATGTGGAGGTTGTTTTTATGCGTGAGGGACAGATAATCAAGGCCATTTTTTACGTGCATTTTCAACTATTTCTTGAAAATGTGATGGCACAGTGTGCCCAGTCAAATTTATTCTGTTAATTTTTGTAATATGATTAAAAAATATGGACATTTCTTTACAGATAGAGGTATTATTTTGATTAATTAAAAAAAAAAATTGAAATCTTCATCTAGTGTTTACCAGTTTTGGATCGCGCTCTGAACTAAACTGGAGATTGTTCTAGGTGCTATACAAGAACTATACCTGCCGCAGTCTGAGTCGGACCATAAAAGTACATGTAGTTGTCACAACTATGATTGGAATATATGTGATCAAAAATAAATCTTAGAACTTTGGGCAAACTTAAAATCAATTTGAGATTGTTCTATAGTGTAATACAGTTACTACATCAGTTGGGCCATGGTAAAAGTAGTCGTTTAAACTATGGTTTACTAGATGTATCTCAGAACTTGGGACACAAAATTGAACTAAACTGCATGGAGATAGAGTTGGTTATCTCGGGTCACTTGAAATTTTGACACTCTATTTGACAGATAATTCATGTTATTTTGAAATATACTCCACAATTTTAGTCAGATTTAGGCCTACCTTATTTGCTTCCGTCATGACGCCGTGATAAACGCTGAAAGCTCGGGTGATGAACAGTTTTGATTCCGTATAAATTCGCTCGTGTTTCTCTGCAACAAGTCTCTACTCTTGAACAAAATTCGAAGTTATCATCGTGCAGACTTGCTTATCAACCCATCTGTCTTGCGTCGGCTATAGCTTATAAGAACACGACTCGCTGCAGTACATGTGTAATTTGCCAGAACTGCCCAGTGCGTGTCTGTACCCCATTATACTGCATATCGTATGGTTCCCCGTCGAGTTGAGTTTGGATCTAAAATCTGGTACTATAGGTATGCTGCATTGTATGTACCAGGACTCGGAAAAGAGCTCAGTGGTGTTACATGTATATACATTACTGCACCTTGTTTATATAGCCCCAATACATCATTTTCTGTTACCAAAACGTTTGTTTCACGAGTTGTCAAGAAAAACCCGACTTAAGCGGGCCTCCCACTGGGCGATTTTTGCCACGAATTTCCAACGATTAGGTACGATTTGGTGAAATTACCAGAGACTGTCTATATAGACTCTATATCGTACCAAATCGTATCTAATCGTTAGAAATTCGTGGCGAAAATCGCACAGTGCAGGAGGCCCGCTTAAAAGTGTTGTTGACATTAATGCCAAGAGCCCAGGGGGCCACTGCACATTGACAAGTAGATGTCATGCGTGACCATGCAGAGGTTTTCAAAAACTACCCTAAACACGTAATGTCTACAGTCCAAATGTGCACCCCTTAAGCGGGCCTCCCACTGTGCGATTTTTGCCACGAATTTTCTACGATTGAGTACGATTTGGTACGATTGTGTGTAGAGTCCATAGACAGTCTCTGGTAATCGTACCAATGTATAGTTCCGAGTTTGCCTAGTTAGCCCCGCCCCCTTGGATAATGTTGCTATGGCTCACACGCTATCGTCAAAATGGCGACAGGCAACGCACAAAGCAATGGGACTTTCGACAGAAAGCACAGATTCATTGGAGAAAACTCGAAGGTATTCATGTTCCAGGGTCGACAGTTATCTTGGAACACACCGAGTAAAGAGTCAGTAATACAGGGATGTCATATCATGACATACGTGCTTTCGTACCTTTTGAACAACGAAACGACCGGCCTTGAAACCAAAAATTCACCCGGATCATCGCACACAACACTGTACAAATTGTATGGGGCAGAACATCGCTCCATGTTGAGAGACAGTGCACTTTGACCTATGTGTGTGATGTCTGCTAGCTCTGTTGTGATTGGTCGGCGGGTTCGATTGATTGACAGGTCGGAACAATTCGTGGCAAAAGGCATGAATCCATAGCAAAGGCATGGAGCTGCGTATTTCGTGGCACGAATTTGGTGCGCGCGCATTGCTGACGAGCCTGTGCCTTTAACAGGTACAAAGACGTTCCGCAAAATGCACTGGTGTATTCCATACATTTGAACAGTGTATTGCAGACCTATATCTGTTGCACATTGATTGTACTTCTGCCCATTTTGAAACCATGCAGGCGAAACTAATTGAGCCAAAATGAAACTTTGTATGATCCCAAGTATGTGCGCATGATCAGTGACCTTTGTACTAAAGGGTCAGAAACTCTTTCACTCAACATGCAGTCTAGTCTTTTGGCAGACTGCCTTTTGGCGCGCGATACACGACGTACATAGACTACCGGTATTCACCATTGACCGCCAGAGGGCTAAATTCAACACCGCATACATACATGTACATGTATAAATTTATAAAACAACCTTACGGAGATTAGACTGGTTCCCGATCCCTATAGATTAATTCGCTTGTTGCGAAAATATAGGGATCGGTAACGGGCAGCCATGACGGGCAGAATTCTGCCCGTCACGTGGTTATTACTATAATATTTTTTTAAGTAAGTGCGCAGATTTTGCATTGACATTTGTAACTTGGCCGTGCGTGTCGAACATACATGTATCCAAGTATGTAAATAAAGTACATTGCCTAAAGCAAAGGGCTTGGCCAATTTTTAAATATAAAAAATACAAGGCGCACGCGCAAAGACGACCAATTACAGATCAAGATGAAGCGCCTTTTATCTGTCCTTATATTCTCCTGTGTGGAATATGTGGACGGGAACCAGTCTATGCGGAGATCAGACCGGGGGTCGATTTTACAACGACTTGCGATGCGGTCGCAACTATCAAATCCGTCGCAACTAATCTATCTCCTCATAATTTTGCCACGGGTTCGGGAGTTCCGACGGATTTGGTACTTGCGCCGCGTCGCAAACCTTTGTGAAATCGACCACAGGAACCTGTTTTTGCGATCATAAGCAGCCATTGTGTTTCTGACGTTATTGCTGAATCGACCAATCAGCTTTGGTCGTCAGCATACCAAATCTATTCAGCCTCATTATTTAAACCAGCGAATGCGTAAAACATTGTTATGTTGTGGTCGCCAAAAGATGCTCCGGGGTCAAGACGTTGAATGGTATCCACTATAACCCTGTTTTTGCGACCATAACGTAAAACATGTTTCCGGTGTAAAGGAGGTAGCCTATTCAACCATACAATGAGCAGCTTTGGTTTTCATACATGTGAAAAGAGGGGGAGGGGGAGGGGGAGGGGGAGGGGGGAGATACTGTGGTATCGTGGCCAAGTGGCTTGGGTCGATACGCGGGTTCGATACGCGGCCGGCGAAATTTTTATTTCCAAACGACATAGCATCTATTGTTTTCTGATTGGTGGATCACATGCATACTAATGCACGTTCTTCAAACCCAACTGCAGTTCGGAAACATTTCAAAGTATTTCCCCAGTTACTGAAAAAGGTAATAGTATAACCACAGCGAGAATTGAACTTATAGGGTCTTTCTGCTTGATAATCCTATGCTTTACCACTAGACCACCAAGCAACTCGATCGCCAAAGCCTCTTGAATACGCTATAAAGAGAGTATGAATATTCATATACAATGCACCAATCAGAAGGCACAGAATCCCCATCCTATGTCATTTGGAAATAACAAATTTCGCACCCGGCCGTAGTACCTGTGCCCTTGAGCAAGGCACTTAAGCACACTTGCTCCATCCTTCGGAAGGGACGTAAAGCCGTTGGTCCATTGTATTGTGTTGTGTACGGCGCACTTAAAAAAATCCCAGATAATTATTTCGTGAATAGTAAGGGGATTCCCCGGTGTCTCTGGCCGGTCGTCGGCTGCCAATGGCGCCACCCACGTATGTATCTCAATGTTTAGGTTCATATAATTCAGCCTATGGGCTGCAAGTTGAAGTTCTTTGAGCCCATTAAACATAAGTATTTCCATTTTTCACTTGGCAACCAACACAAAGGGCCCATGGTGTTTCCCGGGGTTACCTATACGCAACCATTAGCTGCAAAATACTTAAGTCCTCGGCCCGCGCCCCGACCTTGCCCCACCTGTGTCTGAGATTTATAAGTAAAATAAACAAGTCGCATTGTTCCTTGACTTATAAAAACGACGAAACTGCGCCTACTTTAATACACTCTCGCGTTCGTAACTGCAACTCGAAAACAGTTAGGGATTCACTCGGAAACGGAGTTTCAAATACGCCTACTGCATGCCCATGGTGCGCGCGGCGGCGTAGTTAAACGCGCGTATTCAAACACGCGCGACGTTTTCGAACGCTCACATTTTTTTCAAACGCGCGACAAAACAGAACACAGTCTCGAAAATGGAAATTGTACGACCATGCCATTGCATTTTCGTCATTCAATAAAAAAAAGTGTGGAGTGATTTATTACAAGCATGAAAAGACTAAATAATTCCACAAAGGGGGACGAACCAGCAACCTGTCACGTGAGGAATAGCTCGGAGGCGAATTGTGGCGCAAAATCGGAGGTTTGTTTTGTCAGAAAACATTAAAATCTGGGCTTTTGTTGTCATATCAGATTAGGCCTATGCCGATAACAAACAAAGCACCAGTGAGCATGGTGAGAAAATCCAACGAGTGTAAACCAGATTTTCTTGTGTGAACCAAGCTACAATAGATTCTGGCTTTTGTCCAAAGAAGTGGAACCCGTCAAAGGCTTAGTTAAAATATTGATGGACGTTTTGCCCTTAAGCATAAATGCATGGGTATTCCACAATGCCTGTTTTTCCCTCAGACTCAACCCACGTAAACGATAGGCTTGCACAGATTAGATTGTGGGGAAATGGATGCAAATGGAATTTTGTGTTGGCAGTGGTGTTCCGTTTTCCTCCTCTGTTATGCTGTTTTTCCAGCACTTTCTAGGTCATGATTCGAACTCTATAGACAGCCGAAGTGTGACGTGTTTGCCTAGGCAGTTGCATGGCTCTAAACTATCATGGCCGTCGGAAAAAGTACCATTGCAAAGCACAGGGACACGGTTCAGTAATTTTTAGTTTAGAGCCAATTGCCTAGGCAACCAACAAAAGATAACGTGGCATTCCTTACTTTTAGGCCACCCATTTTTGTAATAACTTTTGTAAAACTGAGTTTTTTGCACTAATTTCACTTTTGTGGAAACGACCAACTCTTCTTCATTCCTCTAATCCATATTTTTTTAACATTTGGACAATAATTCCTGTAAAAAATACAATTTCTGTTACCTGTTTTGTCAGCTTCAGCATTGCTAACTCACTTGAATTTGGCCTGCTGCTGTTTCATGTTGTAAAAAACTCCCACTCATTGACCAATCAGAGACCGGGTATTAAAGTGAAACCATTCTCAGCCAATCAAAAACGGCATTTCATGCTCATTGAGCATAAAAAGCCATCTTGAAATTTGTTAAACATTTAGGCAGTTATTCCTGTTTTCACCCCACAATTTCCCTCAAAAATCAAAACCCTGCCCTGCACTCAAAAATAATCTATAGTTATAGTCAATCTAAAGAAAAAGATCAAGAGAAACACTATAGGTAAGTGGTTTGATAAAAATGACACATTTAATCTCTTATATGGAACGGGGTACTAAAAGTAAGGAATGCCGATGACGTATTCACTTGGGCAGTCTATACCTTCAAGTTGGTTAATTCTGCAGGTCGTGGATTCGAATCCGGGTCTGCCCGTGTCCGTGGTTTGTGTGCCCTTGGGCAAGGCACTTTGCCATGAATTGCCTCTCTCCACCCAGGAGGAAATGGGTACCTGTGAGGGTAGTGAAAGCTGATGTGTTTGATTAGTCCCTGTGCGCATTAAAGCTGCACAGGACTGCATGCTCCTCAGGGAGTTGAGAAGGATTAAGGAATGATATTACTGAGCCCATTGAGCGGGGTGATAATGTGACAGCGACTTCAGCATCCTTGGGATAAATGTGCGCGATATAAATATGTCTCTATCATCTATACCCAGCACGATATGGGGCTTGAGGACCAGAACCCCCCAAGCCCTAACGCACCTTTGACTCAACACACTCTTCCCGTCTGTTAACGCCCCAACCAACCCTAAAAACTGCATATGACGGGATTCCTTTGGAATTCCTTGGATGTTTAAGACACAATGGTAGGGCCCATGTCGTGCTGCATATGCTATCATCGTCATATATGTGACAGGGGTACCCTTCCATTGTTTCCCATTGCGTCTTAAACATCCAAGGAATTCAAGGAAATCTCTCACTTTTAGCTAGGGGTTAATGCTTTAACAAAAGGGAGAAGTATGTTGAGGTTCAGTAATCGCACCAACCTTTTTACTTTCACGTACATATTTGAGATTGCAAATTTCCTGCTCTCTTCCCATGGATAGCATTTTGGGACGGTATTTTATATCATTGTTAAAACCAAATTCATTTTCTAGAAAAATCTGAATACGCTCCTCTAACTGGTGTTATATGTATATATACATTTTGTAATATAGTTTTGTTCGATTAGCGTCCACGTGTAATACGAACTTACACCAGAGCGTTTGGTAACTTCGGTTTGCCATTACGTGATACTCGTGTCTTCCTCGGTGTCAGCCACCACTACCCGAGCTCACCCAGGCCATTTTTGTCTTGGTATTATGCAAATGATATTCTTAATTCTCAAACAGTTCTCCAAGAAAAAGCCTCTTCCGTCAATAGCTATCGAGAAAGACCCCGAGTTTGCAGACTCGGTCCTGTGTGCCGCAACAATACACATTAGACATAAGGTGAGGAGTTGTATACAAATACAGTGAAACTGTATATATCGGCCACCCTCGGGGCCGTAAGAAACTGGCCACTATAAACAGGTTTTGCCTCTTTACAAAGGTTGCAGTAACAATATAGGCCTAAACAGTACACATGGTATTTGGGACCAACTAAACAGGGGCCAATTTCATAAAACATGTTACGCTTAATCAAACATTTTGGATTCGTGCCACGAAATACGCAGCTCCATGCCTTTGCTATGGAGCTACGTATTTTGTGGCACGAATTTTGCGCGCGCGCATTGCTGACGAGCCCTGTGCCTTTAAGCATAGCACGCAAATTTGCTCAAGCAAAGCAAGGGCCTGTTGTTCTAAGCGCGCGTAGAGTGTACGAGCGCAAAGCTGTCGTCTGTTTTGTTCGAACACATTCATCGTCTGCTTTCAAAATTTGGCAATTTGGGGCGATAAAAAGCTGATGAAAGATTTGACAAGATGGTCCAATTGCAGAATTGAATTATTCACAGAAGCATAGTAAATAAGACTAATTCGACGAATACAAACTGCGGTGTATTTACATGACGTCACAATAGAAATACACCGCAGTAACAATGGAATAACCACAAAAGGACGGGCTCACTAAATGTTGCTCGGATTACACTATTCCTTCAAAATGTTTTGTTTGGTTGTATAGGGGGCACTTCTGAGACGCTTGGCGGCAGCAAACTAAACCGGTCCTTTTCATTACTACGTCATACTGTAATACTGAGCATGCGCACTTTAGGTCAAACTTGACGTAAACAATGGAAAAGGACTGGTTTGTTGCCACCACGTGTTTCAAAAGTCTTCCATTGTCACGCAGCTCCCTTCGCTTTTATCTCACGATATTAATATATCGACATGACGTCACGAATTACTTTGATTCATAACGAGGTGTACAGGATTTATTAATTTACTATTCATTGCTTTACAGACTCGAGAATCGGCTTGTCCAAAACCACACTTTCCAGGGCAAATCCCGACCCCACGTGTGACGAATTATGGACAACGACCCGTACCGGGACGGCGCAGTCCAACCATCCCAGCCGCTCCGACCCAGGGCCCGTGCGGTGACTTGCCGCCGACTCCTCGTGCTAAGGCCACACTCGAAGGCGGTGGGACCTACAAGCGAGAGTCCCAGTCCCACTTGAACCCGCCGTGGCGAGCAACATGCGCCGTGGTGGAGCCCACCCAGGCCGGCAGCATCTGCTTCGAGCGGCTTCCCCGGGGGCTCAAACAACTAAAGCCCGTCGATCTCTGCTATCGACACGGTCACCGTCGTCTCGGAGTCCTGGAAGAATCACAGAACGCCGATGGGACACCACGGCGAGGAAAAGCAGCTGGTCAACAAAGAACAAGCTGCTCAAAGCAAAGAGGAGACTTCAGAAAAACACGATACCTCAGCAATATTTTTGAAGAAGACAGCCATGCACTCACCAACGAGTCCATTGCTGATAAGAACCACCAATATGAAAGTCTCCAGGAATCAGTTTGTAGTTTGCAACCACAAGACAGCCTTGAATTTGGAAGTACAGAACCACTGTTTGGCCCAGACGATACTCTCCCAGTTTCAGCACACACATATTCCGAATGTGACGAAGGCGTCGCCGAATATGTAACAAACGCATCCGAAGATGAGACAGTTGTAACCCTTCAATCGAGGAGTGATGACGTCCCGGACGGAGTCGTTGCGGATACTGATCTCACTCAAGGAATACCAGAGAAATCGGCCATAGCAAGAGCAGAAAGTCTAGTGTCTTTTGGGATCGTCACCAGACTTCACACGGACGAGCGACCCAAGAGCTTTGCGGCACTCACCTGTGCAGAACGGGAAAAACAGAACGAAGAAGAGAAAACCTCAGTCTCGGAGATAGCACCGGGAGAAGAGTCTCAAAGAAGTCAACAAGAAGAGGAGGAGGCGATGATCTCACCAGCGGCTAGTGAAAACCGGAGTGACCAGGATGATTGCATTATCTACAGCGACATAGTTAACGAGCAGCAGACTTTACAAGCAGAAAATGCTTGCAACACAATTAAAACTTCACCAAGTCATCCCATTACCGTTAACAGTAAACCACAAGACAACAAAACAATACATCAGGAACCGCCAGCCGGGAGACCAACTTTTGATGCGCAATGTTACGAAGAATTATCACCAGCCGTTGATGAACAGCACAGCGAATTTCATTCTTCACGTAGCCAAGATGATGAGCAGATTCCAGTTTCATCCCCAATGGAAGCACAGGATTCGAAAGTAATTTTGGGTGATAAATGTGAAACGGAACTTCTCAGTTTTTCTGTTTACATTCCGAGAAATCAAGAGACCGAAACGTCTAAAAGAGATGATATTAAAACACTCGGTCACCAAAATGAAGACGAGACGGGACCGAAAGATATCCTTTCAGAGAAACTTGTACTTAGCGAAGGAGGTATTCAAACCACGGATGACGCTCGCCCAGACCTGGAAGGATCTTTGAGTGGTCACGATATCGCTATCGGTGTCCGATGCTTTAGGACACCCGAAAATGACACAAAACCACCGAATCTAGATCTAATAGCGAAAACCCCACCCAGCGACACCGAATCGCCGCCTCAGAAACAGGACGTCCCAAGCACAAGAAAAACCTCAGCTAAGCGCTTGGAGGCCGAAAGATGCAACATTCGGAAAATACCCACTGAGGACACTCAAGGCAAATGTAAGTATTTAGTTCTACCTGATCACGTCACCGAGATCCCTGATGGTCAGCTTATCAGTGACAGGCGACTTCCAAGGACCCTTGATAAATTGTCAGACACAAGCTCAGTGAGTGGAGAAACCTCCGACAATGTTCGAGCTGACTCGGGTTCCGGACGGGGAGAAGGTGACACGCACTCCCAGCAGCGAGAGAATGAACGAGACATTTACCCTGGTGTGGACGAGTTCGACAAGAATGAAGGCAATCCACAAGAAAAACGTTCAGATTTCGACACGATTAGGACAGGAACTGGTGTAAGAGATCGATCTAAGAAACACGGCGGGTCAGCAGAGGGTTCAACTGAGGCTAAGGAGGAGCGATTGGGGAAGAAAGGAAAATCCAAAGATGATCCAGCAGTAGACCGTGGTGTTGAGAAGGGTGGAGTGGATGGAGCCGGGGAGAATCTGGGAAAGGAATGGACCCCACCAACTGTGACCCCACTGCTACGGTCGCAAGAAGAGACCTCAAGTGGTTCACCATCCGAGCAGTTGCATCCAGGACAAATCAACCATGCTGTTGATGAGTTGGGCCACTTTCCGAGACCCACTCATGCCTGTAACTTGCAGGATATCTGGCCGTGGGGTCCAGAAGATCGCATCAAACGACCTGCTAACTACGTGGAGCCAAATATCAGTCTGGAGGACTTGTCCAAGCGGTTCTTCACCGACACCACCCCGCTCGACGTAGCCTTCAACGCCATCAATATCATCAATTCATGTTCAAACTCCATCGCCTACCACTCGTGCAAGAACCAGAAGCGCCTTTTGACGATGATGGACGGCATCGAGCCCGATGACGTCTACAAACACGCCCTCGTCTGTCGTCTCGCGAGACAGTGCGCAGAGGTCTCGCGAGAGTTTAGCGAATCGCTCCACGAGGTCTTCCAGAGGTACTCCAGCCGGGCGAGAGCGGCGCAGGAAACTCTGATCGAGTACTACCGAACTCTTGCCACTCAGGAGGACATCTCCCCAGAGGTTCTCCGGCAGATCGAGATGGACGGGAAGAGGTTGTACATGGTCAAGGAGGGAGACCATTACGTCACTAGGTTCGCAGAGGACTCGCTCAACTCTGTCGAGTTTTGCTAAGCACAGTTGCTGATGTTTGCAAATCTTCTATTAATTGAAACCACAAATTTGTTTATGCGGTGTTTTGTTGTTCAAATTGATTGGTTGATTTGTTACTTTACTGGAGACATTAAGACATACCTAATAAGATATTGAACAAGTTATTAAACACAAACAATTGATTTAACTGCATAGGTATTGCACCCGTCTACAAAACCATCCCTGTAGGTATACCAATACCCAAATACTTGACACTTAAAGAAATATACACCATACCAGGCAATAATGACAGACTAAAAACTAAGACGGGACATTACAATAAATTAATTAATTCTCATCCCTTTCAATAAAACCGATACTGAGAACACGGCCATTAGGGGACTACGCCTGAAAAGATGATACCCGTACCCTCAAAATTTATAAGTGGTGGGCTAATTTTGAAGAAGGATCTTCTACATACACTATTCACAATAAGTTAAGGATACTGTGACAAGGTGTGTCTGTTATGCAGATACAATAATAATTGTATAATCATATACAAAATCATTCAAGCGGATTTAGCGGAATGCTTAAAGCCTTTAATATACTAAATGAAATACCTGCGTACACCCCACAATATCCCTAACTAAGCCCTCCTAATGATATGACCAGTGCTCAAGCCGTTTCGCGTTTGCGTTTTACTTTTACGTACATCTCGGCCACAAAATGTTCTTCGTAAAGCTGGTTTCAAGCACTAGTTGCGGACGGAAACCCCACCATGTGAAATGTGCAATGTGAATGGTGTAGTCCAATGGTATTACAGTTGGCCGAAAATATCTATTTGCCTCATCCTGTGTGTAGTATTTTTGCATTGGTCATGCGCATGAGTTTCGGCAACTAAAAGTCCCCACCTGGGCTGCTTTCGAGCACAGCACCAGGTGCTCCATGGTGCTCCATGGTGCTCGCCCGAAAGCGTGTGTAAGCATGTGTGTGACGTAACGTTTCCACCACCTGGGAGCACCAGGGACGAGCGCTCGAAAGCAGCCAAGGCTGTTTCCAGTCGCCTGTTTAGGAGCGTGTCTTCGCGTACAAAACATGCAACAGTGCGGTGTGTACCGCGCCTATGGAAACACGAAAACGGCTGTTTTGTGTGTGACTTGGCAATGTGTGTGTTATTGGGGTACAAAATGTCCTCGAAAGGTTGTTTCTATTCGCCTGTTTAGGAGCACGCATTTGCACATAAAACATATAACAGAGGCGGCGTGTGTTGCGCATACAGGAAACACAGAATGACTGGTTTTTGTGTTATGTGTCAACGTGTTGTTTACTGGTGCACAAACCGGGGGTACAAAATGTCCTGGAAAGGTGTTTTCTTCTGAAGGTTGTTGGGAGAGGAGGGCACAATCGCGTGAAAAATGAATCAGTGGTGATTGTAGTTGTCGCGTGGTGTGTGGACGAAGTAGATGATGGAAAACGTACGTGACCGATTTAGAAAAATTATACCAACATTTGATTGAATTAATTCTAATTCTTAATTAGCAGTACAGCAGACCTTTGATGTGACATGTACTAGACCGGTTCCCGATCCTATCGCTTATTGCAGAATACCATCTCTCGCGGGAACCAATCTAAACATGTCAGAGGTCAGCTGTACCAATTTTAAATAATATGGTAATCCCATTAAGAAATACTAAAATTAAGTAATTTGTTAAATTCGTAATTACAATTTAAATATATCGTAATAACGAAAATAAATATTTCGTAATAAATATTTCATAGTGTCCCCCATGGTGTCCCATGGCGGATAACGCCAAATTGGCTTATTCTGTGTGCATTGTTTTCGTATTGGATGCGCACACACGCTTCGGCAAGTAAAAGTCCCCATAAGGTTGGTTTTAGGCGCTGTCACGTTCGAAACATTTGCTCATACGGAATGTGCACTACAAAATGTTGTGTGTCGCACGCCAGAGAAACATGAAATCGTGTAATTTCATGCGCTATGTTTCCGCATTGGTTTGTGTACAACGGCTACAATAACGAATGGTCCCCGTAAGGCCGGTTCGCGCCCATCTTACGACAGAAACAACCCACCCATAGAAATTGCGCAGTTTCAGGATTTCGGTGTCCATCACACTGAAGAACGCAAAATCGGTTGTTTTGGTGGAGTACTGTGTCTGGTATCTGTGCACAAGTGTCGAGTTTGTAAATGGTTCGCGGAAGGCTGTTTTGTGATCGCCTATTTAGGCGCTGGCTTGCGTGCACAAAGCGTGCCACACAGTGGCGGTGTGTATCACGCCTATAGGAACGCAAAAATGACTGTTTTTTGTGTGACTTTTTCTGCACATTCTTGTGAACGAAATTACCTGCAGTAATTTGCCTGTACCGCCCAGCAATTCAGACTACACTGCACTGCAGATGAAGTTCCCCGCACACATAAAACCGAACTGCATGTGCAGTCTGCCCAGCCAGCCGCGCGCGGCGAAGGGGTTTAATAAAAAGGCCCATTGTATATGACCCAATTTTGTTTCTCATGAGTTCACAGGAAATATCTTACTTAAAGTGTTGATAGCAATGGTAACAAAACACATGGTATTTCATGCTGGAAATTGACAACCGAAGGTGGTTTTCTGAAAAAAAAGTTATGTGCACGGGACTTTTTTTTACCATTCACTTGTACACAAAATCCATATATAGATTTAAATTTTTCAAGGTTTTCTGAAGCATTGATGCATCTAAGTAACTAAAATTGTACACAAAATCCATATATAGATTTTAATTTTTCAAGGTTTTCTGAAGCATTGATGCATCTAAGTAACTAAAATTTCTTCAAGCTAGTTTACCAACTTACTTCCTTAGATATGTTACACTCTTATACCACGAATATGTAACAAGTTTTATCTTGCAAATGATACATAGGGCCTTTAAGGACGGTGTCCCAAAATTGTATTTTGCCCTTTGGTACGCGGGTGCTGGCCGTCCTTACAAATCATTTCACAAATTCCGAATGTTTAGGGTATCGTTGCCGTGGAAAGATGCATCGATATGGTTTTGGAAATGGTCTTCACAACTCACAAGGCAGGCTGTTTCTACTCGACGCCTTTTCAAGAACGCGCCTTTTGCACACAAAACATACAACAATATATGTGTGTATCGCGCCACAGAACTCGCGCCTATGACTGGCGCTGTTGCCATTATTACCGCATCCTCTTGCAACAGTGCCCCTTTAAAGCACTCCCTAACTCCTGCGTACAGTGGCCCTGTTGAAAAAGGCCCCATTTGGCGGTGGGACTAGCGACAGAAATCTTGTCGCCTCTGCTGGACCAATCATATCAGGACGCTTGCATTGCATTATGCAGCACGATTGCAGGCATTCAAATGTAACGCGCGCAGATTGTAAACACCGTGCATGCATGTGATACAATACTCGGTAATGCTGGCCGTTGTCCGCGTCGGCGATTGGCTGCTATTTAAAGAATACTGGGGAATCCGTTCCATTACATTCGTCAGCATGCATCCCTATTATTAATTTGAAAAACTGCGGAGTAAATAAAGTTCGTCGTTTTAAAGTTTGGCAGGAATGGGACAGTCATAAGGAACGGAACCCAATACAATTTCTGGAAAGTATAGAAATTGTTTCTTTTCGGCATAACATGACCGAATTGATTAAATTACATAAAAATGACTCGGGCGTGAGTTGGCTCAAGACAACAGCCGGCTCGCTCCACAGATTTGCGTGTATTTCCTCAGGGTATTGTCACGTCGCTTTGCAGAGTGGAAATTCCCTGAGATCTCAGGATGTTATTACCGCTGCCATCAGGAAATCACCAGAACCATCAGGTGGCTGCTGGCCAGGCGCTCAACCCTGTCGGCACTTAGATTGTGGCATTTCCCATAACAGCTCCCCAAATATCGCTTGGGTTGAAATTGACGAGGCAACTGAGATCAAGTGCCTTGCCCAGGGAAACAGACACGTTGGTCATAGTGGGGCTTGAACCCACAACCTCTGATTGGGATCCGATTCATACCCACTAGACCACACGTGCTCCCATACTCGCATTCTCCATCTCTTAAAATAATTCCTAATTGCGCATTACACTAATTTGTAATAAAGAATTAATACGAATTAATCAATCCCTAATAACAAATTACTAATTTGAAGTAACGAAATAAAATTACGGATTCATATTTCCTATCCTAAAGGCGGATACACACTATCGCGGAAAAATCACACTTTCGCGCTGCGCTCACCGCATTGCATGAGCTCTCAATCGCCGATTATTCCTAAATAGAAAATTCCACTCTGGTAGCTTGGGGCTTGGGGCTCGCAAACCAGTTTGCGGCAAACCAGTTTGTGTACAAACCAATGGAACAGTGTGATTTTTCCGCGATAGTGTGAACTGACAAATTTGACAAATTTCAAATTGACACTGCATATCACGCGTCTTTTCACTTGCAAATGTTATCCTAAAAAAAAGCACGAGACCGGCCTCATTTTCGATGACAATTTCAAATTCCTAAATGACTAAATATAACCCATAATTATGAATTAATTTTATGAAATAAGTAATTTGTAAATACTAAATTCATCGTAACAAGTTATTATTTCGTAATTACAAATAAAATTATTCGTAATACATATGTAACAAAATACTATTTTGAATTGTATACACGTGCCGCGCGCGCGTCCCCGATCCTATGGTGTCCCATTAGCCTATGTCATATCACTCAAGCGTGACCAGTGCGCTTGCGCATTGAGGACCGAGAGCGGACAAATGTCAATATGGCGAATGGAACAAAGGGTTTAGCGTTTGTGTTCGGCCGCCATGTTGACAATTGTCCGCTTTAGTCGGTCACGCTTGAGTGTGTGACAGAGGCTAATGGCGGAAAACTCAAAATTGCCTCATTCTGTGTGTATTGGTTGCGCATTGGTTGCGCGCACATGCTTCGACAAGTAAAAGTTCCCATAAGAGCGGTTTTAGGCGCTGTAACGTACGAAACATTTGCTCATGTGGATTGTGCACCGCAAAATGTTGTGTGTCGCACACCAGAGAAACACGATATCGTGTAATTACATTCGCTATGTTTTCTTATTGGTTTGTGTACAGACGCTACAGCAACATATGGTCCCCGTAAGGTCGGTTCGCGCCCATCTTATGATGAAACAAACCACCCATAGAAATTCTGCAGTTTCAGAGTTTCTGTCTGTCACACTAAAGAACGCAAATTCGGTCGTTTTGGTGGAGTATTGTGTGTAGTATCATTGTGCACAAATGTCGATTTGTAAAAGGTTTGCGGATTGTTGTTTTCTGATTGCCTGTTTAGGCACTGTGCACGTACACAAAAATGACTAGGTTTTTTGGTGTGACGTGTGTGTCGCGTTGTAAATATATTTTGCTGCAACATCGCTTTGTAAAACAGTGTTTGGGACATATGAACCCATGGGATGTTAGAAAATAAGATACATTGTATATTTTTAAAAATCAAATTCCTCTCATTTTTTTTCTCACAGGAATATAATGCCCACTGTTTTCTGCACTTTCTTGTTTTTTACCTGTGTATTATTTGCCAAAAAAACCAGAATGCATATGTGCAGTCTGCCGCTCGTATCGTGGGGAATAAAATCAGCCGCCGCGAAGAAGTTTGGGATATCGTTTCCCTGGAAGATGCATCGATTCGGTATCGGTTTTGAAATACATGTAGTCCCCGTATTAAATATTCACACAAAAAGACTAATCGTGTACTTCCACTTAGTCTTGAAAATGAAAATGAGACTTGGAACGCTTACGTTCAATGTTTCCACTCACATGTGTCCATGGTGTCCCATGGCAAAAATCGCTAAATTGCCTCAATCTGTGTGCCTTATTTTGCGCGTGGGTGCGTCGGCAAGTAAAGGTCCCCCTAAGGTTGGTTTTAGGCACTGTAACGTCTGAAACCTTCGCCCATACGTAACGTGCGCTGCAAACTGTGTGGAAACACGAAATCGTTTAATCATATGCGCTATGTTTTCGTGTTAGTTTGTGTACAAATGCCACAGCAACAAATGGTCCCCGTAAGGCCGGTTCGCACCCATTTTACGCAGGAAGCACCAACCCATAGAGATTGTGCGGTTCAAAATTTCGTGTCCCACCGCCCAAAAACCCCAAAATGTGGTGTTTTGGTGGAGCGCTGTGTGAATAATAATGTGCACAAATGTCGATTTGGAAATGATCCCAACAAGGCTGTTTCTATTCGCCTATTTAGGAGTGCAGTGGGAAACACGAAAACGACTGTTTTTTTGTGTTGTCGTTGTTTCTATTCGCGAGCGTAGCTTTTTGCGCTTGTTGCGCACAAAATTAAAAACAGTGGTGGTTCGCGCCTGTGGATTAGGAAAAACAAGAAAACGGCTGTTTTTTGTGTGACTTGGCTACGGGTCACAACGTGTTGTGTTACTGGAATACAAAATGTCCCCAGAAGGTTGGAAGCGCGCACAACTGATCCCGTAGAAAATGTACCGGTGGCGACTTGTGTGTCGCGTGGAATGGGAAACAGGTAAACGACATGATAACATTTGGTATAAAAACGTGAGCACGGTGTACCAAAAACTACAAAAGCCTGTTCGTAAAATCTTTTAATTGCATAATAATACATGCATTTAATTTTATTACGAATTATTTCACATAATCCATCTCTTAAAATAATTCCTAATTGCGCATTATACATGTAATAAAGAATTAATACGAAACAATAAATCCCTAATAACAAATTACTTATTTGAAGTAACGAAATAAATAGTCCGAAATACGGATTCATATTTTCTTAAGAACGAATAATTGACAATATTCAAATTGACACTGGCAGCCTCGTTTCTTGTATTACGTCACGTGTTTTTTTCATTTGCAATTTTTTTCAAAAAAGAAAGCACTGAGACCCGAGCTTTCGATGACAATTTGAAATTCCTCAATTCTGTAAATATTGAATTAAATTATCCGTAATTACGAATTAAAAAACCCATAATTACACATTATTTGTATCAAATAAGTAATTTGTAATTACGAATTAAGAATTAATGCGAATTAAGAATTAATGCGAATTAAGAATTAATTCGTCGTAACAAATTAGTAATTCGTATAATATAAATAAAATAATTTGTAATAGGCCTACATGTAACGAAATACTATTTTGTACTTCACACATTAGAAAACACACGTGCCGCGCGCGCGCGGCCCATGGTGCTGCATGCTTTAATCAGCCCCATGGTGTCCCATGGCGGAAAACGCCAAATTGCCTCATTCTGTGTGCATTGTTTTCGCATTGGTTGCGCGCATGCTTCGGCAAGTAAGTCTCCATAAGAGCGGTTTTAGGCGCTGTAACGTACGAAACATTTGCTCAAACGGAATGTGCACTACAAAATGTTGTGTGTCGCACACCACAGAAACACGAAATCGTGTAATTTCATGTGCTATGTTTCCGTATTGGCTTGTGCGCTACAGCAACAAATGGTCCCCGTTTGCGCCCATCTTATGATAGAAACAACCCCACCCATAGAAATTGTGCAGTTTCAGTGTCTGTCGCACTAAAGAACGCAAAATCGGTCGTTTTGGTGGAGTATTGTGTGTAGTATCACTGTGCACACATGTCGATTTGTAAAAGGTTCGCGGAAGGTTGTTTTCTGATCGCCTGTTTAGGCGCTGGGTTACGTGCACAAAGCGTGCCGCTAAATTGCCCATACGTAACGTGCGCTGCAAACTGTGTCCCACACTGGAGAAACACGAAATTGTGTAATCATATGCGCTATGTTTTCGTATTGGTTTGTGTACAAATGCCACAGCAACAAATGGTCCCCGTAAGGCCGTTTCGCACCCATTTTACGCAGGAAGCGCCAACCCATAGATATTGTGCAGTTCAGAATTTCGTGTCCCACCGCCCAAAAACCTCAAAATGTGGTGTTTGGGTGGAGCGCTGTGTATAATATTACTGTGCACAAATGTCGATTTGGAAATGATCCACACGAGGCTGTTTCTTTCAGCCTATTTAGGAGCGCGGTTTTTGCGCACAAACTACGACAGTGGTGGTGTGTGTCTCGCCTGTGGGAAACGCGAAAACGACTGTATTTTTGTGTGACTCGGCAATGTGTGAAGTGTGTGTTTTTTGGGTACAAAATGTCCTCATAACGTTGTTTCTATTCGCCTAACTAGGAGCGCGCTTGTTGCGCACAAAACATGCAACAACAGTGGAGGTGTGTATCGCGCTTGTGGATTAGGAAAAACATAAACACGGCTGTTTCTTTGTGTGACTTGGCTACGGGTCGTGTTGTGTTACTGGGATACAAAATGTCCCCAGAAGGTTGTTTTCCTCTGAAGGTTGGGAGCGCGCACAATCCCGTAGAAAATGAACCGGTTGCGATTAATGTCTCGCGTGGAATGGGAAACAGGTAAACGACATAACATTTGGTATAAAAACCAAAAACTACAAAATCCTAGTCGTAAAATATTTTAATTGCATAATAATACATGCATTTAATTTTATTACGAATTAGTTCACATACTCCATCTCTTAAAATAATTCCTAACTGCGCATTACACTAGTTTGTACATGTAATAAAGAATTAATACGAAACAATAAATCCCTAATAACAAATTACTTATTTGAAGTAACGAATTAAAATAGTCCGAATTACGGATTCACATTTTCCTAAGAATGAATAATTGATAATTTTCAAATTGACACTGGCGGCCTCGTTTCTTGTATTACGTCACGTGTTTTTTTCATTTTAAAAAAGAAAGCACTGAGACCCGAGTTTTCGATGACAATTTTAAATTCCTCAATTCTGTAAATAACGAATGAAATTATCCGTAATTACGAATTAAATAACCCATAATTACAAATTATTTGTATTAAATAAGTATTGTAATTACGAATTAAGAATTAATGCGAATTAATAATTAATTCGTCGTAACAAATTAGTAATTCGTATAATATAAATAAAATTATTTGGAATAAATGTAACAAAAATACTATTTTGTACTTTACACATTTTACGAAAACACACGTGCTTCGCGCGCGGCCCATCAGCTCTATGGTGTCCCATGGCGGAAAACGCCAAATCGCCTCATTCTGTGTGCATTGTTTTCGCATTGGTTGCGCGCACATGCTTCGGCAAGTAAAAGTCTCCATAAGAGCGGTTTGAGGCGCTGTAACGTACGAAACATTTTGCTCATACGGAATGTGCACTGCAAAATGTTGTGTGTCGCACACCACAGAAACACGAAATCGTGTAATTTCATGTGCTATGTTTTTGTATTGGCTTGTGTACAGACGTTACAGCAACAAATGGTCCCCGTATAGCTGGTTTGCGCCCATCTTACGATAGAAACAACCCACCCATAGAAATTGTGCAGTTTCAGAGTTTCAGTGTCTGTCGCACTAAAGAACGCAAAATCGGTCGTTTTGGTGGAGTATTGTGTGTAGTATCACTGTGCACAAATGTCGATTTGTAAAAGGTTCGCGGAAGGTTGTTTTTCTGATCGCCTGTTTAGGCGCTGGCTTGCGAGCACAAAGCGTGCCACAGTGGCAGTGTGTAATCACGCCTATAGGAACACAAAAATGCATCGATTCGGTATCGGGTTTTTTTTAATACATGTAGTCCCCGCATATAAAATATTCACACAAAAGGACTAATCGTGTCCCCTGAGTCGGTCCTAAAAATGGACAATCCCGTCTATGGCGTGTGGAACGTTGCACTATTCGATAATGCACAAATATATGTGCGATGTTCGACATATATGTGCGATGTTCGACATATATGTGCGATGTTTGATATATATGTGCGATGTTTGATATATATGTGCGATGTTTTTTTTCATATGTATGCGATGTTAAAAATATATGTGCAATAATTTTACATATATATGCAATGTTTTTTTCATATGTATGCGATGTTAAAAATATATGTGCAATAATTTGACATATATATGCAATGTTTTTTCATATGTATGCGATGTTAAAAATATATGTGCAATAATTTGACATATATATGCAATAATTTGACATATATATGCAATAATTTGACATATATATGCAATAATTTGACATATGTATGCGATGTTAAAAATATATGTGCGATATTTCACCAGCCGGAACCTAGCACGAATTTCGGGCTGCTATTTTCACGGCTTCCGGAAATGATCGAAAGCTAGATGAAAAGTTAGGCACAGATGCTGCGCTTTTCAAATGATTTTGTACCATCGTAAAAAGGAAAAATTGCACAATTGTTTTCTTCTAATCTGTAAAGAATATCCTATAGTTTATTTTATAAGCGCCCCGAAAGATTTGGTTAGGATAAACCTCAACCCAATTAAATTTATGATTCGCGAGGGTTGCCAATCGGCGCCCCTTGCACACAGTTTTTATAAACCCAGTTCGCTATTCATTGTACAGTGGGCTATGATTCGCGAGGGGTGCCAATCAGTGCCCCTTACATGCACACACTTGTAGTTTTTATAAACCAAGTTCGCTATTCATTGTACAGTGGGCTATGATTCGCGAGGAGTGCCAATCAGTGCCCCTTACGTGCACACACTTTTAGTTTTTATAAACCAAGTTCGCTATTCATTGTACAGTTGGATATGATTTGCGAGGAGTGCCAGGGGTAAATTCGCGAGGGGTAATTTTTAAAACCCAGTTTCTAAATTACAACATAGAAATATTGTAAAAAGCATTGTTTCTGGTAATTAAGATAATCTCCTTACAATCTAAGAACATTTGTCGTCTTAAGAAAAAAAACGTGTGAATTTGACTTTTTGTAATAGAAAATGGGAGTTTTAGAGCAAGAAGGAAATAAATAAAGATTATCACCCATCAAAAATATAGATAATTGTCTTCGTTGTTGTGATTTCTGCGTTTTGCGTTTTTGTTCGTTCATCTGGCGTTTTAGAAATTCTGTTAAAAGACAACCCCGCAATTACCCGTGCAAAAAATGGTATATCATGGTTTCCAATTAAGACAAAATGTTTCCGATCGTGTAACATACACCGTGGAGAATTTGTGCCTATTTTTTGATCTATCCTTTAAAAAATGTAATTGGGCTGAGGTTTTAATTCCCCTGACCAAATATTTCGGGGCGCTTATAAAATAAACTTGAGGATATGTTCTCACTGATTAAAAGGGAAAAAAATCCCTTTAACGATGGTGACAAAATCATTGAAAAAGCGCGGCATATGTGTGTAAAATTGTGCCTAACTTTCCATCTAGCTTTCGAGCATTTCCGGAAACCGTAAAAATAACAATATGTACAGCCATAGTTGGGGTCGCCTTTAATTAGACTGGTTTCCGTCCCAATATATTACGTCTGGATACTTCGTAGGGAACGGGAACCAGTCTAGCTTTTAATATGTGTGCGGTGTTTTAGACTGGTTCCCGTCCACATATTCCACACAGGAGACGTGGGCATGATCTTTCAATATAAGTGCGTAAACGGAATTGTGGGTAGCACCCAGCTATTAATGATGTGTATAACGTGGTGAAAAACACGTGCGCGATGAAAGCCGTTTCTCCTTTGTTAATTAGGCGTGACATAATTGAATAAACCATACCACGTGCCATAGGCTACGCGACGGATGAAGGTCAGAAATAAAGGTTATGGGGCCCGCAAGGGTGACTCGATCGCCGTTAAAGGAACGTTTTCAGTAAAAATGGGTTTTGTTTGTCTGTTTTCTTAGCAATCATACAATACCTCCCAAAAATAATATCCACGGAATGCAATCCCCCTACCAGTTTGGATGCATGGAAGCAAAAAGGTGAATTAATGCACTGTTCTATGGAACCAGCCAGATAAATTATTTTGCAAAACATCGGTCTATTTCCGGCGATATCCTTAAAATATATACAGATTGAGAACGTGAAATTTCTTTATGGTAACGAGAAAAATTTGACAGACAATAAGATATATCAAAATCTCAATTTCCATGGGAAAAATGGGTGGCTCAAAAATGTGATCTGGCGCTCCTTTAAAGGAGCGTGTCCAGATCACATTTTTGAGCAGATGCACCACCACCCCACCCCACCCCCCCCCCCCCCCCCCACCCCCCCCCCCCCCCCCCCCACCCCCCCCCCCCCCCCCCCCACCCCCCCTCCCTACCATTTTTCCAATAGGGGTTGAAATGTTGATACCATATAATTTTTCATAGTTTTCTTATGACCATTCTGAAATTTCGCGTTCTCAATCCGTATATATTGCCGGAAAAGACCGATGTTTTGCACAATAATTGTTCTTTAGAAAAGTGCAGTAATTAAAATTAACCGTTTTGCTTCCACATCCACAAAGGTCTGTGGCTACCATGAGCAACTTCATAAAGCTTCCACATCCCGAAACTGGGGATTGCATTGAATTTTTTTCCTCATCGATATTATTTTTGGACACTATTTTCATTGCTAAGTTAAAATACACAAACAAAACCCATTTTTCTCTTTACGTCTCTGAATAAACAAAGGAGAATATTAACGGTTATCATCGCGCACGTGTTTCTCATCACGTGATACACATCACGTGATTAATAGCTGGGTGCTACCTAGTCTGGTACTCGGACCAAAAATGTTTTGACTAGACTGAATTATTCAGTCGTTGTATGTTGAATATGTGGACCGGGAACCAGTCTAGCATGTGCATTGAAATATCTAGACTGGTTCCAGTCCACATATTCCACACTTTCGCAATAAGCGAACCAATCTATAGGGATCGGGAACCAATCTATGAAAGATCATACCCACATATCACGAATACCGCGACCCCACACATTGAAATATCCCACATATATGTCGAAATATCGCACATATATTTTTAACATTGCATATATATGTCAAATTATTGCACATATATTTTTAACATCGCATACATATGAAAAAACATTGCATATATATGTCAAATTATTGCACATATATTTTCAATATCGCATACATATGAAAAAAAACATCGCACATATATATCAAACATCGCACATATATATCAAACATCGCACATATATATCAAACATCGCACATATATATCAAACATCGCACATATATATCAAACATCGCACATATATTTGTGCATTATCGAATAGTGTAACGTTCCACACGCCATACTCGTCCTGAAAATGAGACTTGGAACGCTTACGCAGTATCTTCAATGTTTGCACTCCCAATGTGTCCATGGCAAAAACCGCTAAATTGCAAAATGTGTCCCACACTGGAGAAACACGAAATCGTGTAATCATATGCACTATGTTTTCGTATTAGTTTGTGTACAAATGCCACAGCAACAAATGGTCCCCGTAAGGCCGGTTTGCACCCATTTCACGCAGGAAACACCAACCCATAGATATTGTGCGGTACAGAATTTCGTGTCCCGGCGCCCAAAAACCCCAAAATGTGGTGTTTTGGTGGAGCGCTGTGTATAATATTAATGTGCACAAATGTCGATTTTCAAATGATCCCCACGAGGCTGTTTCTTTCAGCCTATTTAGGAGCGCGGTTTTTGCGCACAAACTACGACAGTGGTGGTGTGTGTCTCGCCTGTGGGAAACACGAAAACGACTGTATTTTTGTGTGACTCGGCAATGTGTGAAGTGTGTGTGTTTTTTGGGTACAAAATGTCCTCATAACGTTGTTTCTATTCACCTATTTAGGAGCGCGCTTTTTGCGCACAAACATGCAACAACAGTGAAGGTGTGTATCGCGCCTGTGGATTGGAAAAACATGAAAACGGCTGTTTTTTTGTGTGACTTGGCTACGGGTGAACGTGTTGTGTTACTGGGATACAAAATGTCCCCAGAAGGTTGTTTTCCTCTGAAGGTTGGGAGCGCGCACAATCCCGTTGAAAATTAACCGGTGGCGACTTGTGCGTCGCGTGGCGTAGGAAACACGGAATCGACTCAATCAGTACGACTTAAAAATATCCAGACATTTTTATTGGGTGCCATGATGTTCTGTGGAAACGAGTGGGAAAATAATCTATTGCCATTTTATTTAGCAAATTTTAAAAGAAATGTTAAGCCAGGGGCTGCCTGTTCCATCCTTTAACGCACTCCCCTACTCGTACTCGTGCGTCCCGTCGCTCAGCAAATTCCCTGAGATCTTAGGATGACATGTTCTAGTCGTCTGATCATGGAGGAAGAAATCGACAAATTAGAGCTTCGACGAAATCGCATTTTTCTCTAAAACTATTGAAAATTCAGGTGGTGTAAATTTCAGTGAATGTTTACTAATTGTTTATACTTTTACAACGATATGGCAACCCAATTTTTGCAAATGAGGAAATTGCGAATAAAACTTTTGAAGTATTTCTTGTAAACTGTCTTGAAAGTTGAGGGCCACACGATTTGCAGGCTACCGTTTTAATTTTTGAATATATGTATCGCATGTGCGTTTGCGATCCTTTTCGCGTATTCCTCCGTGTGAATTATAATTTCATACCTTGTTTTTTTTCCCTCGTGATTTTTGTTTTTTCCTTAAAAATATTAGGGGACATTTTAAGCCCGGTTTTTGTGTAAAATAAGCCTCCGTGCACGCGCATGCGGGGATTTATGTGCCGCAGACAACCCATCAAATCAGTATAGCGCCCCCCACGGCCAGCGCCACAGTGTGTAATTCAAGATGGCGACTTACACATCGGCCAACATGAACAAATCCAGTTCAGAATCTACTTCGGATAACACCGAACTGACTCCGGTAAACATCGTGGATATGATGGATTCTCTTCTTGGGCCAAACAAGAAGCGACATTACGAAGGAGTGAGGCAGTTTGGGTTGCCACAAGCTCCCAAAACCAGGGAGGAACTGACGGTGGAGCGAGCTATGGAAAGCTGCACGTTCAAAACGGTCATGAGCTGTGTGTTAGGTACGTTGAATAAACCTTAATATCGACATTCTCAATCAGTCAATGCCTTGCCTTGCTAAGTCAGTGTGTGTAAACCTATGAATGAGGCGGACGCCAACTCGGCAACTTTTTACTAATTTTTTTACCTGCCCTGCTCTGCATTGTGTTAACTATAAACTAATCTACTTGCCTTATTTGCAAGTTAATTTACTTACCTGGCTTTAACTCACTTCGTTGCTTTGTTTGTTGAACTCACTCACAGCTCAACTTAATTGCTTTTTTTCATTTTAATGCTGACCATTGCTGCGCTTCTGATTTTTTTTTATATTATATTATTTACTTATAATAATAGTCTGGCTCATATTACTTTTATTTGCATTATTAATTAATTTGGTTAACTTTATAACTTAATATTTTATTCTGAGGAAGCTCACACTCGATAAGCTTTACTTTTTGTGAGCTCCCCCCATACTACCTATTTTTTTTATTAGTAAAATTGTAATTCATCTTGAGTATGGAAATAAAGTGAACTGAACATTTTCACGAAAACCAAAAAAAGTTCAAGAATCAACCTCCCCCCCACTTTTTCTTTGATACATATTAAACATACTGACAAACATGTCCCGAAACAGAAATGTTGCAATTGCGAGGAAATCATCGGGGATTCCCTTCGTGTCGGGGGAGTCCGCATACACGGACTGTCGAACTTGCAGTGCAGCATACTCAATCCAACGAGTGCCGTGCTGATACGGCACATGCATTGCACATGCCGAGTTGCATTGCACATGCATGCCGAGCTGCGAGCGCGGTATACTCGTCTTAGACCCTCCCACTACGAAGGGAATCCCTGATGATTTCTCGCATTTGCAAAATGTCTGTTTCGGGACATGTTTGTCAGTATGTTTGATATGTATCAAAGAAAAAGTGGTGAGAGGTTGATTCTTGAAATCGTTTTGGTTTTTGTGAAAATTAGTAAAAAAGGTTGCCGAGTTGGCGTCCGCCTCATAGGTTTATGCACAATTAGCCGGGCAATTTTGTCCTCCAATTCCATGATGCATTGAGAACGTCGATAAGGTTTATTGAAAAGTTGCGTTGATCATGACAATTTTTCGGAAAGAATTGAGAAGTTGATCATGGCTTATCAGACCTTGTGTGCAAAACATAAAAACAGGCTGAACAAATTCGGTATTTTTTTCGTATACCGGTACATTGAACAAAGATTTTAAGGAAATTACATGTACCTCCTGGAATCAACAGATCATTAAACTCTAAGATATACTTCCCACTTGCACTTCTGTCACAAATGTTGCATTTCTGAGATAAATAAATGATAAAATTACTGCATAAAGTAATGCACAAAATGACGCGGCAAGCGGTCTGTGCGTAAGTGCGACAACAGAGGGCGCGCGCGTGAATGGTTATCTTGTGCACTAACTGAAGGCAATATTTGAAGGAGAAAATGTGATTTTTCTACAGAAAAGCAACATTTGCGACAAAAGTGCAAGTGGGAAGTATATCTTAAAATTACATTATCTGTTGATTCCAGGAGGTAATTTCCTTAAAATCTTTGTTCAATGTGTACAAAAAAAATAGTGTTTCCTCACAAAATCTAGAAATCGTGTTTTTCCATCAAATCTGCACATTCCAATGCTTGATGAATATTGACATGTTTTGGTGTTTCTTGAACATATTAAGGAAAATTAGTGGTGACCAGTACGCAGAATTCTTTCCACGGTTTTTATTTTCTTTCTTTTAATGGTTAAATGTCCTATCCTAACTGACAATATTTGCAGGTTTTGCTTTGGGAGCCGTCATTGGATTGTTTGCTGCCAGTGTAGATCCCATTGACCCTGATCTAGCTGCCAAGCAGAAAGCCAAAGATGTCTTAAAGGACATGGGCCAGAGGAGCGTCTTCCACGCTAAGAACTTTGCCTTGATTGGGGCTATGTTTGCCGGCACGGAATGTTTAATAGAATCTGTAAGTTCCCAGTTAGGCACCATAACAGACATTTGCTCATTTGCACCTCCATGCAACACTGAAGGCATGGGCCCAATTTCATAAAGCTGTTTGAAGATACTGCGTAAGCGTTCCAAGTCTCATTTTATGGCGATATTGTTTATATTTTTATTTTACAGTATCGTGGTCAGAGTGACTGGAAGAATAGCCCCATGGCAGGTTGTGTGACAGGAGGCTTAATAGGTTACAGAGGTATAGACTAGTACCAAAGTGTGATGTTAGTTGAGAGGGTAACTGGGTCTAAACGTTCGCCACTATTCTGAAACGTCCGTTGCTAAAGCACAGGAAAACAGTTCGCTGGTTTTAGTGTGCGGACCCAGTAACCTTGGCAACACACAAAGGATGTTGTTTTCACTTTTTTAGTACTCTATTCGCTGGCAGTCGTGACATCACATGCACATTGCAGGCGCTATGGTTACTGGTTCACGCTCAGAATTTACATCCATTGTGTTTGCGCATTGTATTTTAGTATTCTTTTAGAAGAAAATATTAAAAAATAAGGACCATAATGACTTGCAATGGTTTGCTCGTACCTACTCTCATAGTGAATACGCTACCATACTGCCTTATTTTGTGAAAAACTCAACAGAAATCGTTCCCTTTGTGGCTCCTGTGCAAAATGAATGGAGAAACGCGCTGCCATGCAAGTAGCGTGAACCGTTGTCAAAGAAGTGAGCGCATCTGCGTGGAAATTGACGTCACACTCTGCCAGCGCATTGGTTGGATACGTAACTTTGCAAAGTGGTTTGGTTCATTTGCTCCCAGTATGCAACTTAGATGCAGAAACTTGATATCTGTGCCCTTGAGCAAGGCACTTTGCTCCTTCCTTTAGTAGGGATGTAAAGTCATTGGTCCAGTGTGTCGTGTATCGCACTTAAAAGATCCCAGAGAACTCTTTCGTAAAGATGATTCCAACTTAAATCTTAATGGGGTGCTTAGATTTGAGAGACGCCTAGACACCGTTCTCTTTAGAGAAATCGCTTAGTTCTACGAAGATTTGACAATGATTCGATAAAGAGGCACGCCTCTTCATTCGACAGCAATTTGGCAATCCTCTTTGCACAAGCGCGTCGTTCATCAAGCGCCTCGCAAGCATTGGTTTTTGACGCACCATGTAAGACCACACAGCACGTCAGACACTTGAAGCTCGACGCTTGATGCTCGATGGCATAGTGGCGTCCCACAGCTTCATTTGATCTTCGTTAGCAGTCGCCAAATGTGAACGGTACCGCTCTTCATTCGACCTTCGTTCAATCTTCATTAAGTGAGATGTGAACACACGCTTCATTATCTAACGATGATTAACAAATCTTCATTAAATGAAGCGATTTCTTTAGTGAGAACGGGGTCTTGGATTGAGCTTTGTGAATACTGACCCTGGACAGTAGCTACATGTTGTGATGTCATTACGGTTAACCCTTGTTTTTGCAGCTGGACTGAAGCCTGGAATTGTTGGCTGTGTTGGATTCGCTGCCTTCTCAGCTGCCATCGATCACTACTTCCATCTACACTGACAAAGACATTTCTTGATAATCTTACATACTACAAGAAGTTTGAACTTCTTCGCGGTGGAATTAAGCGATACTTCACTCTGGCAGTATCGATATTAACTAGGGCTTGTTTTGCCCAACCCAACGTAACTTGACAAGCGCTGTATACTAAGTGCTTCCCCGAGACACTATGAGAACAACTTGATAGCATGCTCGGGTGGGACTTGAAACCCTGACCTCCTGCATGCTAGGCAGACGTCTTAACCACTTGACCACCAAGCTGGCTGGTGTTGAGCAGCCGGTTTGAATCATTTAGCGGTGGGTACCTCAAATGACAAATTAATGCAAGGATCTCCCAGGCCATTTGGCAGAAGAGATCCCTTCGATGTTGAGCTGAAGGCTTCAGACAGCAGGGCCCATGTCTAGCAAGACGCTGTCTGCTTCTTGTTGATGGAGATCAAGGCCAGAATCCATTTCTGGATTTTGCGAGCTAGCAGGATCATTAGTTTCCCCAGGCGAACATGGGTACTTGCAGAGAGTGCGACGAGAACGCTGATCTTTTATTCTTAATTCTGGAAGAAGGCATTGTAGCCCCTCCACCAAGCTGAGGAAAGGCGATCAAATGGCTGACAGACATCGGAGAACGACTATAGGATATGATGACGATCGACAACCTCAACTGACGAGAGAATATGCTGTTGAAGTTGTATCAATATTGAAGTGATAAACACCCAACACGGATAACAGACAGTGAGTGACAAACTAAATCGGCCAAGACTTTGCAGTTTTTTGCTACTGGGGTTGGGATATTCATTTATATTTTGATATCCAGTTTCAGCGAGTACCGTGGCCGAGCGGTTTTGGTCACAAACCGCAGGTGGAAACACCCTGAGGTTGTGGCTTCGAAACCACTCCTGGTACTTGCACCCTTGAGCAAGGCATTTACCTTCAATTGCTCCATCCTTCGGATGGGATGTAAAGCCGTAGGTTCAGTGTGTTGTTTAATGCACTTAAATGATCCAAGAGCATTCGCTCATAAAAAGAAGGGTGTTTCTGGCTTGGCGCCACCCACCTAAGTATCTCAATGTTTAGGCTGTTCATTGACTAGGGTAATGTTGTATAGCGCCATGTGTATCCAGCAGGATAGGTGTGCGCAATGTAAGACTACGAGATCACGATAGTTGTACTAATAACTCATGGGGGTAATTTGTTTCACCGATGTTTGCTTTGTTTTGGAGTTTGAACTGTGAAGTCCAAATTGATTTGCTGTTTTGCAAATTTTAAAAAGAAAATAAAGTTATGATTTTTAATTCAACAGTAAATCTAATCCATGATTACGTTTATTTGTTTCCTATACATGATTTGTTTTAAACAGTTAAGATACAGAAACCTAAAAGAAGATAATAAAAACAAATTATAGATAAGTTCTACATGTATTTTTGCAAAACTCTAGGAATACAGATAAGTAAAAAAAAAAAAAAACATCCTGGCCCCAGGGCTGTTTCAAACACAAGAACATTGCAAACATTTCTAACTTTCGCCAGCAACAGATACCCAGCTTTCCATATGAGTGCACAAAAGTGCCGTAATCAGTAGCAAATGTTGGCAATGTTTGCATAAGTGGAACTAGCCTAGTTTCATCATGGAGGAAAGGACTAACTTTTCAGCGGAGTACCGGTCAAAAGTACATGCAGATGAAATGAGATTTAAGCTGGTAGCTTGTTTGGCTAAGCATTATTTTTTGCCATCGGTCTAATCCACTTGTACACTGGCATACCAAGAGTTGTCATAAAATACGACATTACTTTCGAACCATACAAATTGTTTCTTTGATGTTATTTTTCTGGTGAAATCCTAGACTCCTAAATTTTAATTTGTCTGAATTTGACATTAACTTTAGATTAATCCTTTTGTTTACAAACACCTTAGGGCGGATTTACACTAAGCCTTTTCGCGTGTAAATGTAACGTGGAGGGAATTTGGGGGTAAAATGATGGGCTGAAAACCACATAATTAACTTGGGTGGAAGTTACCCTTAGTTTGATAATGGTAAGAGGTATTGAGATGGGGTCAACAGTGTTAGTGTCAGAGGCCCTCAAGCTTCCCAAAAATATAAGTGATGGTTTTTATAATTCAGTGATTTTCAGTTCGTCATTTTACTCAATTCCCTCCATCGTTTTTTCTCAAAGCGTCGTGCGTCGTATTTACACGCGAAAAGGCCATGTGAATCCACCCTTAATTTAAAAATCAATGCACGGTTTTCATGCATTTCATAATTACATTTAAACAACATGTAATATTGTCTGTCTTGTTATAGAAAGAATATCTGACTTTTTATATGTAAAAAGGTTGTAAAAAGTCTTTTTCACAAAACATGCTTCAAAATCAAAAGTAATACATAGGATATAATTTAAAGATTAGTTTAAAAGAATCATGCTAAAATGAATTTTAGCATGTTTTTAAACCACCCAGAAAGTTATTTCTGGGTGGGGCTGAGGGGGTATCATGTGTCCCTATCCATCCTTGTGGATGACCACTATAGCAGCATAGATCAGCAAGGACGAGTGAGCGAAAGACAATAATAACAGTCAGGTAAAGTACCAAGTTCTGGAAGTACATGTATGCATGCACTTTTAATGACTGTTTGTTTTCCATATCGACATACTTTGCATAGCCTTGCAGAGTAACAGGACAGGTCGGGATTCCACATCACAGTCCCATTTTTTGGTCCATTTTGAGATTTTAAGGCATCTTTGTCTTGTCGCATTTTACAGTGGGTAGTCATGCCATATGCTGAAAAGGGAACAAAAATGCAGACGTTTTAGAACATTTGTTTCTTATCAAATTGACATTAACCACTTGATGCCGGAGGACGTGTAAACACATTCTGGCAATGTACATGTATAGTCACAGGGGCAGTTGATGTCATTTGTGTCAGTGACTCGTGTCCCAGTCAACTTAGTGAAAATTGGGACTCGAGTCGAGTCACTGAGTCATTACCACAATAAAAATATAGGCCTGTCCGCATTAGACTTTTGGGAAAACTTACCGAGACGATGGGTACTTTCCCATTTTAAGTACAATGCGGACAGCCTAGGATGTTTTCCTCTCAGTAACTTTTCCTAAGTCCAGCGGTTACTTTTGCTGGCCAACTTCTGCCCAGGAATATTTTTCCCGAGCGTACATCTGGGCCGTGAAGGTCAAACTGCAAAGGGACACTGCGCATGCTCTCCCACGGTAACATTTTACTGTGTCAAAAAGGCCAAATGAGGACAGCAGCAAAATTTAGCCATTTTTCATTTTACCATCGTCTCGGTAAAACCTTCTAAAAAACAAGTCCAATGCGGACACTGCTTTAGAGTGTAGATTTACATGTGTAATATTCATGATCCCAGTAAAGCATACAGTACCTTTGCGTGTAGTCCTCTTGGTCTTCATATTTCAGAATAATATTCCTGACTTCTTCAGGTGGATTCATATCATGCTTCCTTGCTCTTTCCCACCTTTCTAACCTTGTAATTCCTGTTGCAAGACGATAACAGTTTTGAAGATTTGAGGATGAATGGTCATTGGTGCCAGGAAATCTTGGGACAATTTCCCCATGAAAAGGTGTAGAAAATTATAGTACATAGACCGTATCGAATAGCCGCCATTTCATGGGGCACCTTTTGTTACTTAAACAATGGAAGCACGTCCTTAAGGAACAAAGAAACTGCCCCACGAAATGGCGGCTATTCGATACGGTCTAGATACGCAAAACCTTCTGCTTAAAGTTGTTCAGATTTTTCTAGAAAATGGATTTCATTCTAACTTAACAATCCCATAAAGTACCCTGAATTACATGTACCTCCCCAAAATATCCGTGGGAAGAAAACAGGAAATTTGGAAACTCATTTTGATGTGGAAGCAAAAAGGTTGGTGCGATCACTGCATTACTTTTTGGAACAGGATAAATTAGTTTACAAAACATTGGTGGTTTTTTGAAGATTTCCTTAAAAATACATGTACACCGATTGAGAGCGCAAAGTTTCAGAATGGTCAAAAATATGATACACGATACTAGTATCAAAATCTCAACACCCATGGGAAAAATGGGGGAGCTCAAAAATGCGATCTGGAAAATGCTTAGACCATGTTTGGTGCTGAAACTTCGAGAAAAATATACTACAACAAATCCCTTTATTTTTGTGCGGGAAATGTTATAAATTATGTAGGTATGGGACAGCTGTAACAATACTGACCATAAATCGTGTTAAAAACCATAAGTTGTCAATAATTCCTGAAACTAATGAAAGTACTTGCAAAAACATTCTCTCAAAATGTTCCTACCTATGCAAGGTCCATATTTCCAACAGAGATCAAATTGCTTCAGGACATCAATCTCCTTATTTCGTATTTTCTGCTTCAATGCTTCTACATCTAAGTCTGTAAATGAAGAAAGACAGTCCTGTGAAATTACTTGAGAAAGTTGAATAAAATAAATATAAAAAAATGTTTTTTTTAGTATTTGTTTTTAAAAAGTGGTATGGGTTACTTTCAGGAATGTCATTTGATTCCTTTACCTTAGTTGCTTTTAAATTCCTTCTTAAAGGCACAGGCTCGTCAGCAATGTGCGCGTGCCAAATTTGTGCCACGAAATACGCAGCTCCGTAGCAAAGAAATGGAGCTGCGTATTTCGTGCCACGAAATTGGAGCGCGCATTGCTGACGAGCCTGTGCCTTTAAACTGTGAGGTTAATATAATCTCCCAAAACAAAAGTGTCTTAACCACTTGACGCTAAGATTTCCGCATCGGTGTGGCGGAGGACTAGTATTAAACACGTTTAGGAACAATTTGTTTGTTACTGCGTTTGCCGTCTACACTCGCAGCAATTTCCAAGAGAAATGGCCAAAACAATTTATTACAAAGCAACCTTGGGGTTAGCTAATGTTACCTTAGTCCTAACTTTATCATGTGGTTATTTCATATAGGGCTAATGAGAACAGTCAACATGAACACGATATCTCAAATTCAGTCTGTGCACTGGTAGTCTGGTAATCGACCGCGCATTGCCATTCTGTACACGGATAGACACATCGTACACAAGACTTGAATTTGTACACATCGGCTGTCATTCCAGACCTCCTTTTTCACTGCAATTGTAGGCTGAATCTTCATCGTGGCTTGTTATTTCCCTGAAGGACCAACGTAGTAGTGGTTATGCCTGACAAGGTTTGGGCGAGTCCCAGGGGGGATTAGTGTGTCACGGGGAGAAAATGACACATTTTGATTTGAATTTTTTGAGATATCGTGTTCATGTTGATTGTTCTCATTAGCCCTATATGAAATAACCACATGATAAAATAGGGCTAAGGTAACATTAGCTAGCATTAACTGGTTAAAATATCCAGTTTTTTTTAATACAATTAATTTACTTGTGGATAACAATTAGGCACTCATCTGTTCTGCTTCAGTGATTTCATCCAGGTTTAAGTGGACCTGTTTGAATGAAGAGATTCCCACAGCAATAAAATGTGACATTTACTCAATCTGGGAGAATCCTGCAATAAGGGCTCTCGGACCCCTTTTGTTGGGTTTTAACCTGATTAAACCCTGCGTGGGATGAGCTGACCTATGGAGCAGTGTGGTACCGTGGCCGAGCGGTTAGGGCCATTGACTCGCAATCATGGGTGAAAACTTGGGGTTGCGGGTTCGAATCTGGCTGCGGTACCACACTTGCTCCATCCTTCGGAAGGGATGAAAAGCCGTTGGTCCAGTGTGTTAGGTAATGGTAACGCACTCTAAAGATCCCAGAGCATTCTTTCGTAAAGAGCAAGGGGATATTCCCCGGTGTCTCTGGTCATTTCTAATTCAAATTCTTCATGGGTTTCCTCACGCTTGCGAGTGACAGTGCAATGAGCACTATTGAGGAATCCCTGGTATGAATACCAGAAAGAAATAATAATAATAATAATCTCAAAAACGGCCTCAGAAGTGCAGGTTCTCATGATAGAGCACTTTAAGCAGAGTGGCGCACCCTGCCTCATTGGCTCCTACAGGTGCTGGTGCAGTCAGTCTTGCCAAATGAGGTTCATGCACATTACTGACTGGATTTTCAATCTTTATTTTGGTCAGAGTATGACTGCCATTTTAAATAGTTTGGGTTTTTTTTTTTTTTTTTGGTTGGTTTTCTTTTGTTTTAAATATATTTTGTGAAAACAGGGCAGGACTTTGAACAAAAAGTAGAACTGTATGTAATGCATCATGGTAGTGCCAAAGTTACTCGAAGGAAACGTACTCCTTGAAAGAAGAATATTCGTAACAAAGAAATAATTGAATGCCCATGCCCCGCCCACCTTTTTTCTCCTCCCTTGTCGGCGTTGCCGTTGTTGATGGTTTTGTATTTGATGCACGGGAAATCTTGTGCTGTGCAAAAACATCAGTGATCAATCGCTGCTGGCCCGCCATGGTGAGTGAAGTTATGAAAATTTTGGCGGAATTTATGTTCACGTTCGGATGACTTTTGAGAGCTTGTAGAAAC
The DNA here is from genome assembly GCA_037783545.1 of Henricia sp. BOLD:AAB3569. Lineage (NCBI taxonomy): Eukaryota > Metazoa > Echinodermata > Asteroidea > Spinulosida > Echinasteridae > Henricia > Henricia sp. BOLD:AAB3569. Next base: position 4,031,082 of record JBBELK010000147.1, on the reverse strand, counting down.
TCGTTTGAGGCAAAAACATGTACCGACGCGAAGCTAGATCTGTTCTAAAAATAGCACATTGTCTGGACTTTAAATCTTAAACTTGACAAGTCCTTTGTTGCTCTTGTGTATTGTTTACAATAATTGAAAATACTTTTAAACTGAATAACTATGAGGTAATATTCAAAATATCCTAATCTTGTAATTTATTGTCGCTTATATATTAACTTTATTTATGTAAAGAGTCTGACATTTTCTCGTTAACGGTGAAAAGACATGGCGGTGTAACAGAAAAAGCATTGAACGGATTAAGTAAAGTTTATTATTGTTGGCACTCCTTGAACGCGTGGTGGCGCTGTCTATACACGTCGACAAACTCAAAATCGGAGTGCAAGGTACATGTGCGGATTGCTGGTCAAACGTTCCAATAAAAGTTGCAAAACTACACAGAAATCAGCTCGCAATGTCTGGAAAAGTTGGTCCAAATGGCGCCAGAGATTTGTCTGAAGAAGGAGAAGGAACGGAGCAGGTCTTTTCGGCAGTTGTTGTGACGTTAGCTCTAGCGGCCGTCGTGGGACTGCTGATGCTCGTCTGCGGGTTTGGGATGGGCGGGCGAGCCGCAAGCTCCGCCGATGACACGGCGGATGATGGTGAATTCAGTTGGGCTTATTTTGTCGGGAAGGGGAGGAGTTGGGATGTTGAATAAATCTTGCCGCAGAGAATTTATTTTGTTCGTGCAGTTTTTTTCTAATGATAAAAACACAGGCACTCATTTGTTGGTATTTTTTTCGTATACATTGAACAAAGATTTTAAGGATACCTCCTGGAATCATGGAGGAAGAAACCATGCTGGAATTAACACAATGTAATTTTAAGATATACTTCCCACTTGCACTTTTGTCGCAAATGTTGCTTTTCTGTAGAAAAATCACGTTTTCTTCTTCAAAAATTTCCTTCAGTTAGTGCACGCACAGACCGCTCGCCGCGTCATTTTGTGCATTACTTTATGCAGTAATTTTATCATTTATTTATCTCAGAAATGCAACATTTGCGACAGAAGTGTCAGTGGGAAGTATATCTTAGAATTGAATAAGCTATCGATTCCAATATATAAATTTCCCCAAATCCGTGTTCAATGTATATGAAAAAAATACCCCTTTGTTAATACTGATTAATTTGTTATTGATTCCAGAATGATATGATTTTTCTAGTCCGAGTAACTTAAACTTAGATGCCTACATTACAAATATCGGGGATTTTTTTTCTCATGGGGACGTGACGGGGGATATTGTAGGGTCTAAGGGGATCTGGGTTAAAAAGTATTTCTTAATTCCCAGCTCTCACACGCCCCCAAAAAAGCAACAGTTTTCACCCTCAAAATAGCCACAAATACACTTGACACGACATCTAAGGAATAAATGGGTATTGAGGTTTAAGCTGAGTTGTAATAACTTATTTACCTTTGTGGGAAAAAGTGCAATTTTCGGTCCGATTTCGAGACCATTCCTTGTGTTACGAAATTCTAGCGTGACACGCACGCATCATTTGAAGGTCTTGAAGTGTGAGGTTAAATTTTGTGGCAAAAGACAGGACTTTTCTTTTAATTATGAAATTGTGGGGTGAAGAACAACTTGTAAAGTTAAAAAATTGATTTGGTAAAAGTTGAGAAGAATGTTTGGATTTTTTTTCATATACATTGAACACGGATTTATATATTCAGGAATCGATAGCTTATTCAATTCTAAAATATGCTTCCCACTGACACTTTTGTTGCAAATGTTGCATTTCTGAGATAAATAAATGATAAAATTACTGCATGAAGTAATGCACAAAATGACGTGCGAGCGGTCTGTGCGTAAGAGCGACAACAGAGAGTGCTGCGCGCGCGCGCAAGAATCATGGGAAGTGTATCTTAAAATTACATTCTCTGTTGATTCCAGGAGGTAATTTGCTTAAAATCTCTGTTCAATGTATACGAAAAAAATACCGAATGTTTTTCTTTAAAATGATTTGTCAAGCATTGGTAAGTGCAGATTTGATGAAAAAACTCAAATTTAGGAGAGAAGATTTTAAGATTTTGTGAGGAAACACTTGAATTTTTTTTAGCCAGTCTCGTGTTTTGTACACAAAGTCTGAAACCATGATCAACCTTTTCCGCTCCATTAAGTTAAAAATGACCTGACTGTGTGGTATTTTTGTTTAAATTTCTTTTCACATCTTAATTCCGTTCATACTGTTTTTCCAGATAAAAAGACGGATAAAACCAAGAAATCAAAAGCCAACCAACCAGGAAAACGCCAGAAGCAGTTATCAAAGCGCAGTACACAGTCCACATTCAGTCATCCTCATCTTGCATCAACGCTAAAGGAACACAGTAGCAGTGTCTTAGACATTGACTTCAGCATCAATGGCAAATATTTAGCCTCTTGCGGAGATGGTAAGCTCTCAGAATATCCTTTAGGCCAATGAAATTAGATTACTAGTTTCTCGTCAACCATTTATCAAATTTTGGTGAGGGATTTTTTTATATTATTCATTATTTAATCAAAGAAAAATACAACCTTTACACATACACGAACTGCCATTTAGAAACTGATTATTAAGGCTCTAAACTCGCCCAGAAATGGTTTTGTGCCAGTATCAATGCCATTGAGTTATACCGTGTAGCTTGTGTTTGAAGGAACAAGTTGAGATGAGAAAATCATGGGAAATGACAAAGGAGATGTCTGGTTATAAACACAAAAGCTGCAAAACATAGATCGCGATTGCACAACTGAAATGGAAACATTTCGCATGGGAGAAGTTTGCATCTGATTTTTCCCCCTTTTTTTTGAAAAATAATGAAATTTTGGCATAATTAATTTTTTTGGTGCGGGGTCAAAATCACATGCGGGCGCTGACGAGAAACTAGTAATACAATTTCATTGGCCTTAGTAAAAAGGTTTCCATTGCAGCTTTTTAACCAGTTGATGCCAGGATTATTTTTGGCAAAAAATACCGAAGGAAAATGTCATTGGCCAAAGGTTAATATCAGGTCAAGCACCACAAATACTGACTCTTGAGTCATTTTTACATTCATTGTATGAATTTTCTCACCAAAAGATCATACTTTGCCGCGAGATTTGCCGTCCACAGCCGTCAAGTTCAAAACACGGTGTGTACAAATGAATGGTGGACAATGCAACCATGGAAGACAGCGGCAAAGCTGACGTTTTAACCCGTCAACTGCCCCTGTGTCTATACATTGCCAGAACAATTGATAGGTGCATAAAATATACATACCACACAAGAATTTCACTATTTAAATTTCACTATTAAATTTCATTTTTTTTTTTTCAGACCGCACAGTTCGTGTTTGGAGCGTGAAGGAATTCAAGGATAAAGAGCACAAGTAAGTTTTTTTTTTTTCTTTTTTTCTTTTTATTTTGGGACTTAAAAAGTTTTGAAGATAGATATCGGTAAAAAAAACAAAACATTTACAGTCAAATGGTGTATGCCTTTCTCAAACCTCTGTACAAATTTCTCATGCACATGTATCTTGCTTTACAAGGACAAAGATGTCTTACAAAGATGTTTAATTTGTTTTTCTTTTGTTAATTTGTTTTCCTAGATGCATCCGAGGGAATGTGGAATATGATCATGCGACAAAAGTCAAGTTCAGTCCAGACTGCAAGTAAGTCCAGAATGGGATTTTTCCTTGAGTTAGGGTGAGGCCATCCTAAAGCCCGCCGCACAAACGGTCATTCGTGGCCGTTTGCTCAGCACTTGGCTCGCGTGTGCGGTGACCATTTTGCTGCATTTTTTGCCTCGCGAGGCCATGAGACAAAAATCTAATGTGTTTGATTTCTTTTGCCTCGCGTGGCCAAAATCTCACGTGTGCGGGGGTGCTGAGCCAAGTGCTGAGCTAAAATAAATGTAGCTGGCCAATTAAAAACCATCCCCTATTCAAGTGATATGAATACAGTGCGCGCTGCTAAAGTTTGGTGACCTTGGCGGGGTTCGCGTGCGCGCGCTGTTTTCGTATTGCGCGCGTGGTTTTAATTGGCCAGCTACATTCATTTTAGCTTAGCACTTGGCTCAGCACTTGGCTCAGCACCCCCGCACACGTGAGATTTTGGCCACGAGAGGCAAAAAAAATCAAACACGTTCGATTTTTGGCTCACGGCCTCGCGAGGCAAAAAACGCAGCAAAATAGCCACCGCACACGTGAGCCAAGTGCTGAGCAAACGGCCACGAATGACCGTTTGCTCAGCAAACGACCTCACGTGTGCGGCGGGCTTAAGAGCTCAATCCCCTGAGGGAAATACTAGCAAAGCTTTGAAGTTAAGCGGCTGTTACGTTTAGTAAATGCCCAGGAGTCATTTTGATGTAATTTAATTAATTTGGTCATGTTATGCTGAAAAGAATCAATTTCTATACTTGATCAAAAATTGGATTAAGTTTTTGTTCCTTTGTGACTTCCTACCAACATTTCCGTCAACTTTTGTATTTACTCTGCAAATTTTCAAATCAATAAAAGGGATGCACAATTTTAAAAAAGTAATGGAACGGAATGCCCCTGTTGGATAAAATAGCAGCCAATCGCTAAGCGTGCTGAGCGCATACATGCTAGACAAGTACAATTTGTGCACGTGCAGTGAAATTTGACACCAAATGCCTCATGTTACAAGTGTCGTGATTGCCCCCGAGCAGCAGGGTCTTTCTATAAATTAGGGGTCCAGTGTTGGTGTCCCCCGTTACATTTTACATCTTGTTTTTGTAAATTCAGGACACATTCTTTAAATACTTTCCATCTCAAAGAGTGAGTACATAAAGTACAATTCATACAAAAATGGTTTAAAGGCCATTTTAATGATTTTTGTATGAAAAATAACACATCAGGTGTAACGGGGGACACCAAATGTCACACTTTTGGACCCCTAATTTATAGAAAGACCAAATTAATACATTTTGGAGGTAATTTAATCAATTTGGTCATGTTATGCTGAAACGAAACAATTTCTATACTTTTTCCAAAATTAGATTGACTCCCTTGCTACAAAATTTCATTCAACATTTTTATTTACTCCGCAGTTCTTCAATTCAATAAAAGGGTTGCACAAAAAACGTAATGGAACGGAATAATAATAATAATAATAGCAGGTTTTTATATAGCGCCATTCCATATAGATCATGGCGCTGTTGCCATTATTACCGCTGCCGTCAGGAAATCACCAGAATCATTTCACTTCAACTAGGCTGGCAGCCTGGCCAAGGCGCACAACTCTATCAGCAGTTAGATTGTGGCATTCCCCATAACAGCTCCCCAGATGTCGCTTGGGTTGACGAGGCAATTGAGACTAAGTGTCTTGCCCACAGACACGTTGGCACAAGTGGGGCTCGAACCCATAACCCTCCGATTACGAGCACGGCTGTGTACCCACTAGACCACACGTGCTCCCTGTTGGATAAAATAGCAGCCAATCGCTGAGCATGCTGAGCGCATACATGCTGGACAAGTACAATTTGTGCACATGTAGTGAAATTTGACACCAAATTCTTTTTCTTCTCAATTTGAATTTAATTTAATTTTTTATTTTTTTTTATCCCAAATCAGAGCCTTTATTACCAGCTTATCAACAGGGAACAACATAAGAGTCTTCAAGTTAGCTAAGAAGGACGATGGCTCTTCCAGCACCGCTACTGCTTCATTGGACTTCCCCAAGGTTAGTTTATTCCATTTTTGAACCCCCATTTATGATTTTTTTCATGGGTGTTGAGATTTTGTGAACATATAATTTTGTCATATTTTTCTCATTACTATTGTGAAATTATGTATTCGATAGATAGTATTTTGTGGAGGTATTTTATATGTTTGTTAGGTTAGAACGAAATCCATTTTCTGGAAAAATCTGAACAAGTTCATTTAAAGAAAGTTAACAATTTATTTTTGGGATAATGACCCAGGGACTGCCAAGGTGATTTAATTCACTACAAATGTGAACAAATAAATGTCTGAGTTTGGGTAAGCACTTTAGTCATGGCATGCATACTGAAACGCAAAAGAAACTTACCACCTTTCAAACCTTTAAATAGCAACAATAACACTGCATGTAGTAATGTGTGAACTTATTTGTGGACAATAGTGTCCTCACTGTCAGACCAAACGGTGTCTGAAGGTCACTTGAACCTTCAATTGTCACTTCATGGCACAGCTGTTTTGACTGTCAGTGATTAACCAAGGGGTATGGGATGATTGTAATGAGCCGCACGTGATGTCTTGATGTTGGCTTTAAAAAGGCTAGTGCAAAATGGGCATTTCAAGCAACATGCCACGATTGCAATCCATCCAAAGACTGGTAGGCAGTATGCGCCGACGATGCAGTTGCACTGCCTGTATCCAAATCAATGGTGGCCACACACGCTATTGAAAGGGGACTGACATTGCACCCTCTTCTGTTCTTTACTGTAGAACAAACTGATGAGATGGTGTATCTTGGTCAAAAACTTGACATGTCATCAATAAAATGCCAATGTTTCAATTAGCAATTGTTGGTTTGTTTTATTTTGAACTGTTACAATTTCATTACATTTTAAACAAGTAAGTTTCTTTTGCGTTTCAGTATATTTTAAATTTGTTCTATTTTTTGAAATTTTATTTTGAAGAAACACACCTCCGATATCATCAATATTGGTCTTGGATTTCACGCACATGGAAGCTTTGTCATGACTGCATACACGGACACCACGATACACATTTGGGATGTCAAAGGTGAGATTAAAACATGGTCCTTCACGAGTCCAATTTAGGCCTGGGTCCAATTTCTTAAAACATGTTATGCTTAATCATAAATTTTGGATTAAGCATAGCACGAAAATTCGCTCAAGCAAGAGCACATTTCATAAAGCTTATTGTTATAAAGCATGCAGAGAGTGCTCCCACAGACCACACATGCTCCCAGATGGGAAATGGCGTTGCGTTAGCAAAAAAACGGTAGGTTAGCATGCTGTTTGGTTTGCTACATGCTTGAAGGCAGTATACATGATTGGTATCCCGAAAATCATAAATGTTCACAGATTTACGCCTAACTTACACAATGTAAACATGATGACCGTAGAAAACTTCCCCTGAAATTGTTTTGTCTGAAGTGCTATAGTCTTTGAGAAATGAGTAAAACAATTAGTTTTCAATTCGCCCCAAAACCATTTCGCCCAAGTGCCATTTCGCCCCCAAACCACTTTGCCCGAGTTCCATTTCGCCCCAAATTACTTCGTCCAAACTACATCGCCCAAATGCTACTTCGCCCCAAAACCACTTCGTGCACAGGCCGTGGTTCAGGGCGAAATGGTTTTGGGGTGAAATGACTGCAAACCCTTTTTTGACTGTTTTCTCAAAAGTTAGACCAAGTACGGAGCTGGTTTTTGCTCGGGTTGGTTTTAATCATGCATATCTTCAATCACACAGGGGGATAAAACTATTTGTAACGGTTTACCAATCATGTATACTATCTTTAAGCAGAGAATGAGTTTTATGAAATGGAGAGAGCGCTTCATAATCAGAAAACGAGTGCTAACAGGTTTGATGAAATTGGCTCCTAGTCACACACATGCGTCAACCGTCAAGTATGGCATGCAGAATTAATATTTAGAAATATCTCTATTTCTGGATGTGCCAAGTTAACTTTCTATCCCGAATCTGCGAAGGGGAATTTGGCAAAAGTGTGCTCTAAATGTCGGCAAATTTGGAAGTGAATGAATTTTCCGACGAACTTCAAATTGTTCATGCCCCAAACTGTTTATATTCCGAACTCGTCCTGCAAAATTGACCGACTTTCGCCGGGAAATGGCCGAGAAATCTAATGATGTGTGGGGTGTTAAGGCCGAGCGGTCTAGTGCGTCGAACTTAAGTTTCTGTGCTAGTACTAGAATGTAGGTTCGATTCCGGGCCGCGACGGGTTGTGGCACCTGTGCCCTTGAGCAAGGCACTCAACCACACTTGCTCCCATTCCTGTAATTGGCGGTCCCTCCGCTGTTGGATGTGGTAAATAAATAAATAAATAAATAAATAAATAAATAAATAAATAAATAAATAAATAAATAAATAAATAAATAAATAAATAAATAAATAAATAAATAAATAAATAAATTAAAAAAAATGGTGCCCGGGCTTCCGGCCTCCTACCCTATCCGTGGCTGCAAGGCCACCCGGCGAGGGTGTAGTACTGACTTGTGCCCGTGCTCGGACTTTTTGCCCACTCTAATCTGTGAAGGGGAATTGGGCTAAAGTATGCTCCAAATGTCGGCAAATTTGGAAGTGAAGGAATTTTCCCAACGAACTTCAAATTGTTTATGCTCTAAACTGTCTATATTCCGAAATCGTCCTGCAAAATCGACAGACTTTCGCCGGGAAATGGCCGAGAAATCTAATAGAGATTAAATTATTTATTTTTATTCTAGGTGAGATATTACAAACCATTGACACACATCACATGAACAATAACTACGCTGCTGTGTCACCGTGCGGACGCTTCGTGGCTTCATGCGGTAAGTACTGATCTTGGTCGGTCCTATGCCAAAAGATAGAATTTTCGTTTATCCACAGTATAGTCGGATTCTCTTGCAGATGAATTCTATAATTTTTATACAAAAATATTCTGAAAAAAAAGCTCAATTCATTCGGCATGACATTCGTGATTGTCGTAAAACCTCCGGAAAAGTTTAGAAAGCTTTAAGAAATTTTCAAAATGTTTTTTAAAAAACAAATTTACAAACGACTAGGCTCTTCTTTGTCATTTGTATCTTTCTTTAAATACTTAACGAATATTTTTGAGGTGACAAATGGTCGTAAAACATCGTATACCTGTCGAAAACAGTCGTATATTCAATGTAATTATTCAAAAAAAATTTGCCTTCATTTGTTATATTCCGGAAAGTATCTTAAATATCCATATACAGTCGTTAACATGTTCCTGTAACTTCGTATAATTTGGACTCGGAAGTTGATAAAACTGGAGTCCGTAAAAGAATGCGGCTAAGTGGAACTAGTCTTAATGGGGTATAATTCCTAAAATTGTTGATGTAATGCAGTTAACATTTCTAAAAAATACAAATTTTTTTTTAAAGGAGTGTGTCAAGATCACATTTTTCAGGCCCAATTTTTCCCATGGGTGTACAGATTTTAATTTTTCTCATTACCATTCTAAAATTTCGCGCTCTCAATCTGTATATTTTCAACAATATCATATAAAAAAACCACCGATATTTTGTAAACTAATTGATCCTTTCCATAAACCAGTGCAGTAATCGCACCGAACTTTTTGCTTCCACATCCAAATTGGAGATTGTAAATTTCCTGTTTTCTTCCCTTGGATAGTATTTTGGGGACTTTATGTAATTGTTAGGTTAAAACAAAATCCATTTTCTGGAAAATCTGAGCAAACTCCTTTAAGTTGTAAGCCTGAACTGAATATTCTTAAGTTTGCCCCAATGTGAGTGAACTTGTATTGTTTCTGAAGAGTGCCACGTTAAAGGCAGAGGCTCGTCAGCAATGCGCGCGCACCAAATTTGTGCCACGAAATACAAAGCTCCATGCCTTTGCTATGGAGCTGCGTATTTCGTAGCACGCATTTGGCGCGTGCGCATTGCTGACGAGCCTGTGCTTTTTAAGGAAAACCACTGTTAAATTGTTTTGCATGCAGGTTTCACCCCCGATGTTAAGGTCTGGGAGGTTCTATTTACCAAGGACGGGGAGTTTTTGGAGGTGAAACGGATCATGGACTTGAAGGGACACAGGGCGAGCGTCTACTACTTCGCTTTCAATGTAGACTCCACAAGGTATGCAAAAGATGGAACTGTCCTACCACTCTTATTGTCACTATTTGTGTTTTATATACCTCCTACATTGATTCTCGTTCAGTGATTAGTTTAAAATAGATCACATGACATGGGGCAGTTCAACCATTTCCGATCCGAGCGCAAGGGAAAAAAGTGTTATTTTTTTACCTTTCACAGCGTAGTTCAAATGATAGTACATTTTTATGTACCATTCCCCTGTGCAAATTATATGGAATATACGGTAATGCGTGGGTGTTTTGCACCTATCAATTGTTTCCCCCCCCCCCCCCCCTCCCCCCCGCGCTACCCCACCCCCTAGGTGGGGGTTTGGTCACATTTTTCTTGGCCCATTAGCTGTGCATTTTTGCGCATGTTTTGCACCCGAGGGTGGGGATTTTTGTCGTCTAAATGTTGCCCCAGGGGTGGGGATTTTGTCACGCAAAAAGTGACAATCCCCACCTCTTAGGTGGGGTAGCCCGAGGGGGAGGGGTGGGGTGGGGGTGGGGGAAACAATTGATAGGCGCATTTGTTTGAAGCAATCAATGGTGTTCATGTTTACACGGACAACGTGTGCATTTATGGCGAGTGTACTTTTGCTCTCATTAAAACTCAATTTTTTCTTACAATTTACCAATCGTTAGACAAAAACAGTCAATGCCTGAGGTATTTTGTTCTCCAAAATGTTTCCTGTTTTTCCTCTTACAGAATGGCTGCTGTATCAAAAGACGCAACGTGGAAACTCTGGGACACAAATGGTACGTAGGCTTAAAGCGCATATAAACAGAAATTATTAATCTATTATTTCAACAACTCTGATCATGACTCAAGTGCAAATCAAGGCAGGTAATAGCTCTGTAAATTTCCCTCAATGTTATATGCTGATGCTAATATAAAAGGGTCGTTCCATGAAGTTGGGACACAGTGTGACATTTCTTCATTTCCACAAAATAGCCAATAAGCCGCATTCCTGAATGCGTGAGGGCGCTGTCAGGTGGCCCGAGCCCATCGCGTGTTATGTTCGAACCCAAAACGCGCTACGCGCGCACGCCTTCCAAATGTTTTAACTTTTAATGGAAATCAACATGCCCCAGGCCCGCGCTCCGCGTGCATGACTTTCCATGTACGGACGAATTATTCCCCTCATTTTCCACTGTCTGCTAGGGCCATTTTCCTGCAAATCACCTAGTTCGAGCGCCCTCACGTGTTCAGGAATATGTGCCATTATATGTGAGCAGCAAGTTATTATCAATATAATGATTTTGCACGATGTGGTTGCTTTGCCTGTTCTGTGAACATTTTTTAGTCTTCAGTCTTGATGGAATTTGCCAATTTTGAATTATTTGAAGAAAAAAATGATCACTCCGACCCTGAAAGTGATCTTGTTGAATGACATTAGCACACAGTTCTTGATCAAAACAATAATTTGTAATCTAAATTTGGAGGGTCCTAATTTGAATTTTCATGCGGTTCAAACAAATCTGTTGAAAAACAACAAATGTCACTGGTAATGTTTTTAATTTGTTATTCAACTGCTGGTATTTCTGAGTACTATTGACTGATGAAATTCGTAAGTCCAAAAACAACGGGTAAAAAGGTTTCTGATGTAACTTGGGACACTGTATCCCAACTTTTTGGAATGACCCAAAAGAAATTTAAAACGTTTGTTTTCTTGATGGCAGTCGAGTACAACAAAAATCAAGATCCCTATCTGCTATTCACTGGAAGCTACGACCACACGGGCCCCAGTATAATAACCTTGTCCCCAGATGCACACACTGTGGCCATTGCTGCAGGAACCAAGATATGGGTCTTCAACACAACCTCTGGGGACAAGGAAGAGACATTCGAGGATGTTCACACAGGTCAGACAATTCTTCTCATTTTCATCTTTTACTCCATCTTCTTGCAACAGTGCCCCTTTAACACACTCTCCTACTCGTGCGTACCGAGGCCTTGTTGAAACCGGCCCCATTTCAAGCGACAAATCTTGTCACCTCTCTGGACCAATCAGGACGCTTGGCAGTGCATGGCAGGCATTCATATAAAACGCACGCAGATTTTAAACACTGCATGCAGTTTGATACATGTACTCGGTAATGCTGGCCGTGTCCGCGTCGGCGATTAGCTGCTATTTAATCCATTTTAATCCATTTTAATTGTTGGGATGCAATACGTATTAGGAATACCGTGCGTTCGGTTGCGTTCAACGTTTTCGGTATGCAATACCGGCGTACGTATTGTGCTATTGAACGCGCCCCTGGTCTTAACTTTTGGCCAATCACATTTGTTTTATTTTACCAAAAATAATCCTGGTGTCAACTGGTTAAAATCAAACTACAAATTTTTAAAGTTTTCCCTCCCCACACTCTAACAGAACCTATTAACAAACTGGGATTTGATCCAAGTAACAAGTTCTTGGCATCCTGTGGAGACCGCCATATTCGAGTGTTTCATAACGTGGTGGGTTACCGGTCAAACATCGCCAGTATGGAGAAGAAGATTAAATTAACGTCGACGACAAAATCTCAGAAGGAACGTCTTCAAAGCCAGGTCACGCAAATGAGGTGGGACTTGGTATTTACTGTAGCAAAACTTGAAACTTGGAGATAATAATTTATGAAACAAGGGGGCTTTTCCGAATCTCGACTTCGTCTTCGGCTCCGTATCAATGTGGTTTACATGGAGACCGAGCCTAAGCCCGAGCCCAAGTAGAGATTTGGAAAAAGACCAAAGTGTCTTTTTGACTCTCTTTGTAAATACACTCAACCAAAAAAGTTCCGTCACCAGTAAGACATTTGTAGATATTTATTATGAAATTGGATTTAATGTAGGAAAATAATATATCAAATTTTAGCTGAACATATCACTCAAAGGAATAGAGCTCAACGGAGTCCATGATGGCAAGCTTCACGGAACAGGAATGCAACAAAGGAGTGTGGGGTCAGAATGTAAAACAACGATGTCAACTTTATTGCACTCAAGCAAGGGGAGTTGCAGTTCAGTATTTTGCTTCCACCATACCTAATGCAATGGCACGATTCAGATTGGACAATTTAACCATTTTGATTTGGATGTTTTTGACAAGACATTGATAAATCTAAACTCACTTAAAAACTTCCTAATTGTCTACACACAAATTGCCCAAATCACAAGTTGCATTGTTCTTTGGTGTTTTTCATTCTGACCCCACACTCCTTTGTTGCATTCCTGTTCAGTGAAGCTTGCCATCATGATCTCTCTTGAGCTCTATTCCTTTGAGGGATGTGTTCAGCTAAAATTTGATATATTATTTTCCTACATTAAATCCAATTTAATAATAAATATCTATAAATGTCTTACTGGCGACAGAACTTTTTGGTCGAGTAATATTTTTGCTATTGAAAATACTAACCTAAACCTTTAAAAGTAGTCTTGCGTCTAATCTTTCTACTATGACTGGCACCCGAAATTCTGCAGTTACAAGTTCACATACTATGCTGTTGTTGCTACGTGGTACATGCTGATGCCTCACAACCAACAATCTGGTTGCTTTATGCCTTTCTCTCCTACGGTGTTGATTCTGTACTTCACGCCTGCTGCATGCACCTGGTCACATTACATTGCAGCAAAAATTTAGTTTGGTCATCTGTATATATACTGAAATGCAAAAGAAACTTACCACCTTTTAAACCTTTAAATAGCAACAATAACACTGCGTGTAGTAATGTGTTAACTTATTTGTGGACAATAGTGTCCTCACTGTCGGACCAAACGGTGTCTGAAGTTCACTTGAACCTTCAATGGTCACTTCATGGCACAGCTGTTGAACAGCTGTTTTTACTGTCGGTGATTAGCCAAGGAGTATGGGATGATTGTAATGAGCTGCACGTGATGTCTTGAAGTTGGCTTTAAAAAGGCCAGTGCAAAATGGGCATTTCAAGCAACATGCCAAGACTGGTAGGCAGTATGCGCCGACAATGCACTGCCTGTATCCAAATCAATAGTGGCCACACACGCTATTGAAAGGGAACTGACATCACACCCTCTTCTGTTCTTTACTGTAGAACAAACTGATGAGATGGTGTATCTTGGTCAAAAACTTGACGTGTAATCAATAAAATACCAATGTTTCAATTAGCAATTGTTGGTTTGTTTTATTTTGAACTGTTACAATTTCATTACATTTTAAACAAGTGGTAAGTTTCTTTTGCGTTTCAGTATATATATACTATAAATTGTGCACAAATTCACAAAAACCAGTATGCTTTAAATAGCAGCCAATCGTCGACGCGGACAACGGCCAGCATTACCGAGTACATGTATCACATGCATGCACGGTGTTTACAATCTGCGCGCGTTTACATTTGAATGCCTGCAATCTTGCTACAATGCACTGCAAGCGTCCTGATTGGTCCAGCAAACTGGTTTTGTGCATGTGAAACATGCAAAAGACTAATTTGTTTCTCTTCTACACACAGGGAATGCTTAGCGGAAATTCTTGGCGAGAAGCCAAAGGGATAGACGGCTTTCACACCCAGAATCAAGATCCCGGGAAAATGGACGCATTCCACAGTATGCAATATGGCCCAAGGTATATCAGAAAAGGGGAGGAATTATATCACATAATATGAATGGAGTGCTGCCTGATATGACATAATTATGGTACAGTCAAACCTGCTAGAGAGGCCACCTGCCTAAAGAGGCCACCTGGCTACAGTGGCCACCTGTCTAAAGAGGCCACATTGGTTTGGTGCCGAATCAGTTTGTACTTAATCAAATGGAGGTAGAACCTATTGTGGCCCCTGTCTAACACGGCTAGTGGCCAGGGGCCAATTTCATAAAACATGTTACGCTTAATCAAAAATTTGGATTAAGCATAGCAGGAATATTCACCCAAGCAAGGGCGTATTTCATAAAGCTTGTTGTTCTAAGCGCGCAAAGAGTGCGCGCGCAACGCTGTCTGTTTTGTTCGAACGCGTTCATCGTCTGCTTTCATTCATAAATAAACGTCAATATTTTCAAATACCATCATCGGTTATGTTTCCATTTTGAGATGATTATCACTACCACAGAAGACCCTTGCCTGTCGCTGACTGGAATATTTCAACAACAGCTGAAAGTTGTGTATCTGTTGGAAAATGTGTCTTGAATTTTGCCGAGAATGGCGAAGAAAAAAGATGGCGTCACGTTAGCAAAAAATCGGTAGTTTAGCATGTCGTTTGGTTTGCTAGTGCTTAAACAGTTTTATGAAATGGAGAGAGTGCTGCTTAATCAAAAATCGGGTGCTAACATGTTTTATGAAATTGGGCCCAGGGCACTACAGGCCTTTTCCAAATCTCGGCTTCGTCTCCGGCTCCATATGGTTTACATGGAGCCGGAGCCTGAGCCTGAGCCCAAATCGAGATTTAGAAAAAAAGGCCTAGGAAAGATCTGTGTGTACAATCCTATGGCAGTTGAACCTGGCTACACACAGTAACTTGCTCCAAGCTATTTTTTGAAATTTTATGAGAAAATAAATAAATTTCAACTTTTTTAATGAGGAACCCTTTGATACACCTCGCTTTTAGCTGTTTCTACTACGGAGTAAGGCCTAAAGAAATCCCTTGCCCTAGCTGGGTTTTGAACCAAGACAATTTCTTGGGGTGGTGGTTTGTTAGCCAAATGTTGTTCTACTATGCTATCTTAAATCATTTTTATTTTGGTCTTTTAAGTATACTGAAACGCAAAAGAAACTTACCACCTTTTAAACCTTTAAATAGCAACAATAACACTGCGTGTAGTAATGTGTTAACTTATTTGTGGAAAATATTGTCCTCACTGTCAGACCAAACGGTGTTTGAAGGTCACTTGAACCTTCAATGGTCACTTCATGGCACAGCTGTTGAACAGCTGTTTTGACTGTCGGTGATTAGCCAAGGGGTATGGGATGATTGTAATGAGCTGCACGTGATGACTTGATGTTAGCTTTAAAAAGGCCAGTTCAAAATGGGCATTTCAAGCAACATGCCACGATTGTCGGGGATCAACGGCAACGTGCGCTGGGCATGCTGCAAGGCGGACTGAGCTACCGTGAGGTGGCACATCGTCTTGGCTGTTCACACCAGACGATATCGGCCCTGGTGGACAGAGAAACCCTCCACAACTCTGCAAATGACAGACCTCGATCAATAAAATGCCAATGTTTCAATTAGCAATTGTTAGTTTGTTTTATTTTAAACTGTTACAATTTCATTACATTTTAAACAAGTGGTAAGTTTTTTTTGTGTTTCAGTATATTTAAAGTCCAAGTTTAATGCTAAATCTGTGGCATTGCTTAAGCATTATTTTGTGCGTCAAAGACAACCAATAAATGATGCCCTTGGTGGCAAAAATTTGAAGGTACACGTTACGTCACTAATTTCTTATTGTAATTTGACCCGTTTATGGAGTGTAGCATTAGTCGAAAGAAATAACCTCAGATGCACATTGAAACGAGAAACTACTAAATTTTCTACTTTGTCTAACTTTGACTTCGTTCGACGATGATTCGAAGAAGAGTTTTCCTGATGTGAACGCATGCCTCTTCATTCGACGTCGATTAGAAGCGCTTCATTCGATAAAGCAAATAGCTTTATTCGACGAAGAAATCGCTTCATTCAATGAAGCAAATTTCAAATGAGACCGCTCCCTTCGTTCGAAGAAGCAATTTGGCAGGCCTGGTTGCACAAGCGTCTTGTGTGTCAAGCGCCCAGCAAGCGTCGTTTTTGATGCGCCACTGGAAAACCACACAGCGTATCGAATAGACCGTATCGAATAGACACCATTTCGTAGGGCAGTTTCTTTGTTCCTTGAGGACATGCATGGTTGCACATAATGTGCTTCCATTGTTGAACGGTTTAAGTAACAAAAGGTGCCCCAAGAAATGGCGGCTATTCGATACGGTCTATAGACTGTATCGAATAGCCGCCATTTCGTGGGGCAGTTTCTTTGTTCCTTGAGGACATGCATGGTTGCACATAATGTGCTTCCATTGTTGAACGGTTTAAGTAACAAAAGGTGCCGTGCCCCACGAAATGGCGGCTATTCGATACGGTCTATACTGCCTCTACTTCCCTCCACGCGGAACTCTTTTTTGTTCTTTTGTGTCCCGTGTCCGGTGTCCCAATTACTTTACTACCTTCAAGTAAGGATCGCGTCCGATCACTGCCTTCAGTTAAGGCTCCCCCACAAAGGGAATTGCATTCGTCACATCCGACAATGGATGCATCACTGCCTTCAGTCAATGCACCCATACAAAGGGAACTACATTGGCCATATCCAACAATGGATGAAAAACCTTCAGTATGGGGTCCTGCAAAAATGGAATTGTACTGCTTGCATCCAACAATGGATGCCCCAGTACCAGTGGTCATGGCTCTCGGACTAAGGGAACTGCATTCTAGAGTAGGTGCATTCAGGGGCGTGGGTTGCGGGAAAGGAGGGGGAGGAGTGCATCACGGAGTTCCGTTTTGCAATTATTGTTTTTGGTCATGATACCTGCTCGGGACGGATCTCTGCTGTTGTCAAACACGAAGGCTTGAAACATATGCCAAATTGAAGAAAAGGCAAACCAGTTCTGTTTCAACTAAACTGACCAAAATGGGGAATATTTCAAGACTGTTCCACTTTAGGACAAAGTGTTTTCACCATAGCAGCAATGAAATGCGAGCTTTCTAATTCAACTTAGAAGTCGATAGTTATTCGAATATCTATGTTAATTGATCCCATTCCTGTAATTGGTGGTCCTTCCGCTGTTGGATGTGGTGAATAAATAAATAAATAAATAAATAGCCCTTACAATGCAAAAGCTCAAGAATGGCACTTCAGGCAGAGTGGCGCATCCTGCCTCAGCGGCTGTTACAGAGGCTAGTGCAATCGGCCTTGCCACGTAAGAGAGGTAGTCCCACACATTACTGACCGATAAAATGTTACATCTGTAACCCTCTTGATCTTTTAGTCAGCTATACAGGGTGTCCCAGAAAAAAACAGTTAGGAAAGTCGTGATTGTGGGGAAACCAAATATCACAACCATGTAAAATCGGTTTTGCTAGATGTGCCAGAGCATAAGCTTCATTTTCATACCAATTTCATGTAGGTACAGTTCCGGATGGCTGCACAATTATTGTTTGACTGAGGTGAGGTAAAAAGACAATTGCCGCATGTTTCAATGATACTTTTGAAGGGACACGGCGACCAGGGAACGAAGGGCAAAAGCATTTCTGACTGCTGCAAGGCTTCCAAGTTGTGCATATTCAGTCACCACAAATGACATTTGCTGATGAGTTAACTGCACCATGTTGTGAAATGACCAGCAGAGAGCCCATGGCAAATTGTGTATGCCTGTGCTTATGTAATCAGTCAAAAAGCCCATTCTGCAGAGGATTATGCAATGAAATTCACAATCAGAAAACATGCGGCAATTGTCATTTCACCGCACCTCAGTTAAACAATGATTGTGCAGCCATCCGGAACTGGATTAACTTGCAATTGGTATGAAGTTATAGCTTATGCTCTGGTGCATCTGGCAAAACCAAATTTTTATGGCTATGGTATTTGTTTTCCCCACAATCACGATTTTTCTAACTGTTCCGTTTTCTTCTGGGACACCCTGTAGAGTAGGCCTATAATTTCCGTTACTTTTGGAACCGCGTATAGCCGAGTTTTTGTTTGACCCCAAGAACATACTAAATGTAGGCCTAGAGCTTTTCAATGATGAATTGATAGAAATGTTTTTCTTTATCAGTTGTCGCTATAGAAACGGTAGCACAATGGTGTCTGACCGATTTTACCGTAACCTTGAAAATGCAAGTTCGATTTCCTTTCACTATTTTGTTCCCATTCAGACTACAAAAAAAAACAACCTTTTGTATCGGTCAGAAATAGGCATTCCGTGTTTGCGAGCTCCACCCAGTCGGGCGTGTGACTCAACCCCAGCTAGCCCGAACCGAAGCGGCATTTTACCTTGGTTAACACCGGTTCTTTGCATCGTTTGGCTCCGCTGCATTGTGACGCACGACGGCGTACAAAACAGTATTATTTCTGCATTACAAAAGACGTGATCTATTCATATATTCCATGAGAGTTTGTGCGTTCAACTGGTGGTTACTTCATAAAACATATTGCTTCAGCAGTGTTTAGCAGAGAGAAATCACAAACTGATTGAGTTTTTAAGAAGCTTTTTGATTCGCAATGGCGGCGCACGGAGGATTTTTAGCAATATTTCTAGCGACTGTTACCTTATTTGTGTTGTTTCGGCATACGGACTCTTGGCCCAACGGAGCCCCGGTACAAGCTTGCGGGGATCTAACGCCTCGACACGGATCTAATAATCCCCGTACTGATCCCAGTGGGTACAGGGTGCAAGTGCAGGGTGGTATAACGACATACACACCGGGAGAACAAATGAATAGTAAGTAAAAAATATATCTTCTATTCTTGATCTTCCCCTCCCCCCATTGCGTTGAATTAGGGATGAGTTGGCTGAATTGGTTGGTTGCGAAATGATGTTGGTACAAAATGACCTATAATAATACATCTACATTTCTAACATTTTCGTCAGGAGAAATCTTTCCGTCTGAAATTGTCTTAAAGAAAATTAGATCACACGGTTTTCAAAAGCCTTATACTTTGGCCAACTGGGATTCTTCATTTAAAACGGGTTTGCAATGTTGGTCAGGATCGTCATGGGAACGGCAGCCATTTTGTATCCCAGCATTATGACAAAATCGATGAAGAAATGTGAATTTAAGATCAGTGTATAACATCGAGACTGGCTAATTTTCTTAAATCTTTTTTATCACTCATAAATTTGGGTTTAATTTCCTATAAAATCCACACTTACTGATGTTTTATTTTCCATGATAGAAATGACCTCTCAATTCTTGCCGAATAAATATTTCCATATGCGGCCGTGCGTATCCAAATGGAGTGTCATAATTTGAAAAAGCATCCGTCACTTTTCAGATACGCATTTAGAAGTTGACTATGAATCGCTATTTTGTCAATTTTTGCCCCTATACATTGAGACAAAAACAAGCATAAATTCCAAGAATATCCACATTTCTCTTTTGGTATCTGTACTTTGATGCATGCGGAGTAATGTAATGAACAATAATCGGACGTGACGGGCTGACAACTATGTTTACCGTTCCATTAATTCAAACCTTTCGGGCGGCCAAGGCAAAATTTAAATTTCGCCAACGAGGCCATTAATTGTGAAGAGACGCGAGGGAATGTCTTTTTTTTTTCTCTTCGTAACCGAGTGACACAATACGCCTTTCCATGATTCTTTCTAGAGTTGAGGAGGGTGTTGGTTATTTTGTTTACATCCTACAAATTTGTGTATGGACAAAGTAGATTCGTGTCGAGTCCCTTTTCAAGTCATGTCAAGTATTTTTTCGAATGGTGTCAGTTTGTAAAAACCAAAATCTTGTGAGCTACAAAGTGTACTCGAACATGGGTTCGTGATGCAAGCGATGAAATATTTCGATAAATGATTTTATCCTTTCTTAAAATATAAAATATAATTTTTGTTTTAGTTATTTTGATGAAATAACTTTTATTTGCCCTAAAGTATAATAATAAAGAAGAGTATATGTTGAGAAGTTGATCAGAAATGTTTTTCTTTAATATAACTCATCAAGTATCGGTAACTGCAGACTTGATGGGAAAACCCAAATTTGGGAGTGAGACAATTTTAAGATTTTGTGGGGAAACACTTTGAAAATGTTCAGCCTGTCTCATGTGTTTTGTACATAAGGTCTGAGGCCATGATAAACTTATCAATTCCTTCCATAAAGAAGGCTACAATATAAATACCACACACGTTCGCCACTAATTATTCCTAATATGACATAATGCCCCAGAAAGAGTCGATTTGTTGAGGAAACATTTTTTTTGAGGCATGATAAATGTATTTGTACGAAAATATTTATATAGGCTTATGGTTCCTGATTGCCAAACGTATAGCCTACCCCATTGCCATGGAAAGACACGAATACGTTGTAAGCATGCGGTGTCAAAGTGAAGTGTCTGAAACGATCATTCAAGTTTTGGAAAATAATTTTGTATTGGGACAAAGGTCGTGGCTATAAAATTCGTGGCTAAAATCGCATGGTGGGAGGTCCGCTTTAAGCGGGCCTCCCACTGTGCGATTTTAGCCACGAATTTCCTACGATTGTGTGTAGAGTCTATAGACAGTCTCTGGTAATCGTACCAATTCGTAGGAAATTCGTGGCAAAAAATCGCACAGTGGGAGGCCCACTTTACATCACCTGTCGCCTTACGAAATCGTTGTGTAACGTATGTTTTAAAAATAAATTATGAAAGCAATACTAAACAATTAGTTAATGAGTATACACATGTACACTCTAAGATTTAGTGCAGAAAATGAAACAAGTTTTGGCTACTGGTGGCTAGTCTGGCATTGACCCAAAACAACTAAACTTCTGTACTAGTAGAGATGTCGATCTCATGCGGTACTTAATTGTCCCAAGCTCTTGCGGTACTTGTTTAGGTAGCGCGGTGCCACGGTTCAAGTTGAAAAACACATTCAGTGGAGTTGCCGTGAATTTCGTCACATTTCTTGCTTTTAAAGGACGTGTGAAATAGGGTTTTTATTACATAAAATATTAGTAGAGGATGTGTTTTACACATTTCGGTCAATTTCAGAGAATTTGATAGTTGCGTTTTGGTGTAATTGCACGTTTTCTATTTTTATGTTAATGAGAATTTCCATATTCATGAGCAAAGCCGTGATGTCATCTCAGGAAAAACAGAGGAATTCTCCATAGACTTGTGTACAAAAGTTAATGTCATTTTCAGTGGCTTCTTGATATCATGAACTATATAAGTTTACTGAGTTTGTTTAGTATGTCATTTGCAACAACCCTAACAAGTTTGTTTGGGTCAAAAATGGATCAGTGGGCTACTGCTACTGTTTGAAATGTAATGTTCTTTCTTTGTTTTTCCACTGTGGGTTCCCTCCATGACCAGCAACAAACAGCGCCCTCGCCTGACAAGACATTTTTGAAGTAGAGAAAATGTCACTTCTTTCTGAAATGAAAACAAATTTGAGTTTGCCCCTTTGTCTGCAACACTTTGATCTTTTGATTTCTGTATAAAAACAGCTGGGTGATAATTTCCACCTCACAAAACCTTTAACATTTTTTAATACTCAAGTCTATACCAATTTTATTCAACGATACCCGAAATCACAGAAATATCAGGGCAAAATGTTAAGTCACTGCATCGACAAGTTTTAAAACTTAGTTTTCACGGGTTGTTTACATGCGCGCAATTCTGTTGGGCCATAGGATTAGGAAAGCATGTATGTGAACAAACTGTGACGTGCTTGTTTCAGGTCCATTGGCGAGTATGACTTGAACATTATTATGCATTATAGAAATTACATGTTCTGTTACCGTCTAGTAATTCCCTGTTGCGTTATATCAGTAGACCAAACGTTTACGCTTGAGCAAAGCTTCCTGTTATGAGCATTACACAAACATTTGTCAAAGTGGTAAACATAATTCGAGAACGCGTGGTTATCAGACGATTTGAGGCGCGCAATATTATCGTCTGCAGCCTTCTTGCGCATTGTTCGTCTGCCGCAACCAAATCTGTAAACAAATTCAGAAATCATCACCCGGTAATGCATGCGTTTTTGGTTTGGTTATATCACTGCCACAGAAAATTCTTGCCCACTGTTGAATGAGTCTGGATCCGAATTAGTGGCTTTGGCTGTGGATGTGGCTGTTGCTATGCTGTTGCTACGAGTGGACAATGGTAGTCATTAGCAACAGCACAGCCACAGCCAAAGCCACTAATTCGATACAGCCCGAGTTACTCCTAAATGTGCATGGTTTCGTGACGACAAAATGGCGCCAAGTTAGCACAAAAACGTGGTGATTATAATAGCACGCTATTTGGCTGGCTAAATGCTTTAGCAGAAAACAAGTTTACGAAATGACAACGCCCTTTTTTTTAGCGCGCCATTACAGCAGAAAACCTGTGCTTACGGTTTTTATATAACATTGGGCCTTGGTCGCACTATCACTAATATGAATTACAATAGATAATCTATAGTTTTGAGTCGGACAGACTAAGTTTCTACTTTGAGCACAAAGACTGCCTTTGCGCGGGAACTAAAATACGAGCTTTAGGGCAAAACATGTCAAGGTGATTTCTAGGCCTATACAAAAAAATCTTAACAATTAAGTTGACCAATTTTCGTACTAGTATGTTCCATTTTCTAAAATTTCACAATTTTCGACACTTTTTCTCAACCTTCAGGGTAGAAGTGCGGCATTGCAAAAACCTTTTATGGAAAAATGCTGGGAAAAAATTATGATGAATTTGTATGAAAATAACACTTGTTGACAATGATCGGAATGTCAAATGGTATAAAGCTATACTCACTCACTCACGCGTGGGCGAGTCTAAAGCGCGGCACCTCAATACCTATGGAAAACCCCGCTGGGCTATTTCCAATACAACGGCAGCTGCCAACCATGTTGATATTATGCACAAAGTGCATGTTTTGACAATACGTGTCGTGCAGAGATAATAATGGTTTCTGGCTTTGTAATAACACTTGACTCACTCTTTTGGTCATGTTTAGCGATAGTTTGTCTGATATTCCACCAAATTTGTACATTTTTAATGCGCTGGCGGGTTTGAGGCATGTTTGGCATGAATTTTAAAAAGTGGGACATTATACTTTCGTTCCCAAAAGACGGCAAACTTTGAAAGGCAGCCACTGAAAGCAAAATGGCGACATTTAAATGCGTAACGCAGGATTGCGCAGTGTGACTGCGCAACAAAAATAATTATGCTTGCGCTGATTGGCCGAAAGTGAAACCAGGGCTGCGTTCCAAACACGCGAACATTGCAAACGTTTGCATCGTTCGCCAACAACTGGTACCCGACTTTTCATAGACTAGTGCACAAAAGCACTGTAACCAGTGGCGAACGTTGGCAACGTTCGCGTGTTTGGAACGCAGCCCTGGCGAAATGGTTCGCCACCGCCACCGTGACACGACGAACATTTTGTCCAAGTAAATCATTTGCAGTTACCCAAAATTTTACTTCACGAGTTGACAAGAAAAGCCCGACTAAAAGTGTTGATGTCAATGGTAACAAACACCACATGATTTTTCCAGTGTATGAAATTGTACCTTTGCGGGAGAAATTGCCAACTGAAGGTGCTTTTTCCTTAATGAAACAGAATCTCACATTTACTTATAAGTAAGAAATTGAACATAGCAACTTTGTAAATAACATTTTTTTATAATTTTTGAATTTTAGTAATGGCATGGCAGTAATTGAAAAAGTTGTACGCAAAACTCTCAGTTGCTCAATTTTCGGACAAAATGGCGGCGCCCATATTATATACAAGACATCGCTATGAGTTTGTATTAAAAGAATATAGAAAACGTCACAAAACACTGTGGCGACTGCCGTTTTTGTATAGGCCTATAAGTTGTCCTTTTACCGAATCTCAAAAATGTTCAAATGGACGTCTTGTTAGGCCCTATTTGCGTTTCAGACTGGTATTCTCGCATAACATCGACTGCCTAAACCTTCAATGTACAGAAATGAACACGCCACTAGTAACGTATAGTACTATGCAAAATACGCATAGACGTCTAGACCTACGGCAACGTAATTGAACGTTAATTGCCAACAATAGAAGCCAATTAACATTCATGCTAGCATATGCTTACTCTGCAATTAACTCGTGGTCGATATTGGCGTCTATTTTTTTAACGAACCAAAGATATAAATTTCACAATATTCTGGCGCCATACGTCTGGGTAACGGTTGTCTCAATACCATGACATCAACGTACGTGTTACTATAGGCCTATATAATTAATACGCCATTGTCAGTGAGGTGATCTAGAAATCCTACCTATCGATCGTAAATATGTGTCATTGTTAGTTGGCTTTTAAAACCAGTTGACGCTGGAGGACGTGTAAACACGTTCTGTTATGTCAATGTATAGGCCTAGTCACAGGGATGGTTGATGAGTTAAAACGTCAGCTTTGCCGCTGTCTTCCACAGTTAACGTGTAAACACGACCAACGACCATTGTCCGATCCACTATTCATTTGTACCTACATATACCGTACTTTTGAACATGCACTTGACGGCCGTGGACGGCCTGTGTCGTCAGTGTAGCAAATCTCGCCCCGTGGCCGCGGCGGCCGCCTCGAGTGTTGCAAAGTATGATCTTTTGGGGAGAAGATTCATACAATGAACGTAGAAATGACTGTCAAGAATCAGTATTTGTGGTGCTTGACATGTCTTAACTTTTGGACAATCACATTTGTCTTTTAACAAATTGTCGGCCTATTTTTGCCAAAAATAATCCCGGCGTCAACTGGTTAAGAAAGTGCATGTGTTTAGCAGAAAATACCGCAATACATATAATGCAAATGACATAAGATTTTAGATGGTAAACTAATTTTATTAAGCACATTATTATTTTTGCGTCTGCTAAGCAGTTTTAAAGCGTGTCCAGATCACATTTTTGAACCCCCCATTTTCCCAATGGGTGTTGAGATTTTGATACCAAATTATTTGTCATTTATCATTACCATTCTGAAATGTCGCGTTCTCAATACATATATTTTCAAGGATATCGTTTTGTAAAATAATTTATCTGGTTTCATAAAGCAGTGCATGAACGGTAATTAGGCCTACACCAACCTTTTTGTTTCCACATCCAAATTGGAGATTGCAAATTTCCTGTTTTCATCACATGGATAGTATTTTAGGGAGTTATTTTACCTAAATCTGCAGGTTAAAACGAAATCCATTTTCTGAAAAAAAATCTTAACACGTACACGCCCCTTTTAGCAGCTTCATGACTTGAAATCGGGTCCCGATCGCAACAAGTAGGCGTTTTAAAGGCATTTAATGGGTGCACGCCACAAAATCTTGTTTTTTACATCAGGAAGTTGAGAGCTGAATGAGTGTGGTCTGGAGTAAAAAAAAAAATGCCCGTCATAGACTGCCGAAGTGAATACGTCATCTTTTGTTAGTTTCCTAGGCAATGGCTCTTCACTAAAAATCGCTGAACCGTGTCCCTGTGCTTTTGCAATGATACTTTTTCCGACGGCCATGATGTTTAGAGCCAATTACCATGGCAATACGTACATACTGGAAGTATTGTGGACAAAAAGTGGCCCTAATTTGCCAACTAGCGTAAAAGTGTAAATAGCGGGGAAAGGTGATGGGCTACCCCCGTAAAATTTAAAAGAATTGAAAAGATGATACTTCACTGAGTGTTTTAATTTTTGTCTCGAGATGTTGTAAGACTTTCAAGTAGCTTATAACGATTTCTGAATATTGGGCATTTTTAGCATTCAGTTGTTTCCTCCTATGGGCGCCGATTTAGTGAATTAACTTGCACCCTTAGAGCGCCACCAAGAGTTTTTGAACTTTTTGTGGATGAGGGCATTTTTTGCGAGCGTTTCATTCAGAGTAGGGATGTTTAGATGCACGTAAAACGCGAACGTGAAATGCTTTGAACACTTGTCATTATCCTGAGGAGATCTTAGAACAAAAACCTACATCTTTGACTTTCGTGGCGAGAAAAACATGATAAAACTTTTGATGTGACCATTGCAAGGTTCGAGCCCGAGTTCTGAGACCTCCTCATGAGCCTGGAGGTCATGGAGGTGACCGGTGCTGAAAGAAATTCGCCTTTCACGTTCGCGTTTGACGTGCATCTAAACCTCCTATATTGTCGACACCGTATTTTATCGCACACACAACTGCATTGGTCACTAGGTGATTGTAATGTTCTCCTTTTCGTTCTCAAGGCATCGTAGAATTGGATGACAAACAAGGCTGTCAATTTTCACACAAACCTGTAAAAAGTTTTATCTTGCAAATAATACATAGGGCCTTTAACTTAAGTGGGTTTCGTTTAACTGTTTGGCAAACGGTAACCTTTTTCAGTTAAAAGTTGAACAGTTAATAAAATGGGAACATCAGCATTACATTACTTAAGAATGTGTTGATAAACTGCCTTGTAAATTTCAGCCACATGGAGCAAGTTCGGGCGAGCGACTATAGCTCACTATAGTCGACTGGAGTCCCTCGAACAACGGAAATTATCGATCATTTGAGAGACTCTATAGTCGACTATAGTGAACTATAGTCACCTGCCCGAACTTGCTCGATAGTAATACTTATGAAAACCTGAGAAAACCATGCATGGTTTTTGTGTATTCATGAATGAATGGTAAAAAGATTGTCTGCAGACAACCGTTTTAAAAACCGCCTTCAGTTGACAAATTCTCCCACAAAGGTACAATTTTACATGGGGGGAAAAAAAAGTCATGTGGTGTTTGTTACCAATGCTATCAACACGTTTAGTTGGAATTATCTTGTCAACTCGTGAAGTAAAATTTTGGTTAAACTGCAAATGATAAATGGGGCTTAAAGGTAGTACACATGAATGGTATCTCGAAGAATCAGAAATGTTCACAGATTTACACAAAACTTGCACGATATAATCTGATGACGGCAGAAAACCTCCCCTAAAATGGTTTTGTCTGAAGTGCTGTAGTCTTTGAGAAATAATTTTTCGTCCTGGACCACTTCGTTTAGAACCACTTCGCCGAAATGCCATTTCGTCCCCAAACCACTTAGTCAGAACACTACTTCGCCCAAAAGCCACTTCACACCAAAACAACCTCATGCACAGGGCGTAGTGATTCAGGATGAAGTGCATGGTCTTGGGGCGAAATTACTGCAAACCCTTTATTGACCGTTTTCTCAAAAGTTAGACGAAGTACGGAGCTGGTTTTTGCTCAGGTTGGTTTTTATCATGAATAATAATTTTAATATGAACAGTTTACCAATCATGCATCTTTAATTGGCAAAATTTGGAAATGGTATTTCAATTTTTTTCGCAGTTAAACAGTTTAATTTAGCGAGATTTCATTGTAGATCTACTTTTTGATCTGTCCCTCTAGTCCAAGTTACTGGCAGTCAGCCTTTACGAGGAATCCTTCTCCAAGTGCGGCGAGTCGACACGAATGCCCCCGTCGGAGAATGGGACATACCGGGCGACGTGGTTAACTACCACCGGATCGGATGTAACGGCATTCGCAATTCGATCACGCATGTTAACAGAAACGACAAGAATTTACCGGTTACATTCAGATGGATCCCGCCCATTACAACGGTTGGAAGAGTTCAAATTGTGTAAGTATACGTACTCTTCACAAAAAAAAGAAATGCAGTTTTCTTATTAACCCTAACTCCCTATGGCGTAAGTAAAATATTGATTTTGGAGGATTAAGGAGTGTTGGGGTTAAAAATGTCTGATCAGAACAGAAGTTTGTTGAATACAGTCAACTTGTGGCTAGTAAACATGGCACTGATAGACCATATCGCCAATAGTGTTTCACTAACAGAGGGTGCCCTTCTGCAAAGCACTATGGGATTTATCAAGGGGCAAACTATCGATGGTTTGACCCTAGTGATAAATCCCATAGGGGTAATTCCCAAAATTAGGGGGCTAAAACATTGGGTCTCCCAGTTATGTACGACACCAATTTCTTGAATATTTTGTTCTGTGATTATACTGACAAATATTTGAAACAAAAGACCAGGTCGGAACTATGCATTCCGTCCCTCACGCATGTGAGGGATGGAAATCAAGAGACAAATGCCTTTCCTTAGTCAATACAACAAATGAAAACTAAAGTTTACCTGCTACTGATGTTAGTAATGCCAGTAAAACTAAATGTATGCTAATTGGCTCAAAGAAAAAGATAAGCGCGCATGAGCTCAAAGTACACATTAATAATGATCAAGTGCATAACGTTAAATCGTTTAAATGCTTGGGTGTTATTATTGACGAAACCTTAAGTTGGAACCAGCATGTCGAATATGTAAAGAAGACAGTTTTCTCGAAATTAGCTATGTTAAAAAGAATTCGGGACTGTGTAACTCAAAAGCACATGAACACCCTTATGTTAAGTTTAGTAATGCCTAGTCTAGATTATTGTTGCACACTATGGGGTGACCGTTACGCAACTCATAACACTGTCTTGAACAAATGCCTCAAACGTGCAGCCAGAATAATACTTAAATGCGATTTCCTAACGCCGTCAGCTGACATGTTTAAAAAGCTCGACTGGCTTGCCTATCCAGAGAGAGTTAAATACAAGAAAGCTATATTTGTCTTTAAAAGCATAAATTCCTTGGCCCCGCAGTATATGGCAAGTCTATTTACACCTTACGTACAAACTCGAGAAACTCGTCAATCTGCCGAAAAAACACTGAAAATTCCCTTTGCACGAAAGGGGTCTTACGCCTCGAGTTTTGCTGTAACTGGCGCCGCAATTTGGAACAGCCTTAGTGCACACCTTAGAACTATGTCTTCTTTGAGCTCATTCAAATCGGCACTTCGCCAAACATACACATAATATTCACATGATCAACTTTAAGTGAGAAATGCTAATTGACGGAGTCGTATGACTTGGTTGCCATAAAATTTAACTTTAATTTTGGAGCCGGAGGGGAATTTTCCCGTTTGTTTTTATTTGTTCTCCTTAAAAAGTTTTTTGGCGGGTTTTTCGCCCTTCCTGTAATTAGCGTAAATGTTAGTGTCACGTGCATGTATAATAAATACTTGTGATTATTGTTTGTATTATGTTGTAGTTGTTGTACAAAAAGTATCTTATTCCAGTTTGTTTGTGATTGTGAAGTAGTTCAATTTAGTATATTTGTTTTATGTGTGTTTGCAGGGCCCCAATGGAAACCAGTTTTTGTAAACTGTTTGGGCACACCCTGGGTAAATAAAATAAAATACACACACCCAGTTTATCACATAATGAAATTGACTTTACAGTTTTATGCAGAGGTTGTTTTTATGCGTGAGGAACGGACAATCAATAAAATTGACAAAAACTACAATTTTTTACATGCATTTTCAACTATTTCTTGAAAATGTCATGGCACAGTGTGCCCAGCCAAATTTATTCTGTAAATTTTTGTAATATAATTGTGGACATTTCTTTACTGTTAAAGGTATTATTT
Source organism: Henricia sp. BOLD:AAB3569 (assembly GCA_037783545.1). Classification (NCBI taxonomy): domain Eukaryota; kingdom Metazoa; phylum Echinodermata; class Asteroidea; order Spinulosida; family Echinasteridae; genus Henricia; species Henricia sp. BOLD:AAB3569. Next base: position 4,001,226 of record JBBELK010000147.1, on the reverse strand, counting down.
TTTTGGATTAATTTAAGAAATTTTGAAATTTTCATCCAGTGTTTACCAGTTTTGGATCACGCTCTTCATGGGTTTTAAAAGTCTTCTGAAGCATTAATGCATCTATGTACATTGTAGCTGAAATTTCTGCAGCCTACTGTAGTTTATCAATATTTTTATTTAGATATATATCATTTTGCAAATGATACATTGGGCCTTCAAGCAAAGATATTGTTTTGTGAAATGATAATGTTCTGTTTAGTTCACTGCTAAAACGTGTGCTTGCGGGTTTTATGAAATTTACCCCAGAATTGTGACAGTGCACGTAACATGCTTTATCTCATCGCACTTTTGACCCGTTTTCTCTTTCAGAATGACAGTCGTGCGGAGCTACGGCACGTACTGGGTAGGCCTGACATCCCCCCAACTGAGTCCTGTGAGCAGTAAGTATCCATATTTTACACCTTTACTCCTTTAGTGGTATTCCTATTGGATTTCTTTGGGGGGTTAAACTACCGTGGTTGCGCAGTAGAATGGAACCATGGCAAAAATTTATACTTATAGGGACGGCCTAAAATGTAACACAAGTGTCCATCCCGGCTACAAGCGTATATTGGAAATTTGTACACAGGGCTTTTAGAAAGGCATGTTGTCACACTATTTGTAATCCTTTTTGGGCCTATGTTATCTCTTCAGAACAATTTAAACTTATTTCTTTTATTTTGAGACCAGACAAAGGTATTTCCTTGAAAATATGGTCTGTGTTGCCAAAAAGCCCCCTCTCCTGTGGAAAAACCCATGTTCGATTAGTCCCTGTGCGCATAAACTGCATGGGAACTGCATGCTCCCTAGAGAGTTGAAAAGGATTAAGGAATATTATTGAGCCCATTGAACATGGGTGATAATTTAAAGTGCATTGAGACTGCATGCGTGTGAAAGGTGCTGTATAAGAATGGAGCATTATTATGTATTGTGCCTAGCTGAAATGCCAAACCTACATATTTGCTCAACAATGTCAATGCATGACCCAGATTATATTATAAAATCCTTTTAGGCCACCAACATTTTTTTTGGCTGTGATCCACAGTGCTTTATGATCCAATTGCGCTCTGTTGCATTTGTGTACATGATTGATGGATAGATGTGCTTTTCAAATGCAAGTTCGACACCAGCAAAGAAAGTGATGCTGCATGAGCTTTAAGCTAGGCCGCATGAACTGATAATGAAGGAAGTTAAATAAATTTGTGTGCGCACAAGGGTGCCCTCATGTGAACGAAACTGGTATTATGACTCCGTTTTCTATGGTCAAAGAACCAGACTAAACAGGACGGTGGCTTCACACAGTTTCTTGAAAGCATGAACACAGTGTTTCATTGTTTTCTCTGATCATAGGCACTAAGCTGACTTGTACGTACAGGCTGGTTTTTATCATACACATCCTCCTTTTTCCTCATGAGTATAAATGTGGAGATAACGCTGCTCAGAGCAGTTTCCCAATCATGTAATCGGACTTTAAAGCAGGGTTGTAATGGCTCGGCCTCGAGACTCCGACTCGAGTCCCGATTTTCACTGACATGACTTGACTTGAGACTCGAACCTCAAATGACTTGACACTCGAACCTCAAATGACTTGACTTGACTTGAGACTCGAACCTCAAATGACTTTACTTGACTATAGGACTTGTACTTTTTTAGACTTGGGTCTGCCAAAAATGAAATTGTAAGCACTTTTTGTTATTTTCAGGGATGTGATTGTTCCGGTTTTTCCCGGAGCTTTCTTTTGTCTCATTGGTTTGTGACAAAGATTATTCTGGGAAACAAATCACATCCCTGTATTTTGAGGACCGAATTGTTTTTCAGAACTAAAGCTTTCTTTTAACATGGAGCATAATTGTTGGCTAGAAGACAACAAAATTACCCTACACGTATGCAAGTTTCAGGGTTTTCACTCATTTTAAAATCGGCTTGAACAAATACTATACTTGACTTGAACTGACTTGACCAATGCTTGACTTGACTTGACTTGGGACTCGGAGGCAGTTTGACTTGACTTGGGACTCAAAGGCAGCTTGACTTGACTTGACTTGGGACTCGAGGGCAGTTTGACTTGACTTGACTTTGGACTCGAAGGCAGTTTGACTTGACTTGGGACTCGAGGGCAGTTTGACTTGACTTGACTTGAGACTCAAGGGCAGTTTGACTTGACTTGTCTTGGGACTCGAGGGCAGTTTGACTTGACTTGTCTTGGGACTCGAGGGCAGTTTGACTTCAATTCAATTCACTTTATTTCCATACTGTGTACACATACATTTAAATGCATAATTTTACAGAGATTTAGAATAATGTACATGTATGGAGGGATCCCATAAAAAGCAAAGCTTGTCAAGTATGGGATCCCTTTATAAAGATACAATGAAGGGATTTAGTTTTCTATACTGGTATGAAAATAAGTTTAGGAAATGAGCGAAGGATTCATATTTAATCAAAATCAAAATGATATAGCCATACTAATGCAAAGGCATAAATCAGAAAAGAAAAAATGTAATGGAAACACAAACAGGTAAGTGCATGCATGATGTCCCTTTAACCGTTATATTTTGTTAAAAGGAAAGTTTTGTATTCTTTTTTGAAGGATGATAGTCTTTCTATTGATCTCAGTTTAGTATCGAGTGAATTCCATAACTTTGGACCATTGGATGTGATGAATTTATTTCCCAATGTCGTTCGAGTTTTTGGGATGTGAAAGACTTGACTTGTCTTGGGACTCGTGGGCAGTTTGACTTGACTTGTCTTGGGACTCGAGGGCAGTTTGACTTGACTTGGGACTTGAGGGCAGTTTGACTTGACCTGACTTGGGACTCGAGGGCAGCTTGACTTGACTTGACTTGGGACTTGAGGGCAGTTTGACTTGACCTGGCTCGGGACTCGAGGGCAGCTTGACTTGACTTGACCTGGGACTCGAGGGCAGCTTGACTTGACCTGGGACTCGAGGGCAGTTTGACTTGACTTGACTTGACTAGGGACTCGAGCACAGGGAGACTCCGGTCGTTACAACCCTGCTTCAATGGGCATGTAAATGGCGGGCGCAGCCACATAATATGCCTCAGTTAATTATAGACTGGTTTAAATTACAATGGGCTAAACCTGTGACTATAGACTGCCGAAGTGAATACGTCACCTTTTGTTGGTTGCCTAGGCAATTGGATCCAAACTAAAAATCACTCAACCGTGTCCCAGTGCTTTTCCAATGGTACTTTTCCCGACGGCCATGATCACTTCGTCACACTTCGCACGTCACATCACACTTCGGCTGTCTATAGGCCGAGACTGGCTATAAGTTGGATAGGCAGCAATAGACCTTTATCACGGTGCGGTCGTCTTCCTTATTCCCTAGTAAAATCAACGTAACAAAATCGAGGCTTGCAGAAAAATAGTTTGGCCGCGTGTTGAAATTGTTCATTGTGTGCATTACAATGACACACGCAAATAGCGCAATCTAGAAAACGCTCATTGCGGACAGTGATTTTCTCAAAACAACAAGATTACAAAGGTGCTATCACACGTTTGCACTGGTCGTGCCTGACACGTACCTGTACTATGGAGAACAAGACAAAGATGGATGCACCGTACCGTGATAAAGGTCAACTGACCAGGGCCCAATTTCATGGAACCCGTTAGCACAAAAGTTTGTTTAGCACAGAATTTCTTTGCTTTATTTTACAAAACTGGGTTGCCAGCCAAAATCGTATGTGATGTGTTTTTTTACTGATATTTTGTTCCTGTTCCTAAAAATACAATTTGACATACAATTGTGACCCATTTTACAGAGCAAAGAAATTCTGTGCTAAACAAATTTTTGTGCTAATTAACAGTAACGGGTTCCATGAAATTGGGCCCAGGAGCATGAGGATCGAGACCATTTTATTGCAATCTGCCCACACCAAGGGGCCTAGGTCACAATAGGGCGTTTGAGATGCTAACACCGGGTAACACCAACTTACACCGGAGCGTTCTTTTAGCCATCACGTGCTACACGAGTCTGCCCCGGTGGCAGCCACCACTACCCGAGCTCGCGGGCGGGTCTGTGGTGTAAAGCAAGGTGTAATGACCTCACCTAGTAACCGCGAGTAGTAAAACATGGTGGACAGTTTGGAATCGCGACGTGAGTACGAAGAAAAACACTTACAAAATAGGAGGGAATAGGGCAGTAAATACATTTTGCTGAATCAGTAGATGTCTGTGGGCATTGACGAAGTTTATTTCGGTACTTTAGGGCTACTATTTTTGAGTGGCGCCGGCTTCATTTTTCATCCCGAGTCAAACGATAACGGCGTTTATAAAGCACCACCCGGCAACAACCTTTGACCACGTGTTCCCAGAATTCAAAGCAAGACCCTGTGTCGTTCGTTTTGCATCTTCTGGGGGCTTCCCCCGGTGTAAACCCCCCGTTACCCGGTGTAAGCGTCTCGAACGCCCCTAGTATAAAGGCAATGAAAAAGTTCCCATCTTTTTATGCCTACCATGCATGTACATATACATCAAGTCATGACTAATGAAATGATTGAGCAAAAAATATCATATTACATTCATATTACCAGTTCCAACTGTCTTGTTGCCAAGGTTACTGATTTCTGGATATCGAACACATATGTGTCCTAGAGAAAAATCAATAGTTTCTCAGTTTGGTTGCGTTATCCAACACTGTCACTCCAATATTGCAATTAGCCAATAAATTTGTGAGCCTTTCGAGAGTCATCATTTGGCTCTTTTTAACCACTTGACGTCGGAGAACGTGCGAACATGCCAAGATTTCCCCATCGGTGTAGCGGAGGATTAGTAAACACGCGAAAGGAAATTTGTATTTTACTGCGTTAGACGTCTGCACTTGCAGTAATTTTCGAGGGAAATGGCTAAAACAGTTCATAACAAAGCTACACTCGACCAAAAAAGTTCTGTCACCAGTAAGACATTTATAGATATTTATTATTAATTTGGATTTAATGTAGGAAAATAATATATCAAATTTTAGCTGAACATATCCCTCAAAGGAATAGAGCTCAAGAGAGATCATGATGGCAAGCTTCACTGAACAGGAATGCAACAAAGGAGTGTGGGGTCTGAATGAAAAACACCAAAGAACAATGCAACTTGTGATTTGGGCAATTTTTGTGTAGACAATTAGGAAATTTTGAAGTGAGTTTGGATTTATCAATGTCTTGTCAAAAACATCCAAATCAAAATGGTTAAATTGTCCAATCTGAATCGTGCCATTGCATTAGGTATGGTGGAAGCAAAATACTGAACTGTAACTCCCCTTGCTTGAGTGCAATAAAGTTGACATCGTTGTTCTTTGGTGTTTTTCATTCTGACCCCACACTCCTTTATTGCATTCCTGTTCAGTGAAGCTTGCCATCATGGACTCCGTTGAGCTCTATTCCTTTGAGAGATATGTTCAAAATTTGATATATTATTTTCCTACATTAAATCCAATTTCATAATAAATATCTACAAATGTCTTACTGGTGACAGAACTTTTTTGGTCGAGTGTACATTGGGGTATACAATGAGAGTGCATTGTCATAACAACAATACTTTACCAGACATGGTTAATGAGTTCACTTGTTTTCCGTCCTCTATGTTTCAACTAAAAATAAACCCTCGCCTACGTACATGTACAGCATTGTTTGAAATTATCCCAGCGTTAACCTCTGGTTAACCTCTGTACAAAGAAACTTTTGGAGATTATTACTTTTAAAAATGTTTTTACTTGAAAATGATAGCATTGACAATTGATACAATTTCAACAAGAATCTTCTGTTGTAATTAACCCCCTCCCCCCGGCCACCCCACGTACTCACTTTTCGACTGACAAAATCCCCACCCAGGCATACAAAACATGCACGTTTGCTCCTATAGGAGCCTATATGTGCTTACAATCTGATATCTGTGTGTCAAAGGCACCCTGGGGTATACGAAATGTGACCAAATCCCCAACTAAGGGGTAGGGGCAGTATGGGGGAGGGGTACGGGAAACAGTAAAATTGTGCATGATAATTTGGCCACCGTTCTCAAACACGCTTTTCAACCAGTGATGGTTTTCTATGATGTCCATAAATGGAAATCATAATATGCCGTGGAAAATTTACCAAACTTGTAATACACAATGTCCATCTGGAACACCATAATCAATTTTATAGCAAAGACACGAAAACAGAAAATATGTAGACACAAAATATAGCCTCGGGACACGCGCCAGTCAAGTATATTGCGTGCGTGGAGCTTCATCCCAATTTGGAACAAACATCAATCATTGCGACACCTAAATGTATCCCATAATAAACCACTCACAATGTGCTTTGAAAACAAAATTCTGAAACTTACAATGGGAAGTTTTTCGTACGTGCCTGCGAAATGGAGTTGGTATGAAAAACATGCAGGAGTATTGTAAAGAAGGGACTAGTGATCTGATGCATATCGAAACCGGCTTTTGAATTGCCAGTCCTAGTGGGATTATAGGTACATGTACATAGTTGGCATGGGTGTTGGAAACTTAATATGGCCTCAATTATTGAGGGGTATAAATTTTTACACAATGGCAGTGTGGTTTTTTTGGGACCATGCAACCCTCTTTTTCTCTCAAAGCTTTTGAAAACATGGGAGCTGGGACAATATCACCCTGGGCATGTTGGTGTCTGGGATTTTGAATTTTATTTCCCTTTAAAGGGCCCATGACATGCTAAACAACTTTTTGCCTAATCTTTGCTTCATATGATGGATTACTTGTTCAGCAAGACATGCTATTGTTTGTTTGGATTTAAAATCAATAAAAGGTAGCCTTTTTCAATTTTGAAGATTTCATTGCAATAAACCACAGACAGAGGGTGCTGTTTGGAATGCATCACGTAAGGAAGACAGAAGGGAAAAGTTAAGGAAAAACATAAGACTTCAAGTTGGACTTGTGGTAAATTGCTGCAGTTTTCAGCCCCAATTTCGTCATGGCTTACAACAGGAAACATGTAGAATAAACTCAAACAGTCATGATTACAAAAATTCCATGATGTTTAAGAAAAAGGTGGAATCTTTTATGCACAGTTGAATGTGATTTTCCTGTGTTTGCCTCTTGGTCATGAATATGCATATTTGTATTAGCATAAAAACTAAAAACCTTTGTTTTAACCCCTAAAACATGAATATACCTGAGTATAGAGGTTTTATAGCATATATTTCATTGATAAGAATCCCAAATAAGGGGCCCTTTAAGCAAGAGTGAACACTTACAGACGGTTGCTTATTTCTCCAAAATATCGCCAGCGTAGCAAATTTTGTTTAAAAGTAACACATGGAGGCTTATTTATTCAAACTCTGTTCCTTCTGACCATTTGAAAAATGACTTTTAATTTGCTTCTAAATATGCTTCACGTATTAAAGTCGCCATGTTTTGCAGTTCGGAGCTCGGACTCGAGAGAGTATGAGTCAGGTCACAGCAGATTTATCATACTTCAGAGCATATTGAAGTCGGGAAACAAGCGTTTAATCCTGATATCATCTATGCAACTGTTGTATGGTTGACGTCATCCTTCCATTCAAAATTTTCAGAATTCTCCCTTCGATCGTTTGCATTGACGTTTGCACTTTTTTTCTTCAAAAATAACGCTTCAAAAAATATATATAAATATTGGATCATGCATGGCTTTGAGGGTGATATGAGAATATACCGCACAAGTCATGAAAATATTGAACGAGCTAAAGGCGAGTTCAGTATTTTCATGACGAGTGCGGTATATATCACCCGAAGAGACAATCAATATTATTATTGATATAAAATGAAGCTTATACCTTCTTTATTTTGTAAGAATTCCGCAAGATTTTCATCTGTTTGGTGTTGAAATCTTCAGTTCTTTTCCAATGTTTACAGCTGCATGCGCTTTTGTTACGGTTGTACAGTGTTTTTTGTTACTGTACTCATGCGCGTGTTGCACACACGCACAAAGTATTCACTCGATGCGTGACGCACGCATCTGCTTTGATGCGCCCAGCATAGACGCACATCGGATATTAATTGGGGCTCTGTGCTGCACAGTATCAGGAACGCACTGTATCCGCAAAAGCTTCATTTTATATAATAATACTGTTTCTTTGAACTTTTATTCATCAGATTGAATGTTATTCACAAACGTGCATTACTTGAATTGTTTGGCCGGCACTGCTAAATTATTTATTTCATACAAAATTGACACCATCCTGTAACTGGTGTTTCCTTCACTGTTCAGTTTCGCCCATAGATACAAGAAAACGAAATAATCGTGCTGCATGTATAAATACAATCACAAATTTAATTTTTGTAGACTAAATTGGAAATGGCATATAAAGCTACATCCAATTAAAGCTCTGTTGCATAATTGGGAAAGGCCCACAGGCCTAGGTAACGCTGAATCAATAGCGAAGACAGGTGTTCGCACCTGCATTATGGCAGCCAGCGGCTGTTGCGATGACAACATGGTCCAGTTCTTTGAAAATCATTTGGTCGGTGCTAATTAAAAGGGACAGCTCATTTATTCAGGTTTCGTTGATAACAAAATAAAATTATTGATGTTACATCGGGACAAACTGGGACACAAGTGAAAACAAAATGCTTAAAGGGCCTGTGACATGCTAATCAACTTTGTCCCTAAGCTTTGCTTCATAATGACGGATTACTTGTTCAGCAAGACATACTATTATTATATAAAATAATGCTTTTGCAGACACCGTGCGTTTCTGTTACTGTGCAGCACAGAGCCCAGATTTGATGTGCGTGCACGCTGGGCGCACCACGAACACACGTGCGTCATGGATCGAGGGAATGGATTGTGTGCGTGTGCACTGCGCGCAAGAGTACAGTAAAAAAAAATACTGTACAACAGTAACAAAAGCGCATGCATTTTTAAACTGAAGTTTTCAACACCAAACAGACAAAAATCTTGCGGAAATCTTTCAAAACAAAGCTTCAGTTTATATAACAATAATAATATTGGATGTCTTTTCGGGTGATATGAGAATATACCGCACTCGTCATGAAAATACCGAACTCGCCTTCGGCTCGTTCTGTATTTTCATGACTCGTGCGGTATATTCTCATATTACCCTCAAAGCCATCCAATATTATATAATTGTTCGTTTGTATGTAAAATCAATAAAAGGTGGCCTTTTTCAACTTTGAAGATTTCATTGCAATAAATCATAGACAGAGTTAAGAAAAAACATAAGACTTCAAGTTGAACTTGTGGCAAATTGCTGCAGTTTCTACCCCCATGCTTACAGCAGGCAACATGTAAAACAAACTCAAACAGCCATGGATTACAAAAGTTTCAGGAAAATTGAGAACAAAGTGGAATCTTTTGTGCACAGTTGAATGTGATTTTCCTGTGTTTGCCTCTTGTGACATAGTGACCTTGGTCATGAATATGCATTTTTGCATTAGCATAAAAACTAAAAACCTTTGTTTTAACCCCCAAAGCAAGCTCCAAATAGGATTTTTATGACTTTAACTGAGTAGAGTGGTTTTAAAGCATAGATTTTATTGATAAAAATCCTAAATAAGGGGCCCTTTAAGGCTGTGCCTAATGAATCGAATATTCAAATATTCGGTTGTCCTTCGAATATTCAAATATAGCATTTTACCAAATCGAATATTCGGTATGTGCTTTTACCACTCCAAACCAAACATGTCTTTCAGCTAGGAAGAAGTAATTAAAGAACCTTTTTCCTTTGTTGAAGCGGCTGCTTTGATGTCATATTTGCATCCAAACGCGAGTCCAGTGTACAAGAGTCGATGATAATTTCTGCAAAAACCTTTTCGGCCGAGTTAAAACATGAAGTCTACAGTTTGAGCACAGATAATTTTTTAGGCGGCAAATTTGGCAGTAAAAAATCTGCTGTATTCATGTGAGCTGCGAGTTCGGATGTGCCAAAATCATGATTAATTTCACAGCAAACAATTTTGTCAAAATCTTAGGGAAAAAAATCACATCAAATATTCGATCGAAAATGAAACCTGACTAATTTGATAGCAATGGTAGCAAACGGCACCTTTGTTGGAGAAATTGCCAACTGAATGTGTTTTTTTTTTAATCGTTTGCAAACGATTTTTTTACAATTCGATCAACACAAAACCATGTATACATTTTTCAGGTTTTCTGAAGTATTACTGCATTTATGTGGTTGAAATTTCTACAAGGCAGTTTATCAACATTATTCTTTAGTTATGTAATGCTGTTGTTACTGTTTTCAAAAGTTTTCGACAATCATGTAATATGTCTTTAAAGATAGTATACATGATTGGTAAACCGTTACAAATAGTTTTATCCCCCTGTGTGATTGAAGATATGCATGATTAAAACCAACCTGAGCAAAAACCAGCTCTGCACTTCGTCTAACTTTTGAGAAAACAGTCAAAAAAGGGTTTGCATTCATTTTGCTCCAAAACCATTTCGCCCTGAACCACGGCCTGTGCACGAAGTGGTTTTGGGGCGAAGTGGCATTTAATTGGGCGAGGTAGTGTTTGGACGAAGTGGTTAGGGGCGAAATGGCACTTGGGCGAAATGGTTTTGGGGCGAATTAAATTTCCGTCTCATGAAACGAAAACTAATTGTTTTACTCATTTCTCAAAGACTATAGCACATCAGACAAAACCATTTCAGGTGAAGTTTTCTATGGTCATCATGTTTATATTGTGTAAGTTGGGCGTAAATCTGTGATTACCAATGATGTATATTGCCTTTAAGTAGATTTGAAAAAAAAAATTGACGCTTCATTTCCTTGCAGATAATCCATGCTCGACCACTCCTTGTGTCAATGGAGGTACATGTACCATTACAGGAAACAGTTACAGCTGCACTTGCCCTCCAGGATTCAGCGGTGCAAACTGCCAAACTAATGGTAAGAAAAGAGCTAATTTTCAGTGTTTTTTTTATAGTGCAGTGTGTCTTCGGGAAACCTGAGGGAGAATGCCACTGTGCTTCATAGCTCAGCTGGAAGAGCATCTGCCTGGGGTGTCAGATATCTTGGGGAAAACCTGATAGCTCTGGTAGAGCATCTGCCCAATGTGTCAGAGGTCTTGGGGAAAACCTGAGGGAGTATACCACTGCGCTTCATAGCTCAGCTGATAGAGCATCTGCCGGGTGTGTGAGAGGTCTTGGTGGGAAAACCTGAGGGAGTATGCCACTGTACCTCATAGCTCAGTTGGTAGATCATCTGCCTGGTGTGTCAGAGGTCTTGGGCGAATCCTGAGGGAGTATTCCACTGTGCCTCATAGCTCAGTTGGTAGATCATCTGCCTGGTGTGTCAGAGGTCTTGGGCGAATCCTGAGGGAGTATTCCACTGTGCCTCATAGCTCAGCTGGTAGAGCATCTCCCCGGTGTGTCAGACGTCTTGGGGAAAACCTGAGGGAGTATGCCACTGTGCTTCATATAGCTCAGCTGGTAGAGCATCTGCCCAGTGTGTCAGACGCCTTAGGGAAAACCTAAGGGAGTATACCACTGTGCTTCATAGCTCAGCTAGTAGAGCATCTGCCAAGTGTGTGAGAAAACCTGAGGGATTACATGTATACCCCTGCCTCATGTAGGTCGGCCGGTAGAGCATCTGCCCGGTGTGTTGGAGGTCTTGGGGGGAAACCTGAGGGAGTGTACCACTGTGCCTCATAGCTCAGCTGGTAGAGCATCTGCCCAATGTTTTAGAGCTCAAATGCTGAAATCCCATTGGGCCATATGTTTCCTTCATCTCATGTGGGCTAATTTTTGCTTTAATTAAACTGGAATAAATTGTACTAAGTTTTTGTGACGCTTCATTCTGTTGCAGATAGTCCATGCTTAAACAACCCCTGTCAGAACGGAGGTTTCTGTGCTGTCGTAGGAAACGGTTTCAGCTGCAGTTGTGTTTCAGGATTTACTGGTTCAACTTGCCAAAGTACTGGTAAGAAAATTCCCTTTCGCATCTTTTTATTTTTCATTTGGAGTAATTTCTTGTGGGGTACCGTGGCCAATGCATAGTTCCGAGATTGCCCAATTAACCCCGCCCCCTTGGATATTGTTGCTATGCCTCACACGCTATCGTCAAAATGGCTACACACACACTGCACAAACCAATGGAAAGCACAGATTCATTGGAGAAAACTCAAAGGTATTCATGTTTCGGGGTCGACAGTTACCGTAGCACGCACTTAGTAAAAGGCCAGTGATACAGAGATGTCATATATTCATAACAATTCGCTTTCTTACCTTTGAACAGCGAATCACCCGTTCTTGAAAACAAAAATTCACCCGGAACACCGTATACAATGTATAGGCATAAAATCGCGTGATGTTATTTTGTGAGGCAATGCACTTTGACCTATGATGTATGTGGGCGCTGTCTGCTAGCTCCGTTGTGATTGGTCGGCGGTTTCGGTTGATTGACAGGTCGGGACTATGCATTGGTTTGGGTCGTTGAATTGCAACATTGGTTTGAAAACTTGGTGTTGCGGGTTCAACACCCTGTTGTGTTACCTGTGCTCTTGGGCAAGGCACTTTACCACAATTGCTCTGACATCCCTTGGCTATAATGCGTAGTTCCGACCTGTCAATAAAGCCGAACCAATCACAACAGAGCTACGCAGACAGCGCCTACATTGGTAATAGTGCATTAGCTCACACAAAAAAAACCATAATTGTAAATGGTGCTCGGACGTATGCGGCAGAGTTGTAGTCGAGTCCAGAGCCGATAAAATCACAAGGCCGTCACAGGTCCTGTAACAAGAAGCAAAGGATGAACAAGCACAAAAGAATGCCTTTGTTGGAGTTCATTTGAATATAGCTTGTGACTTGAATTAAGACCCAGGGACTTGTGAAGGCTTGTGAGGACTTGTGATGGATGAATTGTTTATTTCGGTGTCGGGTGATTTGCTGTTCAAAGGTAAAAAAGTGCGTATTTTATGAATATATGACATCCCTGTGTTACTGGTCCTCTGCTCAGTGTGTGCTAAGGTAACTGTTGACCCTAAAACATACCTTTGGTGACTGACTTTCCGTGCCAGTCCCATTGCTTCGTGCGTTGTGTGTCGCCATTTTTGCGATGCCTTGTGAGGTGTAGCAACAATATATAAGGGGGCGGGGTTAAATGGACAATCTCGGAACTATGCATTATCAAACACAGCCTAAAACTTGTTTTGTTTCTCTGCATGTAGTTAATCCCTGCACAAATTCCCAATGTGGTGTCGGCACATGTATTCCGTCTGGTGGGAGCTTTAGGTGTGTGTGTCCGGGAACGCACACTGGCTCCAACTGTCAAACACTAATAGTAATAGGTAAGCCTTAACCAGCTGGTCCGTTCAATGTCTATTTTTCTGGAGGAAATATTTTTTCCTACAAAGGTGAAACTATTGTAAAAGCTGAAATATTCGCGGTGGTTTTATTTTCGCGCATTTCGCGCACAAGATAGAGCCCGCGAAAATAACAACCCGCGAAAATATTGTTTGCAACAATTGTGGCGATCCCTGAAACAAAACATAATTTCCATCCGCGAAAATAACAACTCGCGAAAATGTCAGTGATGTTGAAATGCGCGAAAATATCTGTATGCGAAAATATTGGCTTTTACAGTAACACCTTTTCGCGCATAAATTTAACATGTGTCGCTTTGAGAAAACGTGGTGTCGAGGTTACTTTGCAGTGAAATGAGGCACTGAAAATCACATAATCCAGTGTTGTAAGCCGAGTCACCAATATCGAGTCCGAGTCTGATCCGAGTCCGAATTTTGAGTCATTAGTCTCGAGTCATTAACCTCAAGTCCGAGTCACGAGTCACTTGCCTCGAGTACGAGTCACTCGTTCGCCAAATTAATGAAACTGAATCTGCTATAGTTTTGTTCACACAATGTGAAATGATGACGTGCTTGTGCGCTCCTTGCCTGCCTGGTGGAGCAATGTTCATATTCACGCGTCGTACTGTTCCCCCCCTCCCAAGAAATCCTGCACTGATCGCGCAAATATATATATTTATTTTTTTTAAATATGACTCGTGAGTCACGATCGAGTCACTATGTTCAAGTCCGAGTCATCATGGTCGAGTCCGAGCCATTTTGCATTGTGATTCGAGTCGAGTCCGAGTCACGAAAATTGTGACTCGAGTCGAACTCGAGTCCTACAACACTGTACAGAATCAACTTGACCAGTGCTCACAGTAGAAACGCCCTTTGTTCTGTGTATGATGCATTTTCTTGTTTGACTGTCACAGCATTATTTACACTGTCGTGTTACACCCATGTCCCTATGTGCTTAGAGTCCTTTTGTTTTCCCCTTTTGGGGAATAGGAGTCGACTCTTAAAATGCTGGAGCCAATTTCATGATACTTATGCAATTGCGTATGGCCACTTGCACAACATTTTATTGCGTAAGTTTCGCAACATTCTTCTAAAGATAACACACAAGCTATGCCGCTTGCGCCATTTGTCGGAAGTTGTGCAAGCTGCGCAATGTTTCGTGTAATCGACTGCTGGAGTCGCCCAAGCATTACCCTGCTGTGTTACACCCGTGTCCCTGTGTGCTTGCATACTAAGAGTCCTTTTGTTTTCCCCTCCTGGTATAGTTAACCCATGTTCGTCCTCGCCTTGTAATACCGGTACATGTAGTCCTGTGTCTGGTGGCAGTGCCTATTCATGTCAATGTCCAAGCACACGCACTGGAATGAACTGCGAAACGCTAATTGGTAAGTTAAAGAGCGCGACCAGATTTTTTCCCAAAATATGAATTTCGTTTTAAAGGCACAGGCTCGTCAGCAACGCGTGCGCGTCAAATTCGTGCCACGAAACACGCAGCTCCATAGCAAAGGCATGGAGCTGCGTATTTCGCGGCACAAACCCGGCGCGCGCTTTGCTGACGAGCCTGTGCCTTTAACCTAACAGTCATATAAAATGTGAGAAAGAAAACGGGAAATTTGCAATCCCCAATTTGGATGTGGAAGCAAAAAGATTGGTGTAATAATCACTGCACTTCTTTTTAACGTACAGTAACCAGATAAATTAGTTTATATGTGTTTAAGGAGTGAACGTTATACAATCCTTGTTAACACTGTCGTAGCATTAGGCCCCTGTCACACATTCTTGGTTTTGTGTCGCGGTTGGCTATGGTGCATCCCAGTGTCCCTCTGCTACGGTTGACCATGGTTTCGGCTATAGTAGGTTCCTGGTAGGTTTTACTACGATTTTAAATTGTTCCTGGTTGATCCCGGCGAAGTATTACACGCAAAAACTCTACCGGGACACATTGCCAATAGACAAACAAAGTTTGACATGGGTTGCCTTGGCTCAAAACATCATGGCCATCGGGAAAAAGTACCATTGCAAAAGCACAGGGATAAGGTTAAGTGATTTTTAGTGTAGAGCCATTGCCTAGGCAACTAACAAAAGATGACGTATTCACTTCGGCAGTCTATTGAAGACTGGTAAGGACTAACTACAGGTCAATAGGTTTGAGTACGGTCTAACTATAGATTGACTAGGATTAACTATGAAGTCCAATCATAGCGCCACCGGCACTAAAAAACGGGAATGTGTGACTTACCCTGCTGTGTTACACCCATGTCCCTGTGTGCTTAGAGTCCTTTTGTATTCCCCTCCTGGTATAGTTAACCCATGTTCGCCCTCGCCTTGTAATACCGGTACATGTAGTCCTGTGTCTGGTGGCAGTGCCTATTCATGTCAATGTCCGAGCACACACACTGGAATGAACTGCGAAATGCTTGGTAAGTTAAGACGTCAGACCGTACAAGTTTCACTCAAAAACCAGATGTGACATTTTTTAATTCAATTTAAACAGCAATGTATATTTTTATGTGTTTGTAAAAATATCTTTTAGCAGAATATTGGTCTAGCAAAATGTTTTTAGTTTATTTAAAAGCGGAATTGATACCCAATGGAATCGTGGTTCTTTCTTGGAATTGGAGTCGGCTCCGAAAACGCTGGAGTCGCCCAAGCCTTAAGCATTACCCTGCCGTGTTACACCCATGTCCCTGTGTGCTTAGAGTCCTTTTGTTTTCCCCTCCTGGTATAGTTAACCCATGTTCGCCCTCGCCTTGTATTACCGGTACATGTAGTCCTGTGTCTGGTGGCAGTGCCTATTCATGTCAATGTCCGAGCACACACACTGGAATGAACTGCGAAACGTTTGGTAAGTTAAGACGTCCCTATGAGTTTCGCATAAAATCTTAATTTAGTAAAAATGGGGGTACCATGACGGAGTGGTTTAGGTAATTGACACCCAACATCTGGTTAAAAACTTGGTGTTGCAGTTCTGATACCCATGTCCTGGTAACTGTGCCCTTGAGCAAGGCACTTAACCACAATTGCTCCAACCTTTGGAAGGGATCTGTAAAGCCCCTGGTCCAAGGTGTCGTGTGGGGTACTGTGGCAGAGTGGTTTGGGTCATTGACTTGCAATCATAGGTGAAAACTTGGGGTTGCGGGTTCGAATCCGGCTACGGTACTTGTGCCCTTGGGCAAGGCACCCAACCACACTTGCTCCATCCTTCGGAAGGGATGTAAAGCCGTTGGTCCAGTGTGTTAGGTATGGTAATGGTAACGCACTCTAAAGATCCCAGAGCATTCTTTCGTTAAGAGCAAGGGGATTCCCCGGTGTCTCTGGTTATTTCTAATTATAATTCTTCATGGGTTTCCTCACGCTTGCGAGTGACAGTGAAATGAGCACTATTGAGGAATCCTTGGTATGAATACCAGAAAGAAATAATAATAATAATGCACTTTAAAAAATCCCAGAGCACTCTTTCATGAAGAGTAAGGGGATTCCTGGTGTCTTTGGCTGTCGGCTGCCAATAGTGCCACCAGCCACCTACATGTATGTATTTCAATGTTCAGGAGAACATACTTGTAAGCTTAAAACATGCAATTCAGCCTATGGGCTGCGAATTGGAGTTGATTAAAACCCATTTAAGGCCCTATAAATGATCTTTTTTTGAGCGATTCTGAGATAAAACTATTATAAATCAAAAGAAAGACATCAACAAACGAATCTGAAATTTGTTTAGCTCTGTCAAATGTACCACGTTTTTCAAAAACATGAAAATTAATATGCGTCTTGGCGGGGTGTTTCAAATATTCTTTCTCATCGATCGCGTACTCTGTGGCTCTCGTCATGCACTATGTGGCGCGCGTCATACTGCGTACGTGTCCGCGCGACCCGTAGAGTTCAAAAACAAATCCATCGCGTTGAAACAGCACACATGTATTACACAGCGCCCATTTATATGAGAACCAACTAAGTAAATCGTTTGCAAACAATTTAAACAATTTCATCCTCATGGATTATTTTCTGGTAAAATTATATCATCTCGGGCGGAAACATTTCATTGGATAGTTGCTTCAACCAAAAGTCAGAATTCCTGTCAATTAAAAGCACTGCAAGCTTTAATTAGAAAAATTTACTTAGTATCGATGAATAAAACAAATTGTACCCTGTTTCAGAAAATTGATTTATTAGCTTTTTTTTAACTGGTTCGTTCGTGCAGCCAAAACAAAAAAGATCGGAAGGCGCCTTATATTTTGTAACCGAGTTGGTCTAAAAATATAGGCAGACAGGGCCAACGCTGACGATGTACAAACGGGAACTGGCTCAAGCCAAAATATAATTAGCCAAAGTACATGTATTTATTACAACAATTCCAATTCTAAAAACATTTTCTGAAAACCGGAGTCATTCTGCTAAAGTTCCATATTGCACTAAAAATACAGAGTTCAGAGCAGCACTACGTCTCATGCACACGCAGTCAGAACGGGAGAGCCAACAATTAAGGCTTATACCCACAGGTTCCTTATATAGGACCCTGCTGGCTCTCCAGTCCCAATTCAGGAATTCCAAGCCTGCCAGAATACAAACCTAAAATGCACATTCCAGCACATGCCCAGGTGCAGTCTAGCCACAATGAAAGCAATGCATGGTTCCGACCTGTCAATCAAGCCGAACCCGCCGACCCATCACAATAGAGCTAGCAGACAGCGCCCACATAGGTCAAAGTGCATTGCATCACAAACAATCACGCGATTTTGTGCCCATATACAGTTTGTACAGTGTTGTATGCAGTGCCTGGGTGAATTTTAGTTTCAATGTCGGGCGATTCACTGTTCAAAGGTAGCGCATTTTTATGAATATATGGCATCCCTGCATTACTATAGCCCTTTGCTCAGTGTGTGCTACAGTAACTGTCGACCCTAAAACATAAATACCTTTGAGTTTTCTCCAATGAATCTGTGCTTTCCACGAGTCCCGTTGCTTTGTACGTTGTGTCGCCTTTTTTTGCGATGGCTTGTGAGCACATAGCAACAGTATCTAAGGGGCAGGGTTAACTGGGCAATCTCGGAACTATGCATTGCAAAGTGGGGCGAGACATACATGTACACCCAGCAGAGGTACTGGAATGTTATTGTGATATAACATACATAGAATGTTAATATCAGTGACGTGACCTAGCTGACCAGGTGGTTGGTCTGTTCACATATACATGGATGCGCCTTTAATACGCGTGATTTCTGTAAATCTACTACGGTAGACATGAACAGTTGGTGCTACGCCTTATACACAGGATTTTAAGATAAGTTTGTGAGGTCTATATACAAACACACAGTAATTGTCATTTTCAAGTTCTGTTGAATGCTGTGTGCAATGTTTGTGATACATGTATTAAATTTCCCTGTGCGTTCTTGTATGTATGAGTTTTGTCTGTTTCCAAATCACTGTGTGGCTGCAACTTAAATTACACACAAGTCAATGCTTCACTCTATAGATAGACTATTGTGTGTAATTTAAAATTGTAGCCAACTGATTAAGACAAAACCTATATGTTGCATCATTGTTTTGTTTACTACGTGTACAGTAGTTGATCCTTGCACGTCTTCCCCATGTGGTATGGGAACCTGTAGTTCGTCTGGTGGCAGTTTTACATGTTCGTGTCCGCCAACGCACACTGGCAATAACTGTGAATCGCAGTTAGGTATGTTTTAAAGAAGTTCTAGATTTTTCTAGAAAATGGATTTCGTTCTAATGTAACAATCATACAAAATACCTCGCCAAAATACCAGTATTATCCATGGGAAAAAAACAGCAAATAATTTGCAATCTCAAGTTTAGACGTACTTTAAAAGCAAAATTTTGGTGTAATTACTACACTGTTTTTATGTAACTGGATAAATTAGTTTACAAAACATCCAAGGTTTTTTGGCGAAAATATACAGCTTTAAAGCCTAGCGTACATCGACATTGCAACTGGAAGCAACCCAACTGATCAGTTGCTGTCGATGTGCGCACATCGACAGCAACTGATCAGTTGCGCAACTAGCGGCAACTGGGAGCAACTAGTCAGTGCACATTTCCAGAGCGCGCACATCGACACGGCATCTCGGTAAAGCCTAGAGTACATTGACCTCATAACTGGAACCAACTGTTGCTTTCAGTTGCTGTCGATGTGCGCGCACGTAATCAGATTCACGCCAGCAACTGGCAGCAACTATAGTAGCAAGTACGCGTACATCGACGCAACTGACTGCAACTGGGTACAACTAGTTGCCAGAAAGTAGAACATGAGCAACTCGCGGCAACTGTGATTTTTTTCAGTTGCCAGTATATAGTTGCAAGTGCGCGTACATCAACCTTTTTGAGCAACTGATCCGTTGCTCCCAGTTGCTCCCCTGGTTGCTCCCAGTTGCCGGAAACACAAGTTGCCACTAGTTGCTTCCAGTTGCAAGGTCGATGTATGCTAGGCTTAAAAGAATTGAAGATCTGATGGTTACAAACACAGTTGTAATTTTAAGGTTGTACTAAATGTTGTGTGCAGTGTTTGTGATTTTCCTCTGTGCATGCTTACATGTATGTGAGCTATGGCCATGTCCAAATGATGTGGCTGCGACTCAAAATCACACACGAGTCAATGGTAGGTGCTAGGTAGACGGCTTGCTCACTTTCCATATACTTGTGTGTAATTTCAAGTAGCCGGCTAATTCGGACCTGACCTGCATGTTGCATCATTGTTTTGTTTTTCTACATGTAGTTGATCCTTGCACGTCTTCCCCATGTGGTGTTGGAACATGTAGTTCGTCTGGTGGCAGTTTTACATGTTCGTGTCCATCAACGCACACTGGCAATAACTGTGGAACACTGTTGGGTATGTTTTATCTAGCTTGTCTATGTGACTCTCTTTTTTTTTCCTCAGGTCTTCAGAAATATTAATGCACCACTTTCTAAACCCAGCATTTCCAAGCCGAGAATCTGTTGCAAATTTCTTGGGCAAACTTGTCTTTAGAAAATTGTCACAATTTGCCTTGATTTATTAGCTACATACATGTACCTTTAACCACTTGACGCTGGAGGACGTGTGAATACGTTCTGACAATGTATATATGCAGTTACAGGGGCGGTTGACGAGTTAAAACGTTAGCTTTTCTGCTGTCTTCCATAGTTGACATGTAAACACGTCCATTGTGCACCTTTCATTTGTACACACTATGTCTTGAACTTGACGGCTGTGGAGGGCCTGTCAGTATAGCAAATCTCACTCCGTGGCGGCCGCCTCAGAGTGTTGCAAAGTATGATCTTTTGGTGAGAAGATTCATACAATGTGAATGTAGAAATGACTCTCGGGAGTGAGTATTTGTGGTGCTTGACCTTGTCTTAACTTTTGGCCAATCACATTTGAATCGAAAAATAATTTTGAATCTTTGTTGTGCATATAAGGCTTTTTCACACTATGAACAATCTCAGGGTTGTATTTTTCACACTACAACATTTAAACATTGCACTGACACGTGTAGAGCACTCGACCCGTGTTAAAACTAACCCACCTCGACCCGTGTAGAGAAGTTTGACATGTGTTGAAAATCACATGGGTTAAGTTGGACCCGTGTATAATTGCGTCCATGACTCGCCGCAATGAAATGTGCGGATTTTCCGATTTGACATTTATCTCTGGTCATTGTTTTCTGCTAAAAAAGGTTTAATTTCAATTTGATTATCTTACAGTTTCGTGTAATACCAATTCATGTTTCAACGGCGGTGCATGTAGAGTATCTAATGGGATTATTGTGTGTTCCTGTGTGAATGGTTTTACTGGCAACAGATGCGGAACTCCGCCAGGTAAGATGAAATGGACATGTACAAAATAATAATAAAATAGTAATTGGGACCATATCTCTCTCGGCTTGTGCCTCGGGAGATAGTCACAATCATTCAACACCTCCGGGTCATTAAATGTTCACTATGGCCGGCGTCTCACTAATTATGACGTCCCAATTTATGGTAGTATTACTATAGTACGGCTTGTGCCTCGGGATATAGTCACAATCATCCAACACCTTTGGGTCATTAAATGTTCACTATATGGCCGGCGTCACACTAATTATGACATCCCAATTTATGGTAGTATTACTATAGTACGGCTTGTGCCTTGGGAGATAGTCACAATCATCCAACACCTCTGGGTCATTAAATGTTCACTATGGCCGGCGTCACACTAATTATGTCATCCCAATTTATGGTAGTATTACTATAGTACGGCTTGTGCCTTGGGAGATAGTCACAATCATCCAACACCTCTGGGTCATTAAATGTTCACTATGGCCGGCGTCACACTAATTATGTCATCCCAATTTATGGTAGTATTACTATAGTACGGCTTGTGCCTTGGGAGATAGTCACAATCATCCAACACCTTTGGGTCATTAAATGTTCACTATGGCCGGCGTCACACTAATTATGTCATCCCAATTTATGGTAGTATTACTATAGTACGGCTTGTGCCTTGGGAGATAGTCACAATCATCCAACACCTCTGGGTCATTAAATGTTCACTATGGCCGGCGTCACACTAATTATGTCATCCCAATTTATGGTAGTATTACTATAGTACGGCTTGTGCCTTGGGAGATAGTCACAATCATCCAACACCTTTGGGTCATTAAATGTTCACTATGGCCGGCGTCACACTAATTATGACATCCCAATTTATGGTAGTATTACTATAGTACGGCTTGTGCCTTGGGAGATAGTCACAATCATCCAACACCTCTGGGTCATTAAATGTTCACTATGGCCGGCGTCACACTAATTATGTCATCCCAATTTATGGTAGTATTACTATAGTACGGCTTGTGCCTTGGGAGATAGTCACAATCATCCAACACCTCTGGGTCATTAAATGTTCACTATGGCCGGCGTCACACTAATTATGACATCCTAATTTATGGTAGTATTACTATAGTACGGCTTGTGCCTCGGGAGATAGTCACAATCGTCCAACACCTCTGGGTCATTAAATGTTCACTATGGCCGGCGTCACACTAATTATGACATCCCAATTTATGGTAGTATTACTATAGTACGATTTTGAGATTTTGTCCGTGTGACCCCAAATTTATTGTAATCGTATCATAATCGGTCGACGACGAGAATTCTAATCATTCGATCAATAAATTGGCAAAAAGCGTGTGTGACCCCATCTCGTAATCCTATTACAATCAATCCCACATGCCCCTGCCGTAAGCTTGCCCACGCGCGCGTGCGCGTACTTTCTGCTTTACTGCGTGCGCCTGGCTTATACTCTTCCATTCAGAGGGCGCCAGACGTGCGCGGCGCAGTGGGGCAGCAAGCACGCACATGCAACACGGGGAATACCACCGCAAGGAAGTATGGGATGGATTACAATACGATGTTGTTCGTGTGACCCCACTTTATTATAATACGATTACAATCCGGTTATAATAAGTTTGTCGTGTGACCCCAGTCGTCGTTTGAATAATTATTACAATCGCATAATGATTATATCACAATCGAGTATTTACAAGAATTTCCCCGTGTGACCCCTGCCTATATATCATCAGACAATGTTTTATTTGTATATTATATTCATCTTTTTCCCCACAGTGTGTACATATAATTTCTGTAAACAAATTACACAAAATGAGTCAATTAGCTTTGCATGAATATAGCGTCTGGTGTTCCTTTCACATGCACAACTAGTATCCACTTGACCAGACTAAAAGTTTGTTGCTATGTGGTGCACGCGGCAGGTGTGAATTAAGCACAGAATCACTATCGTGTTCACTGTAGGAGAGAATGGCATAAAGCAACTAGATTGTTGGTTGCTAGGTAATGGCATGCACCACGTAGCAACAACAGCATAGTATGTGACTTTCCAAACTGCACCACCATTCGAAAGTGAAGACTTTGGGGTGCCAACCATTATACAAATCTTACACACTCATTCGGACACAGTCAATATGTTGCATACTTGTTTTGTTTCTCCGCTTATAGTTGTAGTCAATCCCTGCATGTCTTCCCCATGCGGTATTGGAACATGTAATCCGTCTGGTAACGGCTATACGTGTTCGTGTCCGTCAACACGCACTGGTAGTAACTGCGAAACTCTGCTAGGTACGTTTTATCTGGCTTTGCCTTGGTTTTTTTTCCAGGTTTGCTGGAATTAATGTACCATTTCCTAAGTTCAGCATTTCCAATCCACAAATCTGTTGAAAAACTCTTTTGAACTGGAAAAAGGTGGCATAAGTCGCGCAGGCTAGGTCGAGTTTTCACGACCATAAGTAGAAATCTGTGGCGGATCCACGCTCATTTAAATACAAAAACACAATGGAAATTCCTGGCAGTGCCCAGACCGCCTGGACTGTCCTTGCTCAGCTTGGAATTGCCATTATGTTTTGGTATTTTTTTAATGAGCGTGGATCCGCCACAGATTTCTACTTATGTTTGCGAATACTTGACCTAGCCTGCGCGACGTATACTACCTTTTTGCATGACGCAAATTACACTCGGACTGAAAGATCAAGGAGGCTGAGAGATGTAACATTTTATCGGTCATTAACGTGTATGAACACCTCTTGTGGCAAGACTGACTGCACCAGTCTCTGTAAGAGCCACTGAGGCAGGATGTGCCACTCTGCCTGAAGTGCCTTCCTGAACTCCTGCACTTCTAGGGCTGTTTGTAAGAAGCACGGCTCCAGAGGTCAGCTCACCTCACGCAGGTTGAAAACCAAAACAAAATGGGTTATTTGAGGGTGTTAAACTGCAGGATTCTCAGGCCAGAAATGTAAAATGTCACGTTTCATTGCTTTGGGAATCACTTTGTTCAAAGAGGTCCTCCTAGACCTAGACAAAATCACTGAGTCGGAACAATCTTAAAAGCAATTCTAAAGTGATTGGTCGATCAGTGCCTTGTTATCCACAAGTTCACTTTGTTCAAACAGGTCCACTTGGACCAGGACAAAATCACTGAACCGGAACGGTCTTGGAAATGATTGGTCGATCAGTGCCTTGTTTATTCAACAAACTTCTGTTCTTATCGAGAACTGATATATTTTAAGAAATGTTTCCTTTTTTGAGAGAATATACTGAGCAGCGTAAGAAACGCAAATGTAGTTTACTCGAAATTTGAAAATGTTTTATTTGTAATTAAGCTGACGTCGAAATATTTTCATAAAATACTGCATAAAACTTCATTGTGCTGAAAATTTCTACTATCGGGTTTGACTATTTTTTTTTCTATCAAAAAGTGGACAAATTTTTGCATTTCTTTTGCTGCTCCGTACATTTTTTATGCACACCCATTTTCTTGTTATTTTTTTAAATATCTTTTTTTATTTTAATTATTTTTAATTAATTGTTTTATATTTTGTTGCTTTTTGGTGTGTTGTTTTGCCGTGCAGTGCATCCGTGCGACCTCAACCCTCAACCCTGCGGCGTAGGCCTGTGTTTTCGGTCGTCAACTGGTTATCGTTGTATTTGTCCTGCTACTCACACGGGACAAAACTGTGAAACCCTTGTAACTGGTACGTGATGCCTATACATAGAGCTATACAGGGTGTCTAAAAGAAAATGCAATCCAAATTTAACGGAACGTCAAAGGTAGAATGTGTAACCAACCTAGATAATATATGTATAGTTTAAAGCTACGACATTCCTCTTTCAATTGAGACGTCAAACGCTCAAATCTGATACTTTTTGACAGAGTTACGAGTAATTTCCCAAGAGAGGTCAAATTAACCATGGGTTTTCACGGGTCTACAGAGCGTAGGAAGGGGGATGGGGGTCGAGGGCGGGTTGTTCTAAAACCCCCTCGACCCCCTCGACCCACGACCCCCTCGACTTGCCTTCACGTGCGACTTTTTCACGTGCCCGAACCTGTGTTCACAGCCAAATTACGAATGCGGGCCATAGCCATGCGCCAGCGCCAGCCTGGCCTAGTTCGAATGAGCCGCGTCGTCGTGTGCGAACGCGACGTCATAGTGTTGCTTCCAATACGTTCTTAAAAATGACTAAATGTCCTACCTTCTAAAACCCGATCTTATTCGAAGCTCATTATCTCCCCTATCGAAATATAGCGTTATTTTTTGTCGGGGCTTGATCGCGACACAAGCCGTGCAAAGAAAATTCAGGATTTGACCTCATTAATGCGTGCGCTGCGGACTGACTGATAAGCTGTACCGCTTTCGGGGCCATCCATAAACTACGTACGCACGGAGGGGGAGAGGGAGGGTTGGAGCCAATGCCTACACCCAACGTTAAAGTATGTGGGTGACGTCACGAAATTTGCGTACGGGGGAGCGTAGTCTAAAAAGTCGGCATTCCGTGCTTACGTACTTTATGGATGGCCCCTTCGGTGATACACACATTAAAAACGTATTGGAAGCAATGACACGGCGACGCGCGGCTCATTCGAACTAGGCCGCAATCGTAATCGGGCTGTGAACACAGGTTCGGGCACGTGAAAAAATTGCACGTGAAGGCAAGTCGAGGGGGTCGTGGGTCGTGGGGGTCGAGGGGGTTTTAGAACAACCCGTCGAGGGCCGTACGTGTACACTGTAAAATGTTGACATTTCACGGTACTGACAAAAAATGTTGATACGTAGTATTTCGGGGGAGGGAAGGGAATCTTGACAAATACTACACTCTGTAGAACCGTGAAAATGTTGACAACTTTAGGCGGCCCTTAAGAAGATTCCCTATCGGGGTCCGGGGAAACCAATTCTGAGGTTGCCTGGTTTGATCTGGACTTTTTTGGGGGGACACCAGAAAATGGATTTTGTTCTAGCCAAACAATCGTATAAAATACCTCCCCAAAATACTACTTTTAGAAGGCTAAAAGTGTTTTTCTGACGTTTACATTGGGACGTTATCATTTTGTGTGTTACACTTTTAGCCCAATACCTTTTGAACTCCCGTTCGCCGTGTTGAATTTTCCTGCACGACCAAGATGGCGGCCCTTCTTCAAAGTAAAATTCCACCTTACAGTCAAAATTAAACATTGAAAAACTTACCATGGAAGTCCCTGGAATCTCCAGAGTGTTGTACCGTGGTCTATTCTCCCCGATGATTCTTCTAAACAGGAAAAAAACTAGTCCAAAGTCATTTTCCAAGCTTTCTGGAGAGAACAGCTTGATTTGATGATTAACTAATTATTGCAAAGATATACCGCCCTCTTGTGGTCACCTCATTTTATGACGTCACTGCAGTACAGTGGTGGTGTTTAAAACGATCCCAAAAGTTGAAGTCTTCGTGGTCTCTACGTCTCTCCCCGCACCTCCCCCAAGGACGCCACACCCCTTCCGGTTTTTTTTCTTTTCTGGAATTTTTGTTTTCCTCCAATCTCATAAAAGTGCCACGGCCACCAATAACTTTGGAATGTTACCTTTGCATGTAGCCAGTTATTTTCATTTTGCATGTTAACTACTGTAAATTTTGCATGTTACCATTCATTGCATGAATAAGTGTTTTGTTGTCAAGGCTGCCATTAAGGCTCACAAGTCCCTCACAAGTCTGTACATTTGAAAGAGCTGGGATCGGCCCAACAATTTCAGAATGCACAAAGAACGAGTTTTGATTTGGACTAATAGTATTATACTGAAACGCAAAAGAAACTTACCACCTTTTAAACCTTTAAATAGCAACAATAACACTGCGTGTAGTAATGTGTGAACTTATTTGTGGTGTCCTCACTGTCAGACCAAACGGTGTCTGAAGTTCACTTGAACCTTCAATGGTCACTCCATGGCACAGCTGTTGAACAGCTGTTTTGACTGTCGGTGATTAGCCAAGGGGTATGGGATGATTGTAATGAGCTGCACGTGCTGTCTTGATGTTGGCTTTAAAAAGGCCAGTGCAAAATGGGCATTTTAAGCAACATGCCAAGACTGGTAGGCAGTATGCGCCGACGATGCACTGCCTGTATCAAAATCAATGGTGGCCACACACGCGCTATTGAAAAAGGACTGACATTGCACCCTCTTCTGTTCTTTACTGTAGAACAAACTGATGAGATGGTGTATCTTGGTCAAAAACTTGACATGTCATCAATAAAATGCCAATGTTTCAATTAGCAATTGTTGGTTTGTTTTATTTTGAACTGTTACAATTTCATTACATTTTAAACAAGTGGTAAGTTTCTTTTGTGTTTCAGTATATTATTATTACATTTATATAATGCACATTCCATACGGATATGCTCACATGCTCTTCACATTATAATGGGTTATATGAAGATACATAGGTTGGTGGCGCCATTGGCAGGTGACGACCAGAGACACCGTGCTCTGTGATCTTTTAAGTGTGTTACACAACACTTCAAAAAAGAGGTTTCAGAAACGGTTGTCATGCTCAGTAGAAACGTATTCTTATGGCGGCCTTGACGACGACAACAGCCATTTTTCGCAATTTTATTTTCCTCTGTTTTTCGTGGTTTTCTTTCATTTGTAGATCCATGTGCAAATGTAAATTGTAACGGTGGCACATGTTTCAGAGCTAACAACCCACCTCCGTCGTTCTTTTGTAGCTGTCTTGCTGGTCAAACTGGAACAAACTGTGAATGTAAGGCATGCTTGTATCACATAAGTCGTGTACAAATAATGATTTTCCCTGATAACAGAAACATTTAGCGGAATTTTTGAAATCTGATCCCAGAACTGCCAAATCTTCCTAATTTTGCTGGTTTAATTGTTTCTTTTTATTTTTTTTTTGGTTTTTTGCATTTTTTGGGGTATTGTTTTGCTTTCTTTTTTGTGTGGTTTTTCTTTTATTGTTAACATTTTTACAGTTCCACAAAGAGACTAGTAATTTTCAAGACTCCCTTAATACTGGGGGTTTTGTTGAAACATTTTACAGGTATGTTAAAGTACTTTGCGACCTTCGATGCTTCCAACCCCCTTCCTACACTTTGTAGACTCCTGAAAATGTTGAATAAATATTCAGCTGTATTTTCTGTCAAGCAGTTACACAAATTTTAACTTTGGCAATATTTGTCTTTGCCCAATTTTACCCAACACCAGTAAATCCATGCTCCAACAATCCCTGCAGTAGTGGCATGCGCTGCATTGTCACTGGGTCGACGTTTAGGTGTGAATGTGAGTATTTTCATCTCTTGAAATTTTAAATTTCTTTGTAGAAAAAAATGCTACTGTGTATTAAACGCCATAAAGTACGCGCACGCACACACTGGAACATGTTCTAAACATGCGCGCGTGTTGCTCGAAATTTGTTCGAAATACGGCGCAACCGATGCGCGTCACAAAAAAATACGCTCAAAATCATGATGTACGTGGTAATTTGTAGGAATTGACGTCATTTGAACGTGATCAATTGCTGATGTCACCAGTGCATTATATTCAAGACTTAAATTAATTCTACAGATTCGAATTCAGGCCATGTTCATGGTGCATTTGCCCTTGGGCAAGGCACTTTGCCATAATTGCCTCTTTGCAAAAAGTAAACACCAATTAATTAATTCCTAAAAATATAATTTTTCTTGCTATGTTTTTAAAACACTATGAGAGAAAAGGTCCTCATCAAGGTTTGAACCTGAAACCTCTGATTCACCGGGCAGATGCTCTACCAGCTGAGCTATGAGGCACAGTGGTATACTCCCTCAGGTTTTCCCAAGACCTCTGACACACCGGGCAGATGCTCTATCAGCTGAGCTATGAGGCACAGTGGTATACTCTCTCAGGTTTCCCCTAAGACTTTTGACTCATCGGGCAGATGCTCTACCAGCTGAGCTATGAGGCACAGTGTTGTACTCTCTCAACCTGAAACCTCTGATTCACCGGGCAGATGCTCTACCAGCTGAGCTATGAGGCACAGTGGTATACTCCCTCAGGTTTCCCAAGACCTCTGAAACACCGGGCAGATGCTCTATCAGCTGAGCTATGAGGCACAGTGGTATACTCTCTCAGGTTTCCCCTAAGACTTTTGACTCATAGGGCAGATGCTCTACCAGCTGAGCTATGAGGCACAGTGTTGTACTCTCTCAGGTTTCCCCCCCCCCCCAAGACCTCTGACACACACCAGGCAGATGCTCTACCAGCTGAGCTATGAGGCACAGTGGTATACACCCTCGGGTTTCCCTATAGTATGGACACAGTAATGGTGGATAGCAACCGATAGCAATAGTCAAGCCAAGTGAAACCCAAGGATTTCATGGATTTTAATACCAGAACTATAAAAATGCCAATGTATGTTTTGCCTCCCTACAGCATTATGTTCGTCACAACCATGTCAAAATGGCGGCGTTTGTCAGATAGCGGGCATTTCTATTCTCTGTTCTTGTCCCACTGGTTACAGCGGAAGCTTCTGTGAAAATTCTCCAGGTATGTTCTAGACGAGATATTTTGTTGATCCTCCAAAAATAATAAGCAAAAACCGAAAATTAAAATCAAACAGTATGCAGGAATTTAGTACACCACTTCCTATAAAATTACATTGCACCACTGATCACACTCATCACTGATCACAGGCCGTGGTTCAGGGCGAAGTGGTTCAGACGAAGTGGTTTTGGGGTGAAGTGACTGTTAACCATTTTTTTACTCTATCCCCCTGTGTGATTGAGGATATGCATGATTAAAACCAACTTAAGCAAAAACCAGCTCCGTACTTCGTCTAACTTTTGAGAAAACAGTCAAAAAAGGGTTTGCAGTCATTTCGCCCCAAAACCACTTCGCCCTGAACCACGGCCTGTGCACGAAGTGGTTTTGGGGCGAAGTGGCATTTCGGCGATGTAGTGTTTGGACGAAGTAATTTGGGGCGAGATGGCACTCAGGCGAAGTGGTTTGGGGCGAAATGGCACTTTGGTGAAATGGTTTTGGGGCGAATTTAATTTTCGTCTCATAAGACAAAAACTAATTGTTTTAATCATTTCTCAAAGACTATAGCACTTCAGACAAAACCATTTCAGGGGAAGTTTTCTACGGTCGTCATGTTTATATTGTGTAAGTTAGGCGTAAATCTGTGAACATTTTTGATTTTCGAGATTACCAATTACTGTATAATCTATAGCCATAAAAGTCAAATTATTTCTCAGTTTTACTTTTGAAAAACCCACATCTAAAATGTATATTGTTTTCTTGCTTGTCAGGCCCTTGTTTCAACAGTCCATGCCGAAATGGCGGCACATGCAATGTTAATCCGTTAGGTGGATACCGGTGTGTATGCTCCACTGGCTATCAAGGCACTGATTGTCTTATCTTAGTTGGTGAGTACTGTTTTTTTTATTAAAATGTTTTTAAAATGCTTTAATACTGACGTGACAAATATAATTTTTTTCATTTTATGTACACGACGCACAGATAATTCGTCGCAAAGCTGACATACTGACGAATATGCAGTGTTAAAGCCATTGCATATTCGTCACTATGTCAGCTTTGCGACGAATTGATCATTAGAAAACTGAAGAAAACTCAAAATGAAAGCTTTTGTACAAGATTTGTTATCGTCATTTTTAGAAAAAAAAATAAATGGCTAGTAATGCTTTTAAACTTAAAACTCTAAAATGTTTATGCACTTTCCCTGGGGCAAGAACGGTAGAGGGAAAAGGGGTAGGGGCGAGTTCTCACTTGTTCAAGTGAGGGATGAGGTGCCGATCTCCGGGGTGAGTTCGCCCCGTGGCGAAATTCAGAACAAGTGGGGTTGAACTCGGAGGGGAGTCGCCCCCCAGGCTGCTCCCGGGCCTGGTTGTTTTAGTGGGAAATAGCCTATAGAGACCCTCAAAAGTTGAAGGTTTTATTTTTTGTGCCTTATTTTGTGTAATGAAATGGGTCAAATTTGACTAAAGAAAATTATTGGTGATTTTTAATATTTCCAGGAAATCTCTGGTAATTAGAGCCCACTCATTGTATAGAGGTTTTAAGCCTGGCTTTTAAAATATGTAATTGGGTAATAACCAAAATTAGGGGTCCAAAAGTGTGACATGCTTTTAAAGATTTTCAAGTGTGTTTAGTGATTGAAAGTGGTTTTGCAGTAGAAAATATTTATTTTTATTTCCATAAACGCCACTTCAATTTAATGTTTGTGTGTAGATAAGACACCAAAGATGTAATGCAAACTAATTTTCATTGGCATAGGTAACCCAGGACACAAAAATCCTATTCAATATAATGGAACAAATTATGAGCCTTTATGATCTTTTGTTTCAAATATTTGTCAGTAATCACAGGACAAAATATTCAAGACAATGATGCTGTCCCCTGTAATCACAGGCCACAGTCTATTACTGAGAATCTGTGATCATGAGTGGTGATTTTTGATGCACAGGGTGTCGTACATAACAGGGACACCAAACGTTTTGGACCCCTGTTTTGGGAATTACCCAATTATAACGCTTCGCAATTTTGGTCAATCCGTTTATCAAATCACGTACATGCTCAAAGATTCATGGATAATGAGAAAAAATTAGGAAACAAAAGTTTTCTTATTTATGTTCTCGTATTTTAATTTCTTCCCATTTTATTTTTCTTTACCCTAAAAGACGCCTGTGAAATGAACCCTAGACCGTGCTTAAATGGTGCTACATGTACTCGACTCGGTACTTCATATCAGTGCACCTGTCAAGAGGGATACTCGGGGGTGAACTGCGAAATTGGTAATGTCATATATCTTATGCAAATAAGGGGCTGTCCATAAAGTATGTATATAGCAAGATTTGAACAAATCTCCCTCTTTTTGAGTCCCAAGTCGAGTCAAACTGCCCTCGAGTCCCAAGTCGAGTCAAACTGCCTTCGAGTCCCAAGTCGAGTCAAACTGCCTTCGAGTCCCAAGTCGAGTCAAACTGCCTTCGAGTCCCAAGTCGAGTCAAACTGCCCTCGAGTCCCAAGTCAAGCCAAACTGCCTTCGAGTCCCAAGTAGAGCCAAACTGCCTTCGAGTCCCAAGTAGAGCCAAATGCCCTCGAGTCCCAAGTAGAGCCAAATGCCCTCGAGTCCCAAGTCAAGTCAAACTGCCTTCAATGCCAAAAATCAGACTGCATTGTACAAAATTGTTAAATGCTTTTTTTAAGGCAGATTCAAGTAAAAAAAACTTTCAAAACTGAGTCATTTTTCCAAGTCCAAAATATCCACATCAACTCTTTTGCTGTTAATAAAACTTAGCTCCACAAAATGTAGTCCAGTTTCTTTTTCACTAACTTAGAAAGTCTTAAACAGTGCAGCTCAGTTTTAATTCTTACACATATGGAGCCTTATTTTTGTCCCTGTAATGTCTTTTCAGCTAATAGCTGCGCAGCCCGCCCATGCGTTAATGGGCGTTGCTATGCTCTGAGTTCGTCCCAATCGAGTGGATTCTTTTGCCAGTGTACCACTGGCTACACGGGAGAACGCTGTGATACTATGATCAGTAAGTAACATCAATAACGAACTTTAGAGTTGCTGAGACCGTGTTTACACTGGTCCGGATCTCGGGATCAAGATTGATCCCCTGATAAGAATGTGTCGGTGTTTAACCGCAATGATCCCGAGTGCCGCGTTTACATTCTGTAGTTGATCTCGTGCGCAGTGCCAGAAGTTGCAGTCAAAGGTCATGCTCTATGTGTGTATGTACTGATCAATGTGTGCATTGGTTGTGCATGTACAGTGTACAAGGAAATTCGCAGGCTTTTCCTCCGCTATGGCTGTGGAGCAGATGCGGTAAAGATTAATTGCTTATCTAATCGCAAACTTATCCCGAGCTCGGGATCGAACCCTCTGCCAACGCAACACCAAAATCCCGGGGTCTGATCCGGGGACAATTTGGTCCCGAGAGCGTTTACACTCGGTTTGTGATCCGGGGCTGATCCCGAGCTCGGTGTTCGACCCCGAGCTCGGGATCAAGTGTAAACAGGGTGTAAAGAGCCAATTTCATAAAGCTGTTTAGCAGAAAAAATGTGCTTAATCCAAAATTTGTTTGCTTTATAAAAATTGGTTTAAGCTGCTAAAATCTTATGTGATGTGTATTACAATTGACTGGTATTCTGCTATTCTTGCTAAGAACACAGTTTAACACACAATTGGGTCTTTCCACGGTATAGGGGGCATTTTGGCAACACAGACCATATTTTCGAGAAAATACATTTGTCTGGTCTTAAAATAAAAGAAATAAGTAACGGGGACGGACACTTGTGTTAAATTTTAGGCCGTCCCGGTTACGAGCGTATATTATAAATTTGTACACAGGGTTTTTAGGAAGGCATGTTGTCACACTATTTGTAACCCTTTTGGGGCATAAGTTATCTCTTCAGAACACTGAAACTTATTTCTTTTATTTTGAGACCAGACAAAGGTATTTTCTGGAAAATATGGATTGTGTTGCAAAAATGCCCCCTTTACCGTGGAAAGACTCAATTTCGAATATTAGCCCATTTTTATACAGCAAACATATTTTAGATCAAGCACATTTTTTTCATGTGTTGCCAAGGTTACTGGGTCTACACTAAAACCAGTGAACTGTTTCCCTGTGCTTTAGCAATGGACGTTTTAGATTACCAGCGGATGTTCAGACCCAATTACCATGGCCAACTGATGTCGCACTTTTGTAATCTGTAACACTGCCAAAAATTACACAAAATTCATGGGGACAGTGGTGACCAACCATGGGGGAGAAAGCGACATTCATTTGGCCCCACCGACATCAGGAAAATTGTTTTGTTCAAGAAAAATTTAACACCGGTTTAACAATGACCTCGTTCTCACTCGAGAAATTGCTTCGTTCGACAACGGTTCGACGAAGAGATTTCCTGTTGTGAACGCATGCCTCTTCATTCGACGATGATTAGATTCGCTTCATTCGATGAAGGAAATAGCTTTATTCGACGAAGAGATTGCTTCATTCGACTAAGCAAATTTGTAATGTGAACGGCTCCCTTCCTTCGCGATTTGGCGGGCTTGTTGCACAAGCGCATTGTGAGTTGAGCACCTAGCAAGAATTGTTTCTGACGCGCCTCTGGAAAACCACACAGCGCGTCTAGACGCTTGGAGCTCAGCAATTGATGCACGACATACATGCACGACATCCCACGGCTTCATTCGATCTTCGTTAGCAGTCGCTCTTCGTTTGATCTTCTTTAAGTGAGATATGAACGCACGCTTCATTAACTAACGATGATTACCTAATCTTTGTCGAACGAAGCGATGTCTCTAGTGAGAACGGGGTCAAAAGAAATTTCCTGATGAAGCAAAGTAGCTCTATTTAACTAACGATGATTAACTAATCTTCGTCGAATGAAGCGATTTCTCTAGTGAGAACGGGGTCAAAAGAAATTTCCTGATGAAGCAAAGTAGCTCTATTTGACGAAGAGATCACTTAATTTGTGTAACGTGAATGATCCCTTTGTTCAAAATGATTTGACACGTAGGGCAGATTCAAAACCCTGTTCGCGTACCATTGGCAAATAATTACGCATTTCTCCTTGTTTGACTAGCTCCATGCAGCAGTGTTACGTGTCTGAACGGCGGAACATGCACTCTATTGTCGTTGACAACTTACAGATGTGTATGCCCTACAATGTACACGGGAAGCAACTGTGGAACACTAGGTAAAGTTATGTTGTGATTCTAAATTCCTTAAAGGGCCCCTGAAATGCTCAATAACTTTATGCACATTTTTTGCTGCATATGAAAGATTACTTGTGTAGAAAGACGATACTATTGTTCATTTTGATGCCCCATGAATAAGAAATGCCATTTTTCAACTTTGAAAATTTCTATACATGGGTCATGTCACTTTAGGAACACACAGCAGAAAAGCAAAGAAAAAACATTAGACTTGAAACTAGAATTGTGGACAAATGCTGCAGTTTCCAGCCTTAGTTTTTTCATGGTTTGCAACAGGCAACATGTAAAACAATCCTAAACCATCATGGGTTACAAAAGTTTCAGCAAGTTGGAGAAAATTGTGGAAACGTTTGTGCACAGTTGAATGAGATTTTCCTGTGTTTTCCTAATGTGACAATCACCACTTTGCTCATGCATATGTAAATTTTCATTAGCATAAAAATCAAAAACCTTGATTTTAACCCCCAAACAACTTCCAAGTAGGGTTTTTGTGATTGTAAAATAATGGACTAGTTCCACAGCACAGATTTTCATGGAAGGTTTTCATGGTGAGGTAATTATAAAGTTGAAAATTTCACGGTACACCAGGCAATAACCTCTCTTTTTTTGGAGATGGTTATTTTCAGAAGCACACATCTCCCAAAAGAGAGAGATTTAGAATGCAAGGTGTACCTTAAAATGTTTAGCTTTATAGTTCAACTTTGTGCAAATTTGCGGTACGAAAATTTTGTTTTGACGTCAAATTCATGTTCGACTTTGCAGAAGTATAAACCAGGCTTAAAGGCATTCAAAGTATCTTACGTGAACAATTTATTGCATGGCAAAACCAAGAAAATGTTAATATTTTGACAAAACAACCGGATATTATCCACATTTTACTAGATTTGTTGTGGCCGCAAGCGGAAGAAAGAAATAAACTTTAAAACAAATTTAAAATTTTTTAAAATCTAAAATTGTTTTTTTTTTCAGTTCAAACATCATGTACTCCAAACCCTTGTATGAACAGTGGGACATGCACAAACCTGGCAGGTGGTCAGTATGTTTGTGTGTGTACCAGCCAGTACACAGGACTGAACTGTCGGACCTTTGTAGGTAAGCATAACAGTGTTCGCCCTTAACTTTTTTTCCAACTGGCCAACAGGGCCAGTTGGCTTAAATCTTCACTGGCCCATCGGCATTTCAAGTGGCCCGGTTACAGTTAAAATTTCTGGTTTGAGTAAATAAATTAGGAAAATTTGGTAGTCATAAGGTTCTCCCCATTAAAAGTTTGAAAATGTGTGGTACATTTTAGAGCTTTCTGGTGAATTTTAGAGCTATTCTGGAGTCTTGAAAGGCTCTTTTGTTATAAATTCTCAAGCTAGGATGCATGTTTTTGTGCACATTAATCCCTTCGCAACGGGGAACTGCATATGCAGTTTTAAGTGTGAGTGTACTCTTGGGGGCGGTTATACAGAAGTAGCCTATACCAGTACCAGGGGCCAATTTCATAGAGATGCTTAAGCATAAAAAATGGCTTAAGCATGAAAAACTTTGCTTGGTAAAATTAGGTTAACAGCACAAATTCATGAGATTGTCATGGTAATAAAACAGTCCTCTAACACTGGTCATTATACACTACTTCTATCACACGAGGATTTCACTGGTAACATTCCCTACTAAGCAAGAGTTTTTTGTGCTTAAGCAAATATTTGTTCTTAAACACCTCTATGAAATTGGCCCCTGGGCAGAGCTGGTCTTTAGTCAGTTTTGGTTTTTGACCTGTGACTTGACTCTGGAGAAAATGACTTGTGACTGGACTTGGAAAATAAGATTGATTTACGACTTGAAATCAAAACTAGTCATCAAGTTTCCAGCCCCAGAGACATACATAACTGCAAGTGCAGTCTTTTGCTCCAGGGGAATAAATTGGAAGGGTGGCCAAGGACCGTATCGAAAGCGAAATATGGCTGTGGGAGTTTTTTATGAAAGAAACTGTAGTACAATGTGGGTCTGTTTTATTTCAACTGGACAGCCGGACCATTAAGGGAGGCTTTCCAACTGGCCCGAGACCATCGATTTCAACTGTCATTTGGCCAACGGACCAGTGCTAATTCGAACCCTGCATAAATGATCTTGAAATTCACTATTTTCCATTTCTAGAAACAAAAGTTAATCGCTTTCAAATAAGACGACCAAAAAAATTGACCAACGTTTATTTATCGAACAATTACTGTTAATATTTCGAATTATTGGCGGTCCACCAATAATTCAACTCACAGTAAGGCGTATACTTGCCCATGTTTGACTTTCTGTGTTTGGTGTGTAATGCGCACCATACAGCGTGCCCCATCGATAAATAATCACTGGATGCAGCAACGACGTCTTAAAAATTGAAGCCACCGTCTGCCATTGTACCCCACGAATACAATACCTTGCCTAGACTGGTCATACTGTCTTCACTAGTCTACATGTGTTAAGTGGAATGCAAGTGATCGCATAGAACGGGGAGCAGTCTAGGCCAAGCATTGTTTGTGGGGTACATTGGCGGCCGGCACATGGCTTCAATTATCGTATAGCCAACTGCTGTTGCATACTTCATCCAGTGATTATATATCGATAGCGTGCCCTCTGGACTAGTGGCCTGTCTAATCTGTTTTCTTCTTTCCGAGACATAAGACTTGACCAAGTCGGACTTAGGCAAGTCTACGTAAATCGCAAAAATGGCCGTATGAAAAACAGTGTTTTTCACAGGGTTGGCTATGTCTAAAATACAAAGTATGATTTTTTTGTTTTTGTTAAATAAACTAATTTAAAATTTCTAGTGTTTTTCCTCATTTTTGTTGCGTTTACGTGTGGGACACACATTAGCCCAGGTTGGACTCCGTACCGCATACTACATGTGAATACAGAGTCCAGGGTATGAAGTTCCAAAAACAGGGGGAAAATTTTTGTAACAAAAAAATTCAATATTTCTACCTTGTGCTGGAAGCCGGTAATGTGCTAACAAAGTTCCATGTGTCCTAATCTTTGGGATTGCCGGGTTTATAAATCCACTACACATCACCGAACTGCATATTCCGGAGGAAAACGGCAAAAAGTCACGCTAATTTGCTATATGTTTGTGCACAAAAAATCCCCACTATTTATACAGTACAGCCAAGTTACGTTCAGCTTATTTTGTTCTCACCGCGCGCGTAGTCCCGCGTACGCGTGCCGGCCGGCCGTGCGCGCGTCGCAACTGAACTAGGCCATGGCCTCGGCGCATTGCGTGCCTGACATCGTGGTGCCGCACGCGCAAGCCTATCCAAACTTCACGAAGCGTGACGCGACGGCAGCAGTTATTTATTTCTCTGAACTTTAACGTTAGGTTGTGCCTTATATTTCACTATTTTTTTCATCAAATTTGGTCTATACGACATTTAAACCTCCCGTTCCTGTAAATGAAGACGTAAAGCATATATGGACATAAATTCGACGTCCATTAAAAGGTAATATAGCTTAAAAATTATGTGGAAGTTTCAGTCCCCCTGTTTAGAGACATCGTGACCTAGACGTCACTCGTAATGCAATGAAGACAACGTCCAACCTAGGCTAGGACACACATGTGCTTAAAAAAAATCCAACCATTGCAGAATGAAATGATTGGTAATGCCCAAGACATTTCATGAAACATGTAAACTAACTGATACAGTTATTACTGAGCAACCTGTTGCAGGGCTGGAATTTGAAATTTCATTTTTTAACGTTTGTTTGTTTATTTACTTGTTTACCGTTCATTTTTGCAGGTCTCAACACAGTGTGCATCAGCAACCCCTGTCAGAATTCTGGTGTTTGCTTTCCAAATGGAAATGGGTACTCATGTACATGCCCCAGGGGCTTCAACGGCCCACAATGCCAAATAGGTACAGTTTGAAAGACTTGATATCAAGGCCTGGCTGTGTATGCCGTGGCTTGGTTATACAGGGTGTCCCAGAAAAAACGAAACCGAGATTTATCGATGTTTAATCATACTTTAATTTCAATCTTGAATAATAAACGACACATATTTGGAAAGCTTAGTTCCTCATCTTTCATTTGATACCACTCATATGATACATACTTCACGCTTGAATGAATAAAGACAATATGAAGCAGGGCTACCAAAAAGTCGTTTGCACAACGATACCTGAATTTCATGGGTTTCAACACGCACGTTTTTAAAGTGACCATCTCCGAATCCATTCATTCGAAAAATCGGTCAGGTGTAAAAAAAACGAATGATTTAAAAAAAAACATGGAAATTCAATCCATATTTAAATGCAGGATATCTCTGTCATCCCTGACTCATTTTTCCTGACTGAGGTATCATACGAAAGGGCAGGAAATGAACTTTTTAGAAATATGATTATTTCTTTGAAATTCAGGTATCGTTGTGCAAACGACTTTTTGGTAGCCCTGCTTCATATTGT
This sequence comes from Henricia sp. BOLD:AAB3569, assembly GCA_037783545.1. Lineage (NCBI taxonomy): Eukaryota > Metazoa > Echinodermata > Asteroidea > Spinulosida > Echinasteridae > Henricia > Henricia sp. BOLD:AAB3569. Next base: position 3,961,956 of record JBBELK010000147.1, on the reverse strand, counting down.
CTTTATTCATTCATGCGTGAAGTATGTATCATATGAGTGGTATCAAATGAAAGATGAGGAACTAAGTTTTCCAAATATGTGTCATTTATTATTTAAGATTGAGATTAAAGTATGATTAAACATCGATAAATCTTGGTTTCGTTTTTTTTCTGGGATACCCTGTACAGAACGTCAATGACACCGTACAGTGACATGCAGCGGCACTTACTGGCTTGGGCACAAGTCGATGTTATTTTTTTGACTAACGAAATAAGATTGATTTACGATTTAAAATATTAAAATGATTCACTTTATTTTTAGTTTATCTTAACCCGAATGTCCATTTTTTGACCCCAGGTCAATGCACCCCGGCTCTGTGCGACAACGGCGGAGAGTGTTTTACACTCAGCGGAGGTAGTAACTTCTTCTGTAGTTGTTTAAGTGGCTTCACTGGAGTATACTGCGAGAACACTGGTAAATAATCATTACCCCCACAAAACCCGTTCAGTAACCAAAGCATGAAAACAGTCTAGTGCCTTTCACACTATCCAGTTTTGACCTGAGGTACTTTATTACCCAGGTTGCTGCAAAGAAAGTTGACCCGGGGAAAGTTGACCCGGGGAAAGTTGACCCGGAAAATTGTCTTGAGAGCTGCCTTCAACCCACCTCCAAACAAGGGCAAAAAGTTACCTGGGTTAAGTAGCATTATTGGCCAGTAAACCCGGGTAATTCATAGCCCATATGTTCAACTGTGAAGCGGTGCGCAATAGAGGATTGACGTGCATGCTTGAAATTGACACGCGCGCGGACTAGAGACCTTTTTTAACATATATTTGCTGTTATTGCATGAACTTTATAGATAAGTATGTCTACTCTCTTTTCCTATACCCATGTTTTCCAGAATTGTTTTGAATTGGTTTAATATCTTGTAAAACTTCTCCCCTGTCCCATTTTCCTCCCGATTTATCACTTTAAGGTTTATTTTTGTTTGTACAAATCATCCGATGCATGCCACTTTTTTTGTTTAACCTTTTGTCGATCACCTTGTTGCCCATGTGATATGTTTTTTACCAACGTTCTCCTTCAATACTAATTGTATTACCTCATGAGACGTGCTTTGCAAAAAATGAGTCGCTTCTCGCACAGCTTGGGCCAAAGTCTTGTGACTAAAAAATAGAAAACAGTGGCGGACCCAGGTTCATTAAAATAGGAACACACAATGGAAATTCTTGAACACACTCAGTATACACAACTCACAATAAGGGCCATCCATAAAGTATGTACGCACGGATTGGGGGGGGGGGGGGGCGGTAGTTGGAGCCAATGCGTATACCCAACATTAAAGCTGGTTGACGGGGGCGGGGGTTGGAGGGGGGTGGTGGAGTGGTGTCTAAAACGTCTGCATTTTGTGTGTAAGTACTTTATGGACGGCCCCAAATTAGGGATATTGCGGGGTGTACGCAGATATTTTATCGAGGGTATGCATTCCACTTGAATGATTTTGTATATTATTAGACAATTGTATCTGCATGACAGACACACCTTGTCACAGAAATAGGTGAAAACGGTCATTTCAAAAAAGAAATCCAAAATTGACAATATACCAATATTCCTGACTTATTGTATTTTTTTAGTGTATTTAAAAATGGAATCCATTCCAAATGGAATTGTGATTCGTTTTTTCAATTGCAGTCGACTCAGAAAATGCTTGAGTTGCTCAAGCCTACTTGTAATGCCTTTGGTGTCACCCTGTGTGCTGCCCCTTTACACACCCCCCCACCCCCCGCCCCCCTCGCGTCGCCCCTCCGCTTGCATGTCCCCTTCCTCTTGTGCCCATCCACCCCTCTCCCCTTGTTATTTTCGTAATTTCTCATGTTGCATGCTATCACACGTGTATCTCCTCTTGTATTAAACCTTCTGTATAGTCGACCCATGTGATGCCCAGCCCTGCATGAATGGTGGCATTTGTTACACCCTGTCTGGTGGAAATGGCTTTTTCTGTAGTTGTGTGACCGGTTTCACCGGTGACCAGTGTGGAACTCGGATAGGTATGTTTTCAATATCTGTGTATGTTAAAAAATATAAAAATAATTCAATTGAAATTATCTAAATAATTAAAATTTTAAATACTCACATTCTGCATTAAGCTGTACAAATCTAAATTGAATAATTCAGGGACTCCGATTTATGTTAAATTACAGTAGCCCGCAAGCTAGATGACGTATAAAACGCCAACGGCTTAGCTAAGGGGGAGTGCGCGCCCCCCCCCCCCCCCCCCCCCCCCCCCCCCCCCATGAAAAATCGTCGCTCCCCCACTCGAAATTTGGCAAACGGAGAAAAAATTGCAAAAACACAATTGCATGAATTAGGCCTACTGAATTTTCAATGACCGAAGCACGCTATGACTGCACCACAAACCCCAGGGGTCGGTAGACTGGTTCCCGTCCACATATTCCACACAGGAGAATATAAGGACAGGTAAAGGGCGCTTCATCTTGATCTGTAATTGGTCGTCTTTGCGCGTGCGCATTGTGTTTTTTATATTTAAAAATTGGCCAAGCCCTTTGCTTTAGGCAATGTACTTTATTTACATAATTGGATATGTTCGACACGCACAGCCAAGTTACAAATGTCAATGCAAAATCTGCACACTTACTAAAAAAAATGTGACGGGCAGAATTCTGCCCGTTATGGCTGCCCTTTACCGATCCCTATATTTTCGCAATAAGCGAACCAATCTATAGGGATCGGGAACCAATCTACAGGGGTCGGCCCCTTGCCCGTATACACAGTACTTCAGAGTAATTTCCGATTCCAAGTGCAGCGGGTTCATGGGGGAATGAACGGGCATAAATTGAGCGCCCTCCTACAGTAACATCCACCGCGCCTCCCCCTGCCCCTAGTCACGCCCTATGGGGAGTACCCCGGCTACGCTGCTGATCAAACCACTCTGCGCAAAGCATGATAGGATTAAATAGAGTACTCGCCGTATCCCCGCTCAATGTGTTTACGTACATCAAGTTCATTGCAGTTTATACAGGGTGGATACAAAAACGAAACCGAGATATTATTGCTAATTGTAACTAAAGTAGGGCACATATGAATCAAAGGGAGATATCATCTGTTAGGGTTGAATCTCCTCTTTAACATGAGACCCTGATCATGTCATTATGATTCCTGTTGACTAAGCAGTGATCAATGTTATGCAAGGGTCTAGTTTGGGATTTGCGCCACTTTCTTTAATGCATGGCATAGCCTATTTGGACGACCAAGTATCCATTGGTAACCTAGAATGCCTCAGAAATTAACATGCCGATAAAAATGTTGGTCGGGGGGAACCTGCATTTTCTCAAACAGAACACATTCAGTCCTACATGAGAATGCAGTGATTTTTTGTTGAGTCCAAGGTCTGGGCGAAGGGGAACTGGTCGGTCATCCGAGAACATTAATGCAATTCATCAGGCCCCGCAGTATATAGGAAGAACGCATGCAGCAGTCATAGACATAAATGGTTCAGCACTGGCCGGCCATGTTCAAATAAATTGCTCGGTGGTACCCTTACAGAATTGTGAGACGACATCAACTGTTTTTTGGCGATCTTCAGAGGCGTCTTAGGTTTTGCCAATGGATACTTGATCATCCAAACAGGCTATGCCATGGTTCAGGCCACTGGACGCCATTAAAGAAAGTGGTGCAAATCCCAATTAACTAGACCCTTGCATAACATTGATCACTGCTCGGTCAACCGGAAACATGACATGATCAGGGAGATTCCACTCTATAACAGAGGATATCTCTCTTTGATTCAGATGTGCCCTACTTTAGTATTTAGCGATAATATCTTGGTTTCGTTGTTTTTTTTATCCACCCTGTATATTGCGCACCTCAACTAATTGGGATGCAGTTGGTCTGCGGTACTGGAGCAACCTCCGAAAAGCCTCCGGAGTATTTTTTGGCAACCGATTTTGATAGTAGTGAAGCACCTACCACGTCGAATTAAACAGTTTTTATTTTCGCTTTCAGACCCATGTGTGCCAAATCCATGTTCCAACGGCGGAGGCTGTATTCGTGACGGAACTAGTTTTACGTGTCAGTGCCTAACTGGTACCAGCGGCCTAACTTGTAACATCCAAGGTCAGTCCTGTTCAATAGTTATAATAGTTATAATGGTTATAATCATTAATTATAGTCAATAGTTCAATAGTTATCCCCAAGCTATCGCATCCAAATGTTTTAAATTGGCACCGACAGCCTCGTTTCAGATGCTGAGCCATTGAATGCATAGTTCCGATTTTGCCCAGTTAACCCAGCCCCCTTGGACATTGTTGCTATGGCTCACACGCTATCGTCAAAATGGCGACACGCAACGCACAAAGCAATGGGACTTTCAACGGAAAGCACAGATTCATTGAAGAAAACTCAAAGGTATTCGTGTTTCAGGATCAACAGTTATCTTAGAACACACTGAGTAAAGGGCCAGTAATACAGGGATGTCATATCATCACGAAATATAGCTTTCGTACCTTTGAACAACGAAACGACTGGCCTTAAAACCAAAAATTCACCCGGATCGTCGCATACAACACTGTACAAATTGTATGGGGCCGGCAGAACATATCGCGTGATCATGTTGTTGTGAGCGTACAGTGCACTTTGACCTATGTGGGTGACATCTGCTAGCTCTGTTGTGATTGGTCGGCGGGTTCGGTTGATTGACAGGTCGGAACTATGCATTACGTCACGCATCTTTTCAATTGCAATTTTTTTCACAAAAGGAAGCACTGAGGCCCTCGTTTTCAATGACAATTTGAAATCCCGCCGTTGTTTTCTATAAAAAAGTGGACATGGACTTTAAAATCTGGAAGTTTATTTTTTAGTACAAAGTGCGTTTAAAGGCAGTACACATGATTGGTATCTCGAAGAATCAAAAATGTTCACAGATTTACACAAAACTTACACAATATAAACATGATGACGGCAGAAAACCTCCCCTGAAATGGTTTTGTCTAAAGTGCTATAGTCTTTGAAAAATGAGCAAAACAAATATTTTTCATCTCGCGGGATGTAAATTCAATTCGCCCTAAAACCATTTCGCCCTGGACCACTTCATCCTGAACCACTTCGCCCAAGTGCCATTTCTCCCCCAAACCACTTCGTCAGACCACTACTTCGCCCAAAAGCCACTTCACCCCAAAACAACTTCGTGCACAGGCCGTGGTTAAGGGCGAAGTGGTTCAGGGCGTAATGGTTTTGGGGCGAAATGACTGTAAACCCTTTTTTGACTGTTTTCTCAAAAGTTAGACGAAGTACGGAGCTGGTTTTTGCTCAGGTTGGTTTTAATCATGCATATATTCAATCACACAGGGGGATGAAACTATTTGTAACAGTTTACCAATCATGTATACTATCTTTAAATGTCGTATGCAACAACCTTGTGCAAAAACATATTTACTTCAGTTTGTTCCGGGAAATGTTGCAAATTACGGACCAACTGTAAGATGTGACTAACCATGACGTAACTAACTATTATTTTTCACTAATCATACATTTTTTTTATTTTAAATTGGACCTTTTTTAATCTCCATTTTCAATCCTTGTTAGGCCTTGTGATGGCATGGGCTAAAACATTTTTCTCTTCCTCATAAAATTGTATTAGATCTGTGCTTGGAAACGACATGTCAAAATGGAGGAACATGCATCAGCCAACCACAGTCATTTCAGTGCCAATGCCCGATGTATTACTCGGGACCATACTGCGAGATATACAACCCACCACGTAAGGACAATAAGTCAACTTGGCGAGATGATTTATGTACTTTGAAAACTTGGCAACAAGTTACACTCCTCAAAATAAAATTTTTCGTAGGCCTACTCCTTGGTGAAAAAGTTATTTCCTCAGTTTAGCTTGATAATTTAAAGATAAAATTAAGACATTTGAAGTGAACTGGGACCTAAGATCTTGAATGTTACAGAAATGTACCCCATTACTGTGGAAGAACCCATATGTTTTCTAGGAGGGTTGAGGGTTGCAACCAAGTAAATAGGGCTCCCATAGGAACCAATGCTAAATGCCCAATTTTCACAAATTATTTAAAAATACTCACAACTCTCTCAGCATCTCATGACAACAACCGAAATCAAGTTTGGCACAACTGCTTTATTTTTCTTCAAGACTTAATGAGATTCCCCACACATAATCAATAGGATTCTGCATTTGATAAAAGTCTCAAAACATACAGAAATAATGTTGATTTGCCAAAGTTTATCACAGGGAGAGAATATCAACTGGTGGGAAAGCCTTAAAAATAAAGAGGGGGCTCAAGAGGTCCCCTCATCCCTACAGCTCACTGTTTAACTTTACTTTGTCCAGTGCAGAATCCTATTGATTATATGTGGGGAATCTCATTAAGTCTTGAAGAAAAATAAAGCAGATGTGCCAAACTTGATTGCGACATCATGAAGCTGTTATCAGCATTTTTGTGTCTTGTCACATGATCTGTCGGCTTCTAAGCCAATAGACATGCAAACCATGTGAAAAGTGCTTAAAATGTTGCAGAGCAACCTTTAGCCCATTACCCTTACTAAAATTGTTTCTATGTCCTGACTTGGTCAACATTTTTCACAAAAATACTTTTGACCCTTATTTTATTTTGAGGAGTGTATATCGGTAAGTCGACTTGACGAGATAAGTCGACTTATTGCAAACAGGAAGTCGACATGGCAACATAAATTACATCGCCAAGTCGACTTAGTAGATCTAGGAAGTCGACAAGTTGACATAAATTATCCCATGTTTGCAGATGTTTGGTTATTTTAATTATTGTTTAATTTGTTGCAGTGTCAAAGTATGTTACACAAATCGCTACTTTACACGAAACCAATATTTTGTAAAAATGTTTTTTACCCTTTTTTTCTACCCAGCAATGCCCTGTAACCCTGACCCATGTTTTCCCGGTGGTACATGCTCGGTGGACGGTTCAGGGTACCGTTGTTCCTGCCGGCCAAACTACAGCGGCCAGCGCTGTGAAATTTACACACGTGAGTAATATACATTTATCTACTTTTCAGAAATGCCCATTTTCCAGCAATAGACATTTATCATGGTGCAGCCATCTTCCCTTTTCCCCTATTAAAACGAACGTAACCAAAGCGAGGCTTGCAGGACAAATTGTTCGGTCCCGTGTTGAAATTTGTCATTGTGTGCATCACAATAACATACGCATAGTGCAATCAATAAAATGTGCAGTGTTTTATTGATCGCGATATGAAGCTTACATGCACACAAGGTCGCGCAGATGTACTGATTGTGCCCAACACATACTATGGGGAACAAGACAAAGATGGCTGCACAGTGATAAAGGTCGATGGAGTAATAAAGTGAAAACATCCCCCTTTGTGTGTTGCCAAGGTTACTGAGTCTGTTTGGTTGGCAACGGGCCAGCTGTCTGGTTGGCAACGGGCCAGCTGTCTGGTTGGCAGCGGGCCAGCTGTGTGGTTGGCAGCGGGCCAGCTGTCTGGTTGGCAGCGGGCCAGCTGTCTGGTTGGCAGCGGGCCAGCTGTCTGGTTGGCAGCGGGCCAGCTGTCTGGTGGGCAGCGGGCCAGCTGTCTGGTGGGCAGCGGGCCAGCTGTCTGGTGGGCAGCGGGCCAGCTGTCTGGTGGGCAGCGGGCCAGCTGTCTGGTGGGCAGCGGGCCAGCTGTCTGGTGGGCAGCGGGCCAGCTGTCTGGTTGGCAGCGGGCCAGCTGTCTGGTTGGCAGCGGGCCAGCTGTCTGGTGGGCAGCGGGCCAGCTGTCTGGTGGGCAGCGGGCCAGCTGTCTGGTGGGCAGCGGGCCAGCTGTCTGGTGGGCAGCGGGCCAGCTGTCTGGTTGGCAGCAGGCCAGCTGTCTGGTAGGCAGCGTGCCAGCTGTCTGGTAGGCAGCGTGCCAGCTGTCTGGTTGGCAGCGTGCCAGCTGTCTGGTTGGCAGCGTGCCAGCTGTCTGGTTGGTAGCGTGCCAGCTGTCTGGTTGGCAGCGGGCCAGCTGTCTGGTTGGCAGCGGGCCAGCTGTCTGGTGGGCAGCGGGCCAGCTGTCTGGTGGGCAGCGGGCCAGCTGTCTGGTGGGCAGCGGGCCAGCTGTCTGGTGGGCAGCGGGCCAGCTGTCTGGTTGGCAGCGGGCCAGCTGTCTGGTTGGCAGCGGGCCAGCTGTCTGGTGGGCAGCGGGCCAGCTGTCTGGTGGGCAGCGGGCCAGCTGTCTGGTGGGCAGCGGGCCAGCTGTCTGGTTGGCAGCGTGCCAGCTGTCTGGTTGGCAGCGGGCCAGCTGTCTGGTTGGCAGCGTGCCAGCTGTCTGGTTGGCAGCGGGCCAGCTGTCTGGTTGGCAGCGGGCCAGCTGTCAGGTTGGTAGGGTGCCAACATCGTGCCAACCACTGTCGGTAACATTCTAGAAATCAAAATTAAGAGAAAAAAATTTTCGTTGATTTTCAACTGAGTCTACATTAAAACTGTTTACCTGTGCTTTACCAATGGATGTTTAAGATTACCATTGAATGCTTAGACCCAGTTACCATGGTAACTGATGTCACACTTTAGTAGTCTGTTGCTGGAATTATTTTTTTCTGGGATCGTTTAAATCCATATACTTGAATGGCTTGCGTGGTCTCTTTATACAAGCACCTACATTTTTTGGAATTATGCTTCAAATAGTGTAAACGCTGTCAAGCCAGGAGTTCAAATAGAGTTTGTTTTGCCATACCCGACGTAACTTGATCGGCACTATACTCAGTGCTTCTCTAGGTCATTAATATAAAAACTTAATTTTGTGCTCGGGTGGGACTCGAACCCACAACCCTCTGCATACTAGGCAGACATCTTAATCACTCAGTGCTGGTCGGCGTTGAATAGCCGGTTGGAATTATCTGTGTTTTTTTTGTTTATATTTTCCAGCACCTAATGCCTGTTTGTCCAACCCATGCGGTCCGAACGGAAACTGCAATGATGCTGTGTCCAGTTATTCCTGTATTTGCTTCAATGGTTACACGGGCACCGCCTGCAACATTCGTAAGTTGATTTACTTAATCAAATATGACTACTGTAATTAGCAGCATGCCAGCTGTCTGCTGGCAGTGCGCCAGCTGTTTAGTTGGCAGTGAGCCAGCTGTCTGGTTGGCAGCGGGCCAGCTGTCTGGTGGGCAGCGGGCCAGCTGTCTGGTTGGCAGCGGGCCAGCTGTCTGGTTGGCAGCGGGCCAGCTGTCTGGTTGGCAGCGGCATGCCAGCTGTCTGGTTGGCAGCGGCGTGCCAGCTGTCTGGTTGGCAGTGGCGTGCCAGCTGTCTGGTTGGCAGCGGCGTGCCAGCTGTCTGGTTGGCAGCGGCGTGCCAGCCGTCTGGTTGGCAGTGGGCCAACTGTCTGCTGGCAGCGGGCCAGCTGTGTGGTTGGCAGCGGCGTGCCAGCTGTCTTGTTGGCAGCGTGCCAGCCGTCTGGTTGGCAGCGTGCCAGCCGTCTGGTTGGCAGCGAGCCAACTACTGTCACATTTTAAGAATAACAATTCTTTATAAATCATTCTCTCTTTGATATTCACAGCTCCAGACCCATGTTTGTCCAGCCCATGTCTCAATGGTGGTCGGTGCGACAATTTGGGTACCACCTATTCCTGCGATTGCTCAAACACCATCTACAGTGGCGTCAACTGTGAAATCCGTATGTTTGCTCGGAAATCATTGCATAATTCTTCGTTATTTAGATTTTTGATTTTTTATAAAAATGTAATTTCTAGAGATAATGACCCAGGGACCACCGGGTTGAATAAATTTGATACAAATGTAGACAAATGTTCATGAGTTCAGGAAATCTGGATGGAGTGAACAAAATTTGGCTCCACCCGGATTCGAACCGCGGACCTTCTGCTTTATGTGCTTTCAGCACTCGTGTTTGTAATGTCATTCTTTTGTCATACTAATGTCATTCTTTTGCAGCACCCAATCCTTGTGAAAACAGTCCGTGCTTTAATAGCGGCATTTGCATCAACCGCATCACGAGCTACGAGTGCAACTGCTTCGGAACGGGCGGATTTTCAGGCAGAAATTGTGAAAACCGTGAGTACAACCAAGAATTATTTCAAAAACAAAAACACAAAATGGACAAAACATAAATCAAATTCCAACTTAAGTTTAAAGGTTTTATGAAAAATTCTTTGTTTATTAAGCTATGTTTTGAAATTGTCCAAAGTCATATCTACTTGTATCTTTTTTGTACTCTAGCTCCAAATCCCTGTGCCAACCAGAACTGCCTTAACAATGGTATTTGTGTTAACGGCGTATGTGACTGCACAAACACGGGATACTCGGGAGCACAGTGTCAGACATGTAAGTATCAAAAATTCAAAAAGTCCTTATAATAGTCAATTGTTTGGGTCACCAGAAGACCAGGGGCTGCCCGATTTCATGGCGCTGCTTAAAGCCTAGCGTACATCGATATTGCAACTGGAAGCAACTCAACTGATCAGTTGCTGTCAATGTGTGTGTAGCGCGCACATCGACAGAAACGGATTAGTTCCGCAACTAGCGGCAACTGGGAGCATCCAGCTATATCTACATTTCCAGAGCGCGCACATCGACACAGCAACTCGGTAAAGCGCAGAGTGCATTGCCCTTGCAACTGCATGTGCTTGCAGTTGCTGTCGATGTGCGCGCACGTGATCAGATGCACGCGAGCAACTGGCAGCAACTAGTTGCAACTAGTTGGTACGCATACATCGACGCAACTGACCGCAACTGGGTACAACTAGTTGCCAGAAAGTAGAACATGAGCAACTCGCGACAACTGGGATTTTTTCAGTTGCCGGTAGTTGCAAGTGCGCGTACATCGACCTTTTGAGCAACTGATCAGTTGCTCCCAGTTGCCGGAAACACCAGTTGCCACTAGTTGCTTCCAGTTGCAAGGTCGATGTACGCTAGGCTTAAGAGTTAGCTGAAAAGACATGCTTGAAACTGGAGCTAATGTAACTGCTATTTCACTGCCGCGATGTTGCGCAACTCACATTTGATACTAGATATCAACATGACAAATGTGAGCCGCTCCACCGAAAGTAGGCGCTTGTCGCACAGGCCAGAGCTGAGATAATGGCTAATTTATGCATGTATGTCAAGTAGGGCATTTTTTATCGATACCAGGATTTCTCTATGAGACCACGTATTAAGTATCCATCTATCACCTAAAGAAGTTTAAGTGAATAAATAATATAAGAAAACAGTTTTTTTCAGTGTTTTTCTAAAGCATACCTTCATGAAACTATACAGGCTAATTGGTTAAAACAATGGGAAAATCACTGATATTCCATGCTTATTTTCATTGCCTTCGGCAGGGGTTGGCACTATATCCCATACACTAGAAGGCTTCAAAAGAAGCCTTTTGGAGTCAGAATTTACATGGTTGCTAAGGACATTTTGCCTTAACAGAAGTACAACCTTCTACGCCATTTTTCTGTAAAGTGCTTCTTAACAAATTGTGCTCTTGGTCATCACGGAAATGGTCATAACTTGGTCAATTTTTGACGGATTGACACAATGTTTGTAGTTTTGTGAAGCTTATAATATACTCTATCTGATTAAGTCATTAGCTGCATTTTAATTTTTTTAAATGCAAGAGCCTACTTTCGGTGGAGCGGCTCACAAATTAGCAAAAATAGTGCTATGCATGGGACACACATGTACATGTATATTTCCAACAACCATTCCAGAATGAAATTTGTGGGTGCATATAAGCTTGATTATGCCCAACACACAAGACATAATTTCATGAAACATGTGAGATAACTAATAGTTATAGCTAAGCAGCCCCTTACAGAGCATGAATTTAAAAAATTTCATGTTTATTTGAAATGCCCCATTTATGGAATTTTTTCCCAATCATCACATGTTGCTTATGTACACAAGACCATTAATCTGGATGTTAATTATTTCCGTCGTAGTATCGGACGCCTGCTTCTCGGATCCATGCACCAACAACGGAACCTGCGACAACTTTAGCACGTATTTCCGCTGTAACTGCCAGCCAGAGAATCGTGGGACATACTGCCAATTGTGTACGTACAACTTGCTTAAAATTTGTATTGAATTGCCAGAATTACCAAATTATATAAGAACATCATTCAACAAGTTTTATAAAACACCCGAATGAATCCCTGTGTGTTGTTGGTCATGTGTCGTTTGTTATTCGGTATATAGGAGCGCACCATTGTATATCCACGACGCGCTGTGGAATATCCACTCAAACTAAGCATTACTCGCAAAATGCATTATCCTCTCGAACTACAATCCTGGCCAAAATGGTTGGGCCACCTCCCCCGCTTCCCCACTCAATGTTGTTAATCCCGCGCTGGAGCACAGACCGCACAAAAAACAAACATTGAGCGGGGGCCGGGGGGCCCAGCGAGTTTTGGCCAGGATTGTAGACCTTGCGTGTAAAGCAGGCACATTCTTCGCGAGCTAGCCAGCTGCTCGCCAGACACAATGGTGGGCGATTTAACGCTTGTAAGTTCAAATGATGGTAATTTATTCTGGTGTTTTATAAAACGGTCAAACAAGGCTTTACGGTCACTTCGCCCCAAAACCATTTCGCCCCGAACCACTTCGCCCTGAACCATGGCCTGTGCATGATGTATTTTGGGGCTAAGTGGCATTTGGACGAAGTAGTGTCAGGACGAAGTGGTTTGGGGGCAAGGTGGCTTTTGGGGCGAAGTGGTTTTGGGACGAAGTGAATTTTTCGTCTCGTGGGACGAAAAATATTTGTTTTACTCATTTCTCAAAAACGATAGCACTTTAGACAAAACCATTTTAGGAGATACTAGGAACATTGCCCCCCCCCCCCCCCCCCCCCACCCCCCGTACACATACACATTCCGTATACCTAGTACGGCATATGGTAAGCATTGGTAAATGGTTCAGTACTACATGTATAGTGCGATATACTACTGTACGATTCGCATGTCGCCTCCAAAGTCTAAAATAAATGACAAAATGTAAAGATGTCTTTAAAAATTTTATTTTTTTAACTGAAAATTACATATCAAGCATCAGTAACTGCAGATTTAATGAGAAAACCTAAATTGAGGAGTGAGAAAAATGTGTAATCTGTCTAATATGTTTTGTACATAAGGTCTGAAGCCATGGTCAACTTGTCTATCCTTTCCCGATTTACTAAAAGGAAATTTTCGATTTGCGTACGTACGCATTGGCTTGGACCCCCCTCCCCCCTGTACGCATGGTGTACGCAATGTCAACAACCACCCCCCTCCCCCCCCCCCCCCTCCATGCGTACGTACTTTATGGACAGCCCCCTTACTCTATTTTGATTCTCAAGTCATGTTTGGTTTATCTGTTTTGCAGACAATAACCCATGCCAGGTCGTGCCCCCTCCATGCCAAAATAGCGGCCAGTGCGTAGACCTCGGTGGTTACAAGTCTACTTGCAATTGCCCGGCTGGGTTCACGGGAGATGCGTGTGAAACAAGTAAGTGTTCGGAGTCAAGTTGGGAAGTTGGGGTGTGGGGGATGGGGGCAGGGGGTGTAGGATTTGGGGTGAGGGGGTGTAGGATTTGGGGTGATGGGGGAGCATTAAGGGCCATTAGGGTTGTAGTTTAGGGTGTTTTTTTTTTTTAATGTTTGGCAATTTCCTTGCCATTTTGATAGAGAAACTGGGTCTTTCCACAGTACAAATTTCCAATATACGCATGTAACCGGGACAGACACTTGTGTTACATTTTAGGCCGCCCCGGTTACGAGCGTATATTGGACATTTGTACACGGGGTTTTTAGAAAGGCATGTTTTCACACTATTTGTAACTCTTTTTGGGCCTAAGTTATCTCTTCAGAACAACTTAAACTTATTTATTTTATTTTGAGACCAGACAAAGGTATTTTCTGGAAAATATGGTCTGTGTTGCCAAAATGGCCCCTTTACCGTAGAAAGACTCAGCTACACATGTTTGTGTATAATAAAGTAGATTTAAATGATAGCATATGCAACAAGTATAAGACACAGGCAAATTTCCCCTACGTTTTTGGTTCAAAAAAATCCGGGAGTCGATCTGAGAGTGGGAATTTTTAGCACACACAAGCTTTATGCAGTCATGCATAATGAAGCTGCTTTGCGGAATATTTCGATGTCAACTTAATTACAAACAAAATTTTGATTAAACTAAAAATCTACGTTTCGTTTTGTATACAAAATTATTTTTGTTTGGGGATTCGTAAATTATGTAACAACCAAACACGATGAGAGATAAATGTCACATACTCCTAATCGGCATTCGAACCCAAGACCTGCAAATGTTAATTTTCTACACGCACGTTTTTGTCGCCTAATACAAAATTATAATTTCGCTGTCAAAAAAGTTGCGGTCCCCACGCTGGCCACATCGTGAGATAGCAGATGAGTATTTTTTTCTTTTCGATTACCACAATGAATAACCTATTTTGTTTTAATTAACCTGTTTTATTTGATTTCTTTCATTTCAGGAGTAGATTATTGCAACAGTAATCCGTGTGTGAGTGGATCAACATGCCACACACTGCTTGATGGTTACAGATGCCAGTGCAGAAATGGCTACGGTGGACTGAACTGCAGTGAAAGTTGGTCTTTTATATATCTTTGTTTTTAACACTTTTAGGCCCGCTTTAAACGTCGCGCTTTTATATTTTTATATTTATATTTATTTCATTTTCCGGGATATAAAAATTACTGAATTACAGACAAAACAGATTACACATACAAAAAACTGAAAACAGAACAGAAAACAGTACCCAAATAGCTCCCGTAGGATTGCCCAAAAGAAACAAGTTTATATCGAGGGGCTCTCCAAACTAATTGGATAATACATTTAAGGATAAATACATTTAAGGATAAATACATTTAAGGATAAATACATTTAATACAAATATTTACAAAATATTTACAAAATAAATAAATTACTCAAAATAAAATACAAAATCACAACACATGTATATTCAAATATACATGAAAACTGTAATAAAGTGATAAAATGAAAGTTGGCACATGCTGTTCAAGAGAAATGTTAAGCTGAAATGTCAATACAGTCTTGTGAGATTATTGATGCCAACACTCGCATTTAATAATCAGTGGGTGATGGCATCACCGACCTCTTGACTGTACAGACAAAAGAGTATAGTCATACATGTATGTTCTGTATAATACAATCAAGTAAACAGAAAAACAGAGAACAACCAAACAAAACAAAACAAAACAAAACAAGCATAATTAACTTTTGCCGTGTCGAATTAAATGTAACTTGATTTTTTTAAATTCGACACGGCACAAGTACGATGTTTGAAGCCATTTTGCTCGGCAAAATGAATTCGGCTTGGCAGAAAAATTTAACACAACAGGGTCTGTCATGCTAACTCAATTTAGTGCGGCACAAGCACAGCTCGGCTTCAAACGTCGTGCTTCTGCCGTGTCGAATTTACTTCCAGTTCGAAGTTGGTCCGCAATTTTGTTCACAACTAGGAATGCGCATGCTCGCAGCACGTATGTGAGTAAAGAAATAACCAAAAAACAAGTGCATCAAAATAATAAATATGGCGAGAAATATGGACAGAATGGAAAACGCACGTGTACAACGTCCATGACGTGCACAATACTCATCCGCCATGTTGGATGTATTTAATCTCGACTGGGAGTTTGCAATTAAGTTCGACGTTTGAAGCTACTGCCGTGCCAACGTCGTGCCAACGTCGTGCCAAGTTGAATTTAATTCGACACTGCATAAGCGCGATGTTTGAAGCGGGCCTTAGTCTCAGTTTTACTAATTTTGTTTAATGACAATTTAAATTTTATTTAATGACAATCTTCAAGAATTCAATTCAGGCTATAGTCACACATTCCCGGTTTTGCATCCCGGTGGCGCTACGATTGGACTTCATAGTTAATCCTAGTCAGACCGTACTTATAACACGTGAGGTTCACTAATCGAGGCTAGTTCATGAAATTTGCGCCAGCATGAACTAGACGCGCATATCAAGCTTTAAGCGCACGTGTCAACACTTCACACGCGCGTGATTCCCTGCTAGTGTTCCTGACAGGGCATTAGTCTCAAAAACTAGTGACCGGTTACTGAGCCCTCTGGAGCTTGCCAACTGTGTCAGTGAACAGCAACTCAGAAACTGAGGCTAGGAAGCCAAAAGTTTCCTGAACATTTAACTGACAAAGTGCCTAGCTCTTGAGGTGCTTAGTTAAAGTCCTTATTGTTGTTCAAAGTCCTGCCCTTTTGTTCATAAATGCATTTTGTTGGATTGCTTCTTGCCAAATTTCATTGCATTTGTATTTTGGCCGGAGGCGTGTTATAAAACACATATAGATTGTCATAATTCGGTCACCAGTGCACTTCTATGTGCCCCTTAAGACTGCGAGTGACCGCAAGAGGGTCCTATTTCCTTCGGCCTCGGTCACTAGTCTCAAAAACTAGTGACCGGTTACTACGCCCTCTGGAAGTTGCTTGTTAATGTATTAAATTGAATTCCATCTGTACTGTGGGTATTTTTGCCTGAGGCGTGTTATAAAACACATATGGACTGGCATAATTCGGCCTCTAGTGCACGTCTATGTGCCCCTCGTGACTGTGAGTGACCACAAGAGGATCCTATTTCCTTCAGCCTCGGGAAATAGGACCCTCTTGTGGTCACTCACAGTCCCTCGGGGCCCATAGACGTGCACTAGTAACCTCATTGCCAGTCCATATGTGTATACTAGTCAATCCTTACCAAATGCTTCAATCGGCAATGTGTCCCGGGGTCGATTTCACAAGTACTAAATCCATCGCAATTCGCCGAACTCGTGGCAAACTTACAAAGGGTTCGGTGAATTGCGATAGATTTAGTACTTACGAGGCGTTGCAGGTCTTTGTGAATTCAACCCCCGGTGTTAGTTTTTGCGTGCAACAATACTTAGGCGGGATCAACTGGGAAAAAATTAAAATCATAGTAAAACTGTTATTATAAGCATATACTCGAACAACTAAAGTACATAGGTATTCCCTTCATCTACAATAGTAGAGAAAAAACGTGTGCAATAATAATTGTCCATTTGAACGTTTTCCATTTTTTATTTCTCTCGTAAACAGTCATCCTAGCGTGTGTGCTCAACCCCTGCCAGAATTTTGGCACCTGTGTCAATGGACCAGACGCAACATACACATGTAACTGCCCTAGTCTCTATGAGGGCAAGGAATGTGAGATCAGTAAGTATTGCTGCATTGGAAATTACTAGAAAGCTTGCATTGTTTGTTTAAGCCTTTCATGAAGTCACTGGAATAATTGTTGTCACTGGAAGAAGTACAACTATGTTTTGACATCCATATCCCTAAATCTGGCTGTCAATTTTTTGCGACCATAAGAAAAAATCTTATGCTCATTACAATCCACGCTCATTAAAACACAAAAACACAATGGAAATTCTAGGTGTGTGGATCCGCCACAGATTTCTACTTATGATCGCAAAAACTCGACCCAGCCTGTTTAACTTTAGGGCTTTTTTTGCTGAGCAGGGGCCAATTTCACTAACACAATATTTTGCGATCATCGTTAGAAGGATTGCTAAATTCAAATCTATCGTTATTGCGATGGCGATGGATTTTCCTTTTTACTAAAGCCGTCGCAATAGCGATGAGTATTAATTATAAATACATTTATTGGACGAGGACGATCGCTTAGTAACGCGTAAACACCCAGAAATTCAGTGACTTGATGCACGATTCTGCAGACACTAGCTTCAGATATGCCATGATGCTCGGATGTTGTAGAATAGAAGCATCCTGAGAGCCACAAATACTTGAACGGTTGCATCTATTGCATGGCTCCTAAGAGTTGAAGGGCGGAGATGTGGCTTTAAAATGTCAATAATTCTCATGACACCATTCCGCGTAAACCGATAATATTTGTGCATCTTTTTAACACTGTATAAATCCAGAGGATTTGTCCTGTCCCTGAAAACCCTCTCTCTCTGTAATGTTCTTGCGTTGTTTATGTACAACAACTGAAACGCTTTTTCGAGACACACTGAAAATCATTAAACCTTCAAAATACTTAACAAAGGCGCGAAATTGTATTTTAGCGATGAATGTTTCCATTTACGATGACAAATTAGTAGTCGCTAAATATTCATCGCTAAAAAAACAACTAGCGATGGTTAACGCCATCGCTAAGTTTTTGTGAAATCGCTCTTCGAAATAGATCGCAAAGTTGCGATGGGCTTCGAGTTTAGCGATTAATTTGGGCATAAGAGATCATCGCAAAGCGTTAGTGAAATCGGCCCCTGGTCTCAAATGCAGTACTCTGACTTCATTCAACTACAGCTTGACATTACCCTTGGTGCCCATTCAGGAATCTGACTTTTTGGAATCCATGTTGAAGATCTGAATTTGCCTTTGTGCCCCTGGGAGAACACTGGGTTCAACCCTACCCTAAAGGTGACTTGAAAAAGGCAAATCAGACCTTGGTCTAATCCGCCTTTTTTAATTCACCTTTTGCGTTTACATCAGTGCCTACCCGGCTTCAACTCCCCTTTTTGGAAATTGCGGAGTTCGATTCGGCAAAGGCGAATCGCGTGTAAACGAGCCTAAAAAAGTTTGCTTTGCACAAAATTTGCCAAATTTGTATGTGATGTGTCTGGTAACTCTTTTTATTTCAAGGCAAAGAAATGTTATGCTTAGCAAACTTTCGTGCTCAACGGCTCCTTGAAATTGGCCCTAGGTCTTAGTCTCG
This sequence comes from Henricia sp. BOLD:AAB3569, assembly GCA_037783545.1. NCBI lineage: Eukaryota > Metazoa > Echinodermata > Asteroidea > Spinulosida > Echinasteridae > Henricia > Henricia sp. BOLD:AAB3569. The sequence continues at coordinate 3,943,235 of JBBELK010000147.1, read as the reverse complement.
GACTGTCAATCTTGGTCTTGATCTGAGTTTTTTTGTTTTTTGCATCTTACAGGAAAGGACTACTGCTTAACCAACCAGCCGTGTCGGAACAACGCTACCTGCCAAAACCTGTATGCAACAGTTGGTACCAACTACCAGTGTCTGTGCAAGAACGGATTCTATGGACAAAATTGTCAACTCGGTCAGTAGAAATTGGGCGTTTCAAAAAAATATGAAATAATAATAATAATAATAGCAATCTTATATAGCGCCAAATGCCAGGGCCTCTAGGCGCTTTACAGTATAAACCAAAGTGATAACACACATGTACATAGATAAAAAAGATTAAACGTTAAAACCAAAGAGCATCATCAAGAGCATCAAGTCTGGTAATACTGAACAAAAAGATGTGTCTTAAGCTGGGACTTGAAATTACTGATGGAATGAATTTGACGCATGCTGTTAGGAAGACCATTCTAGAGGTGTGCCGCTGAAAAAACAAATGATCTATCACCATAGAATTTTGTTGATGAGCGAGCAGGTACCATCAATTGACAGTCCGATGATGATCTTAGAGACCTAGATGGGGTATACAACTGGACAATATCTGTCAACCAGAGTGTCTAAAATTTCAGAGTCTCAAATAACCATTGGCCAATTTCATGGCGCTGTTTAAGCACTAGCTGAAAACGTGTGCTTACTGTAGCAGAAAAGTTGTGCTAACATTAAGGCTATTTCACGGCCGCAGCGCGCATGCTTTGCGCTTTGAAACGGGCATTGTTGCGTCACTAGTGTTTAGCAAATTTTGCCTATGAAGCTTGCAATCGTTTGGCAGTGCTTACGGTTACAACATCCATGAAATAGCCGGAGCCTCCGTTAATTTGTGGGTGCACATAAGCTTGAAAATGCCCAAAACACAAGACATTTCTCGAAATATGTGAAATAACTAATATTTATTGCTGATTACCATGAAATTTAATTCATGTTATTTTGAACTGTTTTTCTTTTTACCCTAACAGAAGTCAACGAATGTTTCAGCACTCCGTGTCAAAATGGCGGCATGTGTCGTGATCTCATCCATGAATTCCAGTGCGATTGTCAGCCAGGATTCGAAGGCATTTACTGCAACATAAGTATGTCGCTTGTGCTCACAAAAACATTAACCTCTGACATAAATTACAGCTAATTGTATCTTTTGCGCTGTATTTCATGTAATTACCAGAAGTATGCCTGGCAGTTGTGTGTTAAAGGTAGAGTACATGATTGGTAAACTGTTAAAAATTTCGTGATTTCCACTGGTAATTGAAAGCCTATGTCAAGAAAACTGCCTTGTAGAAATTTCAGTCACGTAGATGCAGTAATACTTCAGAAAACCTGAAAAATTAAAGCATGGTTTTTGTGCATGGATGAATGACTCCAAAAATCTTTAGAGAGGCTATCTTTGGAGATTCAAAATATTTTGAAATTTTTCTTATTAATGTGGGCACTTCAGACAAAATAAACTCCTCAAAAAAAGTTCAGAAAGTCAAGTTTGACTGACGATTTCTCTCTTGTTACTAAATCATTTCCCTTGAATTTGGTATCATTGGAAATCCCTGTTATTCCTCTTTACAGTGATGTGTCATTTGTTATGATTAATCAATTGGGGGATGTGCAGTATAGCGGAATACAGGGGTGGGTTGAAAGTGAAATGTCACAAAATTCACTGCTATTGTCATGCAGTGCATTCCCCTTTTGCTTGGAGGATGGGAATGTGTCAATGCACTTTTTAACAACAACAATGCATTTTGTGACATTTCACTTTACACCCGCCCCCGTATTCAGCTGTGCCGCACATCCCCCAATTGCTTAATCATAATAAATGACACATCATCGTAAAGAGGAATAACAGGGCTTTCCAATGATATAAAATTCAAGAAAAATTATTTTGCAACAAGAGAGAAATCGTCGGTCAAACTTGACTTTCCGAACTTTTTTTGAGAAATTTCAGCCACATAGGTGCAGTAATACATCTGAAAACTTGAAAAATCCATGCATGGTTTTTGCGTTGCTTGGTACATGTATCATTGTTATTAACTCTTTCAGTAAGGTTTTTCTTGTCAACTCTTGAAAAAAAAAATTGGGGTCACTGCAAATGATGTACTCTACCTTTAAATCAACTGTTACTTTCTTTTCATGCTGGAAAGCATTTATACAAAAAATTATTTTGTACTTGAATTTTCTTTCACAGACATCAACGAATGCCAGCCCAACCTATGTGAAAATGGCGCTACGTGCATCGATCGCGACAACGCATACGCTTGCTCATGTCGGTTGGGCTTCCGTGGCGACAACTGCGAAACAGGTATGTGCTGAATTTACGTGTTTGACTTTTAACCACTAGATGCCGGAGGACGTGTAAACACGTTCTAGCAATGAATAGTCACAGGGGCGGTTGACGAGTTAAAACGTCTGCAGGGGCGTCGCTAGAGGGGGGGTGTGACACACCCCCATTATTCATTTTTGTCGGCAAATTCATGGTGCTGTCGGCAAATAAAATTAAGAAATTGAAGAATTATAGTAACATAGCACCGCTTGTCAAAACGCCATGGCTATATCGGCAATGCTATTACGACGCTGGTAGTACAATTCATTACATTATGTCGGCACGTGTTGTCCCGCGAGGGCGCTCACCTACTCACCAATATCCCCAATATCAGCCGTCGGCAAATTTGTCACACCCCCCATTCAAAATAGTCGAGCGACGCCGCTAACTGTCGGCTTTTCCACGGTTGATGTGTAAACACGTCCATTGTCCACTATGCATTTGTACATACCATGTTTTGAACTTGAACTAGATGGCTGTGGACGGCCTGTCAGTTTAGCAAATCTCGCTTCATGGCGGCCGCCTCGGCGTGTTGCAAAGTATGATCTTTTGGTGAGAAGATTCATACAATGAATGTAGAAATGACTCTCAAGAGTCAGTATTTGTGGTGCTTGACCTGGGGCCAATTTCATGGCGCTGCTAAGCACAAAAATTTGCTTAGCACAAGATTTATTTGCTTTATAAAATGAATTACAAGCCAAAATTATACGCCAACTTGTGTTCTTCGCAAGAGTAGGAGAATACCTTTCAATACACATCACTTACGATTTGGGCTGGCAATCCATTTTTGCAAAATAAAGCAAGCAAATCCTGTGCTAAGCAAATTGTTGTGCTTAGCAGCACCATGAAATTGGCCCCTGGTCTTAACTTTCGGCCAATCACATTTTAAAAATTTGTATTTTCTGCCAATAATAATCTCGGTCTCAACTGCTTAAATATGAAAACCTGCCCCGTGTCATGGCCGCGAGCGGAAAGGATGTATATATTAAAATAAGAAGAGAAATTGTTCACTGAAATGATTTAAAGTTAGTGGAGTTTACTTCATGTAATTGTCGTATTGTCTTTTTAGATATTAACGAATGCGTTAGCAATCCTTGTCAAAATGGAGGGACATGCATGGACCAGGTCGCCGGTTACACCTGCCAGTGTCTTATTGGATGGCAGGGTACCAACTGCCAGACAGGTAAGCAGTGCAACCGTAGGGGTCCCAGAGTACTCCTCTGTAAAGAGTAAGGGGATTCCCCGGAGTTTCTCACCATAGACTGCCGAAGTTAATATGTCATCTAGGCAATGGCTCTACACTAAAAATCACTGAACCGTGTCCCTATGCTTTTGCAATGGTACTTTTTCCAATGGTGTTTAGAGCCAATTACTATGGCAACCCACGTTACACTTCGGCTGTCTATTGGCTGCTAATGGCGCCACCCACCTATGTATCTTGATGTTTAGTAGAACATAATTTGTAAGCTTCATGCAATTCAACCCAGGGTTGTAGTCGAGTCCATATCAAGTTGATCACAAGTCCAGAGCCGATAAAATCACAAGTCCGTGACAAGTCCCGCACAAGTCCAGTAACAAGAAGCAAAGGATGAACACGCACAAACGAATGCCTTCGTTGGAGTTCGTTTGAATAGCTTGAATTAACCACTTCGCGACGGGGAACTGCATATGCAGTTCTAAGTGCGAGTGTCTTAGGGGCAGTTATACAGAATTAGCCCATGAATGCATAGTTCCAAGATTGCCCAGTTAACCCCGCCCCTTAGATATTGTTGCTATGTGCTCACAAGCCATCGCAAAAAATGGCGAGACTACGTACAAAGCAACGGGACTCGGCATGGAAAGCACAGATTCATTGGAGAAAACTCAAAGGTATTTATGTTTTGAGGTCGACAGTTACCGTAGCACACACTGAGCGAAGGGCTAGTAATGCAGGGATGACATATATTTCATAAAAATGCGCTTTCCTACCTTTGAACAGCGAATCGCCCAACATTGAAACCAAAATTCACCCGGTCACTGGCGCATACAACATACAAACTGTATGGGCAGAAAATCGCGTGATTGTTTGTGATGATTGCATCACTTTGACCTTTGTGGGCGCCGTCTGCTAGCTCTGTTGTGATTGGTCGCGGGTTCGGCTTGATTGACAGGTCGGAACTATGCATTAGACCAGGGTAGAGCTGGTCTCTTATCTTGTTGGCTCGTGGGTCAAGTCAGTTTTTGGTTTTTGACCTGTGACTTGACGCTGGAGAAAATGACTTGTGACTGAACTTGGGAAATAAGATTGATTTACGACTTGAAATAAAAACTAGTTATCAAGTTTCCAGCCCCAAAGACATACATGTATACTGCATAACCAAAACTGCTAGTGCAGTCTCCCGCTCCAGGGGAATAAATTGGAAAATGCCTAGCTGTCGCGAAGTGGTTAAGACCCAGGGACTTGTGGTGGACTTGTGAAGGCTTGTGGGGACTTGTGATGGACTCGACTGCAACCCTGATTCAGCCTACAGGATGCAAATCAAAGTTCATTAAACCCATTAAAATAAATAACATAACAAGTTGTGTGGTAATATGTGACCGACTCTGGCAAAACCCGACGCTTCTCGGCATTTCCCATTACGTGATATGGGCCCACAACCTTAAAAAATGGCCTCTGGGACCAACTTGAAAATTTGGCAGAATAAACATCGGGATACATTCAAGATTTGTTTTGTTGTTTGAACTGTCTCAAAATTCCTCATATTATTGACAAAAAATTAAATAATCAACTAGTTTGTCAAACTTTAAAGACCAATAGCTCCATTTCACTTTTTCTGATCTGTCATACTTTAATTGGTCATAACTTCGCCAAAAATTATCAGAATTTCCTCAAACATGTTTTAAAAGATACCTTTTTGTATGCACACTAAGCTGATACCAAAACTTAAATTTTGAATTTTCATTACAAGTGTTGGGTTTTGCTGGAGCCGGTCAAAAATGTCTGAAAAATCAGCTATTAATTTTTACTTCTCTCTTCATCCACTTTGTAGGTGTCGGCTGTCGTTTGAACTACGTCCTCGAAAAATGCAACTCGGTTATCATCCAAAGCCCCAACTATCCCAACAACTACGGTAACTCGCAAGACTGCCAGTGGGTACTCCAATCACAGGACGGCAATACAATGAGTGTAAACATCACTGCATTCCGAACCGAAATGACGTACGACAAACTTGAAATTGGCAATGGTAACGTGCCCAGTCAAGCGAGCGAGATCATGGAGTACTCTGGTGTAAAAACCATGCCTATCGTAGTTACGTCCAGTGGCCCTGATCTGTGGATAACGTTCAAGACGGATGCGCAAAAATTAGAAACGGGATTTTCGTTGATGGTTACGGACAACTGCCCACCGTGTAAGTTTAGAAATGGAAAATCAATTTCAAAGTCATGGGGGAAAAGGAAAAATTTAAAAAGTTGGGGATATTGGTGCGGTTCAATTTTCGAATATTTTTTCTTCAAAATGACTGTTTTTACCATATATTCCTGTGACAAGGTGTGTCTGTCATGCAGATACAATTGTCTAATCATATACAAAATCATTCAAGCGGAATGCATACTCTCAATAAAATATCTGCGTACACCTCACAATATCCCTGACTTTGAGGAGTGTACTGTGTGACATGAAATATGTCAACCTGACGGTCAAAATCAACACTGCTTAACTGACAATTGACTCTTTATTTTTGCATTTATTTTTCCAGCAACACCATCGTGTGACAGTAATCCTTGCACGAACAACGGTGAATGTGTGGTTCTGGAGGGCAATAGTTTCTTCTGCAAGTGTCCCACCAAGTACACTGGCGTCAGATGCGAAGAAGGTACGAACAAAATCAACTTGTGTGTATAAACAGATTACATGATTGAAAAACTCGGCAGGAAACTTTGCACTGGACAGTTGGAACCACTTCTATCTGGGTCATTCCCAAAATTAGGGGTCCAAAATGTTTGGTGTCCTAGTTACGTACGACACTCTCTGCTTCAAAAATCACCACTTATGACCACAAATTCTCAGTAATGGACTGTGGCCTGTGATTATAGGGGGCAGCATCATTTTCTTCAATATTTTGTTTTTTGATTCCTGAAAAATATTTAAAACAAAAGACCAGAAAGGCTTATAATTTGTTCCGTGGTATTGGATAGGAGTTTGGTGTCCCAGGTTACCTACGCCAATGAAAATTGGCTGTAGAATGAGTTTGCATTAACCTTGGTGCCATATCTACACACAAACATTAAATTTTAGTGGCATTTGTTAAATTAAAAATAATTATTTTCTACTGGGAAACCACTTTCAATCATTAAAAAATGTCACACTTTTGGACCCCTAATTTTGGGAATTACCCATCTTCCATTTAAGTTGGGTTTTATTGGTGAAATGATTGATTAAAATGATGGGACATTGCTTTAGACACTTGATGCCGGAGGAGGTGTAAACACGTTCTTGCAATGTATCGTCGCAGAGGCGGTTGACTCGGAGTGTTGCAAAGTATGATCCTTTGGTGAGAAGATTTGTTGCCAAAATTAATCCCGGCTTTAACTTGTTAGTCATCACCAGTCATTTTGTTTTATTTCTTTCAGAAAGGACAACCGATTGTGACTCAATTCCATGCATGAACAATGGATCATGCTACTTCAGAATTGGGGCGGGTGGGGCCGACGACAGCTACGTGTGCCTCTGTACTGCCGGATTTACGGGGGTTAACTGCGAATCGGGTGAGTAGTGCAGCCACGTAGGTCATTATTTGTAGGGTACTATGGCTGAGTGCTTTAAATGGCTAGCTTGTAATTATATAATATTGGATGGCTTTGAGATTGATATAAGAATATACCGCACGAGTCATGAAAATACTGAACGAACCGAAGGCGAGTTCGGTATTTTCATGACGAGTGCGGTATATTCTCATATCACCCGAAAAGACATCCAATATTATTATTGATATATAAAATGAAGCTTATACCTTCTTTGTTTTGCAAGATTTTTGCAAGATTTGTCTGTGTGGTGTTAAAAACTTCAGTTCATTTCTAACGTTTACATAGTACAACTGCATGCGCTTTTGTTAGTGCTTTACAGTATGTTTTGATGCCGTACTCAAACACCTGTTGCACACGCGCACAGTGCATTAACTCGATGCATGACGCATGCGTACACATGTGCTTTGGTGTGCCCAGCGTGGACGCACATCAGCTTGGGGTTCTGTGCTGCACAGTACCAGAAACGCGCAGTATCCGCAAAAGCTTTATTTTACGTAATTGATTGCTTTCGATGACGTAGAACATCCGGGAATGTGTGGTGGGCAACAGTCACGCGCGCGCGTGTAATAGACGCACATGAACACGCGTAAAAAATACTCACCAGCGTATTTTCATTCGAAGATGCCACACACGCGCGTTGCGATACGTTCAAAATATTGAGCATGCAGTCAGCTTGTAAACACGAAAGTCCTTCTACTTGATCGCGATTTTTAGCCTGAAGAAATACGTTTTTATCTTTATCGATACAACAGCCATGGCGCAACAACATAAAGCAAGGTTAAGCAACGGAGATGAGTGCAACCAATTCGCTTTTCTTGCTCTTTTTTGCCGGTTATCACTCGAGCCACGTGCGTTATGAAAAATGCCAACCAAAATGGTGGATGGAAGGCGTGACGTCACCAGAAAGCAATCAATAGACCGTATCGAATAGCTACCATCTTGTGGGGCAACTTTTGTCATTTAAATTGGTCAACAATGTAAGCACAAAATGTGCAGCTATGCATGTCCTCACGGAACAAAGTAACTGCCCTACAAGATGGCAGCTATTCAATATGGTCTATACTTTGGTAGAAACCTGATGTTGCAGGTACGATTCCCAGTCATGGTACCTGTGCCCTTGAGCAAGACATTTAACCACAATTGCTCCATCCTTTGGAAGGGATGTAAAGCCGTTGGTCCAGTGTGTTGTGTGATGCACTTCAAAGATCCCAGAGGACTCTTATGTGAAGAGTAAGGGGATCCCCGGTGTCTCTGACCGTCGACTGCCAATGGCACCACCCACCTATGTATCTTGATTTTTAGGCAAAAGCTTCATTTTATAAAATAATACATTTTGATGTCACTTTGTTATTCCAGAATACGTTCCGCCACCAATGTGCACAGTTGATTACTGTCTGAATGCTGGTTCATGCTCCATCGAGGCCGGTAACAAAGTGTGCGATTGTGCAGATGGATTTTCAGGCAATCGGTGCGAGAGAGGTAAACAAATTCACATTTCTAACATTAACAAATAATATTTGGAAATTTATTTAAAAGCTGATTTTTATTTACTCTTTTTGAGTTAAAAATTAATGACACATTGATATTTTTGTAGAAATGCTGAAACTGGTTTTGAGCCAAAGTTGTTGTTGTTTTTTTTCATATTGAAAGGCTTTCGTAATTTAAAGAGAATACATGATTGGTTAAAAACTGTTAAAAACAGCGTTATTCCACTTGTGATTAAAACCGTATGTTTATAAACTGCCACATACACTATGACTAGAGCAACTAACAATGGAAATTGGGCACAAACCATTATTAACAATAGTGTGTGCACAATTTTTATTGTTAGTTGCTCATAGTGATAGATGTAGTAATACTGCAGAAAACCTGAAAAAACTATGCATAATTGTCATGTTTAAATAAATTGTAAAAAAATTGTATGCAGACAATTTTTTAAAAACAACTTTAGTTGGCAATTTTTCCCACAAAGGTACCATTTTACACAGGAAAAATTATGGTGTTTGTTACCACTGCTATCGACACTTTTTAGTCAAGTTTTTCTTGTCAACTCGTGAAGTAAAATTTTGGGTAATTGCAAATGATGTATAGGGCTTGGGAATGTGATGTCATGCAACGTCACAATGCAGTGGTTTCCGCCATGTTTGTTGCCAGTAACATGCGCGATGTACGTTCAGATATAAGCAATGGCAGCTGCGTATCACTGTTAAAACTGTTAAACTGTAGTGCAAAGACCCACAACCACCCTGACGAAGGCCTAGTAGGCAACAAAATTGGTCCACCTTCGTAAGTTGAGCCCTAGTTTAATTTTTTTGCACTTTGCACTACAGTTTAATGATACGTTCAGCTTGTTTTGTTCCCACGCGTGCAGGATGCATGCGCCGCGCCGCGCCGCAACATGTCGAATTCAACTGCTAGGTCGTTGTTTGCGTGATATGGAATCGCGCGGGCGCCGCACGCATCTAAAGTTGACGAGGCTACACGCCAGTTCGCATAGCAACCACTCACTGCCTTGAAGTATGGCGGCGGAGAATGACGTCAATAATGGTGTCGTGACGTCGATTCCCAAGCCCTATTGGGGCCTCAGGCCTCGAGAAATTCTGCTGACGAAATTTTGCTAAAGTATGCTATCATTTTCCTTCCTTATTACAGTGGCTTGCCCAAGCAACACCTGTGTTGACAGCAACACCAGGGAGTGTTTCGTGTCGGCATCCATGCTGTATCTCTGTTTCTGCAAGGAAGGTTACCAGGGAACAAGTTGTGAACAAGGTCAGTTTATCACAAGAGATGTTTCCTTTGTTTAGACATGGTGCTACTAACACTCATCTTATTTTATAATTTATTCATAAATACCTTAGACAGTTTACGCATTCCTATTGGCTGAAAGCACATCACGTGGGCAGTTTTAAACAAGCGATAAAGGCACAGTTAGTTTTAAACACTTTTGAGCCTGGCTAGCGGCCACGGCTGTGCTCTGGTCGGCGTGCATGGAACACGCACATCAAGTGCACACAGAAACTGCACGCTCCCGAAAGCAAATACCCCCTGCAGTCGTGTGCGTGCATGTACAACATGCTTGCATTACGCATAACGTGCGCGATTGAACAAAAACATATCGACACACAGCTAGGAGTTGTACGAACGTGGTGTTGACACTGGGTGTAGAAAGTGAATGCAAAACGATGAGCTAATTTTTGTTAGTTTTACAAATTTACGCAAAAAATAATTATTAATTGGATTAATTGTAAATTTCTAAAATGGTTCGTGTCAACTTAGTTGTGCCTGCGTGAGTTTTAAGCGCACGACGGACGCCGGAACTATGGTTTTAACTTTTAAGGCTTCAAAAGGCGGCGAAAATGGCCCTGCAATAATTGTGCAAACTAGCGATGCAGAGATTTCGTTCCCACTTTTCACTCATAATGCACCGCGGTAAACATTGCGTGACGTCATTATGTCATAGGTCTATTGACAATTCAAAAGGGTTTTATGTGTCAGTATAGTCACGAGATTGGTAATTTTTTAGAAAATATGTTGCAAAATCTAGGAGGGTTGGTAGCTGTGCATTGTGCACATCGACAACAACTTTCACCTTGCATCGGCAAGTGACAGTGCAAGGCTGTTTCTACTGGGTGGATAATGGTAGACTCTTATTGCAATTTGCTCAATGTTTTACAAAATGTATTCAAAATGTTTTTAATTGATCTTGATATTTTTCTTACTTTCATGTTTACATTTCAGGTGCCTGCCCAGCAGATTACTGCCAGAACTCTGGCACATGCTTCTTGCTGAATGATGCGTTTGCGTGTGCCTGTCCACCTCTCTACTCCGGGAATACATGCGAAAATGGTACACCTAAAACTGTCCTTGTCACTTTCAATACGTTTGGTTGTTAAATAAATTGTCAACGTAGTGCGTTAAGAACCAGTGGCTTCCGTTAGCAGAAAAGATTTATTTCTAACACAGGATTGTAGACGAGTCCATCACAAGTCTAAAGCCGATAAAATTACAACTCCGTTACATGTCCCACACAAGTTCGTCACAAGTCCAGTAACAAGAAGCAAAGGATGAACACGCACAAAAGAATGCCTTTGTTTGAGTTTATTTGAATAGCTTGTGACTTGAATTAAGACCCAGGGACTTGTGAAGGCTTTTGAGGATATGTGATGGACTTGACTACAACTCTGTTCTAACATGTTCATTACATTTTATTAACTTCTTAAAAATTATAAGGATCATCTGCTAATTTTGATATAATTTTTTAATGCCTGGAAATTATGCAATCGTGATTTATTTTATTTTATTTTACATAGGGTATTGATAAACGTGTTTACTTGTTTGTGTGTCGTACTCTTGTTATATCGAATTTATACACAAAAATGGTTTGAAAAATGATTTGAATATTCTAGTAGTAAATTGTACAATTTGGACAGTCCTATAGACCGTATCGAATAGCTGCCATTTCGTGGGACACCTTTTGTTACTTAAACCGTTCAACATTGGAAGCATGTCCTCAGGGAACAAAGAAACTGCCCCACGAAATGATGGCTATTCGATACGGTCTATTGAGCTCGTGCCAATGACGTCATTTTGGGAGTCAAATAATGCCGCGTCAATGTGGAAGCAATGTGCATGCGCGTTGTGTGCTCCCATTGGTTATGCCGACCAGAGACACACACAACGCGCACGCACATCGCTTCCACAATGACTCGGCATTATTTGACTCCCAAAATGGCGTATTCGCACGTGTTCGAAGGGGGTTAATTAATAGACCGTATCGAATAGCTGCCCTCTTGTGGGGCAAGTTTTGGTGTTTAAATTAACAATGTGAGCACAAAATGTGCAACCATGCATTTCCTCACTGACGAAAGAAACTGCCCTACAAGATGGCAGCTATTTGATACGGTCTATTTGGTTGTGGACCATTTTCTTTCCCTTGTGCAGAGCTGAGTAACTGCAATCAGGCCCCTTGTCTTAATGGAGGAACCTGCGTGGAAAACCCGGGCACCTTCAACTGCACCTGCCCCAAGGGTTATTCAGGAATCATATGCCAAGAAGGTAGGGTCCTAATTAGCTAATGAAAAAAAAAACATGGTTATTTTATTGAAAAAAAATTGGTTATCTCGTTGTAGAGTTTATAACTCTGTGGAGCTTATTATGTGCAGGGTTGTCTTACAAGTCTCCCTTTGGTTGAGTCCCAAGTCAAGTCAAACTGCCTTCAAGTCCCAAGTCAAGTCAGGCATATTGGTCAAGTCGGTTCAAGTCAAGTATATGTAGTCACGATAGTAAATTTGTTTGAGCTTATTTCAAATTGAGTCTAAATGCTGAAAGTTGGATTCGTGTAGGGTATTTTTGATTTTCTGGCCAAGAATGTTATGTTTAAAGGCCCTGTAGATGATCTGTTTTTGAGCGATTCTGCGAATAAAACCATTATATATCAAAAGAAAGACATCAACAAACTCATCCGAAGAAATTTCAGCTTTGTCAAATGTACCACGTTTAAAAAAAACATGAAAATCCATATGCGTTTTCCTGGTCTTGGCGGGGTGTTTCAAATATTCGTTCTCAGTTGATCGGGTACTATGTGGCTTGCGTCATGCACTCTGTGGTGCACATCATATACTGCGTGTGCGCGCGATCCATAAAAATACATCGCGTTGGAACACGCACACGGAGTACACAGCGCCCATGCATTTTGGACCGCGTAGATGCGAACCAAAAATAAGTAAATCGTTTGCAAACGATCTAAATAATTTCATCTTTACGGATTATTTTCTGGTAAAATTATATCATTTTGAGCGGAAACCTTTCATTGGGTAGTTGCTATTAATTCAATCTTTACTTTCAGAACTTTTCCCCTGTAAATTCGTCGATTACTTTTTGGGGTCATTGCAAATGATACACTGGGCCTTTAAACAAAGCTTAGTCTTAGGTTTCTTGTAGTGTTAAAATACAATTCGGTCCTCAAAATAAAACATTTCAAATTTATTTTTTAAATTTATTTTTCAAATTTATTTTTTACATTTATTTTTCGCAGACTTGAGTCACTTGAGGTTCGCATCTCAAGACAAGTCAGTGAAAATCGGGACTTGAGTCCTGAGTCTGCTGTTGTTTGTACACTCTTTCCATAAACTTAGTTTAGGAGTGGTGCTAAAGCTCACATAAAAAGCACAACGCCACTCCTGGTTTCACTCTGAACAGAGGGCGAATTCTTTTTTTCAAGAATAAGTTCAGAATTTTCAGTGTTTTTGTGCACAGATCCCTGCTCTAAACTCCAGTGCCAGAATGACGCCTCGTGCGATGACAGCGATCCAGACGCCCCATTGTGTGGTTGCAGAAGCGGCTTTGAAGGCGACAGATGCCAAAACAGTAAGTCTTTACTCAGTATTTAAGAAAATGAATTTATAAAACAATTTTTTTTAAATATTTTACTTTAATACCTGCAGCTGATTTCACTTGTGCAACTTTTTATTGCGTAAGCTGCGCAACATTTCTGTGATAATTACATGCAAGCCTATATATAGGGCTTATGCCATTTTCAAAAGTTGCGCAAGCTACGCACCTTTTAGTGAAATCGGCTGCAGCACTTTTAACCCTGTGTACAAACCCTATGTACCTAGTAGAAAGAAAAAAACTAGATTTTTTGAAGAAATTTGTTAAAATTTTTCCTTGCTAAAAAAACTCATGATTCCCATCAGAATTCTACTTTTTGGTAGTAGTAAAATCTCTACCAGTTTTTGAAAAATGGGATTTTGGGCTCTTCTGAAAAGGAATCCTGAGCTAAATTTTGATACCAGAAAGAATAGGGATTCCTGATCGTCTTGCGATGGTAACAGTTTTGATGCAATTTTTATATTTCTAAGAGATTTTGTCTTGGAATATCCTACACCCTCTCTTTAATAGCAAGTTTTGAGGTATTTACGGTAGGATCCTTTTAATGCTAAAATCCAAATCTCCATAATTTTGACTCACACAATGCATTAAGGCCTTTTCCCACTATAGAACGTCAAACCCCGGGGCGAACTCGCCCCGGGGTGACTCACCCCCCGAGTTCAACCCCACGTCGATTCACCCTTGTTCTGATTTTCGCCCCGGGGCGAACTCGCCCCGGCCTAAAACATAACACAAGTGTCCGTCCCGGTTACAAGCGTATATTGGAAATTTGTTCACAGGGTTTTTAGAAAGGCATGTTGTCACACTATTTGTAACCCTTTTTGGGCCTAAGTTATCTCTTCAGAACAACTTAAACTTATCTCTTTTATTTTGAGACCAGACAAAGGTTCCTCGAAAATATGGTCCATGTTTCCAAAATGCCCCCTTTACTGTGGAAAGACCCATTTATATTCTGCTACTGTTTCTTAGAACACAGTTTGACATACAATTTGGGCTGGTAACCCATTTTTACAAAGCAAATTAATTCTGTGCTAAGCAAATTTGTTTGCTTAGGAGCACCACGAAATTGGCCGCTGGAGGTTCACATAGTCTGTGAAATAACGTTTTTGGACATAATTATTATTCTGTTTCAGACATTGACGAGTGTATGACCAGTCCGTGTCAAAACGGAGGTACATGTACGGATGGAATAAACAGCTATAACTGTACATGCATTGCAGGGTACATTGGACTGAACTGCCAGATTGATCTGGGTAAGATTTAGCCCACGTTCATACGACGAGTGTTGTTGAAATAAAAACTGGGGAAAAATGCACACTTGTACAGGAGTTGCAATGTTCCGAAATTTAACTGGGGGAAAAATGGGAAAATGTCCAAATGGTGATATCTTTGTTCAAGAAAATAATTGAATATGAATTTATATAAATGTGTGTGCACACCCATTTTTAGGAGGGCTGATTACGAAACTTTTACAAATGGGAATAACAGCATTACATAACTAAAGAATAATGTTGATAAACTGCCTTGTCAAATTTCGGCCACATAGATGAAGTAATACTTAAGAAAACCTGAAAATCAATGCATGTTTTTTTGTGTATGAATGAATGGTAAAAGAAATTGCAGACAATCTTTAAAAACACCTTCAGTTGGCAATTTTCCCACAGAAGTACCATTTTACATGGGGGCGGGGAGCGAAATCATGTGGTGTTTTAGTTGCAATGCTGCAACACTTTTAGTGAGGTTTTTCTTGTCAACTCGTGAAGTAAAATTTTGGGTAACTGCAAATAATATAATGGGGCTTCAACACTCCTCGCCATTACTTGACCATTGTCTACAACTGCAGATTGAATTCTGAGACTATTTTCCTAATAATCTTATTTTCAGATCCCTGTGTTGATGGAGCGCCTTGCTTGAACGGTGGTACATGTGTAAAAGGAGCAGATAGCACGCAAGGCACATGTACCTGTATGTCAGGCTATGAGGGTCCACGATGCGCGCAGGGTGAGTCTGCTTGTTGTAGAATATGAGTGGGACCTCACAACCTGATTTTTGTACTTGAGAAACAAAGTACTTGGGTGGAACTTAAACTCCTCAAAACAAGTTCGGAAAGTCCAGTTTGACTGACGATTTCTCTCTTGTTGCAAAATAATTTTCCTTGAATTTTATATCATTGGAAAGCCCTGTTATTCCTCTTTACGATGATGTATCATTCGTTATGATTAAGCAATTGGGAGATGTGCAGCACAGCTGAATACGGAGGCGAGTGTAAAGTGAAATGTCACAACATGCATTGCTATTGTCAAAAAGTGCATTGACACATTCCCATCCTCCAAGCAAAAGGGGAATGCACTGCATGACAATAGCAGTGAATTTTGTGACATTTCACTTTCCACCCACCCCTGTATTCCGCTATACTGCACATCCCCCAATTGATTAATCATAACAAATGACACATCACTGTAAAGAGGAATAACGGGGCTTTCCAATGATACCAAATTCAAGGGAAATTATTTAGTAACAAGAGATAAATCGTCAGTCAAACTTGACTTTCCGAACTTTTTTTGAGGAGTTTATTTGCATTTGAGAAACAAAGCATTCGAGTTTTAGTACTTGAGTGGGATTGAATGGGATTTTTGTACTTTGTAATAATGATTCCTGAGTGAAATCAAAATAAATTATTTATTGCATGACTTTCTACTTGTGTAGATACTGACGAGTGTGCAAGCAACCCATGTAAGAACGGCGCTACCTGTCTGAATCGTTTCAACATGTTCAGTTGCAACTGCCCTACAAAGTTCAATGGGGTGGATTGTGGCGAAGGTAAGTTTACACATACATTGTAAATTAGCTGTAGTCCGCTAGTCTGAGACTGGCGGTTTTAGCCGGACGATTACTGGCTGCATTTTGCCAGTAGTCCGATGGGCTAGTGGGCCACTACGGTGCGGCCATCTTCCCTTTTCCCTATTCAAATGAACGTATTAACCAAAGCGAAGCATGCAGGAAAATAGTTTGGTGTTGAAAATGTTCATTGTGTGCATCATAGTGACACGCATGGCGCGATCAAGAAAACGTGCAGCGCGGACAGCTGATTTCCTAAAAACAGTAGATTACACATGCTATCGCCCGATTAGGCAGACGCACTGATCGTGCCTGACACGTACTATGGGGAACAAGACAAAGATGGACGCACTGTGATAAAGGTCAGTTACAGTCTATAGACCTTTATCACGGTGCAGTCATCTTCACTTTTCTCCTATTAAAATGAATGTATAACCAAAATTAGGATTGCAGGAAAAATAGTTTGGCCCTGTGTTGAAATTGTTCATTGTGTGCATCACAATGGCACACTCAGCGCAGATAGTGATTCTCTTAAAACAACAATGGTAGTACATGCGCTATCGCACGATGGCGCAGACGCACTGATCATGCCCCACACATACTATAGACCTTTATCACGGTGCGGCCATCTTCCCTTTTCCCCTATTAAAATGAACGTAACGAAAGCGAGGCTTACCGAAATAAAATAGTTTGGCCCTGTGTTGAAAATGTTCATTGTGTGCATCACAATGACATGGGCGCGGTGCAATGAAGAAAACGCACAGCGCGGACAGTGATTCTCTCAAAACAACAACGGAAGACTGCACGCGCTATCGCGCAAACTAGACACGCTCACGCACTGATCATGCACGACACGTACACGTACTATGCTGTGGGGAACAAGACAAACATGGACGCACCGTGATAAAGGTCTATAGGGAACGAGGCAAAGATAGACGCACCGTGGTTAACTGGACCATCATGTACTTAAAACAACATCAGCGACTTATTCTTGATTACAATTTGCCAGGTCGCATATTCATACCCCATTCATTCTACTCTATTTTTTCCCGTTTCAATTAATTTTCTAAACAGTTGCTTCAACTGACAAACCGGGAAACGTGGCCCAAACGCTGCTACTAGAACCATGGTGGATCGCACTCATTTGTCTCATTGGTGTTCTCTTCATCGTTTTCATAATCGTCGTCCTGTGCACGATGACGCGCAATAATGAAGTCACCGAAAAGAAACGCCTCGTTCCAAATGTGTAATCCTGCAATCTTTGTGTCTTTCCAACTATTAAACAAAAATCTTTTTATATTTCATTTTTCGTCTCTTTGCAAGTGTATCAATTTTTATAGCTAATTTGATAACTTAAATTACACGCCATTTTTAACTGTGTAAATACAGCTAGCTTCCAAAATGTACGAGTAACAATTAAGTTCCATATAAAATGTACCGAGCAACAAACGAAACGTGAATTTTTCGGTTCAATCAAAATTTGAAAATATTTCTTTTGTAATTAAGTTGACATCGAAAAATCCCATTGACCATCGAATATTTGTTTAGAATGACTTATATTACCGGTAAACCACAATTTGTGTGAAAATTTAAAATCAAACAATAGTACGCATATTCTACAAACTGCGAGATAGTCATCATTTTGTGCCTCTTTAACGCACTCCCCTTCTCATGCGTCCCAAGGCCCTGTTGAAATCGCCCGATTTCGATGTGGAAGCAGCGACAAAAATCTTGTCGTTGCTCTGGGCCAATACGGATGTTTAGCAGTACATTGCGGGCGTTCATATACACGCACGCAGATTGTACATGTAAGTTTACACAGTACAGTGTAATACTCAGTTGCGCTGGCCGTATCCGCGCTGGTGATTGGCTGCTATTTAAAGCCTACAGGGAATTCCGTTCCATTCACGTTTGTCATCATGCATCCCTGTTATTAATTTGAACAACTGTGGAGTAAATAAAAACGTCGCCGGAAATTTTGGTAGGAATGGGTAGTCATGAAGAACAAAACCTAATCAAATTTTTGGAAAGCATAGAAATTGTTTCTATTCAGCATAACATAAAAAAATTGATTAAATTACATCAAAATGACTCATGTGTGCATTCGCTGAGCAGAGCAGAACAGCCGCCTAGATTTCCTCAGGGGAATGTAACGGCGCTTAGCAGAGTGGAAATTCCCTGAGATCTCAGGATGCAATAGTACACTAAGCAACAAAAGAAACAAATCTCTTTTAGAAAAAAAGTTGAATCGAAATTATAATTTGTTTTTTAATTAAGTTAAAACTAATCAAAATAGAGGTGTGATATTTAGCAAACACTGATTTTTGGTATGGCATAGTCTTTTGATCCTATGGCCATGGGCAAAGCAAGCCTCACCAGATGGTCAGTATGGTTTGTCCAGAAATTGTTCCCGTATCTTTTGTTGCTCAGTTTAAAAAATAATTACTCTGCATAAAATATTTTCTTTTCGCAGATTTTGTTTTTATTCCTGAAGCAATTTTCGCTCTGTTTTTGTTATATTTTGTTTGATCATAACCGTAAATCATTGCATATCACAGTCCAAGGGCCAGTTTCATGGAGCTGTTTAGCAGCTGATTTTATGCTAACGGAGGCTCCGGCTATTTCATGGAGATCGTAACCTTAAGCACTGCTAAACATTAGCTAGCTTTTGAGGCAAAATTGCCCATTTGTAACAATGCCTGTTTTCAAGCACGCGCATGCTTATTAGTTACGTTACCACAACTTTTCTGCAACAGTAAACACACGTTTTCAGCTAGCGCTTAAGCAGCGCCATGAAATTGGCCCAAGATTAACAAATATTATTAACCAACATTTAGTCGTGCTATAGGATTTACATTTTTTATTATTAGGGTGCAAGGGTTTTTACACGCATGTGAAATTTTAATAATTTAATTGTAAAAATTGAATGTTTTTAACGCAAGACAATTATTTTTAAGTAGATTGTTTAGAAAAGACAATGTAAAGAAACGTGAAATATAAGGTTTGTGACAATAAGGCTGCATTCACACTGCCTTTTCAAATGTTAATCCATGTGAATTTGACGCGCGTCACTTTGAGAAAACTCAGCATGGAAAAAATTTGAAATGACGCACTGAAAACAACAGAATCAACTTGGACGCCAAGCGCTTTTGTTATTCTGTGATTTTCAGTGCCTCGGTTCACAACAAATTCCCTCCATGCTGCTTTTTCACAAAGCGACGAGCATCAAAATTACATGGGTTCTTGTGTGAAAAGGCTCAGTATGGATCCAGCTTAATAGCAGTTTATACACACACTCACCGTTTCTCGGTATTGAATTGTCATACGCATCAAAGTATGTACTATTTACACGATGTGTGAAAATTCATCTGGGAAACTGAAGCTTGGGTATTTGAAAGTCTTAAGAAATGGTGTATAGGCGGGGTGACCCGTGATGTCACTTGTTTTATACATCTAGCACACCCTCTGTTGTTTAACGGCAAGCAAAATATATCGACTTGGAAAACACAAGCTGTCTCTATTTGGCTAAATCATGTAACTTATGACACTTGTAAGCAAGTTTAATGACAATTTTAGAAATATTTACTTTGAAAAACATTGACTTGTCTATGTACACACGTCGTGGGCTTTCTGCCTGTCGACTTTTGTCTTAATTCAACAGAGGGCGCCCCAAATGTAAACACAGGTCACGGCTCACTGTTTGCTTGTCCTCCAGATAGGGAGAGATCAATAGAGCATGAATAGAGCCACGTGCTCTATTGTTGTTTTCCGTTCTGGAGGACAAGCAATAGTGCATGACCACACACTTATAGGTGAATGCTTTCCTACTGCCCAACAAACGGCCATGCATCTTCGTAGTAAAAATACAAACGCCATCAGGTACACGTACGCACATCAAGGAAAATGTTCCAAACACAAGTGTGTAGCTCAATGTGTTTGACGTAGACCTATGGCGCAGCCGATGAGCACCACAAAAATGTACGCTTAAAAGATTCTGATGCATGTGGCATCATAATGTCTTTTTATCGATTCAAAGTGATATTTGCAGTAATAACTTGGTTACAGGGTCTAAAGGCTTGTTGCCATTATGTATTTGAAAACGTTTTTTTACACTTCACTAGTACTTAAACCATTGTCTTTCCATAAATGTGAAAAGTATAATTAATATAGTAGTGTTATTGAAGTGACACAGAACTTGTACACAGAAACATCAATCTTTGTCCAGTTCTTAGACAAAATGGCGGCACCTTTCTCTTGTACTTGTTTAATATGTCTTTTGTTTCTTGGATACATTTATCCTTTAACAAGCCAAAAAATGTTGACTCTTTCCAAATATATCCGGGTTTTTTTTTGCTGTCATAATTGATAAGTGTACATTATTAAGGCTGATCTGCCATAGGATTATTTTTATATTTCATAAGCACATTTAAATAAATTGCAATCAAACTGGAATGTGAAAATATGGCCAAATTAATTAGCGATTGTTTGGAAAAACCGAGTGTATAGCTCCGACAATATAAAAACCAAAACCAACAGTTGCAAGTTGTTTATTCTACAAGCAACTTTTGCACCATGTACTTTTGAGCATGTACTCGGCTTGTAAAAGCAGAAGTGTTTTTTACTTGAACGCGATGTAGCCTAGCCCAGGTTGGACGTCGTCTTTATTGCATTACGAGTGACGTCCAGGTAACGATGTCTCTAAACAGGGGGAATGAAACTTGCTATTTAATGGACGTCGAATTTATGTCCATATATCCTTGGCGTCTTCATTTACAGGAACGGAAGGTTTAAAAACCATGTACATCAAATTTGACGAAAATATGCTGGGATTTTAAGCACGAACTAACGTTAAATTCCAGGGAAAGCTGTCAGTATCATCAACTTTGGATAAGTGCGAGCCACACAATTCCATTCATGCGCAAGCACTTGCCTGGCAGCAGCAAATTGCGCGAACGCAGTGAGAACAAAAAAAAGCACTGCGTGTTCGAGTCGGCTTTATCTTATGTGTTTGGGAAATTTTGTGCACAATTTAGCGTGACCTTTCGCCAAATTAGGAGTTTGGTGCAGTTTGGTGCTGTGTAGAGGATTTCAAAACCCAGAGATTAGAACACGTGGGACTTTGTTAGCTCATTACCGGCTTCCAGCACAAGGTAGAAATATTGAAAATTTGTCAGAAAATTCCCCCCGCCCCCTCCCCCTGTTTTTAGAAATTCACACCCTGGACTCCATCCCCATATGTAGTATGCGATACGGAGTCCAACCTGGGCTAGATGTAGCCCAAAGAAATACATTTTTATCGTACTAGGCGCAGCAACCAAAAGCAAGGTAAACCAACAGGCAAGTGCAATCAATACGCTGTTCTCACTCTCTTTGCTGGTTAACATTCAGGTAAGTTTGGTCATGATTGTGTAAGGCATGACGTCACCTGAAAGCAGTCTATACTATACACTGTGCCTTGTCTGAGAAAATCTAAGAAACTTGTTTGGATGGGACTCAAACCCACGACTTCAGACCTGCCAACCCATTTTGCAACATATTTTTCCGAAAATGACTAATTTTGTGAGTCCTGGCATGGATAAAACCCCTCCTGGATTGTCAATTAACAACCATTGGGGATTTTTAGATGTGTTTGGAGTCACGGAATGAACCCGTTTTCCCAGATGTCTTCCCCGAAATCCAGGAGGGTTAGCAGCTCTGCCTCCTACAAGCCAGGCAGACATCTTAATGTTTATTTATTTATTTATTTATTCACCACATCCAACAGCGGGGGACCGCCAATTACAGGAATGGGAGCAAGTGTGGTTGAGTGCCTTGCTCAAGGGCACAGGTGCCACAACCCGTCACGGCCAGGAATCGAACCTACATTCTAGTACTAGCACAGGAACTTGAGTTCGACGCACTAGACCGCTCGGCCATAACACCCCACAGCCTTCTCAATGCTTTGGTCAGAGTTCAACTTGCATTTGTTTTTTTGCAGCGTAAAACATCAGTTGATGTTTCAACAAAGCGTTCAACTTGCATTTCAGTTTTTTGCAGCGTAAAACATCAGTCGATCCTTCAACAAAGCTACATAAAACCCCTGTGGGCCATATTTGGCAGATGGCAATTTTAACCTTTAATAATCAACCTTTCTTTCATGTCTGTCAACTTTGCGCAGGTTGTACATGTTCCCCCGTCGGCTCTGATTGACCTGGGGTCAAAGTTTGAGTCATGAGGTCATTGGATATTTCCTGCTCCAGACACACGCCCATTGCACAGCTAAGCAGTACGGCCAGGACATGCTTACACTGGAAATTTCACAAAGAGGAAAAACAAATTTAATGTAAGCTTTAATCGGTAATAGAGGTCGGTTTCACAAAGAAATATTTGCAACTAATGAACCCGTCGCAAAGTTTAGACTGCTAAATATGGAGAAGTAACATTTTGTCAGTGTATGACCATCTCTTGTGGCAAGGTTGACTGCACCAGCCTCGGTAAGAGCCACTGAGGCAGGGTGTGCCACTCTGCCTGAAGTACCACCCTGAGCTCCAGCACTTCTAGGGCTGTTTAGGAGGCCTGTGGATCCAGAGGTTAGCTCATCCATGTTGAACTCAAGAAAGTTAGTTTGGTTAGAGCCCTTAAGTGTTGGATTCTTCAAGAAACTAAAAATACCACATTTTCTTACTGTGTGACTCACTTTATTAAAAAAAAAAATAATTAAAAAGCACTGAAGCCATTTCAGCTTGTAACGGAATTGAAAGCTATTTGCGAAAATTTATACTTACCAAATCAATATCTTTCCTTTTAAGAACTGTGAGAGAATACAGCACAAATTTTAAAATCAGTAAATGATTAACTACTTTCAACTGTAAAAGAAAATTTACTGGAACATAATTCCTTGTAGGGTTGTAACGAGTCCCACTCTGCTCGAGTCCCAAGACAAGTCGAGTCAAACTGCCTTCGAGTCTCAAGTCGAGTCAAACTGCCTACGAGTCTCAAGTCGAGTCGGACTGCCTTCGAGTCCCAAGTCAAGCTGCCTTGGAGTCCCAAGTCAAGTCAAGCTGCCTTGGAGTCCCAAGTCAAGTCAAGCTGCCTTGGAGTCCCAAGTCAAGTCAAACTGCCTTGGAGTCCCAAGTCAAGTCGGGCATATTGGTCAAGTAGTCACAACAGTAAATTTGTTCAAGCTGGTTTCAAAATGAGTCTAAATGCTGAAACTCGCATTCATGTTGCTCTGGCCAAGGTTTCTGTAGCGCTGAAATACAATTCGGTCCCCAAAATGACAAAAAAAAGAAAGATCAGATAGATAGATATACATGTATTTTTGGCAGACTCAAGTCAAAAAGTCTGAGTCAAGTCATTTGAGGTTCGAGTCTCAAGTCAAGTCAGTGAAAATGGAGTCTCGAGTCACTACAACCCTGGTTTCTTGGGACAAAATGTCATAACTTCTGAAGTCACACCAGGGTATTTATTTTTCTAACTAGAACTAAAGAAAAACAAAGATGACTGAACAGTTACATTCAATTCACATTCAATTCACAAATTACTGAAAAATGCAAATACACGTACATGAAGTAACGCTTAATTGTCAAGTATGGGACTTTTTTAAAAGATTTATTTAAAGCAATGTCTCACCTGTGAATGAATAGTACTGACAACTGCAGAAGTTCGAGGAGGGAAAACAAATGTAGGGAATTCCTGAACTGCCAAGAACCTGTTAAAGGTAAGTGATTGAAATAGCAAGATTTATAACACGCCTCTTTCTGATTCTCAATCCTAACTGGCTGAAACGCAGTCACGTGAGGTTCACTAATCTAGGCTAGTGCATGAAATTAGACGCACGTATCAAGCTTCAAGCGCGCACATCAAGACTTCATGCGCCTGATTTTCTGCTGGTGTTCCTGACGGGGCACTAGTCTAAAAAAAACTAGTGCCCGGTTACTGAGCCCTCTGGAGGTTACCAAGTGTGTCAGTGAACAGCAACTCGGAAACCAAAGCTAGCTGGGAAGCCAAAAGTATCGTGAATGTTTAACTGATGAACTGCCTAGCTCTTGAGTGCTTAGTTAAAGGGCCTGTTACATGCTAAAAAACTTTTTGCCTAATATTTGCTTCATATGATGGATTACCTGTTCAGCAAGACATACTATTGTTCGTTTGGATGTAAAATCAATAAAAGGTGGCCTTTTTCAACTTTAAAAATTTCATTGCAATAAACCACAGACAGAGGGCGCTGTTTGGAGTGCATCACGTATAAAGGAAGAGGGAAGGGAAAAGTTAAGAAAAAACATAAGACTTCAAGTTGGACTTGTGGAACATTGCCGCAGTTTTCTCCCCCAGTTTCATCATGGCTTACAACAGGAAACATGTAACTCAAACAGCCATGGATGACAAAAGTTCCAGGATGTTTGAGAAAAAAGGTGCAATCTTTTGTGCACAGTTGAATGTGATTTTCCTGTGTTTGCCTCTTGTGACATCGTGACCTTGGTCATGAATATGCATATTTGCATTAGCATAAAAATTATAAACCTTTGTTTTAAACCCCAAGACAAGCTCCAAATAGGATTTTTATGAATGTAACTGAGTATATTGGTTTTATAGCATAGATTTCATTGATAAAAATCCCAAATAAGGGGCCCTTTAAAATCCTTATTGTTGAAGTATTTAAAGTTCAAAATCCTGCCCATTTGTTCAAAAACCTGTTTTAAATGCCTATTGCTGGATTGCTTCTTGCCAAATTTCACTGCATTTGTATTTTTACCTTAAAAGCTACTCGCCCAGCAGGGCATGTTAACCGCGTCACGCTCTGGTTGTCAACTAGGTCAAAGGCTTGAAGAAGTGGCGTCTTGAAGACGAAATGTAGGCTGAAGAAAAAACATTTGACGTAAATAAAGAGGCAGTAAATTTTGAGGCATTTAGGAGCTTACTACGAGGGGCGGTGTCCCAGGTTCGATGCCGGGGCGTGTATGTGGATTGGGTTTGCAGTCATTACTTGACCGTGGGTTTTCCCCTGGGGATTTCTCTAGGGGTTTTCCTCCCACTTCTAAAACTGCATCTCCTTCTTCATCATCTCAAGTTGATAATAAAGTATAGTTAAAGCTAAAACCGTATAGTTGACGACATATGTTGTCTTAGTTGCTAAAGATGTCAAAAACTTCCTGCCAACTTGTGCCCGGGATTTTTATGTGTGTTTAGCATCCTTACGGTAAAAAAAAATGTATTTCATAATAATTTGGTTGTTTTGCTTTTTGTATAACAGCTTGCTTTAATTTAATTCAACTTTCTCTGGCATGCAGGGGTGTAGGCTAGTTCGGGTCTGGGGGTGCAATTTTCAAAAAAGCGGACTCCAACTCCCTGCATTTGAGCGAGGGTACCTATGTCTTTGCATGATTTTGAAACTACTGTCTAAAAGTTGAGGTCACCAAGTTGGGGGACCAGTCAGTCGGTTGGGGCCGAACACCAGTGGTGATTTTTGTGAACAGAAAATTTGTCTTGCAAGATGGAACTCTGCTGCTGGGGAGTCCGCACCCCCTGCACCACCCTAGCCTACGGCCCCTGACTTGGACTCGACAAATATCGTCAAGTTTTCACACTCACGCTGAAAGTAGGTCATCCGGCACTGCAATGATAAGAGGTAAACATCAATTAATATATATTTTTTTAATTAGCTTCATTACTATTTGATCAGTGCAATTATACTCCTGACCGAGTTAGCAGTTGGTTGATGCAACACATTTATAACTTAGGCCAGAACTATAAAGAGAATTTTTTTTAGATTTGCCTAATTAGAGCCAACGAAAAGTTTTGCAAAAACTCTTCGGGTGAGAGACCTTTATGCAAGTTACAAATAAAGTCTGTAGTTTGAACCGAGATTCATTTTTGCAAAAACTTAATGGGCGAGATTATTTCACGCATCGAATGATCAAATATTTGATTAAAAATAAAACCAAATTTTTGAATGGTAATTTAGTTATTTGAAAATGCACAGGCCTAATTTCTCTTTCCGTCTAGACAATGTAATGTTCTAATAAAAAGGATATGATAATTTTGGTGTTTTCGTACGTGTATGATTCGTTTGGTAGGCACTCTTGACATGTTTCAGAAGCTCGGTCAGTACACAGTCATGAAGAGATGATGCCATATCCAGAAAAACTGAAACCATGACGAGAAAACATCAATTAAGTTTGTGCAAAGTTAAACGTTAAAGGTACAGGCTCGTCAGCAGTGCGTGCGCGCGCGCGCCAAATTCGTGCCACGAAATACGCAACTCCATGCCTTTGCTATGGAGCTGCGTGTTTCAAGGCACGAATTTGGCGCGCGCGCGCATTGCTGACGAGCCTGTGCCTTTAAAAGAGCATGTCCAGGATCAAATTGTTGAACCCCACCCCCCCCCATTTTTTCCCATGGGTGTTGAGATTTTGATACCATTTCATTTGTCGTATTTTTCTCATTACCATTCTGAAATTTCGCATTCTAAATCCGTATATTTTCAAGAATATTGTCAAAAAACCAACAATGTTTTGTAAACTAATTTATCTGGTTCCATAAAACAGTGCGCAGTGGCAGTGCAGTAATATGGCCAACCTTTTTGCTTCCACAATTCAAATTTGAGATTGCAAATTTCCTGTTTTCCTCCCATGGATAAATTTAGTAGGATACACCCCGTTTACACTCGATTCGCCTTTGCCGAATCGAACTCCGCAATTTCCAAAAAGGGGAGTTGAAGCCGGGTAGGCACTAAGTGTAAACGCAAAAGGGGAATTGAAAAAGGCGGATCAGACCCGGGTCTGATTCGCCTTTTTCAAGTCACCTTTGGGGTAGGGTTGAACCCTGCAATCGTCAAGGTCGCTTGTATAGTGTAAACGCTACCCGAATACAGATTCGGCAATTTGAGTGTCCTTGGGGCGGTGCCCGCAGTTTAGTAGATTTAATTGACCAATCTCACACTAGTGCAGCAACACCTAACAGCTCACGCATGCGCTGCAGTTACATTTAGTGGTGACTTTTGCGGTTTCTGAAGCGCGATTTGGGGTGTAGTGTAAACGCGGCAAATGTTCAGTTTTGTGGTTGCAATAAAAATGCTGGATCTGTATCCACCTTTGCCGATTCGAGTGTAAACGCGGTGATATAGGCCTATGTTGGGGAGGTATTTAATGGGTTAAAACGAAATCCATTTTCTGGGAAAAATCTTAACACGCTCCTTTAAAATCGACCGTAAACAACACGGACCCAAACAAAACCGACCGCAAAACATACCGACCGCAATTAACCGACCGCAAACAACTTAAAACCCGACCACAAAATTTAACAATCTGTAACGCAATACAAATGGACAGCTGGTCAAAATGGTCAAAATAGTTTCAATGACGGTGGATGTGTTGGGCATGTTTGGACATTTTGGATCTATACGTAGACTTGCCCAAGTCCGATTTTCTGTGCTTGCCCTTCGGTCTTATAACATTCTTCTTTGTAATCAATAAATTTCGGTGTTTTGTATAATTTTTGCTCCAAGTTAGTAACATTTCCAAATGTAACTGTTCTTTTCTTCTGGTTCGGAGTACACACTGGTACATCATCACATACTTTCACTGTGCCAAAACATCGACTTGAATCAAGTCTATTGTAACAAATAGTTGGGTTCCCGCTAAGCGGGAAATCCCACGAACAATCCGTAAGAGACGTGCAGGTATTGTGGACCATGAAGTGTTGCATTTTGCACGGTCTCGCCTGCGGATCGAGCTACCGTGCTGGGCACATTTCGTGATTATTTGCTTAAAATTGGTAAGGATCGTCTTGGCCAATGTAATCTTCTTGACAAACTATACTTCTAGCTACTGTAATTTTGTGGTTATTCCAAGTTATAACTGTAATAACTAGCCTGGCCTTATTAAAACCATGGCTCCATGTTAAAACTACATGTGACTTTTTTTGCACACCATGTGCAGCAGCATGACCAGCCTATCACAAGAGGGCGCTGTTGTGCAAAGTTAATTTAGGGTTTCAAGTAGCCCTGGACGATATCGAAAATTTTGAACTGCGATATTATCGTCGGATGATATCGCCGATATGACTATATATCGTCAAGATTTTCAAAAAATTAAACAACCTTGTTAACAATGAACCAAACGAGAAAACGACTACGCAAAAACGATGAAATGACTTGTCATTTAAAATAATATTGCTGAAGTTGAAATACTTTGAAGTTCCATCATAGGAAACAAAGCGGCCGAAGTCTGAAGAAACAGCGCATTATCGATCAGCGGCAGGAGGGCGACAGCGTGAGCCTTCCTCTGTGATCCATTACTCTGATTGGCCAACTGCACTGAGAGCCTGAAAATGGGCGTTATTTTGAGAGTCAAGATGACTGGCTGGGCTGCTGGCCGGGTGTCCGGATTGGCTGTTGGTTTAAATAAAACTTCCCACAACCATGATGTTCGTGACAAACAGATGGAAGCTTATCTTAGGACGTACTTGTACATTGTATTAACTTGTTGTTGTTAGCATCCTTTGTGGAATACCGTCTTGGCGGCGTACAAAGCAATAACCTCTACCTTGTTTTTGGTTTTGAGTGGGGGGAGGGCGCGAGTGTCTGCTAATCCGACTGTCAATCATTCTGCGGTCAGTTTTCAGTTCTTATTAATCTCTCCGGGCCTGGGTGACTGGAAAATAATCATTCTCGAGACATAAGGGAGGGAGAGCATGTTTGAAAACAGTAATCAGGCTGTGATTGCGAATCCCTGGTACCCAGTACCCACTCATTTTTGGATAATAACTACCCTTATGATTTCTAACAACTATTTTCACGTTTACTACTGAATACAATTATGCGGTACAGGTAGTAAATAATATAAAGGTTATCAGAACATCGCGAAAAGTCACACAATACAACTTTTTGGGAGAACAAAAAGAATGTTTTTATTTACACATGACTCGATCACAACTTGTTTAAGGCTCAACAAATTAAACGCCAAAAAATAAATGAACCCTAAAAAATGAATAAATAAGTAAACCCTAACATTAAAAAGTGGTTATTAGCCTGGCAGCCCGACGGATGCAAATATTTTAAGAAAGAAGTTCAACATTTTTGGTTTGTGGTCTTCCATTCATTTCTTTCATTATTTTTTTCTCAAGCATGGTACAAGTGCGACAATCATAAAATAATGTTTATTCTCAAACTATAACTTTTGATGTCCAATCAAAAGAGTTAATCTAAAATTAACCACAAAAGGAAACGCAGGGGAAGGACACTTGGGTCAATAAATTAATGTTTTAGTTTGACATTAGGTTTTCATATTACATTTAACATCGCTCAAAAGTCAAAGAACAAGTTTAAGGTCAAGAGTTGTCAATAAAAAAAAAAAAAAATAAAATAACAACAAGTTTACGCTAAACCAGTGAGTGATTCCATGAAGTTGGTGAGGTAGTCCGAGTTCTTGTATAGCTAAGGCTGACGCGAAGTTTGTTGTTTACGGACGCAGATTAAGAAATAAACAAAACAGATGATGGGCGCCACTGACTGGCGTTGTCTGTGATTTATTGTCAAGACCGTGTTGGCTTTATTCTCTCAACTAATTCAGACGACTAAAGTCAAAGACCCCTTAAAATGTATTTGTAAAGGTTTATTGAATCGTCTTTGTGGCGGCTCCTCTGTGTGTAGTGGCTGCCTAGTTTACCAACCACATGAAAATAATTTGGCGGCGCGCGCAGTCGATAATCCTGGATGTTACTTCTACATCATTTTAACATGGGCATTAATCTACAGTCGGCAGCGGTCGTTCGCGGCAAATCTGACAGATGTTTTTGACGGGCGCCTGGACTGTCATTGTTCGAGTTTTAAACCTCAAAGTTATGTAGCACTTCGCAAATTGACGATAGTTTTAGAATTATCGTCCATGTTTTTCAAGGTTTGAGAATATCGTCTTTGTCACGATATTTCGATATTTACAAAAACAAAGTCGATATAGTCGATATTGTTTTCATTATCGTCAGTCGGCGATAATATCGTGATATCGTCCAGGCTTAGTTTCAAGTAATTTCAGTCAACAGTTTTATTATTATTATTATTATTATTATTTCTGGTATTCATACCAAGGATTCCTCAATAGTGCAACACGTACGCCTGCATTACGCGTAACAAATACAGCTAGCAGTTGTACAAACGCGGTGTTTAAACTGTGGGTGTAGGAAAGTGAATGCAAAACGAATTACCGATTTACACGAAAATGTATTTATGAATGGGATTAAAAGTAGGTTTGGCCAATCTTAAACAAACCGTTTAAAACCAGCTAGTGGTCCTGGGTGCTGATAATGCCCGAGCCGGGCATTATCAGCGCCCAGGACCCCTAGCTGGCTTTGATGCTTATACTTGCACTAAAAACACGCTCATCACGTACAACCACTATGTTTGCAACGCGCTCACCAGTGGGCTATAGAGAAGAAACCCCTTGAGAAGAAACTACTCTGCGCCAAAGTAATGCACCCTTTGCAGGGCTCGAAATTCCCATTGATGTGATGGCAACGCAAGTAAAAAATTAACAGACGCAAGTAACCCAAAGCACAAGCTTGCACTCTGCGCAAGTTGGCATAAAGTACGGTTTCTTAAGATTCTGACAACTTGCCATCTTAACGCAAGTAAGTTTTTTGTAAGCGCAAGTTAATTCCAATGCCAACTTGCGCAAGGCGCAAGTAATTCTTTGAGGGAATTTCTACCCCTGCTTTGTGGGCGTGCGACCAATTGGAAGCTGTCATTTTGTGCACGTGGTGTGTAACTTTGCGGATGAATATTGTGTGGAATTAAGAAATTGTCAGTTCTTCCTGCAGTTGTTTCTCTCGGCAAAAGTTTGAAACGGTTCTAATCTTGTGAGCTTCTGTCGGATTCCCCGTAAAAGTGTACCAAGTTGAAGAAAAACAAATTCAAATTTTAGGAAACAAGGTCATTATTATTAAAATAAACATTTATGAGCAAATGGGGCTGACGACTTGAAAAGATACAACTTCAAATTCAATCTCCCAACAAGTGAGGCAATGTAATTCATTTTAATTTTCAAAAGGACGAAAAATACATGTTAAACTACCCATTCGTCCTTTTGTTTTAGTGGTACTTGAATAGCACACCCGCTAAAGCTCAAAGCTGACAACATTTTTGGGAAACGCCCATTACGTCTCAAACCGGGTTGTAGGGCCACCACGCGATTGGCCTGCGCGCAGACTGTCAATCACACACCTAGTTTAAATGTGCTTCAATCTTGATACTCTGGACATTAATTTTTTTGTATGTTCTCACGTTGATATTTTACCGTTTTATTTTTCCTAGAAATATTATGTCAGGCCACTTGCAGCGTGCCAACTCCACATTAACACAGCATGCTAGCATGGAGCCCGAGACCAGTCATAACAATGCTAGCACGCCACTCCGTCTGTTCGTCGACGCAAAGAAGAAAATTAACGAGATCTTTGGGGAGATTTCATCACACACCAAAGAGAGTAGAGATTTTATAGTTGGTAAGTTAAAAACATTAAGACCAGCAGCCGATTTCACGAAACTTTATGCAATTGCGCAAGTCCAGTTACGCCATAAATTATTGCGCAACTTGCGATGCGTTTCACGAAAGTTGCGCCATATTTGGATATGGCGCAACTCGCTGACTTACGCCATAAAATGTGGCGTAACTTGCGCAATGGTTTTTGGTGGCGTAAGTTGGGAAAAATGTGTCGTAGGGCAGTAAAAAATGGCGATAATGTAGCTAGCCACACGTGCTTATTTACCGCATCGTCAACGAACTGAACCCCGACCTTCCGTTAGTAGAAAACGGTCTTTTATCATCAGTGAAATCTGCGATGCAATGCATGATGAGCGAGCGACATGAGCGATGTCAGCCATGATGACAGTGCAAAATTTGTGAAAACACTGACTTACGGTATGTATGACTATTTATGAAAAAATTTACGTTGTGCAGATAAGGAGAGTTTCGTGAAATCGATCTTGGGTTTATTGCGCAGCTACGCCATAAAGTTATGGCGTAAGTCTTACGCCATGGCGCAAGTTAAGCAATGTTTCATGAAATCGGCTGTAGGTTAAGCGCCACAAATACGGACTCTTGAAAGTCATTTCTACATTCCTCGTATGAATCTCCTCACCAAAAGATCATACTTTGCAACACTCCGAGGCGGCCGCCACTGAGCGAGATTTGCTACACTGACAGGCCGTCCACAGTTGTCAGGTTCAAAACACGGTGTGTACAAATGAATGGTGGACAATGGACGTGTTTACACATCAACCTTGGAAGACCGCAGCAAAGCTGAGGTTTTAACTCCTCGACATTGTCAGAACGTGTTTACACGTCCTTCGACGTCAAGTGGGAAATTCCCCTGATTAGTATTACAAGTTTTTGTCAACAGGAATTCCGAGCGATCTCCGTGTGGTATCCAATGACCTTCAAGAGAAAGTCCAAGGCTTCTACTCGCAGGTTCAAGGTATCAGGGAGGTTCTTGCTAGAGACCGGATGAAAGTAGCCTTCTTTGGCAGGTAGGATACAATGCCAGAGAAGTTGGGTCACATACCATTTTTTTTAAAAACTCTCTTATTCCAGCCCAGCTACTAAAGTCGACATTCATTTCAGAAAGAAAAGCATATCCCAATACAGTAAAAGTACCTGCATTATGGTGTATCAAACTACAGATGCAGTAAATCGTCTTGACAGTGTTTAACATACGTACATGTAGTATCCATGTTAGCATCTTAGGTAAATCAAGAATCTCATAATTGGTGAGAAATTGCCCAATGAAAACAAGAATGAATATACCATAGGTCCACTTTTTCCCTAATAGACTGCCGAAGTGAATACGTCACCTTTTGTTGGTTGCCGTTGAAAGTCCCATTGCTTTGTGCGTCGTGTGTCGCCATTTTTGACGATAGCGTGTGAGCCATAGCAACAATGTCCAAGGGGTCGGGGTTAACTGGGCAAAATCGGAACTATGCATTGGCTCTAAACTAAAATGCACTCAACCGTGTCCCTGCACTGCAACGGTAATTTTTCCGACAGCCATGATACCGGTAGTTTAGAGCCAATTTACCATGGCAATGCACGTCACACTTCGGCTGTCAATAGGAACAGGGTCATAGTAAGTTCTTTTTGCATGGCCTCTCTGTTTAGATAATGTGGCAGATCCGTGCATGAAGCAAATGTTCTGGCTCAGATCCTGATGATATTCATGTGATTTGTTGCAGAACGAGTAACGGCAAGAGCAGCGTCATTAACGCCATGTTGAAGGATAAGGTGCTACCGACCGGCATAGGTCACACGACAGACTGTTTCCTGTGTGTCGAAGGCAGCGAAAACAACGAAGCGTACCTACAGATCGACGATTCCAAAGAAAAGCTAAGCGTGCAGGTATGATTTTTAAATAAGGTGTTTTAAATTAACGTAAAATTTCATGTGTCCTCAGCAATAACTATCGGTTATTTCACATGTAGGTTCGATTCCGGGCCGTGACGGGTTGTGGCACCTGTGCCCTTGAGCAAGGCACTCAACCACACTTGCTCCTATTCCTGTAATTGGCGGTCCCTCCGCTGTTGGATGTGGTATATAAATATAAAAAATAAAATAAAACATGTTTCATGAAATGTCTTGTGTGTTGGGCATTACATTCTAGAATAGTTGTTTTAGAACTATTTGTGTTCCACACGTATTGCACACTTTTTAAATGTGACGTAATTGATAGGTCTTTACTAGGGCTGGGCAAATAGCTTGATTAATCGCGAGTAGTAAACGGTACTCGGACTCGCGATTAGCATGTTTAAACTACTCAATTAATCGCAGCGCCGCGAGTACCGTTGCATACTCGCCGCGATTAATCGCGATTACGCTATACTATTACACTGTGACAGTCCCCTTTCTTAAAAGACGGCCTGTGTGCAACCGAGTTTTATTGTGTAGGTCTATGCTGACAATTTCAACACATAGGCCTACACGTACAATTACGTACATGTACGTGGTTTTTTTTTTTTGGCCTTTTGATACGTTGCCAACTACTCGCGATTAATTGACTAGTCGCGAGTAATGGCTGCAACTACTCGCGAGTAGCAAAATCCACTAGTCGCCCAGCACTAGTCTTTACCATTTGTGAAAGTA
This sequence comes from Henricia sp. BOLD:AAB3569, assembly GCA_037783545.1. NCBI lineage: Eukaryota > Metazoa > Echinodermata > Asteroidea > Spinulosida > Echinasteridae > Henricia > Henricia sp. BOLD:AAB3569. The sequence goes on along the minus strand of JBBELK010000147.1, from coordinate 3,908,774 downwards.
CAGCTTTCCTGGCTGGCTACGAATAAATACAATGCATACGCATAGTGTACCTTGTTTTATCACTTTGAATTCTGTAAGTAAAACGTCACATGTATTTTCCGTTTTTTTTTTTAAACCAGTCTGTAGGTCAGATGGCCAATGCGCTATCCCGTGAGAGAATATGTAACCAGAGCAGTGTTGTCAAGGTGTTCTGGCCCAAGTCCCGATGCCACCTACTACATAACGAGGTGGTGTTCTTAGACAGGTTGGTTATATTTGTCATTATTCTTGCTTCTACTGTTTCATAATGAAGTTCAATTTGGTGATTCCATTAAGATTCTGTCATGGCTTTGGTTTTGGGCTCTACACGGTTAAAGGCCCAGTGTATCATTGCAATGACCCCAAAAAGTAATCAACGAGTTTATAGGGGGAAAGTTCTGAAAGTAAAGATTGAATTAATAGCAACTACCCAATGAAAGGTTTCCACTCAAAATGATATAATTTTACCAGAAAATAATCCGTAAAGAGTGCATGACGCAAGCCACATAGTACCCGATCAACATAGTACCCGATCAACTGATGACCGTAGAAAACTTCCCCCGAAATGGTTTTGTCTGAAGTGCTACAGTCTTTGAGAAATGAGTAAAACAATTAGTTTTCGTCTCGAAAACTAATTGTTTTGAGACGAAAATTCAATTCGCCCCAAAACCATTTCGCCCAAGTGCCATTTCATCCCCAAACCACTTCGCCCGAGTGCCATTTTGGGTGCGCCCAGCGTGCATGCGCATCAGATGGTGGCTCTGTGCAGCAACAGTATTAGAAATGCACGGTATCCGCAAAAGCTTCATTTTATATAATAATAATAATTATTATTGTTTTGTAGTCCTGGCATTGACGTTGAACCCGACTTAGACCAGTGGATTGATAAATACTGCCTTGATGCTGACGTGTTTGTCTTGGTTTCAAACGCAGAGTCAACATTAATGAGAACAGTGAGTACAACGCCTACATTACATGATTGGAAAAATTAAAAACAGAGATATCTCCATGTGTGATTGAGGATGTGTATGATAAAAACCCAACCTGTGTATAAAATTTCCAGAAAACAATGACAAACTGTATTTATACATTCAAGAAACTGTGCAAAGACGCCATTCTTTTTAGGCTGGTTCTGTGGCTATATAGTCTCCCCTATCAGGTCTGGGCACAGGTTGAGGTCCGCACTGAATGTTGGTTCGGGACCCCCGCGAAGGTTTTGGCTCATTATCATAACCGCGGGTAAACCTCGGAAGGCTGCACACATTCATAATGACACACACTGTGTGTATAAAATGTGTGCACACACATTCATATAAATTCATCTTTGATTGTTTTCTTATAAAAGATACCATATTGTGTGGAATCATTTTTATTTTTTAAATGACCGTTCACCAACACATTTATTCCTTTTTATATTCACATTCCTTGTCGCAGCAGAAGTGTTCCAATTTCTGGGATTTTTAAAATTTACCGATTACCGAAAATGGGCATTTCAAGGGATAATATCTCTGATTTTTTTAAAGCCAGTTTTTGTTTTATTAACAGGAAAAGAGTTTCTTCCACAAAGTCAGCGAGAGACTGTCCAAGCCAAATATTTTCATTCTGAACAATCGCTGGGACGCCGCGGCCAACGAACCCGAAATGGAAGCAGTAAGTGAGATGAGATATTTGTCATTTAACATAATAATAATAATACCAGAATATTTATGGCACATGGCAGGGTTGTAGTTGAGTCCATCACAAGTCCTCACAGCCTTTACAAGTCCACCACAAGTCCCTGGGTCTCAATTCATGTCACAAGAAATTCAAATGAACTCCAACAAAGACATTCTTTTGTGCGTGTTCATCCTTTGCTTCATGTTACTGGACTTGTGACGGACTTGTGCGGGACTTGTCACGGACTTGTGATTTCATCGGCTCTGGACTTGTGATAGACATGTCCGTTTCTGACATGGCCATTATTATTACCGATGCCATCATGGATTCACCAGAACCATTTTGCTTCAACTAGGTGGCTGCCTGGCCAAGGCACACAATCCTATCAGCAGTTAGATTGTGGCATTCCCCCTAACAGCTCCCCAAATATCGCTCCGGTAGACGAGGCAATCAAAATTAAGTGCCTTGCACAGGAACACAAACATGTTGGCACAAGTAGGGCTCGAACCCACAACATCCAGATCATGAGCATGACTTCGTACCCATTAGACCACGCATGCTCTAATAAAAAAAAACATTTCTAGCATGTCGGGAAATTTAGGCATAATTGTGTGTTGTTGCCCTAATTCAGTTATAATCAAAATTACGAAAGGGAAAAAGTAAAACCATAAAATGTATTTCTTGTCGATCTTAAAGGTAGAACACATCATTTGCAGTGACCCCAATTTTTTTTCACGAGTTGACAAGAAAAACCTAAATAAAGTGTTAATAACAATGGTACCAAACACCACATGATTTTTGTATTTTGTGTGAGAAATTAACAACTGAAGGTGGTTTTCTAAAAAAGTATTTTGCAAAAGACTTTTTTTACCATTCAACTCAACACAAAAATCATGCATGGATTTATCAAGTTTTCAGAAGTATTACTGCACCTATGTGGCTGAAATTTCTACAGGGCAGTTTATCAACATGGGCTTCTATTCACGAGTTGAAATAACGCCCCTTTTAACAGTTTACCAATCGTGTGTTCTACCTTTAAATGGTACATATTTTGCTGTTTGACATGGACAATTTCTCTTAAATTACAAAAACCCATGTGATTTATAAACAGGTAAAAAAACAACATTTACAGCGGAATATTGAGTTTTTAGTGAACGAGCTGAAAGTAGTGACAAGGCAACAAGCTGAGGACAGGGTGTTCTTTGTCTCGGCAAAGGAGGCTCTTATTACGCGCATCCCCAAGCCTGCACATACTCCGGATTCAAGTAAGTCTCGTAACTAAATCCTGATTGTCATCGTCAAATCATCAACAACAAAAATAAGATTTGTCACAGCAATTGATGGGCGCAGAGGTTATACAGGAAAAATGTCCATAGGTTTTGTACACAGCATCGTTGTGGTACTCGTACTCGTACCTTTTTTCTTGTACAGTATATTGTTCTTAATGCTTGTGTAGTATGTTATTCTTGAAGCAATATCTGGCATTGTGCCCAATCACTTTTAAATAAACAAATTTGGGATGAGAAAAAAAATTGATTTATTTGATTTTTTTTGTTTATATTTTTTATATATATTTAATTTATTTATTTATTTTTCTCATTCCAAGTTTGGTTATATTTTCTTGCACAGTATAAAATCATAGGAACTTTTAATTAACAACAAAAATCCAGTCATGACGATAATTTGTAGCTAAGAAAAAAAAAGCTTACAAAATGGGCCAAATATCGAATCCACGCCAGACATATAAAGCTAGCGAGTTACAGTGAAAACCATTCTTGTTTTTCAGGTGGTCCACTTGCAGAGGGATTTCAGGCCAGGCTGTTTTCATTTGAGAACTTTGAAAGAAAGTTTGAGGTTTGTTTCATTGTTTTACTGTAGTTGTACTTTAAGATAGATGTATATCTCTTTTATAACTGAAATTCTGGCACATTAACAAGACTCGCTATAAAAAGGTAATATGTACGATTGGTCTAGATATTATCATCATCCTTGTTTATTTTATACTGGACTCGGTTCCAGGCTGACCTGTCAAATGGGTCCACCCTAGACAGGCCCCACACCTCTCTGTCCCATTCATTCCAAGATTTCTTTGGTCTGCCAGGACCCTTACTCCCATCAACGTGGATATCACAGACTTTGTTGATCCAACCGATTGAGCGTTCTACGTGTCCATACCATCTCAACCTTCGTTCTCTTCAGAAATATATTAATTTTGTGGGTTATAAAGTGCTATAATACACCGATCCAGAAGCGTTTAAGCCCCGCCCCCCGAAATGTCCACCAACCAATCATTTTGATGGACAGTGGTGATCCACGTGGTCTTTTGGTGATCCAAACAGTGTAATGATTGTAGGCGCGAGGCTTACTGGATCAGGAGCCAATTTCATAAAGCTGTTTAGCAAAAAACAATTTGCTTAATCAAAATTTGTTTGCTTTATAAAAATGGGTCAATAGTCAAAATTGTATGTCAACTTGTGCTCTTAGCAATAATAGCAGATATTCTTGTGAAAAACACAAATTGACATGCAATTTTGATTAAGCAAAAATTTCTGCTAAACAGCTTTATGAAATTGGCCCCTGTCCATTTGCCTCTTTCCATTTTATTCATTTTATTTTAAAACACTCCCTATACCGTGTCATGTAAGGGCAAATTGCATCTATTTATCACACCCCAATAGTCAAAAATCCCTAAATTTGGGGCCGTATCTTCTAAACTACTAGTCTGATTAATCTAAAATTTGAGATTTGGTCCTGGGGGATCCCATTCAACAAGTATACCAAGTTTCATTAAAGTTTGAGATGGTCGGGCTTACTTATTGGATTTTTTACACAGAATGGCTCAAAAAATGTATGTCGTGATAATTGTCTTTTTAAAAAATCTCGTCTGCTTATTTTCCCAGGAGTGCATTTCACATTCAGCCGTTATTACCAAGTTTGAACAGCATGCTAAGCAAGGCAAGCAGATAGCGGCTTGCACGCAAGACATACTAGATGAAGCACTGCAAGAATCGTCCAAGAAAAGGTTGGTTTACTAACAAACATTTGTATTGACGAGTTGAAACGCCAGCTTCGCCGCTGTCTTCCACGGTTGACATGTAAACACGTCCATTATCCACCATTCATTTGTGCACACCGTGTTTTGAACTGGACAGCTGTGGACAGCCTGTCAGTTTAGCAAATCTCACTCCATGGCGGCAACCTCGGAGTGCTGCAAAGTATGATCTTTTGGTGAGAAGATTCATACAATGTAGAAATAACTCAAGAGTCGGTATTTGTGGTACTTGACCTAGAGCCAATCTCATAAAGCTGTTTAGCAGAAACAAATTGCTTAATTCAAAATGTTTTTGCTTCATAAATATGTGTTAATAGTCAAAATTGTATGTCAACTTGTGTTTTTAGCAAGAGTAGTAGAACACCAGTCAGTTGTAAATACACATATGAGATTTTGACTGAAAACCCATTTTTATAAAAAGCAAACAAATTTAGGATTAAGCAAATTTTTCTGCTAAACAGCTTTATGAAATTGGCACCAGGGCCCAATTTCATGAAAACCGTTAGCACAACAAATTGTTTAGCGCAGAATTTCTTTTCTCTGTAGAATGGGTTACCAGGCAAAATTGTCTGTCAAATTGTATTTTTAAGAACAGGAGAAAAATATCAGTAAATACACATCACTTACGATTTTGGCTGGCAACCCAGTTTTGTAAAATAAAGCAAAGAAATTCTGTGCTAAACAAATGTTTGTGCTAACGAGTTCCATGAAATTGGGCCCTGGTCTAATCTTTTGGCCAATCACCTTTGCCTTTTTTTTTAAAATGGTATTTTTGCCAAAAATGAACTCGGCTTCAACTGGTCGAGCAGTGCCATAAAATTGGCAACTGATTGCCCCTTAGAAACAGACAAAATAACCTTGATTTTATTTCTACTTGCTCAAAGGGCAACATGTATAGAGAACCGCAAGGATTTGAAAGACCGACTGCAGTACATCACCTCCCAGCTCAAACTACTGACCGGAGAATCGAAAGAGAGAATCAAGGACATAGCAGAACAAGCTGAGACAAAGGTAAGACTGCTTGGTCTTTCAGTTTTTGGATGTCCCTGGTACAATGCCCTTAAGAAGCAACAGCAGTGTCCCGGCTTCAATAGGATCCCCTACGGGCCACTATAGAGTACAGAAGCGATGACGTCACAAACAACTTTTTTTACATTTCAGCGTTTTGGATACCATGTATCGGTGGAGCATGATGAAAAACATCCACAGCCCAAATTTGGTGGGAATCGGTTCAGTGGGGCCCGAGATATGGCCGCATGAATACATAATTAGCCCCATTGAAATCAGTGTAAATTTGCCTGGTTCCAAAAGTTACGATCCAGGCCAATTTACACTGATTTCAATGGGGATAATTAGGTATTCATGCGGCCATATCTCGGGCCACCATGAACCAATTCATGTCAAATTTGAAGTGTGAGGGTTTTTCATCATGTTCTACCGAAATATGGTCATGAAAATGCTGAAATGCAAAAAAGAAAATTTGATGACGTCACACTTCGGCTGTCTATTGCTATGCCGGCGGCACTAGGGCTCTAGTAGGGTCCTGCTAGGTTTGACTACGATTTCAATTTCTTCCTGCTTGATCCCTGCATGCAAAACTCCACCAGGACACGTTGCCGATTTAAGGCGGTTGGTTAGGATTGACTACGGGTCACTAGGTTTGAGTGCGTCTGACTACTAGGATTAACTAGGATTAGCTACAAAGTCCAATCGTAGCGCCACCGGGACGCAAAACCGGGAATGTGTGACTTTAGCCCGGCATAAACATAATTTAGACTTTATTGCATACACATTATTATACAACTAATGCCCGCTTCAAACGTCGCACTAATTAAATTCAACTTGGCACGACGTTAGCACGGCAGTGGCTTCAAACGACGAACTTAATTGCAAACTCCCAGTCGAGGTTAAATACTGTTTTTCGAACGACATAGACGTTGTACACGTGCGTTTTCCATTCTGTCCATTGTACGTCGCCATATTTATTATTTTGATGCACTTGTTTGTTGGTTATTTCTTTACTGACATACGCGCTGCGAGCATGCGCATTCCTAGTTGTAAACATAATTGCGGACCAACTTCGAACTGGAATTAAATTGGACACGGCAGAAGCACGACGTTTGAAGCCGAGCCGTGCTAGTGCCGCACTAAATTGAGTTAGCACGGGCAGACCCTGTCGAGCAAAATTTTGCTGCTGTGCCGAATTCATTTTGCCTAGCCAAATGGCTGTAAATGTTGTGCTTGTGGCGTGTCAAAATTTCTACATGGCATAAGCGCGACGTTTGAAGCGGGCCTTACAAAATGCGATGAAACAAGGGGTTTTTGAAATAACGTGAAAATTCAAATCCTTGCCCTGTAACAGGCTGCTCAGCAATAAGTTGTTTCACATGTTTCATTAAATGTGTTCAACCAAACTTGGGATGAGAGAAAAATTGTAAGGGCCTTATCGGGATTCGAACCCGAGACCTCTGACTCACTAGGCAGATGCTCTACCAGCTGAGCTATAAAGCACAGTTGGTATAACTCCCTCAGGTTTCTCCTATAGACCCAATTCTTCTCTCAGTGTTGCATGGTAGCGCAACTGGGCAAAGTAACGAGCACAACATCTGGTATGGTGCCTGATCACCATTGAAATGAAACAACCAAACTTGAAATGTGTTGTTTGTTTGGCATTACCAAGCTTATGTGCACCCATAAATTTCATTCTGGAATAGTTGTTTTACAAATACATTGTGTGTCCTATGCGTAATGTCTTTTTCCAGTTTCCATGTCGACCGAAGAATGTTCCATGCGTAACACCAATTTGCCACTTTGATATCTAATACTGATACAATGACCCTTGTGTTAAGTACTTTGTAACATTACCAAAAGGTACATGTATGGTGTACACCATCTTCCTTTCGCAAGGGTTCTTTCCTGCACTCGTACCTCGCTTGCCAAGAACCCTTGCTGCATCGACTGGGTCTGAGCTGTATTACGGCCTAGGGCTGTTCAACCAATGAGAGACAAGATATCTTTTGACCTGTATCTTTTGACCTATTAATGAGCCGTTTCGAACAATCATCTCGCGTGTTGTTTATCTCGCGACATCGTAGCCGCAATTACCACAATTTGTGTGGGGAGATCTTTTTATGTACATTTATATCATTTTATCTTGCACGCAGTATAAATGTTCGTAACTGAAGGAAGACTTACTATATTTCGCTAAAAGCTAAACGCAGAATCTCTGAATAAAGATAGGCCTATTAAAAAACGCCTTTACAATGACTTTATTTAAACATTGGACCCCACCCCTAGTAAAAGTGGACGCTACCACTAAATGGAGCGAGGCGCGTGATTGGCTCTTGCTGTTGGCAACAGCGTCCTAGCTATGATGCATTTTGAATGTCGCGCTTTAGTATATCGGGCCTATCGGCACTGCATGCGATGACCGAGAAACATGCACTGCGCGTGATTGGTCAGTTGCGATCACTGTCACTGGCTAATCAATATTCATATATATTCCTCAATACAGCTCAGACCCAGTCGATGCAGCAAGGGTTCTTGGCAAGCGAGGTACGAGTGCAGGAAAGACCCTTGCGAAAGGAAGATGGGTGTACACTGGTTCAAAATCTGTAGAGATATGGTTATTTCGAGTCATTTGAAATATTAAAATTCTGGTTAACCTGGGGAGCTTCCTAGGATATTTCATGTTAACGCCCCATTTACATTTTCGCCTAAACAGGTGTCGTCAACCATGATGGATGAAATTCGGAAACTCTCATTTCTCGTGGATCAGTTTGATGGGTCTTTTCACTCGGATCCGCTAATCATCAAAGTGTACAAAGAGGCAAGTACCAATTCTCTCTAATTTCTTCAAATCGGACATTAAAATGTGGCATCACACCCTAAAAACAATCTTCAAAGAATTAAAGCCCCATTACATCATTTGCAGTGACCCACAATTTTACTTCACGAGTTGACATGAAAAATCCGACTAAAAGTGTTGATAGCAATGGTAACAAACACCACATTATTTTTTTCCCATGTTAAAATGGTACCCATGTTAAAATGGTACTGTCAACTGAATGTACCTCTAAAAAGTATTACTGCATCTATGTTGCCAAAATTTCTACAAGGCAGTTTATCAACATTATTGTTTAGTTATGTAATGCTGTTGTTCCTGGAATCCGTAACAAAAGTTTCATCTGCAAATGATATAATGGACTTTGAAGGCCCTATATATCATTCGCAAGATACAACTTTTTTCCAGATTCGTGGAATAAGAGTGTAACATATCTAAGGAAGAATGTTGGTAAACTAGCCTGAAGAAATTTTAGCTACTTAGATGCATCAATGCTTCAGAAAACCTTGAAAATCTATATATGGGTCATTCTATAAATTTGGGGTCCAACGTGTGACATTTTCCTGTCCCTGTTACACCTGAAATATTGCCATTTGCCATAGAAGTATTATTAAAAATGCCTTTCAAAACATATTTGTATGAATTGTACTTTATGTAATCACTCTTTGATAGAAAGCATTTAAAGAATATGTCCTGAATTTACAAAATACAACATTTTACAAGATGTCAGACGTAACAGGGGACAGAAAAATTGGACCCCAAATTTATAGAATGACCCATATGTATTTTGTGTATTTTTTAGAAACCCACCTTCGGTTGTCAATTTCAAACATGAAATACCATTTTTAACGGAAATAAATTCATGTGGTGTTTGTTACCATTGCTATCAACACTTTAAGTAAAGTTTTTCTTGTCGACTCATGAAAAACAAAATTGGGTCATTGCAAATGATTTAATAGACCGTATCGAATAGCCGCCATTTTGTGGGGCACCTTTTGTTACTTAAACCGTTCAACAATGGAAGCACAATATGTGCAACCATGCATGTCCTCAAGGAACAAAGCCACGAAATGGCGGCTATTCGATATGGTCTATGGGCCTTTGAATTTGTAAGACTTTGTCAAAGTCAGTTTTCTCTAGGAATTCCAGCTATGCATATAGCTTTTTAAAATTTGTTTTATTTTTTTTCTACGATAAAATAAACATTTGTTTTTTAGAGCAGGTTACAAATATCTTAATTTTCAACAGGAATTACAAAAGCATTTAGAGTCGGGACTGGGTCGTAATTTGGATGCGCGGTGTACGTCCACCGTCATGCAGGATGTACAACAAGTGCAAGAACAGATGACTGGTAAGGAATGTAATTTTAAACTTTTAAAATGTGTGGTGGCACGAACAATCCGTTCCTTTTCCATTGTTTGCGTCATGTTTGAGCTAATGTGGGCATGCTCAATATGATCAGGCATGCAACTTTTCAGCGGATAAGTGGATTTCCTCTTTTGTTTTCTCATCTGCCCCATTGAAAATTAAAAAATTATGTACAAAGTTGGATATTTTTGGGATTTTCCTCTCTTTTTTTGTAACAATACAGTTGCATGCATGTATGACGCAAAACGATGAAAAAGGACCGGGCTGTCTGCTGCAACAATGTGTCCCAATAGTCTCCCATTTACTCATTTTGAATTTTGCAGAAACTGAAGGAAAAATAATCATATTAATGATAATGATGGATACAAATGTAGACAGATGTCCATGAGTTTGGGAAATCTGGATGCAGTGAGACACACATCAACTTGGCTCCATTAGGATTCGAACCGTGGTCCTTCTGCTTAATGTGCAGACGCCATACCAATTGAGCTACCGTATGAAGCCAACTTGAAACACGATATTGCAGTTGTCCCTCGCTGATTGGGATTGGCTATCGCGTGAGCTTAGCAAGCCCTACAGAGGGATAAACTCTTCAGTAAGATAACCACCCTCCCAGAGATCACTTAAGATGTGCCCCAAACCCCTGTATGAATACGTAATTTTTAGGGATAATGTCCAAGGGACTGCCAGGTGAATTAATTCAATACAAATGTCCGTGAGTTTAAGAAATCTGGATTTTTATCAATTATATGGGCTTTGGTGTTTCTATGGATAAACCACATCATCCTGTACTACAATAATTGCCGTGCAGTTTTTCCCTTTCCAAAGGAAAATGCTACAAGCATCCTTGTCAATTTTATTTTCTGATTTTCGTCTCTTTTAACATCAAAGAGCGCATGACCGCCCTGCTTCCCGATGAATCTAAAAACCAGATGAGCACCTTGCTGTTTCGCCGTGACTTCGGTCCCAGTTACCACCTCGAGTGCCAGCATCTCTTCACAGACTTCTCTGAGAATATCGAGTTCCGATTCTCGCTGGGTTTTACGTCCCTCATGAATCGATTCCTGGGTCCCAAGAATACACGAGTTGCTATGGCTGGGTTTGCCAATGTGGTAAATAAGATTTAATTTACTTAAACTTGAATAGGCGAAATTAATGAAATGTATAATTTTACAATCTTTGACAGACTAAACCAAAACTTGTTGACTTTGTTATACAGGATAAAAATGTAGTTTTGAGTAAAACAAAACTTACACAAATACCTAAGCTAGTTTACACATGGGTCTTTCTATAAATTAGGGGTCTAAAAGTGTGACATTTGGTGTCTCCCGTTACACCTGATATGTGTTATTTTTCGTACAAAAATCATTAAAATGGCTTTTAAACCATTTTGTATGAATTGTACTTTATGTACTCGCCCTTTGAGATGGAAAGTATTTAAAGAATGTGTCCTGAATTTACAAAAACAAGATGTAAAATGTAACGGGGGACACCAACATTGGACCCCTAATTTATAGAAAGACCCACATTCTCTTTGGTGCAGAGCAAAGTCATGTGGGTGGTCTTAACTGGATGATAAGATGATATACATTAATATGCATAATTTTGATGAGTGTTGCATTTTTTTAAAAAAGCAACGTGGAGAGAATTTGGAAAAAAACAATGCACTGAAAACCACAATCAATTTTGGCGGAAATAGTTGGCCTTATCCTCTTCATTTTATCACTCGCTACAGATCCCTCGTCCTCTCACGACCCCTGGAGCAGCAGAGAACAATTCAAGCAGTCAAGAGGACTTGACGGTCGCCTTGGTTACAGGATTAGCTTCACTGACGTCGCGCACATCCATGGGGCTCATGGTTGTTATCGGCATTGTGAGTATTTGTGGAAACGTCTGTCTTTGACAGGCAACAAATTATCGTAAAATAATATGCTGCAGAATTGTGAGGGTTTATCCTGGCAAGTACAGTCATGTCTACGGAATTACTGGAGATAAACACGGATACAAAATTTAGGCTTCCTGCAACTGGAACCGTCAAAGTGAAAATCACATTTGAGGCCAAAACACTCAAATTTTACCACAGTTAAAAACTGTAGCAATCCAGGGCCCGAACTGAGAAAGTGAGTACGTTTTAAAGGTGACAGAAATTTTAAAATGTGCACCCCATCTTCCAAAAGCACCACAAAGGTTTTAATGGTGTTCTGGAGCCAATTTCGTGGCGCTGTTGAGCACAAAACATTGCTAAGCACAATTTATTTGCTTTTGAAAATGGGGTTACTAACCCAAATTGTATGTCAAATTGTGTTTTTACAAACCAGGGTTCTCCCCAGGTTGTTGAACGGCGATTGGGAGCCCACATCCTCTTGCAACAGTGCCCCTTTAACGCACTTCCCAACTCCTGCGTACCGAGGCCCTGTTAAAACCGGCCCCATTTCACGGGGGAACAAGCGACAAAAATCTTGTCGCCTCTGCTGGACCAATCAGGATGCTTGGCAGTGCATTGCAGGCATTCAAATGTAACGTGCGCAGATTGTAAACACTGTGCATGCATGTGATACATGTAATGCTGGCCGTTGTCCGCGTTGGCGATCGGCTGCTATTTAAAGCATACTGGGGAATCCGTTCCATTACATTCGTCAGCATGCATCCCTGTTATTAATTTAAAAAACTGCAGAGTAAATTAAGATCGTCGTTTGAAATTTTGGTAGGAATGGGACAGTCATAAGGAACAGAACCCAATACAATTTCTGGAAAAGTATAGAAATCGTTTCTTTTCGGCATAACATGACCGAATTGATTAAATTACATCAAAATGACTCGGGCGTGAGTTGGCTCAACACAACAGCTGGCTTACTCGACAGATTTGCGTGGATTTCCTCAGGGTATTGTAACGTCGCTTGGCAGAGTTGGGTCCTGGTGACTTTACAAGCTTTCTGGTGCATTTTAAAGCTATTCTGGGGTCTTGGAGGGCTTGTTATGAATTCTTTAAGATTGTTTTTGTAAAAATGTAAAAGACTAGAACTTATACATGTTATAAAGCATCAGTGAGTGAATATTTGATGGAAAAACTTGAAATTTTTGAGTGAGAACATTTTAATATTTTGTGTGAAAACACTTTTCAGTCTGCCTCGTGTTTTGCACACAAGGTTTGAAGCCATGATGAACTACACGTAGGGCCTACATGTACTCAATTATTTTGGATACCGCAGCCGCCCATCCATGTGGCTTTGGCCCTAGGCCTCAGTCTACCGGGTTCCCGGTCCATTACCCGCGTATTGCATGCAGCCAGAGAGTGGCAGCCGACAGCCCGCACGGCAGGCTCGACCAGCTGGCGGTAGTTGGTGACCATTCCAAACAAAATATTTTCATTTCTCAAATACATTTTTGCACTTTATCCATGGGAGTTGACGATATTTTCCATAAAAATGACGATCAAGCAAAACATGGTCGCTGCGATGCACGAAAAAACGATCACAAAAATTACGATCGACATCCCAGCTGATCTACGTCACACGTGCAGGGAATTTCACGTGCAGGGAATTTCCCGTTCAGAGTAAGAGGCCAACTCGTGTTGTGAAACGCATGCTGATTGGCTGATAAAAATAATATGACCTGTTGCTAGTAAATTCTGACCAATGACGTTCAAGTTAACAAAATGGTGATCGGCATGAGTTGGACTGGTTACCGCTCCACTAAAGTCAGGAATATTTTGGTCCGGAAACCAGACTAGGCACGAGTTGGCCTCTTACCAAGCCGCTCACTCGAATTGACTGTGTTCACTGTGGTAAACATGGTAAACAGCGCTATGAAAATGGCCCCTGGATGTAATTCTTAAGTAACTGTACAAGTGTTGTTTAAGAAGGAATCTACACACTCCAAGAAAGTAAATTTGAAAGCAGCTTATTTGACGTGCGATCTTTATTTTCATCTCCTTGATAAGGTATGGAAAGCGGTGGGTTGGCGAGTTCTGGCAGTAGGGGGCGGTCTTTACTCCCTCCTCTACGTCTACGAACGAATGACGTGGACTAATAGAGCCAAGGAGAAAACATTCAAGCAACAGTTTGTGCAGTATGCATCGGAGAAGCTGAAACTACTCGTTAATTTTACAGGGTCAAATCTGAGCCACCAGATACAACAGTAAGTATTGGGGGCTCGTTGCGGGGCCGTCGAGCTGTTATGGGGCTGTTATGGGGGCTGTTATGGGGCCATGATGGGGGCTGTTATGTGGGCCACCCCTGGGCCACCACGGGGCCACCTACAAGCAATAAACATCCACTACTAAAGAATAGCATTGTTGCAGTTCCCAACAATAAACGGTTGCATTTGCAGTTCACTTGCTGTGTGACCAAGCAAAATCGGTCTAAAGTAGGTCCTGGTCAATGTTAACATTTTTACATAGTCTTTTGTATTGTACTTTAAAATTAGGCGTAAATCTGTGAACATTTCTTATTTTCGAGATACCAATCATGTATACTGCATACACGATTGGTATCTCGAAAATCAGAAATGTTCACAGATTTATGCATAACTTACACAATATAAACATGATGACCGTAGAAAACTTCCCCTGAAATGGTTTTGTCTGAGGTGCTATAGTCTTTGAGAAATGAGTAAAACAATTATTTTTCGTCTCATGAGACGAAAATTCAATTTGCCCCTAAACCATTTTGCCCAAAAGTGCCATTTCGCCCCCAAACCACTTCGCTCGAGTGCCATTTCGCCCAAACACTACATCGCCCAAATGCCACTTCTCCCCAAAACCACTTCGTGCACAGGCCGTGGTTCAGGGTGAAATGGTTCAGTGCAAGTGGTTTTAGGGCGAAATGACTGCAAACCCTTTTTTGACTGTTTACTTAAAAGTTAGACCAAGTAAGGTGCTGGTTTTTGCTCAGGTTGGTTTTAATCATGCATATCTTCAATCACACAGGGGGATACAACTATTTGTAACAGTTTACCAATCATGTATACTATCTTTAAGATGTATATTAGTGAAAACCCATCCTGACTGCTGATGGTATTTTCACTCTGCTAAGCATGTTAAACACAAAGCTTTGAAGATTTTTCTACCTTTCAAACATAATTTTGCCACTCTTAACCCTTTTGTCCTCTCTTACTAGGGAGCTATCGACAACATTCGCCCGCTTGTGTCTGGAAGTTGACAACCACTGTGGCACGCTAAAACAAGATTTGATCAAACTGGAGAACGAAAGTCAGAAACTGGAATCCATGATGGCAAGGGCTAAGGTTCTCAGGTATGAACTTACATGTGTTGTATCGTAGAATGCTGTATAGAAGAGGTGTTCCGTGACGTCACTTTTTTACATCTAGCAGGCAAAATAATACGGCTTGGTTTATAAAACTTCATAAAATCTATTAATTATATCGACTTGGAAAACACAAGCTGTCTTAGCTTATGACCAGGGATGCCAGTCTTCCGGCTATTGCCGGAATTCCGGCCTTTTCTTATTTTGGAAAAAGATATCCTGCAAAGCATTTTTTTCCAGGCCGGAGAAATAAATGGCCAGAAATATTATTTTCAACTCTTCAAGTCCAAAAAAACGTGGAAAATTGTCTCACTTACTGATCAACAATGTCCGGATTTGGCCTATGTCATGTATGTACAGCCTATGTACATGATTTGCACACATGCAGTATGTCTGTATCCCGGCCATAATCATTTACGGGTAAAGTACCACGAAACCAGACTAAGTACATAGACTATAGAGGGCGCTGTATCCATACAGCAGTGGTGCCGGTGACATTGCACACTGTCAATGTACATGTATACTGTACATGTGCTGGCAGGTCCGTGCACACGTACGTACATATACATGCAGTTATGATAGTGGATTTTTGTTCCGGCCCTGAAGGTAAGAGCCACTGGCATCCCTGTATGACACTTGTAAGCAAGTTTGATGACAATTTTAAAAATATTCACTTTGAAACCAAAGCTACGTAGAAAAACATGGACTTGTCTGTGTTAACCTGTAGGCTTTTTGCCTGTCGACTTTTGTCTCAAATCAATAGAGGGCGCCCCAAATGTACCCACATGTCACATCGTCGATATGCAAGCCATAAATTCACGCACACCCCTTCCAAAGTCGACAAACAATGAAATTGACCCAATGTCGTTCCAACTGCTGTGTGCGCCAAATAACTGGTATTTCAAGATTCTGATTTTTATCGAATGAAGAGAAGGGCATTCACAAATTTGTGTCAAACAAAGCAATTTCCCTAAAGTAAACAGATTTTTGTTTTAGGATTCTTTCAGGAATGTAGTCTTAATAGCACAGGCTCATCAGCAATGCGCGCGCGCCAAATTCGTCCCCTGAAATACGCAGCTCCATAGCAAAAGCATGGAGCTGCGTATTTCGTGACACGAATCTGGCGCGCGCGCATTGCTGACAAGCCTCTGCCTTTAAAGTGAAAAGTAATACCAGCTATTTAATTGGTTCTTTTTGTGTTTGCACAGAAACAAAGCCGGCTGGCTGGACAGTGAGCTCGACCGCTACATCAAGACATACCTCCAACACTGAGGCATTGTGGGATATCTCACAAGTACACAAGTATAGACCCTTTGCACGAGCGGCCATGACAGGGGGGTGAGGACTCGCATTGTCACGGTGCGTCTTGCACGAGTAGGCACTTTGTGGATCTATTGTCATGGCTGCATTTGCAGAGAGTTTTTGCATATAAACAACCATTTGGCACAACAAGCCATACCAGCTACAGTTAACAAAGTTGTTATATGGCTGCACAGATATGCATTTATTGACAATGTGTTTTAGCAATTTTGGTATTGACCCCTTTCCAATGACGTCATTTTTGGAGTCAAATAATGCCGCGTCATTGTGGAAGCAGTGTGCGTGCGCGTTGTGTGTGTCCATAGCACGCTTAACGCGCTATACTAAAGGCTCCCATTGGTGAATTAAACCGCGTTATGCCCACCAGAGAGAGAGACAGTGCGCACGCACATCGCTTCCACAATGACTCAGCATTATTTGACTCCCAAAATGGCGTATTCGCACATGTTCGAAAGGGGTCAGTAGTAATCTATTGACCAATTGCACAAAACGCCAAGATTTCCCTATAAAGGATTACATATCCGGTTGGAATGGCGTAGTGGTACTTTCCTCGTCTTCCACCTCTGTAGCCCTGGTTCGAATCCCATCCAGGTCAGTATGTGGATTGGGTTCTCTGTCCCTGCTTGATTCCATGGGTTTTCCCCCATACAGAATTGTGTAGGAGTTTTCCTCCCACCTCTAAAACTGAGCATTTCTTCATCGTCTTCTCTTCACAGGTTTCTTTAGGCTTACGAGCTACAGTGCCTCAGGCACTTCTGAGGAATCCTTGCTTTCAATACATGTACCAAAAATAATTATTAATATTATTAGTATGTTCCTTTATTGCCATTTTGTTCACTTTTGACGCCTGTGACCCGGTTCAATTTAAAACTACCTGTATTTTTTTTGGTGCATTTTACTATTTCCAGTACCCCTCTGGAGTTTTTGGATTACATTTATACTTCACCAATGCATAGTTCCGACCTGTCAATCAAGCCGAACCCGCGACCAATCACAACAGAGCTAGCTTACGGCGCCCACAAAGGTCAAAGTGATGCAATCATCACAAACAATCCCGCGATTTTCTGCCCATACAGTTTGTATGTTGTATGCGCCAGTGACCGGGTGAATTTTTGTTTCAATGTCGGGCGATTCGCTGTTTAAAGGTAGGAAAGCGCATTTTTATGAATATATGTCATCCCTGCACTACTAGCTCTTCGCTCAGTGTGTGCTACAGTAACTGTCGACCTCAAAACATAAATACCTTTGAGTTTTCTCCAATGAATCTGTGCTTTCCATGCCGAGTCCCGTTGCTTTGTACGTAGTCTCGCCATTTTTTGCGATGGCTTGTGAGCACATAGCAACAATATATAAGGGGCGGGGTTAACTGGGCAATCTCGGAACTATGCATTGTACACCTACTGTCATCCGAAACTGTACATTGAGATATTCTTAACAGTTGTGTTAAGAATATCTGGCAGACCCAACAAGGTCACAAGCCTAGACAATTGGTGCAGATAACATTTTCAATGCTTCACATGAATGGTGTGAAATTTTGCTGCTTCGTGGTGGCTAATTTGCAAAATATTGGCAGGATTATTCTCTCTTTTTTTCCTAGTATATTTGCTTTAATTTTTAACTTTATTGACAAAACTGAATCCAGCATTTGGTGTGGTGCCTAATTACCACAGTCTCATGTGGATTTGAACCCGAGACATCTGACACACCGGGCAGTTGCTCTACCAGCTGAGCTATAAGGCACAGTGGTATACTCCCTTAGGTTGTCCATAAGACCTGTGACACACTGAGCAGATACTCTACCAGCTCAGCTATGAGGCACAGTGGTATACTCCCTCGGTTTCCCCCAAGACCTCTGACACACCGGGCATATGCTCTACCAGCTGAGCTATAAGGCACAGTGGTATACTCCCACGGCTTTTCCCCTCAGACCTCTGACACACTGAGCAGATGCTCTACCAGCTCAGCTATGAGACAAAGTGGTATACTCCCTCATGTTTTCCCCAAAGACCTCTGACACACCGGGCAGATGCTCTACCAGCTGAGCTATGAGGCACAGTCGTATACTCCCTTAGGTTGTCCATAAGACCTCTGACACACTGAGCAGATACACTACCAGCTGAGCTATGAGGCACAGTGGTATACTCCCTCGGTTTCCCCCAAGACCTCTGACACACCGGGCAGATGCTCTACCAGCTGAGCTATGAGGCACAGTGGTATACTCCCTTAGGTTGTCCCCAAGATCTCTGACTCACCAGGCAGATGGTTTACCAGCTGAGCTATGAAGCACAGTGGTATACTCCCTTAGGTTGTCCCCAAAACCTCTCACACACCGAGCAGATGCTCTACTAGCTGAGCTATGAGGCACAGTAGTATACTCCCTTAGGTTGTCCCCATGACCTCTAACACACTGGGCAGATGCTCTACCTGCTGAGTTATGAGGCACAGTGGTATACTCCCTCCGGTTTTCCCCCAAGACCTCTCGCACACCGGGCAGATGTTCTACCAGCTGAGCTATGAGACAAAGTGGTATACTCCCTCAGGTTTTCCCCAAGACCTCTCACACACCGGGCAGATACTCTACCAGCTGAGCTATGAGGCACAGTCGTATACTCCCTTAGGTTGTCCCCAAGACCTCTGACACACCAGGCAGATAATCTACCAGCTGAGCTATGAGGCACAGTGGTATACTCCCTCGGTTTCCCCCAAGACCTTTGACACACCGCGCAGATGCTCTACCAGCTGAGCTATGAGGCACAGTGGTATATCTCTCATGTTTCCCCCAAGACCTCCGACTCACCAGGCAGATGCTCTACCAGCTGAGCTATGAGGCACAGTGGTATACTCCCTCTGGTTTTCCCTAAGAACCCTTCTCTTGGTTTTGCATGAGTGCACAACTAAGCAAATTTGGGGATTTAAACCATTACGCTTTTGCATTCTATAGTAGAAGTCTTACCCATTATTTCAAAGTTGCACATTTGAAATAAGTAAAAGTTTACAAAATAATTATTTCACATTGACATGTCATTGTTAATATTGCCACAATTTTCATTGTCTAGAATGTCAATTTTTCTCCCTTTAAGAATAGAATACAGACTGTAAAATGCAATTTTTTTCCCAAGAATTTGAATTTTAATAATTTAAATTATGCTCAACTGTTTCTCGATATAATTTAGTTATTTTAAAAAGACTGCATTTTTAACGGTTGCATCTTGCCATTTATTGTCTAAATTTGATTTTTTGCCCTTAAATTTAAACATTTGGGGGTCACAGTTCATGAATTGGTTTTGTATATCATTGCTTAGGTATTGTTTAAGTTGCACTAATATCTTGTTGAAATGTGAATATTTGAAATCTTGAAAATGTAATGTCTGAATGTTCGATTCTCCAATTTCGTTGCAAGCATCAAAAAATGACACGTTTAAAGGCAGATTACATGATTGGAAAACTTTTTAAAAATATAGGAACAACATCATTACACAACTAAAGAATAATGTTGATAAACTGCCTTGTAGAAATTTCAGCCACATAGATGCAGTAATACTTCCGAAATCCTGAAAAATCCATGCGTATTTGTTTTTGAATAAATGATAAAGAAAAATTGTCTGCAGACAATATTATTAAAGGCCCCTTCAGTTGGCAATTTCTCCCAGTAGGATTATGTTGTGTTAGTTACAATTGCAATCAACAATTTTAGTCAGATTTTTCTTGTCAACTCGTGAAGTACAGTTTTGGGTAATCGCAAATGATGTATTGGGGCTTTAAAGGAAGGGACAACACTTGCAAAGGATTGCCCAACTCTGTAAGCTTCATGTAAGTCGCCATCTTTTGCAGTTCGGCGCTTCGACTTGAGAGGGCGAGAGTCGGGACGCAACAGATTTTTACATACTTCACGGCGTATGGGAGTCGGGGAAACAAGGCATCAATCTTGACGTCATCCATGCAATCGTTGCATGGTCGACGTCGTCTTCCCTTTCGAAATTTCAAATATGGCGCAGCACATAGGTGCATTAGTTGCAGAGTTTATTAAAAATTAATTGGGTTGCCGACATCGAAAACAAGATTCTCTGATTCTCATGAAGGTTTATGCACCGGGCAATACATCAAACAAGTCCCTTCCTTTAATAACAAGTGCACCACCCACGGATTTCAAAAATTATTGTTCCCCTTAGAAGTTTGCAACCAAGATCAGAACTCCTTTTAAAAAAACCAAAATATTGTGTCTTTCATCTTGTTCTTGGACGTCAGTTCGTCAAGAACAGAAACGTTTGGCACCTACCGGTATTTTGTTAGATGATAGCACTGCATGCTGCAGTTAGCACAGTGCAGACGATCGAACCAGCTTTCGTAAAATGCATTAATAAATTCACACACTTTTTGGTCAATTAGCTTTTTGCAAGTTTAACATGAAAAGTGTCTAGTGTACTGACGTACTCCCTTCCACATACACACTTAATATCCACTTTACCAGACTAAATTGTTGTTGCTATGTGGTGGTCGCGGCATGTGTGAAGTACAGATTCAATACTGTGTTCACCGTAGGAGAGAATGGCATAAAGCAACCAGACTAGGCAATGGCGTGCACCACATAGCCACTGCGTATTTATTTGACTTTCTAAACTGCACCTCAATTTGAAAGTAAAGAATTTGTGGTGCCGCCATTATGCAAATATTACAAACGGTACAAACGGTATAGACCGTATCGAATAGCCGCCATCTTGTGGGGCAGTTTCTTTGTTTCTTGAGGACATGCATGGTTGCACATAATGTGCTTACATTGTTGAACAGTGTAAGGGTGGATCCGAATTAGTGGCTTTGGCTTTGCTGTTGCTACGGGTGGACAATGACAATCCTTAGAAACAGCATAGCAACAGCCACAGCCACTAATTCGGATCCAGCCTAAGTAACAAAAGGTGCCCCATAAGATGGCAGCTATAGACTGCCGAAGTGAATACGTCACCTTTTGTTGGTTGCCTAGGCAATTGGATCTAAACTAAAAATCACTCAACCGTGTCCCAGTGCTTTTCCAATGGTACTTTTCCCGACGGCCATGATAGTTTAGATCCAATTGCCATGGCAACGCACGTCACACTTCGGCTGTCTATTGGATACGGTCTATTGACTGCGAAGTGAATACATAATCTTTTGTTGGTTGCCTAGGCAATTGACTCTACACTACAAATCACTGAACTGTGTCCCTGTGCTTTTGCAATGGTACTTTTCCCGACGGCCATGATGGAGCCAATTGCCATGGCAACGCACGTCACACTTCGGCTGTCTATTATCTGCTCACTGGTATCCAACAGCAAACTGGTCCAATGAGTGGAATAATTATGAGGCCAGCGAAATTGTAGACGTCCAAATTGTTTTATGTGCAATTTACTTTCGAGTTTCAAATAAGTAGACATTTGCCTCTGTCCAGAAATAATTGTAATTCAGGGAAATGTTACATGTACAGATTTGAATTTTGAATGGAGTCCAGAGACATGTCACAATAAAGTGAATACATTTCAATGAGTGGAATTTGATTGCATTTTTTTAAGACAATATGTTTTGTTTGTGTTAATTGTGGCAGATTATAAATTGCTGCGTGAATGAGTATAGTTTTAAATTTGATTTCTTCCGACTGCATGCTATCTGTTTAAATAACGGGGAAATAATCACTATTGAAATGAAACGATCAAACATTGGATAATAACAAAACGAAAACATTTGGGCCTCATCAGGATTCTAACCCGAGACCTCTGACTCACCAGACAACAGGCATGCTCTACCCATGATTCTTTGGTTTCACTTGGCTTGACGACCAGTTGCTATCCGCCATTACTGTGTCCATACTACGGCACGCCAAAGCGAAACATATTTCGACACATAATTTAATGTTGACACATATTTTCCATTATTTCTGCTTTGGCGTGCCAAACGCGTGACGTCCACCACTATCATATCTGTCATTACTGTGTCCATACTATGGCACGCCAAAGCGAAATAATTCAACACTGATAATTTTGCCATCAACCCTGAAAAACAACTCAACATTTAAAAAAACTTGCCAACAAAAGCACGGTATGCCAGTTTCAAACAGTCTATCAACATTTAAAAGTCATGCCAACCTTTTTTTTTTCTTGCGCAACATTTGCGAAAATATGCGTCAGCATTAAATTTTCAGTATTAAATTATTTTTCGTCTTTGGCATGCCGTAGTATGGACACAGTAATGGCGGATAGCAACCGTTGTCAAGCCAAGTGAAACCCAAGAATGCATAGCACGATTCGTGACACACACTTCCTTTTTGTTAAAATTCCCCCCTAAAATGTAAAAGGAATTTTGAGACACAATGGGGGAACAATTGAAGGGGTACCCTCTGTCGCATATCGTGCTGCATATGGCTTTACCATTTTGAGCTGTTAGTACAAAACCTGAGGGTGTTTATACTGTTTACCAATGTGGCTAAAAACTCAGAGCATCTGGCCAGTGAGTCGGAGGTCTCGGGTTCGAATTCCGATGAGGCCTACATGCTTTTTCTGCCAGCCCAAGTTTGGCTCTTTAATCTAAATGATTATATTAACTGCATGCAATTTTGCGCTAAAACGATGAATCTGAAACGAATTTGGGTGGTAATTTGTTTATGTATTAAACGAGAAATAAACCGCTATATTTTGGCCATAGACTGTACAAAGGTGTGACGTCAGTGTCCAGGGTAACTGGGTCTAAGCGTTTGCTGGTAATCTGCAAAGTCATTACAATTCATTGGTTTTAGTGTAGAGTGTAAACCCAGTAACCCTGGCAACACACAAAGGCTGACGTTTTTATTTTAGTACTCTGTTGGAAACAGAAATTATATTGTTATTCATAATTAGGGGGCGGGGACGGGGCAAATACTTTTACTCCAATGAACGTAGAGGGCAGTCTGAGTGCACGAGTGACCGGCTTGGACCGGTACCCTACACACGTACGTACGTAACACCATTTGCGTAAAAACGCTCGTACGTACATAGTACATGTAGTAAACGTGCATGGAAATTTTTGGACCGGTCTCATCGCACAGTCTACGCAAACGGTGTACCCGTGTATGCACGTGTTTCGCCGGCCGAGTGTTCTTGAAAAACGATGGCTGAAGATTGCGTGCCTGAAAACAGTAAATCGGAGAAAGAGAAACAAAGTCCGGAGGTGGCATCCGAGAGCACGGAGTCTTGCAAAGATGATGGTGCCGTAAAATCGGCCGACAGTGCAGGTAAGTGACGGAACCCGGCGTGATTTTGAAGCGAATGCATGCTGAGATTTTACACCAGGCCGCGGCCGGGCGAGTGAGGTTATCACCGTGTCGGCGTGTGCATGTGTACGAAGACCCAGAGGGGACATTTAAGTATTTTCCCATTTTATTTTTTTAATACGTACGTACGTGATAATAGTACGTACGTACGTGATAATACTACGTACGTACGTGATAATTTAATACGTACGTACGTGATAATTTATCACGTACGTACGTGATAATTTAATACGTACGTACGTGATAATATTAAGTACGTACGTAGTATTATCACGTATGTACGTAGTATTATCACGTACGTACGTATTATTATCACGTACCTACGTAGTATTATCACGTACGTACGTAATAAATTATCACGTACGTACGTAGTATTATCAGGTACGTACGTATTGTTATCACGTACGTACGTATTGTTATCACGTACGTACGTGATAATAATACGTACGTACTTATTATTATCACGTACGTACGTACTATTATCACGTACGTACGTATTAAAAATAAAAAAAGCATAATACTTAAATGTCCCTTCTGGGTCTTCGTACATGTGTGTTGAGCATGTTGAGCCTTGAGTTGAGGTGCACCGTCTTAAAATGTTACTTCCATAGGTGAAAGTATCGGCCTGTTTTTTATTTTTTAATTACTGAAAATGATATTATTAGGCCGATACTTTCAGTAGACCTGTATTTTTCCTATCAAAAACGTGGCTCCAAAAGGAATCTTTGGTATTTTTTTTGTATACATTGAACAAAGATTTTAAGGAAATTACCTCCTGGAATCAACACATAAGGCTCCATAAAAAATATTGCTTGATTCTCATCAGAACATGGGTAAAAATTTGTACGACCAGGGCGATTTATATTTTATAATTTATATATATTTTTTGGGTATTAAAGCGGATTCTCGCAGCACAATCTGATCAATTCCGATGACCAGGCCATTTTTTATTTTATATTTTGAGAGTCATGTGGACCCAATACATTCAGAGATGAACATGTAATTATGGGTAAGAGTTCCATACACGAATGTCGCTAATTTTCCCCAGCAGGGCCTTTATTGGCCTTCAGAAAGCAATAACACATCCTAAAAAGTCAAATTTAGCAGTGACAAATAACTTTTTGATAAAATCCTGTCGTAGCCAAACCATGGAGCATACATAGCCTGAGCCTCTAGCCCCTTTTCGTAAACTCCCTTATAAATTCTTACTACGTCATACGATAAACAGATCATTGTGTGTGCAACGTGTAGTTGGCGTTATGCTATTCATACATGTTAGGTTGGCACATATGGCAAACGCAGTGCTCTGTGTGATTTTTATTTACATGTATGCTGGACATGACATACACGTTGTTCATGACATGCACTGTGCGGCGCCTTGGCGCTAGAGGTACTGGGTCTGCAGACTGCATGCACCGCGCCGGTGAAAATGTGCGACGAAATAAAACATATTATCGTTTGAAAAGGCACACAAATCTCAGGTAAATTTTTCGACTGCCATTGTAGGCCGTGAAAAACAGCACTTTTTAAAAGAGAAAATATACCTGTAAAGTTACCTCGGGCAGTTCTGAAGTTTTACTTCCCCGAAAGAGAAAATTACTTGTCACAGGTGATTCGCAATTCGGCCGGCCCAGCGCGACTGAAACGGAACCACGATCCCGCTGGCAAATCCTACGTAGGCCTATGTACCTCGGAACTGCTGCGTACCTCGGGCCATGCATGGCCACCGGGGAATTACGGAATAGCAGATGATGTTTCAAAAAGAATCCACCAACATCACCATCATCATTCGGAGAATATAGTTCTCACTGTTTTTCAAAGTTGGGATAACATTATAAAATATAAATTTGACATTTCTGCAGGCATATATGGCATCCGGAGGATTTATAATTTGTATACAAAATATATAAAAAATTGATCCGGCGCCGCAAATTTGACCCGGCCGCTGATGAGAATCAAGCAATATTGTTTATGGAGCCTAATGTAATTTTAAGATATACTTCCCACTTGCACTTTTGTCGCAAATGTTGCTTTTCTGTAGAAAAATCACGTTTTCTTCCTCAAAAATTGCCTTCAGTTAGTGCACAAGATAACCATTCACGCGCGCGCGCAGCGCCCTCTGTTGTCGCGCTTACGCACAGACCGCTCGCCGCGTCATTTTGTGCATTAATACTTTATGCAGTAATTTTATCATTTATTTATCTCAGAAATGCAACATTTGCGACGGAAGTGTCAGTGGGAAGTATATCTTAGAATTGAATAAGCTATCGATTTCAATATATAAATTTACCCAAATCCGTGTTCAATGTATATGAAAAAAATACCATAATTAATATGTTACTTCCATAGCTGAAAGTATCGGCTTTTTTTTTTTATTAGGCCTACTGAAAATGATATTATTAGGCCGATACTTTCAAAAACGTGGCTCCAAACGAAATCTTTAAAGGCACAGTCTCGTCAGCAATGCGCGTGCGCCAAATTCGTGCCACGAAATATGCAGCTCCATGCCTTTGCTATGGTGCTGCGTATTTCGTGGCACAAATTTGGCACGTGCGCATTGCTGACGAGCCTATGCCTTTAACCAAGTCTTTTTACTACAGAAAATTGCAATTTTGTTGGGGTAAAATCAAAATCTCTACACGTTCTACATACCGCCCTGGCCGTAATACTCTCAAATCTGGCGTAAACGCCTTCATTTTTCTCCTATCGACGAATTCCCCTCCACGGACAACGCGGTCGTGTCAAAATGGCGAAATGCTTAATGCGAGCTTGGCCACGTGTACACGTGTCTGTGCTATAATCACAATGAACGATGAAGTTCGGGCGATTTGTTCTTGACACGGTCCACACACGACACGGGCCCAAACTGTAGAAACGAACGAACACGCCTATGCCCGAACTTCATCGTTCATTGTGATTATAGCACCCTCTTTATCCTAAAGGTGACCAACACGCAGACACGTGACCTAGCTCGCATTCAGCGTTTCGCCATATTGAAACGACCACGTGGAGAGCACGACCACGTGTCCGTGGAGCTGAATTTGTCGATTGGAGAAAAATGAAGGTGTGTACGCCAGTTTTGAGAGTATTACGGCCAGGGCAGCATGTGGAACATGTGGAGATTTTGATTTTTTACCACAAAATTGCAATTTCCTGTAAAAAGACTTGCTTAAAGATTCCGTTTGGAGTGGACTCCGTTTGGTGCCCTCTCACACAGTAACGTCCAGACCCCCCAGTCATCCCCTATGGGAGAACCCTGGCTACGCTGTTTAGGGCACCCTATCAGATCCACTGGAAAAACCGATCATTGCACAGAATTTGTGAGAAGAAAACAATCTGCGTGTTACGTTATGTTTTTCACAGGAGATTTCTAAACACATGCAAACTGACTAGAGTACCGATGCAATGGAGGATGCCATGTTTTTGCAAATGACTTAAAGTGACGACTTTCCGTCCAAAAGTTAACATAAAAGATTCACTTTTAGCCTTCTTAAAATACCTTTTTGCTTCCACATTGAAGATTGCAGATTTCCTGTTTTCTTCCATGGGTAGTAGTACAATTTTAGGGAGGTATTTTATAAGATTTTTTACGTAGGTTAAAACAAAATGCATTTTCTGGAAAAATCTGAACACGCTCCTTGAAGTAAAACATTTGAGCTCTAAATTTAAATAAATAGTAATTTAATTGAAGTTACAGTTGTGCACAAAAAGACCATAAAAAAATTGTAATATTAATGCCAGCCCAAATCATACTATGCAATACGCTGTTGGAATTACATCATGCATGTCGTACTCGTAGTGCCAGGCACCTGCATATAAATGTATGCATAAATTCCATTCCTGTATCCGGCTATGTATGGTACTGTAAACTGTACATGGTACTGTCAACCATACAAGGCCTAGTATTATAATACATACATGTTATGTAAAGCAAAAAGTCTTGCATAAGGGATTTTTATGTAACTATAGTCCCGAGTCCTCAAAATCAATGCTTTTTTTTTACACACACAATACATGTAGGTAGTAAGGGTTTTCACTAATTCTCTATTGTGTGTGAAAAACCTGTCAATCACCAGTAAAGCCGTGTCGGCATTGGACTATTTTTTGTAAAAGGTTTCCATCGTGGTCATTCTTCCGTGCGTTCGTACGTGGATTTATTTTTGGCCAACGTACACCGCGTTTACACTCGAATCGGCAAAGGTGGATACAGATCCAGCATTTTTATTGCGACCACAAAACTGAACATTTGCCGCGTTTACACTACACCCCAAATCGCTTCAACTCGCTTCAACTCGCTTCAGAAATCGCAAAAGTCACCACAAAATGTAACTGCAGCGCATGCGTGAGCTGTTACACCCCGTTTACACTCGATTCGCCTTTGCCGAATCGAACTCCGCAATTTCCAAAAAGGGGAGTTGAAGCCGGGTAGGCACTAAGTGTAAACGCCTTTTTCAAGTCACCTTTGGGGTAGGGTTGAACCCCGCAATTGCGGGGTTGAACCCTGCAATCGTCAAGGTCGCTTGTAGTGTAAACGCTACCCGAATACAGATTCGGCAATTTGAGTGTCCTTGGGGCGGTACCCGCAGTGTAGTGGATTTAATTGGGCACTGCAGTAACAGCTCACGCATGCGCTGCAGTTACATTTAGTGGTGACTTTTGCGGTTTCTGAAGCGAGTTGAAGCGATTTGGGGTGTAGTGTAAACGCGGCAAATGTTCAGTTTTGTGGTCGCAATAAAAATGCTGGATCTGTATCCACCTTTGCCGATTCGAGTGTAAACGCGGTGTTAGGTGTTGCTGCACTAGTGCCAGATTGGTCAATTAAATCTACTACACTGCGGGCACCGCCCCAAGGACACTAAAATTGCCGAATCTGTATTCGGGTAGCGTTTACACTACAAGCGACCTTGACGATTGCAGGGTTCAAACCCGCAATTGCGGGGTTCAACCCTACCCCAAAGGTGACTTGAAAAAGGCGAATCAGACCGCCTTTTTCAATTCACCTTTTGCGTTTACACTTAGTGCCTACCCGGCTTCAACCCCCCTTTTTGTAAATTGCGGAGTTCGATTCGGCAAAGGCGAATCGAGTGTAAACGGGGTGAGAATGTCCTCCGCCTCGTAAAACCTGGATAAAATGTGTCACCTCATCATTCATGTCCTTACAAAAGTTACATTGTACATGACCACAATGTGTGTTCTATTGGTTTTACATTACAATGCCCGTCTGCACGGGACTTTCCAGAGGTGTAAAATCTACAATGTTAATTCTAACGCGACCCAGCTCACTCCGTAAAATTACAGCGACGGAGCGCAAAAATTACAAACGACAATCGACACTTTACAATTTGGGGTGTTTTCCTGTCGTCTGCATTGAACTAAATTTTGTAAAATTTACGGAGATCCCTGTAAGATTTTAGCTTTAGGCCTACATGTAAAGGACTAATAATTTGTGATGACCCAGGTCATTTTAAGAGTCCTGAAAGTGATTTTTTATCAGATTTAATGGACTTGGGCTGAATTCCCTAAAGCTTACAAGTGTGTTGCACCTATACATACCGGTAGGTGGGTGGTGCCATTGGCAGCCGACGGCCAGAGACAACCGGGGAATTCCCTTACGCTTTACAAAAAGAATGCTCTGTGATCTTTAAGTGCGTTACACAACACACTGGACCAACGGCTTAACATCCCTTCTGAAGGATGGAGCAACTGTGGTTAAGTGCCTTGCTCAAGGGCAGAGGTACCACAGCTGGGTATCAAACCCACAACACCAAGTTTTCACCCATGTTGCAATCAAGGACCTAAACCACTTGGCCACAATACCACAAAGTACCCTAGTACGTTGACCTACATGTATGGACAATGGTCAGACCTTGTCTTAAAGACCCCCTGAAATGGTGTTTTTATCAATGAAATCTGTGCTATAAAACTACATGTAGTCCATTAATTTACAATCATAAAAACCCTTCTTGGAAGTTGTTTGGGGGGTGAAAATCAAGGTTTTTGATTTTTATGCTAATAAAAATGTACATACATGCATGAGCAAAGTGGTGATGTCTCATTAGGAAAACACAGGAAAATCTCATTTAAATGTGCACAAACATTTCCACAATTTTCTCCAACTTGCTGAAACTTTTGTAACCCATGATGGTTTAGGTTTGTTTTTGTTGCCTGTTGCAAACCATGAATAAACTAAGGCTGGAAACTGCAGCATTTTTCTACAATTCCAGTTTAAAGTCTTATGGTTTTTCTTTGCTTTTTTGCTGTGTGTTCCTAAAGTGACATGCCGCAAACAACGCCCTCTTTCTGTGAGTTTATGTGAAGAAAAAATTTTGAAAAATGCCAAAATTAACAGTAGTATTGTCTTTCTAAGTAATCCTTCATATGCAGAAAAAACTGTGCATAAAGTTATTGAGCATTTCAAGGGCCCTTTAAGCAAATTTTGCCTCAAAATTAAATGTTTTGCAGTTCTATCTCCATAAAAATAGTGATGATTCTATCAGCACAAAATCGGTTGTTAAGTAGCATGGTGAAATTGGCCCCTGTTGATTATGTTTAACTCAAAAAGATATTTTTTTCACTACATGTAGTTAAGTCTGTCCATAGCTCCATGGTCTGTCATTTACCATAATTTTGCTGAGTAATGGTAACACTATTGACCGAATAGATCATATGGATTTCACGTGTACAAGTTGTGCTCGGTGCACTCAAATATTGTCATGTATGATGGGATGCTGTTCAGTGCACAAGGCCTACAGTTCAAGTCATGGGTGACTCAGTTCATTCACGTAACCAGTAGTTCCAGGGCAAAGTTCAGGAAAAGTTCAACCTTGAACCTAAATCGCTACTTCCCTGGATAGGTATTTTCATGGGCAGTGCAGTGGTGACCTGTATAATGTTATTAGTGAGAAATTAATACCTGTTAATTACAATGTTTTTTCCCTTAGTCAATCAGGCCTCGAAATAACTGACGGCACTGACAATTGCCGTTGGTGCCCTGTGCCATTGCTGCAATGCCCTCAAAATTATTAATCTTTCACGGCAATAAATTGCCATGCCCTTTTTATTCAACTGCTGTCGCAGGGCTCAAATTTCACGGCGGCCACGACGGCCATGGCCGCCGATGCCCCTCTTACTGACCTTGATGCCCCTAACAAATTATGCCCTATCACGGCCAAAAATGCCCTGCCCTTTTTCGCCGATGGCCGTCGTGCCCATTTTTTGCATCAAGATAAAATGGGCGATAAACGACACTCGAAGTGTACCGCGGTACGCGTACGTGTTCTGTAAAACTCTGCCAAATTTCCTAGAAACTGAACGAACATATCAACAAGCGAGAGCACAGCGCCCTGTGACTCAACTCTCACGCACGCAGTCGGTCGTCAAGGCATGTTCATATATACGGTACACGTGTACAGTCATGTTCAAGCCACAGCTCATACATCGTCTATGGCTGTATGGTGGGTACCAGCGCATGGAAGGAAAAAAGTACATGAGCCAGCATTTGCATTATGCTTTCACTGGTATTCATCAGGTACATGTACTGCATGGGTATACCGCCCAGTTTTACCGGCACCGCGTGCGTGGTGAAAACGTTTTGTCAAAACAAACTTGGCCCCAATTGCCATGTGTACAAACTTGGCCCCAGACCAACTCGGCCCCAATTTGTTTGTGTACAAACTCGGCCCCAGACCGACTCGGCCCCAATTTTTTTGTGTATAAACTTTGCCACCTGACCTACTCGACTCCAAACAAACATTTGTTTTCATTATTTGTTCCCTTGTGGCTTTGTTGCCCTTTTTTAAAAATAAAGTTGGCCTCAGTGCCCCGCCTTGTGGCCTCGGTGCCCTTTTTAATTTGCCTTCATGCAAGGCCAAAGTGGCCTTGCCCTAAAAACTGCGAAATTTGAGGCCTGCTGTCGGTGCCCTTTATTGAAACACACATACAAATTTCAAATTTCCCACTTTTAGTGACACATTTCGGAGATAAAAATAGCGAAATGCAACGAAACCGTACGCAATTTTCGCTAAACCACGTCATGAGACAAAAATTTATTGTCTCACTCATTTCTCAAAGACTATACATGTAGAACTTCAGACAAAACCATTTCAGGGGAAGTTTACTACAGTAGGGGGTGGTGTTATTTTGCAAAAGTTATTGTATCAAATCAGTACCCCCCTAATATTATGGTCTAGGCTTACCTGAATCTGGAAACACCAACATTTGGCCCGTGGTATCGTTACAACCCCCCTGTACATATATGTACTGTTTGAAAGTGGTCTTGGTGTGCATGATGTGTATTATCATTTGTCTCTAATAAATTTAATATCATTGATATTGAGTTTCTTTACTGTATTCCAGGTCTTTTTATTACCAATATTGTAAGGCGATTTTGAATTTAAAAAACACTCATTTTGGGAATGGGAGGTGCAAACTTCAGGGGATATGTACAGGGGAGTTAGGCTTGACTAAACAGTTTTTCATTGGTATTTTCTCGTTCATATTGAACATCTCCATATTCTAAGAGGGGTATATAAAGAAGTTGGTACTAACACCACCCCCTAACTACAGTCATTATGTTTATTATTGTGTAAGTTATGTGTAAATCTGTGAACATTTCTGATTTTCGAGATTCCTAATAGTAAGCAGGGGCTTTAAGTGTTTGACTTATAAGCAGAACGCTTAAATCCTTTGTGAAAACAAACTCAAGTACTCCACTTATATTCACAGGGTGCTTGCTAAGATTAACGAGAGGTATCCTACTTGAATTAAGTTTCATACGGCCCCTGGACACAAAATTTAACTTTAAAACCATTTGGATGAAACTTTGTTAAATTGTTTATTCAAGCTTTTTAATCAGACCCTGGTATTTAAGAATGCAACAGATTAGACACGCCCTCTTTGGCCTCTGTTTACACGTAAACGCACCCCTTACCATGTACAAACAGTGTAAGAGCAGAGGTTAATGGGGCAGAAAAATATTTGTATTTTTTGACAATGAGGGGGTGACCTGTATACACTATCATGACTATCAGGAAAAAATAGATTCAAGTGTGTCCATATGCATGTGGGTCTTTCCACAGTAAAGGGGACATTTTGGCAACACAGACCATTTTTTTTCCAGAAAATACCTTTGTCTGGTCTCAAAATAAAAGAAATAAGTTTTTTAATTAGTTGTTTTGAAGAGATAACTTGGGCCCAAAAAGGGTTACAAATAGTGCAACAACATATCTTTCTGAAAACCCTGTGTACAAATTTCCAATATACGCTCGTAACTGGGACGGCCTAAAATGTAACACAAGTGTTCGTCCCTGTTACGAGCGTACATGTATATTATAAATTTATACACAGGGTTTTTAGAAAGGCATGTTGTCGCACTATCTGTAACAATTTTTGGGCCCAAGTTATCTCTTCAGAACAACTTAAACTTATTTCTTTTATGTTGAGACCAGACAAAGGTATTTCCTAGAAAATATGGTCTGTATTGCCAAGATGCCCCCTTTACGGTGGAAAGTGGAAAGACCCAGATCGTGACATCCCCATGTCTATATTAGGCCACTCAGCTATACGGTACCTTGTACCATAGGTAGCTATCTCCTACGTGTATGCGTACATGTACATGTATCGCTTGGCATCTGCACTATTCAATTGAAAGATAAGTATCGCATTTCTGACATAGTGGTCCAATTACAAGTAAAAACATGCATTTGTTTCAATACACATCTCACAACTGTCACTGCTTATGGTTTTTCCTTTAGGCGAAGAAAAATAACGCGACCGTTTCCTTGTAACTGGTACAAAACTATATTTTTAAAAATTATACAGAAAATATGTCGATTATTACAGGTCTTATTATTACAGAAAAATTCTCGTAGATGTTTTCTGTATACATCTTATTTCAGGAAATATTCTGCCAAATGCAAACTTGAAGAATTACTTCTTTTCTACAATCATTCTACTTTTGTTTGATTTGGAATTTACACACTTTTTCACCAAACCAGACCAAAGCCGTGTCCGCATTCGACTTGTTTCGGGAGGTTTTACCGAGACGATGGTAAAATGAAAAAAATTGCTAAATTCTATTGCTGTCCGCATTTGGACTTTTTGACACTGGAAAATTTTATTGAGACCGTGGGAGAGCATGTGCAGTGTCCCTTCGCAGTTTGACCTTCACGGCCCGGACGTACGCTTCCAGAGCACTTTTGTGTCCGCATTGGACTTATCGTCTCGGGAAAAGTTACCTGGTCAATTTGCCTAAGCAGCTGTTGGCCAGGAAAAGTAACCGCTGGACTCCTTGACTGTCCGCACTGGATTAAAAATGGGAGAAGTACCAATCGTCTCGGTAAGTTTCCCCAAAAAAAGTCCAATGCGGACAGGCCTTACAAAAAATTGTTGATGTTCGATCAAATGTAGTAAATTATTGAAATTTCCACAGCCCCAGTTTTTGGTCATTAATTAGTTTAAGAGCCACTTGTACTTGTAGCTCCTGGGGCAAATATTTTGTTTACTTAACCCACCGGATTTCCATGTGTGCTCTTATTGAACTTTTCCCCAGTGTTAACAATGTGTCACGTCTGAATGAACTTTGTTTTTACAAACGGATACTTCAATGATACAGTTGGAAATTGATACATGTAATAAGAACACTGTTAATAAAATATTCTGAATATAACAAGGAAAACTTTAGGCCCCAATTCCTTGATCTTTGTTTTTGATAATGCAAGGTTCCAGGGTTGTAATGACTCGAACTTGAGTCGACTCGAGTCCCGATTTTCACTGACTTGACTTGACTTGAGACTCGAACAGCAAATGACTTGACTTGAGACTCGAATCTCAAATGACTTGACTTGACTTGAGACTCGAATCTCAAATGACTTGACTTGACTTGAGACTCGAATCTCAAATGACTTGACTTGAGACTCGAATCTCAAATGACTTGACTTGACTTGAGACTCGAATCTCAAATGACTTGACTTGACTTCACTTCACTTCGGGTCTGCCAACAATTATTTCTTTTGTGTGTCATTTTGAGGACCTAAAATTTGTTTTTCAGAACTAAAGCTTTCTTTTAAAATGGAGCATTCTTGGCCAGAACAACAAAAATACCCTACACGAATGCAAGATTCAGGGTTTAGACTCATTATGAAATTAGCTTGAACAGATACTACTTGACTTGAACCGACTTGAGAATTTCAAGTGGGAATCGGGGCTTATTTTCAACCCGCATCATCTCGGGACAACCCCTAAGATTAGGTCTAATGTAAAAAGGATTCTCCAAAATGTGGATTTTCCAAAGCCTTTTTTTTTTTTTTTGTGAAGGCCCATGGTGTTTGGTTTTTTTCAAATTTAAATTTGTCTCATTTGTTATTAATTAAACTTTTTCTATCCAAATATTTTGGCAAATATATAATGTTGTTCGGTCGCATTCATGTGGTAGTGCACTACCGGTACTGGTAGCTGATTAATTCTGTAGAAAACACTGAGATATATTTTATCAAAACAGACATCAAAAAGTTGTAATGTTCAAAACGTTACTGGCCACTGTACCATGTTTTTTGTCTCTGGGGAGAAAACTTGTGGGTTCACTCACCCCTTAAAATCAGCAGAATGTGTCAGGTTGCCCTCCGCGACCCCAGGCCGAGGTTTTCATTGACTGTTTCCCCTCATGTGGAAATGGCAAATGGAAATCACAGGTTTGTGTCAGCACAGGAAATGAGCAAAACAGCAATTTATTATAGACCAGTTTGTACTGGTATTATGATTAAGAAAAGGGCTCAATTTCACGGTGGTTTTAGCAGAAAACGGGAGATGCAGTTATCCAGTGGATAGCATGTCAGATTTTTTGGCTATAATTCCATGGTTCGCAGCCTAGTCAACGCTATGACGTTGTGTCCTTAGACAGACAAGATACTTTACTCCATATTTACTGTACTCCAGCAGCCGATTTCACGAAACAGTGCGTAACTTGCGCCATAAACGGTTATGGCGCAAGACTTACGCCATAAAGTTATGCCGTAGCTGCGCAATTACTTAAAATCGATTTCACGAAACTCTTCTTAGCTGCGCAACGTTTATTTTTTCACTTTAGCACTTGTAACTTCTAGGACGAGGCTAATTTCTAGTTTATCAACGACTATTTGATGCTTGCGCTTGATAAAATAGTCGTACATAAAACATACGTCGTTGTTTTTCACAAATTTTGTACGGTCATCATGGCTGCCGTCGCGAGTCATAATGCGTCGAGTCGCAGATTTCACCGATAAAGGCCGTTTTCTACAAACGGAAGGCTGGGGTTCAGTTCGTTGACGATGCGGTAAATAAGCACGTGTAGCTAGCTGCATTATCGCCATTTTCCACTGTCCTACGACACATTTTTCCAACTTACGCCACCAAAAACCATTGCGCAAGTTACGCCACATTTTATGGCGTAAGTCGGCGAGTTGCGCCACATCCTGATGTGGCGCATCTTTCGTGAAACGCTTATTAACTTATTGCGCAAGTTACGCAATAACTTATGGCATAAGTGGACTTACGCAATTGCGTAAAGTTTCGTGAAATCGGCTGCAGGTGTATAAATGGGTAACAGCAAATACTGGTTGGGGAAACCCAACTAACTGCTGAGGGTAAAGCTGCAATGGACTGGCATCCCATCCAGGGGGAGTAGCATTGCTCCTAGTCCCTCCATACCATGGAAGCTAACTACCCGGTACTCCTGGATGGAATGCCAGTCCATTGTAGGTTTACCCCCAGCAGTTACTAAAAGTTTACCCATCCTTTGGGGAAACAACATGCAATAGACTTGCATCCCATCCAGAAGTACATGTAGCAATGCTTCTAGTCACTCCATGCCATTGAAACTAACAACCTGTTGGGGAAACCCAACTAACTGCTGGGGGTAAACATGTGATGGACTGGCATCCCATCCAGGAGTAGCAATGCTTCTAGTTACTCCATGCCATGGAAACTAGCAACCTGTTGGGAACCCAACTAACTGCTAGGGGTAAACCTGCAGTGGACTGGCATCCCATCCAGGGGTAGCAATGCTCCTAGTCACTCCATGCCATTGAAACTAACAACCTGTTGGGGAAACCCAACTAACTGCTGGGGGTAAACCTGCGATGGACTGGCATCCCATCCAGGGGTCATGTAGCAATGCTCCTAGTCACTCCATGCCATGGAAACTAGCAACCTGTTGGGGAATCCCAACTAACTGCTGGGGGTAAACCTGTGATGGACTGTCATCCCATCCAGGAGGAGTAGCAATGCTCCTAGTCACTCTATGCCATCGAAACTAACAACCTGTTGGGGAAACCCAACTAACTGCTGGGGGTAACCTGCGACTGACTGGCATCCCATCCAGGGGAGTAACAATGCTCCTAGTCCCTCCATGCCATTGAAACTAACAACCTGTTGGGGAAACCCAACTAACTGCTGGGGGTAAACCTGCAATGGACTGTCATCCCATCCAGGGGTCATGTAGCAATGCTCCTAGTCACTCCATGCCATGGAAACTAGCAACCTGTTGGGAACCCAACTAACTGCTTGGGGTAAACCGGCAGTGGACTGGCATCCCATCCAGGGGGAGTAGCAATGCTCCTAGTCACTCCATACCATGGAAACTAACTGCTGGGAGTAAACCTGCAATGGACTGGCATCACATCCAGGGGTAGCAATGCTCCTAGTCACTCCAAGCCATGGAAACTAGCAACCTGTTGGGAACCCAACTAACTGCTGGGGGTAAACCTGTGATGGACTGTCATCCCATCCAGGGGTATGTGGCAATGCTCCTAGTCACTCCATGCCATTGAAACTAACAACCTGTTGGGGAAACCCAACTAACTGCTGGGGGTAAACATGTGATGAACTGGCATCCCATCCAGGGGGAGCAATGCTCCTAGTCACTCCATACCATGGAAGCTAACAACCTGTTGAGGAAACACAACTAACTGCTGGGGGGTAAACCTGCGATGGACTGGCATCCCATCCAGGGGGAGTAGCAATGCTATAGAAACCAGGGATGAGCACCGGCCGTTTGAACCAGCTTGGCTTGTAAAATGACTTTGTATGTACCATTTAGCAGAAAATACTGCTTACCACAGACAAATTGTGCTTAGCAAAAAAACAGGTCGCCGGCTAAAGTCTCATGTTGTCTGTAGTACGGTATGTTCGACTGGTACATGTACATGTACTGGAAAAATTTGCTAAGCAGTGCCGTGAATTTTGGGCCCAATCCCAAATGCCATATGAATATTTCATTTGTAGGGCGAGTCAGCATATCCGGTCTTCCGTGAAAAACCTTTGTATTGGGCTACCGTTTTTAAGTGATCTGTGTGTACGTGCATGAACTTTCGAAGTTGGGAAAAGTTCAGTTAAAGTGCATGAACTTATGTTAGTACAATGTAGTACTACATATGTACAATGTATGTATTGTACATTTCTGGGCCGAATGTAGACTCTAGATTTACATAATAGATGTTTGTGCTCGTAGATATAGTGTACATGTACGTGTACATTTTATTAGATCATACATGTATTTGCATTAGAGTTTTACCATCCTCTGTGGCCCTGGTTCGAATCCCATCCAGGTCAATATGTGGATTGGGTTCTCAGTCCCTGCTTGATTCTGTGGGTTTCCCCCCTATACAGAATTGTGTAGGGGTTTTCCTCCCACCTCTAAAACTGAGCATTTCTTTATTGTTTTCTCAAGCTTACAAGCTCCATGATGCCATGGGCACTTTTGAGGAACACTTTGTTTCAGAACTAGGAAGAATAAATACTGCTACAATATATTTTCATTGTGTGATGCCAGGATTTTCTGTATGGACTAACGGGGTTGTAATGAGTCTCCTTCTGCTCGAGTCCCAAGTCAAGTCAAACTGCCTTTGAGTCCCAAGTCAAGTCAAGTCAAGTCAAACTGCCTTTGAGTCCCAAGTCAAGTCGGGCATGTTGGTCAAGTTGGATCAAGTCAAGTAGTCACGACAGTAAATGTTCAAGCTAATTTTAAAATAAGTCTAAACACTGAAACTCACATTAATGTTGCTCTGGCCAAGGTTTCTTTAGTGCTGAAATGTAATTTGGTCCCCAAAATGACAAAAAAATGCACAAAACATATTTTTTGGCAGCCTCAAGTCCAAAAGTCTGAGTCATGTCAAGTCATTTGAGGGTTCGAGTCTCAAATCATGTCGTTGCATACAACTTTATTTGTTTAGCAAAATGTCTTTTGTTTATTGTGTATACTTCTTTAATTGACCCCAACAGATGCTTGCCATAATTATTCATTCTTATAATGCTATTTTGTTCAATTTTCACTCACAGCTCAAAAGCCGAATGGGACCAGTCACAAGGTCCTAATGAACCACCAAGGCGGCGGCGACGCAGATTTAACATTGACGACAAATGGAATAGCCAATGGTCCAAACGACAAATTACAGGACGCTAAATGTAATGCTGTATTAACTACGCCCTCTTCGGACACAAATGCCCCATTCCTGAACGGGCACATTGAGGAGACGACCGACGACCCAAACAGTAAAAATGTCGCTGTCGCAAGTCAAAGTGACACTGCGGAAACAAATTGCGAGGATCTGCCTTCGGATAATACCAGCGAGGACGCGGATTTGGAAAAGGACAAAGAATTGGGGTCCAAAGACATTGTTGAAATGACTGAGGCCGAAAACGGCTCGGACATGAAGAATGAGTCCAAGGTTGAAGATGTTATTGTCATACAGGATGCAGCCTTCACACTGAAGATTATTCCCCCTGGGAGTGAGACTTTCGACTTGCAGGTTTGTGTTTTCAAACTTTATTTTTGATTTTGTTTTATTTAATGGGTTTAATTTTGCATAGCCATTTTTGTGCCTTGTTTATAAACTTGCCCAAGTCTGATTTGGTATTTGGTTTGTGATCGCAGCGTGTAAAGCGCCCTCTGGACTAGTGGCCTGTCAAATCTTGTTTCTTCTGTCTCGAAAGACTTTCTGAAAAAGGAGAAACGGGATTCGGTGCGCTGGGCGCTGCATACCAAACACAGGGCAGACTTGGGCAAATCTATGCCTTAAATTATTTCTGACCGAAATAATTCGAAATATGGATAGTAACTGTTCGATAACTAAACGTCGGTCAAATTTTTTTTTCTTCTGTTGATCTTTCATTTGAAAGCGAATAACTTTTGTTTCTAGAAAATTATCAATTTTTTATTTTTTCGGGGTGCTACACCCCAAACACACGGAGTGTATATCTTTAAACATCAAGATACATACATGTAGGTGGGTAGCATCGTTGGCAGCCAACAGCCTGAGACACCGGGGAATCCCCTTACCCTTCACAAAGTAGTGCGCTGGGATTTTTAAAGTGTGCTACACAACACACTGGACCAACAGCTTTTCATTCCTTCCAAAGGATGGAGCAAGTGTGTTTAGGTGCCTTGCTCAGGGACACAGGAACCACGGCCAGGCATAAAATCCGCAACCCCACGTTTTCAACCGAGTGTTGCGAGTCACTGACCCAAACCACTTGGCCACGGTATCCCACAATTCTCCTGATAGACCATATAGTTTGTGATGGTACAATGTATACATGTGATGTGCAATACATTGCAACTAAAGCCGTGTCCCCATTGGATTTGCTTTTTGGGAGGTTTTACAGAGACGATGGTAAAATAAAAAATGCCTAAATTTTACTGCTGTCCGCATTTGGATTTTTTGACACAGTAACATTTTACCGAGACCGTGGGAGAGCATGCGCAGTGTCCCTTTGCAGTTTGACGTTCACAGCCCGGACGTACGCTTCAAGAGCACTTTTACCGACTCGCTGTGTCCGCATTAGATTTTTCGTCTCGGGGAAAAGTTCCCTGGTCAATTTTCCTGGGCAGACGTTGGCCAGAAAAAGTAACCGCTGGACTCAGAAAAAGTTACTGAGAGGAAAACGTCCTCGGCTGTCCGCATTGGACGTAAAATGGGACTTAAACTGGACTTAAAAGTACCCGTCATCTCGGTAAGTTTCCCCCAAAAAAGTCCAGTGCGGATAGGCCTTAAAACATGACATGGGAAATTCTTTACACACACTTCCTACCTTAAAAGATTGGTGTAATCACTGCACTGCTTTATGTAACCGGATAAATTAGTTTACAATACAATTAACATGAGTGTTTTTTTTATGATATCCGTATAAAAGTACAAGTTGCTAAATTTCAGAATGAGAAAAATATGACAAATGATACATGTATGCTATCAAAATCTCAACACCCATGGGAAAAATTGGGGATTCAAAAAATGTGATTTGAATACGCTCATTTAATATATGAAGATTCACACTAGCAAAGGGGCAATATAATTTTTGCAGCTCTCATAGCGTAAGTGCCCTGCCTGTGTACTTGTATGGGGTATACCAGTAGTGGCAGTTGTCGTGAATTATGCACAATGTGTTGTATCCTGCCAGTGATAATTTGATTTCAATAAGTGCACTGCATTGTGGTAGCCTATTGTTGGGAAAACCTTGAACCAAGATTTACAGGGAAAAGCCACATCAAATATGAATTGTGGACTTTAAATGGAAAAAGGTCAAAAAACGTATTTTAGTCACTTTAGTGGTTTAAAGGCACAGGCTCGTCAGCAATGCGCGCCCGCCAAATTCGTGCTCGAAACACGCAGCTCCATGCCTTTGCTATAGAGCTGCGTATTGCGTGGCACACATTTGGCGGGCGAGCATTGCTGACGAGCCTGTGCCTTTAAGTGCAAATGTGGTTTCTAGTAAAGGCCCATTGTATAATTTGCAGACTTTTTACATTATCCTAGAATGGCACGTTTGGTACATGACTCGATACTTGAAATGTTGACTCGAAACTCGAAAACGTTGACTCGAAACTTAACATTTTGACTAAAAAGCTAAAAATTCACTCGAAACTCGATAAAAATGAACACACTCTTAACACTCGAGGACTTGAGGGCAGTTTGACTTGACTTGGGACTCGAGGGCAGTTTGACTTGATTTGGGACTCGAGGGCAGCCTGACTTGGGACTCGAGGGCAGTTTGACTTGACTTGGGACTCGAGGGCAGTTTGACCTATAAACTTGGGACTCGAGGGCAGTTTGACTTGACTTGGGATTCGAAGGCACTTTGACTTGGGATTCGAAGGCACTTTGACTTGGGATTCGAAGGCACTTTGACTTGGGATTCGAAGGCACTTTGACTTGGGATTCGAAGGCACTTTGACTTGGGATTCGAAGGCACTTTGACTTGGGATTCGAAGGCACTTTGACTTGGGATTCGAGGGCAGCTTGATTTGGGATTCGAAGGCACTTTGACTTGAGACTTGAGGGCAGCTTGATTTGGGACTCACCAAATCAAGCTAATTACTGCATGCACACATTGTATTAAATTTATTAAATTATGCATTTCGAATAAACCTCATACAGTACAGCTAATTATCTGTGATTGCTAAATTGCACTTCCGTTGTAACTACCAGTAGACATTTTAATTTCAAATTTAATGGTACCAGGAGTATTGCAGTTTATCATGCCTCGTGTACGAAACCACATCTGCCACGTGGTGGTACATGTAGTTATCAGCTGTGCAGTGCTAATGGTGTACCAGTGCATGTGTGCCTGCATGTGTGGGCAACAACACTTGGCTTTGCACACAGGGCAATTTTTAATGAGAAAATCAATTTGGCCTGAGGGATAAACAAGTCCACTTCTCATGATAATGTCTGAATCAATTTATCTGAGCACTACTGCTAATCATGGATTAATTATACATTAAAGGAACTTTATGCCCGAGATTGGCCAATTTTAAAGGAGCTTGTTCAGATTTTTCCAGAAAATGGATTTTGTTCTAACCTAACAATCATATAAAATGCTTCCACTAAAATACTATCCATGGGGAGAAAACAGGGAATTTGCAGTCTCCAATTTGGATGTGGATGCAAAAAAGTTGGTGTAATTAAAAATATCAGGGTTTTTAAATTTTATTTTATTTTTGTTTTTATTTGTTTTATGATAACCTAGGAAACATGTGGATTGGGAGCCCAAAATTTGAGAACGGTACTGGGTAGGGGGAGGAGGGGGGAGCTGAAAAATGTGAATTGGACATACTCCTTTAAGACTGTTGGGAAAACTTGAAACGAGGGCTCAAATTTTTGATTTACTACATCACAGTGCTAGTGACTTGAAAGTTTTCCTGGACCAAAGATACTTATTGATTGCTTTCCGGTGACGTTGCCCCTTCCATCCACCATTTTGTGTGTCATTTTTCATGACCCACGTGGCTCGAGTGATAACCGGCAAAAAGAAAAGTGCTTTGGTTGCACTTGCCTCTGTTGCTTAACCTTGCTTTATGTTGTTACGCCATGGCTGTTGTATCGATAAAGATAAAACGTATTTCTTCAGGCTAAAAATCGCGATCAAGTAAAAACACTTTCGTTTTTACAAGCTGACTGCATGCTCCATAATTTGAACAATACGCTGGTGAGTATTTTTTACGTGTGTTCATGTGCGTCTATTAGCGCGCGCGTGTACGGTGACACCCAAACATTCCCGGATGTTCTACGTCACGGAAAGCAATCAATTCTGAACCAATGCCAGAAAAATATGCAATGTTCGCTGTTTTGAATTGCCAGTGACCGTGAAGCCTTTTTTGACTTTTTTATCAAAAGTTAGACGAAGTACGGAGCTTGTTTTTACTCGGGTTGGTTTTAATCATGCATATCTTCAATCACACAGGGAGATTAAACAATTTTCAACGGTTTAACAATCATGTGTTCTACCTTTAAATGTCCCAAATTTGCCCCAGGCCGTGATTCATCTTTAAAGCGGAAAACCTTTGGTGAACCACAGGAGGGGGAAAAGGGGTATTTTTGGCTGTCTACTATTTAAAGGGGGCTTCTACATGTAGTCAGAAAGCCAGAAATAGAATATCACTAATAGATGAGCTCAGTCTCGTCCTGTGCTGTAGTGAAAAATTAGAGGAATACGACCTATATTTATAGGGCCAATGATTTTCCGCGATCGCGGAAAACGGACGGAATTCGCGGAATCTGCCCTTTGAAACTGAAAACGGGATTTGAGTTTGAAGTAAAAAAAATTGTAAATATAGTGACAAAAACGTAGGGTTTTTTCATGTTATTAAGGCCAAACCTATTGAAATTGATCAAGCTAACTTAACACTGCATTCTTTATTAAGCTTCTTTTTGTTAAACTAAAAAAGCATCAGAAATCAGACCGTAAAAAGTTACGAGATTCACCGTTGACTCGACCAGATGTACATGTACATGTACATTGCAAATGAATACACGTTAGACGCGAGGGCAAAATCATCACATTCACGGCACGATCTTTACATTTTTTTTCACCCAAATTGCATTTTCTCCCTCCCTGTTATCAACAATTATACTCAAACTAGCTTACCTACGCTCTATATGAACACACACATTGATTTTTCATCTCGGAAAGGTCTAAAATCAACCATAAACTTTCAACATTTTGTCGCCAAAGCGAAAACAAAATGGCTGACAATTTGTTTCTGTGTGGAGGAAAAGAACACGGTGACGTCATGCAATGATACTGCAGTGCAACGGCTGTTACATGTTTCTTGTTTTTGTTGCAGCGATCAGTCAGTGAGTCAGTGCATTACGTTTTAGAAATTGCCAACTCCGGAACTGAATCGGCCGTTGATTTAAAAAAAAAAATTTACGATCTGCATCTCAATTGAAGAAGTCAGCAGTGCATCGTATACAAAAGTTATGTTTATAATCGACTCCCTGGGCATTAACAACCTTTTATCTATTAAAGAACATGAAACGGAATTTATTTTGTCTGAAACGGAATTCATGTTTTTCAAAAACGGAATTTGCCCTTTTTTGAAACGGAAAATCATTGGCCCTATATTTAGCTGTTCTGCACAGAGCCGTTCTGCACGTCTTCTAGCGTGTTTCTATTAAAGATCCGGAATTTTACCAGTAAACCC
Organism: Henricia sp. BOLD:AAB3569; assembly: GCA_037783545.1. Taxonomy (NCBI): domain Eukaryota; kingdom Metazoa; phylum Echinodermata; class Asteroidea; order Spinulosida; family Echinasteridae; genus Henricia; species Henricia sp. BOLD:AAB3569. The sequence goes on along the minus strand of JBBELK010000147.1, from coordinate 3,864,029 downwards.
ATTTGCCGGTAAATAAGTTTTTATACTGAGCCGCTCTATCCAGAAAATAGCCAAAGCTTGCTGGCCTTCCATCACGCTTCGTGGATTTGCCGGGTAAAGGTCACATGCAGGGGTGAAGCACATGCATTGGATCAGTCATTGTGCAGTCACATGTTTACATTTTCTCCCCTGTATGCGCACTCGGTGGAACGGTGTGTGTTTCTATTGACGCTTACAAATTTTCTACTTTCTTTACTGGCATTTTCCTTCCTCGACAAGGAAAATTGCCGGGGAAAATTCTCCCCGCCATTTACCGGAAAATAGCGGATAAGACCTGTTTCTACTGAGCACATTTTCCGTCTTTTCTGGCATTATCCGGTAAATGGATCTCAATGGAGACAGTATGCATCAGGGATGTGATTGTTCCGGTTTTTCCTGGAACTTTCTTTTGTATTATTGGTTTTTGACAAATATTATTCCGGGAAAAACTGGAGCAAATCACATCCCTGAGGCATACATGTACAGTACATGTACATTGTAAATGCTGTTAAATTAAGCCCACACACAGGATTTGCAATGTCTCAAAATTTTAATTAACCATTTGATTGAAATTCAAAACCTTACTCAAATGGAATATACATGTACCGGTACATGTACATGTAGGAGTGGTTCCAACTGTCTAATGTAATAAGCAGTATATGGTACGGTACGACCACTGTTGATATGGGTAATTCCCAAAATTAGGGGTCCAAAAGTGTGACATGCTTTTTAAGATTTCCAAGTGTTTTTAATGAAAATAGAAAATAATTATTTGTATTTGAACAAATGCCACTCAAATTTAATGTTTGTGTGTAGATATGGCACCAAGGTTAATGCAAACTCATTCTACAGCCAATTTTCATTGGCGTAGGTAACCTGGGACACCAAACTCCTATTCAATACCATGGAACAAATTATAAGCCTTTATGGTCTTTTGTTTTGAATATTTTTCAGGAATCAGAAAACAAAATATTGAAGAAAATTATGCTGCCCCCTATAATCACAGGCCACAGTCCATTACTGAGAATTTGTGGTCATAAGTGGTAATTTTTGAAGCAGAGAGTGTCGTACGTAACTGGGTTACCAAACATTTTGGACCCCTAATTTGGGGAATTACACATATAACAAATGCACTATCTGGTATGGTGCCTACCGGTAAGTACATGTACCGGTACCATTGAAATGAAGCAATCAAACGATTCAGTGTGATCTTCTAAATGCATTTCACATTTGGAAACTTTTATCAAAAGATTTATTGAAATTTCACTAATGTACTGTGATTTGAATTGATAAAGTATGCAGTCTCAAAAGTGCTTTACGTTATTACATGTACCACTGGTCATTGGGCTCACTGTTGTTCCTTATTAAATCCTGCAGTTCTGAGCACCTTACATGTACATACGGTACACTGGGACAAATCAAACACTACCACTACCCTTACAGGTACACGTACCCATGTCTCCTGGGTGGAGAAAAGCATTTCATGGCAAAGTGCCTTGCCCAAGAGCACATGCACCATGGACGAGCCGAGATGGGATTTGAACCCACAACCTGTGGATTAAATAAAGACCCTGTTCTTACTAGAGAAATCACTTCGTTCGACGATGATTCGACAAAGATTTTCTGATGTGAATGCACGCCTCTTCATTTGATGAAGATTATAATTGCTTCATCCGATGAAGCAAATTTTTAATGTAAACTTTGACGAAGCGATTTGATACATAAAGAGATGGGGGTCAGGGTGTTGCCCAGCTTCATTCGATCTTCGTTAGCCGTTGCCTGATATGAATGGTACCGTTCTTTGTTCAGTCTTCGTTAAGTGGGATGTGAACACACGCTTCATTAACTAACGATGATTAACTAATCTTTGTAGAACGAAGCGCTTTCTCTAGCGAGAACGGGTCAAAGTCTTGGATTCAGAGTGCCACTCCACTTTAGCCATGGTGCCCCATGGCCGCAGTAAATTTGCATACAAATGTTCCCGTAATTAGTACAGGAAATCAGTAATTTGCTTGTGTGTCTGCCATAATGTGGTGTCTCTTAAGGGGGCCTCCCACTGTGCGATTTTTGCCACGAATTTCCTACAATTAGGTGCGATTTGGTAGGATTGTGTGTAGAGTCTACAGACAGTCTCTGGTAATCGTACCAATTTGAAGAAATTCGTGGCAAAAATCGCACAGTGGGAGGACCGCTTTAGTGACTGCTAAGTGCCTTATCAAAGTTTCTCATGTCTGGTTTTTTTTCCATGTAATAACTTCAGGATTTGTGGTTTTGGTCAAGTTGTACATGTATATAATTGCATTAGCATCTGATCAAGTAATAGTACATGTACATGTATGTTTCGCTTATCAGAGAACCACATTTTCAGGGATTTAACCACACCAATTATAGAAATGAGTACAGCAAATAACCTAATGCAGACCAGATGTTTTTGCAATCAGGAATATTTTTGTTGTAGTCTGGAGATTAAAATCACCCTTGCATTTGAAAATTTAGCCTGCATGGCCAGAAGAATAATTTGTGCCCTGTGGCATGAGCTCATTTGCCCACATGAAGTGGTCTTTCACATACTCAATGTATCACTTGTGCATTAGACTTGGTTTCTTTCAGAACAGAAGTGATGGTCAAACAATTGTAAGGGCAGCAATCAGTGTGCAAACCTTCTGTTTTGGGCACCTGTATATAAACATTTGTTTGGCCTCGACAACAGAAAAAATCAGCGCTGTGACATTGAAAATCTTGATTCAAAAACTAGAAAAATTTTACTTTTTGGAATGACTAATAAACATAACTTTTAGACTAAAAAATAAAGAACCTTTAGACATGAAGCCAGAACTTGTTAAAACACTGAAATGTTTTATTATAAGAACTGAACTATAATTTGACTCGGAAACGTTACTTTTAAACTCTAAAAAAAGATCAAACATGTTGACCAAAAAAAAATGTGACTAAAAAACAACTTTTTGACCCAAAAACAACTTTTTGACTAACAACTTTTAACTTAGAAAAACTAACATTTTTACTCAAACTTACCTAATTGACTCAGAAAGTGACTTGAAAGATAAAACTTGATAAAAACGAGCGCATCTTAAAAGAGCGTGTTCAGATTTTTATAGAAAATATATTTCATTTTAACCTTAGAATCAATCAAAAAACCCATGGGGAAAAAAACAGTAAATTTGTAATCTCCAAACAGAAAGGTTGGTGTAATTACCTCACTGCTTTATGGGACCAGATAAATCAGTTTACAAAACAGGAGTGTTTTTTTTTAATGATATCTTTGAAAATATATGAATTGAGAACACAAAATTTCAGAATGGTAATTGGAAAAATATGACAAAAGATAAGGTACAAAAATCCCAACACCCATTGAAAAAAATGGGGGTTAAAAAATGTGATCTAGACACACTCCTTAACATGCATAAATCTGTTAGCCACCTGTAAGGTCCCAGGATAACTTCATTACAAAACATTAAAAGTAGTGCACAAAAGACCTTGCAAATAGTGTCCTCTGATTGACAACTGAATGACATTTCCTTATCTTAATTTCTCCAGACATGTTTGTAAGATTTATAAGGACTTTCACTTTAGGCAAATCTAATAAACCCTATCAAATAGCTGTCCTCTTGTAAGATGCTTTTTGATTTCAACCTGGGTCAAGAGACCTTTAGTGACAAAAGCACATTTGGGCAATTCCACAATTTCAGACTTTTCAAAGGCTTTGGGGCTTGTAATGTCTCGTACATGTATTCGTGTTCGTGTTCGTGTTTTTCAATTTTAAACACATGTTCTTCAGGCATCCCTGATAGAAGTTGAACTGATAAAATTATAATATAATACCATTCACAATATTTAAAATGTGATAGGTAAACCCCCTGCCCCCTAACCCACCACCCCCCTCCCCCCTAACGTACAAAATCAAGGGTTTTTGTAACATGCTTTTTGAGAATAGCATTACAATATTTTTTTCAGGAAATATATTACATGTACGTGTCAAAAAACAAATAATTGTCGAATAACTGTCAATTTTCAACGGATTTAAACCAAAATTTCACATCATGTTAATGAGGCCTGACAAATTTTATTGAGTCACTTTCATCAGTTTTTGTCCAAAAGGTTGAGATTTAAAGGCACAGGCTCGTCAGCAATGAGCGCGCGCCAAATTCGTGCCACGAAATACACAGCTCCATAGCAAAGGCATGGAGCTGCGTATTTCGTTGCACGAATTTGGCGTGCGCGCATTGCTGACGAGCCTGTAACTTTAAATGCCATACAAACAAAAAAGTCGAATTCAGAATTCCCCACTTTCGACTTGGCCTCCTTCAATGTCAATACGTCGCTGGAGACTGTGGTGGAATGTGTGTGCCGAGCCGAAAGCTTCTGAGGATAGGCTGGATCACTCCAAATGTTACGCAAACCATCTTGATCATTTCGCGCAATTCATTAAGAGGTGCAAAGGGACCTCAGTACATGTACATTGTAGACAATGGCGTATGCCAAGTTGAAAATGGCAAATTCTCAAATTCTCAAGTTGTTTTTTTTGTATGGTGTTTAAATCTCAACCTCTCTGACAAAACTGATGAAACTCACTCAAAGAAATTTTTCAGGCCTTGTTTACATGTGAAATGTTTGTATAAATCCGTTAAAAAATGATAAAGTTATTCAAGATCAAAAGTAGTTTTTTTACACATAGTACTTCCGTAAAGAGTGCTTAAAAAACGTGTTTAAAATCAAGCCGCTTGAATGTGAAGCCCGCAAAGTCTCTGAAATGTATTACTGAATTTCTTTAATTACGGTACCCACGTCTCAAATCAAAGAGAAATTTTCATTTCCAGGATGCTTATTGAATCAACAAATTCAGTATTAAATGTTTATCCATTAATGTACCCCATGCACAATGGGTGCAGACGAAATGACGTCAGCCGATTTTTGCTTTCTGTCTGGTAACCCGTAGCAACCAATGAAATTGAATAAAGCACTTAGTCTGTTCTCAAGCCTCATGACGTATTTAGTTAATGTCGGAAACAAGACAAAGCCATTATTCAGATGTCTACGGCGTTTTTAGAATTTGTATGGTTTTTATTCCCGAGGTACTTATTTTAGTATTTTAATGGCAAAATTGTCCCAAGTTCGTCCCTCTGTTTTGTTTGCCACCAATTAATGTTTATCGAGTGAATGCCACTGACGTCATGCTTTCTGCCATTTTATGTGGAAATGTGATGACATGACCCACATGACTTAAAGATAGTATACATGATTGGTAAACTGTTACAAATAGTTTTATCCCCCTGTGTGATTGAAGATATGCATTATTAAAACCAACCTGAGCAAAAACCAGCTCCGTACTTCGTCTAACGTTTGAGAAAACAGTCAAAAAAGTATTTGCAGTCATTTCGCCCTAAAACCACTTCGCCCTGAACCATTTCGCCCTGAACCACGGCCTGTGCACGAAGTGGTTTTGGGGCGAAGTGGCATTTGGGCGAAGTGGTTTGGGGTGAAATGGCACTTGGGCGAAATGGTTTTGGGGCGAATTAAATTTTCGTCTCATGAGACGAAAACTAATTGTTTTACTCATTTCTCAAAGACTATAGCTCTTCAGACAAAACCATTTTAGGGGAAGTTTTCTACGGTCATCATGTTTATATTGTGTAAGTTAGGCGTAAATCTGTGAACATTTCTGATTTTCGAGATTACCAATGATGTACAAATATTGGTTGCATTTTCAATGTACCTCTGTTACTTTTACCCTACTGATTGCATCGTCACTTTTGTGGAGGTTGCACTGAATTAAAAAACATTTCTAAAGGCTCCATTGTGAATCAAATAATTAAAAAAACTGTATAGACTGGTTTCACACTGTCACAGGTCACTAAACATCTCTTGTGTTTGTCCTCCAGATTGGGGGAAAAAAACAATAGAACCTCATGCTTTTTTGCTAGCAGCCACGTGCGTTTCTGCATGTGGATCATTTTTTCTCTCCCTTATCTGGAGGACAAACACGGGAGAGGTTTAGTGACCCTTGACAGCATGAAACCGCCCTATTGCAATGCGCATGCACGGCAGTTAAGAAAATAAACATGTGGGTAGGATTTTTTTTTTGCATGTGTATGTGCATAAAGACTTGTTTCCCAGAAATAACCAAACTTGGGCATCATACTAAATATTGCATTCGTTACTTTGCCACGTTGCACTCTCATGCACCACCGAAGAAAACTAATGGGTGTGTATGGAAAACCCGGGGAGTATACCACTGTGCTTTATCAGCTGGTATAGCATCTGCCCAGTAAGGGAGTGTACCACTGTGCCTCATAGCTAAGCTGGTAGAGCATCTGCCTGATGTGTCAGAGGTCTTAGGGAAAACCTGAGGGAGTATAACACTGTGCCTTATAGCCCAGCTTGTAGAGCATCTGTCCAGTGAGTCTCAGGTTTGAATCTCGATAAGGACCATATGATTTTGGTCTCATCCAAAGTTTGGTTGTTTCATTTCAGTGATGATTAGGCACCATACCATGCAGGGAAGGCACCTGTAATTGCACCTGTTTCTCTGTACACTTATTAAAATATTTCATTTTTCTTCCTTTTGTGTTCTCCCTCCTCAGGTGAGCCCCCAAGAGATGGTTCAGGAGATCCACCAAGTCCTAATGGACAGGGAAGACACCTGCCATCGCACATGTTTCTCCCTTCAGATGGACGGCAACGTTCTGGACAACTTTGCTGAGCTTAAGAGCATTGAGGGGCTCAAGGAAGGCTCTGTCATCAAAGTGGTTGAAGGTACGTACATGTAGGGTCATCCACATCAGGGTTTTTCCAGTGTTATGTCTTCACTTGACTTGAGGCTAGAATCTGAAATGATTTGCCTTTGACTCGAGTTACCGACTCAAATGGCTTGACTTGACTTAGATTTGACTTTTTGTTTTACTCAAGTTTGCCATACCTAAATGAAATTGAACTTTTATGAATTTATTTTGGTCATTTTAAAAACCGGCATGTATTACAGCACTAGCTTTTCTTTAAATAAGGAGCATTCTTGGCGAGAACAACAAAAATAATCTAGACAAATGCAAGTTTTAGCGTTTAGATTCCCGACTTGACTTGGCATTGGTGTCAAATGACTTGACTTGGGACTTGACTTGATTTGACTCGACTTGGTACTCGAAGGCAGTTTGACTCGACTTGGGACTCGAAGGCAGTTTGACTTGACTTGGAACTCAAAGGCAGTTTGACTCGACTTGGGACTGTAAGGCAGTGTGACTCGACTTGGGACTGTAAGGCAGTGTGACTCGACTTGGGACTGTAAGGCAGTGTGACTCGACTTGGGATGCCAAGGCAGTTTGACTTGACTTTGGACTAGAAGGCAGTGTGACTCGACTTGGGACTCGAAGGCAGTTTGACCCGACTTGGGACTCGAGCAGAGGGAGACTCATTACAACCCTGGCCGCTTTTCATCCAAAGGCGATGTTCCCATTAATTTGTTTTGGTTAAACCTCCGTGGTAGTATGATAGAATTAATAAATTAAGTCCAATGGGGACACACACAAAATAGCTTTTCTATCAAGTTACCGCGGCCACAATGTAAAATTTACTGGCAGGAAAGAGGACGTGGAAACTACATGTATTTGCTCATTTTTAATTTCTAATCATTTTTCAGAACCTTACACCGTAAGAGAAGCACGAATCCATGTCCGACATGTCCGTGATCTTCTCAAGTCATTAGACCCCTCTGATGCTTACAACGGGGTTGATTGTCAGTCGCTGTCCTTCCTAACAACTATTCTAAATGATGGTAAGTTAGTTGGGAAAAAGTAAGCATATTACAAGAAACTTGTATTTAAATATACTTAAAGATATTTTGGCCAATGCTTACTCTTAATTTACAGTCAAATTAAGCTCTTTCAATACATCGATATTATTTGATATATCAATTTCAGTTTCATATAAATATTGGTGAAACATGTATTACTTTTTTAATCTCGTCAAATTATTAAATTTTCTGACATTGAAAAAAGGAGAATCGATATTCTGTAATCTAATTCGACTTGCTGAGTGAACTAATAAAAAGAGAAAAAATGTTGCCTCTGTGCATCTGAACATTTTCTTACCTGCCTTGCAGAGAAAAGATGAAACTTTGAATAGTAATTATTTTATAGACCTTATCGAATAGCCGCCATTTCGTGGGGCACCTTTTGTTACTTAAACCGTTCAACAATGGAAGCACAATATGTGCAACCATGCATGTCCTCAAGGAACAAGGAAACTGCCCCACGAAATGGCGGCTATTCGATACGGTCTATATGGCATCATTTTATACGTGTGTGGTTGTGTACCTTATGAAATGTTGCCCGATGATGTCTTTAATAGATATTCTGTATTTCTCAACTTGACAACACTTAAAAGTGATACCATATTCGAAGTTTACAAAGGCAAAGAAGAGGGCGGGTTTGTTCAGTCATAATTGGTTTTTTTTTTTCCCAAATTCTCAGATCGGAAGCGCAGCAAATCCAATTCAGACTCGGTCGACTGCACACCCCCGGACTACCTGATGCCGTCCAGCAAAGAGCGCCCTCTATCGAACCTCCAGCCGGCGAACAAGGAGAGTCGCGGCCCGACGTGTCTAAAGGTGCTGACTGTGTCTGGTTGGAACCCACCGCCGGGCACCAGGAAAATGCACGGTAAGCTAGACATTGTGCACAATCGCATCCCACACCCCTCGGAACCACACCCCATACCACCCCCTATCTAAATACCCCTGCTGTTGAAGTTGCCAGTTTAGTCCTAGGTGGAGATAATCGCAACTTGTCCTTTGGCATTCCTAAATCTCGCACCGAAACATTAATTGTGAATGCTTATACGGGGAAATTATTCATAAAAAAGCTTTATCTTATTAAACAACGGCTTTGCCTCACCCTTGCCTTTTAATATGAAACATTTCCAACTTAAATAATTAACACCAATACACCACTCTGCTAAACATACTCGACTGCTTGACTGCTTATTAAAGCTTGTACGACTTGACTTGTAGCGCTATGTACGCGGTACATTTTTTATGTATGTTTTCTCCCCGTCTATTATTTTTTTAGTCTTGTCATTTTTGCCTAATTTTTGGCGGCAATATTTTAAATTTTTTCCTAACTTAGTTTTTTCGGCGGTGTATTTTAATCCAACGTTAAAAAAAAGCCTAATACATGCAAATATATTTAAGTAGTAACAATTTTAAGGGTCCTTTTACATGTAATTTGTCCTTGTCGTAAACATCATTTCATCTGTTCATCTATTACATTATAATTACTCAAGTGCCAAACAGGAAATTTGCATTATTACATTGTTCCTGTTGGTCACCATGGACAGCCAGTTTGTGCATCCGTAGGCAAGCATTTAAGTTTTTGTCTCCTTTTTTTCCTTCCTTTTTTTCAGAGACAGAATATTATTTGTTTTGCCTTACAGACTCTCTAAGATTTTACAAGTCTCATTACAGGTAGACACCCAGACAATACTTAAAGCCCATTACATCATTTGTAGCTACCGGTACCCAGAATTTTACTTCATGAGTTGACAAGAAAAACCTGACTAAAAGTGTTAGTAGCAATGGTAACAAACACGACATGATTTTTTTTCCCATGTAAAATGGTACGTTTGTGGGAGAAATTGCCAACTGAAGGTGCTTTTATGTACATGTACCATTCATTCAATGTACATGTACCGGTACCATTCATTCAACATAAAAACCATGCATGGATTTTTAAGGTTTTTTGAAGTATTACTGCATCTATGTGGCTGAAATTTCTACAAGGCAGTTTATAAATCAACATTATTCTTTAGTTATGTAATGCAGTTGTTCCCGGAAATTGTAAAAATTTCATCAAATAATGAGCCTTTAAGAGATGCTGAAAGCCGTAGGCCTTTAATATGACAACTCGCATCGTGTACGGCCGATGACATTAGCAAGCATGAATTGAGCCTGTCAGGGATAAAAGGCTAATGTAAATGTTGTGATTGCATTGAGATAGTGCAGTGAGGCAGACATCTATCGTACAGCTGCCAATAATTATGAGATAGATGAGGTTCCAACCGTCTAATGCAATGGTTCAGCCCAAAATATTTGAAGATGAATTTAGATGATTGGAAATGAATTAATACTATACAGGGTGGATAGAAAAAAACGAAACCGAGATATTATCGCTAATTGTGACTGAAGTAGGGCACGTATGAATGAACGGGAGATATGATCTGTTAGGGTGGAATCTCCTCTTTAAAATGACACCCTGATCATGTCATTATGTTTCCGGTTGACTGAGCAGTGATCAATGTTATGCAAGGGTCTAGTTTGGGATTTGCGCCACTTTCTTCAATGGCATCCAGTCATGGCCTGAACCATTGCATGGCCTGTTTGGACGATCAAGTATCCATTGGCTAAACCTAAGATGCCTCTGAAGATCGCCAGAAAGCAGTTGATGTCTTACGAGCCACAATTCTGTAAAGGTACCACCGAACAATTGTGTTGAACATGGTTAGGGCCAGTCCCGGCTAAACCATTTCGTCTATGACTGCTGCGTTCTCCCTGCTGCATGCAGGGCTTGCTGAATTGCGTTAATGTTTTCGGATTACCGACAAAAACTCGCTGCATTCCCATGTAGGACTGAATGTTCTGTTTAAAAAAATGCAGGTTTTTTCCCCACAAACATTTGTATCGACATGTTAATTTCCGAGGCATCCTTGGCTACTGGATACTTGGTCCGGCGTCCAAACAGGCTATGCCATGCATTAAAGAAAGTGGCGCAAATCCATAACTAGACCCTTGCATAACATTGATCACTGCTCAGTCAACTGGAAACATAATGACATGATCAGGGTATCATTTTAAAGAGGAGATTCAACCCTAACAGATGATATCTCCCGTTCATTCATACGTGCCCTACTAGCAATAATATCTCGGTTTCGTTTTTTTTTATCCACCCTGTATATCTCGCTCGAATTTATCAGAAATGCATTCGATTTTGTTTGTGGAAGTACGTACATGTATTCAAGTGATTTTGATCAGGACGCAATTTCTCTGGTTCTTATTCATTTGCACGTTATTCAATTTCGTTTAAAGACATTCACATTTGCTCGCTAAGACATACAGATTAGAATTTGCGTCATTCAAATACAAAGCATTGAATCTTCAATCTTCAATTTAGCACAAACTCGGGGATTGGGCGAATTTGAACGATTTGGTATTTTAAAATAGAATGTGCGTAGTTTTAAATTTGAGTGTGGAATTTTCCCGATTGCGTGCTCCAAAAACCAAATTGAATGCTCTCTTTAAAAAATTGAAGGATGATCCCAAACTACAGTCAAATTTGCGCTAAAATTAATGCATCTTAAACGAACTTGGGATACCAAAGTCAAGGAAAATGATTTTGGTAACAAGAGAAATCGTCACACAAACTTGAGTTTCTGACCTATTTTTGGTAAGTTTATTTTTTTGCGGGTAGAGCTGGATTAAATTGAATTGAAATATCTTACAACTTATACATGTAATTTAATATTTTCAATCTTTAACCACATGTACGACAACACGCACTGTAAAACTTGCAATGTTACAATATTTTTTTGGCATCAGAGCGCACCCAGCATCCCCGTTTAGGATTAAGGGCAGCATTTGATCACTTGACCTGGGTTGCGAGATTCCACAAATTCTCCTGTCTCGGCCCACGGCTGTGCTATAAAGCCAAACGTGTGCATAAATGTACACTTGTCAGATATGGTCAGCCTGTTATGTACATGTACCTTGGTAAAGGTACATGTACCTGTATCCAGGGGCTGTAATGCAGAAGAATGTCACAACCCCGTCCTTGCCCTTAAAGGTCCTATTTTTGAGCGATTCTGCGAATACAACCATTATAAATAAAAAGAAAGACGTCGACAAACTCATCCGAAGAAATTTCAGCTTTGTCAAAATGTACAACGTTTTTAAAAAAACATGAAAATCCATATGCGTTTTCCTGGTCTTGGCGGGGTGTTTCAAATATTCGTTTTCAGTTGATCGGGTACTATATGTGGCTTGCGTCATGCACTCTGTGGCGCACATCATATACTGCGTGTGCGCGATCCATAAAAATGCATCGCGTTGGAACAAGCACACGCAGTACACAGCACCGATGCATTTTGGACCACGTAGATGCGAACCAAAAATAAGTAAATCGTTTGCAAACGATCTAAATAATTTCATCTTTACGGATTATTTTCTGGTAAAATTATATCATTTTGAGCGGAAAGCTTTCATTGGGTAGTTGCTATTATTTCAATCTTTACTTTCAGCACTTTTCCCCTGTAAACTCGTCGATTACTTTTTGGGGTCATTGCAAATGATACACTGGCCTTTAAAGGTACTGCTATGTTCAGACTTCAGAGACATTTGCACCTGAAAAAGTAAATTTAAATAAAATATGGATATTTTTATTATTTTGCCAAAGTTAAGCCATGTCTAAGTTCATTGGCATGCAGCGGCTTAAATTTATACCCAAGTCGGTGCAAGTTGCCAGGTACATGTACATACCATAGACAGCTTGATCACTTTCCGTAGACTTGCGTTTAATTTCAAGGCGTAGCCAATGAATTAGCCTTGTGCGCGTTTCGCAGGAACAGCATCTGATGTACTGATGTACTTCCTTTCACATGCATAATTACTGTCCACTTGACCAGACTAAATTTGTTGCCATGTGGTGCTCGTGGCAGGTGTGAAGTACAGAATCAATACCGTGTTTGCCGTAGAAGAGAATGGCATAAAGCAACCAGACTGTTTGTTGCTAGGCAATGACATGCACATCCAAGTACTGTAAAAGCTGAAATATTCGCAGTGGTTTTATTTTCGCGCATTTCGCGCACCATTTAGAGCCCGCAAAAATAACAACCCGCGAAAATATTGTTTGCAACAATTGTGGCGATCCCTGAAACAAAACATAATTTCCATCCGCGAAAATAACAACTCGCGAAAATGTCAGTGATGTGACTTTCCAAACTGCACGTCCACTGTGAAAGTTTAAAATTCGGGGCGCCAGCCATTTTGCAAATGTAACGCGCAAAATTCTAATTCAAACACGGCCTTATTAGCTTTGTATAAAGATCAAGAAGAAAAATTGCTACAGTATGTTTCCTGTCGCCCACCCCAACCCTGAAAATCATGTAGAATCTACATGTTCTTTATTCAAAAATAGTAAAAACAAAATTAAAAACTGACTGTGCCTACCTGATTCAATTCCCGGAAATCAAGAGACAAATGCCTTTCCTTAGTCAACAACAAATGAAAACTAAAGTGAACCTGTTTGTTTACCTTCTACTGATGTTAATACACACACCCAGTTTATCATATGTTGAAATTGACTTTACAGTTTTATGCGGAGGTTGTTTTTATGCGTGAGGGCAGATAATCAATAAAATTGACAAAAAAGCAATTTTTTTAACATGCATTTTCAACTATTTCTTGAAAATATGATGGCACAGTTAAATTTGTTCTGTTAATTTTTGTAATATGATTGTAAAATATGGACATTTCTTTACAGATCGAGGTATTATTTTGATTATTTTAAGAAATTTTGAAATCTTCATCCAGTGTTTACCAGTTTTGGATCACGCTCGCCTTCAAAGTTTCAAAAAGTGGCTCACTCTTGTGTGTTTGTGTCTACAATCGACTGCTTTTTTAATTGAGACTTTCGAAACATTTAACCAGTGAATGTAGTACATGTACAGGGTGCGAGGGAGTTTTAAAAATGACCATCATGACACTCCGTTAAAAGATATATTTTCCCAAATTAAGGTAATATTTTTTGGCAAAAAATTTGAGAAAAAACCTAAATATTATTTTGATGAATAGTTTTAAAAACCACAGTAAACCACAATAAGCGTGTTAAGTTACAACATTCTGCTCAGCTCAGATTACATTTACCCAACATAAATCAGTTTGTATCTGTAGAAGTTGTTGGGAAAGCAATTTGACATGATTACAAAATAGTCAGCATTTTATAGTGGAATGCAGTGTCACAATGACATAAACCCCAGTCACCTTATGAACTTCAGTAGGTTACGGAACATCCTATGATATTGCACTAAATACCAGGCTGACTTGCACGCATTCTATAGTGAATGTCAAATACACATGAACCTACGTCACTCACTGATGTGTTGGGGAAACCGCCATTCATAAATTTTTGGAGGCCAGTGGAATACAGGAATTTGTTTGTGGGACTTGCTGCTCACTAATACTTGTTAATACATGCCTTTACTGTTACATGTACCCCACAATTCTCTGCACGCAGTCAGCATGCAATGCATGATGGCATGGAATTCTAGTACATGTTGTAAGAACTCTGGATGCCGCAATAGGGCGACATTTCGGAAAGACTCTCCCGGGGACCACCGAAATTTCGGCAAGAACCACTCAAAATGACACCTTATTTTTTTACCCAAAGCTTCCAAAAATGGTTCCAGACCAAAGAGAAACAGCTCTAGTCCTAATAAAAAATGGTTTTTGACCTTAAAAAAATGGTTTTTGACCTTAAAAAATGATTTTAAAAATATATATATTAGGGCGACACCAAAATGTCGCCCTATTGAGCACGTCGCCCTAATATAGCTTTTTTACACACAAAATGTCGCCCTATCCTAGCATTCATAGTTTTTGTACACCGTACAGAAGCGCTACAAGTTTGAGTTCCCTTGGCTTCCCTCGGCTTAAACCAGGTTGAAGCTATTCGAATGCCCTATTGTACACTACCCATCAAAAATTTGGAAACACCTTGAAAGTTTCAGGTTTTTGAGAAGAAAACGTATAATTTTGTGAATGCAAATGTAGGTGTATTCTAACAGAAAGCAATATACATGTTAATTTTAGTGCCATCTTCGGCCTCAGCAGTGGGCTTTATCAACAAATTGGAGAGCATGCAAAAAAACCGCTAAACTTGATGTTCATCAAAGAATCCCCCCTTAGCAGCTATGACAGCTACACACAATCTCTGCATCCTGATTGTCAGTTTCTCCAAACATTCAGTGGAAATACGCCTCTTTTAAGACTCTCCAGAGGTTTTCTTGGCTGGTTGGGCATTTCTTTCTGACCTTATGATCCAACTCCTCCCAGAGCAGCTCAATGGGATTGAGATCAGCTGACTGGGCAGGCCATTCCATGATGGACAGCACTCCAGATGACTGCTTTCTCTCCAGATACCCCTTACACCTCCATTTGCTTTAATAGCTTGGTTTATTATGAATAAACAAAATAATACTTCCTTCTCAAAAACCTAAAACTTTCAAGGTGTTTCCAAAGTTTTGATGGGTAGTGTATGTTATGATCAGATTGCACATTCTGCCATACATGTAGACATAGTTTTATCCTGGCTGATAACTCCATGTTATTTTCACAGTGCCTAACAGTAACATAAACTCATGCATGCCACGTGCGATACATGTGCACTGTGTACATTATCATGGGTGCTAATCTCCAGGTGTAGTACGTGACGTCATCTCACGGGGCCATGAATGTTATTGCATGCCTGGTGGGGACTTGTGACCCGATCAATGAATGAGTGGGGGATACTCGCGTGCAAAGATTGGATCAATGCCAAAAATGTGGTCGTTGGTTGTGTATTGTACATGTGCATACAGTAATTCACACGTTCCAAGATGACTGTGCATTTTGATAAGGCCATTGCTCAGAAAGTCAAGTGGGCATTAAAATCATTTTCTATTGCTGAATATAAATTCAGTTCCATTGGGAAATGTGGACATTTCAATTAATTTTTGCGACTTATTAACATACTGTGTACGACCCCAGCTGTTTATTATTTATTCTATACATGTATATTATATACACAAATTGCACCTGACAATTAGCTAAAAATTGCACCTGACAATTAGCTATCCCAAAATGTAATTTGAAAATGTGCATTGTATAAATACATTATGGTCGTATTTACATTGTAAAGGCTGAATTTTAATAACCACAATACCATACAAAGTAGGTATGGGAATTTACGGTTAATTCAGAAACCAGTTTGCAATTCTCTCAAGTGTCGGTTAACCGTTCGTCCGACACTAAAGATTTTTGTCGGTGTTTATAGATGCATGTGCAATGTACACAATACCCCTAGGCCCCGAAAATAATAATTGGACCTTTATCTGGTCAAAATTTTACTACGACCCCATAAATTTATTTCAGTTTCATTAAGTCATTATATAAAAAATAACCCTCTGAAAACTATTGTAAATTCTTTAAGATTGGGTCTCGCAGGGGTCGAAATTAACACTGGTCCCGTGGTCCGAGACCAGTAAAAAATCAGATCTAGGACCACTAGATCTGGGGCGGGTGGTTCAAATTAAGGAATGCTATTAAGGGCCCAATGACCAGGGGTAATACAGTAAAGCGTCATGATATATATAGGTAATTACCAAAATTAGGGGTCCAAAAGTGTGACATTATTTTCAATATTTTAAAGTGTGTTCAGTGATTGAAAGTGTGGTTTTCTAGTAGAAAATATTATTTTTATTTCCATTAATGCCTCTTAAATTTAACGTTTGTGTGTGGATAAGGCACCAAGGTTAATGTAGACTCATTCTACAGCTAATTTTCATTAACATACAGTACATGTATGTAACCCGGGACACCAAATTCCTATTAAATATCATGAAACAAATTATGAGCATTTATGGTCTTTTGTTTCAAATATTTGTCGGTAATCAGAACAAAATATTTAAGAAATTTGGTGCTGTCCCCTATAATCACAGGCCACAGTCTATTACTGAGAATCTGTGATCATGAGTGGCGATTTTTGATGCACATGGTGTCGTACATAACTAGGACACCAAATGTTTTGGACCCCTAATTTTGGGAATATAGCCTTTGCATGGCAGCCATGACAGGGGGCAGTCACATTGTTACCATGTGTCATGCATGAGTAGGTGCTTTGTGGTTCTATTGTTACATCATTTAAATAAGAAAACCTGCCCCCTGTCATGGCCGCTGGAGCAGAAGCTCTATTACCCATATGTGATATGTGCACTTAATAAATATCCACATTATCACTACTTTGAAGCTTTTCCTCGTTTATTTGTAACTCTAATGGAATTTTTTTCTCTTTTTTTGAACCAGGTGACCTGATGTACCTGTATGTGATGACAATGGAGGGGACATCACATCACGTGACTGCATCTACTAGAGGGTTCCACATCAACCAGTGAGTTTTAAATAAAAGAAAAACTTTACAACCATTCCCTGAAATTTAGGATCAATGTTTGATCATTCCTATCAACACTGCAAGTTCTTTTTTCTTGTCAACTTGTGAAGTAAAATTTTGGGTTAGTGCAATGCATAGTTCCGACCTGTCAATCAACCGAACCGGCTGACCAATCACAACAGAGCTAGCAGAGATCACCCACATAGGTCAAAGTGCACTGTACACTCACAACATGATCACGCCATATGTTCTGCCGGCCCCATACAATTTGTACAGTGTTGTATGCGACGATCCAGGTGAAATTTTTGTTTCAAGGCCGGTCGTTTCGTTGTTCAAAGGTACGAAAGCTATATTTCGTGAAATGATATTTCTATGTATTACTGGCCCTTTACTCAGTGTGTTCTAAGATAACTGTCGACCCTGAAACATGAATACCTTTGAGTTTTCTCGAATGAATCTGTGCTTTCCGTTGAAAGTCCCATTGCTTTGTGCGTTGTGTGTCGCCATTTTTGACGATAGCGTGTGAGCCACAGCAACAATGTCCAAGGGGGCGGGGTTAACTGGGCAAAATCGGAACTATGCATTGATACAGTGGGCCTTTATAAAATGCGTTGTTCTTCTCCTGTCAACCTTCCTCAGATCCACCCAAGAAGTGTTCAACCCCAAACCTGCCGACCAGAAACACAGCTCCCATTCACTCATCGAACTTCTCAACAAAGTCAGCCCAATCTTCAAGAAGAACTTTGCTCAACTGCTCAAGAAGAGGTAATTTGGATTCACATTTCATTGGGGTCAAAGGTCATTAAATCTGCAAAGCATGGACGTGTTGGGAAGGGCAGGTCTGTGAGCTTGAGCATAAAAACCTGTCCAAACAATGATGTTCATTTCTGCCACACACAAGAAAAATTGAACAAGTTCAAGTAATTACAATAGTTTTCACTGTGTTTCCACTGGTCCCGAGCTCGTGATCAAGATTGATTCCCTGATAAGAATGCGTCAGTGTTAACCGCAATGATCCTAAGTGCCGCGTTTACATTCTGTTGTTGATCTCAAACATTCTGTTGTTGATCTCAAAGGTCATGCTCTGTGTGTGTATGTACTGATGTACTTGTCATGCTCTATGCATGTACAGTGTATAAGGCCACTTGAATTTCGCGGGTTTTTCCCCCGCTACGGGTGTGGAGCGGATGCGGCAGGATGCGGTAAAGATTAATTGCTTATCTAACTGCAAACTGATCACGAGCTCGGGATCGAACCCTCCGCCGACACGAGACCAAAATCTCGGGGTCTGATCTGGGGCCAATTTGGTCCCGAGAGCGTTTACACTATGTTTGTGATCCGGGGCTGATCCCGAGCTCGGTGTTCGACCCTGAGCTCAGGATCAAGTGTAAACAGGGTGTTATTACCGGTTTATTCAAGACAGGAGCAGTGGTTGCCAGCTAAACGCTGCAACAACTCACAGTATGACGAGTACCAGTCACTGTTCAAGAGGGTGATGGTGCAAATTGTCGTCTTGAAGTGATCGTCAAGGGAAATTGGAGGCCTACCGTCTCAAGATCATCGAGGGGCAGTAGTTTGCACATTCACCCAAAGAGCAGTCAATATTAGTTTAAATGGAGGAGGTCATGGGTTTGAGTCCCACCCAAGCATGTTATGAAGTTTATCTAATATTGTATCGGGGAAGCTTTAAGTAAGCATTCCTATTTAACACGTTAACTACCGGATTCTGCCACTACGAGTATGCTCGTAGAAAATGGGAATGCCCTATGTGGGAACGCCCTGTGAAACTATGCTCGGCAGTCAACATTGGGTAAGGGCAAAACAAACCACAAGTTGTTTATATACCTATGATGCTAAAAGCCAAGCAATAGTACCTTTTTCTCTGAATTCTCCCCCCAGAGCACAACGGCATCCATTTGAGAGAGTGCCGACTCCTTTCCAAGTCTACACGTGGATGGCACCACAGATGGAGCACACTATAGACTCCATCAGGGCTGAGGATGGTTAGTGGGTTTTAAAGCGTGTGTGCCAGATTTGGAATCGTCCAAAAACTATCACATTATTATGAAGTATCGTTTTGGACTGGAAGATAGTGTACATGTACATCATCATGTGCATGGTGTTGTCACTTTCAAGAAAAGTGAAATTGGTGTATAAATTTTGTTTGTCAGCTTACCACAGCTAGAAATACCTGACTTTTTCCAAACACTTTCAAATTTACCACATTTTTACCACACGATCACTGAACAGGTACAGGCCACTTGGGGTGAATTGCAATGAAATTGTCTTAGCCACTAGCATACCTACCAACTAGTACGATTTTATCGTATTTGTTACGATTTTTAAGTGTTAAAAATCGTAACAATCGTAACGGTCGACTTGACCTGACTCTCCGCGCACGCCGCATGTGTTGTGTACATGAAAACGGTGCAGTAACAGGTCAATTTGACCGTTGTACCAACTCGACCGTTGCAAGTTTCACTACAGTACGATTGTTTTACACGGCAATGTTGGCAGGTATGCACTAGTCTAGGACCAGGGCCAATTTCATGGTGCTGATGTAGTTCTGCTGCAGACCAGACAAGTGAAATCAACTCATCGTGCTAATTAGAATTTCGTGTCATTCTCTTGTAGCATATACCTCAAGACTAGGTTACGAAGAGCACATACCAGGGCAGGTACGTACAGGATTAACCAGTTGATGCTGGGATTATTTTTGGCAAATAAAAAATACAAATTTTAAAAAAAGGCAAATATGATTAGCCAAAAGTTAAGAACAGTTCAAGCACCACAAATACCGACTCTTGAGAGTCATTTCTACATTCATTGTATGAATCGTCTCACCAAAATATCATACTTTGCAGCACTCCGAGGCGGCCGCCATGGAGCAAGATCTGCTACACTGACAGGCTGTCCACAGCCGTCAAGGTCAAGTTCAAAATGAATGGTTGACAATGGACGTGTTTGCACGTCAACCGTGGAAAACAGCGGCGAAGCTGACCGTTTTAACTCGTCAACCACCCCTGTGACTATACATTGCCAGAACGTGTTTACACATGTTCTGGTGTGAAGTGGTTAAGAAAACCAACTTCACAATCTCTCAGCTATTATGAATGTATAAATATCTGAGGTGTTTATGAATTGTAATTATAATTAAAGTTCAGAGACCTGTGCCATTGACCGGCATCTATGCAATACATACGGGGAGTGAGGAGACTCTAAATTAAAACAAAAAAGTGCTAATGTTAACTTTGGTGTAAATTAAATAATTTTTTTTTCAGACCAGAGATTGGAACGAAGAATCGCAGACAACGCGAGAGCTGCCCCGTAAGAACCTCCCGGAGCGGTTGCTGAGAGAACGCGCAGTCTTCAAGGTCCACAGTGACTTTGTTGCCGCATCAACAAGGGGTGCAATGGCGGTTATTGACGGCAATGTCATGGCGATTAACCCCGGGGAAGATACAAAGTAAAAAAATAATAGTAATAATAATTTAATGATTTAATATACAATTAAAGGACCGTGGGGGGTGGGGGGTGGGGTGCGCTAAAAAATGTGACCTGGACACAGTCCTTTAATACACAGTCCTTTAATTCCTTGTATGGAGGGGGTGCCGTACACTTTTAGTGATAAGGGTATTAATTATTGATCAAGTCAATCACCTAAATATTAAATACAAATATACAATGTCACCTACTCTTGCCGATGCTGTCGCTTGTTATATACCGCTGACAATAGACTACTCAAGTGAAAACGTCACCCTTTGTGTGTTGCCATGGTTTTTGGGTCTACACTAAAACCAGTGAACTGTTTCCCTGCGCTATAGCAATGGACGTTTCAGATTACCAGCGAATGTTTAGACTCAATTACCATGGTAACCGATGTCACACTTTAGTAGTCTATTGAAGGCGAAGGACCTAGTTGATTGTGAGGGGCAAACGCCACCAAACCAGCCTCGAACCCATCAGGTTCCAAAACTATACACTAAGTTACTATGCAAAAGAATACACTAGTACTGCCGTCTGTACTGCCGGTCACCAAGACAAACTGGAACGTGGCAGTCTTACAAGAGCATGCACCAGTCAATAATAAAGAAAAAAACAAACATTTGTGCATGTCTTCTGCACGCTAAAAAGACTCCTTTATTATCAAATACTTGGGCACATACCTTGGGCCGAGAGCACCTTTATTATCAAATGACTGGCTGCATACCTTGGGCCGAAAGTTTCTTTTATTATAGAACGGCTGGCAGCATACCTAGGGTCTTTCACAATTGATCACGTTCAAATGACGTCACTTCCTACAAATCGTCATGTGCATCAGAATTTGTAGCGTATTTTTTTTGTAATGCGCATCGGCTGCGCCGTATTTCGAGCAACACGCGCACATGTTTGGAACATGTTACAGCGTGTGCGTGCGCGTACTTGATAGAGTTTAATACGCAGTAGCATTTCTTCCTACGAAGATGGCGTCTGTGAACGTGATCAATAAAACTCTCCTCTGTCACATATCGTGTTGCATATGCTTCCTAAACAAATAATCTGTCGGATGCAGCAAAGAATATGCATACAATTATTTGGCATTTCATGGGCCCTTCAATTTTTGAAATGATTCATTTATACTCTTTCAGGATGCAGATGTTCATCTGGAATAACATTTTCTTCAGTCTGGGTTTTGACGTTAAGGACCATTATAAAGATTTCGGAGGCGACGCGGCAGCTCATGTTGCTCCAGTAAGTCAAAAAAGTTTCATTTTTGTTTCTTTAGTAATATTAGCATACATGTTTCATCATTTATGACACTTTAACCTTGCTGTTTAAAAAGTCAAGATCATGTTAAAGGAGCGTGACCAGATTGTTTTTTTCCAAAAAATTGATTTTGTTTTAGCCTAACAACCATATAAAACACCTGCCCAAAATACTATCCATGAAAAGAAAAAAGGAAATTTGCAATCTCCAATTTGGATGTGGAAGCAAAAAGGGCGGTGTAATCACTGCACCGCTTTATGTAACCAAATAAATTAGTTTACTGAACTTTGGTAGATTTTTGATATGGATTGAAGGCACGAAATTTCAGGATGTTAATGAGAAAATATGACACATGATATGGTATCAAAATCTCAAAAATGGGGCATCAAAAATGTGATCTGGTCATGATCCTTTAACTTCTGTGCGGAAAAAAGTCAGAAAAAAAGGCCCGTTTCCTTGGGGAAAAAAATTGAACTTTCCTGCCTAATTTCACATTTCTATAAACAAATTCATTATTAGAGATGGATTAATGATCACAATAAGCAGAATTGGTGATGTCCGGAATTGAAAATCTTTCCTCCCCTTTTTTTTTAATGCTACTATGTGCTTCAGACTACTGTAAAAGCCAATGTTTTCGCGTACAGATATTTTCGCGCATTTTAACATCACTGACATTTTCGCGAGTTGTTATTTTCGCGGATGGAAATTATGTTTTGTTTCAGGGATCGACACAATTGTTGCAAACAATATTTTCGCGGGTTGTTATTTTCGTGGGCTCTGTCTGGTGTGCGAAATGTGCGAAAATAAAACCACCGCGAATATTTCAGCTTTTACAGTACTTTATTCTATAAAGGGTAAAATAAGACTAGACCGTATCGAATAGCTGCCATCTTGTAGGACAAATTCTGATATTTAAATTGGTCAACAATGAAAGCACAAAACGTGCAACCATGCATGACCTCACGGAACAAAAACTGCCCTACAAGATGGCAGCTACCGGTACATGTATTTCATGTGGTCTATAAGGATGTTTGTTCCAAAACCTGCCAAAATTTTAAAAAATAAAAATTACATTTTTCTCCTTTTTAGAGCAACGACTTACAAGGAGTAAAAGCTTACAACAACGTGGACGTAGAAGGTCTGTTCACCCTAGCAACGGTCGTCGTGGATTACCGCGGTTATCGCATCACGGCCCAGTCTATTATCCCCGGTATCCTAGAACGAGAGCAAGAGGAATCGGTCATCTATGGGTCAATCGATTTCGGCAAGACGGTGGTGGCTAGTGACAAGTACAAAGAATTGGTGAGGAGGGTGTTGCTTAACCAGTTGATGCTGGGATTATTTTTGGCACAAAAATACAATTTTTTTTAAAAGGCAAATGTGATTGGCCAAATGTTAAGACCAGGTCAAGCACCTCAAATACCGAGTCTTGAGAGTCATTTCTACATTTATTGTATGAATCTTCTTAACAAACAATCGTACTTTGCAACACTTTGAGTCAAATGCCCCTGTGACTATACATTGCCAGAACGTGTTTACGCGTCCCCTGGCATCAAGTGGTTAAAATAACAGCAGTGGTCCTTAAAGGCCCTATGTATCATTTGCAAGATAAAACTTTTTACAGATTCGTGGAATAAGAGAGTAACATATCTAAGGAAGAATGTTGGTAAACTAGCCTGAAGAAATTTTAGCTACTTAGATGCATCAATGCTTCAGAAAACCTTGAAAATCTATATATGGATTTTGGGTACAAGTGAATGGCAAAAAAGTCTCGTGCACTGGACTTTTTAGAAAACCACCTTCGGTTGTCAATTTCCAGCATGAAATACCATTTTGGATGGAAATAAATTCATATGGTGTTTGTTACCATTGCTATCAACACTTTGGGTATAAATTCGAATTAAATGCAACATAACTGTAATTTTTACTTTTTACTTGATTTTATTTATGATTCTGTCTCTGTATTATAATTAACAACATGTAAATCAAGTTTTTGGAATTAAAAAGAATTGTTAAAAAAATTCATACCCCAAAAAAATTGCGCCCTCTCTCTTTTGTTCCGACATACTTCTAAAAGGCTAATCATGCGCAAAGACAAAGTGCAGATACGCAGACAAATGGCTCTTTCACTAACAACTATGCGATATTCCTAAGTGAGATATTGCACAGTGGTATACTGCCTCAGGTTTACCTAAGAACCCATACCACTGTGCCTTATACGTAGCTCGGCTAGTAGAGCATCTCTCCTGTGTGTCGGAGGTCTCGGGTTCGAATCCCTATGTGATTTTTCTCTCATCCCATTTTCATGGTGATTAGGTGCCTTACTAAATATTGTGTTCATTGCTTTGCAAAATTTCCCACTCGGACTACCCGTCCCTAAAAAACCCATCCCCCAAAGTGTGTTGAATCTGTGCCATTGCAAAAACATTTATCAATAGTTTTAATTCTTTTCCAGCTAACACAATCTGCCCAGCAGCTGAAAATTCTTCCTCATAAAGTCCTGAACCACAAACAAGAGGAAGTTGAGATATTTTCTTCCATCGAATGCAAGGTATGGACACTACTGATTGCTTTCCGGTGATGTCACCCCTTTCATCCACCATTTTGGTTGTCAATTTTCATGACCCACGTGGCTCGAGTGATAACCGGCCAAAAAAGCAATAAAAGCACATTGGTTGCACTTATCTCTGTTACTTAACCTTGCTTTATGTTGTTGCGCCATGGCTGTTGTATCGATAAAGAAAAAAATGTATTTCTTCAGGCTAAAAATTGTGATCAAGCAAAAGCACTTTCGTTTTTACAAGCTGCAGTGCATGCTCAATAATTTAAACGTATCGCAACGCGCGCGTGCGGCATCTTTGAATGAAAGTACGCTGGTGAGTATATTTCACGTGTGCCCATGTGTGCTAGTGGCGCGCGCGACCGTTGACCACCAAACATTCCCGGATGTTCTACGTCACAGAAAGCAATACAGGGTGTCCCCAAAACTGTCCAGGCCAAAACCAGGCAACCCCAGAATCAATGTTTCCCTGATCCTAAAAGCGAATCTTCTTGCATGATAATCAACCAAGATAATCAAGTTAAACTATGATAATCAAAATAATAAACCAAGTTTGTGCAAAGTCACACCCTAGTTAATGAACCAGATCTTTGACAAGATTGTCACAAGAACTGGCCGCCCAGTTTAGGACGTGGGTCTTTCCACGCTAATGGGCCTACTTGAAAAATAAGTCAATAATTCCTTTCAGATGTCTTCAGTTTATCCCAAACTTAAAGAAATTCCCTTGTACTGTTCTCAGGAGATAACTTTTGCCCAAAAAGGTAAGAAAATGCTGCCACAACATACATTTCTGAAAAGCTTGTGTACAAATTTCCCCTTATACGTATGTAACTGGACAGACAAAATTGTGACATTTTTGTCCGTCCACTTACATACGTATAAGGGGAATACGTATCTTGTGGCAGCATTTTCTTAACTTTTTGGGCAAAAGTTATTTCCTGAGAACAGTACAAGGGAATTTCTTTAAGTTTGAGATAAACTGAAGACATCTGAAAGGAATTATTGACTTATTTTCAAATAGGCTCATTAGTGTGGAAAGACCCATATGTCAATAGGCAGTAACTGGCCTTACTCAATTTCAGTCTGATTTTGCTTATAGACTATTATTCATGTGAGAAGGTTCCGCGGAAACCTCGATTCTTAAATTGCCTGGTTTGGCATAGACATTTTTGGGGACACCCTGTATTATCAAGTGTTGTAGTCGAGCCACTAATATCGAGTCCGAGTCTCGAGTCATTAGCCTTGAGTCCGAGTCTAGAGTCATTAGCCTCAAGTCCAAGTCTCGGTCACGAATCACTTTCTTGGAGTCGGAGTCACAAGTCACTTGTTCGCCAAAATAAAATTGAATCTGTTACAGTTTCGTGCACACAATATGTGAAATGATGGCCTGGGGCCAATTTCATAAAGCAATTAAGCAAAATAATTTGCTTAATCCAAAATTTGTTTGCTTTATAAAAATGAGTCAATAGTCAAAATTGCATGTCAACTTGCGTTTTTCACAAGAATATCTGCTATTCTTGCTAAAAACACAAGTTGATGTAAAATGTTGATTATTAACCCATTTTTATAAAGCAAACAAATTTTTTATTAAGCACATTTTTTTGCTTAACTGCTTTATGAAATTGGCCCCTGGTGGGGCAGTGTTTCCGTTTTCCCCCCCAAGAATCCTGTATTAAGCGCGTGAATATATATCTGTTTTGTTTGTTTGTTTTAATATGCGACCCGTGAGTCACAATTTACCACGTTCGAGTCCGAGTCGTCATGGTCGAGTCCGAGTCCGAGTCATTTTCCAATGTGAGTCGAGTCCGAGTCACGAAAATTGGGACCGAGTCACGAAAATTGGGACTCGAGTCCGAGTCACGAAAATTGGGACTCGAGTCGGACTGGAGTACTATAATACTGATCATCAATGGGGAAACACTTTGTTGTTCATGACATCACCGGTTTGAACCATTTTAGTACAGTGTCTAAACGTGCCTTTCATGTGATTTTCATACTTCCTGTTTTTGCCTAGGGCATTAAGGGTAACGACGGCAGACATTACGTATTAGACCTCCTCAGAACCTTTCCACCAGATGTTAACTTCCTGCCAAGTAAGTACCAGAATTCTCCAGAATATCGCAAAATTTGTTATAAAAGCAGCAAATGGGAGTTTACTTTTTAAACCGTATCCCTTCCGACCATTTGAAAAATCACTTTTAATCTACGCTTAAGTACGCTTCATGTAAGTCGCTATGTGTTGCGGTTTGGCGCTTGGACTTCAGAGGGCGTGAGTCGCGTCACAACATATACTTACTTCACGGCATATTGATTGCTTTCCGGTGACGTCACGCCTTCCATCCACCATTTTGGTGGGCATTTTTCATGACCCACTTGGCTCGAGTAATAACCGGCAAACAGAGCAAGAAAAGCGAATTGGTTGCACTTACCTCCGTTGCTTAACCTTGCTTTATGTTGTTGCGCCATGGCTGTTGTATCGATAAAGATAAAAATGTCTTTCTTCAGGCTAAAAATCGCGATAAAATAGAAGCACTTTCGTGTTTACAAGCTGACTGCATGCTCAATATTTTGAACGTATTGCAACTCGCGTGTGTGGCATCTTCGAATGAAAATACGCTGGTGAGTATTTTTTTACGCGTGTTCATGTGCGTCTATTGGCGCGCGCGTGTACGCGCGTGACTTTTGACCACCACACATTCCCGGATGTTCAACGTCATCGAAAGCAATCAATTGGAGTCGGGGAAACAAGTGCTTAATTTTGACGTCGACCACACAACTGTTGCATGGTTGATGTCATCTTTTCTTTCAAAATATGGAGCTGCACATCGCCGCACTGGCTGTAAGGTTTATCATTATAGGGAGGGATTTTCCGGTGTCTCTGGCCGTTTCTAATTCAACTTAGAAGTTGATAGTTATTCGAATATCTTTGTTAATTGATCCCATTCCTGTAATTGGCGGTCCTTCTGCTGTTGGATGTGGTGAATAAATAAATAAAATAAATTTAAAAATTTATTGATTGTGTTGCCGACATTTAAAACAGTGCCCCAGATTCCCATGAGAGTTTATGCAATTTTTAATAAATTTGTCGATTATCCCAAACTTCCTCAGACAGATTTGTGTCAAATATGCTAATTCTGCCATCAATATTATACCTAGTATAAATACTTTTTGCTTGCGAAATTCAAACGAACAATTAAAGGCAGTGTACATCATTGGTAATCTCGAAAATCAGAAATGTTCACAGATTTACGCCTAACTTACACAATATAAACATGATGACCGTAGAAAACTTCCCCTGAAATGGTTTTGTCTAAAGTGCTATAGTCTTTGAGAAATGGGTAAAACAATTAGTTTTCGTCTCATGAGACGAAAATTCAATTCGGCCAAAACCATTTCGCACCCAAAACCACTTCGCCTAAGTGCCATTTCGCCCCAAATCACTTCGCCCCAAATCACTTCGTCCAAACACTACATCGCCCAAATGCTACTTCGCTCCAAAACCACTTCGTGCACAGGCCGTCGTTCAGGGCAAAATGGTTCAGGGCGAAGTGGTTCTGGGGTGAAATGACTGCAAACCCTTTTTTGACTGTTTTCTCAAAAGTTAGACGAAGTACGGAGCTGGTTTTTGCTCGGGTTGGTTTTAATCATGCATATCTTCAATCACACGGGGGGATAAAACTATTTGTAACAGTTTACCAATCATGTATACTATCTTTAACCATGGGCTAATTTTTCCTTTTTTTCAGTCGAAGGTGAAGAGTTGCAAGACGATGTCAAAGCTCTCAATTTCCCTCGCAAACACCGCCACAAACTCTCTTGTCTACGCCAAGAACTTATTGAAGCGTTTGTGGAGTAAGTTTGCCTCCATTTCAAAAGATATAGTGCCATTTCACGGTAGTTGTAACATGGGTTTAAAAAAATGCAAAGTTCAGTGTTGGCTGATAACAACCTCAATGAGGAGAAATGTCTAAATCTGTAAATGTCTAGTCACTAATGTTTCAAATATTGTAGAGTGGCCCTAGAATAGGAAGTTAATATCTTTCAGACCGATGAAAAAAATTAAAACCTCGATACATCATTTGTGGTTGCCCAAAATTTTATTTCAAGAGTTGACAAAAAAATTAAAAGTGTTGATAGCAATGGTGACAAACACCACATGATTTTTTTTTTCGTATAAAACGTAACATTTGCGGGAGAAATTGCCAACTGAAGTGTTTTGTTAAAGTTGCCTGTAGACAATGTTTTTACCATTCATTTACTGTATCTAAACTCCTCAACAAAAGTTCGGAAAGTAAAGTTTGACTGACGATTTATCTCTTGTTACTAAATCTTTTCTCTTGAATTTGGTTTCATTGGAAAGCCCTGTTATTCCTCTTTACAGTGATGTGTCATTTGTTATGATTAATCAATTGGGGGATGTGCAGTATAGCGGAATACAGGGGTGGGTGGAAAGTGAAATGTCACAAATTCACTGCTATTGTCATGCAGTGCATTCCCCTTTTGCTTGGAGGATGGGAATGTGTCAATGCACTTTTTGACAATAGCAGTGCATTTTGTGACATTGCACTTTACACCCGCCCCCGTATTCAGCTGTGCTGCACATCCCCCAATTGCTTAATCATAACAAATGACACATCATCGTAAAGAGGAATAACAGGGCTTTCCAATGATATAAAATTCAAGGAAAATTATTTTGCAACAAGAGAGAAATCGTCAGTCAAACTTGACTTTCCAAACTTTTTTTTGAGGAGTTTGTGGCTGAATTTTCTACAAGGCAGTTTATCAACATTATTCTTTAGTTATGTAATGATGATGTTCCCGTTTTTGAAAGTTTACAATCATAAGATTCTGCAAACTTGCATTCTTACATTACAGGCACCAATACATGGTTTTCGTCCGACATGCAGCGGTGCTCCTTATGCAACAGCAACAGCAACCACAAGGGACTGAAAAAGAGGACAATAATAATTCAAAACCGTCTGAAACCAAAACGGAAGAAACAAACGTTGCCAAAATTGAACCAGCTAAGAACATTAATGACGTTATCAGTGAAACGTCGGACAAAACAAACTCCGAGCATTGTAACTCGGTGAAAATCAACGGCACTATGGAGGACTTGAACGGACTCGGCGATGAACAGAAATCATTGGACATTAATGAGCCATCCTCGAACAATAGTGAACAATCTGTGGAAACTAACGATGCGTCAGAGGACCATAATTTAGATGAATGTTTAGAGGAGGCCGCCAATGCGGTGTTGACTGGGAAGTGTCCGATGTTAAACGGTATGGATGCGTTGGGAATCGATCAACTCGCTGAAAATATCAGTGACGTAACGGAGGAGGCTGCTAAAGCACTGGCTGAGACACCGAAGAAAGAAATTGGTGAGATTAATGTATGACTTAAATGGCCCCTTATTTAGGATTTTTATCAATGAAATCTATTTGGAGCTTGCTTTGGGGGTTAAAACAAAGGTTTTTTGTTTTTTTGCTTATGCATATTCATGACCAAGGTCACGATGTCACAAGAGGCAAACACAGGAAAATCACATTCAACTGTGCACAAAAGATTCCACTTTTTTCTAAATTTTCCTGAAACTTTTGTAATCCATGGCTGTTTTAGTTTGTTTTACATGTTGCCTGCTGTAAGCCATGACAAAACTGGGGTTAGAAACTGCAGCAATTTGCCACAAGTCCAACTTGAAGTCTTATGTTTTTTCTTAACTTTTCCCCTCTGTCTTCCTTATGTGATGCACTCCGAACAGCGCCCTCTGTCTGTGATTTATTGCAATGAAATCTTCAAAGTTGAAAAAGGCCACCTTTTATTGATTTTACATCCAAACGAACAATAGTATGTCTTGCTGAACAAATAATCCGTTATTATGAAGCAAAGCTTAGGCACAAAGTTGTTTAGCATGTCACAGGCCCTTTAATCTGAATTATTTGGTGTACTCAAATTATTTTTTAGAATTGAAAGAGGATCCAAAGATTGCTGAAATACATAGTCAAATTTTATTTTTGGTAGACTTGAGTAAAGAAGTCCAAGTCAAGTCATTTGAGGTTTGAGACTCAAGTCAACTCAAGTCGGTGAAAATCGGGACTCGAGTCATTACGACACTGGCTAGGGTAGCCTGAGCAGCTAGCTCACTCGGCTGAATAGAATTTGATGTTATTTTGAAACACCCTTGTTCCATGTTTTAATAGTCGATTCAGGCCACAAGCAGGTCATCGCCAGGGCAGCCTGGGCAGCAGGCTCACTCAGCAGGACAGAGTTTGATATCCGCTTCAATCCTGATGTCTTCTCTGAGGGTGTGACCCATGCCGACCCTGATGTAAGTTGTAAAGCATTAGATTTTCATTGCTTTTTTTTTGCTTTTTTAAACGAACTTCTGGAACAATGGCTTTAGATACATGTATAAAGAAGAATGTTGGTAAACTAGCCTGCAGAAAGTTTATCTATATGGATGCAGCACAAAGTCACTTCGCCCAAGCGGCAACACGCGTATGTGATTTCAAAAAATGTCATAAATCATTGCAATTATTGTAAGAACTCTGGATGCAGGAATAGGACGACATTTCGGGAAGCCTCTCCCCGGGGACCACCAACCAAAATTTCGGCAAGAGTCACTCAAAATGACACCTTATTTTTTTACCCAAAGCTTCCAAAAATGGTTCCAGACCTAAGAGAATTGGTTCTAGACCTAATAAAAATGGTTCTCGATTTAAAAAAAATGTTTTTTGACCTAAAAAAATGGTTTAAAAAAAATAAAATAAAATTAGGGCGACACCAAATTGTCGCCCTATTGAGCGTGTCGCCCTAATATAGCTTTTTTAAACACAAATTGTCGCCCTATCCTAGCATCCATAGTTTTTTGCCAAATTAAGAAGGCCTAGCCAGTTGTCTGCCAGGTGCACGCGCATGTTGCTTGGGCAAATTGGCATATGAGCGATGTGGTTGAGCCGAAGTGGTCCAGGGCGAAGTAGTTTTTGGGCGAAGTAACCGACATCGGATGCAGCAATGTTTAGAAAAATCTTTGCATGGTTTTTTTGTTAAGGTTGGATTCACCCTGAACCTTTTTTTCACGTGTTACGCATGTAAATATGACTTGAAAATGTGACACGAAAGAAATTATGGATCTCTGCATCATGGAAGTACCTTCATATGCTGCGTGAATTAGACATTTATTTGCAACAGTAGCTTTTTCCTCCATTTCCACAGAGCGAAAGATTCAAAAGAGAAAAGAAAGTCATCAAAACAGCTGCAAGATATCTCCTCGTTGGTCAAATTCCAACCTTCGTAAGTTTACAAAAATTAATTAAATTCATAATCTTTATAAGAGAGGTATACCTAAGACAGTGTTAAGCAAGTGCAACCCATGTATTATAGACCCTTTGCGCCGGCGGCCATGACAGGGCGCAGGTTTTCATATTTAAATGATGTGACAAATGGATCCACAAAGTGCCCACTCGTGCATGACATACAATGACAATGTGATTGACCCCTGTCATTGCCGCCCGTGCTTAAAGGGCCCCTTATTTAGGATTTTTATCAATGAAATCAATGCTTTAAAACCACTCTACTCAGTTAAAGTCATAAAAATCCTATTTGGAGCTTGCTTTGGGGGTTAAAACAAAGGTTTTTAGTTTTTATGCTAATGCAATATGCATATTCATGACCAAGTTCACGATGTCACAAGAGGCAAACACAGGAAAATCACATTCAACTGTGCACAAAAGATTCCACTTTTTTCTCAATTTTCCTGAAACTTTTGTAATCCATGGCTGTTTGAGTTTGTTTTACATGTTGCCTGCTGTAAGCCATGACAAAACTTGGGGTAGAAACTGCAGCAATTTGCCACAAGTCCAACTTGAAGTCTTATGTTTTTTCTTAACTTTTCCCTTCTGTCTTCCTTATGTGATGCACTCAAAACAGCGCCCTCTGTCTGTGATTTATTGCAATGAAATCTTCAAAGTTGAAAAAGGCCACCTTTTATTGATTTTACATCCAAACGAACAATAGTATGTCTTGGTGAACAAGTAATCCGTCATATGAAGCAAAGATTAGGCACAAAGTTGTTTAGCATGTCACAGGCCCTTTAACCATTTAAAGCACGAAGAGTCAGATGTAACTGGGACGCCGAACATTTTTTGGACCACAATTTTACAAATTACCCACTTTTTACGAATTGAATTTCAGATCCGCGAGTGTTTAGAGCACAGCCTTGCACCCTTGGATGGACTGACATTAACGGAGGCACTACACCAAAGGTACCAGAACAAAAATGTTGCCTTGGAAACGATTAAAAATGTTCCAAATCATTGTTAATTTGTATGAAATAAGCACTATCGAAAAGGAACAACAAAGTTTGTTTCAGATTTTTTTCGGAAAAATCATTATAAATACCTTTGACAGTTTATGCGTCCCTATTGACTGAGAGCATGTCACGTGGGTAGTCTTAAATGAACGATAAAGGTCCCAGCTGGTTTTAGACACTTTGTAGTGTAGCCTGTGGCGCACCAGTCAGTTTGAGTGCGTATGCAACATGTACACGTACACAAACTGCACAAGCAAAACAAAAATCTGACGCAGTGTTAAGTAAATTCTACCTGTGCATGGGCGTACAGTATGCGTCATGCATGCAGTGTGCATACGCATTTGGAACACACACGCACGCACCTATACATGTTTTCACCAGCAATTGGGGACGTCCCATCAATCTTTTGAAAACCTTTCTGTAGGAAAGAATTTCTTTAATGACACCTAAATCTATTTTACCTAAAGCTACAGAGGTGAAATTTGAAACGTAAATGGTTTGTGCCCTAACATATAATGGTTTGTAAAACCTATAGTTGGGGCACAAACCATTTACATTTAAAATTTCAAATCTGTAGTTTTTTTGCGAAGGCCTCCTTGGATTTACAATTGGGGACCTATTGTCCCTGTTTTGTTATTTCCCTCTTCCCGATTTCCAGTGAATACAAACGCAAAAACCTCACAAGCCCATAAAGATTTAATGCAGTGCGACAAAAAGTTAAGTAATTTTACCCGGACGTGCGCGTGTGCATACAACATGCGTGCTTTGCGCATAACAAGCGCGATCAAACGAAAAACAACTCGAGACACTGTACTTTGAATGAATGCAATGCATGTAGGAAAGTAAACTCCAAATGTTTGAATCGGCAAAGTTTACTGTCAACGAATTTCGGGGAGTTTACTAAACACAAAATGTATTTATGAATGGGAATAAAAGTTTGTATTGTCGGGCCATTATTTTTTTAATTTTTTTATTTATTTATTTTTATACCACATCCAACAGCGGAGGGACCGCCAATTAAAGGAATGGGAGCAAGTGTGGTTGAGTGCCTTGCTCAAGGGCACAGGTGCCACAACCCGTCACGGCCAGGAATCGAACCTACATTCTAGTACTAGCACAGGAACTTAAGTTCGACGCACTAGACCGCTCGGCCATAACACCCCACAAGCCTCCAGGGTCCCCCGGCAGTCTTCAGCATACAGTTTAGGACCAGCAAAACAAACTTTTATTCCCTTTTAGCTGCTAAATTACCAGCTAAAATCGTATGTCACCTGCATTACTTTCGATTGGTACTTGGCCTTCATTATTTGTGACCGGCTCCAGCAAAACCCAACACTTGTGATGAAAATTCAAAATTTAAGTTTTGGTATCATCTTAGTGTGCATACAAAAAGGTATCTTTTAAAACATGTTTGAGGAAATTCTGATAATTTTTGGCGAAGTTATGACCAATTAAAGTATGACGGATCAGAAAAAGTGAAATGGAGCTATTGGTCTTTAAAGTTTGACAAACTAGTTGATTATTTAATTTTGTCAATAATATGAGGAATTTTGAGACAGTTCAAACAACAAAACAGTCTTGAATGTATCCCGATGTTGATTCTACCAAATTTTCAAGTTGGTCCCAGAGGCCATTTTTTAAGGTTGTGGGCCCATATCACGTAATTGGAAATGTTGAGAAGCGTCGGGTTTTGCCAGAGTCGGTCACATTTACATCTACATGTATCGTTTGTAACAGGGGAATCAACATGCGTTATCTGGGTGTCTTGACAACAATAGTCTCCACGGCTCCACCGCTGTCATACTTACATGTAAGTTGGTTTGTACGATCAAATCCCAGATTGCACCAGAATATCTTGTCATCATCACAACTTTTAAAAATTATACAAAAAATTGGGCCTGATGCTAAGTGATAACGTTGGTTTTTAATCTCACTTTGATCTGGGTTTTGATCCGGAATCTAGTCTTGATCTAAATACTTATTAATTTTGTAACCTATATTTTTAGCTGTATCCTGTTTAGAATTTTCCAATCTTGATTTACATTTTATTGTGATCTTGATTGTGATCTTGATTGTGATCTTGATTGTGATCTTGATTGTGATCTTGATTGTGATCTTGATTGTGATCTTGATTGTGATCTTGATTGTGATCTTGATTGTGATCTTGATTGTGATCTTGATTGTGATCTTGATTGTGATCTTGATTGTGGTCTTGATTGTGGTCTTGATTGTGGTCTTGATTGTGGTCTTGATTGTGGTCTTGATTGTGGTCTTGATTGTGGTCTTGATTGTGGTCTTGATTGTGGTCTTGATTGTGGTCTTGATTGTGATCTTGATTGTGATCTTGATTGTGATCTTGATTGTGATCTTGATTGTGATCTTGATTGTGATCTTGATTGTGATCTTGATTGTGATCTTGATTGTGATCTTGATTGTGATCTTGATTCTGATCTTGATTCTGATCTTGATTCTGATCTTGATTCTGATCTTGATTCTGATCTTGATTCTGATCTTGATTCCGGATTCTTGATTCTGATCTTGATTCTGATCTTGATTCTGATCTTGATTCTGATCTTGATTCTGATCTTGATTCTGATCTTGATTCTGATCTTGATTCTGATCTTGATTCCGGATTCTTATCTTTTGATCTCAATCTGGATTTTGATCTCAATCTGGATTCTGATCTGGATTCTAATCTAGATGTGAATTATATTTTGATCCCCATTCAGACTCTTATATCAATCTCTAACTTTGATTCCCCCAGCGACTCCTAGTCAGTGAGATGATCACCCGTGCTGCCAAGCACCTCTTCAGGACCTACATGCAAGGTGTGGGCATGATTAGCCTGTCTGCTGCCATCAGCCATTTCCTAAACTGCTTCTTAGGTTCAATGCCAAACCCACAGCCTCCAAAAGCCGATGAAGAGGTAAGGATACATTAAGACAAAATGTTCGATAAATTTATTACATGTGAATACTCTTATGGGGAAATCTTGGATGAAAATCGAGCATGTAATTGTTTTTTCAACTTGCAGCATTGCTCATGCATTTACTCAACAATCAATGCCTTAAGGGGAGTTCACACTATCGCGGAAAAATCACACTGTTCCATTGGTTTGTACACAAACTGGTTTTCCGCTTGTGCGCGGCCTATCGCGACGCGCAAAACGTTTTGAGCTGGGTCAAAGTTCAAATCTGTTGAACTTTGACCGCGGTGCGCTGACCTTTCCAACGCGCAGCCAATGAGGTATCGGAGAAGCCCCAAGTTACCAGAGTGGAATTTTCTATTTTGATATAATCGGCGATTGGGAGCTCATGCAATGCGGTAAGCGCAGCGCGAAAGTGTGATTTTTTCCGCGATAGTGTGTATCCGCCTTTACAGTCATTTTTCAATCATTTATTGTTTAAAGTGCACAACATAAATATCTCTGCACACTTTACAAAAACAAATCATTATAAATACAACTAGAGGTATGACGTTTGTTGTTACAAACGCCAGGTGATCGGGTTAAATGAACATTTTGTGATGAATTTCAGACGTTGTTATCACCTGTGGAATGGCAAAAATGGAAGTTCAGCAGCCGATTTCACGAAACTTTACGCAATTGCGCAAGTCCACTTACGCCATTACTTGCGCAATAACTTATGGCGTAAGTGGACTTGCGCAATTGCGTAAAGTTTCGTGAAATCGGCTGCTGTATACACTAATCCGGTAACTAATATCTCCTCCCTGCATATCCGCCATAGCTGGGGGTTAATAGCTTGCACCGTTTTGAGATATGAATTGTTGAAATAATAACCTTTGAAATCTTGTAATGTGACACCTGTGACGACATCATGACGTCACAATTTTGTGCACAAATTGTTGAACAATATGTTGAACATCAAGTTCTTAAATGTGGCGAAGGAATCATACCAATATCTGTTGTAGTTTTCAAGATACAGCATTTTAAAACATCTCAGCTCCAAATTTGCGTGATTTGACACCACATTACGTAACCACCGTCCATGTAATGACGTCACCAATGGTATAGTCAAAAGGTCCACATGTGTGGAAACATTTCGTTCCGTAGAAATATGGTCAAATTCACTACCACTTTGAATCTATTTGCATTCAAAATGCAAAAAAATTGCACATTTTCGAACAACTTCCGGTTTGGACCGGAAGTAGGCGTCACACAGGGGTCATGACATCGTATGATTTGTTCAGTTCATTTAGACTTATCATGTTGTGAAAGAATTGTTCAAGTATCTATTACGGTTCTTGAGATATGAATTTTGAAAATAATAACCTTTGAATTTTTGTAATTTGACACCTGATGACGTCATTATTACGTCACACTTGATGCCATCATGATACTATACATGCTGGTGAAAGTCTGCCGTAGGGCCTATGTCTGTATCTAATTTACTAACGATTCAGCTTGGTTTGATGGGCATTGTTACTGGTAAGTGTAAAAACTGAGATTTCCGTTTTCGTTGAACTTTGACCTCCAATTGACCCCAGAAGGAAGGGTCAGATGAAAATGCCCACACAAAGAAAGTTGTAGCACAGAATGTCATTTATAAACCTGCCAAATACGAAGATCCTGGGTCACGTGGTTTTCGAGACGGAAGCATTTTAAAATATGCATATTTTGGTTTTTTGGGAGGTGTAATTTGATACTTGATGACGTCACGATGACGTCACGCTTGATGCCATCATAATATTAAACACGCTGGTGAAAGTCTGCTATAAGACCTATGCCTGTACTTAGTTTCTTAAAGATTCAGCTTGGTTTGATGGGCATTGTTGCTCAATAAGTGCAAAAATTGAGATTTTCGTTTTCGTTGAACTTTGACCTCAGATTGACCCCAGAAGGAAGGGTCAGATGAATATGCCCACACGAAGAAAATTGTAGGCCATGATCTGATATATAAGCCTGTCAAATACGAAGATCATGGGTCACGTGGTTTTCCAGACGGAAGCATTTTAAAACATGCATATTTTGGTCATTTTTGGTTTGTAATCTGATACCTAATGACGTCACAATGACGTCACACTTGTATGCACATCTTCACATTGGGGTTGATGTTCCTACGAAGTTTTAAGTTGATAACTTGAACCGTTTTGAAGAAAACCTCTGGAAACGTTTGAGTGGAAAAAGAAAAAGAAAAAGAAAAAATAAAAAAATAAAAATAAAGAAATCGTACGAGAGTAATAGGTGATCGGGCTGTTGGCCCGATCACCTAATAACACCTCGAAACTCACTAACAAAAAAAAAATCCCTAAAAAGATTTAAAGTTTTAAGCAAGGACTTAAATGACTCATAAGTGGAGGCATCTCGAATATTCACAGGAAGCCCATTCCATAATCTTGGAGCCACAACTGAAAATGCACGATTTGCATTGTATTTTGTTCTAGTTGACTTAACTGATGGAGGTTCAAGACAAATTGCACTGCTTTGCCTTGTTACACCTTCAGTGGCAAAAAATAAAATCAAGTTTTTCAACTAGCAGCTGAGCTATGTGTCGCAGTGGTATTGCAACCTAGGAACTAAAATCGTATGCATTGCGTGGTTTTGGAACTAGTCAAAGAAATACAAATTAAAGGACTGTGACCAGAATATTACAAAAAATGTATTTTGTTCTAACCTTAGTCATATAAAATACCTCTCTCAAATACTATCCATGGGAGAAAAAAACAGGAAATTTGCAATCTCCAATTTGGATGTGGAAGCAAAAAGGTTGGTGTTATCACTCGCTTTATGTGACCGGATAAATTAGTTTACTAAACTTTGGTGGATTTTGTTTATGTATCTATAGAAATATACGCATTGAGGGTGCAAAATTTCAGAATGATAATGGAAAAAATATGACAGATGATATGGTATTAAAATCTTCAACACCCATGGGGGCCTCAAAAATGTGATCTTGACACGCTCCTTTAAATAACCAATATTGCTGATTATCTCAGATATTTGATTGACCTGCACAG
The DNA here is from genome assembly GCA_037783545.1 of Henricia sp. BOLD:AAB3569. Classification (NCBI taxonomy): domain Eukaryota; kingdom Metazoa; phylum Echinodermata; class Asteroidea; order Spinulosida; family Echinasteridae; genus Henricia; species Henricia sp. BOLD:AAB3569. The sequence continues at coordinate 3,825,214 of JBBELK010000147.1, read as the reverse complement.
GTAACCAACGGCCACGGAAAGAAGAAACGGAACAAAAAGAAATCGGCAAGGCTGATCACGGCCATTGGACACGGTACGTTGAGTCTCTCTATTCGATAATGATTATGTAGTTTGCCAACAATTCTGAATAAGCAAACAGAGGTTTGATAATGAATTTAGGATAACAACCAATCACATTGGAATCATTTTCAAGACTGCTCGCTTCAGTGATTTCCTCCATGTCTAAGTGGACCTGTTTGAACAGATTGATTCCCACAGCAATGAAATGTGTCTGGGAGAATTTTGCAGTTAGGGTTCTCCAATTTTGTCGTAGGATTTTTAACCTAATTGTGCACCTATCAATTGTCTCCCCCACCACCTCCCCTCCCCCCCCCCCCCCCCCCCCCCCCACCTCCCCCCGGGCTTCCCCACCCCTTACGTGGAGATTTGGTCACGATTTTCATGCCCCAGGGTAGAGACTTTGACACATAGAAATCCAATTTTCAGCACACTTGGGGGGGGGGGGGGGAAACCATGCATATTTTTCCCGCAAATATTTTTGTCACGCAAAAAGTGACAATCCCCTCTTAGGTGGGGAAGCCCGGGGGGTGGGGGGGGGGGGGGGGAAACAATTGATAGGTGCATTAAGCCTACATGGCATGAGCTGACCTCTTGAGGCCATACATCTCCCAAACAGGAGCTCAGCACATTAGGTAGAGTGCTGCACCCTGCCTCAGTTGCTCTTATGGAGGCTGGTGCAGTCAGCCTTGCCACAAGAGGTGGTCATACACATTACTGACTGATCTTGATCTTTCGGCCTCCTTGATCTTTTGGTCAAAGTATAGTTTGCTTTTATTGGTTTATTTTTTGAACCTCTGTATTTCTTTAAAAAGACGGCACATAATACAACATGATTTCACACCACATAACATTTTCGTACTTATAGTTTTGATGTTTGCAATGTCAGTTTACATATTGCTCAAGACGACGTTTGTTTGTCTTATCAACAGACAGCATTGTATGGGCCAGCCTCAACCCAACCGAGATGTGGACCAACATCCAGGCAGAAATAAATGAGTATTTCTCCTTCAAATTGGCATGGTAAGTTCTCGGAACTAACATCCACAAATAAATTTATCCCCAAAGAAATATTTCCTTGTTTTCCAGCATCCATTAAAGATAGATTACAGGATTGGTAAACTCTTACAAACGCCGTTATCTCCATGTTTGATTGAGGATGTGTATGATAATATAAACCACATTTTTGCAACTGCCAATATTTCGCAAATTATGCACCATGGAGCAGCGAAATTTCACACCATTTATGTGAAGCATTGTAAATTTCATCTGCACCAATTGTCTAGGCTTGTGACCTTGTTGGGTCTGCCAGACATGTTACGTAACTTTTACAAAATTGAATTGAAATTGGCAGATGATAGTAGATATGCGGTTTTTTTTCTTTTCTCTTTTTTGTTGAGTATACAATTCCAAACCCAAATAACCCACAAGCGAGATGACGAACTCGCCGAACCGTTGCTTATGGCGTTTGTGTTACGTACGTTAAATTCGCTGTAGTTTACATTCTTCAACTGATTGCAGTTGGCCCCCGCCACCAGAGCCACCTCTTAAGAGTCTCTGGAGTATTTTTGGTGAAAACATTTTACGGCAGCGAAACATCTATTGATTGCTTTCCTTGACGTAGAACATCCGGGAATGTTTGGTGGTCAACGGTCACGCGCGCGCCACTAGACGCACATGTGCACGAGTAAAATATACTCGCCAGCGTACTTTCAACGCTCGCGTTGCGATATGTTCAAATGATTGAGCATGCACTGCAGCTTGATCACAATTTTTAGCCTGAAGAAATACATTTTTATCTTTATCGATACAACAGCCATGGCACAACAACATAAAGCAAGGTTAAGCAACAGAGGTACATGTAAGTGCAACCAATGCGCTTTTATTGCTTTTTTGGCCGGTTATCACTCGAGCCACGTGGGTCATGAAAAATGACAACCAAAATGGTGGATGGAAGGGGTGACGTCACCGGAAAGCAATCAATGTCAAATTCACAGACTAATGCTGTACCTCACAGGCCATTTCATTAGAGTACTCCAAACAATCCCAGAACCTGTGCGCGGCGTGGTTTTGTTTACATTGTTGACGTCATCTCTCATTCAGTCTGTTGTTTTCCTCGTAGCGATTCCGTCGATTCTGCTCTAGAGACCTACAATATGCAGAAAGTGACGCTGCTTCGCGAGTTCTGCACCAAATGCGGTATTCAGCTCTTGCTGAGAGACTACGAATTTGACGCCAAACACAAGCCCATCTTCAGCGAGAATGACATCATTAACATGTTCCCGATTGTCAAGCACATCAACCCCATCGCCAGCGATGCGTACACGTTCTTCCAAAGCGGTCAAGCAAAGATTCAACAAGGTTGGGCAAGATTTCTAAATTTACTGAGAAAAACCAAGGAAAAATTTGCTACTGTTAAAGGCGCTTGTCTAGATTTTTCCAGAAAATTTAATTCGTTATAAACTAACAATCACATAAAGTAACTCCCCAAAATATACTGAAACGCAAAAGAAACTTACCACTTGTTTAAAATGTAATGAAATTGTAACAGTTCAAAATAAAACAAACCAACAATTGCTAATTGAAACATTGGCATTTTATTGATGACATGTCAAGTTTTTGACCAAGATACACCATCTCATCAGTAATTGTTCTACAGTAAAGAACAGAAGAGGGTGCAATGTCAGTCCCCTTTCAATAGCGTGTGTGGCCACCATTGATTCGGATACAGGCAGTGCATCGTCGGTGCATACTGCCTACCAGTCTTTGGATGGATTGCAATCGTGGCATGTTGCTTGAAATGCCCATTTTGCACTGGCCTTTTTAAACCAACATCAAGACATCACGTGCAGCTCATTACAATCATCCTATACCCCTTGGCTAATCACTGACAGTCAAAACAGCTGTTCAACAGCTGTGCCATGAAGTGACCATTGAAGGTTCAAGTGACCTTCAGACACCGTTTGGTCTGACAGTGAGGACACTATTGTCCACAAATAAGTTCACACATTACTACACGCAGTGTTATTGTTGCTATTTAAAGGTTTAAAAGGTGGTAAGTTTTCTTGGCGTTTCAGTATACTATCGATAGGTAGAAAACAGGAAATTCGCAATCTCCAATTTGGATGTAGAAGCAAAAACTTTGGTGTGATCACTGCACTGCTTTATGGAACAGATGTAAATTAGTTTACAAAACATTGGTGGTTTTGTTTACGATATCCTTGGAGATATACGTATTGAGAACATAAAATATCAGAATGGTAATGAGAAAAGTTTGACATGGTATTAAAATCTAAACACCCATGGGAAAAATCGGGGTCTGAAAATGTGGTCTGGACACGCTCTTTTAAAGGCCCTGTAGATGATCTGTTTTTGAGCGATTCTGCGAATAAAACCATTATAAATCAAAAGAAAGACATTAACAAACTCATCCGAAGAAATTTCAGCTTTGTCAAAATGTACCACGTTTAAAAAAAAAACATGAAAAATCCATATGCGTTTTCCTGGTCTTGGCGGGGTGTTTCAAATATTCGTTCTCAGTTGATCGGGTACTATGTGGCTTGCATCATGCCAAGTAAAAGAAGTGCTTCAAGCTGCAGCATGCAAGATAGTCTTGCAGTTCACGTGCAATTTCTAAATAGTGTAAAATATTTCTAAATAATTTACAAACATTTACAGGGTTTTGGTATATTTATAATAAAGAAAATTTTGCGATTACGATTTGACGATTACATTTAATTATTTTTCACTTTTTGCGTCAACCGAAATGTCCCGTGCTTAACACCAATTTTGCTGAAACAGTTAATGACCCTGCTGAAAAGTACTTTATAACATTGCCACTTCTCAAAAGGTATGGTGTACACTGGTTTAAAGATAGTATACATGATTGGTAAACTGTTACAAATAGTTTTATCCCCCCTGTGTGATTGAAGATATGCATGATTAAAACCAACCTGAGCAAAAACCAGCACCTTACTTGGTCTAACTTTTGAGAAAACAGTCAAAAAAGGGTTTGCAGTCATTTCGCCCCAAAACCACTTCGCCCTGAACCATTTCGCCCTGAACCACGGCCTGTGCACAAAGTGGTTTTGGGGTGAAGTGGCATTTGTGTGATGTAGTGATTGGACGAGGTAATTTGGACGAAATGGCACTTGGGCGAAATGGTTTTGGGGCGAATTGAATTTTCGTCTCATGAGACGAAAACTAATTGTTTTACTCATTTCTCAAAGACTATAGCACTTCAGACAAAACCAGTTCAGGGGAAGTATTCTACGGTCATCATGTTTATATTATGTACTGTAAGTTAGGCGTAAATCTGTGAACATTTCTGATTTTCGAGATTATTACCAATGATGTATACTGCCTTTAAAATTTGTAAAGATATCTGTAGACATTTTGAAACTCTAGTTGACAGATATTCCATGTTATTTTAAAACATCTTTCAGGCCACTTAAAGGAAGGATATGAACTGATCAACGAAGCACTGAACCTCTTCAACAATGTCTACGGTCCCATGCACCCAGAGATTGCTAGCTGCATGCGTAACTTGGCACGACTTAGCTACCTCTTGGGAGAGCATCTAGAGGTACGACGGGGAGGGTCATGTGACTTAAAACGCTATTAAAACGTTATTATTACCCCTGATCATAAGGCTCCATTAAATCACTCCATATACCATCACAGCTCCCTGGGGAGTATTGAGCTCGTGCCAATGACGTCATTTTGGGAGTAAAACAATGCCGCGTCGTTGTGGAAGCAATGTGCGTGCGCGTTGTGTGTGTCCATAGCGCGCGTAACGCGCTATGATGAGGCTCCCATTGGTGAACTCAACTAAACCGCGTTACGCCCACCAGAGACACACACAACGCGCACGCACATTGCTTCCACAATGACTCTGCATTATTTGACTCCCAAAATGGCATATTCGCACGTGTTCGAAAAGGGTCAATACAACCCCGGCTGCCTATTAGGCTAATCAAACACATCAACATTCACTACCCTCTCGGGTACCAATTTAATCCTGGGTAGAGAGAAGCAATGTGTGGCAAAATACCTTGCTCAAGAATACACACATCATGGATGGGCCAAGTAGGGATTCGAACACACAACCTTGACCTGCAAATGTTGAGATGGTTTCTCAATGTTTCAACTTGCATACTCTAGTATACTGAAACGCAAAAGAAACTTACCACCTTTTAAACCTTTAAATAGCAACAATAACACTGCGTGTAGTAATGTGTGAACTTATTTGTGGACAATAGTGTCCTCACTGTCGGACCAAACGGTGTCTAAAGGTCACTTGAACCTTCGATGGTCACTTCATGGCACAGCTGTTGAACAGCTGTTTTGACTGTCGGTGATTAGCCAAGGGGTATGGGATGATTGTAATGAGCTGCACGTGATGTCTTGATGTTGGCTTTAAAAAAGCCAGTGCAAAATGGGCATTTCAAGCAACATGCCACGATTGTCAGGGGATCAAAGACTGGTAGGCAGTATGCGCCGACGATGCACTGTCTGTATCCAAATCAATGGTGGCTACACACGCTATTGAAAGGGGACTGACATCGCACCCTCTTCTGTTCTTTACTGTAGAACAAACTGATGAGATGGTGTATATTGGTCAAAAACTTGACATGTCATCAATAAAATGCCAATGTTTCAATTAGCAATTGTTGGTTTGTTTTATTTTGAACTGTTACAATTTCATTACATTTTAAACAAGTGGTAAGTTTCTTTTGCGTTTCAGTATATATGCTATTCAAAACTTCTTCAAGGAGAGTTCTGACACATGGTGCCCTTCAAATTATTCAACATTGTCTCAATTCTTTTTCCTCACCAGGCCCTGGAGATGCAGCAGAAAGCTGTTATGATGAGTGAACGATGTAATGGAATCGACCATCCCAACACCATCAGTGAATATGTACGTATTTTCCCATTTATCAGATTTTTGTCTGACAGACAATTCCTTCTCTGATACTAGTGTACAAAATGGCAGCATTTAGGATTGCAATTTGGAAGGAAAAGGTGTATGCCTTGAGAAGGGATAGTCCTGAATCTAAATACAAAATTTACAAAAATTTTACTTTTCTGAAAATGTGTCGGAAATGATACTAAATCCAACTCATTTTGGCAGATTTAAGAAAGAAAAAAATGATTTTACTGAAAATTTGCATTTTTCAAAATTGTCTCAGAAATGATCCTTACTTTTGTTAGTTCAGAAAATTAAAATCTCTTAAATGTTTTTTTATTTATTTTTTTTTTTTTGGAAACTAAATTTTATGCCTGATCTGACAAGTCTATCCTCCCCAATATACAGGACAAAATTTTAAAAGACATTTGTTTGGATGTTAAATTTTATTCCACTTTACTTTCCACAGATGCACCTTGCGTTGTACAGCTTTGCCAATGGCCAGGTGACTAGCGCCCTGAAGCTGATGTATAGAGCGCGATATCTGACGCTGATCGTCTGCGGCGAGGACCACCCAGAAATGGCGCACTTTGATGTAAGAATTCTGGATTTACACTGAGCCTTATTCAAGCATTTACGCGTGTAAAATTGACGTGTGTTGCCTCAAAAAATGTCACGTGGAGAGAATTTAATAGAAACCGATCCAGTAAAAATTGCAGAATTACAAAACCCTTGCTGCTCAAGTTGATTTTGTGGTTTTAAAGGCAGTGTACATGATTGGTATCTCGAAAATCAGAAATGTTCACAGATTTACGCCTAACTTACACAATATAAACATGATGATCGCAGAAAACTTCTTCTGAAATGGTTTTGTCTGAAGTGCTATAGTCTTTGAGAAATGAGTAAAACAATTATTTTTCGTCTCATGAGACGAAAAGTCAATTCGCCCCAAAACCATTTTGCCCAAGTGCCATTTCGCCCTAAATCACTTCGTCCAAATACTACATCTCCCAAATGCCACTTCGCCCCAAAACCACTTCGTGCACAGGCCGCGGTTCAGGGCGAAATGGTTCAGGGCGAAGTGCTTTTGGGGCGAAATGACTGCAAACCCTTTTTGACTGTTTTCTCAAAAGTTAGACGAAGTACAGAGCTGGTTTTTGCTCAGGTTGGTTTAACCATGCATATCTGTAATCACACAGGGGGATCAAACTATTTGTAACAGTTTACCAATCAGTTTACCAATCATGTATACTATCTTTAAGTGTTTTAGTTTATTTTCTTCTTATGTTGTTTTAGAGCAACATTGGGCTTGTTCTTCACGGAGTAGGTGAATCTGATCTGGCTCTAAAATTCTTGGAACAAGCTCGGGAGACGACCATCAAGTATCACGGAGCCAAGAGTCTCAAAACGGCACTCAGGTTTGGCATTCCAAGACGACCGATTAAATAAAGACTATCCATTTCAATCGGGGGCGCGTTCAACAGCACAATACGTACGCCGGTATTGGCCATCCTAGCATACCGAAAAAGTTGAACGCAACCGAACACACAGTATTCCCAATACATATTGCATCCCAACTCGAATGTGGTACGCTTTCCATACCAAGATAGCAGACAGATAAGTTGTGGCTACTGCCTCGGCCTTCAAATCAATATTTTGCTTCAACATTCCGCGTGTCGAGGAGAATGTACTGCCGGTTGAGATAGCAGTTTTGATTTGCAATTTAATTGTCAGAATTTTTGCAATAAGCGTGTAGTGCTTGGAAAACCGCGTAGTCTACATTGGCCATGTTTCGGTTGCAGTATACTGACGCTGCCATACGTATTTCGGTATTGTGCTGTTGAACACACATCTGTCTTTTCATCAAGAATGTCAAGAAAAGCAGTATTCATTTCATGTTTTGTTAAAGCTGGGTGGAAATCTTCACATTCATGGTTTTCAACACTATTCCTTTCTTTATATAGTCCTTTATGTACTAAGAACATTGTATTCAGAATTTCATCCTGGAAAATTCAGAAAATGTCAGTCTTTTTCCGAGACTCTTCAGGCGAAACTGAAAACGAAAGGTCATGTCAATCAATTTGAGCCACAGAGCTGCTTCACTGACTGTGGTCGTGTACCTAGCTCCTCGCAGCAAACATGTACATGATTTTCCACAGAGTTGCAAGTGTTACCACCACCAAGGCACGAAGCTGGCATTTTATTGATATCAAAATTGAATTCAGTGTAACGACCACTGAGAAAATATACCGAAAACCTTGAAAACTTTTACAGAAAAATAGCGACTGATGGTTTATGCTATGCGGAAAGCATGCAACTTGCTTCCCAAAATAGTCTCCTCGCTATGACGTAGCTAGGTCAATGCATATCATTATGACGTCATCACCCCGTTTTTCATTTTGGCCTGTTGCCGGTCGACGAACACGGTCTAGTTTTTAATTTTTCTCTCTTATATAAAGTCAGCAATAAAGATAAGAAAAACACAACTTTATCAAGTAACATCCGTTTTATAAAATAACTTTTTTCCTTGCCAAGTAGCTTAAAGCTTTCAGCCCGGCTTTAAGTATTTATGTTAAGAAACGCAAACATTTTCTCCACTCTTTGACTACAAAACACGGTCAATCTGAGGGTGGGAGCTGTATGCGGTCTTGCATAATTTGAACATTTCGATGTAAACTTAATTTCAAAATAAATTTTTTCAAATTTTGATTTGTGTTTTTTTGTTCAGTATATTTATTATTATTATTATTATTATTTCTTTCTGGTATTCATACCAAGGATTCCTCAATAGTGCTCATTGCACTGTCACTCGCAAGCGTGAGGAAACCCATGAAGAATTCGAATTAGAAATGACCAGAGACACCGGGGAATATCCCTGTGCTCTTCACGAAAGAATGCTCTGGGATCTTTAGAGTGCAATTACCATTACCTAACACACTGGACCATTGGCTTTTCATCCCTTCCAAAGGATGGAGCAAGTGTGGTTGAGTGCCTTGCCCAAGGGCACAGGTACTGCAGCCGGATTCGAACCCGCAACTCCAAGTTTTCACCCATGATTGTGAGTCAATGACCCAAACCACTCGGCCACAGTACTCCCACAAAACTCCTGGGGCGGTATTCAATTCAGTACATAAGCCAAATATTTAAGAATTTTACTTAGTTTTTGGCTAAAGTAAAATACTTAGCCAAAATCGGTATTCAATTCGCAAGTGGCTAAGTTTTTTACTTTAGAAAAATACTTAGAACATTTGGTATTCAAATGGTTCTTTTTGGGAAAGTATTTTACTTAAATTTGAGAAGGCAGGAAAGCACACTTAAGCAATTATTTACATACATCACATGCATACTTGTTTTGGTGCGCGTGTTGTGCGTTTTGCGTGAGAAAAAAGCTTATGAGAAGGCGCGGTTCATAGCGCGTCCCACGCTGTATTCAATTTGCTGTTTAGGGAGTTCTGCGTTCATTTGTAATGTCACAATTTATCTAAGTATTTTACTTACTAAAGTAAAATTCTTAGAAGGCTTTGAATACGAGATAGGTAATTTTCTTAGCCAAGCCAAATACCGTAGTAAAGTTTTTACTTAATTTAAGTATTGAATTGAATACTGCCCCAGAACTCCAGATATAAATTTTTCATTTCCTTGAGTTTCCTGTATACTTATCTTATTTATCTTATTTCAATATTTCCTTTTCGTCTTTTGACAGTAATCACCTTGTGGGTCGTGTCTACTCGTCCCGTGGTGATTTCCGCACAGCCCTGAGATACGAAAAGGAAGCTTATTCCATATACAAAGAGCAGGTAGCGAAGGACTCTTTGATCTTGAAAATATTTCACCCTTTCCAACCACATACGAATGATCCTTTTGCAGGTTTCTGGTATACCGACGTACTTCCTTTAATATACACGCTTACATTTTTGTTGCTATGTGGTGCACACAGCAGGTGTGAAGTACAGAATCAATACCATGTTCACTGTAGTAGAAATGGCATAAGGCAACCAGACTGTTTTTTATTTCGAGACACTAGTGCTCAAAGTGTGCTCGGGTGGGATTCAAACATATAAACCTACTGCCTACTGAAGCAGTTGTTATTGATTGTGGGTTCGAGTCCCATCCATGCAAGCCTTTAGGAATATCTATTAAATGGTTGAATATCAATTTCATATGTAAATTTCATATGTAAATAAAATTAAGGCTAATATCCTTGTCCAAACAAAACGTTTTTGTTCGTTCTTCCACAGTTTGGCGAGCATCACGAAAAGACTAAAGAAAGTTCAGAGTTCCTTCGTCAACTAACCAAGCAAGCCGTCAACTTCCAGAAAACGGTATGTATACAGAACAGTTAGGGGTTAAACTTTAAGGTTATATGCTTTTGACCCAAAAATCGCCCAATTGAGACCTTTAAGACATTTTTCCACATTTATATCAAAATAGTTCCTTAGGTCATTATTCCTAAAACAATTCACCAATCCATACTTAAAATAAAAGGCAGTATACATGATTGGTATCTCGAAAATCAGAAATGTTCACAGATTTACGCCTAACTTACACAATATAAACATGATTACCGTAGAAAACTTCCCCTAAAATGGTTTTGTCTGAAGTGCTATGGTCTTTGAGAAATGAGTTAAACGATTATTTTGTTTTTTCGAAAATTCAATTCACCCCCAAACCACTTCGCACGAGTGCCATTTCGCCCCAAAATCACTTCATCTAAACACTACATCGACCAAATGCTACTTCGCCCCAAAACCCCTTCGTGCACATGCAGGCCGTGGTTCAAGGCGAAATGGTTCAGGGCGAAGTGGTTTTGGGGCGTAATCACTACAAAGCCCTTTTTGACTTTTTTTTCAGGTTGGTTTTAATCATGCATATCTTCAATCACACAGGGGGATAAAACTATTTGTAACAGTTTACCAATCATGTATACTATCTTTAATATATGGGGTGTGCCGGGCAGGGGTTTAGGGGCGTATCTTAAATGATCTCTGGGAGGGGTGGTTATCTCATTGAAGGGTCTATCCTTGTTAAGCTCACATGATGGCCAATCCCAATCAGTGAGAAACAACTGCAATACCGTGATTCAAGACCACCAGTTGGCTTCATAGCTCAATTGTAGGGCGTCTGCACGTTAAGCAGAAGGTCCGCAGTTCGAATCCTGGTGGAGCCAAGTTGTTTTTCACTGCATCCAGATTTCCCAAACTCACGGACGTTTGTCCACATTTCTATTGTCTTTTTAAAATTGTTATGTAGATGAATGAATTGCGTAAAGGCAACTCGCGAGCTGCCATGCACCCCATGCCATTCAGCGTTCCGTCCATAACCGGCGTTCTCGACACCCTCAACTTAATCAATGGTGTTTTCTTCATTCCTATCAGGTGAATAAAATTGCTGATTGTAAAGTTTTTATTTTTTTTATCTTTTATTCATTCATGACATAAAAAAAAAAAATACGCATTGGTGTTTGGACTTTTTGACTTGCACTCATCAGAGCATTACGCAAGAATGGCGTAGGAGAATAAGTGACGATAGTATTGACCACTCTCACAGATGGCCATCTTCGTATGCAAAATACAAAGTTTGCGTACTAAACACCATCAAGTACGCGTACGCACACCATGGAAAATGTTTGGGTAATGCTTAAAGGAGCGTGTCCAGATTTTGATAACACATCATTTGTCATATTTTTCTCATTACTATTCTGAAATTGTGCATTCTCAATCGGTATATTTTCTAGGATATCGTCAAAAAATCACCAATGTTTTGTAAACTAAATTATTTGTTCCATATAGATGTGACGTGGGGCCAATTTCATAGAGGTGTTTAAGCACAAAAATTTGCTTAAGCACAAAAACTCTTGCTCAGTAGGGAACTTTACCAGTGAAATCCTCATGTGATAGAAACAGTGTATGACCAGTGTTAGAAGACTGTTTCATTACCATGACAATCTCATGAAATTTTTGATGGTAACCTAATTTTGTCAAGCAAAGTTTTTCATGCTCAAGTAATTTTGTATGCTTAAGCAGCTCTATGAAATTAGCCCCAGATCACACCAACCTTTTTGCTTCCACATCCAAATTAGAGATTGCAGATTTCCTGTTTTCTTTCCATGGATAGTATTTTGGGGAGGTATTTTATAGGTTTGTTAGGTTAGAACAAAATCCATTTTCTGGAAAAATCTGAAGTGTTAAAAGGACATTTTCATACAGCAATTTAAATTTTATACGTTTTATCACCCATTTTCTTATCTTTACCAAAACTAACATTTTGGCATTTTCCCCCCAAATAGCATCAAGACTAAAGGACTTCCAAAAACCAGCAGCATCTCAGAAGCCGCAAAGAAGAGCTCTGGAACCCCCTCGGACAGCAAAGTGGAATCACCCAGTCCTAGCTCAGGCAAGACATCGCCCACACCAGCCGTGGAAGGTACCACTGAGAAAGGGGTGGTCAGGTAACCCTAGAATTGGGTATTTAGGAGTTTATGATCTTATCAGAATAGGCAGTGGTAAAAAGTCACCCCCTCCCCTTTCCTTGTGATGGTTATGCGTAAGTTATGCGGGTATGTGTTAAGTTCAAAAGCGGCTTTTGTCAATAAAGTTGGTCCGAGCGGCAGTGTGGCCATTCCCAGCAGAATTTTGCCAGATCTGACAGATTTCTTTCGAAGAAATTGAAACTAGCAGAATTGTTAACGCATCTAGCAATCGATTTTTTGATTTGCATCTGCGCCTCGGAACATCAGCATGTTAATTGTTTTTGCATTGTGTTTCATGTGATCCTTGGAGATTTGGCAGATTTCTGTTAACTCTCCGGGAAGGGACTCTACTAGTTGCCGACTGGCTAATTGTGCATTTTTGTTAATTACTCTGCGTATGAATTTAGTTAAAATCTCATTTTCCATGACTTTATACATTATACGCTTGAGAAACATATTGTATGAGAAACCTGCTGTATCAGTTACAAGCTACCAGGCCAGCAGTCCCACATGGGAATTCCCCATTGACTGTGCACAAACAGCCTTGGCATCAGGGGTAATTGATGCAGTTGATGAAATTGAGCAATTGGGAACTGGAGTGATGTCTGTCATTTGTTAGGTACGTTCTTTTCAGTCAAGCTTTTTTTGTTTAGCTTTTTTTTAGCATATCTAGCTATAAACGGAGTAAAGGGAGGTTTTGACTGCCCATTTAGCCAACCCCTCCCCCTCTCCTCCTGCAAAAATTCCTGGATCCGCACCTGGTTATATACAATCTCTAGACCGTCCGAAAGAATTTGGAGTCCATTTATGCAGGGGTATATTGAGTTACACACTGCCAGCTGTCGACTGGTACACTCCTGTAACGAGGTACCTGGATCGCCCACGCGCACCGTAGGGTTAAACACATCTAGCAGAATTTTGCGATTTGCTACTGCCGCACTGTGGAGGGGTCTGTTTATGAACAACAAGAAGAGTCGTTCATGGATTTGTGTTCAACGGTTGGTGTGAAGTGCGCCACCAAGTCTCGTAGGTTACGAGAGAACCAAATGTGTATTCATTTCTGGAAAGAAATGTCACCAGGCCGAAAACCCGAAACTGATGGGTTTCTTGTAAAAAAAATTAGGGTTTGTTTAAATTTGCCCTTACCAGACGAAATATTATTAGTGATTCCCTGGGACAGTATGAAAAAAACTTCATAGTGTGCTCGGGTGGGACTCAAACCCACGACCTCCTGCGTACTAGACATATGTCTTGACCACTTGAGCACTGAGCTGGCCGGTGATGAATTGTCGGTTTGAATCATTGTTTGTCCAAAAATTACTGTAGAACTCGGGAACACATACTAGTAATCAAGATTTCACTTTGGACCGGCCATAATGTTCTAAAATTTATGCGAGTTGCATTCTGGATAGCGCGCATTTTGTTAGTGTTTGTGTGACTCGTGGTGGACAGGTGGTGCGTGATCCTGTTTCGAGTGCAATGTTTTGGGGTCGTGTTTCCATTGTTTTTGGGTGCTAAAACAAGTTACCAGTGTCAAGAATAGACTGACAATTTTCTGGGAAAATAATCTTTCGTAGAAAGATTGTACAGATTCTAGTCGAGGGCGCCTTTCTACTGAGCGCAAACAAACATTTTCGAAACATTTTGGTACTATTATCCTCCAATTAGGAAGAGCCTTAAACGGTTATTTTCCGGTGCACAAAACAGCAAATTAAAACCTGGGCGTCTGAATTGTTTTGAATTTGGTTCAAGTATATTGTAGTTTTCTGATATTTGTATCCGAGGGAAGAAAAAGCGAGAGATTTTTGCAAGATCTTTCTAAAAATCGTTTTCCAGAGTTGAAGAAGAATGTATCCTATTTTTGTATTTGGCTTAAAGTCCTCCATTCCTGAAATGTTTCATTACAAGTGTTTTCCCAATCCGGTAGTTCGATCTTTGTACAATATGAACAAGTTTGATATCTGATTTTGGAGTGAGTTTAAAATGTTTTATGGTAGACCAATTTTTGCTGTTGATGTTAATGTTTTCCTTCAAAAAAAAGTTGAAAGTTAAAACATGTGCTGGGATTTCGCTAAATCATGGCGCATGGACCTCCCACCTAGTAGAGTTAATTAAGACAACGGATAAATCTATTGTATTGTTGTAAGTTGGCAATCTTATTTGTTCAGTAAAGTTCTAAAAAATTAAAAATTAAAAAACAAGGACAAAGAAATGAATATTTAAATTTAAATAAATAGTTCAGTAGGTAGAATTATTGGAATTTCTGCCACGTTGGCGACATTTTAAAAATATTTCTCCAACCCTCAATAAGAATAATGATAAAACAAAATAGCAAATAATAATTGAAATGTTTTTCTGAGAAAAACGAATTGTAAAATATTTGATTCGGGAATTGGATTCTAACACTAAATTAATAATTTCCGTTTTTGTTTCTTTTGTTTTTGTTCGTTAAAACTTAGTTGGTTTTCAATTTTTGGATTTTTTAGCCATGTTGCCATTGGACGATTGTGGGTTCGCTGTTTAATGCGAGAAACTTTTTGCTGTGACGTCAAATTTGTTTGCATTCGCATTTGCGTTCGCATCCGCATTTGCTTTCCCCTGAAGAATAAACCGGGCTTATTACTGCGTTCGGCTTCAGGCTCGGTCTCTGCAATTTTCTGTCTTTCCCTGCACAAGGTTTACTTGCTTATGTTCCACAAAACTCCCTAAACAGCCAATCGAATACTGCGTGGGACGCACCATAACGCGCGCATTCTCATGAGTGTATTTTATACGCAAAACGCCCTACACGTGCACCCAAACAAAACTGGTCAAAACCGGTTACAGTGTGCGTGTGATGTATAATTTGCTTAACTGTGCTTCCCTGCCTTCTCAAACTTATACTTTGCCAAAAAGAACCGTTTTAATACCATACAGACTTAAGTATTTTACTTACGAATTGAATACCAAGTCAAGCTAAGAATTTTGCTTCAGTCGGAAACTAAGTAAAATTCTATATTTTTGGATTAAGTATTGAATTGAATTGAATACCGCCCTAGGTGTTTTTTGGTGGCATTATAATTTCTAAGATGGACCGAGCCAGATGTAGTCTTTTCAAAAACGGCCTAAATTTCCAGCAATATAAAGTCCAATGGGAACATGATTTACGAGGTAATTCTATTCTAGGTGTCCCTTATTGAACATATATAATTATATTGCATTTTTTTTTTTTGCAATTTCATGTTAATTTTGTTCAACAAAATTTGACGTTAAATAATCATATAAGTGTTGGGTTGAAATGAAAATATTGGTAAAGATGAAAATGTCGAAAATTGCAAATTCATACATTTCAGTCTACTGCATGTGGTCCTTGTTTGGGGTATATTATCTCTGTTTTTAAGGGCCTATAAAAATGTTGGTGTATACCTTGTTGTGGGCATATACCTTGTCTTGGGCATATACCTTGTCTTGGGCATATACCTTGTCCTGGGCATATACCTTGTTCTGAGCTTATACCCCCTAATCGGGGTATAAACCCATTGTCAAAATACATGTTATTTGTAATATGTTTCACCACTGCATTGAAGGAGAACTATACCCAAGAAACAAAATACATTGTGCTGAACAAGTGCAACTTTTACAATACTGTTAAACCATGGAGGAGTTTCTTCCTCCATGGTTAAACAAAGAACAAGAAATATGACCCACTAAAAAGCAGATATGAACTTCCTTGAGTGGCTTATAAGCACGGCCATTTTGTCCGAAAACTGTTTTTAAGGGCCTATAAAATTTTTGGTGTATACCTTGTTGTGGGCATATACCTTGTCTTGGGCATATACCTTGTCTTGGGCATATACCTTGTCCTGGGCATATACCTTGTCCTGGGCATATACCTTGTTCTGGGCATATACCTTGTTCTGAGCTTATACCCCCTAATCGGGGTATAAACCCATTGTCAAAATACATGTTATTTGTAATATGTTTCACCACTGCATTGAAGGAGAACTATACCCAAGAAACAAAATACATTGTGCTGAACAAGTGCAACTTTTACAATACTGTTAAACCATGGAGGAGTTTATTCCTCCATGGTTAAACAAAGAACAAGAAATATGACCCACTAAAAAGCAGATATGAACTTCCTTGAGTGGCTTATAAGCACGGCCATTTTGTCCGAAAACTGGGCAAAAAATGCTGTCTTTGCGTTTAACTTTCTCGCGTACTACCATAGGAATGTATGCAAAAACATAATTTCTTGCCCAATTTTCAGACAAAATGGCGGCGCCCATACAACAAGGTATCGCTGCAATTTTCATTTTTTGTGAAGTTCGGATCTGCTTTTCAGTGGGTCATATTTCTTGTTACATGTATTTGTAAAACAATAATGGACAAGTTGCACAATGTGTTTTTAGTTTCTCGCGTATACTTGTCATTTTTGTCATTGTAAAATTGATATACTGCAACTTACACTCGACCAAGAGAGCTCATGTGAAATTGTTTATATAGTCTCGATTGAGACTGAAATTTCCTGGCTGCGTTTTAGCAACCACTCACAGCAATAACACTACCATATCTGTTTGTGTTGTTCATTTTAACATTGTTTGTTAACATTGTTTGGCTATTTAGTTATAACATGGTGATCGCTGAAAATGTATTCTATTTTTGCACCAAGGCCGCAGTTGAGAATTTTGATTGAAGCGTGGACAAATGTCCGTTTGGAAAATCTGGATGCAGTGAAAACCAACTTGGCTCCACCGGGATTCGAACCGCAGACCTTCTGCTTAACAAGCAGACGCCCTACCAATTGAGCTATGAAGCCAACTGGTGGTCTCAAAACATGATATTGCAGTTGTTCCTCGCTGATTGGGATTGGCTCATTATCCCAGTGGAGCCAAGTTGGTTTTTCTCTCGATCCAGATTTCCCAAATTCATGGATATCTGTCCACATTTCTCCAATAGAAATCACCTATTGACATTGTTAATTGTGTGAGACTCCATTTGCCTGCATGGATACTGGGTCTACACAAAAACCAGTGAACTGTTTCCCTGTGCTTTAGCAATGGATGTTTTCAGATTACCAGGGAATGTTTGGACCGAGTTACTGTGGCAAGTGACGTCGTGCTAATAGCAGTCTATGGTGTGACAAACAGTGAAAAGCTGATTCACTAAACCAGGTAGAAAGTTAACTACGTGTATGAGGTTTCACACAACTTGACACTATGTTTCAGTATGCATTGAAAATGTTAATCCACTTGCTATCTTTGACAACAGTTAAATTGATACATGTAGGCCGTGTGACGTGACGCGCCCTCTAAAAAGTACTTAGAAAACGGGTTTCGTGGCATCCACCGCGGATCTACATGAAAATGAAGTTTTCAGCATGACAAATTCAATTGTCAGTGTTTAATTTCCACAACTGGTTATAAAAGGGTGAAATTTTGAGATAAATCGTATTTCCCATAGAATCTAACGTATTTGATGAGCATAGCCTGAAATTTTTTTATTATAAAACGATTTTTGAAAATGCATTTGTTTATCCCGCCAGTAGCTTCAATTCAAACAAATTTCTATTTTGAATTATCGGGTGCTAATACATGCTAGTTGTGAAAATGACAACATTGATCATTAAATTTGTCATACTAAAGACTTTATATTCAAGCTTTTTCGTGTAGATCCGTAGTGCCACGAGGTCGACAGAAAAAATGATAGCATCACACTGCCTAATGTTTTATTTTTAGACAATTTAATCTGTATTTTCAACTAATCAGCGGGAGTTGGTTTGAAATTAGGTTTGAAGTTTGTTGTAAAAAAAAAAAAGGGCACATACAATGCAAACATTTATTGAATAGGCTAATGTGTCCATTTTTCCGCAAATTAAAAAAAATTGTAATTTACATGAATTTCTACCCTGGTGCTGAAACTAAATCCACAAGGCCAGTTATGGGTCTTTCCACAGTGAAGGGGGCATTTTGGCAACACAGACCATATTTTCGAGGAAATACCTTTGTCTGGTCTCAAAATAAAAGAAATAAGTTTTAGTTGTTCTGAAGAGATAACTTGGGCCCAACAAAGGTTACAAATAGTGTGACAACATGCCTTTCTAAAAACCCTGTGTACAAATTTCCAATATACGCTTGTAACCGGGACGGACACTTTTACATTTTAGGCTGTCCTGGTTACGAGCGTATGTTGGACATTTGTACACGGGGGTTTTTAGAAAGGCATGTTGTCGCACTATTTGTAAACCTTTTTGGGCCCAAGTTAACTCTTCAGAACAACTTAAACTTATTTCTTTTATTTTGAGACAGACAAAGGTATTTTCTGGAAAATATGGTCTGTGTTGCCAAAATGCCCCTTTTACTGGGGAAAGACTATTATGCATTTTGACAACTGCGTTAGTGTAGCATTTTTGCTAAACTACCCACAGATATAGTATTTTTTTTGGTCAAAGTATTGAATAATTTTCGTAAAGACTTGGAAGTAGTTGGTCAGATTTAAGCGGTCACTTAAATTTAATACTGGGTTTATTAGTTAAGTGTTGAATATTTTTGGGAGTTAGAAAATTAGACTGGTATGAATGAATGGTGTGTGATTGGCCCTATGTTCCTGAGAATATATACGCATTGGAAATAAAATTGTATTGATTTCACTCAATTGTATGGTTGTTTGTCTCATACATCTACTTTTGAAAAATTATTGAATTACAGTACCCATCATGCAGTCATCAACTTGGACCCAATTAAGGATATGCCCAAGTAGGAACCAATATTGTCAAGTTGATCATTGGGGTACTTTTCAACAAATTTCTCAACAAAAATGTCCTTTTAGTTGAGCTGTTTACCTGACCAATTGTGCACGGTATAGTGCTTCAACCCTAGCACTTTTTTTTCAAAAGCGCTAGGGTCACCGTAGCGCTTCTACAAAGAGCGCTAGGGTTACCATATCGATTCTACAAAAAGCGCTAGGGTTACCGTGACGCTTCTACAAAAAGCGCCAGGGTTACCATACGCTTCTACAAAAAGTGCTAGGGTTAAAAAAAAAAGACGTGACCTAGTGTTGTGTAAAATTTTGGCGCATGATGCATGGCGCAACAGATCAGCCCTTCCCAGCGCCCAGTAGGCCTATGGGCGGTGGGCCGGAATGAGCGAAACCCGGCCCTATATAGCGATCACGCTTTTGTATTAAAAAAAATCGCTCATTTCGCCCAAACTTGAGACTCTTCGCCCTCATCTACATCGCCCATTGCATCATATACATCCATAATCATGAAATCGACACTTGGCTGGATTACTAATGCACTTTCGCGTACGTGCGTGAGCAAAGGAAAAAGCAATTGTTACATTTTAGTTATTTCTTTTGTAGATACATTTGTAAAACGAAAGACTACTTGCGTAATTAAAATGGAGGACCGTTGCCTGGAGTGCCTTTGCCGCTTGGGCGAAATGGCTTTTGGGCGAATGGGCTCAAGTTGGGCAAAGTGACTGTACATCGTTGGAAATACATCGTTAATTAAAATTACTTGTATTGATTTTCCATCTAAAACACAAATTTCCACAGACAATGACAAACACATAACTCTTTGGATTTTAAAACAACGCCAAAGTACTAAAGTAAAGAATTGAAGAAAACACGGAAGGAACAGACGCACCAAACGATTTGTTTGGCGTTGGACGAGTACTCACGCCTGGCAATGTCCGATGGCGAACTGGTTGCCTGCGCTTGTGCAGTGTCTGCACATCGATGTATGGGTCACCAACGAAGATCGGTGCACTCTGCACCTGGGAAAATTGCACACCTTTTCGTGCGCGTGCGACAGCCTTTAACATCGTTTTTTGACAATAACAAATTCCCATATGTATTATTTCACGAACCACGATACATAATATATATGATATAATATACAAATATTGACTGCAATGAGGGGCATGTTTAAGATTATAGGCCCAAGGTGATCTCGAAGCCATGACTATGCCCCGAGGCGGAAACCGAGGGGCGCGCATAGTCATGGCTTCCAGATCACCGAGGGCCTATAATTTTAACCATGACCGAATAAACAGCAGTCAATATTTGTTTTATATACCCAATGTGTAGATTTTTGTCATCTGGTTGGTTAAAAGTAACGATACATCATACAGTCTAGTCTTGGCTCCAAGACCTTCGTGTTAGTTTTTGTTGTTGCTATACAGAATTCCCACAGCGCGCGATGAACAGTGCGCGAAACTATTGAGGGCGTTTTTTCATACATTTTAATCGACTATTTGGTGTATTCGTAGCGGTAGTACGTATTCGTTGCACTGGTATCGATACCAGTGGTGCATACGATACTGGACCTTCTCGAAGGTCTTGGCAATCTTGGCAGCAATTCTTAACTTTTTCTTTATTTCTCCCTTGGAAATCCAAGGGAGCCAATCAGTGATTAGGTTGGGACCATAGCGTGAATTATTCATTAGACAAACGTAAAACAGGTTTATGTGTGTGTAAAATGCCTGCGGGATGTCTGTTGGGTTGATCGAGTCAACAGCCCCAAGTGTTATTTTTGACGTGTAGGAAAAACTCGGCATCGGGAAAATTTGCGGACAAGCGAGCGCTGCGCCCGGGCCAGGCAACACCGCACTGCCTGCAGGCGCAGGCAGCTATCGGTACGGTCGGCCTTCCGGCTAACGGCCGCCGGTATTTCACCTGGGGATTTCAGTACCCTGCTTGTTACTCGTCTTGAATTAAATTATATAGATAATCGATCTCATCAAACCAAATAAAAAGGTTATAAAAACAGACAAATAAGAGGGGAAATGTTAAGAGGTTACCCCGATGTTTAAAAAAAGGGTAATTTTGGAAGGGAAAACCAATAATTTTCTTATACAGGTCTATCAATTGTCCAACCCCCTCCCCCACCCCGGGCTACCCTAACCAAGGTTAACTCGGCTCGAATTTTATCATGTGGTAATTAATCTGTGGTAACAGATTACCACATCAGATACAATTCGAGCCGAGCTAGGTAACCTTGGCTAGGTCTACCCCACAAACGAGGTGGAGATTGTCAATTTCCGAGTGACAAATTTCCCACCCCTGGAAAAAATGTAGGTGACAAAATCCCCACCCTGGGGCATAAAAACCAAATCCCCATCCCCTAGGTGGGGACAACAATTGATAGGTGCATTAGATGAAATCAAGCCCCCTGTATTTTTCCACAGGGTCTCAAGCTATGCCCAGCCTATACTCCTTTTCCTCTCGGCCTGCTCGACTGTTTTCGGTCGAAAATAAAGTACATCATCACAAACTGTATGTTCAAGTTTGACAGTAAAGTGTTCGAGTTATGTCTCAACAACAAACTAATTTGAAATGCTGTTCAACAAAATTCACAAATACCAGGGCAAAACAAAATCTCAACACATGTCCTATAATGTTTGTTTTACATACCCATTTTTAATACATGTACCCGGTCAGTAAACACATTGTATATAGTACCACTTGACCAATAAAGGAAAGAACGTGTCATCCAGGGTATAAACAGAAATTCACAGAATGGAATTTTAATATGATGTTTATGTCCTTGACTGGACATCTCTTAAATTGAGAACTGTTTGCATCACAAAACAGTCTGAAATGACCTAAGATATTCTTTGCCTATTCTTGTTTGCAGTTCATCTTTCTTAAATAATGCAATCATGTTTTCTAAAAAAGCACATCAGTACTAGACGATTAAATAAAAAAGAGATGCCCACATGTAGAGCCAAGAAAGGAAATAACAGACCTTTTGCTGTACAAATTTCCTATATGACACAATGTTACATTTTTATCAATCATGTTAATAGCATAGGTCTTGTTTGAGATTTACATTACTGTTTTTTTTATTGGACAACATCATCATATTAAAAAAAGAACTATACATGTACAAGTATATGCAACAGAATGACCCCATTACCATCATGGAGGATTATAGGCCTACACATGCTGTTCCTTCTACAAATGTGGATTGTTTACATCTAACCTGCAACATACATGTACTAAAGTGATGTTGATATGTCTGATATGGAGAAATTAATGACATCCAATATTCACGTTGTTTGGTTTGTTTGATTTTGTGCACATTCACTGCACTAAATTCCCTCACATTGCCCGGTAGTTTGACTATAACAGTCGTGTATAATCACAACTCAGTCCTTGAATCTATGCAGTGACCACTGGGATTTACTAAATCATTTTTCGCTTTAGCATTGTACATTTTCGTGCCATTTCATTAAAAAAATGATTATCCAAAAATCACAGCCTTGAACACGCGTAGTTAAAAGAGCAGACGTGATATTGTCAGAGATTAATTACTGCATTCCAATGCACATCAGTGATCTGAAGTCTGTTTACAGAGAATAAGCAGTCGCACTTTGCTGCAGCACTTGGTGCAGGCAGGATATTTGCATCCAAGTAAACAAAAACAACATTAAATCAGTATTTAAAATTGTCTTGAAACAAAAGGTTTTAATCTTGGTTGTACTGGTTTGGTTTACATTTGCTTATTTCAGCAATTATGGATTGCCGACTTGTAGGCCTAGTTATACAAACAGTATATAAACACATACAAGTACTGAAACAAATCCCAAACTTATGAAAAAAGACATGTAAATGTAGTAATAATACGGTTGATGAAAATCACAATCACTGTGTCATTGTTTTACTGCACATGGCATTTTGTAGGCCTACATGTATGATGCATGCAGTTATTTAAAAACTGGGCAGAGGGCACTTAACTTGTTCATAACATGAAAACAATTATCGAAATACAGCTATACACCATTAGTAGAAGAGAGGTGTTACTTGGAACAGTGGGTATGTTGAAACATTTATATTTTCTTCCACGGCATCAGTTATTTTTAAGAAATATTGCATTGTATGCTAATGATGTTCATAGATTCACTTGACTAGTTTTTGAGTACAAAATGAGGTTAACGAGATGTCAAATTGTAGTCACTGTTTTTTAAACAGGCCAGCGGGTTTAGTTGGAACAAAATTTTTTTCCGTACCACATATTCGCTATAGGGCTTCATCGGGGTGTCTGATTGGTGCATTGTAAATGAATATTCATATTTTCTATATAGCGCCTTCAAGAGTTATTAAATAAAAGGATATAAGAAAGAAAATTTAAGGGTTTGTCGAGTCGTTTGGTAGTCTAGTGGTTAAGACGTAGTACTATCAATCGAGAGATTGCAGGTTCGGATCTCCTTTAAGTCGTATTAATTTTTCCACTATTAATTGAGGAAAGAGTGTGGTATGGTGTGGGGTTATGTTAAGGTAGTTATCGACAAAACACATCAGTATGCAACATATGCATAGGGGTTAAAACAATCAGAAGCAATGTTCGCCAAACAGCGGTACGGACACAAATATCGCGCCCGGGGCATGGCAAAGACTATTGCCCGGTGGGCATATACGCGCCGGGTCTAGCCGATTCAATGCCCCCACTTTTAACCAATCAGATGACAGGAATCTACGCATGAGGTATATAACGATTTTTATCTTTAGAGGTCGGCGTACAAGCCGCCCGGTTTATAAGCCGTCGGGAATTTTTTTTTGTGCAAAATCAACGTATAAGCCGCGGCTTATATTCCGAAAATTACGGGTAAGGAAAAATTTCACATTTGTTGCCAAAAATTTCCATTTCTCTCAGATAGCTTAAAAAACTGCCGAAATAGGCTTTTTTTTCAAAATTGCAGGAAATGTTTCTAAGAACCCATAGATGATATTCCTTAAATTTGACCACGACTTCTTAGAAATAAGGTTCCAGACAGGCTAAATTGTCATTATAAGTCAGTTCTAAGAAATTTTCAAAAACGTCAATTTTTGGCAAATTTTGATAAAAATTGATGGACGTTAGTCCATCCTTGTGATTTTTTTAATTTTTTGCCAAAAATGTTATGATTTAGATTTTCCTTAAAATTGCAGGAAATGTTGCTTAGGACCCATAGATGATATTCCTTAAATTTAACATTGACTGGTCATCCAGAAAATAAAATATGAAATTTTGAAAAAGTTTAGATTTTGAGAAAATTTGTTGAATTTTTGCCAAATTGTCCATTTTTCTTAGAAATAAGGTTCCAGACAGGCTAAATTTTCATTATAAGTCATTTCTAACACATTTTCAAAAACGTCCATTTTTGGCAAATTTTGATAAAAATTGATGGACTAACCCCTTGTGATTTTTTTAATTTTTGGCAAAAATTTTATGATTCAGATTTTCCTTAAAATTGCAGGTAATGTTGCTTAGGACCCATAGATGATATTCCTTGAATTTAACATTGACTGGTCATCCAGAAAATAAAATATGAAATTTTGAAAAAGTTTAGATGTTGAAAAAATTTGTTGCATTTTTGCCAAATTGTCAATTTTTCTTAGAAATAAGGTTCCAGACAGGCTAAATTTTTATTATGAGTCATTTCTAAGACATTTTCAAAAACGTCCATTTTTGGCCAATTTTGATAAAAATTGATGGACTAACCCCTTGTGATTTTTTTAATTTTTGGCAAAAAAATTTATGATTCAGATTTTCCTTAAAATTGCAGGAAATGTTGCTTGGGACCCATAGATGATATTCCTTGAATTTTTGGCCAATTTTGATAAAAATTGATGGACTAACCCCTTGTGATTTTTTTAATTTTTGGCAAAAATTTTATGATTCAGATTTTCCTTAAAATTGCAGGTAATGTTGCTTAGGACCCATAGATGATATTCCTTGAATTTAACATTGACTGGTCATCCAGAAAATAAAATATGAAATTTTGAAAAAGTTTATATGTTGAGAAAATTTGTTGCATTTTTGCCAAATTGTCAATTTTTCTTAGAAATAAGGTTCCAGACAGGCTAAATTTTTATTATGAGTCATTTCTAAGACATTTTCAAAAACGTCCATTTTTGGCCAATTTTGATAAAAATTGATGGACTAACCCCTTGTGATTTTTTTAATTTTTGGCCAAAAATGTTATGATTTAGATTTTCCTTAAAATTGCAGGAAATGTTGCTTAGGACCCATAGATGATATTCCTTGAATTTAACATTGACTGGTCATCCAGAAAATAAAATATGAAATTTGAAACAAGTTTAGATTTTGAGAAAATTTGTTGAATTTTTGCCAAATTGTCAATTTTTCTTAGAAATAAGGTTCCAGACAGGCTAAATTTTCATTATAAGTCATTTCTAAGAAATTTTCAAAAACGTCAATTTTTGGCAAATTTTGATAAAAATTGATGGACTAACCCCTTGTGATTTTTTTAATTTTTGGCCAAAAATTTTATGATTTAGATTTTCCTTAAAATTGCAGGAAATGTTGCTTAGGACCCATAGATGATATTCTTTGAATTTAACATTGACTGGTCATCCAGAAAATAAAATATGAAATTTGGAAAAAGTTTAGATTTTGAGAAAATTTGTTAAATTTTTGCCAAATTGTCAATTTTTCTTAGAAATAAGGTTCCAGACAGGCTAAATTTTCATTATGAGTCATTTCTAAGACATTTTCAAAAACGTCAATTTTTGGCCAATTTTGATAAAAAATGATGGACTAACCCCTTGTGATTTTTTTAATTTTTGGCAAAAAGTTTATGATTCAGATTTTCCTTAAAATTGCAGGTAATGTTGCTTAGGACCCATAGATGATATTCTTTGAATTTAACATTGACTGGTCATCCAGAAAATAAAATATGAAATTTGGAAAAAGTTTAGATTTTGAGAAAATTTGTTGAATTTTTGCCAAATTGTCAATTTTTCTTAGAAATAAGGTACCAGACAGGCTAAATTTTCATTATGAGTCATTTCTAAGACATTTTCAAAAACGTCCATTTTTGGCCAATTTTGATAAAAATTGATGGACTAACCCCTTGTGATTTTTTTAATTTTTGGCCAAAAATGTTATGATTCAGATTTTCCTTAAAATTGCAGGAAATGTTGCTTAGGACCCATAGATGATATTCCTTGTATTTAACATTGACTGGTCATCCAGAAAATAAAATATGAAATTTGAAAAAAGTTTAGATTTTGAGAAAATTTGTTGCATTTTTTCCAAATTGTCAATTTTTCTTAGAAATAAGGTTCCAGACAGGCTAAATTTTCATTATGAGTCATTTCTAAGACATTTTTTTAAAAACGTCCATTTTTGGCCAATTTTGATAAAAATTGATGGATTAACCCCTTGTGATTTTTTTAATTTTTTGCACAAAAATTTATGATTCAGATTTTCCTTAAAATTGCAGGAAATGTTGCTTGGGACCCATAGATGATATTCCTTGAATTTAACATTGACTGGTCATCCAGAAAATAAAATATGAAATTTGGAAAAAGTTTAGATTTTGAGAAAATTTGTTGAATTTTTGCCAAATTGTCAATTTTTTTTAGAAATAAGGTTCCAGACAGGCTAAATTTTCATTATGAGTCATTTCTAAGACATTTTCAAAAACGTCCATTTTTGGCCAATTTTGATAAAAATTGATGGACTAACCCCTTGTGATTTTTTTAATTTTTGGCAAAAAAATTTATGATTCAGATTTTCCTTAAAATTGCAGGAAATGTTGCTTGGGACCCATAGATGATATTCCTTGAATTTAACATTGACTGGTCATCCAGAAAATAAAATATGAAATGTTGAAAAAGTTTAGATTTTGAGAAAATTTGTTGAATTTTTGCCACATTGTCAATTTTTCTTAGAAATAAGGTTCCAGACAGGCTAAATTTTCATTATAAGTCATTTCTAAGAAATTTTAAAAAACGTCAATTTTTGGCAAATTATGATAAAAATTGATGGACGTCAGTCCATCCTTGTGATTTTTTTAATTTTTGGCCAAAAATGTTATGATTTAGATTTTCCTTAAAATTGCAGGAAATGTTGCTTAGGACCCATAGATGATATTCCTTGAATTTAACATTAACTGGTCATCCAGAAAATAAAATATGAAATTTTGAAAAAGTTTAGATTTTGAGAAAATTTGTTGAATTTTTGCCAAATTGTCAATTTTTCTTAGAAATAAGGTTCCAGACAGGCTAAATTTTCATTATGAGTCATTTCTAAGACATTTTCAAAAACGTCCATTTTTGGCCAATTATGATAAAAATTGATGGACGTTAGTCCATCCTTGTGATTTTTTTAATTTTTGGCCAAAAATGTTATGATTTAGATTTTCCTTAAAATTGCAGGAAATGTTGCTTAGGACCCATAGATGATATTCCTTGAATTTAACATTAACTGGTCATCCAGAAAATAAAATATGAAATTTTGAAAAAGTTTAGATTTTGAGAAAATTTGTTGAATTTTTGCCAAATTGTCAATTTTTCTTAGAAATAAGGTTCCAGACAGGCTAAATTTTCATTATGAGTCATTTCTAAGACATTTTCAAAAACGTCCATTTTTGGCCAATTTTGATAAAAATTGATGGACTAACCCCTTGTGATTTTTTTAATTTTTTGCACAAAAATTTATGATTCAGATTTTCCTTAAAATTGCAGGAAATGTTGCTTGGGACCCATAGATGATTTTCCTTGAATTTAACATTGACTGGTCATCCAGAAAATAAAATATGAAATTTGGAAAAAGTTTAGATTTTGAGAAAATTTGTTGAATTTTTGCCAAATTGTCAATTTTTTTTAGAAATAAGGTTCCAGACAGGCTAAATTTTCATTATGAGTCATTTCTAAGACATTTTCAAAAACGTCAATTTTTGGCCAATTTTCATAAAAATTGATGGACTAACCCCTTGTGATTTTTTTCATTTTTGGCCAAAAATGTTATGATTTAGATTTTCCTTAAAATTGCAGGAAATGTTGCTTGGGACCCATAGATGATATTCCTTAAATTTAACATTGACTGGTCATCCAGAAAATAAAATATGAAATGTTGAAAAAGTTTAGATTTTCAGAAAATTTGTTGAATTTTTGCCAAATTGTCAATTTTTCTTAGAAATAAGGTTCCAGACAGGCTAAATTTTCATTATAAGTCATTTCTAAGAAATTTTCAAAAACGTTAATTTTTTGCAAATTTTGATAAAAATTGATGGACGTTAGTCCATCCTTGTGATTTTTTTAATTTTTGGCCAAAAATGTTATGATTTAGATTTTCCTTAAAATTGCAGGAAATGTTGCTTAGGACCCATAGATGATATTCCTTGTATTTAACATTGACTGGTCATCCAGAAAATAAAATATGAAATTTGAAAAAAGTTTAGATTTTGAGAAAATTTGTTGCATTTTTTCCAAATTGTCAATTTTTCTTAGAAATAAGGTACCAGACAGGCTAAATTTTCATTATAAGTCATTTCTAAGACATTTTCAAAAACGTCAATTTTTGGCCAATTTTGATAAAAATTGATGGACGTTAGTCCATCCTTGTGATTTTTTTAATTTTTGGCCAAAAATGTTATGATTTAGATTTTCCTTAAAATTGCAGGAAATGTTGCTTAGGACCCATAGATGATATTCCTTGAATTTAACATTGACTGGTCATCCAGAAAATAAAATATGAAATTTTGAAAAAGTTTAGATTTTGAGAAAATTTGTTGAATTTTTGCCAAATTGTCAATTTTTCTTAGAAATAAGGTTCCAGACAGGCTAAATTTTCATTATGAGTCATTTCTAAGACATTTTTTTAAAAACGTCCATTTTTGGCCAATTTTGATAAAAATTGATGGATTAACCCCTTGTGATTTTTTTTAATTTTTGGCCAAAAATGTTATGATTTAGATTTTTCTTAAAATTGCAGGAAATGTTGCTTAGGACCCATAGATGATATTCCTTGAATTTAACATTGACTGGTCATCCAGAAAATAAAATATGAAATTTGGAAAAAGTTTAGATTTTGAGAAAATTTGTTGAATTTTTTCCAAATTATCAATTTTTCTTAGAAATAAGGTACCAGACAGGCTAAATTTTCATTATAAGTCATTTCTAAGACATTTTCAAAAACGTCAATTTTTGGCCAATTTTGATAAAAATTGATGGACTAACCCCTTGTGATTTTTTTAATTTTTTGCACAAAAATTTATGATTCAGATTTTCCTTAAAATTGCAGGAAATGTTGCTTGGGACCCATAGATGATATTCCTTGAATTTAACATTGACTGGTCATCCAGAAAATAAAATATGAAATTTGGAAAAAGTTTAGATTTTGAGAAAATTTGTTGAATTTTTGCCAAATTGTCAATTTTTTTTAGAAATAAGGTTCCAGACAGGCTAAATTTTCATTATGAGTCATTTCTAAGACATTTTCAAAAACGTCCATTTTTGGCCAATTTTGATAAAAATTGATGGACTAACCCCTTGTGATTTTTTTCATTTTTGGCCAAAAATGTTATGATTTAGATTTTCCTTAAAATTGCAGGAAATGTTGCTTGGGACCCATAGATGATATTCCTTAAATTTAACATTGACTGGTCATCCAGAAAATAAAATATGAAATGTTGAAAAAGTTTAGATTTTGAGAAAATTTGTTGAATTTTTGCCAAATTGTCAATTTTTCTTAGAAATAAGGTTCCAGACAGGCTAAATTTTCATTATGAGTCATTTCTAAGACATTTTCAAAAACGTCAATTTTTGGCCAATTTTGATAAAAATTGATGGACGTTAGTCCATCCTTGTGATTTTTTTCATTTTTGGCCAAAAATGTTATGATTTAGATTTTCCTTAAAATTGCAGGAAATGTTGCTTGGGACCCATAGATGATATTCCTTAAATTTAACATTGACTGGTCATCCAGAAAATAAAATATGAAATGTTGAAAAAGTTTAGATTTTGAGAAAATTTGTTGAATTTTTGCCAAATTGTCAATTTTTCTTAGAAATAAGGTTCCAGACAGGCTAAATTTTCATTATGAGTCATTTCTAAGACATTTTCAAAAACGTCAATTTTTGGCCAATTTTGATAAAAATTGATGGACGTTAGTCCATCCTTGTGATTTTTTTAATTTTTGGCCAAAAATGTTATGATTTAGATTTTCCTTAAAATTGCAGGAAATGTTGCTTAGGACCCATAGATGATATTCCTTGAATTTAACATTGACTGGTCATCCAGAAAATAAAATATGAAATGTTGAAAAAGTTTAGATTTTGAGAAAATTTGTTGAATTTTTGCCACATTGTCAATTTTTTTTAGAAATAAGGTTCCAGACAGGCTAAATTTTCATTATAAGTCATTTCTAAGAAATTTTCAAAAACGTTAATTTTTGGCAATTTTTGATAAAAATTGATGGACGTTAGTCCATCCTTGTGATTTTTTTAATTTTTGGCCAAAAATGTTATGATTTAGATTTTCCTTAAAATTGCAGGAAATGTTGCTTAGGACCCATAGATGATATTCCTTGTATTTAACATTGACTGGTCATCCAGAAAATAAAATATGAAATTTGAAATAAGTTTAGATTTTGAGAAAATTTGTTGAATGTTTTCCAAATTGTCAATTTTTCTTAGAAATAAGGTTCCAGACAGGCTAAATTTTCATTATGAGTCATTTCTAAGACATTTTCAAAAACGTCAATTTTTGGCCAATTTTGATAAAAATTGATGGACTAACCCCTTGTGATTTTTTTAATTTTTGGCAAAAATTTTATGATTCAGATTTTCCTTAAAATTGCAGGTAATGTTGCTTAGGACCCATAGATGATATTCCTTGAATTTAACATTGACTGGTCATCCAGAAAATAAAATATGAAATTTTGAAAAAGTTTAGATTTTGAGAAAATTTGTTGAATTTTTGCCAAATTGTCAATTTTTCTTAGAAATAAGGTTCCAGACAGGCTAAATTTTCATTATTTCTAAGACATTTTCAAAAACGTCCATTTTTGGCCAATTTTGATAAAAATTGATGGACTAACCCCTTGTGATTTTTTTAATTTTTGGCAAAAATTTTATGATTCAGATTTTCCTTAAAATTGCAGGTAATGTTGCTTAGGACCCATAGATGATATTCCTTGAATTTAACATTGACTGGTCATCCAGAAAATAAAATATGAAATTTTGAAAAAGTTTAGATGTTGAGAAAATTTGTTGCATTTTTGCCAAATTGTCAATTTTTCTTAGAAATAAGGTTCCAGACAGGCTAAATTTTTATTATGAGTCATTTCTAAGACATTTTCAAAAACGTCCATTTTTGGCCAATTTTGATAAAAATTGATGGACTAACCCCTTGTGATTTTTTTAATTTTTGGCCAAAAATGTTATGATTTAGATTTTCCTTAAAATTGCAGGAAATGTTGCTTAGGACCCATAGATGATATTCCTTGTATTTAACATTGACTGGTCATCCAGAAAATAAAATATGAAATTTGAAATAAGTTTAGATTTTGAGAAAATTTGTTGAATGTTTTCCAAATTGTCAATTTTTCTTAGAAATAAGGTTCCAGACAGGCTAAATTTTCATTATGAGTCATTTCTAAGACATTTTTAAAAACGTCCATTTTTGGCCAATTTTGATAAAAATTGATGGACGTTAGTCCATCCTTGTGATTTTTTTAATTTTTGGCCAAAAATGTTATGATTTAGATTTTCCTTAAAATTGCAGGAAATGTTGCTTAGGACCCATAGATGATATTCCTTGTATTTAACATTGACTGGTCATCCAGAAAATAAAATATGAAATTTGAAAAAAGTTTAGATTTTGAGAAAATTTGTTGCATTTTTTCCAAATTGTCAATTTTTCTTAGAAATAAGGTACCAGACAGGCTAAATTTTCATTATAAGTCATTTCTAAGACATTTTCAAAAACGTCAATTTTTGGCCAATTTTGATAAAAATTGATGGACGTTAGTCCATCCTTGTGATTTTTTTAATTTTTGGCCAAAAATGTTATGATTTAGATTTTCCTTAAAATTGCAGGAAATGTTGCTTAGGACCCATAGATGATATTCCTTGAATTTAACATTGACTGGTCATCCAGAAAATAAAATATGAAATTTTGAAAAAGTTTAGATTTTGAGAAAATTTGTTGAATTTTTGCCAAATTGTCAATTTTTCTTAGAAATAAGGTTCCAGACAGGCTAAATTTTCATTATGAGTCATTTCTAAGACATTTTCAAAAACGTCCATTTTTGGCCAATTTTGATAAAAATTGATGGACTAACCCCTTGTGATTTTTTTAATTTTTGGCCAAAAATGTTATGATTTAGATTTTCCTTAAAATTGCAGGAAATGTTGCTTAGGACCCATAGATGATATTCCTTGTATTTAACATTGACTGGTCATCCAGAAAATAAAATATGAAATTTGAAAAAAGTTTAGATTTTGAGAAAATTTGTTGCATTTTTTCCAAATTGTCAATTTTTCTTAGAAATAAGGTTCCAGACAGGCTAAATTTTCATTATGAGTCATTTCTAAGACATTTTCAAAAACGTCCATTTTTGGCCAATTTTGATAAAAATTGATGGACGTTAGTCCATCCTTGTGATTTTTTTAATTTTTGGCCAAAAATGTTATGATTTAGATTTTCCTTAAAATTGCAGGAAATGTTGCTTAGGACCCATAGATGATATTCCTTGAATTTAACATTGACTGGTCATCCAGAAAATAAAATATGAAATTTTGAAAAAGTTTAGATTTTGAGAAAATTTGTTGAATTTTTGCCAAATTGTCAATTTTTCTTAGAAATAAGGTTCCAGACAGGCTAAATTTTCATTATGAGTCATTTCTAAGACATTTTCAAAAACGTCCATTTTTGGCCAATTTTGATAAAAATTGATGGACTAACCCCTTGTGATTTTTTTAATTTTTGGCCAAAAATGTTATGATTTAGATTTTCCTTAAAATTGCAGGAAATGTTGCTTAGGACCCATAGATGATATTCCTTGTATTTAACATTGACTGGTCATCCAGAAAATAAAATATGAAATTTGAAAAAAGTTTAGATTTTGAGAAAATTTGTTGCATTTTTTCCAAATTGTCAATTTTTCTTAGAAATAAGGTACCAGACAGGCTAAATTTTCATTATAAGTCATTTCTAAGACATTTTCAAAAACGTCAATTTTTGGCCAATTTTGATAAAAATTGATGGACGTTAGTCCATCCTTGTGATTTTTTTAATTTTTGGTCAAAAATGTTATGATTTAGATTTTCCTTAAAATTGCAGGAAATGTTGCTTAGGACCCATAGATGATATTCCTTGAATTTAACATTGACTGGTCATCCAGAAAATAAAATATGAAATTTGAAAAAAGTTTAGATTTTCAGAAAATTTGTTGAATTTTTGCCAAATTGTCAATTTTTCTTAGAAATAAGGTTCCAGACAGGCTAAATTTTCATTATGAGTCATTTCTAAGACATTTTTTTAAAAACGTCCATTTTTGGCCAATTTTGATAAAAATTGATGGATTAACCCCTTGTGATTTTTTTAATTTTTTGCACAAAAATTTATGATTCAGATTTTCCTTAAAATTGCAGGAAATGTTGCTTGGGACCCATAGATGATATTCCTTGAATTTAACATTGACTGGTCATCCAGAAAATAAAATATGAAATTTGGAAAAAGTTTAGATTTTGAGAAAATTTGTTGAATTTTTGCCAAATTGTCAATTTTTTTTAGAAATAAGGTTCCAGACAGGCTAAATTTTCATTATGAGTCATTTCTAAGACATTTTCAAAAACGTCCATTTTTGGCCAATTTTGATAAAAATTGATGGACTAACCCCTTGTGATTTTTTTCATTTTTGGCCAAAAATGTTATGATTTAGATTTTCCTTAAAATTGCAGGAAATGTTGCTTGGGACCCATAGATGATATTCCTTAAATTTAACATTGACTGGTCATCCAGAAAATAAAATATGAAATGTTGAAAAAGTTTAGATTTTGAGAAAATTTGTTGAATTTTTGCCAAATTGTAAATTTTTCTTAGAAATAAGGTTCCAGACAGGCTACATTTTCATTATGAGTCATTTCTAAGACATTTTCAAAAACGTCAATTTTTGGCCAATTTTGATAAAAATTGATGGACTAACCCCTTGTTATTTTTTTAATTTTTGGCCAAAAATGTTATGATTTAGATTTTCCTTAAAATTGCAGGAAATGTTGCTTAGGACCCATAGATGATATTCCTTGTATTTAACATTGACTGGTCATCCAGAAAATAAAATATGAAATTTGAAAAAAGTTTAGATTTTGAGAAAATTTGTTGCATTTTTTCCAAATTGTCAATATTTCTTAGAAATAAGGTACCAGACAGGCTAAATTTTCATTATAAGTCATTTCTAAGACATTTTCAAAAACGTCAATTTTTGGCCAATTTTGATAAAAATTGATGGAAGTTAGTCCATCCTTGTGATTTTTTTAATTTTTGGCCAAAAATGTTATGATTTAGATTTTCCTTAAAATTGCAGGAAATGTTGCTTAGGACCCATAGATGATATTCCTTGAATTTAACATTGACTGGTCATCCAGAAAATAAAATATGAAATGTTGAAAAAGTTTAGATTTTGAGAAAATTTGTTGAATTTTTGCCAAATTGTCAATTTTTCTTAGAAATAAGGTTCCAGACAGGCTAAATTTTCATTATGAGTCATTTCTAAGACATTTTTAAAAACGTCAATTTTTTGCCAATTTTGATAAAAATTGATGGACTAACTAACCCCTTGTGATTTTTTTAATTTTTGGCCAAAAATTTTATGATTTAGATTTTCCTTAAAATTGCAGGAAATGTTGCTTAGGACCCATAGATGATATTCCTTGAATTTAACATCGACTGGTCATCCAGAAAATAAAATATGAAATTTGGAAAAAGTTTAGATTTTGAGAAAATTTGTTGAATTTTTGCCAAATTGTCAATTTTTCTTAGAAATAAGGTTCCAGACAGGCTAAATTTTCATGATTTTGGTCAAAAATGTAATGATTCAGATTTTCTTCAAAATTACAGGAAATGTTTCTAAGAACCCATAGATGATATTCCTTCAATTTGACCACGACTTCCGATCGAGGAAATAAAACAAGAAATTTTGAAAATTTCAAACTTTGAGAAAAAATATCAAATTTTTGGCCAAATGTTTCTCAGAAATTAGCTTTGCAAACTGCCGAAATAGGTTCCACATGGCCTAAATTTTCGTTGGGAGTCATTTCCGAGACATTTAAAACAATGTCAAATTTTTGCCCATTTTTAGAAAAATTGCTGGACTAACCCCTTATGAAATTTAGTAATTTTGGTCAAAAATGTAATGATTCAGATTTTATTCAAAATTGCAGGAAATGTTTCTAAGAACCCATAGATGATATTCCTTAAATTTGACCACGACTTCTCATCCAGGAAATAAAACATGAAATTTTGAAAATTTCAAACTTTGAGGAAAAATATTAAATTTTTGGCAAATTTTTTCTTATCAATTAGCTTTGAAAACTGCCGAAATAGGTTCCACATCGCCTAAATTTTCGTTGGGAGTCATTTCCGAGACATTTTTTAAAAAGTCAAAATTTTGCCAATTTTTCGAAAAATTGCTGGAATAACCCCAAGTATGAAATTTAGTAATTTTGGTCAAAAATGTAATGATTCAGATTTTCTTCAAAATTGCAGGAAATGTTTCTAAGAACCCATAGATGATATTCCTTAAATTTGACCACGACTTCTCATCCAGGAAATAAAATATGAAATTTTGAAAATTTCAAACTTTGAGGAAAAATATAAAATTTTTGGCCAAATGTTTCTCAGAAATTAGCTTTGAAAACTGCCGAAATAGGTTCCACATGGCCTAAATTTTCGTTAGGAGTCATTTTCGAAACATTTAAAAAAAAGGACTAACCCCTTATGAAATTTATTAATTTTGGTCAAAAATGTAATGATTCAGATTTTCTTCAAAATTGCAGGAAATGTTTCTAAGAACCCATAGATGATATTCCTTAAATTTGACCAGGACTTCTCATCCAGGAAATAAAACATGAAATTTTGAAAATTTCAAACTTTGAGGAAAAATAATTTTCTTTAGGAGTAATTTACGAGACATTTTTTGGTCAAAGTATAGAATAATTTCTATAAAGACTTGGAAGTAGTTGGTTACATTTAAGCAGTCACTTAAATTTAATACTGGGTTTATTCGTTAAGTGTTGAATATTTATTGAATTACAGTAC
Organism: Henricia sp. BOLD:AAB3569; assembly: GCA_037783545.1. Taxonomy (NCBI): domain Eukaryota; kingdom Metazoa; phylum Echinodermata; class Asteroidea; order Spinulosida; family Echinasteridae; genus Henricia; species Henricia sp. BOLD:AAB3569. The sequence continues at coordinate 3,788,744 of JBBELK010000147.1, read as the reverse complement.
CCATCATGCAGTCATCAACTTTGACCCAATTAAGGATATGCCCAAGTAGGAACCAATATTGTCAAGTTGATCATTGGGGTACTTTTCAACAAATTTCTTAACAAAAATGTCCTCTTTTAGTTGAGCGGTTTACCTGACCACTTTTTAAAAAGCGCTACGGCCAAAAATCGCTATGTTACCTTATCGATTCTACAAAAAGTGCCAGGGTTACAGTAGCGCTTCTACAAAAAGCTCTAGGTTACCATAGCGATTCTACAAAAAGCGCTAGGGTTACTGTAGCACTTATACAAAAAGCGCTAGGGTTACCGTAGCTATTCTACAAAAAGCGCTAGGGTTACCGTGGCGCTTCTACAAAAAGCGCTGGGGTTACCGTGGCGCTTCTACAAAAAGCTCTGGGATTATCGTAGCGCTTCCACAAAAAGCTCTAGGATTACCGTGGCGCTTGTACAAAAAGCGCTAGGATTACCGTGGCGCTTCTACAAAAATCTCCAGGGTTACCGTAGCGCTTCTACAAAAAGTGCTAGGGTGACCGTGGCGCTTCTACAAAAATCGCTAGGGTTACCGTGGCGCTTTTACAAAAAGCTCTATGGGTACCGTAGCACTTCTACAAAAAGCTCTAGGGTTACCGTAGCGCTTCTACAAAAAGCGCTAGGTTACCATATCGATTTTACAAAAGGTGCTAGGGTTACCGTAGCGCTTCTACAATGAGCACCAGGGTTACAGTAGCGCTTCTACAAAAAGGTCTGAGTATATCGTAGCGCTTCTACAAAAAGCTCTAGGGTTACCGTAGCGCTTCTACAAAAAGCCCATGGTTACCGTAGCGCTTCTACAAAAAGCGCCAGGGTTACCGTAGCGCTTCTACAAAAATCCCCAGGGTTACCGCAGTGCTTCTACATTAAGCGCTAAGGTTACCGTAGCGCTTCTCTGGAGAGCGCGTGTGGTCTAGTGGGTATGAAGCGGGACTCCCAGTCAGAGGTTGGGGGTTCGAGCCCCACTTCGAACAACGTGTCTGTGTCCCTGGGCAAGGCACTTAATCCCAGTTGCCTCGTCAACCCAAGCGATATATGGGAAGCTGTTATGGGGAATGCCACAATCTAACTGCTGATAGGATTGTGCGCCTTGGCCGGGTTGCACACCTAGTTGAAGCGAAATGGTTCTGGTGATTTCCTGATGGCAGCGGTAATAATGGCAACAGCCGCCTCGGAATATGTTTACATAGATAGATGGCGCTTTACAAATGCATGTGTTATTATTATTATTATTATTCTACAATAAGCGCTAGGTTATTATTTTGTGGAAGCGATTCAACCCTAGAACTTGGACCCTAAATACACATTAAAAACAAAACAAGACCACAGTTTTAATCAATTTTAATCACTCGGCACAGAATGTTCACAGATTCTTTATTAAACAATATTTTGTTTGCACTGTCAACATGAAGTTCCAACCAACAAAGTATCTTCCAGAATTGACATGTTTATTTTTTAAAGATTTCTTTTCGGGTTCTTAAAGTTTTAAATTTGAGTATTCTTTTGATAAACTAAAAAAAAGAAAGGAAATTTTCGGTTTGTTTGGAATTGATAGCTCAAGTAATTCGAAAATAAAATTTACTGGCACTTGCACCAGAAATGCGTCATTAAAATTGCTGCAAACTCACTGAAACTAGGCGTCAGATTACGCCATTTTCCGCATAGTTGTGACAAATTGCACTGGATGCAGTTTGCAGTGTCAAATGTGGAAATCTTTTGACAAATCCTAACGGGTCTAACATTTCCGATGAAATTAGAAAGTTATTTCAAAATCGTGTAAGCTAACAATTCTAACACTTAAGGTGCATTCACAGTGACTTTTTTTGCACGAAAATGTATTTTAAAAAAGTAATTAAGGGAATTTAGAGTGGAATAAGGCAATTAAAATCACAGAATTTTCTTCGGCGGAAAGCGCTTTTGTGACTGATTTTCAGTGCCCCATTTCACAAAAAAAACCCGCTTTTTCTTAATGCGACGCGCTTCATATTTAAGCGCGTAAAAGGGCTAAGTGTGAATGTACCCTTTGATCCAGTTGAATTTGAGGAGATCAATTTTTTGTTTAACCACCCAAAACAATTCACGTTTAACAGGCCTCGATCTTTCAATCACATTTTACAGCTACACCCCAACATGTGTTTTAACCAAAAAAAATAACTCACGTCACCCTACAAAAGAAATGACATAACTTAAAAACATATACACATTACAAAAACAATTATATTTTTGTTATATAGCTACAATTGGTTATTCTCCAAGTCAATGATATGAGGTTTAGTTCAAAAGTCCATTGCGATCGAAATAAATAATCTAATCACATGCGTCAACAAATAAGAAAAAAAATCAAGCAAAGCAAGTCATTTGTACAGAATGCACCACAAAAATTTCACATGTTCAAATCCGTACTAATTATAAAACAAATTACAGAAAGAGGCAAAAAAAGCAGTTTTTAAAATATACACTCGTTTATAATATCAAGCAGGGTCGTAGTTGAGTCTATCACAAGTCCAAAGCCGATAAAATCACAAGTCCATGACAAGTCCCGCACAAGTCTGTTACAAGTCCAGTATTAAAACGAGAAACAAAGCACGATCACGCACAAAAGAATGCCTTTGTTGGAGTTCATTTGAATAGCTTGCGACTTGAATTAAGACCCAGGGACTTGTGGTGGACTTGTGATAGACTCGACTACAACCCTGATATTAAGTAAATGACATTTGAAGAAAAAAATACTTTAAAGGTTTAGCCATTTTTTTGGCGGGTTTTCAGATTTTAAAATTTGTGTATGGGAAAAACAAGCAGGTAAATAACACTATGAGCAACTAACAATGGAAATTGGGCACAAACCATTGTTATTATCAATGGTTTGTACCCAATTTCCATTGTTAGTTGCTCATAGTGTAAGTTCCCTTTCTAATTTTCAAGTGAATTTTTGATGCATTCTGTGTTTTCTAATTTTTTAAATTAGAATTTCCATGTTTTGCTAAAGTTGTATTTGGTATATTCCTGTGCGAACAATGACATTAATTTAAATACAAAAGCATTTGTAATTGCATTCGAAAGACTGTACTTTCGTTTTTCGTCTGTGTCTACCGCAATGCAAAAAATTCTGTACTCCGAGAAAATTCTTCTTAACCATGTTTGACGAATAATTCAAGAGATTGTTATATAGAGTAAACATCACGCTTTGTGTTGCCTAGGTTACCGGGTCGACACTAAAACCAGTGAACTGTTTTCCTGTGCTTTAGCAATTGACGTTTCAGATTACCAGTGAATGTTTAGACCCAATTAACATGGCAACTGACGTCACACTTTAGTAGTCTATTAAACATGTTTTTCATTTCGATAATCTGTGATACAATTTTAGATTAATTTGTTTAGAAGCACAGAGGGACAGATGAGATTCTACCTGGGGCCAATTTCATAAAACATGTTACGCTTAATCAAAAATTTGGATTAAGCATAGCAGGAATATTCGCTCAAGCAAGGGCATATTTCATAAAGCTTGTTCTAAGCGCACAAAGAGAGTGCGCGCGCAACGCTGTCGTCTGTTTTGTTCGAAAGCGTTCATCGTCTGCTTTCATAAGTAAACATCAAAATGTTCAAATACCATCATCGGTTATGTTTCCATTTTGGGATGGTTATCACTACCACAGAAGACCCTTGCCTGTCGCTGACTGGAATATTTCAACAACAGCTGAAAGTTGTGTATCTGTTGGGAAATGTATCTCGAATTTTGCCGAGAATGGCGAAGAAAAAAGATGGCGTCACGTTAGCAAAAAATCGGTAGGTTAGCATGCCGTTTGGTTTGCTAGTGCTTAAACAGTTTTATGAAATGGAGAGAGTGCTGCTTAATCAAAAATCGGGTGCTAACATGTTTTATGAAATTGGGCCCTGATCATTCGGCATTTTCCTAAAGAACCTAAAACTTGTTTTTCTCGCCCACGAATTCAATTCATTTGATTGGAAGCTAGAATTACAAAGCGTACTACCTACTTTAGGCCACTACATTTGTTACTTAACAACTTTGATACTTACACGTACAATGACACCGCCTTATACTATCCATAAAGCGTATTGTTTAGATTCTGTACAAGTTCCCACCGAACAGCATATACTGTACTTTATCATGTTTTAATTTATACATAAACAACACATACAGAGCAGTCCGAGTGTGAGTATATTATCAATACTATTTTACACCAAAGACTTGTGACTGACAGTTTAAGGCTACATGTTTCTTTTTTACAATGATGGTTATACAGTGCTTTTAACAAGACCTAAATTAGCACGTTTTCTGAACAAGGAGAAAAACAGTTCTTTTTTGTGTGTAATTTGCAGTTTGAAAGAGCATGACCAGGGGCCAATTTCATAGAGCTGTTTAGCAAAAAAATTGCTTAATAAAAAATTTGTTTGCTTTATAACAATGGGTTAATAGTCAAATTTTATGTCAACTTGTATTCTTAGCAAGAATAGCAGAAATTCTTGTGAAAAACACAAATTGACATGCAATTTTGACTATTGACCCATTTTTATAAAACAAACAAATTTTTGATTAGGCAAATATTTTGGCTAAACAGCTTTATGAAATTGGCCCCTGATCACACATTTTTTACTCCCCCATTTTTTACTCCCCCATTTTTCCCATGGGTGTTAAGATTTTGATACCATATCATTTGTCATACTTATCTCATTACCATTCTGAAATTTCGAATTCTTAGACCTTATATTTTCTAGGATCTATCGTAAAAAAAACACCAATGTTTTGTAAGCTAATTTATCTGGTTCCATAAAGCAGTGCAGTGATTACACCAACCTTTTCGCTTCCACATCCAAATTAGAGATTGCTAATTTCCTGTTTTTCTTCCCATGGATAGTATTTTGGGGAGGTATTTTATGATTCTTGGGTTAAAACGAAATCATTTTTTTTGAAAAATCTGAACACCTTTAAGATATTACCAAAGTTTTTATAAAAGGAAAAAAATGCAGGAATTGTTCTTGGTTTCTCAGAAAACCTTTTTGTTGGGTTTTCGAGCTGATTAAACCTGTGTGGGATTCAACCTGTGCAGGAGGCACGTCTAACAGAGTGGCGCACCCTGCCTCAGCGGCTCTTACGGCGACTGGAGCAGTCAGCCTTGCTACAAGTCGGTCTAACACATTACTAATTGATATAATATGTTATATCTCCCAGCCTCCTTGATCATTCGGGGAAGGTATATCTTCCCTATTTTTAACCGTATTTCTTTGCGATTTTTTTCGCCCAGAAATCCTGTTTACACCGAACCATCTTCAGCTATTTTTACAACCCTAGAGCGTATACCGATGAAAATACATGTGTACTAGACTTGCCATATTAACATGCAGCTCAAAATACACACATTTCCGAACCATAGATATTCAATAAATACGTCAGTCTTCCTGATGAACTTGCATAATAACAGTTAACGACGACATCAGCAAAAATACCTATTTTTTTTAGATTCTTACAATTCACAGCCGGAAAAAATGTACAACAAGTGTTTTTTTGACGCGACAAGTTTTGGTGAGTGTTACAAATTGCAACTACTATGGACGACCAGAAAAAAGGCTTAATAGAATTTGTAAAAGACACGTTTGTTCTGAAATACATGCAAGTCTCCCATAGTACAGCTTATCGTTATTCTACTTTTATGTTTAAAGCGTCGGGTAACACATTTTCACATGCTAAAAGCAGCATTTCACATTGTGCATACACAAGTTCAATACAACCACTGCATTAAAGCGTGAAACTTGGCCTTTAAGTTTGAGCCCAATTTGGAATTTAGGACCGATTAAGAATTCTAGCAAAGTGTGTAGATTCTTCTAAGCAGCTTGCTTAAGAGACATTCCCACGAGATATCTAAGCAAAAATGCTTAATTGTACATATCTAGTCTTAAAGCACATTGGTTATACTGTTTATATTTGTTGTTAATAGCATGGCTATCTAACAGCCAGCTGGGCATAGTTAATACACAGAATATGACACGACACCTTTACAGTTACTGCAGAAATGCAGTTGCGACTCAACAGTTTTAGCAGAGGTTGCTGTGTGAGTGAATAATTAAGTTTGTTATTTAAGAATGACTTGGCCCCAAGTAAGGTTCACAGCCCAAGTAGGAATGGTATCAGAAGGACAAAGAAATTTGTCCTCACAACTTTAGTTTCACTTTCGTCATAAAATTCATCTGAGAAACAACAAATTTTGATATAAATTTTACTTCACGAGTCGACAATAAAAACGCGACAATTGTTGATAGCACTGGTAACAAACACCACATGATTTTTGTCTGTGTAAAATGGTACCTTTGCCGGAGAAATTGCCAACTAATGGTAATTTTTAAAAACAAATTGTCTGCAGACAATTTTGTTACCATTCATTCAATATTAATGGATCTATGTGGTTGACATTTCGGAGGCAGTTTATCAACATTATTCTTAAAGCCACTTACACGATTTTGAATACGAATCGATACGAATTAACATGACGTAAGAATCGCATTACATCGTAATGAAAAAAGCCTGGAAATCCCTACTTACCATGACGGACACGACCGAACAAGACGTTGCGATTCCGTTACGACAGGTCACGACCACATACGACCTCGATGTGATTTTGATGCGAATCTGATACAACACTTAAAAGCTCGTATTGAAATAGTGCTGAAGGATTGGTTAAGAACCTTCACGATGCATTAGGATTTACGACCTTGTTAAGACACATTTCGACTTTATTACGATCTCTCACGACCGGTTGTGAAGATACGACCATTCACAAAATTGTTGAACATTCCAAAAAGTTCGTAATGACTTTGCGACCAACACGAATCATTACGAACGTTTACAATCATTTAATGGCCTCATTTGCAAGATAAAACTTGTTTACAGATTTGTGGAATAAGAGTGTAACATATCTAAGGAAGAATGTTGGTAAACTAGCCTGAGGAAATTTTAGCTACTTAGATGCATCAATGCTTCAGAAAACCTTAAAAATCTATACATGGATTTTGTGTACAAGTGAATGGTAAAAAAGTCCCGTGCACGAAACTTTTTTAGAAAACCACCTTCAGTTGTCAATTTCCAGCACGAAATACCATTTTGGACGGAAATAAATTCATGTGGTGTTTGTTACCATTGCTATCAACACTTTGAGTAAGGTTTTTCTTGTCAACTCATGAAAAACAAAATTGGGTCATTGCAAATGATACAATAGGCATTTAAGAATGTTTACAAATGTCTTTACGAATGTTTATGAATGCCTGTACGAATGCTCACGATTCAAAATCGTAAAGGTTCGTACCCAAAATCGTGTAAGTGTAAAAGTTGTTCCTGTTTTAAAAGTTTTTAAAAGTTTCCCAATCATGTAATTGGCCTTTAAGTTGGGAGTGATACCATTTCTACCGAGCAAAACAGCGCCCTCAATGCGAGCGAGGTCCACTAGTGTTTACAGGTTAAGTTACAGGAGGACAACTCTGACCGCATTTTTAAAGTTTCGACGTTATAATAGAGATAGATATATGTATATTCACCGGAATGCCCGCTGGAGTCATTAACGGCATTCCCATACTTTGACGGATTGGTCCACACTGCCGCTGATGACAAATGGTGCAGACTTGTGAAAGTCTAGGGGGAAAAGTCGATATGAAATGAATAGTGGTTAAAAAGTACAGTAGTGTTAGGGAAAAAAATGAAGATCTCAAAATCCAAATAGTAGGATTTTTGAAAACCAAATATTAAAGGCAGTATACATCATTGGTAATCTCGAAAACCAGAAATGTTCACAGATTTACGCCTAACTTAAACAATATAAACATGATGACCATAGAAAACTTCCCCTGAAATGGTTTTGTTTGAAGTGCTATAGTCTTTGAGAAATGAGTGAAACAATTAGTTTTCATCTCATGAGACGAAAATTCAATTCGCCCCAAAACCATTTCGCCCAAGTGCCATTTCGCCCCAAACCACTTCGCCCGAGTGCCATTTCGACCCAAATTATTCCGTCCAAACACTACATCGCCCAAACGCTACATCGCCCAAATGCCACTTTGCCCCAAAACCACTTCGTGCACAGGCCGTGGTTCAGGGCGAAATGGTTTTGGGGCGAAATGACTGCAAACCCTTTTTTAAAACTGTTTTCTCAACTGTTAGACGAAGTACGGAGCTGGTTTTTGCTCAGGTTGGTTTTAATCGTGCATATCTTCAATCACACAGGGGGATAAAACTATTTTACCAATCATGTATACTATCTTTATATCTTCCGATTCTGTGGTTTTCAATATGTCATTTCACTCCAAATTCCCTACACACCACTTTTTCTTGAAGCGAACTGAATAAATTTTCCGCGCTAAAATGCTCAGTGCAATTCCAGCCCTAACACTGATATAATTTTTTAGAGCCAAAGTGTAAGTGCTTTTAACTCAAAATTTAACTTTTTCATTCCTCTCACCAAGTCAACTTAGTAGAATTATGAAGTTGAGTTGGCAAACATAAAATGTCGCTATAAAGTAGACTTATTGAATTCAGGAAGGTTACTTGGCAAAATAAATTATCTCACCAAGTTGACTTAGTATCTCGTCATGGTGACATAATATATGTTATAAGTCAACTTGGTTAGATAAATTTAATCGGTATATAAACAAGTAGATGGCACTCACAGAACGCCGTAATCTTGTGCCTACGGCACTATATTAACTTTGGTTGAGAGCCCATGGTACTTACCGAGTGAAGTGACAAAGTGACCGTGAGCATTGAGGACCTTTTGACAGCGTCTGTTTTTGTAATCCCACACCCTGATGGTTTTATCGTCCGAAGCGCTCAGGATATACTTGCCGCCAGGATGGAAAACAATGCCTCGCACCCAGTTGTCGTGTCCAGTCTGAAGTCAAACGGTAATGAAAATGATAAAACGGTAATAGAAACGTTAAAACATTTCAGAAATGTTACCCTTCCAGTGGAAACAGTCTTAAAACCCAATAAATTATGCAGTAACCCGAAATTTTACAAGTTGACAAGAAAAAAAAACCACTAAAAGTATTGATAGCAATGGTAACAAACACCACATGATTTTTTCCCCGTGTAAAATGGTACCTTTGTGGGAGAAATTGCCAACTGAAGGTGATTTTTTTTTTTTTAATTGTCTGCGGACAATTTTTTTACCATTCATTCAAACACAAAAACCATGCATGGATTTTATTTCTCTATTTTATCCAATAGGGCGACACTTTTTGCGTAGAAAGTTATGTTAGGGGGACACAGTCGGTTAGGGCGACAATTTGGCGTAGCCCATATATTTTGGAGGTTAAAAACAATTTGTTTTAAGGTAAAAAACAATTTTTTTTAAAGGTCAAAAACCATTTTTATTAGGTCTAGAACCATTTCTTTTAGGTCTAGAACCATTTTTGGAAGCTTTGGGTAGAGAAATTTGGTGTCAATTTGAGTGATTCTTGCCGAAATTTCAGTGGTCGTTTTGGAAAGGTTTCCCGTGGTGTCGACCGTTTGCGGCATTAAGAAGAATTAATATTTTGATTATTTTTTAAATTATTATTACTGCATCTATGTTGCTGAAATTTCTACATGGCAGTTATCAACATTATTCTTTAGTTATGTAATGCTGTTCCTGATTCTAAATATTTTCTAATCGTGTAATCGAGTCTTTAAGGGATCGGTTTGGGCAGAGAGAGTGGGTGGAGGTGTGCGGTGGGACTATAACTAACCAGTGTTATGATACAGACTCCAGCACTGACGTCCCACATCTTAATACTCTTGTCTCGTGAGCCTGAAATCAGGAATGGGCCTGATCTCTGGTTTTTCTTCGTCTGTTGGAAAGAATGATATTGAACAAATAAATGATTAATTGTTCATCTGTTAACGGTACAAACTATTTACATTCGAAAAATCGCTTCGTTTGTCAAAGATTAAATAATCATCATTAATTAAAGGTACAGGCTCGTCAGCAATGCACGCACGCCAAATTCGTGCCACGAAATACGCAGCTCCATGCCTTTTGCTACACGGAGCTGTGTATTTCGTGGCACGAATTTGACGCTAGCATTGCTGATGAGCCTATGCCTTTAACGTGTTCATTCAGATATCACTAAATGAAAATCGAACGAACGAAGATTGAACGAACACCGCTAACAAATATTAATTTAAGCTGTACAGTGCCATGATGGCCTAGGGCCAATTTCATGGTGCTTTTTAGCACAAAGATTTCCTTAGCACAGAATTTATTTTCTTTGTAAAATGGTTGCCAGCTGAAACTGTTTTGTCAAATTATGTTTTGAGAAGCAGTAGCAAAATTTTAGTGAATATTTTAGTAATTTTAATAAAATTTGGACGGCAACCTACATGTATAGACCGTATCGAAAACCCGCCATTTCATGGTGGCACCTTTTGTTACTTAAACCGTTCAACAATTTGGTCCCAAGTAAGGTTCACAGCCCAAGTAGGAATGGTATCAGAACCAATGGACAAAGACTTTTGTCTTCGCAACTTTAGTTTCACTTTCGTCATAAAATTAATCTGGGAAACGACAAATTTTGTAAATCTTGGGTTTTGCCATGAATCCAATAAAAAGGTGAAACCGATTTTACATAAAAGAGCATACATGCAAATCATGCAATGTATATCCCAGTAAGAATTGCTTTACCGAAAAAAGAAAAAAAACTGTACTGAAAGAAAAAAACTACAAAAACATTACTTAAAGAATCGCAAAACTATGACAAAGGAAGGACAAAATGAGAGTACAGAAAGGAACACAACTGAAATTACACCGAAGAAAATTAAATAAAACCACACCCCAGAATCCATGCAATATCAGAACTGTCACTAGGTTTTGCTGGAGGAGGGGGCTGGGGGACCTGGGGAATGACATTACCTGCTTGCCGTCAACATTGTTAACCATGGTTAGCTTGAACGAGAGTAAATGACGTACAGTAAATGATGGGAAAAATTAGTTAGGTTTATTAACAGAATCAATGTCGAGTAAATGAGGAAAATTTGTCAGGGCCCGTGCAAACATTTTCACAGTTCTTCAGAGAGTAGCATTTTTCAAGACTCCCCCCTCCCTCACCCGAAATACTACATTTTTCTGCATCAGTACCATGAAGTGTCAACCTTTTACAGTGCATGTAAAGTCCTACGCAGCCCTGACACCCCTCCCCCTTCCTATGTTCTGTAGAACCGTGAAAATGTTGACAACTTTGGACATCCCCTTATACCATAAAAAAAAAGTCTGGGCTGCATCTTATATTAAAAGACTTGGGGTTTTAAGTTATCTCCTTACGACAATCAACAGTTTTTTAAAGTTTTTTTTTATGTGTGACACACAAAGGTTGACGCACATCGAATCACGAAAATCTAGTTGTTGAGGCAATTTAGTGTGAACCGACCAATTTAACCACTTCGCGACGGGAACTGCATATGCAGTTCTAAGTGTGAGTATCTTGGGGGCAGTTATACATAATTAGCCCATGGGTCAGTACCAGGGCAGAGCTGGTCTCTCATCTTGTTGGCTTGGGGTCAAGAAAGTTTTTGGTTTTAGACTTGTGACTTGACTCCGGAGAAAATGACTTGTGACTGGACTTGGGAAATAAGATTGATTTACGACTTGAAATAAAAACAAGTCATCAAGTCTCCTGCCCCAGAGACATACATGTACAGGTATACTGCATAACCAAAACTGCTAGTGCAGTCTCCCGCTCCAGGGGAATAAATTGGAAAATGCCTAGCCGCCGCAAAGGGGTTAAGGTTGTGATTTTTAGTGCCTTGGTTATCACCAAATTGTTTCAGCGCTCCATTTTCGTGACGCGACACACATCAACATTTCCGCTCGCAAAGCGTGAAAAAGGTCGTGTCGATCCACCTTAACAGAGCTACCAACCCTCCCTGATTTTGCAACACATTCCCTGGAAAATGGTTAATCCTGTAACTCCTTAATTAAGAAAAAAACCTCCTGGATTGTCCATTAACAACTTCAGATTTTGAGATGTCTTTTTTTCCCGTGTGTCATCTCCAAAATTAGGGAGGGTTGGCAGCTTTGCCCTGAAGATCTTTTTGAGAAATTTTTTTTTTTTTTTACCTCTGCACCAATAGCTTCGTTGATGGTGGGATGGGCGCACTCCGGAGCCCAACTAATACACTCCACGACGTGGTCATGCTCACGCAATTCCAACTTGCATTCCTTGCTGGCTACCACCCAAACACGCACAGTCTGATAAGGAAAAAACAAAATACTTTTAAAATCTTTAAAAATAGCTTACAAAATACAGAATGTCTTTTCACAGTAATGGGGTACATTTATGTGACATGCAAGATCTTGGGTCCCAGTTTACTTCAAATGTCTTAATTTTATCTTTAAATTATGCGATTTGGCTTGCATCGGGGAAAATGAATATTAATTAGGGTTGGTTTTGCCCTACCTAACGTAACTTGATTAGTAATGTTTACTCAGTGCTTCACCAAGACACTATAAAGGCCTGTCCGCATTGGACCTTTTTTGGGAAAACTTACCGAGACGATGGGTACTTTTCCCATATTAAGTCCAATGCGGACAGCCTAGGACGTTTTCCTCTCAGGAATATTTCCCCGAGTCAAGCGGTTACTTTTCCTGGCCAACTGCTGCCCAGGAAAAGATCTCTGGTAACTTTTCCCTAATCGAAAAGTCCACTGCGGACGCAGCGAGTCGGTAAAAGCGCTCTGGAAGCGTACGTCCGGGCCGTGAAGGTCAAACTGCGAAGGGACACTGCGCATGCTCTCTCACGGTCTCGGTAACATTTTACTGTGTCAAAAAGTCCAAATGCGGACAGCAGTAACATTTAGCCATTTTTCATTTTACCTCCCAAAAAACAAATCCACTGCGGACACGGCTTAAGAGAAACTTGATAGCGTGCTTGGGTGGGACTCGAACCCAGAACCTCCTGCATACTAGGCAGACGTCTTGGTTAAATGTTGTTGTTATTTTACCTGGTCATTGGAAGCACTGGCTAGCAGTGACCCGTCGTGGTTCACTTTAACCATTCGTACCCACTCCCTGTGGCCGACAAACGTCTTCACACAGTATCTAAGATGAGAAAATGGTCAGACGAATAAAGCATGAATCTATAAATTGGTCTTAGCAATAAGGTAATGCAGTTTATGGTGGTATAGTGTGAAGGATAGATCTAAAAATGAAATTATGTTATAACAAGTACATGTATATAAAGCCAAATAAGCGCGATCCAAAACTGGTAAACACTGGATAAAGATTTCAAAATTTCTTAAATTAATCAAAATAATACCTCGATCTGTAAAGAAATGTCCCTATTTTACAATCATATTACAAAAATTAACAGAATAGATTTGACCGGGCACACTGTGCCATCACATTCTCAAGAAATAGTTGAAAATGCATGTAAAAAATTGCTTTTTTGGTCAATTTTATTGATTATCTGTCCCTCACGCATAAAACTGTAAAGTCAATTTCAACATGTGATAAACTGGATGTGTGTATTAACATCAGTAGAAGGTAAACAAACGGGTTCACTTTAGTTTTCATTTGTTGTTGACTAAGGAAAGGCATTTGTCTCTTGATTTCCATCCCTCGCGCTCAATTGGGATTGGCTATCATGTGAGCTTAATAAGCCCTATAGAGGAAAAAACAATCAGATAACCAACTTCAAAGTGGTGATGTCACATTAGGAAAACACAGGAAAATCTCATTCAACTGTGCACAAAAGTTTCCACAATTTTCTCCAACTTGCTGAAACTTTTTGTAACCCATGACGGTTCAGATTTGTTTTACATGTTACCTGTTGCAAACCATGAAAAAACTAATGCTGAAAACTGCAGCATTTTTCCACAATTCCAGTTTGAAGTCTTGTTTTTTCTTTGCTTTTCTGCTGTGTGTTCCTAAAGTGACATGCCCAAAACAGCGCCCTCTTTCTGTGAGTTTATGTGAAGAAATTTTCAAAGTTGAAAAATACCACTTTTTATTCATGGGGCATTAAAATGAACAGTAGTATTGTCCGTCTACACAAGTAATCCTTCATATGCAGCAAAAACTGTGCATAAAGTTATTGAGCATTTCAGGGGCCCTTTAAGCATGAATAAGTGATTTTTTAAAGGAAGAAATCACTTATTCAAAGCAGTATTTTTATAAGGAAAGACAAAAGCCAATGAGTTCTTACCCCGTGCCAACGTCCCACATCTTAATAGTCCTGTCCCGGGAGCAGGACACGACAAAGTCACCGGTGGGCATGAAGCTAACAGACGAGATATTGTGGTCATGGCCGTGCATTGTCTTGACGCACTCAAAGGCCTGAAAGTCCCAGAGTTTGACTGTCATGTCCGCCGAACACGAAGCTGTTGAACGAAATGATAAAAATAAAGGTGATTATTCTGCAAAATTTGTCAAATTTGGCAAAATTTCTGCAAAAGTACGATCTATCGTATGTACTCTGAAAGTGCCAATGTCGTATATGTACGATCCCATTAAAAAAAACTTTTCTTCAAAAACGCCAACCGCCGTACATGTACAACCTAAAAATATCGCTATAGTAAAATGCACTCGCTTCTCCGTGGAGGACGTTTTTGAGTATTTTTCGGATTCGGATAGTTAAAAAGATTGATATTTATCACTCAATAAAACAATACCATCGATTCTAGAATCTATAAAAGAACAATATACAACACGTTTGGTGAGTACAACTTATTTTTAAATTTTGTTTACGGAATTTCAAAGAATCACAAAAAACGCGAAAAGTCTGGCATTTTAGAGGTAAATGTTGAAAAAACGCTGGGACTGAAAGATCAGGGCTTGAAATTCGTCACTGAAAGGGCACTGCCATTTTTGTTTTTGGAGTCGTCTTTTGGAGTTTAAAAAGGGCACTTCCATTGGAAAATTAAAAAGTCTATGGGAGGATTGCAAAAGGGCACAAGGCCAAGACCAGGGGCAACAGAGGCAATGGCCTCCGTGGCCTCTGTGAATTTCAAGCCCTGAAAGATGGTAAGCGTGTTTTACTGTTTTTATATTGCCAGTGACAAAGAAAACTTACCTAGTAGCTTGCCAGTCTGGTCAAAGCATATATCCTGCACGATGTCCGTGTGGCCTTTTAGTGTGCGTTCAAAGTCTCCCGTTTCATAATCCCACACCTAAAAAGATGACAAAAGGAAATTTTTATTTTTAATTTTGTTATAATGTGTCACCCGCTATGGTGAAATAAGTCGCATGTTGCACAATTTGGGCCAAGTTTTCGTGACTATAGCCAAAAATCAGGGGTGGACCATGGCCCATTATAATACGACATTCACAATATAATGAACATTTTGAGAAGTACACGGGTACTGCCTGGAATTTTCAGCTTTTACCGAATATTTCGGTTGTATTTTTGTACAATGTATTTGAATGATTCTGCAAAATAATGAAACTGCAAAATATCCAGGGGAACCCCGGGTCTAATTTCACCCCGGGTTCAATTTTCACCCCGGGTTCAATTTTCACCCCGGGTTCAATTTTCACCCCGGGCTCAATTTTTCCCGGGTTCAATTTCACCCCGGGTTCAATTTCACCCCGGGTTCAATTTTACCCCGGGTTCAATTTTACCCCGGGTTCAATTTTACCCCGGGTTCAATTTCACCCCAAATGAAGTCTCGTGTGAAAACCCTTCAGATTGATTACTACATGTACTTTTTCCAGCTGAGCTTTCAGAATGCATTTATCAAACTAAAGTCCAATTTAACCTTTATCGTGGCGTCTTCGGACGACGTGGCCATGACACTATAAACCGGATGAAACAAGACCCTGGTGATGGTACTACGGTGGCCGGTCAGCGAATAGCGCTCGGGGGGCCTCGGTATCCATTCGGCCGGCGAACGCTTCTGATTGGTCAATCCGCCGCTGGAGTATTCCTTCTCCGTCTCGTTCAGTTTGCACTCCAAGTCCATGACCTTCTTCTGTAGTCGGATGACTGACGTCCATTTTTTCTCCAGGAGGCCGTTGTATTTTCGTTCCACGTCTCCCGACTGGATATAAACAAAAGTAAAAAGTGTTTTAACGGCGCTTGTTTAATTTTGTTTTAACCTAACATTGTTTAATTTCATTTTAACCTAACATTCATATAAAATACCTAAACACCCATACACGCATACTTGCTACTGGTTGCTGTCAGTTGCTCGCGTGCATTTGATCACGTGCGCGCACATCGACAGCAACTGCAAGCAACAGTTGCTTCCAGTTGCAAGGTCAATAGACAGCCGAAGTGTGATGTGGGTTGCCAAGGTAATTAGTTCTAAACATCATGACCGTCGAAAAAAGTACCATTGCAAAAGCACAGGGACACGGTTCAGTGATTTTAAGTGTAGAGCCATTGCCTAGGAAACCAACAAAGATGACGTATTCACTTCAGCAGTCAATGTACTTTACGCTTTACCGAGTTGCCGTGTCGTTGTGCACGCTCTGGAAATGTAGACATGGCTGGATGCTTTCAGTTGCCACTAGTTGCGCAACTGATCAGTTGCTGTCGATGAGCACGCTACGCACACATCGACAGCAACTGATCAGTTGAGTTGCTTCCAGTTGCAATATCAATGTACGCTAGGCTTTAACTTTGCATTGCACTCAGAAGAAAAAAAATGCATTGTACATGTACATGGGGATTGGCCATAATAATCATGTTGGGTGAGTACAATCCTTGATCAAAGTGTACCACAGGACTTTTACTTTGAACAATGACAGGATGACTAATTTCCTGTGGTAAAAACCCTGGAATGAATGACATTTGTTTTGTAAACAAACATATGGGTGCCTGCCAGGCAGTCTGGGTTTACCTTGGAAAATCTGGGTCAAGGTGCACTCACCATGTTTTTTGGCTCTGTCTGAAGACAGAACTTGTGATTACATGTAGTGTAATGTGTACATTTGTAAACCAGCAAAAAAGGGCACCAGTCAAAATGTTACTAGACTTGCACAAGTCCTCATATTTTTTTTATGAAACCATTACGAAAAAGTGCATGTTAAGAAACATGGACAAATGCTGGCATTTTCCCCTCGATATTCCGACAAGTTTTTGGCTTAAAAATACACCAAAAAAGGATGAAATTCCAACAATGTAATTACCATCTCTGCCTCTTTCTGGAACTCGT
The DNA here is from genome assembly GCA_037783545.1 of Henricia sp. BOLD:AAB3569. Classification (NCBI taxonomy): domain Eukaryota; kingdom Metazoa; phylum Echinodermata; class Asteroidea; order Spinulosida; family Echinasteridae; genus Henricia; species Henricia sp. BOLD:AAB3569. The sequence continues at coordinate 3,771,584 of JBBELK010000147.1, read as the reverse complement.
GTAGTGCATTTTCATAGCCGTTGGACCGCAAGTAGTCTGCGATGGCTTTATTCCTGTAAAAACAAAACAAATTCAAAGAATTGACTACATTATTCACTGTTGCACAGGAAACAGGAACTGCAGCAGGGGAATTAAACATGAGGTATTGTACTACCAGTACATGCATGACATGTACCGGTACATTATGTATGTAGTCACTAAATCAAATTCAAGACACACTTTGTACAGACTCTTTGGTGTGACGACACATAAATGAGTTTTTGGCTGAACCAAAGACCAGTTTAGAACATTGTGCAGGGCGTCTGCACGTTACTTTATAAGCAGAAGGTTCGCGGTTCGAATCTCGGTGGAGCCAAGCTGCTTTTCATGTAGATTTCCCAAACTCATATGGACTTTGTCCACATTTGTATCAAATTCATTCACCCCGGCGGTCTCTGGGTAATAAATAATTCCTAAAAAATAATCACTTATTTAAACATTGTGCAGTGTGTGAACATACATGTACACGTATGCAGGGTTTCCCCTCAAGCGTTATAGAGTACCGTAGTGGTGCCACTACCCTTTCACAAATGGCCACTACTCCTTAGCAATCAGCCACTACCCTTTCATATTCAGAGCTTCCAATAATATTTTTTGAGAATTATGCTTGCTGGGCTCTGAGACATTAAAATTGATCACAAAAGACAATTAAACTGATATATGTACAACAAACAAGGTAAAAACAATCCAACGTTTGTATCATGGCAGTATCACGGTATTGGAAGGCGAAATTGAACAGGCAAAATATTATGCCATCTTGAATATATTTTACCACTGCGCTTTAACAATTTTCTGGGGGAAACACTGGTATGTAATGGTAATTTGTGGATACTTGTATAGACTGTATCAAATACATGTAGCTGCCATCTTAAAGGGCAACTCTTGTCGTTTTTAATTGGTCATCAATGTAAGCACAAAATGTGCAACCATGTACATGTACTGGTACATCCTCATGGAACAAAGAAACTGTCCTACAAGATGACGCCGGGGTGAAAATAAGCCCCGATTCCCACTTGCAAGTCTCACCCCCGCGCCACCCCCGAGATTGCTCATTCCCTAGGGCGAGTTCAACCCTGCTCAGGACCAGGGTTGAACAATTTTGCCCCGAGGAGAGACACTTTCCCCGGGGCGAGAACGGTAGTGGGAAAAGGGGCAGGGGCGAGTTCTCACTTGTTCAAGTGAGGGATGAGGTGCCGATCTCCGGGCAAAGGTATTTAATCCACAAGGCCATGTACATGTTTTGTTCATAAGCTGAGGGTAATCGTTCTCGGAAGACCGGCATTTACCAAAAAATTAACTCCAGAAGTGTCATGATGCGCATGTAAGGGGGACACTGTCCTGTTTTTATGGTGCACGCCTATTCCTTTGTATACGTACATGTACATGATGTGGGTAATTCCCAAAATTAGGGGTCCAAAATGTTTGGTGTCCCAGTTACGTACGACACTCTCCGCTTCAAAAATGACCACTTATGACTACAAATTCTCAGTAATGGACTGTGATTATAGGGGGCAGCATCATTTTCTTCAATATTTTGTTTTCTGATTTCTGAAAAATATTCAAAACAAAAGACCATAAAGGCTTATAATTTGTTTCATGGTATTGAATAGGAGTTTGGTGTCCCCGGTTACCTACCTGTAGAATGAGTTTGCATTAACCTTGGTGCCATATCTACACACAAACATTAAATTTGAGTGCATTTGTTCAAATAAAAATAATTTAATATTTTCTACTGGGAAACCACTTTCAATCATTTAAAACACTTGGAAATCCTAAAAAGCATGTCACACTTTTGGACCCCTAATTTTGGGAATTACCCATGTACAGTGTACCTGCCATGCCTGCATGTATGTATTGAGAATGCACTGTAAAAAATGGCAAACTGCATTACATTAACACATTGACCAGACAGACATTTTTCATCTGTTTTCTACATGTACACTGCAAAAACAAAACGGTGTACCGTACTAGTACATACATGTACAATGTATGCGCACTAAAAACACAATACGTGTGTGCTTTAAATATCTTCTTGTGAAACGGACGAAACACATGTTTTACTAGAATTTCTATCTAACCGAAGCTGAAAACACGAAACGACAGTAATATCTACATTTTACTTCCTTGTTATCCATACACATTGTAACTCGTAATTTGATATTTGTCGGGCTTTAGCGTGTGCATGCATTTCTAGGTTTAAAAAAATATCACTGAATTTGCTGGACAAATTTGCAGGGGCTGGGAAAGAGTGTGCGGGGGTGGACTTGGGGGGGGGGGGGGGGGGGGGGGGAGGGAGGGAGGAAGGGGGCATTACTTGCTCAAATAATTTCCTATTGATTAAATTTTTCTAATGAAAATGGGTCTACTGGAAATTGGGTCGGCAGGCTGACGTACTGAGATTCCAACGAATGTACCGGTAATGAATATGGATTCTTTGAACGATTTAAGGTTATCTTCAATTAGTTGAATAAACAATTAGTTGTACACTGTATAAACCAAGTATGTAGCTGATGCTACTGGCTCATGTTCGGATTACTGAATTGCTTATTTATGAAGATGTGCATAGTGTAAAATGCGATTTGGTGGAAAATGTTAATTGGAGTTTGTTTTTGCCCTTACTCATGTACATGTATATTAGCACTGTATATTCGGTGCTTTTCGAGACACTATGAAAAACTAAGGGCAAAAACACTAAGGGCAAAAACACTAAGGGCAAAAACACTAAGGGCAAAAACATTCTCCCCGACGCAAGACAAACCAATTACTTGTTGGAAAATCTTATCAAGTTATCGAAAGATTTATCTCAAAAACATTTTCAAAATACATTTCTGATCAGTCCTACATTTTGTAGAATCAATATACAAGGCAGTACTAGGACCAATTAATTTGGGAACCAATATATGTATGATTTTTCTCTCATCCAATTTTTTGCTTTATTTCATATCTGTGGTGATTAGGCACCATACCAAATGTTGCATTCGTTTATAATAGTCCTACGGTACATTGCTTAGTTGCACAACCATGCAACGCTAAGAAAAAATGTGGGTTCTTAAGAAAAACCTGAAGTAGTACGACTCATACCATAGCTCAGCCGGTGTTAAGTTCGAATCCCGATGAAGACCAATATGTTTTTCTCTGAACCCATGTTTAGGCCTTTCCCTCTAGAACGTCCAACCCTGGGGCGACTCACCCCCGAGTTCAACCCCGCGTCAATTCACACTTGTTCTGAATCTCGCCTCGGGGCGAACTCACCCCGGAGATCGGCACCTCATCCCTCATTTGAACAAGTGAGAACTTGCCCCTGCCCCTTTTCCCACTACTATTCTTGCCCCGGGGAAAGTGTCTCGCCCCGGGGCCAAATTTGTCAACCCTGGTCCCGAGCAGGGTTGAACTCGCCCCGGGCAAAGAGCAATCTCGGGGGTGGCACTTGCAAGTGGGAATCGGGCTTATTTTCACCCGTTCTTTTGATGTCTTTTTTGGCTGGGGAGGGGGTGGGGGGGGGGGGGGGGGGGGGGGGGGGGGGGGGGGGGGGGGGGGGGGGGGGGGGGGGGGGAGTCGTTCGTTGTCATGAACATAAGCATCCCATAATCCTGTACTGTGCAAATAACACTTCAGACGGCAGCCTTCATCCATTATTCACCGCATGATACAACCGTGCAGAGGGTACGTATACACGTACATGTATATAATCCAAAGACTATACATCAAAACTCATCTACCGGTAGTGACACGCACATACATTTCGTAGACCTTGCAATGCATCAGTGCAAACGAACTACCGGTACATGTACGTACAATGTACGTGTACAGAGTGTAGACGTAACCAAACGTGCTCAGAGAACAATCTTACAGGTGTCGTTAGGATTTGAACCCAAGACCTCTCAAACACTGGGTAGATGCTCCACCAGCTGAGCTAAGGCACAGTTGAATAACTCAAGTTTTTAACAAGAACCAAACTATGAAATAGTGACAGACGTTTAATTCCACAGTAAAAATGCACTTTCTCTTTCAAAGGTTTTTCACACTACAGCATACACACTATACAAAATTTCGGAGACAGCCCAATGGCAATGTACTGGGCTAACAATACGCTGTAATATTAAAGGCACAGGCTCGTCAGCAATGCGCGCCCGCCAAATGTGTGCCACGCAATACGCAGCTCCATAGCAAAGGCATGGAGCTGCGTAATTCGAGCACGAATTTGGCGGGCGCGCATTGCTGACGAGCCTGTGCCTTTAAGTACATAGTCTACATTTGGAAACTCAATATAGAAGCAAATCCATTGCATGGCTGAAAGAAAAACGAAGACTAAATCTTAATCTTTAGAAGCGACAGTCAAGAAGCGTCCTCCTCATCAACAAATGAATCTTCAGTGAACATCAATTATTATTAATGTCAAATTTCGCCGTACAATCCCACAGGATTTTTTCTTGTACAAAGGTGCTTAAAGCACGTACCAGCTGCCAATAAACAGTAAACTGACGTCAATGATATGGAGGGTTTGTCTATTCTGTTGCACGCGAAATTAATCCTTGTGGAGAAGTGGTTAATTAAAATCCAAAGTACATGTACATGTATATGACATGTACGTTTAGACACTAGGAATCTCAATACAAGATTTTGTTTTTTAAAAAGAAGACAACATGTGGGCCTACATGTACACAGTACATGTATGTATGTGTTCATAGGCTACCCCGGTACATGTACAATTAAATTTCAAGTGGTTATGTGTTCATCTTTCGATAAACACATCGATTCTGATTCGCCTTTTTCAAGTCACCTTTGGGGTAGGGTTGAACCCTGCAATTGCGGGGTTCAACCCTGCAATTGTCAAGGTCGCTTGTAGTGTAAACGCTACCTGAATACAGATTCGGCAATTTGAGTGTCCTTGGGGCGGTGCCCGCAGTGTAGATTTAATTGACCAATCTGGCACTAGTGCAGCAACAACAGCTCACGCATGCACTGCAGTTACATTTAGTGGTGACTTTTGCGGTTTCTAAAGCAAGTTGAAGCGATTTGGGGTGTAGTGTAAACGAGGAAAATGTTCAGTTTTGTGGTCGCAATAAAAATGCTGGATCTGTATCCACCTTTGCCGATTCGAGTGTAAACACGGTGTTAGTGACCCCTTTTCGTGAACGGACCCATATGCATACTACCTTGTTATAACAGGAACATTGCACTATCGGGAATTTTTTTAAACGAAGACCAAAAAATTGAGGCCTAAAACTTTCCTTGTTACTTCACAAAATATTATATTAATTATCTAGGTTTGATTATACCTCTAAAAGCAACGTTCGCCTCAAATGGCATTTCTCCACTTTAATTTAAAAACAATTTACAAATTGGACCACCAGGATTGGACCACTTGATACAATTGGACCACCAAATTGGACCACTTGATACAATTTTACACACTTCAAGCATAACAACAATTTGAAAGTGTTACTGGTATTAAAGTACTGCATGCACAGACATGCACACAATTACTGGGCTGGGCATTAATAACAGTTTTCAAATTCCTTCTTTTGACACTATTTGTCACCTTTATCAATGAACTGACCCCCATCCTGTATACAGAAGTGTTGAGGTGACTATACCGGTAACCAAAATATTACAATACAATCGGTTAATACCGGTACTACCACAGTACATGTAGGTCTACACTGTATGATGCGATATCTTTCAAGTCTACCACTAGTACCGGTACACGCGCACAATGCATAATAATTCAAAATGAAAATTTGTTGTTGCATTAGTGGTTTTTATTGGTAATTTGTTTAAAATGGTATTATGTGTGATCTACCAATTACTGAATAACAAAACTATTTTCCACATGATCTATTTTCCACATGATCTATTTTCCAAAATAAATTATGAATATGCCAGGTGTACCATGTTTGTGTTTTCATCCATGAACAGTTTGCTATAACTAGTGGGTGTTTGTGATAGTGAACAACATAAGACATTTGTGGTGTTTCAAAAGTAACATGAAAATTAAAATTCATGATCTGTTATTCCCCATAGGCATGTCCACACGGAGGCTGTTCCCTCGAGGGAAACATGGAGGTTTCAAACCCTCAAGGGAAACTCGGGGAGGGGGGAGGGGGGGGGATTGTGTCAACTGAAGGGTGTCCCATGCATAACACAAATTTTTAATGATTTGTCACTTTGATGTCTATTTAATATCTGTAAACAAAAAAAATGACCATGCTGAAAATAATAATAATGGTAGATTCTTGTATAGCGCACATATCTACCCTTCATGAGGGTAATCATGGCGCTGTTGCCATTAATACCGCTGCCAGCAGGAAATCGCCAGGACCAGGGGGGGTTTGTGTCAACTGAAGGGTGTCCCATGCATAACACAAATTTTTAATGATTTGTCAATTTGATGTCTATTTAATATCTGTAAACAAAAAAAATGACCATGCTGAAAATAATAATAATGGTAGATTCTTGTATAGCGCACATATCTACCCTTCATGAGGGTAATCATGGCGCTGTTGCCATTAATACCGCTGCCAGCAGGAAATCACCAAGACCATTTCGCTTTAACTACATGTACAATTGTAGGTGGCTGCACTCAGAGGAGCTGAGATGAGATACGGTGTTCATATGCAGCACGCGGCAGAGGGTACGCCCCCTTCTACCATTGTGTCTCAAACATCCAAAGAATATTGTGCTGGGTATAACGGTATCGAAACAAGGTTCACGGAGGTCAAAGGGAACAGCACGACTTTCGATTTTCAGTTATTTCATTTGACCCACCCATTCACAATATCAAAAAAATTTCAATTTTTTAATATTGATTATTTTGAATGGCCTCTTAAGATTTTTGTTTTTTCCCAAAAAAAAACAACCAGAAAATTTGCAATCTCCAATTTGGATTACCGGTACACCGCCCTATTTTATTTAAATGGATGAACTAATTTACAATACATCAGAGTCTTTTATGATATCCTGGGAAATACCGGTACATGTACCGTACGGTACGTGGATTGGGAGCACGAAATTTCAAAATAGTTAATGAGAAAAATATGACAAATGAAATGGTATCAATTTATGAACACCCATGGGGAAAAATGGGGGTTCAAATGTGATCTACATGTACCGGTACATGTACGTGTAGATACACTGTTTTAATTGAACAAAAAAATTATAACATTGCCACTCCTCAAAAGGTATCGTGTACACCGGTTTTAAATCTGTATAGATATGGTTATTTCAGGTCACTTGAAAATTTGAAACTCTGGTTGACAGACATTTCATATTATTTTTAACTCTTCCCCCTCCCCCTCCCCCTACATGTGTACAGTAAATTTCAGCACCCATATGCTGAATAGTGTACATGTATATGATTTACTGTACGGGTACATTTCTCACACACTTGATCACATACATTTATCACGTGCATCCATGGAGTGTGATTATTAATTCCCACCCATCACACTCCAACTCACCGATGCACGAACGGACCCGAAGATGCATTCGCCGTAGTTATGCATTCCAATGACGTGACTCATTCCACGTTGTCACCCACGCCGCCGCCGGCAGCCACAAAACATATGTGACAGCCGGCATACAATATGAATGCGATTTGTGTCTATTATGCAATTCATACTAGTGTTCCATGTGTGTTTACGGTTAGTCAGAAATGTAGCATTCCTCATGTAAGCCACACATACTTTATGTAAACAAGGAATTTTAATACCTCAACGATTATGTACAGTACATGTACAAAAGAGGAATGCACACAATTTTACTTTGCATGTACTGCATTGTACATGTGTAGTCAATTGGACTGTGTTCATTCAATTTGCATCAGCTGCACTGCAAAGTACATGTACATGTGTACGTACATGTATCTGTTAATAGGCAAGTGCATAATACGCATACTTTGTGTACATGTTTAAATTTAATTACAACAACAGTTGAAACTCAGATGGTCAATCAAAACAAACGAGAATAAAACAATGAATGGAATAAATTCTTCTCCTCCAAATTAGTAAAACAATTGTTTTATTATCTAAATTATCTAAATTAAAATAAGGTGGATCGTTCTATGAAAATGGGGTACAATGTACGTTGTGACAATTCTGAAGTTGAATTTTTATAAATGCTGGGCTTCCAAGAATGATTAGCTTATCCTCAGCATACTGCATGATACACATGTACAATATGGCCTTGATTTTATATGATGTAAGGTTTCATATGATTTTTACAGGTATATTTTCACATGTGTACTTAAAAGTGACGATTTAAGCCTAGCGTACCGGTACATCGACACTGCAACTGGAAGCAACTCAACTGATCAGTTGCTGTCGATGTGTGCGTAGCTAGCACAACTAGCAGCAACTGGGAACATCCAGTTTTCAGAGCGTGCACATCGACACGGCAACTCGGTAAAGCCTACAGTACATTGACCTTTCAACTGGAAGCAACTCTTGCTTGCAGTTGCTGTCGATGTGCGTGCACGTATTGAGACACACGCGTGCAACTGACAGCAACTAGTTGCAACTATTCGTACATCGACACAACTGACTGCAACTGGGTACAACTAGTTGCCAGAAAGTAGAACATGGGCAACTCGCGGCAACTCCAGTTGCCAGTAGTCAGTAGTTGTAAGTAAGCGCACATCAACCTTTTTGAGCAACAGTTGCCGCGAGTTGCTCCTAGTTGCGGGAAACACCAGTTGCCACTACATGTAGTTGCTTCCAGTTGCAATGTCGATGTACGCTAGGCAGAAGGTGAGCAGTTCGAATCCCGGTGGAGCCAAGTTGTTTTTCACTGCATCCAGACTTCCCAAACTCATAAACATTTGTCCACATTTGTACATCAAATTTATTCACTTTGACGGTCCCAACAAAATTACCTAGTCATACAAATTGCACAGGAATTTCTTTGAAAACAATTGGTAATTTGGAAAAACCATTTTTGCAAATGCATCAGAATGTCACACTTCGGTTTCCCATTTTCATGGAAAGACCCACAAGTACCGGTACATGACATGTAAAATAAGCTAGAAAAGGCCTAAATGCACTTTGTCCCACTAACACCTTTTAAAGGATTATCAGCAAACATTCACATTTTCAAGTGGCTCCAAATGATTGCTTTGGGAACCGTAAACGTATTTTTTGTAGCTTTCTTGTTACCAATGTCAGGAATTCACCGAGTAAACAAATAATTATTGACATGATTGATGGCCGATCAGTGTCAAGTTCATATGCCAAGTGCATCACATGCTATGAATGTTACATACACCTGTTCAACCGACAGTTTTTACTGCGGTTGGTGTTAAAGTTTGTTGGTTTATTTCCCAGGTTTATTACAAGTAACCTGATTCAGAAAGTAATGCCAATATTGCTTGACACCATCCAAAACCACCCCCCTCCCCCCAAAAAGGCCCCCGTTTTTCCCATGGGTGTTGAGATTTTGATACCATATCACTTGTCATATTTTTCTCATCATTCTGAAATTTCGCGTTACTCAACCGAAGTTTAGTAAACTAATTTATCTGGTTACAAGGCAGTGCAGTGATTACACCAACTTTTTGCTTACACATCCAAATTTCCTGCTTTCTTCTCATAGATAGTATTTTGGGGACTAAGGTAATCATGTGATTGTCAGGTTAAAAATAAATCCATTATTTTTTGTACAAAAGATATGTGAAAAAGGTACGTATAAGTTTGTTGCATACATGTTCAAAACAGATGCATGCAACTGTCACAGTCATTATCGGCTTCGGATTGTGTAACCGATGCAACATACACACATGTACCGGTACGTGTGATAAGTGAACGATAAAGAAATCATCCACCCTTTAATCGTGTTTGGCGACTTTACACCTAATTTTGGAATGACTCGGCCTTACTTCCGAAGTGTTTTTAGAGGGGAAATATATTATTTTTGTCCAGGCGGACGAGTTTTTGTCCGAGCACTAACGGTACCTCTGATGACTTGCCTAAAAGGTGGATTGAAAAAGGCGTAATCAATTCACCATTTGTGTTTAGGCTGAGAATTTACCGGCTCCAATTCCCTTCAAACTGCTTTTTCTCAAAGCAAAGTGTGCAGAAAATACACGCAAAACAGCCGTGTGAATCCACCCTTTAAAGCTTTAGTAAACAAAAACATCAAATCATCAATTATTACAAAATGCATTGCATTTTACCTAGACAGAATGATTCTGTCCCTACGGGTATCCTGTAGGGACACAACCCTTTCATATAGTGGTTTGTTGTCATTTTGCCTCGAAATTTGAATCACACCCAAAAATTTCCACCTACTGTAGTTGTGTCCTGCAGTGGAAAATGGAAAATGATTGAAAACAAATACAACACCGTTTTTGAAGCCAAAATGTTCTCCCACGTGCAAACTCAACGACAGCTTTTCTCGACGCCATTTTAATAATTCTGGACGTGGGAGGGCGCTCTCCTCCGTGAAAATAAGATACAGTTCGGCGACTGCGCAATACCCAAATGCTGACAGCCGTCGGGAAGCACAGCCAAGTCATTTCCTCTGTGCGCACAGCGCTAGCAGCACGGAAAGGACTGCGTACGTGTAAATGTATTTTTGCCAGATTAATGATCAGGCTTGATACAGTCTGTCAGCATTTGGTCGCTGTGCAGTCCGAACACGGGCCGAACTGTATCTTATTTTCACGGAGGAGTGCGTCTTCCCTTGTCCAGAATTATTAAAACGGCGACAGGAAAAGCTGTCGTTGAGTTTGCACGTGGGAGAACATTTTGGCTTCAAAAACGGTGTTGTAAGTATTATTTTTCAATCATTTTCTAATCATGGACATCTCAAACCACTACAGGACTAGGACATTTTTGGGTGTGATTCTAATTTCGAGGCAAATTGACAACCATCCACTGTATGAAAAGGTTAGGCACAGACTACATTTCACCATGTATGTACATGTACTTACAGTTCTTCTCTCTGTCTTTGTGACAACACCATGACGACGCATCAAACGTGGGACCTCCCGGTTCACTCGTTGACCAGTCCTCTAATACTTATTCCTTGATCCAGTCTTAAAATCCACGACTGTGATAAGACACAGTTTTTACCCGTACTCTTGCTTTCACTTAAGCCTTTCGAAATTTCAAAATATAAAGTATATCCAGTTCGGTAAGAAGTTGGTCGAAGGAACAGAGCTGTCATCAACTAATCTTGGTCTCTTTGATTGTAAATCTGCAGAAGAAAAGAGCAGGGGAGAGTGGGGTTAGTTGGAACATGGGGTATGTTATTATTATTATTTATTTCTGGTATTCATACCAAGGATTCCTCAATAGTGCTCATTGCACTGTTACTCGTAAGCGTGAGGAAACTCATGAAGAATTAGAATTAGAAATGGCCAGAGACACCGGGGAATCCCCTTGCTCTTTACGAAAGAATGCTCTGGGATCTTTAGAGTGCGTTACCAATTACCTAACCAACGGCTTTACATCCCTTCTGAAGGATGGAGCAAGTGTGGTTGAGTGCCTTGCCCAAGGGCACAGGTACCGCAGCCGGATTCGAACCCGCAACCCCACGTTTTCACCCATGATTGCGAGTCAATATCATTGTTGAAACAATGATATTTTCTTTCACGGCATTTCTTTCATTACATGTAAGTCATAATTCTGTCGGTCGCTGCCACATCAGATCCGATAGGGCTGGAGTGAAAACAACAGTGTGCCCATGGTGACAAGCGAAGGAACAAAGCCGTTGTCTACGCAACACATACACGTATCTACATGTAAGCATGAACGAATTTGTTTTCATTCCAGTCACGGTGCTATGCCCGTATACAAAGCATGACATCAGGTCACAAAAGTGCCAGGATGTGCAACCGACAGAATTAGCATAGGTGGTGACCAGTGAATGAAATTCTTTCTAAACGAAGAATGTTTGCTGTCAAAGGTGACAACCGTCACCATTTTTAATTTCATAGTAATTTATAGGAGAGCACTTTATAATCTTGCAAAATCTTCTGGTAGCAAAAATGGCATTGGCCAATTCGCATTTCAGTTTAGGGGGCTGACATTTCTTCGTTTCGGCTATTCAATTCTTTCCGGAATTTTATAAATTTCTTAACCTCAAAAATACCTGGATGAAAAAATATTTGCTAGCGACTTAAAAATCCGTGATGTCATCAGCCACCCAGTCGTAACACTATTATTGGTCAAATTCGTAACCGAAGTTCGCAAGCTTGATGGACCGCTGCGTGAAATTGCACTGTAAATCATGCCGCCTTTAGTTTCTGTCATTTAATTTGTCAGGCCGATTTCTTTTTGGTGCAGGTCCATTGGGGGTGGTTTTCTTTATATTTGTGCCAAATATCACGCAAATCCACCTTTGCAGTGGTGAGCTTTTCCGTCCCAAAATATCACCAAATTGGCAGTTGGCGGGAGCCGTCAACTAGCTAGTCTTGATTCAAGACACCAATACGGGCATGACTGGCATAACAAAGCCTTTGCATAAGCAGCCAATAGCGCCCTCGTGCTCTGCTTGGCACTGCTGTTTAATGTCAGTTGATGGCGCCCTATTTACAGTCTGCTCTTGAAGGACAAGATAAATATATAACGCTTGAATTTAAGACTAACCAAGAAAAAATAACATGCTTCGTGCCAAAGAGGGCGCTTTACATCACATTACGATTTTGCAAGTTGCCGTCTATTCATTTTCATTGATGATTCCGCACGAAAATTTGACGCAATTTAACAAGAATAAAACCATGAAAACAGCAACCGCTTGATGAATTTTTGCACCAAAGGTATTTTCGAAATCTGTTGCAACTTGTCTATTGTGTGAAATGGGTTTTAACTCAAAATATAATTTTTTTTTCCCAAGTCGCTATATGTGCCACACTCCCCCATTTACAATGTATCACCCTCCCCCACAATTCCACCACCCAACCCCGCCCACCCCTCTTCACCAAATCAGCTGGTTCCTTGTCTTGTGATTTTTTTTCCAAAGAAAAGGGTCAATTTAAAGCAAATGACAATTCAGAAATGGAATGAGCACCTGACACACGAAAACATTAACAAGTAATGTTATCAAAATACGCCACGTTAAGTTACTCAACTGAAAGGGGCAGATTTATTTGTCGTTTGAAAAAGCACTCAAATCAAATGGAGTCGCCCAATATGGCGACTTTTTTCGTGTGCACAAATCAAATGTGAATTTTGACAGACGTGCTGCTAGAGAAATCCGAGCAGATTTTTCTGCTTCCTAAGAACTGAAAACAAGTAATTAACAAACCAACAAAGAAAACGTGGCTTACTCTTTCATATTTATTGTTGAAGTTGTTCAGACGTGACAAATTTATTGCGCTACAAGAGCAGAAAGACGGACTTTTCCGTCTCTTCCAACACGTTGAAATTTTACCCAGGATGCACGCTTGCGCATGCGCAAAGGGGTTACCCATGATGCAACTGAACGCGGAAGTTGTTTTTGTTTACGTCACGCGGTTTACGCACGTGGGTTGAAAACACGAGTTGTAAACGTATCGCAAACGTCAAATTGTGTAGTTCGTTGTTTTGGAGGTTTGGTTGCCTGATGATTCCATCCAGTTTCCCTTGATTTTGTTTCTTTGGGCGTAAAAGGAAGTCTACAATCCACAAAGCCTGCCTGCTTAGTAAAAAGTACGATTTTCAGCGCTTTTTCTGACTAGCTGCCCGGCATGCCCGGGAGCCATGGGAGCGCGAGCCGGCCATCACATATTTTTTTTGCCTCGCGCGCGCTTGCCTGGCCTGGATTTGCGTTGCACGTGCAGTTTAGTTTCTCCAGAGACATGGACAAAATATTTCTCTCCATGTCTCTGGTGTTGATGCTGCGTGTAATCTTTTTCTCAAAATTGTAAAAAAACTAAAATGTCGAGGAGGGAAATCAATTGAACTCATTAACCATGTTAACCATGCGCGGTAAAATATTGTCGTTATGTTGATATACACCGTCATTGTAAAGCTGCTTTGTTATAAACTGTTTTGCCCATTTTCCTTGTAAATTACTGCGAGTGTAGACGTCAAAAGCAGTAACAAGTGAAATACCCCTAAACGTGTTAACAGGTCCTTTAGCATCAAGTGGTTAACCCTAACCTCTTGGCCCTTTACGATTAATAAAAGTCATTAATTATTTGTTTTTGTTTACTCTACAGAATCAACAGATCAACATGGCCCTCAACCGCTTCATGCACCCCAGAAACCGCTACAAAGACAACAAGCCCGATTTTGCAGTCCTGGCTCAGAAATATCCTGACTTCAGACGTCACGTGTCCGCGACGCTGTCGGGGAAAGTCGCGCTGGACTTCCGCGATCCCGAAGCTTTGAGGGCACTGACATGCACCCTGCTCAAGGAGGATTTTGGGATAGATCTGGAGATTCCGTTAGATCGGATTATCCCGACGATCCCTCTGAGATTAAACTATGTCTTGTGGGTTGAGGATTTGTTAAAGCAGAGTGGACACGCTGAATGCACTGATGAAATCCACGGAATTGATATTGGTATGGAATTAAAACTTGGTTTCCAGTAAGACAATTCCATCATTTTTGAAATTGATTCAAATCCGCCTTGGAAAGATTTAAGAAGTTGATCATGGCTTCAGTCCTTGTGTGCAAAACAAATGTTTCCTAACAAAATCGTAAATTTTTTCCACTCAAAAAATTGGGTTTTTCCATCAAATCTTCACTTACTGATGCTTAAAGATAGTATACATGATTGGTAAACTGTTACAAATAGTTTTATTCCCCTGTGTGATTGAAGATATGCATGATTAAAACCAACCTGAGCAAAAAACCAGCTCCGTACTTCGTCTAACTTTTGAGAAAACTGTCAGAAAAGGGTTTGCAGTCATTTCGCCCTAAAACCACTTCGCCCTGAACCACGTCCTGTGCACGAAGTGGTTTTGGGGCTAAGTGGCATTTGGGCGATGTAGTGTTTGGACGAAGTAATTTGGGGCGAAATGGCACTCGGGCGAAGTGGTTTGGGGCGAAATGGCACTTGGGCGAAATGGTTTTGGGGCGAATTGAATTTTCGTCTCGTGAGACGAAAACTAATTGTTTTACTCATTTCTCAAAGACTATAGCACTTCAGACAAAACCATTTAAGGGGAAGTTTTCTGCAGTCGTCATGTTTATATTGTGTAAGTTAGGCATAAATCTGTGAACATTTTTTATTTGCGAGAATACCAATGATGTATACTGCCTTTAATGAGACATTTTAAAGAAAACAATTTCTGATCAACAACTTAGTATCCACTTTATCGGACTAAATTTTTGTAGCTATGTGGTGCATGCAGCAGGTGTGAAGTTGTGAAGTACAGAATCAATACCGTGTACACTGCAGGAGAGAATGGCATGAAGCAACCAGACTGTTCATTGCTAGGCAATGGCGTGCTCCACATAGCAACAATAGCATATTATGTGAACTACACCTCTAGTATTTGAAATTTATTATTAAATGTAAAAGGCTATTCTTTTTCCTGCAGGTTGTGGGGCGTCGTGCATCTATCCTCTTCTAGGAGCCAAACTCAACTCATGGCACTTTGTAGCATCGGAAATTAATTCAACAGCCGCTGGCTACGCATTACACAATGTCAAGAAAAACGACTTAAGCAGCCATATACAAGGTATGATTGTTACATAAATGTGTCTAGGGTTCTATTTCATAAAGTCCACTTAGAAACATTACTAAATAAACATTCTTACATGTAACTCATGTTTTCAAAGATAGGAAAAATTATATTTTATTGTTCCTTAATCCACTTAAGAATGTTTTTAACTTTTATGAAAAAGGACCCAGATAACATTTTTGGAAACCCCCTTAACCCCCCCCCCTCCCCCTCCCCCTCCCCCTCCCCCTCCCCCTCCCCCTCCCCCCGCCATTTTCCCGATGAGTGTTGAGATTTTGATACAGTATCATTTGTCATTTTTTTCTCATTACCATTCTGAAATTTCGCATTCTCAATTTTCAAGAAAATCATAAAAAATCCACCAAAGTTTTGTAAACTAATTTATCCAGTTACATAAAGCAGTACAGTGATTACACCAACCTTTTTGCTTCCATATCCTAATTGGGATTGAAAATTTCCCGTTTTCTTCCCATGAATAGTATTTTGGGGAGGTATTTTACATGATTGTTAATAGGTTAGAGCGAAATCCATTTTCTGGAAAAATGTGAAATCTTTTTTTTTGTCTGTTTGCAGTCCTTGAATCACTCCCTGATGACATGCTATGCGGCGTCACCAAGGCAGCACCCAGGAGTCTCTACCACTTCACCATGTGCAACCCGCCGTTTTTCGGCAACATTCTAGAAGCGCAAGGCATAATGACGTCGCGCAGCGGGGACCGTGCAGAACCAAACTCTATCAGTACGGCCGCGGAGGGGGAAATGATCTGGGAGGAGGGTGGTGAGGTTGACTTCATTGGAAGAATGATCGCCGATAGTCTGCAACTAAGGCAGCAAGTTCTGTACGTGTGCCTCATAACTGCTTTAAAAATGGAAGAAAGGCAATTTCTAAAACTAGGATTTATATTTTAGAGATTTTGAACGTTTATGGGGATTCACACATGTTCTTCAGCCATTCTTGGTGGAAGTGTAACACTTAAAAAGTATTGTACATACGCACAGAGGTTGAGGAGGTGTAAAAGCTAATGCGTACACCCAACGTTAAAGTATATGTAACAGCACAAATTTTGGTTACAGGGGAGGTCTAAAAAGTCGGCATTTCATACTTACATACTTTATGGATAGCCCATAAGCATGGTATGTCAAAAAAACCTAAATTTCAAACATACTCAATGAGTACCAACTTTTTGAAAATTCACCTCACGAATAATTCAAATAAATCCCTGTCATCTGATTGGTGCGTTGTCGGTCACGTGTTGTTTATTATTCGGTATAACGCACCGCACACAGTTGTATATCCACGGCGTGCTGAATATTATCCACCGACGCGCTTTCGGCGTCTACACTAGCAGTAATTTACGAGGAAAATGGGCAAAACTGTTTATAACAAAGCGATATATCCACTCGAACTACGCGTTACGTGTAAAAAGTAGGCACGGCTGTACAGAATGAATGGAGAGCTGCCATGCATTATCCTCTCTAACTACACGTTGCGTGTTAAAGCGGGCACATTCGTCGAGGCTTACCAGGCACAATGGCGGGCGATTCAATGCTAATTTGTAAGTTCAGATGACAGGAATTTATTCTGGTGTCTTATAAAACAAATAATGAATGTTTAAATTGTGTGCAATAGTACAAATAATTTCATTCGGTGACAGATAAAACATTATAAATTATTTGTACTAATTGCACTCATAAACATTTATTATTTGTATAATATTCTTCAACTGATTACAACTTCTTATTTTTCAGATGGTACACATCAATGGTTGGCAAAAAAGCAAGCCTTGGACCCATTAAACAACTACTTGCAAAACACAAGGTTCGTAATATATTTATTTTTAAAAACAAACTAACCTTTTCAATGGGATAAACCTCACACATACTGTGACATGTGATGTCTTGATAACCCTAGCATTTGCTTTGAAACCAATTTCTTTCTGCTCCAAAGATAAAATATTGTCTCGCGAAATTTACTTTTGTTTTTCTTTTTTCAGATTCGCAATGTTACAACAACCGAGTTTTGCCAAGGGCGGACCATGCGTTGGGGTATTGGCTGGACTTTCTACGACGATTTTGAGATTCCCGTAAGACCGTTCCAATTTAACGTAAATTTAGATTGATCTATCCACATTTTTCTTCATTCCTGGAGACACAATTTCGAATTCCTGCCTCTTAGAGCAAATAAAATGACTTCTAAAAATCTGTTTTCTTAAAATTGTGATTACAAATCTTTACATTTATAGTTATGATTTTTTAATTATACATTGAAAACATTTTGATGATTTCGAGATTCCCGTAAGACAGTTATAAGTTGTCGTAAATTTATACTAATTTATCCACATTTTTCTTCAAATTTTTAATTTCTGCCTTTTAAAGCTAATAAGTGATTTCTAAAAATCTGTTTTATTTCTCCTCAAATTTGGAGAACTATAGTTTTTTGGTTTGTCTTAATGTTAAAGTACATTAAGAACCTTGGTAGTGGGAAATTCCACATTACCTTGTTGTAATGGAGCGCGTGTGGTCTAGTAGGTATGAAGCGGGACTCCCAATCAGAGGTTGGGGGTTCGAGCCCCACTTCGACCAACGTGTCTGTGTCCCTGGGCAAGGCACTTAATCCCAGTTGCCTCGTCAACCCAAGCGATATATGGGAAGCTGTTATGGGGAATGCCACAATCTAACTGCTGATAGGATTGTGCGCCTTGGCCGGGTTGCCACCTAGTTGAAGCGAAATGGTTCTGGTGATTTCCTGATGGCAGCGGTAATAATGGCAACAGCCGCCTCGGAATATGTCTACATAGATAGATGGCGCTTTACAAATGCTTGTGTTATTATTATTATTATTAATAATTATCAGGAACAAAAACAATAAAGAACAAAATAAATGGGATCTAAAATTCTCCTTGTTATATGCAGAATGTTGTATTAACGGTGCTATTATTATCAAGGTTTGACTGTACTATTAATATTGTGGGTGATTCATTCAAACGTATTCCTTGTTAAATTTTTGAATAAGTCTTCTGTTTTTACTTTATAAACAGGTATCCCCATCGACAAAGCGGTTCAAACCTGACAAAGAGCGCCCTCCTTTGGTCATCAACGTCCCGGAGAAAGTCGTTCAGATTGCTGTAAGCGAGGCTGGCCAGGAATCGAAGGCCAATTCCAGTGCAAGCGAGGATCTTAAGAAAGTCAAAGCTGTCGGGAAGGTCCTTGAGAAATTGTTAACAGATTTAGAGGTACAATTTGTTTTTCTTTTGGTGTAAATGTAGAAGATAATTATATTTATATAATGCGCACTTCATATACATTTGTTTACATGTGCTGTACATTATAGAATGTTGTATTAACGGTGCTATTATTATCAAGTTCATGGAACTTCAGTTCGTAGCCCATAGGCCGAGTTGCGTGAAGCTTACAAGTGTCTTTTACTTAAACATCGAGATACATAGGTGGGGTGGTGCCATTGGCAGCCGACAGCCAGACACACCGGGGAATGCATAGTTCCGAGTTTGCCTAGTTAGCCCCGCCCCCGTGGATATTGTTGCTATGGCTCACACGCTATCGTCAAAATGACGAAACGCAACGCACAAAGCAATGGGACTTTCAACGGAAAGCACAGATTCATTGGAGAAAACCCAAAGGCATTCATGTTTCAGGGTCGACAGTTATCTTAGAACACACTGAGCAAAGGGCCAGTAATACAGGGATGTCATATCATGACATACGTGCTTTCGTACCTTTGAACAACGAAACGACCGGCCTTGAAACCAAAAATTCACCCGGATCATCGCATACAACACTGTACAAATTGTATGGGGCCGGCAGAACATATCGCGTGATCATGTTGTTGTGAGACAGTGCACTTTGACCTATGTCAGTGATATCTGCTAGCTCTGTTGTGATTGGTCGGCGGGCTCGGTTGATTGACAGGTCGGAACTATGCATTCCCTTACTCTGCACAAAAGAGTGCTCCTGGGATCTTTTAAGTGCATTACACAACACACTGGGCCAATGGCTTTACATGATCCCTTCCGAAGGATGGAACAATTGTGGTTAAATGCCTTGCTCATGGGCACAGGTACCACAACCGAGTGTCGAACCTGTAACACCAAGTTTTTATTCGAGTGTTGTGAGTCAGTGACCCAACCACTCGGCCACGTTACCCCATTGCTGTAGTGTTAGAAAAGATTTTTGTCAAATGACGTAATGTGTTTTTTTTCCTTCGATTCAATTCAGATTTCTTTCACGCCCAAGCCTGGACCAAAGCATTGCTTAAAGTACGCTCTAACAGCGGTCAAAAACACCTGGTCGAACCAGCGCCAAAAACGTCGCCAGCTAAACCACCGACTTAACATCAACAAGAAAACCGTTTCGATTGGTGTCACTGGACCTCGACCAGAACATTCCAAACAATTGGAACTTGGCAATAGGAACGAAGGTGGGCAACTGGTTTCTAATATTACACCCTGCGAAACAATGTTGAGTGGTCGTGAAATTGCGGGCGAAAATCCTACGGACGACAAAACTAAGCTCGCTTGTCAAGATGCAAGCACGACTGTCGGTGCTCATTCGGAACCTGTAAAACTGAAAGACAGAAGTCACGACAGACCACATGTTTTACATGTTACAGAGGACGCGCAACACAATGTTGAAAGTGCAGAAACGCCACTAGTTGAAAACATATTGAGCACGCCTTGTGAAGCAATAGACTCGAGTGGAAAAATTTCAACAAAGTCGGAAATTTCTGTCGTGAAAAGTTCTGTTAAATGCGACAAGGATCAAGCTGGACTCATTGTGCCTGTAGAGGGCAGCAGACTACTGCCAGATGCTGAAACGACTGTTGTTGCCAATTCCATTAAATGCGAGGATCAAACTGGACACATTGTGCCTGTAGAGGGCAGCAGACTAATGTCTGACGTCGAAACGACTGGCAGGGATTCTTTCATTGTCGCCAATTCTGACAGTGATCGTAAAAGCACAGAGGATCAAACTGGACACATTGAAACCCCAGAGGGCAGCAGACCAACTTCCGAAATCAGCATTAACAATGTTGTTGAAAGCGAGAATACAAAGGAACAAATTGCTAGTGCAAGTTCTGTTGAAAGTAGTGCAGTGACTGAATTTGTGTTTAAGTGCACAGTGATGGTTAAGGCGACCAGTGGGCAGGTTGACCTGGAGATGACCTGGGTCGAAGGTCAAACGCGAGAGTCCATGCATGGGGTCGGACAATACATAAAGAACCAGTTTAACAAGATGTAAATTTGTCTCTGAGAAAATATTTTTTTGCACAGAATTGCCAGATTGTTTTTTTGTGTGGTCTAGTGGGTACACAGCCAAGCTCATGATTGAGAGGTGCTGGGTTCAAGCCTCACTAGTGCCAGTGCCAGTGTTTGTGTCCATGGGAAGACATTTCATGTCAATTGCCTCATCAACTCAAGTGCTGTTAGAGGAAATGTCACAATCTAAGTGCTGATAGAGTTGTGCGCCTTGGCCAGGCGGCATCCACCTCATTGAAGCGTAATGGTTCTGGCGATTCCCTGATAGCAGCAATAATAGCAACAGTGCCAGGAGTATCCTTCAGGAATCCACCATTATTATATTAACTCTTTGCACTGCAGCCATGACAGAGGTCGTGTTTTTATATTTAAATGATTCGACAATAGGCCACCCATGCAAGGAGTCTATATTTTTTCTCGAGTACCATGACATCTTGTGTATTCTGCAGAAAGAGTCGTAGCCCGTCCATGGCATATGTGCCCATGGACAAGGCACTTTGCCATACAATTGCCTGTGAGAGTAATGAACGCAACATCTGGTATGGTTCCTAATCATCATTGAAATGAGAGAAAAATCATAAGAGCCTTATCAAGACCTCTGACTCACTGGGCAAGACGCTCTACCAGCTGAGCTATAAGGCACAGTTGGTATACTCCCTTAGGTCCCAATATTGCATAGTTGTGCAATTTGGCAAAGTAACGAACGCAAAATCTGGTGTGGTGCCTAATCACCAATGAGAATAGAAATTTTGGCGAAATGTGAACCATTTTAATGAAGGAAAAGACAGAGGCAAAAATAAATGTACCAATCAGTTTTAGTGACGTTTCCCTGCGGACATTTTTATTTGGAGTCACAAAAAACTAACTCCAACTATTTTATATCTTTATTTTATCTATTCAAAATTAGTTATGGTTAGAAATGTTGAAAACAAAAGTTTGTATTTACTACATTTTATTACCACCATTTTGTTTTTACCAAGAACAAAAAAAAAAGGATTTCTAAATATAACCATAATTTTTATTTTTCTGAATGTTGATGCCGTAGTTTCTAAAAGAGCATCTAGCTCAGAGACAATTTTAAATTTTAATATTTTTAATTTTGATATTTTAAATTTTTAAAAATTACTTTTATCCATCAGTAAAATAACTCATGGAAAATTATGCAACAAAATGTGTAATTTATGAAACATTTGCAGATGTTAAAGTTTCAAAATTGAACCTTTTTACCCAAAAGAAATTCTTTTCAGTTTTAAAAAAAATGATAGCTAATAGCTTTGTCCTTTTTTACTCAAATTTATTTTTTTCAGGTGGAATTATCTTTGAACACAGCATAACTTTAAAATGACAATTAAGCTACAAATATGTTGTGTATATAGCAAAATACAATAATTTAGTGGTATTGTGGTTTAATGCCTTTTTCCTCTAGACAAAATCTGGAGGGTGGCCCCGGGGCGAAGTTGGGGTGAAAATAAGCCCCGATTCCCCTGGAAAGTGTCACCCCCGAGATTGCTCATTCCCTGGGGCGAGTTCAACCCTGCTCGGGACCAGGGTTGAAAATGTTGACCCCGGGGCGAGATTCAGAACAAGTGTGAATCGACGTGTGGGTGAGTCACCCCGGAGCTTGTTATTCTAGTGGGAAATGGCCTCATGTTTATTAAGACCTTCGTCAATTCTGCAGGTTGCGTCCTTGGTGTGTGTGCCCTTGGATGCTGTATTTTGTCATAAATTGCCTCTCTCAACCTAGGACTAAATGAGTACCCGTGTTGTATGAATGCCTAACATGCAGCCAGGGCTGTATACTCTACATGAAGCGGACGTTAAATTAAGAACCCAGCGACAAGGGGTAATATAATGTTAATTTCTGTGATGTGTGCTATTTTAATATTAATGTATGCCAACATTGGCACCAAAACCAAAAATACCTGCATTTGGAGAAAATTCTGTAGCAATGTATAGACCGTATCAAATAGCTGCCATCTTGTAGAGCAGTTCCTTTTTTCAGTGAGGACATGCACATCTTTTGCTTACATTGTTGACCAATTTAAATGTCAAAAGTTGCCCTACAAGATGGCAGCTATTCTATACGGTCTATAGACAACAAAAAGCTTTTCTTGCGAGTTTGTTACTTGTATTAGTTGTTAGTCAATTTTTCTGTTCAAGTAAATAAATGTTAATTCACAATAAACTGTTGAATGTTCACAATAAGAGAAGTCTCCACTGGCTCAAATGTCTTGAGAGATCCAAGCATAACCTTCGTCTCCCTCGATAGGTTTTAGTAGGCATTTTGGTTGCCCCGACGACCTGTTATAATAGAAAACAGAAAACCAATGGTTATAAGCGACTGTTACATGACCTACATTTGTACATACTGAGCTATATATTGGCATCGAAATTCAAAAATGTAACCCGACAGTGTGAAATGCACAGTCTTGGCCAAGTTTTCACGAGTGACCATATCTAGAAATCAGCCAAGTCGTTCAGGGGCGGTATTCACAAAACGACTTAGGTCATGAGATTTAAGCGCCCTGCTTAAATTGTAGACTTAAGTCAAATAATAAAGTTAAGTGGTATTCACAGCGCGTTTACTTTTAGTGCCCCGCTTATTTTTTAGACTTAGTGTGGTCTGACCTGTCTTAAGTGCATTTAACGCTGGGTCAACCATCTGCAATTGCAGTGTTTTTTCTGCCCAGTGTGTTATCTAAAAACGACTATATGAGTGATTAGAAAACGCCTAAACAATTTAGACATTGGGAGATTACACAGATTTTAATTTCTATTCTTAATGACCTCAGAAAGCCTTCGTTTTCTTTGTTCGCCATTGACTACTGCATGGCACAACGTACGTCGTCTACTTGTGGTACATGCACGCGTATGTGTGCACGACACGCGCGTAATATGCGCTTGTTCTCCCAAACAATCGTGGACGTTTTAGGGAGGTCTAACAAAGAGAACAATATCGTCTGCGATTGGCAAGCGAACGTCCGCGATTCGCTCATGTACAAAACCAACGAGAGTAAGGAAAAATAGACTATGTCCAAAAGAGGAACAAAGGGACGTCCGCGATTGTATGTGGATTCGCACCTGCATGTGCGCGTATGATGCACGCGCGTAGTAATTAAATGTTTTTTAAACGTTCGCGCTTGGTCTGCGCTGCTTTGATAGCAGAGACATTATGACGTGACAGAGTTAAGCGTGCACTGACTGATTAAGTACACAACTAAGGTAAGCAGGGCGCTTAAATCTTTAGTGAATACGAAGTTGAGTGCTGCACTTATCTTAGCGGGGTGCTTAGAATTAAGACAGACTTAAGTACACCGCTTAGATTGAGTTTTGTGAATACCGCCCCTGGACTATACCTGGGGACAACCCAGAAATGCTACTGTATTTTCATATATAGGCCTGGATCAGCTAAATCATTTTGTCGGGTCACAAATAACATTGCTGCGTTGCTTGTTAAGTGGTGCGTCTTCATTGTCCGGCTGAAAGTAAGTTGCATGTAGCGAAGATTACGTGTGGTTCAACAGTGTAGTGGGTACCACTGGGCGAATAGCTCCATTAATCGTGAGTAGCAAACGGTACTCGTACTCATGACTATCATTTTTAAACTACTCGATTAATCACGGCACCACGAGTACTATTACACACTCGCGATTAATCTTGATTATATGCTATATTGTTACACTGTAACAGGCTGGTTTCCCAGCACAATTAAAAGGCAACCTGTGTGCAGGTGACTTATTTGTTGTGTATGCCAACTATTTCAATTCATTGTGTCCTTTGTGCTAGCCAAAAGTCCGACAAGCATGTTTTGAACCACAACGATCTAGTACAACGACTGCAGATCTCCACGCGTCATCTGCCACGTTTGGCACTCCAAACTTATGCCGTCTAATCGCGGAGCAAGACCGTTTGATTTTCATTACTCAAAGGTAATCGAGGTAGTTTTTATGGAGAGAAATACGAAATAATCCTTGCTGAAGTTCATCACCTATGCATTGTTTGAAACAGAATCGGGGCAGCACAGATTAGGCAAATTTCCGCTGTACAGTTGGTAACTTATACACACAAAAGTGCTTTTAGTTTTTGATACTTGCGAGTACTTGCTGCAACTACTTGCGAGTACTTGCTGCAACTACTCGCGAGTAGCAAAATCTACAAGTCGCCCAGCGGTAGTAGTGGACATGTGTCACAACTTTCTTCAATAGATGTATGGATAATTCCCAGTTACGTACGACACTCTCTGCTTGAAAAATCACCACTTATGACCACAAATTCTCAGTAATGGGACTGTGGCCTGTGATTATAGGGGGCAGCATCATTTTCTTCAATATTTTGTTTTCTGATTCCTAAAAAATATTCAAAACAAAAGACCATAAAGGCTTATAATTTGTTCCATGGTATTGAATAGGAGTTTGGTGTCCCGGGTTACCTACGCCAATGAAAATTGGCTGTAGAATGAGTTTGCATTAACCTTGGTGCCATATCTACACACAAACATTAAATTTGAGTGGAATTTGTTCAAATAAAAATAATTATTTTCTACCGGGAAACCACTTTCAATCATTAAAAACACTTGGAAATCTTAAAAAGCATGTCACACTTTTGGACCCCTAATTTTGGGAATTACCTGTACCAGATAGCTGCCATCTCGTAAACACAACAAACAAAATCCTTTCTGAAGCCATATGAAATTTAAAAATAAAAAACAAAGATGCAAGTCGCATCAAAACTGTACAATACTAACCGCGGCCTGTTTCATTACGATCGTCACGGAAGCCCAGCCTGCCCCCTGCGCGATCCCCGCGATAGTTCCCTCCCCCGCGATCCCCGCGATAGTTCCCTCCTCCTCCGCGATAGTTCCCTCCTCCTCCGCGATAGTTCCCTCCTCCCCCGCGATAGTTCCCTCCTCCCCCGCGATAGTTCCCTCCTCCCCCGCGATAGTTCCCTCCCCCTCCGCGATAGTTCCCTCCTCCTCCACGATAGTTCCCTCCGCCGCGATAGTTCCCTCCTCCGCGATAGTTCCCTCCGCCGCGATTGTCGCGGAACTGCTGGCCGGTGCCTTTGTTGAACCCGCGACCGTCGTTCTGGCGATACTCTAGGAGGCGCTCTCCGTTCTCTACGAGGTTGTTTACTTTGTCGGCGAGTCGCAGGGCAAGGTTCTGGAGTTTGGTGGGCTCACAGCGGTGCATCACGACAGTTTGGGCTGGCTCGTCCCAGGAGGCCTGCCAAAAAAAAAAGTCAGGTTTTTATTTTTTTAAATTTATTCAACTACAGTTAAACTTCATTAAAGCCATATTAAATTATTTGCAGTCACCCGAAATTTTACCTCATGAGTTGACAAGAAAAACCCGACTAAAAGTGTTGACAGCAATGATAACAAACACCACGTGATTCCCCTTTTGCTTGGGGGATTGGGAATGTGTCAATACACTTGATTACCTATTAAACAGCGTCATTATGCACGACTGCATAAATCTTCTGTGTGCTAAAATTTGCATTGTTTTTGTTACTCGGTATAATTTAAATTTTAATCTCTCAACGGCTGAACTGATCCCTTACCATAAGCTCCTCGTTAATAATCATCTTGCTGATGATGCTGTGAACGACGGGCTTGTCAAGCTCAAACATCTCAGCCAGTGTGTTCATGCTGAAAAGAAAAGAGGAAAATACTTAAGGGCCATCAAAAATTGTCAACATTTTCGCGGTCGAACAAAGTGTATGAAGGGAGGGAGGGGGGTTTGACATTTCACAGCAGTGACAAAAAAATGTTGAGTAGTATTTCGGGGGGAGGGAGGGGGGTCTTGAAAAAAACTACTCTTTGTATGACCATGAACCCGCGGGATCACTCCAAATGTTATGCAAAGGGACCTCAGTCATAGACAATTTCATAGACAAGTCGAAAGTGACAAATTGTCAAGGGTTTTCTTCGTATGGCGTTTAAAAACTGATGAAATTCACTCAAGAATATTTGTCAGACTTTGTTTACATAATATGAAATTTTGGTTTAAATCCGTTACAAAAATTATAAAGTTATTTAAGATTAAATGTGCACACTTTTTTTACAAGAATGCCCTCATGTGAAGGAGGCTAGGTCCCTGACTATTGTTGTATAATGGCTATGTTTTCCGTGCAGTATAACCAGGGAACCAGCCTAAGTAGGACGACGGCTTTGCACGATTTCTTGAAAGCATGAATACAGTTTTTCATTGTTTTCTCATAATGTTGATGAGGTACTGAGCTGACTTATACACAGGTTGGTTTTTATAATACACATCCTCAATCACAAATGGAGATAACGCCATTTGCGATAGTTTTCAAATCCTTAAATCTTTAATGGAAAAAGGACATGCCATTTCCATCTATTCATGACTTACCTTAGTGAATCATAGACACTGCCGTATGTGAACAGATACGTCCTCAAACTCTCCTCCTGGATTTTCCTGCAATTGACAACAGTCATAATAGACAAAAATGATTCTGTTCCATTTAGACATTTTGACCAGCAACAGAACAAAAGCATGCAGTTTATGGCAAATGTACAGAAAAGAAATCCCTGGTTATCAATTTTCATGTAAAAATCCCCTAGCATTTTTTAGATACATGCCACTAAAAATGCAAAACAATTCAATGGCGCGGCTATGATTGGGAAAAAGTGGGTAGGGTAGGCATTTTCTGGAGGTCATATCTCAACAACGAGTTGGAGTTGGCCTCTAAAATTGTGTACATGTTCATGACATAGGCCGAGGTATTTTTATAAAAAGTTGTCCAAATCCGAGTGAGTGAGTGAGTTTTTGGTTTAGCGCCGTGCCGGCATCAGTGGCCATATTCACGGCGGGAATATGTAAAACAATAGGTAGTAATCAACAATATGTGAATTGTTGAGTAAGTAAAAACTTGGAGTCAGAAGAAACAATTATCACGTTGGAAAAGAATAAGAGACATTTCAAAAGGATTGAAGAACCATTGTATAGAAGTATTACGGTAGACTGATTCTGGGCAGTTTTCCAGGAGAATCCAATGGGAGGCAGGCTATGGAGGATCCCCCAGACACACGGCACCCTAAATGGGTCCCGCAAGGCCGGCCGTTTCCCTTGCAGTTTAAGGGCCGGGCCCGCCGGTATTTTTACAGGTCCGCTAATGGCACCGAGTGTCTTGTCTAAATCTAAGTCGGACCCCTGACAACGTTTTTTGAAATTAAGGACACGGAATGACCCATGAAAATGTCACACTTTGGCTCCCGTTTTTAAGGAAAGCCCTATACCCTTACGTGGTAATAAGCTCCCGCACATGATCGCTATTCGGGAACAAGTTCCACACTTTGCCGTTCATCTTATCGTTGAGTAGGTGGTCCTTGCAGGCCCGCCAGTTGCCGTAACGCATGGCCCGCGACGCCGCCACAACGTGCTCTCTCATGCTCTCCGGGGGACCGACCAGGGTCTGACGCTCGCTCAGGCGTAGCTGGTGGTGGAAGCTTTTGCTGATCATGCGACGTCGGATGTCAAAGGTTTGAGCTGGAAAGGGTTTTTATATAAAGGAGTTATGTTTAAAATTGGGTTAAGAAAAATGGTTCTTCAAATAAAATAAGAAAAACATCTCAAAAGGGCAGCATCTAACATTTTCACAAATTGTACAGCTTATGTTGCACATTTTTCTTATCTGTCTGTAATTTATTGGCTCTCATACCCTCTTTTGTGGGGTCGAAGAGATGAATAAACCATTCAACCATTCATTACAGATATGCGATATTAATTAATGTAATGCATGTAGTGATGTTTGAGGTGTGTACTTCACAAAATTAGTTAATAAAGCAAGGGTTAATGCTACATGTATTATTTATTTTTTTATAACGGTATGAAATTTTAACGGAACCGCCTAAAATTTTAAGTAGCTGGCTGATTTAACAGGCTGGATTGTCTTGTTAAAAGTTGCCAAGAGGAAAATCGTCATTATGAAGAAATATATTTGGTACCGTTTTGATCCCAACTGTGACCCCTACCCTAACTGTGACCCTAACTGTGACCCTAACTGTGACCCTAACCCTAACCCATGCTGCGAGATTCATCGACTTCCGGGGACCTCTTAAATACGAGCAAAGCATCTGCACAGAGTGAACAATGACATCAACATTACAGGGACAATGACAATATAACAACAAAAATGACATGCTGGGTCAAGGACAATGGACGACAATGTAATGACAATGGTGACCATATTGTCAAGAATGGTGACAATGACAACAATGGCAAAAAAATGACAAAATGACAATGACAATAACAATGGCGTAAAAATTGCAATGGCGTAAAAATGACAACGGCGACAAATTGACAATGGAAATGTCATCTTACAGGCCATGTATGGTATCTCTAGCAGCATAGCAGACACCAAGTAGACACACTCCAATAGCTCTAGATTGATGTGCATGTGGAATGGCAGTTGACGGCTTTTTTCAATCTTTTCCTGGGTGGGATCGCGTTCTTGTTGTCTTTGCATCAACAGGCCCTGAAACCAAAAAATATTTTTAAAAATAAATTAATGAATAAAATAAAATGTAAAAAAATAAAAAAATAAACAATTAATACAGATCCTTTTAATAAGGTTCGCAAAAAATCTCAAAGTTAACAGATTCGTAAGTGTGACCCGCTCTGCAATAAATGCCCTCGGATCGCGCAGGCTAGGTCGATTTTTCGCCACCATAGGAACAAAATCTATGCAGATCCACGCTCATTAAAATACAAAAACACAATGGAAATTCCAGACAGTGCCCAGATACTGCCTGGAATGTCCGTGTTCCACCTGAAATTTCCTGAAATTTCCATTGTGTTTTTGCATTTTAATAAGCGTGGATCTGCCGCAGATTTCTACTTATGGTCGCGAAAACCCGACCTGGCCTTTTTGACTGAGCAGGTCAGAAATTTAAATCAATTTGTTGCATACATTTTTACAAAGTACTCGGTGTTTTCCACAGCCACTAATAACAGCAGGGTTCCACTTTTACAGGATTTTGTTTTTACAGGATTTTGTTTTTTGACCTATTTCCTGGTGATTTAAATTACCTGGGCAAGAAGCTCCTTAGCCCGGCCACCGCTCTGAATGTCCAGCAATGCATTATGGGACTCCTTGACGTTGCCATGACGGAATGCGCACAGACCCAACTGCACCATGGTGCGGTTGTAGAGAATCTGTGGGAGACAAAAACACGGGATAATTACTCCATGATACAGCAAAATGGTACCATGAATGGCAGCGTCGGTATGCTGCAACCAAAAACGGCTTATTGAACAACTACATTTAAAGACGCGCATTCAAACATGGCCACTGTAAACAACAGCATTTGTAAATCAATATGGCTGCACGCTTAACACATTGAAAAATACATTCCAAATCAAAAACAATGCTCAGGCCAAACAAAATAAATGGTGTGTTTACGGTAACCCGACCTACCTGGAATTCTTGAGACCAAATTACCGACCTCAAACTTTTTGTTGCCAATTTTCAAGTTGATAATTTTAAATGAGCACTATTTGCAATAATTTCCAACGAACATAACATTTTCTGCACTTGTACATGAACATGGTTAATAGTGAGTTTCAAACATTGCAAAACAACACGCAAATGCATGGACTGAAATGTTTTTAAAAATGACAAAATAAAATTATTTTCCTACCTACCTACCTGGGTTTTTTTTAGGCCGTTACCGTAAACGCACCATTTATTTTGTTTAGCCTAACTACAAAGGCCATACCCAAAAAAATATGTTTAGCGTTAGCGCGCGGATCACTTTTAACCCTGCGCGTCAACGGTTTTTTTTTTTAAACCCCCCCAAAAAACTATACCATTAGCGCGCGTCACTTTTAACCCTGCGCATCAAAGTTGTTTTTTTTACTTAGATACGCACCGTCGGTTGAGTGTTTCAATTAAAAACATGCCTGTTGGCTTCATGTCAACTTGACTTTATTGCTTGGAATCCACTTACCAAAAACAAAATAAAAAAAATAAAAAAACAAAACACGTCATCGCTTATTTTGGGAGACTTACGCTAAAAATATATATTTTTTGGGGGGAGTGCCTAATCAGCAGGCAGTGGTTTTCAGTATGCCGGTATGGCCCGTACCGGCATGTGTATTGCGCTGTTGAACACACCACTGGTTTTTGCCATACCTGCGTGGGGATGTCCGAGTGCTGTATATTGGACTGCAGATGCGACATCAGGAACAGGTCTCGCGCCATGTACCAGCGATCGTGGAGTGCGTGATGATAAATGTGACAGAGCATGGCCCGTGTGCGAATCAGGTCCGTTGTGTCCTTGGAATAGATAAACTTGCACATGCGATCCATTACATCAGCTGTGTTCTCTGAAAATGTTAAATACAGAAAAGCTGTTAATGGCAATTCCATGGTAAGTTACGTTACATTTTTAGCAATTTAAAACTAAAAATGCGTGTATAATGTGTACTTTTTGGAATCGTGTAATCTGTTTTTAAAGGAACACACCGGCTTACTGTTTACATAATGTAGTGATCTAGCATCATTGATAATATTTTGTTAATGGTCGTTATAAAACAAAAAAATCATTCAAATGTCACATAATTAAAGGGCCCGCCCCTGAAATGCTCAACAACTTTATGCACAGTTTTTGCTGCATATGAAGGATTACTTGTCTAGAAAGACAATACTACTGTTCATTTTGATGCCCCATGAATAAAAAGTGGCATTTTTCAACTTTGAAAATTTCTTCACCTAAACTCACAATAAGAGGGCGCTGTTTGGGGCATGTCACTTTAGGAACACACAGCAGAAAAGCAAAGGAAAAACATAAGACTTCAAACTGGAATTGTGGAAAATTGCTGCAGTTTCCAGCCTTAGTTTTTTCATGGTTTACAACAGGCAACATGTAAAACCAACCTAAACCGTTATAGGTTACCAAAAGTTTCAGCAAGTTGGAGAAAATTGTGGAAACTTTTGTGCACAGTTAAATGAGATTTTCCCTTTGTTTACCTAAGGTGACATCACCACTTTGCTCATGCATATGTAAATTATTAGCATAAAAACCTTGATTTTAACCCCCAAAACAAACAAGTAGGGTTTTTATGATTGAAATTAATGGACTAGTTTTATAGCACAGATTTCATTGATAGAAACTGACTAGTTTTATAGCACAGATTTCATTGATAAAAACACAATTTCAGGAGCCCTTTAAAGGCCCAGTGTATCATTTGCAATGACCCCCAAAAGTAATCGCCGAGTTTACAGGGGAAAAGTTCTGAAAGTAATGATTGAATTAATAGCAACTATCCAATGAAAGGTTTTCGCTCAAAATGATATAATTTTACCAGAAAATAATCCGTAAAGATGAAATTATTTAGATCGTTTGCAAACGATTTACTTATTTTTGGTTCGCATCTACGCGGTCTAAAATGCATGGGCGCTGTGTACTGCGTGTGCGTATTTTAACGCGATGCACACGCAGTATATGATGTGCGCGACAGAGTGCATGACGCAAGCCACATAGTACCCGATCAACTGAGAACGAATATTTGAAACACCCCGCCAAGACTAGGAAAACGCATATGGATTTTCATGTTTTTTTTAAACGTGGTACATTTGACAAAGCTGAAATTTCTTCGTATGAGTTTGTTGATGTCTTTCTTTTGATTTATAATGGTTTTATTCGCAGAATCGTTCAAAAACAGATCATCTACAGGGCCTTTAACTAGAAATGTTTAAAATTAACAAAAGAGGCCAAATGTTGGACTATACGCTTTACCAGCCGCTCGGCGCTGTATTATGTACATGTATCATGTGTTTGTAAATAAAGTTGGCGTTCGATACGGGTCGACACGTGTTTAACATCGTTTCCCCCCGACTCATCACACCTTGCATGATCCTCCCCAGGTCAGCGCTGACTCGAGGAAGCAACTCGAACACAACTAGATGGTTTCTTAAACGTTCGCAATAGTGCTGTTTTTCCTTCGATATTATTTTGTTATCACTGCAAAAATCGGAGAGTTTCTGTCGTTTATATCAACACCTAGAAACCCTTCTTATGAAACGTCTACAAATTGGAAAATACAGTATGTACATAGTGTTCGTAGGACATTATTTTCCAACAAGTGAAACCAACCGCGAATAACAAAAGCAACTCGCACTTCGCGCTGGTTTCTACGGCTGGAAATATAACTAACTCACAAGGCCATGTGATTTAATATCCTAACAAAAAATCTGGTTCGGATAAATCACGTGACCCTGATTTTTTTTAAAATGCCCCAAAACGGCAAAATTTGATGGTTTCTTTTCAGGATATATTTAGTTTGTTTCGGAAAGACTTTTAGAATCATGTATGGGTCTATTTCGAGCCCAAAATAGCCTAACGAAGCCGGTGTGTTCCTTTAAGAAACTCATCGTTACCATCCCCCTTGGTCTTCACGATCGTCTCCTTCTGTTTCGTCTTGTCGGTTTTAGTTTCATCTTCTGTCCCTTCCTTCCCTTCCTTCCCCTCCTCTCCACCGTCCTCCTTCGTCCCTTCTTTCTCCTCCTTCGTCCCTTCTTTCTCCTCCTTCGTCCCTTCTTTCTCCTCCTTCGTCCCTTCTTTCTCCTCCTTCGTCCCTTCTTTCTCCTCCTTCGTCCCTTCTTTCTCCTCCTTCGTCCCTTCCTTCCCCTCCTCTCCACCGTCCTCCTTCGTCCCTTCTTTCTCCTCCTTCGTCCCTTCTTTCTCCTCCTTCGTCCCTTCTTTCTCCTCCTTCGTCCCTTCTTTCTCCTCCTTCGTCCCTTCTTTCTCCTCCTTCGTCCCTTCTTTCTCCTCCTTCGTCCCTTCTTTCTCCTCCTTCGTCCCTTCTTTCTCCTCCTTCGTCCCTTCTTTCTCCTCCTTCGTCCCTTCTTTCTCCTCCTTCAGCCCTTCTTTCTCCTCCTTCAGCCCTTCTTTCTCCTCCTTCGTCCCTTCTTTCTCCTTCTTCGTCCCTTCTTTCTCCTCCTTCGTCCCTTCTTTCTCCTCCTTCGTCCCTTCTTTCTCCTCCTTCGGCCCTTCTTTCTCCTCCTTCGTCCCTTCTTTTTCCTCCTTCGTCCCTTCCTTCTCCTCCCTCGGCCCTTCTTTCTCCTCCAGGCTTCCTTTCTCCTCCCCTCGACCGCCGTTCACGGGCCCATTAATCAAGTCGGGCCCGTTGGTCAAGTTTGGCCCGTTGGTCAAGTCGGCCCGGTTGTCGCTCGTTTTGTCAATGCCGTCTTTCCCCGTCGTGTCACCCTGTTGTTCCTTTAGGATCTTGGCGCGTCGTTCCTGGACTTGCTCCTCGAGCTGTTGGAGCCTCTCGTAGTCATACTGCAAAAGTCAAACGTGTCCACTTACTTATCAGGGGCCAATTTCACTAACATGAAATTTTGCAATCATCGCAATCATGCAAGTGCTCAAAACAATACAGCGAACAGCAGTTCACTGTACTGGCCAGAGCACACAGTATCATGCATCTGCACATGCTCGAAGCTACATACATTCACTTCACAAAACCTGTGTTATGTCATCAAAAAGAATGTGTACACACACTACATGTAGTCTAACTGTGCATTCCCAGTAGCGTGCTCCCTGCTGTTGTCAGCTGACCAATTAGCGCACAGCATTCTGAACACATCATTCCCTCCTTGAGCCTCATATTATTATCTATAGCGTCACCACGCCATTCTTGCATTTTGCTCTGATGAGTGCAAGTCGATACTTAATTATATTTTTTCGATTTTGCAGTACCAAACACTTATTCAAATGAAGAAATGTCAAACTTTGTTCCCAACTTCGTGGAATGACCCATATGTGTGTTCGGAAACAAACAGTAGGATTACATACCTTGTAGTAGATATGATTGATATGCCTTATGTAGATACGACACAGATCAGATGCATTGCCTTTCTCTTGGAGGTAAGATTGTAGGGTGGTGATAATCTTGGTAACTCGCGTTTCATCTTTCAATCTGCGGGAAATGTGAAAATTCAAATTTAAAGATAAACGGCGTTATCTCCATGAGTGATTGAGGATGTGTATGATAAAAACCAAACTGTGCTTAAAAGTAGAATACATGTACATGATTGGTATCTCGAGGAATCAGAAATGTTCAGAGATTTACACATAACTTACACAATATAAACACGATAATAGAAAACTTCCCCTTAAATGGTTTTGTCTAAAGTGCTATAGTCTTTCAAAAATGAGCAAAACGATTATTTTTCGTCTCGCGAGACAAATTTATTTTGTCCTAAAACCACCTCACCCTGGACCACTTTGCCCTGAAACACTTCACCCAAAGGCCATTTCGCCCCAAAACCACTTCGTGCACAGGACGTGGTTCAGGGCGAAGTGGTTCAGAGCGAAGTGGTTTTGGGGTGAAGTTACTGTAAACCAAACTGTTTTCTCAAATGTTAGACGAAGTACGGAGCTGGCTTTGCTCAGGTTGGTTTAAATCATGCATACCTTTAATCACACAGGGGGATGAAACTATTTGTAACGGTTTACCAATCATGTATACTACCTTTAAAGGGTTTTACCAGAAAATGGATTTCATTCTACCCAATCAAATTTGTGATTATTGATGTCTACTCTATCCTACCTGTCAACAAATTCCGTGGAGTGGGCGTCGGCCGACTGCAAGATCTTAGTAAACTCCTTGTCCATGCGTTCTACAATGGTCAAGACACATCCTCGAATGCGGTACGGCTTTTCCTAAAAACCCCAAAAAGAAAGGATTCATTTGAGTAAGGTTTTTCTGTAAAATAGTTGATTAAAATTTTGGGGCACTGCAAATCCTAAATAGACCCTTTGCACTGGCAGGCATTACAGGGTGCAAGATTTCATATTTAAATGATGTGACAATAGATCCACAGAGTGCCTACTTATGCATGACGCACGGTGACCATGTGACTGGCCCCCGTTATGGGCGCTCGTGCAAAGGGTCTATTGGAATGCACCAAGCTATCAATCCACTTACGCTAACATTCTCCGCGTCTTCTGGGATGTTTTCGTTGATGGTGATTTCTGGGCTTTGTTTCACTATCTCCAACATCTCTGTGATGCAATCCAGACACCTAGAAAAATAGACAAAAAGAGCTTGACAAACCTGCACCTGGACAGTTTATCTCAAGACAGTCCCCAAGACAAGTTTATTATAAATAAACAAAATAATACTTCTTTCTCAAAAAACTAAAACTTTAAAGGTACAGTAAACTCCGGCTTACTTCGGCACTCTTGGGACCCGAAAATTTGTGCCGACTTACGCGAATGCCGACATATGCCGTAAGTCGTCATTTTGCTGACTTACACAATGTTACATGAACGGCCTATGCATATGGTTAATTGCAGCATTGAGGCTTTGATTTACCTTGGTTAAATCTCCTTGTTTTTGGGGTCGATTCCAGCAGCGAAATCCTTAATTGATTTATGTCAACATCGTATTTTAATGGACACGCTTAATACGCCTGCGCGTGTCAGCGAGCAAGTGTGAAGTTCTACATGTACATGCATATAACGACCCCCAAAATGGAAAGTGCGCATGCGTACAGGGGAAACCCCTTTTTGACCACACGCAATCTCACACATGGCCAGGGCTTCGTTCCACATACATGAATGTTGCCAATGTTTGCCACTGGTACAGTGCTTTTGTGCCCTGATAATACACCGACGACCACGGTCCGTGCGTGCCAATAAAAAGACGTCAGTTAAGCAGTGTTTGTCTTTTCACACAATGCCATATTGTGTGGTTTTTTTAAGTGCCGACTTACACGAAGGATTATGTATTGCATTTTGTACCGAGAATAACATGCCGACTTGGGCGAAATGGCGACTTACAAATGCCGACTTAGAAACATACATTTCAATGTAAATGCATTGTAGACGATCGGGACGATCGGCGATTTGCCGTCTTGTACGATGTCGACTTAGCCGGAGTTTACTGTATTTCCAAAGTTTTGATGGGTAGTGTATGTGTGAGTGCATGGCCTATTAAGAATTCTGCAAGCAAATTTTACCAACATCGGAATTAAACTTACTTGATCCACATGTCTGGTTTCATGCAAGTGGCTACGTTGGGATTGTAGTCGTAAATCGCAGCCGTTATGTTGAAGAGAATTGTTAGGTCAATCGCGACTCCTAGGTCTTTTTCCGCGGCGATTGTGCGTAGCTCACGTAGCAGCTCAATTTGTTCCTTGCGATTGGTTCCCTTGCGACCGCGGGCCGACACGATCTCATGGAGTTTCTTCATGACTACTGGGTGGGTGATGTCCGTGCCTTTCTCAAACATTACCTATATAGTGAATCAACACATACCATAAAAGCCAGTCCGAAAGAGGCACTTTTTTCACTGTGGTAAAAATCAAAAGTGGGGGTGTCGCAAGGCCGTTGCTCCCACACCAAGTTGTCCACAACGAGCCTTGCTGAAACGAGTTGAGCTTGTCTGTATTAGACACCCGGGCTGTTCGACCAATGAGAGATACTGAACACTTTTGACCCGGCAGCATTTACCTTTTAATGAAGCCGTTTCGACCAATGATCTCGCGCGTTTCAGCAAGTCTCGTTTTTCAGAATTCCCACAATTCTTATAGGGAAGATCTTTTATGTACATGTATATTATTTTATTGTGCACTTATGTACGCAGTATAGATGTTCGTGACTCAAAGAAGACTTACTATATTTCGATAAAAGCTAAATGCAGTTCATCTGAATAAAGATACGTATTTATTGAAAATGTCCTAACTGTTCATTTAAACATTGGGGCGCCTGCAACTGTCATGGCCATAATTGGCTACGGATTGGGTCGTCGATGACACCAGCAGCCAGTGAACCATGTTTGGCAACTTTCCAACCAACTTTGAAATGACTCGGATTATTTTTGTCTAGTGCTAATGGCACCTCTGGTGATTTTGTCTGGGCAGCGAGCCCAAACTAAACAGATAGTGGAGAACACTACATGATATATGTATCTTTTATAAATAAATAAAAGAATCTTAACAGCAGTAATCCAAAATTTTATTTCACAAGTTGACAAGAAATCGGCAAACATCACAAACACGTTTGGCATTTTGCTAGATGATAGCGCGGGCTGCACGGTAAACTAGCCAAAATAATTGCGTCTTTTCGGATAAATTTATGTAACTTCCGTCAACTACCTTTACACATTTGTTTTTAATGGTCATTTCCGACTTAAAATAGGCGGTTGATCGATTTTTGTTTTCCCTTTTCATTTATTTAGTTTTAAATATTTGATTTTCAAATGTAAAATTAAAACCGAATATTCAAAAATTCAGATTTAACTCCCAATACAGATAATACATCTTTAAGCAGTGACCTTTGACCGTGACCTCACCTTACTGATGGGCAACCCCTTGGTGACCTTTGTCCATTCCTCGTCCCCATCATCCTCTTCCTCTTGCTTTACGCGTCGCGTCTCGCGTTCCCTACGACGCTGTACACGCTCCGCTATCGATGCCTGGTGTTTTTCCTCTTTCTCGGGATGGTTCCTGATGCAAAAAGAAAACGTTGATGGTTGGCGGTTCACTGGATAGTACAGCTAACTGGAAGCATTTTCTTTCCCAAAAAATCATTCCAAAAATCTGATATCTTACGATTTCAAGAAGTAAGCCGCAGTGAGCCCCATGTACCCTCCCACCTCAGCATCCGAGCTGGAGCTTTCGCTGTCCGTGCTGTCGTCCCACAAACTGCTGTCACTGTCATCGTCCTAAAAATGAAATGACATCTATATTCAATTTGGGGATTTAATAATAATAATGATTAGATTTGTAAGAACTCTGGATGCCGCAATAGGGCGACATTTCGGGAAGCCTCTCCCCGGAGACCACCGAAATTTCGGCAAGAACCACTCAAAATGACACCTTATTTTTTTACCCAAAGCTTCCAAAAATGCTTCCAGACCTAAGAGAAATGGTTCTAGACCTAATAAAAATGGTTCTCGATTTAAAAAAAATGTTTTTGACCTTAAAAAAATGATTTAAAAAAAAAAAAATATTAGGGCGACACCAAAATGTCGCCCTATTGAGCATGTCGCCCTAATATAGCTTTTTTACACACAAATTGTCGCCCTATCCTAGCATTCATAGTTTTTGTATAGCGCACATATCCACCCTGTGCTCAAGGCGCTGTTACCATTATTACCGCTGCCATCAGGGAATCACCAGAACCATTTCGCTTCAACTAGGTGGCTGCTGGTCAGGCGCACAACCCTATCGGCAGTTAGATTGTGGCATTCCCCTTAACAGCTTCCCATATATCACTTGGGTTGACGAGGCAACTGGGATTAAGTGCCTTGCCCAGGGACACAGACACGTTGGTCGAAGTGAGGATTTCACAATACTGGCGCCACCAAGAGTTTGACGAGGAAGGGCTACATTTGATATACGCGCGCACGAGTCGGGGGGAAAAAGGTCGGCACGATCATTGCTAGACGTGTGAAAAAGCATATTATTTTGTTTATTCTCAAGAAAAGAGCATAGATTGTGCCTCACAAATCGAACGCTTAAATATTCAATCGTCCATCGAATATCCGGATAGCATTTTACCAAATCAAATATTCAGTATATGGTTTTCCATTCCAAATCAAACGAAAAGGTGAAAATCCCTTATCTGTCGACGAAACAGTGGTTTTATTGTCACATTTACATCGAACACATTATGCAAGTTACAACATAAAGTCTGTAGTTTGAACTGAGAATAATTTTTGCCAAAAACTGAATGGGCGAGATAATTTCACGCATCGAATAGTCGATCAAAAATAAAACCAAATTTTTGAATACTAAATTATTAGAAAATGCACAGGTATACTTTAAAAGAGCGTGTTTAGATTTATCCAGAAAATGGATTTCAATCTAACCTTACAATCACATAAATACCTCCCCAAAATACTATCCATGGGGCGAAAATAGGAAATCTCCAATCTCCAATGCGGATATGGAAGCAAAAAGGTTGGTGTAATCACTGCACTGCTTTATGGAACAGGGTAAATTAGTTTCAAAACATCAGTGGTTTTTTATGATATCCTTATGCCTAGCATACATCGACATTGCAACTGGAAGCAACTCAACTGATCAGTTGCTGTCAATGTGTGCGTAGCGCACTCATCGACAGCAACTGATCAGTTTTGCAACTAGCAACAACTGAGAACATCCAGTTTTCAGAGCGCGCACATTGACACGGCAACTCGGTAAAGCCTAGAGTACATTGACCTTGCAACTGGAAGCAACTGTTGCGTGCAGTTGTTGTCGAAGTGCGTGCACGTATTTAGACACACACATGCAACTGACAGCAACTAGTTGCAAGTACGCGTACATCGACGCAACTGACCGCAACTAGGTACAACTAGTTGCCACAAAGTAGAACATGATCAACTCACGGCAACTGTGATTTTTTCCAGTTGCCAGTAGTTGCAAGTACGCGCACATCAACCTTTTTGAGCAACTGATCATAGTTGACGCGAGTTGCTTCCAGTTGCCAAAAATGCCAGTTGCCACTAGTTGCTTCCAGTTGCAAGGTCGATGTACGCTAGGCTTTACAGATTGCGAGTGCAAAATTTCAAAATTAGTCTCATCCAATCACAATACTCGTATCATACCCGTTTGGCCTTGGATGGTGTTCTCTTCACGCCTGGCATCCCAAGGCCATCTTCGTCTTCTGCATCTGTTAAAAAAAAAACATAATCACTCATTAAATTCTTAAGCAAAAAAACACTGCTTAGCATGAAGCATTATTTTCCTTGCAATTATGGGTTACCAGTCAAAACAGTATGTGGTGCTTTTTGAGCTTGGCTGGTACTCTGCGCAATTCTGCTTAACAGTGATGTCTGCTTACCACGATCATCATCGCTAGCTTCCTGTTCTTCCTCCTCTTCTTGTTCTTTCTCAACATCTGGATTCTAAAACAAAACAAAATAAATAAATAAAAAATAAATAAATAAGAGTAAATTTAAGTTTGCTTCTGAAAAAGTAGTTTATATCACAAAACTGCATTAGTATTTTACACCAAAAATCTCCTGGCCTTAAAAGACATTTCTGGGTTTGGAAAGAAAATGTTCATTCTATACTGAAACGCAAAAGAAACTTACTACTTGTTTAAAATGTAATGAAATTGTAACAGTTCAAAATAAAACAAATCAACAATTGCTAATTGAAACATTGGCATTTTATTGATGACATGTCAAGTTTTTGACCAAGATACACCATCTCATCAGTTTGTTCTACAGTAAAGAACAGAAGAGGGTGCAATGTCAGTCCCCTTTCAATAGCGTGTGTGGCCACCATTGATTTGGATACAGGCAGTGCATCGTCGGCGCATACTGCCTACCAATCTTGGCATGTTGCTTGAAATGCCCATTTTGCACTGGCCTTTTTAAAGCCAACATCAAGACATCCGCGTGCAGTTCATTACAATCATCCCATACCCCTTGGCTAATCACTGACAGTCAAAACAGCTGTTCAACAGCTGTGCCATGAAGTGACCATTGAAGGTTCAAGTGACCTTCAGACACCATTTGGTCTGACAGTGAGGACACTATTGTCCACAAATAAGTTCACACATTACTACACGCAGTGTTATTGTTGCTATTTAAAGGTTTAAAAGGTGGTAAGTTTCTTTTGCGTTTCAGTATAGATTCAATAATACCTCTTTATAATCGTTGATGGGCGTTTCGTAGTCGCGGCAGTACTTGCGAAGCTTCTGTCGCAGCGTGGACAAGGCTTTGGCGTTCATCTTGCTCAACTTTTTCTTGTCTTCCCAACACTGTGGAGAAAGAGGATGAAAATGTCACAATTTGCAAGGGTCAAGGTAATTTATTGAATTTTCTTGGTACATTAATATGTACTTTCAGATACATTACACAGCTTTAACAAAAATGATATGGACTTATATCACACAATCACACAATTATCCTGAATTCATAAATACCTTAGACAGTTTACGCATCCCTATCGCCTGGCGGCTCGGGCATTATCAGTGCCCAGGACCCCTAGCTGGTTATAAACATATGTTTAAGATTGGCCAAACCTACTTTTAATCTCTAAATCTAGCCCGAATGCTCCGGGCTGCCAGAACGGTAGACCTTCCCCAGCAGCCGGACCTTTTGGGCGCTATGCGCCTAATGCAATTACAACACACCCAGGAGGCCACTGCCATTTTTGAAAAGGCAATGGAGAAACGATATTTCTGGAACTTGCAGAATTATCGTCGCCTCTTGGCCAGATGGATGCAGATTTCTGGATAAGGGAACGTGTTTTGAAAAAAGGTATGAGTTCCTCTATGTGTAGGTACCCTTAATTTGGAAATATCTGTCCTGGGTGAGAGGTAAATCTCCCTCAAAGTATGTAGCAATTCGCTACAAAAGATTCCGGCTGCTAGGTGAGGTCTACCGCTATGGCCGTCACACATAAGATGTGTGCAGCCAGAGGCATTCAAGCTACCGGGAAAAACACTCAAGACACCTACATTATTGTTATCCCTGATCATAGGGCTCCGTTACATTATTCCATATACCATCTCAGCTCCTTTCCAGGTATCTATTTACACGCTGGGCAGAGAGAATAAGCATGTGGCAAATGGGTCTTTCTATAAATTGAGGACACATTCTTTAAATAATTTCCATCTCAAAGAGTGAGTACATAAAGTACAATTCATACAAAATGGTTTAAAAGCAATTTTAATGATTTTTGTACGAAAAATAACACATATCAGGTGTAACGGGGGACACCAAATGTCACACTTTTGGACCCCTAATTTATAGAAAGACCCAAATACCTACATGATTGGTATCTCGAAGAATCAGAAATGTTCACAGATTTACACATAACTTACACGACATAAACATGATGACGGCAGAAAACTTTCCCTGAAATGGTTTTGTCTGAAGTGCTATAGTCTTTGAGAAATGAGCAAAACAATTATTTTTCGTTTCGCGAGACGTAAATTCAATTCGCCAGAAAACCATTTCGCCCAAGTGCCATTTCGCCCCCAAACCACTTCACCCAAGTGCCATTTCGCCCCAAAACCACTTCGTCCAAACACTACCTCCCCCAAATGCCACTTCGCCCAAAACCACTTCAGGTGGTTCAGGGTGAAGTGGTTTTGCGGCGAAATGACTGCAAACCCTTTTTTGATTGTTTTCTCAAAAAGTTAGACAAAGTACGGAGCTGGTTTTTGCTCAGGTTGGTTTTATTCATGCATATCCTTAATCACACAGGGGGATAAAACTATTTATAACAGTTTACCAATCATGTATACTATCTTTAAGAATACATGTATTATAGAATACAAGCCAGATCGAAATTTGAATCCACAACTAATGAAAATCTTTAATACGATCCATTAGACCGCTCGGCCATTGTTCTAAAACCCATAAATGTACCTCGTTCACAAATTCTTCGAGTTCCACCAACATGCGAATGTAGAACCTTGGCGGAATGTTGCTATCCGGGTTCAACACTCTCTGCGCCTTTTGGTAGACCCGGGTCAGGTCGTCAAAGCTAGACAGGACGCGCGACACATCGCGAATCTTCTTCTGGTTTTTCAGCTGTTTGATGACGTCCATAATCTCGTCATGTCTGTTGACAAAAAACAAACAAACACGACATAACAGAAATATCATATTGGCTTCATCAGAATT
Source organism: Henricia sp. BOLD:AAB3569 (assembly GCA_037783545.1). Classification (NCBI taxonomy): domain Eukaryota; kingdom Metazoa; phylum Echinodermata; class Asteroidea; order Spinulosida; family Echinasteridae; genus Henricia; species Henricia sp. BOLD:AAB3569. The sequence goes on along the minus strand of JBBELK010000147.1, from coordinate 3,728,032 downwards.
TGAACCCGAGATCTCCGGCTCTCCAGGCAGATGCTCTGCCAGCTGAGCTACAACGTACATGTATCAGGCAGAGTGGTTTTCAAGTACAAATGCTTTTAATCAATTTCCAGAATGACTGCCTTGTGTATTGGGCCCTTTCACAGGGGTTCAAAAGGTCACAGGTCACTATTGCTGGTCTTCCAGAACGGCAGAGAACAATAGAGACACGTGGGGAAACGTATGTGTGGTAAAGAAATAACCAACAAACAAGTGCATCAAAATAATAAAATGGCGACGTACAATGGACAAAATGGAAAATGCACGTGCACAACGTCCATGACGTGCACACGACCCACCCGCCATGTTGGATGTATTTAAATTCGACTGGGAGTTTGCAATTAAATTCGACGTTTGAAACCACTGCCGTGCTTGCGCCGTGCTACCGTCGCTCTAAATTTAATTTTATTCGGCACGGCACAAGCGCGACGTTTGAAGCGGGCCTTACTCTAATAATTTTGGGTACAATTTTCCGTAATATGAGGTTTTGAGGCAAATGGGCCTTTAACTTTATAAGAGAGTCAGAAAAATGTTAGCTTTGGAAGTACGTGTACAAACCTTTTTGATTTGGCACTGCGGACAACTCTCTTGACCTCTTCCTCACTGTCGCTGAGGAAGAAACGCTGCTGGGAGACGGCCTTGGTCTGCACTGGCTCCTCATTGTCGCTGGATGATGATTCGCTCTCACTGGACGAACCAGTCGCAAAGAAACGCGACGCCATGATGGGATTCTATACGCTCGGGTTTGCTTCACGTCTTAATCTGTGTGTGAAAATGATAAAAGTACAAGTCGGACATCACTATTTCTACCTTAAAATCGATAAGTGCAGATTTAATGCACCTATAAATTGTTCCTCTCCCGCCTCTCTGCGCTTCCTCACCCCCTAGGTGGGGGTTTGGTCACATTTTTCAGTATGAATTCCGTTCACTGGTCTCCACTGAGGCGCCGTGTGTTCCTAAAATAATTTCCCTTGAAAATATTTACTTGTTTTGGTGGTTTAAGGAGAATAAGTGGCGTCCAGTAAACGGAATTCCTTACCAGAAAGTAATGGACAAAATCACGGCGCGAGTGCTCCATGCGTAAGCGTGACAATAGACCTTTATCACGGTGCGTCCATTTTTGTCTTGTTCCCTATAGTACTGTCGGGTACGATCAGTGCGTCTGCGCATTCGCGCCAAAAGGCACAGGTACCGCCCTAACCACTCAACAATTTCCTTTAAAATATTTAAAAAATTTTTGCCCTGTTCCATACTAGACTTAAACACACAACGTCTTGGTGGCGGCCGTAAACGGAATTCATACCTAAATACGTATCCAATACTGGAATTTCATTTAAATGTTTCTTCCACTTCTCCCACTCCCAGCACCCATAGCTGATCACTGGTTTACTTTTCAGCTCCCTGCAAAACTACGGGGATTTCACATCCCTGGTACCCGGCCACAATACAATGCGCATAAAAGTGCACGCGAAAAGTAAAAAGACCACCACTTCACAACAGGAATTCAAGTAATTTTCTGAATAAATGTAAGCTTTGTTAGACATTGTTCAAACACATATAATCAAAGCTTTATTCATGTTTAATACTTACAATTTATAACACTGATCAGTTAACGAAAACAATCTATTTATGCACGCACGTTTCCATATGCTATGCGCAAATTGCGCGAACAAATTTTGACCTCTCTGACCTAATCCAGTCTTGTCTAAAACTATATTCAATTATCATTTAAAGTATCATAACACTAAAAAAGGATTAAAGTAAATACAAACAAAATAATGTTGTTAGATGTTTTAAAATATTTTCATTGGTTGTATTGTTTTATTTTATAAATGTATTGTTATTTATTGTTTTTGTCAATTCGAAGATTTGATGAAGCTCATTTAAATGTCGCTCGTGTCCACGTGCGCGTATGGTGCGCGAGAGCTTGTGAAAAAGTTTGTAAATTTCATTTTAGGGTAAAAATGGGTAAAAAGACAAAGACCGGAAAGCAAAGGAAAGATAGATACTATCATCTGGCCAAAGAAACAGGTTTGTACTTGATCACGGTGTCTTTGATCTTGGTGATCGCTTGTCGATTTTCGCCGCGGCTGCTTGTGAAGTTGTGGCGTGCTTCGTTGCGCCTGTCCAAGCGCGCGGGCCGCCGGCCGAAATCTGGGCCCAATCACCGGTGAGGAGCGCACCGCGGTGCGCGTGGAAAATGGATTGGAAGACGTAGGACAGCCCAGCTGTCGAGAAAACCGGACAGGTCGTGTGTTAAACTTACTAGCTAAATGCAATTTATAATTTTATTAAATAAAGTTTGATTGACTTTTATCTTTCCATTTTTAATTTGAACTTTTATATATATTTTTTTCTGGTTGTTTAATCCGGATTGATTAAAAATCCGTAACGTTTTAAACTGTCTCGAGTTGTCTGCTTGTCAGAATCAGACGCATTGCCTCAGTTTTTCTCAGCAGACGCATATATCCCAGTGGACACACCTCAGTGGAGGCATTGTCTCAGCAGATGCGTTGTTTCAGCAGACGTGTTGTTTCAGCAGACGTGTGTTTCAGCAGACATGTCTCGGCAGATGCATTGTCTCGGCAGACGCATTGTCTTAGAAGATGCATTGCCCCAGCGGAAACGTGTATTCTTGTTTGTTGGTGTATTCTTGTTTCTTGGTGTATTATTGTTTCATGGACCATGATCACCAGGAGGCAGAAGTGCATTGGAGTGCCTGGTGTTACACTTGGTGTTACACACCATTGTGCACTTAGTTTTTCCAGAAAGCTACATGTATATCAATGCATTGCCGCGTACATAGTACATGTAAATGGGATAAATAAATAACAAATTGATTTGACTTCTTTTTACCATCAGGTTACAGGGCCAGATCAGCCTTCAAGTTGATTCAGCTGAATCGAAAGTTCCAGTTTCTTCAGAAATCGCGGGTTCTCATCGATTTGTGTGCTGCACCAGGAGGATGGTAAAAAAAGCAAATGTTAACCATGTCTAAATGAGGAACTTTGAAAATGTTATGCGTTATGCTCCAACTACGCTAGCAGTCCCAACTATTGTTGCAGTCATAAATTATTGTTAGGAAGGCCTTAACAATAATAAGTTGGGATCGTCAGCGTAGTTGGGGCACAACAGAAACATTTCGTAGAAGTAAACAGACCAGTCTTTAATGTTTTACATGGTAAACTTTTAGGTATGAAAAGTAGACAAATTCACCAAAATTTCAAAGTGTGCAAATCACATTGTTTTATTTTGTGTTATAAAAAGCTTGAAAACCCTTTAAAATGAGGTACACATGTATGCGTCTGAAGGTACACTGTATTGCTAGAATTTATGGATTTTCTTTAGCCAAATTTGAGATGTTTTGATAAACAAAATAAGGCAAAATTGACATTTTCTCTAATTTTTCACACAGGCTGCAAGTTGCGTCAAAGAACATGCCCATATCCAGCCTTATTGTCGGCGTGGATTTATTTCCCATCCGACCGATCCCTCACGTTACTACCATTGTGGCTGACATCACAACGGAGAAATGTAAACAGGTACGTCTAATAATATGTCAAATTCGGCTCACATAGACCACGGTTTTCTTTGTTTTTTGTTTTTGTTTTTTTTCTTACAGATCAATACACATGCACACATTGCACAGACCATAATGCGGCTCCTTTAAAGCTACATTATGACCGAGATTGGGCAATTTTGGAGCAAATTGTGAAAATATAATTCAAAAGTAGAATGGACTTATTCATGGAATTGTTAATTCATTTTTTTAAAATTTTATAGTTAATAAGTGTTTGGTACTGCAAAATCGGAAAATAGTATTAAGTAACGACAAATTCATGCTAAAGCACTTTTCGACTTGCACTCATCAGAGCATAACGCAAGAATGGCGTGGTGACACTATCGACAATAGTATAAAGCTAATGCTGAGTGCTAATTAGATCGACAACAGCAGGGAGCACGCTACTGTGCATGCGCAGTTAGATTACATGGAGCATGTGTACAAATTCTTTCTGACGACACAACACAGGTTTTGTGAAGTGAATGTATGTATCCTCGAGCACGCGCAGATGCATGATACTGCGTGCTATGGCCAGTACAGTGAACTGCTGTTTGCTGTATTGTTTTGAGCACTCCGGGTGATCAAGCAGATATGTGGCAGCTTTGCGAGCGTTCTTGCAGACACGCGACAGCTGTTTGCAGGAAGCAGGCAGGTTGCTACGGATGGAGGATGGAACATGCTGTTTAATGCGTTCCGCTAGTCTTTGAGACGTACGACCCACGTACCGAGCTTCGGTGCCGATGTGAAGCACGTTTTTTCAGGTTTTCTTAAACTGCATCTACATTGTATGTGGCTGAAATTTCCACAAGACAGTTTGTCAACATTATTTGTCAGTTACGTAATATGCTGCTGTTCCTTTTTTATTTCTTTTTTTTTAAATAAAGTTTTCCAATCATGTAATCTGTCTTTAAGACATCTTAATTCCAGCTTTGGTTCTGTGGTAACTCATTCTCTGTTCTGTTTTTTATTATTATTATTATTATTTAATTCAGGCCCTTAAGAAGGAACTGCAGACCTGGAAGGCCGACTGTGTAATCCACGATGGGGCTCCTAACATCGGTACTAGCTGGCTCCTGGATGCCTTTACACAAGGTATATAATCATAATAATGTGGATATTTGTATAGGAGTCATTCCATGAAGTTGAGGAACACGGTTTCCGTGTTACATCCACAACCATTTTTACTTCTTTTTTGGCCCTTGATAATCCCATGAATCAATACTATTCAGAAATTCAAGCTGTTGGTTGAGAGAAATTTAAAACATTCATTACTTGTAACAAAATCAATTAGCAGATGTCAACTAAATAGAATTTTGTGTAAATGTAGGTGTGACATTTTGTGCTTTTTAGCAGATTTTCCTGAATCACACAGAAATTTAAGCTAGAATCCTCCAAATTCAAATTAAAAAGAATTGTTTAGTTTGAGAACTGTGTGAAAACATGAAAACATTTGTAGTTTGTGTGAAAGCAGTTGAACTGTATTGGTTTCCAAGTTACATCCACAACCACCACTTTGTTAAATAAATCAAAATGGCGGCACTTTGTCAACACTGAAGACTCCCAAATTACCCCCAAACATTGTAAGCCACCACATTATGCAACATTGTTATACGAATGGTGATTCATTGCTCCCTTATTGAAGAAATGTCACACTTCATGGAATGACCCATATACTGGTAGCGCACATATCACATATCATAGCACTCTGATCATTGGGCTCTTAAAGGCAGAACACATGATTGGTAAACCGTTGCAAACGGTTTTATCTCCCTGTGTGATTGATGATGTGCATGATTAAAATCAACCCGAGCAAAAACCAGCCCCGTACTTCGTCTAACTTTTGAGAAAACATTCAAAAAAGGCTTTACGGTCACTTCGCCCCAAAACCATTTCGTGCACGAAGTATTTTGGGGCGAAGTGGCATTCGGACGAAGTGGTGTAAGGACGAAGTGGTTTGGGGGCAAGGTGGCTTTTGGGGCGAAGTGGTTCGGGGCGAAGTGGTGCAGTGAATTTTCGTCTCATAAGATGAAAAATAATTGTTTTACTCATTTCTCAAAAACTATACCACATTAGACAAAACCATTTCAGGGGAAGTTTACTACCGTCATCATGTTTATATTGTGTAAGTTATGTGTAAATCTGTGAACATTTCTGATTTTTTAGATTACCAATGATGTGTTCTATCTTAAACCACTTTACGCCAGAGGACGTGTAAACACTTTCTGGCAATGTATAGTCACATGGACAGTTAAAATGTCAGCTTTGCCGCTGTCTTCACGGTTGATGTTTAAACACATCCATTGTCAACCATTCTTTTGCACACACCGTGTTTTGAACTTGACGGCTGTGGACAGCCTGTCAGTGTAGCAAATCTCACTTCATGGCAGCCGCCTCGGAGTGTTGCAAATAGCGCTGGGAGTTACCGTTTATTTTTCGCAAATGTTTAAACGTCAATCTAAAGTTCGTTTAAACGTTTAAATGACTAGTAAACATAACGAAAAGTAAAACTTATTACCGTGCTCGCAATATAAAGTTCTTTGACCTGGTATCATGTGCGTTCTCGCGGCATCACTGACACTTTATTGAATTGGAGCATACATGATGCAGGCCACGAAAGTTCAGCCAGGCTTTGCTGTAATTAGATACTTTCGAGAAGTCACTCAAACCCAAAGTCAGCAACCAATGCGAGAATAGAATCAATAACAGTTCCAACACAACTACGATCGTCGGCTCCACAGTGTTTACCGCCCTGCTTTAAATTCAACTTGCAAGATGAAACCGAAAACCATCAGTAAAATCGCTTCCGGCCGCTAACGCAACTGTACATCTTCGGCTTGAAACCACAAAGGTTACCGACCGTTGGGCTCATCACAGCGGTATGCTGCCTGATTCTTTCAGAACAAAACTGCCTCTTTAGAAATTTCCGGCGGCGCAAAACGGCCATTAGATCTTTGAAAAAGGGAGGATCGTTTTTTCACAAGTTGGTTTCGGATATCCGTTTAGCATTTTTCTAAACCGATAGTTACATTTGGGACGTTTAAACGTTTACACGGTCACAGCACTAGTTGCAAAGTATGATCTTTTGCTGAGAAGATTCATACATTGATTGTAGAAATAACTCTCAGGAGTGTGGTGCTTGACCTAGTCATAACTTTTGGCCAATCACATTTTTTGCTAAAAATAATTCTGGCGTCAAACTATTTGTTAAAACCTGAGTAAATTGATTTCTCTTTGCCATCTTTAGCTCAGCTGACCCTCTCCGCCCTGAAACTTGCGTCCGAGTTCCTGACCAAAGGCGGTTGGTTCGTCAGCAAGCTGTTTCGCTCTAAGGACTACCAGCCCATCATGTGGGTTATGAACCAGCTCTTCAAAAAGGTCCACGCCACCAAACCGCAGGCATCGCGTAGCGAGTCGGCCGAACTGTTCATCGTGTGTCAGGGCTACATAGGACCGGCCAAAATTGGTAAGGCAAACTCTTAAAGGCCCAGTGTATCATTTGCAATGACCCCAAAAAGTAATCAACGAGTTTACAGGGGAAAGTAAAGATTGAATTAATAGCAACTACCCAATGAAAGGTTTCCGCTCAAAATGATATAATTTTACCAGAAAATAATCCGTAAAGATGAAATTATTAAGATCGTTTGCAAACGATTTACTTATTTTTGGTTCGCATCTACGCGGTCCAAAATGCATGGGCTCTGTGTACTGCGTGTGCGTGTTCCAACGCGATGCATTTTTATGGATAACGCGCACACTCAGTATATGATGTGCGCCAGAGAGTGCATGACGCAAGCCACATAGTACCCGATCAACTAAGAATGAATATTTGAAACACCCCGCCAAGACCAGGAAAACGCATATGGATTTTCATGTTTTTTTTAAACGTGATACATTTGACAAAGCAGAAATTTCTTCGGATGAGTTTGTTGATGTCTTTCTTTTGATTTATAATGGTTTTATTCGCAGAATTGCTCAAAAACAGATCATCTACAGGGCCTTTAAGGCGCGTTCACACTATCACAGAAAATCTACGCCTGTACGCTATGCTTACCACATTACATGAGCTCCCAATCGCTAATCTTTCTGAAATGGAAAATTCCACTCCGGCAAACCAGCTCCTATACAAAGCCATTTTTCCGTGATAATGTGAACGCGCCTTTATCCTTCTACATAGTGTCCTAAAAAAGGAAACTGAGATTAAAATTCTACACGGTAATTTATTGCCGAGAATTTTGGAAAACAGTTACCACTGTCCATTACATCACTGAGTCTTCTAAGGCCCGCTTCAAACATCGCGCTTATGCCGTGTCGAATTAAATTCAACTTGATTTTTTTAATTCGACACGGCACAAGCACGACGTTTGAAGCCATTTGGCTCGCCAAAATGAATTCGACACGGCAGAAAATTTAGCTCGACAGGGTCTGCAGTGCTAACTCAATTTAGTGCGGCACAAGCACGGCTTTGCTTCAAACGTCGTGCTTCTGCCGTGTCAAATTTAATCCGCAATTTTGTGCACAACTAGGAATGCGCATGCTCGCAGCGCGTATGTGAGTAAAGAAATAACAAACAAGTGCATCAAAATAATAAATATGGCGACGTACAATGGACAGAATGGAAAACGCACGTGCACAACCTCCATGACGTGCACAATACTCATTCGCCATGTTGGATGTATTTAAGCTCGACTGGGAGTTTGCAATTAAGTTCGACGTCTGAAGCCACTGCCAGGCTAACGTCGTGCCGACGTCGTGCCAAGTTGAATTTAATTAGACACGGCATAAGCGCGACGTTTAAAGCGGGGCTAAGCGACCTTGTCAGAAAAAAATGTTAGCGCAGACCTGCCGTCGATTTCACGAAAGAGTGCGCAGCTTGCGCAACTTTTGCAAAATGCTGCAAGCCCCATAGCTTGCGTGTAATTTTCACAGGAATGTTGCGCAGCCTACGCAATAAAATGTTGCGCAAGGGGACTTACGTAGTGCGTATGGATTCTTAAAACGGCTGCTGTACTTTTGGGTTTTCTTTTCCAGATCCAAAGTTCTTTGACCCCAGGGCCATCTTCACAGATGTTGCCATGGAAACGAAGCAGAAATTTGCCATCCTGGCCGACCCCAACAAACCCAAAAAGAAGAAGGCGGAAGGGTACGATGAAGGGGACTACACGCAGCACACCGTGGTCAAAGTCTCGGAATTCATTGCCACGGACTCTCCGGTTGAACTGCTTAACAGTGCAAGTGAGGTAAGGTCATGGAGCCATAAATGTATTACAATCCCTTCGAGGGCTTTTTTTTAATTTTTTTTATTTCAATCACTTCACCTTATTTCCATATGCATTCACACACACAGTAATCTATTATTTTGACAATACTATGTTGTAAGTTTTAAGTACCGTTGCATGTAAATATGGTGGAAACCCACAAAAAGCATAGCTTGTCTAGTGTGGGAATCCATATACATGTTTACATTAGTTTTCGATAAGATGATATACTAGTGAAATTGCAAATAATAGTGTAACCCCTATACTAACACAAGGGTAGAATATTTAGAAGCCAGTTAAAAACAAGGAGGAACCGATTGTTAAGCAGATTAATTTAGCATTATTAGGAAGTTAGCTATATGGTGGTACATGAAATAAGTTGCGAAACTAACATGTAAGCAAAATAAACAAGCAGTGAAGTCGTAGCCATGCAAAATACTGAGTGAAACAATAGGTATAAACTCACTGATTTTTGTGACTCCAGCTGGGTTTGGTGACTCAACTAGAGTATCACTGAATCAAACTCAAGACCATGGTTAATTCTGCAGGTTTTGGGTTTAAAAACATCCCTGCCTGTGTCAGTGATGTATCTAGCATTTGGGTAAGGTACTTTACCGTAAATTGCCCCTGGGTACCTGTGAGGGCAGTGAAAGCTGATGTGTTTGATTAGTCCCTGTGCGTGTAAGCTGCACGGGACTGCATACTCCAGTGTTCTCCACTGCCGGTTTTGTCCGGGGGCGCTGCCGTTAGCGCCTGGACAAAAAAACTCGGCCGCCCGGACAAAAAAAGAAAAAGATTATCGTTCACTTACCACACATATCTATCCGATTGTAAATAACGGCCATGACAGTTGCATGGATTATTTTTCAACAGCGCCCTCAAGTGGCGATTGTGTTCACCTGTTGTGGGCGCTGCATGCTCAGCGCAGCGGCGTAGCTGCGGGGGGCGTGCGCACCGCGACCGCTGTTGCATGCTACAGCATAACAATGGCACAGGCGTTGCACAATCAAGAAAGCGTGCAGGTACACGTGCTGTCGCACTGACGCACTGATCGTACCCACCACATACTATGGGGAACAACACAAAGATGAACGCACCGTGATAAAGGTCTGTTGAGACTAATGGCCAGTGGTATTTTTTGACAGCGCCTTCAGCATTCTTGGGATGGATATGTGCATCATATAAATCGTCGCAAAGCTGACATAGTGACGAATGTGCAGTGGCTTTAACTCTGCACATTCGTCACTACATGTATGTCAGCTATGTCTGATTTTTAGCGCATTTCTCCTTTTTTTTTTAGTTGAGCATACCAGATTTTTTTCCTTCTTTTTTTTTTTACCGAGGTGCCAATATTTTTCCTAATTTTCCCCTTCTTTAAAGGCCAATGTATCATTTGCAAGATGAAACTATACAGATTCCTGCAATAAGGGCATAACATATCTAAAGAAGAATGTTGGTAAACTAGCCTGCAGACATTTCAGCTATATAGATGCAGCAATGCTTCAGAAAACCTTGAAAATCCATGCATGGTTTTTGAATTAATTTAAAACACCTTCAGTTGTTAATTTCTCACAGAAAGTACCATTTTAGACAGAAATAAATTCATGTGGTGTTTGTTACCATTGCTATCAACTCATGATGCAAAATTTTGGGTCATTGCAAATGATAAAATGGGCCTTTAATATGTTCATGCTTTGCTTGTTTGCGTACTCCAACAGCTAGTCTTCGACGACCCAACCTTCGCCAATCACCGCCTAGCCACAGACGAGCTGAAGCATTGCTGTAAGGACATCAAGGTGTTAGGACGGAAGGAGATTCGTCTCTTACTTAACTGGCAGAAGAAACTGGCTAAGGAGATGGCTGATAAGGCTGAGGCAGAGGCTAAGGCTGCTGAGGAGGAGAAGAAGAAAGGTTCCAAGACTGGGGAGGACGGGTGAGAAAAAAAAGGGGGAGTTACATGATAGGAAAACCTTTGGGAAGTAAGGTTGTTTTGCACTTACCCGACGTAACTATTAACACTGTATACTCAGTGCTTTCCCGAGACACTATAGAAAAAACTTCATAGCGTGCTCGGGTGGGATTCGAACCCACGACCTCCTGCAAACAAGGCAGACGTCTTTACCACTGGACCACCGAGCTAGCCGGTGTTGAATGGCCGGAAAACATTTCAAAACCAGGAACAGCATCACACAACTAAAGAATAATGTTGATAAACTGCCTCGTAGAAATTTCAGCAGATGCAGTAATACTTCAGAAAGCCTTAAAAATCTATGCATGGTTTTTGTGTTGAATGAATGGTAAATTTTATTTGTTTAACCACTCATTCAATAATGCAGAAAGTGCATTGATGGATCCGTTGGATCTGAAATGCGCTGTATAAAAAACTGCCTATTAATTTCTCTCACAATGGTACCATTGAAGAATAATAGTGCAAAGTCTGGCTGGTCACACTATGAACACTTTTATTAGGGTTTTTCTTGATCACTGCAAATGGTTTAATGGGCTTTAACCCCACATTGTCTCAAAATAAATGCTTTCTAAGTGCTAATTATTATTAAGTGGATCCATAAAAGTGTTTATTTGAGACCATTTTCGAAACGATTGGATTTGTCTAAAGCTCAGACAGTGTATCTAAAAAATGTTATAAATGGGGGGAAAAAACACCTTACTTTAAGACCAAGTTTTGCGCCCATGGAGGTAAGACCTCTCTTCATGATAGGCCATCCGTGTAGCGAAATTGGTTGGCATGGATTTGCCCAACTGCATTGTTGGAAAAAGAGTGGCAAGCATGAGATTGTTGTGGTGCTCCGGAGGGATGCCCAGATAGCTCAGTTGGTAGAGCAGTTGGCCATGCATGACAAGGACCTGGGTTCAAATCCCAGTCGGTGCACTTCAATTTTCTCGTGTTTCTAAATTCATCACCTCTTTTTTAACATATTTAAGACTAACAGGAGAAACCAGGGGCAGATCCAGGGGGGTGCGTGGGGGGCGCACGCCCCCTCCTTTTCCAAAACAAAAACAAAAACACTTTTCCTTTAAGTGGTTAAATATTGCCTCAGATCACACCACAGAGCATCTAGAATCCATCTAGAAGCCGTCAGGGCTTCGCGCTACGCGCTCGCTATTTCATTGTCATCAGCATTTCATGCTTAAAAATTTCACGCGCCCCCCTTTTCAAAATTCTGGGTCCGCCCCTGGAAACTAACTGTAAGGTAACCCGAAAAGCTATCCATTGCTTATAATAACAGAAATAAAACCTGCATGTTACATTTTCTAGAAACTTTTGTCATAATGAGCTGACATGCTATCAGTACTCTTTAATAAGTTAATTCTGGTGAGAAGAAAAAAAATGACAATTTAGCCTTTTTTTCTTGAATGCTTTGCAGAGAGGCTGATGATGAAGCCGACAGTGAAGATGAACTTGAAGAGATTGATAAACAGCTGAAGAAAGCCAAAGAAGAAGAGCAGACCACCCTCAAGAGGTCAGTAAACCCATTATGACTGAATCTAGTCTTTTGTTGTTATTTAGACAAGCTAGGGTACAATTCCTGTCAAGATTGTACAGATTTTAGAATTTTCTATTTCTGTGTAGTTCAATCATTGCTGTTCATAACGTAAGAGCCTTATCTGGTTTCGAACCCGAGACCTCTGACTCACCGGGCAGATGCTCTACCAGTTGAGCTATGAGGCACAGTGGTAGTGGTACACTACCTCATGTTTTTCCCAAAGACCTGACACACCCGGCGGATGCTCTACCAACTGAGCTATAAGGCACAGTGGTATACTCCCTCAGGTTTTCCCTATGAACCCAATTTTTCTCTCGGTATTGCATGGTAGTGCAACTGGGCAAAGTAACACAACATCTGATATGGTGCCTAATTACCATTGAAATGAAACAACCAAACTTGGGATGAGAGAAAAATTTGGATTTGAACCCGAGACCCCTGACTCTCTGGGCAGAAGCTCTACCAGCTGAGCTATAAGGCACAGTGTTCATAACGTGGAAACATCTGCTTGCAGTCCATTTGTAAATTTTGCCACTTTGGAACAAATTCTTTTTATAATTGACAGGTTTGTATTTTTATACTTTCATGATGCAGAAAACGGAAAGATCAGTTTAAGATGCGTAAGAAGCTAAAAGAGCGATTACAGAAAGCCATGGCAATGAGCACAGGGCAGGCAGACATGACAGAGGCAGCCTCCTTGTTTGGACTGCAGAGTATGAAGAGTAAACAGGTAAACAAGGATAAAATAAAACAAAATAAAAGCCATCAAGGTACACAAAACCATGAAAATGACACCGTTTACATTAGTAAAAATCACATGTTCAACAAAGATTTGATTAAAAAAATTGAGGAATTTTATCGCAAAACACAATAAACACCATACCCAAAACATCGAGATACATAGGTGGGTGGCGCCATTGGCAGCCAACAGCCAGAGACACCGGGGAATCCCCTTTTACTCTTCAAGAACGAGTGCCTCTGGGACCTTTTAAGTGCATTACACAACACACTGGACCAACTAGTAAACGGCTTTACTTCCCTTCCGAATGATTGAGCAATTGTGGTTAGATGCCTTGCTTAAGGGCACAGGTACCATGGCCGGGTATCGAACCCGCAACCCCAAGTTTTTACCCGAGTATTGCGAGTCAACGACCCAAACCACTCAGCCATGGTACCCCACAAATAAAACAACTGTTTTACTTTTTGGAATTTGCCATTGACTGTAGGGCTTAGTTGTAGTACAAAATGGTAGCTTTCTCAAAATGTTTTACGAAGAAACTCTTCATTTCCTAATGTGAACGCAAGCTTCTTCATTTAACGAATGTTACAATCGCTTCATTTGATGAAGCAAATAGCTTCATTCAGCGGAGAGATCGCTTCATTTGACGAAGCAAAATTGTAATGCGAACACTCACTCCATTCGACGAAGCATCACACAGCTTCATTCGGCTGTTAGCTGTTGTCTAATGTGAACAGTGCCACTCTTCTTTCGATCTTTGTGACTGCACGCTTCATTAACTAACGATGATTAACTAATCTCCATAAAATGAAGCGATTTTTGTTTTAATGAAAAAGGGGTCATTGACACGGAGGACAGGGCGAACTGGCACGACGTAGCAAGTGCCGTTCTGGACAATTTGAAATTGGAGAGTTGGACATATAATGATAAAAGTATGATTCATTTGGAATTCTTTGGCCAAGCGGATGTTTACATCCCAGTTGTCCCCAGTGCATGTGCCCTTGGGCAAGGATTTTGCTGTAAATTGCCTCTCTCCGAACAGGGGCAAATAACTACCATTACGTGATTTCTTGTTGCACTGTGTTAAATTGTGTACAGGCATATGTGGTTTTTGTTTGTGTGCACATTTTCCATATGCGCTGAAAGTGGCTACTGGTTAAAACCAGCCGGTCTTTATCGTCCGTTTAAGATCACCCACGTGACATGCTCTCAGATTATAGGAATGCGAAAGGTATTTATGAACGGACAATTACGCATGACCAAGACAGTGTGTGATGTCACCACCTCTTTGGCAAATTAAAATCTCCCACACAGCAACTTGAAGCAGTTAGCCATGACGACACAGAAATTGTTGACAAAGCCGCGCAGGAACTCGAGGACCACGATTCCGAGATCGAAGCTCTGATGGAAGCGCCCTCAGACAGCGAGAGTGATTTGCCCAGCGAGTTGGACTTGGACGAAGCCGAACTCATGATGGAGGAAAGAATGGTTGAGAACAAACGGAGGAGAAAAGACAGCGACGAGGACAGCGACTCGGACATGTAAGTTTCAGAGATGTTTCAAATTAACATGAAAATTCAAATTCATGCCCTGTAATGTGCTGTTCAGTAATAACTATCAGTTATTTCACGTGTTTCATGAAATGTCTTGTGTGTTTGGCATTACCACAAAATTCATTCTGGTTGTTTTAGAAATGTCTATGACCCCGTTCTCACTAGAGAAATCGCTTCGTTCGACGATGATTTGACGAAGAGATTTCCTGATGCGACCACATGCCTCTTCATTCGACGATGATTAGAATCTCTTCATTCGACGAAGCAAGATAGCATCATTCGAGGAAGAGATCGCTTCATTCGACGAAGCAACTTTGTAATGTGAACGCTCCCTTCGTTCGACGAAGCGATTTGGCAGGCCTGGTTGCACAAGCGCATTGTGCGTCAAGCGCCAAGCAGGCGTTGTTTTTGACACGCCACTGGAAAACCACACAGTGCGTCTAGACGCTTGAAGCTCGGCGCTTAATGCGCGACACGCATGTACGACCAGGCATAGTGGCCTCCCACAGCTTCATTCGATCTTCGTTAGCGGTTGCCTAATGTGAACGGTACTGTTCTTCATTCGATCTTCGTTAAGACAGATGAACGCACGCTTCATTAACTAACGATGATCAACTAAGCTTCGTCAAACGAAGAAATTTCTCTCGTGAGAACGGGGTCTCTGTTTGTGAACCACACAACACTATTTGAACAAACTGGAATTAAAATCAATTTTTTTTCATAAATTACACTTCCATCAAGGATGCTTGAAGAATGTGTTTAAAATCAAACAACTTTAATACGTGAAGCATTTGGGTCATTCTATAAATTTGGGGTCCAATTTTTCTGTCCCCCCGTTACATCTGACATCTTGTAAAATGTTGTAGTTTGTAAATTCAGGACACATTCTTTAAATGCCTTCTATCTCAAAGAGTGATTACATAAAGTACAATTCATAAAACTATGTTTTAAAGGCATTTTTAATGATACTTGTATGGTAAATAGCAGTATGCCAGGTGTAACGGGGACAGAAAAATGTCACACGTTGGACCCCAAATTTATAGAATGACCCATTTATACAAGCCCTCAAAATATCTGAAATGTACGCCCAAATTACTGGAATAGACTACCAAAGTGTGACGTCAGTTGTCATGGTAATTGGGTCTAAACATTCGCCGGTAATCTGAAATGCCCATTGGTAAAGTGCAGGGAAACATTTAATTGGTTTTAGTGAAGACCCAGTAACCATGGCAACACATAAAGGGTGACGTTTTCACTTTAGAACTCTATTACCCATGTGATTTTTTTGTGTAATTTCTTTAATTTCAGAGATTTTGGGGAAGCTGAACAAGAAACGAAGAAAAACCCTCTGGTAGTCGATCTTGACACGACAGATCAGAACACGCGGTTTAAACGACGAACTGACATGTGGTTTAACAAAGTAAGGAATGTCTTTTTATTTGAATTGCCAGATTAAAATTTGCCCCTAATATAACATCACCGTTTTTTTCAGTTTGGGATTCCGAGGGGAAAACAAATGTCTACCAGGGGAAAAAAAATTGGTCAATCACTTGTCCTATCCTAAAAAGGAAAGACAACTTTCTTGAAATATCAATTATTAATCAAATTTTTCTTGAATACAGGGAACTTGAGAATAACAATGCCAGTCACCTAGGAATTGACCTTTATCACGGTGCGGCCATCTTCCCTTTTCTCCTATTAAAACGAACGTAACCAAAGCAAGGCTTGCCGAAAAAAATAGTTTGGTCCCGTTTTGCAATTGTTCATTGTGTGCATCACAATTTGGCACAGACGTTGCGCGATCAAGAGAGCGTGCAGCGTGGACATTGATTCTCAACAGGAGATTACACGTGCTATCGCGCGGACGTGCAGACGCACTCAACACGTACTATGGGGAACAAGACAAAAATTGACGCACCGTGATAAAGGTCTATTGCTTTCAAGACTGTTCCGCCTCAGTGATTTCGTCCAGGTCCAAAGTGGACCTGTTTGAACAAAGTGATTCCCACAGCAATGAAATGTGACATTTCCTGTTTCTTGGAGAGCTGAACATCTCAAAACAGCCCTACAAATGCAGGAGCTTAAGAAAGCACTTCAGACAGAGTGGCGCACCCTGCCTCAGCGGCTCTTACGGAGGCTGGTGCAGTCAACCTTGCCACAAGAGGTGGTTACACACATAAATGACCAATAAAATTATTACATCTTTCAGACTCTTTGGTATTATGATTTGTGTCTTTTGAACCATGTATTACTGCAGCTGTCTGCATTATGTAGGCTAGGTGTTTTCTAATACTGATTTTTTGCTCTCTTGTCTGTTTTCTCAGCCCATATTCTCTGGCCTCGAGGCAGATGATGATGAAGACTTTGAGATTTCTCAGATGACGGATAACTATCGGCATCAAGGAGGCTCCATTATTGGTGAGGGAATTTGCCAACTATATTCTAACTAAAGCTTAACTAACAATGTTACTAAGCCACTGTAAATGTGCTTATAGCTTAAAACTTGTATATTGTATTTACAATATTTTTACATAGAAAGAAAGATTATTTATTTATGCCCATTTTGATCCCTCATTCACCCAATTTTGGTCAGTATTAATGACATAGCAGAGTTTTTAAGGAAAAAGATTAATTGAAAAGTTGCCATCTAAAATTGATACCGTTTCATATGTGAGTCAACGAAAAGTAGGCTCTTGCATTTAAAACAATTAAAATGGAGCTAATGACTTAATCAGATAGAGTATATTATAAGCTTCACAAAACTACAAACATTGTGTCAATCTGTCAAAAATTTACCAAGTTATGACCATTTCTGTGATGACCAAGAGCACAATTTTTAAAGAAGCGCTTTAGAGAAAAATGGCGTAGAAGGTTGTACTTCTATTAAGGAATAAAGTCCTTAGCAACCATGCATATTCTGACTCCAAAAGCCCTATACCAATAGGAAAGCATGGAATATCGGTGATTTTCCCATTGTTATAGCCAAATTAGCCTAGTTTCAAGAAGGTATGCTTTAGAAAAACACCAACAAAAACTGTTTTCTGGTAGTATTTTTTCACTTAAACTTCTTTAGGTGATAAATGGATACTTAATAGGTGGTCTCATGCAGAAATCCTGGTATCGATATAAAATGCCCTACTTGACATACATGCATAAATTAGCCATTATCTCAGTTCTGGTCTGTGCGACAAGCGCCTACTTTCGGTGGAGCGGCTCACATATTTATCTTGACTTTTTCTGATTGAGTATTCTGGAAATGTTCTTTGACTTAATGTTTTAACTTGTACAAGATTTTCCTTCAGTCACTATCTGGTGTGTAACACCTTCTGCCAACCACCGCCCTTATGCCTGGATCTACTACTGTTTACTGCAAACATTAAAATGGCCACTTAATTGTCATATTCAAACTTAATTACCGTATTTAAATTCGCTTTCTGCTGGTGTTTCCATACCAAATATGATTCCTAGTTTTATATACTGAAACGCAAAAGAAACTTACCACTTGTTTAAACCTTTAAATAGCAACAATAACACTGCGTATAGTAATGTGTGAACTTATTTGTGGACAATAGTGTCCTCACTGTCAGACCAAACGGTGTCTGAAGGTCACTTGAACCTTCAATGGTCACTTCATGGCACAGCTGTTGAACAGCTGTTTTGACTGTCAGTGCTTAGCCAAGGGGTATGGGATGATTGTAATGAGCTGCACGTGATGTCTTGATGTTGGCTTTAAAAAGGCCAGTGCAAAATGGGCATTTCAAGCAACATGCCACGATTGTCGGGGGATCAAAGACTGGTAGGCAGTATGCGCCGACGATCGATGCACTGCCTGTATCCAAATCAATGGTGGCCACACACGCTATTGAAAGGGGATTGGCATTGCACCCTCTTCCGTTCTTTACTGTAGAACAAACTGATGAGATGGTGTATCTTGGTCAAAAACTTGACATGTCATCAATAAAATGCCAATGTCTCAATTAGCAATTGTTGGTTTGTTTTATTTTGCACTGTTACAATTTCATTACATTTTAAACAAGTGGTAAGTTTCTTTTGCGTTTCAGTATAGTTTCAGTAAGTTCCCAATCACTTATTTTTGCAATAACCAAAAATAGGCTATTTTATATCTAAAATTGAAAGGAATTACAGAGTTTTCTTAAAAACATTGTTCAGAACAGGGACGTACACTTGTGACAATGGAATTAATTTCATTTTGCAAATATAACATGGTTTGAGGGTGGACAGTCGATATTAGCTCTCCTTTGTATTACAAGTTGACAAACTAATTCTTGAGATGAAGCTGAGGGAATTAGTTCGTCAACTTCCGACACCGTGGGGAGCTAATATGGGCCATCCACCAGAAATAAACCATGAGAAAAAGAATTGTTAATTTTGACATCTAATCTCTTACAGAGAGAACCAAAAACGAAGACGGCGATAGCTCAAACGAAGATTTTGACGATTCACACGAAACCAAAACACAAAAATCAAGAAGTGTTCGGTTTAACACCAGTGTCACAAGCATCACAGGCAAAGGTCAGACGGAGCGTGAAGATTTGGCCTCCGAAAGCAGTGACGAAGACTCGGACACCGCAAATGGCGTCGTCGGTCGTAAAGTGGACGGTAGCGGCGACAGCGAAGATAGCGATTATGACGATGAGGTTATGATTCGCGAGATAGTGAACACGAAGGGGGCGGATCAGGGTCCGAAGAAAAAGTCCGAAAAGAAGAAAAATGCTAAAGATGAGAAGAGCGGATTTGACGTGGTTCCGGCCGAAAAGAAAGGTTGGTACATGTGCAACAAATAAAACTGAATCTTTTGTTCTTTTTTTTAAAAATCATTGGTAATAAAAGTGTTATTGGCTGGTTTTAATGAAGCATGTTCAGAATTTTCCAAATTTTGACAATCATATAAAATACCTCCCAAAAATACTATCATAGTATTTGTATTAGTGATAGTTTTTTATTGCTTCCAATTTGTATGTGAAGCAAAAAGGTTTTATTTATTTATTCATTTTTATTTATTTATTTATTCACCACATCCAACAGTGGAAGAACCGCCAATTACAGAAATGGGATCAATTAACATAGATATTCAAATAACTATCAACTTCTAAGTTGAATTAGAAATGGCCAGAGACACCGGGGAATCCCTCCCCTTGCTCTTTACGAAAGAATGCTCTGGGATCTTTAAAGTGCGTTAATGAAACCTAACACACTGAACCAACGGCTTTACATCCCTTTCGAAGAATGGAGCAAGTGTGATTAAGTGCCACAACCCATCACGGCCCGGAATCGAACCCACATTCTAGTACTGGCACAGGAACTTGAGTTCGACGCACTAGACCGCTCAGCCATAACACCCCACAATGTTGGTGTAATCACTGCACTGCTTTATGGAACCAGATAAATTAGTTTACGAAACATTGGTGGTTTTTTGACGGTATCCTTGAAAACATACGGATTGAGAATGCGAAATTTCAGAATGGTGATGAGAAAAATATGAGAAATGATGTGCTATCAAAATCTCAACACCCATGGGAAAAATAGGGGCTCAAAAATGTGATCTGGACACGCTCTTTTAAAATATCGAGGCATTTAACAGCTGCGTCGGCAATTTCCACAGTAAACAACTTGTAACAGACTGTCAATTTATAATCCCTTTTTTATCTCGTAAACCAGCCTCCGTGGTGCCCTATTTAGACCCAGAAGGTCTTGCGCTAGGAACCCTCATGGCGACGTCACAGAAGAAACGACGTGAGATCATTGAGCACGGCTATAATCGCCATTCATACGGCGAAGAAACTCTCCCAACTTGGTTCACCGAGGAAGAGGTCAAACACACCAAAAAACAGATGCCCGTTACCAAGGTAACTTAATATTCAAATATATGTGGTTATTTCAGATGTTTTGAAATTTGCACTCTGGTTGACATACCTCATGTGTAGATTCCTGTAATCTGATTGGTTGAAAGTGGGGGCATTGAATTAGCTAGACCCCACACCAGTAGATTTCTGACTATGCCCCAGGCATAGTCAGTTTAACGGGTTCCGAATGTGCGCATCCAGTGTGTAGCAGAGCTGTGCAGCAACTGCAGCTACATGTAAACTTTTCACTCTACATCTGGGCCCAATTTCATAGAGCTGTTTAACAGCCCATTTTTCGTTAACCGAGCGTCAGGCTATTTCATAGACATCGTTAACGGTAAGCAACTAAAAACCTGCCTTAACCGCAGAGCAAAATTTTGCTTAAGATAGTGACGCAACAATGGCGGTTTCCTAGCGCGCATGCTTAAGCACGCCGCAGCCGTGAAATAGCCTTAACGTTAGCACAACTTTTCTGCTACAGTAAGCACACGTTTTCAGTTGGCGTTTAAGCAGCTCTATGAAATTGGGTCCTGGGGCGGTATTCACAAAACTCAACCTAAGCGGGGTGCTTAAGTCTGTCTTAAATCTAAGCACCCTGCTAAGATAAGTGGGGCACTCAACTTCGTATTCACAAAAGATTTAAGCGCCCCGCTTACCTTAGTGGTGTACTTAATCAATCAGTGCACGCTTAACTCTGTCACGTCATAATGTCTCTGCAATGAAAGCAGCGCAGACCACGCGCACACTACGCGCGTGTCGTGCACATACGCGTGCACGTACCACAAGTAGACGACGTACGTTGTGCTATGCGGTAGTCAATGGTCAGTGGTGAACAAAGACTGAAAAAGAAGGCTTTCTAAGGTCAGTAAGAATAGAAATTGAAATCTGTTGTAATCTCCCAATGTCTAAATTGTCTAATCTATCATATAGCCGTTTTTCGATAACACACTGGGAAGAAAAACACTGCAATTGCAGACGGTTGACCCAGCGTTAAATGCACTTAAGACAGGTCAGACCACACTCAAGTTTAAGTCTCAAAAATAAGCGGGACACTAAAAGAAAACGCGCTGTGAATACCACTTAACTTTATGATTTGATTTAAGTCTAGAATTTAAGCGGGGCACTTAAATTTCATGACTTAAGTCGTTTTGTGAATACCGCCCCTGGCCACTAATGATGGAATCTCAAAGTCGTTTCGACTTTGTAGATGATGTCCTCAACGAAATCACAGATGCGGCCAAAAGTGAAAACGGTGTCGGGTGAAATATATGCTACCAATATTTTGCTGTAAATACCAACCTTTCTGCCGTAGACCGGCTTCCGAAATCAAAACTCTGGTGGACCACAAATGTTCAGGGCTGCGTTCCAAACACGCGAACGTTGCCAACGTTCGCCACTGGTTACAGTGCTTTTGTGCACTAGTCAATGAAAAGTCGGGTACCAGTTGTTGGCGAACGATGCAAACGTTTGCAATGTTCGCGTGTTTGGAACGCAGCCCAGGTCTAATGTTACTTTTAAATAACCAATCAGATGACAAAAATCTACACATTCGGTATATAAAACATATATTGACTGTTTTTTATTTGGGTCATGGTTAAAATTATAGGCCCTCGGTGATCTCGGGGCATAGTTGCTTCGAGATCACCTTGGGCCTATATTTGTATATTATCTTGAAATGGCCCTTTGTGAATTGTTTTTTCATTCGGTGTATTGAACTTTTGTTCCTCAATAGGAAATGGTTGCTGAGTACCGGGAGCGTCTGAAGGACATCAACGCTCGACCGATCAAGAAAATTGCCGAGGCCAAAGCCCGCAAACGGCAACGGAGCATGAAGCGAATGGAGAAATTACGCAAGAAAGCGGAGGTCATCAGCGACACCGTCGACGCCTCGGAAAAAGAGAAAATGAACCAGATTAAACAGTGAGTTACGAAAAATTATTGTGGAAGCTATTTACAATGCATAGTTCCGAGATTGCCCAGTTAAGCCATCGCAAAAAAATGCCGACACGACGTACAAAGCAACGGGACTCGGCATGGAAATAAAAGCACAGATTCATTGGAGAAAACTCAAAGGTATTTATGTTCTGGGGTCGACAGTTACCGTAGCACACACTGAGCGAAGGGCTAGTAATGCAGGGATGACATATATTCATAAAAATGCGCTTTCCTACCTTTGAACAGCGAATCGCCCGACATTGAAACCAAAATTCACCCGGTCACTGGCGCGTACAACCTGTATGGGCAGAAAATTGCGTGATTGTGTGATGATTGCATCACTTTGACCTATGTGGGCGCCGTCTGCTAGCTCTGTTGTGATTGGTCGCGGGTTCGGCTTGATTGACAGGTCGGAACTATGCATTGTAACCCTCAGACATAATTCTGTAAAAATCGTTGGCTTTTTTATGGAAAGACCCATTAACAATGCTCTTATTATCAGTGTTTCACTGTACTGCCTTTAATATGCACATGTCAATGCCAGAGAACATGTAAACACGTTCTGGCAATGTATAGTCACAGGGGCGGTTGACGAGTTAAAACGTCAGCTTTGCCGCTGTCTTCTATGGTTGATATGTTAACAAGTCCATTGTCTACCATTCATTTGTACACACCGTGTTTTTAACTTGACGGCTGTGGACGGCCTGTCAGTGTAGCAAATCTCGCTCTGTGGCGGCTGCCTCGGAGTGTTGCAAAGTATGATATTTTGGTGAGAAGATCCATACAATGAATGTAGAAATGACTCTCAGGAGTTAGTATTTCTGGTGCTGGACCTGGTCTTAAGTGTAGGAGTGTAGGAGGGGGCAGAGGCGCGTAGGACTTTACATGCACTGTAAAAGATTGACATTTCATGGTAGTGACAAAAATATTGATAAGTAGTATTTTGAGGGGATGGAGGGGGGCGAGGTCAATAAAAATAATTTGCTCTGTAGAACCGTAAAAATGTTGACAACTTTTGTAAGGGGGCCCCTTACAAAATTTTTTGTTTTGCCAAAAATAATCTCGGCATCAACTGACTTTCCCATTTCTTTTCCATCCTCTTTTTCAGATTGTACAAAAAGGTCAAGAAGAACAAACCAAAGGAAGTAACGTACGTCGTAGCAAAAAAATCGAAGACCGCAAATCGAGTAAAACGCCCTCGCGGGGTGAAGGGACCATACAAGGTCGTCGACAAGAGAATGAAGAAAGACGTCCGCGCAATGCAGCGAGCCGAAATCAAGAAAAAGAAAGGAAAGAAACGAAGGTGAAATCTCCTGGAAACCTCTGATTTTTTTATCCTGTTAATTTATCAGGCATGCAACATTTTAGCTGATAAGCTGATAATCCTGTTTTTTGTTTCCTCATCTGTCCCGTTGGAGTTTTTTTTTGGCATTTTCCTCTTTTTTGCAATGGCACAATTGCATGCCTGAATTTACTGTATTAGGGAAGACAAACAAATATAACTGCTAGGTAATGACAGTGGTACCACTCAAAATAACAGCGGTATCGCTAAAAATAACGGCGGTACCGCTGTTATTACCAGCAGTTAGATTTGTGTCTTCCTTTTTTCTACGATTTGAAGAAAACAAATAATACATTTTACAACACAAATTTATTACAATTAACCAAAAATTGTTATTTGACGACTTTGTGGTTGAAGAATTCTTGACATCTATCCAGCAGGTTGGAGGTTCGATTCCTGTCGAGTGATTGCTATTTTTATGATTTCTTTTTAAAATGGTGCGGGTTCAAGCAGTTAACACATTCCTGAAAGTAGCTTCAGTACTGGTCACTTTTTGTGCATTGTTTAGGATACCTTTCACATCGGGGAAATAGCCTCCTTCGATGAAGATTTGACGATGATTAGACAATGAGATTTCTTGATGTGAACAAATCAAGCAAATAGCTTCATTCAACAAAGTGTGATCACTCCTTTAGATTTTCATGTTGAAACGTACACATATATCATTTGGAAGGTCAACAATAGACCGATCCAGTAAGCTCCGCCCATTTAGAAATTGCCTAGCAACATGCCACGCACGTGTGCAGTAGAGTCGCGTGGCCGCGCCGTGCGTCAGCGCCCTGGTCAGCGCGTATTGAAACACGCACACGCACACAGAAACTGCACGCTCAAAAGCAAAATGTGCACTTAAGTATCCGGTCGTGTGCGTGCTTGTACAACACGCCTGCATTACGCGTAACGCGTGGGATCAAACAAAAACATTTCGACACATCTAGAACGCAGTGAATGCAAAACGACAAGCCAATTTTGGTAAGTTTTTCCCGTTTACACAAAAACACATTTATGAAGGGATTAAAAGTAGGTTAGGATAGTCTTATACAATCCGTTTTAAACCTGCTAGGGTCCTCTGCGCTGATAACAATTATGTTTATGGTGTTTTTGCGTCACTTGTGCTGCATTTGCCGTAGCTCTGTGCACAACATTTTGAGGACTCGGGTAACCAAACATTTTGGTAACCTGAGGCTGTGATTGGTCAATTCCAAAATGGGCGGAGCTTACTGGATTGGTATATTATTTTGCTGTAAACACGGTGGAATGAAACACAAGAAATTATAGCAGGGCAATAGACTACTAAAGTAAAAACGTCTACACTTTTGGGTCTAAACTAAAACCAGTGAACTGTTTCCCTGCACTATACCAATGGACGTTTCAGATAACTAGCGAATGTTTAGACCGAATTACCATGGCAACTTACATTACACTTGTCTATTCCATGATTAGTTACGTTACATTTTTAGGTGCCTGAAGCCTGGTTCATACTTCATGTGAAATTTTCGCGCTGCGAAATGATCGATGTCAGATTTACGTCCGATTCGTGTGAACAAGGCTTTATACAATATGTTTGGTCGCTATATGAAGATGCATAAATATTTTTTTTTATGTCAATACATGGGTCATTCCCAAAATTAGGGGTCCAAAATTGTTGGTGTCCCAGTTACGTACAACACTCTGCTTCAAAAATCACCCCTCCTGATCACAAATTCTCAGCATCCTTTTTTTTAAATATTTTGTTCTCCGATTCCTGAAAAATATTTAAAACAAAAGACCATAATTTGTTCCATTGTATTGAATAGGAGTTTGGTGTCCCGGGTTACCTACGCCAATGAAAATTGGCTGTAGAATGAGTTTGCATTAACCTTGGTTGAAATAAAAATAATTATTATCTACTGGGAAACCACTTTCACTAAAAACAGGTCACACTTTTGGACCCCTACTTTACACAATCAAATAAAAATGATAACAAGAACTTTAACTTTAGTTAGTTACATGAAAAGGACATGGAAAAAAAATAACAAGTCTTTGCCCCAAAAGTTTCCGCAAACTTGGTTCCTCTGAAACAAAGTGTGGTAAGCATCATTGCTGGTGTCATGGCAAGTTATTTGATATACGACTTGTAACAATAACTCTTTTCAATTTCAACTACAACAGCAAAAACATGGTTAGTTACATGTACATTACACATTGTCAGAATTAAGACCACACTCACAAATTTATTCTGGCAATTTGTTTTTTCATTTGTAAAAGAACATTTTACTCAATTTCAATTATATTACAGGTTTACATACTTGACAAAGGCTAATTTTGTCTTGAAATAAAGTGTAGAAAAATATATTTGTAATGTAGTATAATTTGAATGAACGTTTGTCATTTTTATTTTACAATAAACCCTTTCACGGTTATCGACGCCATGTTGTTCACAGGGCAGATCGAACACGCGTTACTGTCTGCGTATGCATTGTTAGGTCACTGTGCATTAGTTACGATCCGCGCACGCACACGGCAACGCGTGTTCGAAGTGCCCCGTGAACAAGATGGCGTCGATAACCGTGAAAGGGTTAATTACAGTGTACAATAAAACGGTCATTATTCTCAATGATAAAAGCACCTCATTTTATTAAAAATGGAATGAACTTCAATAAAATCCTGCAAAGTTAGCACAATTTTGTCTAGGGTGGTTTCATCCCCACCTTTCACGTCCCGGGTTCGATTCTGGGGCGTGTATGTTGATTGGGTTTGCAGTCCCTACTTGACAGTGTGGGTTTTCCCTCTAAAACATTTCAATTTGATAATAAAGTAAATTTACAATATAATTATTTTGTCTATATATGGTGTGACATCACGGCAGGCATAATAACACTGCACAAATTTAGATAAGGAATAGACAAGTTACGTGATAGATTTGCATAAATCCTAGATGCAAGTGAGTCGAGCACCAGACTACATGGCAAATCAGACCATTTCCAGGGGGTGCAGTACCTGGAATACCTCGCACATTACTCTATGCATTTTTATGTCGAAACATTTTATACTCCTCGTGAATTTTGTCAAACAACTACAATGATGCATTCAAGAAAGAGAGACAATTTTGGGTTATGCTGATTAACATGGTCCAGCTTAGAAACTCGGAGTAATGTGCTAGGTATTCCAGGTACCGTACGGTTGCCAGCGTGCACCCCCTGGGGCTGATTTGCAAGATATAGTATGGTGCTTGAGTTGCTCATACGCGAGCCCTATATAACGCGAAGGCGGGACTCTAGCATTAATGTAAATATAAGACGCGACTCCACAACTGGTCTATTTGACATCATTCCCAGAGCAAATTTATGCAAAGCATTATGCGTACGCACAATGACAGACATGATTTTAATAGCGGGCGCTTTAGATGGAAACAAATGTCACTTGGTCCATATATTATACCATGGCCACATAAACTCTCTGAATTATTTTCCACAGAACAAAGTGGGCAATAAATGTAGAATTATGCAAAATAAATTCCATAATGGAACATGTTAAAAATGAAATTTTGCATATAAAAAATAATTCTGGTTTAAATCATGATTCGTGTCTTAAAAAAAAACAAATACTAAAATTACATTAACTAAAGACAGTTTCCATACATGTATTTTTAAAAGGCACAATTTTGTGTTAAAATGTTTAGTTTAAAGAATTCCAGTCGTCATTTTACAGTTCTTTACAAGAACAGTAAAAAAATTTACTAAACCCGATTTTTAAAATGCTTGGATAATAAGCGGGTTAAAATATCCAAATATTGTATTTCACATTTGAAAAATATTATTTATTGTTAGCACATTGTTATACACAATATCATATACTTTCATTGCAAAATAAGCTTTTGTTACGTACAGCGTTCTCCACTACCGGTTTTGTCTGGGCGGCGCGCCCGGACAAAATTTGTTCATTTTCCCCTCTATGACAGCCAAGTCATTCCAAAATTATGTGTAAAATCACGAAACATGATTCGCTAGCCACTGGTGACATTATCGTTCACTTTATGCATATCATCGCATCGGCTACCCAATCCGTAATCGATAACTGCCATGACAGTTGCATGCATTTATTTTGAACAGCGCCCTCACGTGGCGAACACTGATGCGCTGCTCAGCATGCCCGGACACAAATTTTAGCAGTGGAGAACACCGATGTATCGATAACGCGAGCCAAAAACAAAATTGTATTTTCACGATAAAATGTTGCTATTTTCCTATAAATGGACATGACAGAAAAATTCATCAAGACCAGGAAGAAAAGAGGGTGTGGCCTTTTTGCATCAATGGCATTCGTGAAAAAAAATGGTTTTTCTTTTGTCTTTTGGACGTTAAAAGCTTGGTTACTCATAAGCGAGAACCCACCAACATCGCGTGTTAAATATGGCATGCAAAGTTACCATTTAGAAATGTCTATTTTTTTAAAGTGCAAGTTAACATTTCATCCAGAAATAAATATCTCTCCATATTTGGGAATGAAATGTTAACTTGGCACGCCATACTTGACGTGCAATGCTGGCGTGTTCACGCGTATGTGTGACCAGGGGCCAATTTCATGGCGCAGCTTAAACATTAGCTGAAAATACGTGCTTACTGTAGCAGAAACGTTATGCTAACATAACCGCTATTTCACAGCCACTGCGTGCTTAGAGGCACAGGGCTCGTCAGCAATGCGCGCGCGTCAAATTCGTGCCACGAAATACGCAGCTCCATGCTTTTTCTATGGAGCTGCGTATTTTGTGACACGAATTTGGCGCGAGCACATTGCAGACGCTTCTGTGTCTTTAAGCATGCGCGTGCTTGGAAACGTGCATTGTTGCATCACTCATGTTTAGCAAATTTTGCCGCTGAAGCTAGCAAACGTTCAGCAGTGCTTACGGTTACAGTCTCCATTAAATAGCCGGAGCTCCCATTAGCAAAAAAGCTCCATGAAATTAACCCCAGGCCCTAAGACTCACTTGCCTTTTATTCCGGTTATGGTTGCAAAAAACGACCCGGAAGACTGAAAATAAATATTTTACCTGTGACGCCCTTTTAACAGTCGGCCTCGTTACCGTGGTGAACTGCGTGGTAGTCCGGTGGCTGGCTGGAGTCGGCGTGGTTATCGCCGTCCTCCGAGACGGTGTGATAGTTCTTGTCGTAGTGAAGTTTTTCTGGCTTGTTCTTAAACATCTCTTCGTCTGTTAAAGACAGATTACAGGATTGCAAAATAGTAAGAGTTGAAAGTTGATCAGAATTTTTTTTCTTTAAAATAACTCATCGGTAAGTGCAGATTTGATGCAAAAGTCCTAATTTATTATTCTTCATTGTTTTTGTTCCTGATATAACAAGATAATTTGCAAAGTCCCCAGGACTTCTTATTAACAGGGATAAATTAATAATAATAATTGATCTTACCAATTTTGACTCCACTCCTCTCGACCAGATCTCGCAGTACGTGTATTTCGTCCTCGAGGGCGCCGCTGTATTCCTCAAACTTCATCGCTGCATGGACGGCACGCTCTTTAACTCGTTTGAAATGGATGATTTCCTTCTCTGCGCGTTGCTCCACGGACAGAATGACCCCTAGAATTAAGGTCAAAGGTCACAAAAATAAGTCAAAAACAAAACAAAAGTTTATTGTATTTATTATTTTTTTTAACCATTTATTTTCACTTACCGTTTACAACACGAAGAAACCTCCACAAACGAAAAACAACAATAAGAGCCAGATAAGAATAATCGTCGTCTAAAATCATTACGAGGACATCGAAGATAAATGAAACGACGATGACTATTGCGTCAAAAACCTGTACAGAAACGTTGAGAAAAAAAATAGAGAAAATAAATTTTCATTTTTAATACTGGTCATGATAGAATCTTCTGTAAAGCGGGTCTCCCACTGTGCGATTTTTGCCACGAATTTCCTACGAATTGGTACGATTTCCAGAGACTGTCCATGGACTCTACACACAATCGTACCCAATCGTAGGAAATTCGTGGCCAAAATCGCACAGTGGGAGGCCCGCTTAAGACACATTTACCATTATTACCACTTATAGTCTTGGTTTCGGACTGCTTGGTCTTGGTCTAAGACGTCTTGGTCTTGGTCTCGGTCTACCTGGTCTTGGTCTCAGACTGCCTGGGCCTGCAGCCGATTTCAAGAAACTTACGCAAGCTATGGGGCTTGCGCCATTTTTCAAAAGTTGCGCAAGCTGCGCACTCTTTCGTGAAATCGGCTGCCGGTCTTGGTCTAAAGCGGGCCTCCCACTGTGCGATTTTTGCCAGGAATTGCCAACGATTAGGTACAAATTGGTGAGATTACCAGAGACTGTCTATAGAAAATACACGATCGTACCAAATTGTACCTAATCGTTGAAAAATCGTGGCAAAAATCGCACAGTGGGAGGCCCGCTTAAGACTGCCTGGTCTTGGTTTTAACTATAGTCTTAAAGGAGCGTACCAGATCACATTTTTAAACCCCCCATTTTCCCATGAGTGTTGAGTTTTTTATACTGTATCATTTGTCCTTTCTTTCTCATTAGCAGTCTGAAATTTTATGCCCTCAATCCTTTTTTTTTTTAGGATCATCAAAAACCACCCATGTTTTGTAAACTAATTTATCCGGTCACACAAAACAGTGCAGTGATTACACTAACATTTTTGCTTCCAAATCTTAATTGGAGATTGCAAATTTCCTGTTTTCTTCCCATGGATAGTATTCTGGGGAGGCATTTTATATGATTGTTGGGTTAGAACGAAATCCATTTTCTTGAAAAATTTGAAACCTACCTCCAACTTGCTGTGGAAAAACTCGGTGCCCAAGGCGTAAAATTTGAGCGCGAGCTCAATCATGAAAATGCTTAGAATAATCAGACTCAGGATATGCAAAGCCTCTGCGGCTTTGATAACAGCCGTTTTGCTTTCGGGTTCCTCTGTTCCATGCTCTGATTCCCCCGTCACGTAATCAGAAGTGTTCCCCTTGGGTGGCACTGGTGTCGGACAATCCTTATTGGCCTAGAAAGTAAAAATTCAAAGCAATAGTTGTCGTTTTTATGAATTATTTTCAGGCGGGAGGGGAAGGGGAGATTTAAAATGGTATTGTCTTATTTTCAAAGATTTCAGTTGTAAAAATAGATGTTCTCAGTTTCTAAGAGTTATTAGCTTTTGGGTGGTATCCAAAAGAATCTACACTGAACAAAAATATAAACGCCCCATGTAAATTATTTATGTAACATGAAATGGGCGACCCTAAATGAGCTGATATTGTCTTATAATTGTACAAATTGGTTATTCTAACGGACAGTAATCTGTAGCATATTGAACAACAAAATGAATTTTGTATGATTTAATATATTTTGCAACCCCTAAGGCTAGTAAAAGTTTCAAAGTGTCACATGGGGCGTTTATAATTGTGTTCAGTGTACTTATAGTCACAAGCCTCAAAATTCATTTTTAAAAGGGCACGGCAATTTTCTTTTAATAAAGGGCACCTGAATGAGGAAATGGACAATTTGTGTTAGAACTTTTTAAGGGCAACACGGCAAAAGCATAGGGCACCGATGGCAATTTGCCGTGGTGCCGTGGGTTATTTCAAGGCCTGAAGTAAGTTATGGGGCAAAAAAAGGCTGATTTAGACATTTTGGTGTGAGCTTAACTTAAAGCCCCCTGGCCAGTACATCATTTGAAGTTACCAACAATTTTACTTCACAAGAAACACACTAAGGGGTCGTCCATAAAGTACGTACGCATGAAATGCCGACTTTTTAGACCCTCCCTCCCCCCCCTGTACGCATGGCGTACGCAGTGGCTCCAACTCGCCCCCTGTACGCATACGCATTCCATATATACCTCAGCATTGGTAAAAATGATTCAGTACTACATGTATAGTGCTATATACTACTACGTGTAGTACGATTCGCATGTCGCCACCTAAGTCTGAAATAAATGACAAAATGTATAGATTTCTTTTGCATTTTGTTTTGTTTACTTAAAATGACACATCAAGCATCATTCAACTGGGGATTTAATGGGAAAAACTAATTTGAGGAGTGAGAAAAATGTGAGATGTGTGAGAAAAATGTGTGGCCTGTCTAATATGTTTCGTACATAAGGTCTGAAGCCATGGTCAACTTGTCCATCCTTTCCCGATTTACTAAAAAGACATTTTTGGTTTGCGTACATACGCATTGGCTTGGACCTCCCCTCCCCCCCTGTACGCATGGTGTACGCAATGTCAACAACCCCCCCTCCCCCCCTCCGTGCGTACGTACTTTATGGACGGCCCCTAACTAAAAGTGTTCATAGTAATAGTAATGCACCTATCAAAAGCTTTAGTTGAGCAGAAAACGAGACAGCATGTTGAACTAAGACTAATCAGACTTGAAGTTGAAGATATCTTCGTTGGCTTGGCGCAATATGTCACTGTGGGGGCGCTTCATACTGTATCGCATTCTTCGAGCTCTCTCCTAATCAGTTTACACGCCGAAAAACTTGCTCAATTTATGCGATGAATGCCGTTTTGGAATTTACAGAAAATAATCTGTAATGTGAGATGATATTTTCAATCAAAATCAAACTTTGAATTGTTTTTCCAAGTCCCTAGCTTTATATTGATTTTATCATTTTATTTCATTTCTGTACAATACCTCCTCGGACAGGTAAAAATTTTGTCGGACAGGTAAAATCTTATCTCTACCTGTCCCGTGGACAGGTGCACATAAAAAGTTAATGTCGAGCCCTGTAGGTGAAAACAGCCATTTAAAAAATAAAAAATAAAAAATAAAAAACAACCACACCAATAACCCTAACTTATTGTGAGTAGTGTATACAAACTGTTACCTTCTTTTCATAATAATAGTCTAAAACCAGCTCTCCGACCACGAATATGCAGTCCAGAACGACCAGGCAAATTATGGCAATCTGGACCTTCTGAGAGTGTATGAATGCTTTCAGCTTTTGCCGACATGTCAAAGGGCCTTGATTGTCATGGTCATCAAGATGATGGGGGTTCTCCGCATCACCACCGGCCTGATCATCATCGACGATGTTTTTTTCGTCCTCCGGTTTTCCAAACTGGAGACCCATTTTGGCTGCTCTCCCAGGAACATCAACTGCAAACAAGAATTTGATTATATTCAACAAGAAAATTCATTCATTTTGTTTTTACAATATACGAATTTTAAATGTTTACTGAAGTATAACCGTTTCTATGTATTGAAGCTCTTAGCCACCACCCAGACTCTGTTCAACTCGGCAGAGAGAAACTTTGGATTAAACGACTCCGCACGGACCGCACCATCCAGCCACATGGTCTCAACATTCAGGAGGGAAATGATTAATATCTTTATTTTTCTCCCCCATTTCCACCAACTTTTTGTTAACTCATTTTTGTCTGCCCCACCATCCCTCCCCCCCCACTCCCCCCACCTCCCCCCACGCCCTCCCTTCCCCCCATTTTCCCAACTGTAATCCCCTCCATTCCTACTCCCACCCCCATCTTGTCCTTTGGTCTGTTGCTCCTTTCTGGTACATGTAGCATTAATCCCGGTTTTGTTCCCTCGCTTTCTATCCACAGGCAGGCTTGATGCAACCAGCTTTGTTCACTCATCACAACCCTTTTCTGCATGACTGCCTTCCTTTGTGTTTTAATGTGCTGTTTTCTGTATATGTCCTAGTCATTCTGCCTTTGATAAAGACCCTGCTAGGATCGAAACGTGAGGCCACAGCACTAACGGAATTCTTTTCCAAAGGACTGATTTGGAAAAGAATTATGTTTACTGGTCGCCACTTATTCTCGTAATAACCACCATAACGTGTACATATTTTGAAGGGAAGTAGTGAAAAACATTCAACAATTTCCTTGAAAATACTTTTTCTGCCCTGTTCCATAGACTAACACACGGTGGCACGCGTCTTAGACTAGTGGCGACCAGTAAACGGAATTCATACCCTAATTTTCAATAACTACCATGTCATTATATAATTCACTTACCATTTATCTTTTCAAAGTCCTCGCATGTTTCAGAAGTCACCATCGACAGCGATTCTTCGGCACTTTCATTTTTTTTATCCATTTTAAGTTCGTTTGTCTGTTTTTGGTTTTTTTTACTCTCTAAATATTATATGCTATGCTGACTTTTGTTAACAATTTTCGTTATGCAACAACTCTCCAAAAAACCAAAAATAATGCTGACGGTTGCAGAATGATTCCAAGCTAAATGGTCTGGCTATATGTCAGAGTAAAATGAATACAAATGCAATATGATACGGTCTAGTTCCCCTGGCTGTATATGTTGGGCACAATCTTCATGCTCACACAAATTTTGAATTTGCGCAAGCAGATTAAAAACCTGCGCGCGCAAATTTTGAGCTGGAGGTACTGAATCAGATTGCGCACCGAAATTAAAACTGCGCTTAGGCATTTGCTTACGTCATGTGCTCTATGCCGCATTAGACTGGTCCCCTGTCCTCATATTTATTTTTCCTTCATCGTATGGTTTGAATGGTTTATATATTATTATTATTATTTCTTTCTGGTATTCATACCAAGGATTCCTCATTGCACTGTCACTCGCAAGCGTGAGGAAACCCATGAAGAATTAGAATTATGTTAAAAAGCATGTTTGGCCATCCTTGTTATTGATTGCTTTCCGGTGACGTCACCCCTTCCATCCACCATTTTGGTGGGCATTTTTCATGACCCACGTGGCTCGAGTAATAACCGGCAAAAAGAGCAAGAAAAGCGCATTGGTTGCACTTACCTCTGTTGCTTGAACTTGCTTTATGTTGTTGCGCCATGGCCGTTGTATCGAGAAAGATAAAAACGCATTTCTTCAGGCAAAAAATCGCGATCAAGTAAAAGCACTTCCGTTTTTACAAGCCGAGTGCATGCTCAATAATTTGAACGTATCACAACGCCCGCGTGCGGCATCTTCGAATGAAAATACGCTGGTGAGTATTTTTTACGCGTGTTCATGTGCGTCTATTGGCGAGCGCGTGTACGCGCGTGACTGTTGACCACCACACATTCCCGGATGTTCTACGTCATCGAAAGCAACCAATAGCTCGAAGTTTGGCCTAGTCCTAGACCCAGTAACTGA
Source organism: Henricia sp. BOLD:AAB3569 (assembly GCA_037783545.1). Taxonomy (NCBI): domain Eukaryota; kingdom Metazoa; phylum Echinodermata; class Asteroidea; order Spinulosida; family Echinasteridae; genus Henricia; species Henricia sp. BOLD:AAB3569. The sequence goes on along the minus strand of JBBELK010000147.1, from coordinate 3,693,154 downwards.
GTCGTTGGTCCCATTTTTGACGATTTTGGTTTGTTTTTTGTAGGCGCCCCCCAAAAAAAAACCAAAATCGTCAAAAACGGGGCCAACGACTCAGTCTCAGTTTAATACTGGGTCTAGCCTATAGTCCAGTAAAAATTCTTAATCAAACTTGATCTCTCATGGCTAAGTGCAGTGCAAGGGACCAGTCTAATGCCGTGTATGTGTACCGGATAGTCTCCAGACGTCTTTTAGACTTGTATTCATATGTGGACGGGAACCAGTCTAATTGCTTTGTTCAAAATTTGCGCACGGTTCAAAATTTGCGCCCAACTTATTTTGCGCAGATTCTGAAATTTCGTTCGAAATAAAAATTTGCGCTGCGCAATATTTGAACTCTGTGAAGTTTAAAATCTTCGCGCGCAAATTCTGAATTTGCGCCGATTTTAAATATTGCGCCTATAACATATACACACACACAGTGACAAGGCCGACCAGCAAAATTTGAGCTGTTGTGGAAATGCACTCAACCGGTAAACCACGAAGAACTTTTAAGCTGCGCGCTTCACGGGAAATGACAATGTCCTTTACTTTAACCATGGGACGTAGTATTTCCTGGTTAGTGCACATGCACAATACCTGTTGTTTGGCTGATGGCATCCGCAGTGAAGTGAAAACAAAATCCAGTTCGTTGAAAACTTGGACTTCCAGATGAGTTGCACTTCTCGATGTTGTTGTTTTCTGTTAAACTTTCAGGGGGCGGTGCTTGACTGCTTGTCCGCCTTCTGTCGATGAGGGCGCACTGCACAGTGACCGTAACAAAAAATTCGCCCTTCCCGATCACCCAGCAGTCTACTCGAGCTAACTGAAAACCATTTGTCATAAGTTTCTATACGATGTATGTTTTCATATACGTATTTTTACATACATGTATATTTTCACATAATGTGTACTTAAAAGTTACGATTAAAAATGGTCTCGGGGGAAACAAAAATGAGCGGTATTTGCGCACCGTCAAACTTTTGACCAATCACAGGCTTGCATTTAGAAATTTATGCGTGCAAGTGGGGTCGAAGCCGCTTGAATTTTGACCATTTTTTAAAATTGCAAGTGAGAAACGTATTACCTGTTTTTTGGTTTATAAAAAAAGGGACGTATCTTCGTTTAAGGTACTTTTCAAAAAAAAATTCGCAGAAGATAAAATAACAATGCAAGTTAAAGGCACAGGCTCGTCAATGCGCGCGTGAGGCCAAATTCGTGCCACGAAACATGCAGCTCAATAGCAAAGGCACTGTATACACACAGCGTTTGTACACTGACGGCCGGATAGCACACCCCACCCACGTGTGGGTTTACGTTTGTTTATCCACATTCAATCCCAGAAGCCCTTGAGAGAGCGAGATATCGAAAAGATCACAGTCAGAAATTCTTTCTGGCAATCTGTTTTTTCATTTGTGAAAGAAAATTTTACTCAATTTCAATTACATGTAGGCTATATGACAGGTTTACATACTTGACAAAGGCTCATTTTGTCTTGAAATAAAGTGTAGAAAAATATATTTGTAATGTATAATTTTTGTTATACAATTTTTACAATTACAGCATAAATTCTTTTTCATACAGTGTACAATAAAACAGTCAGTATTCTCAATGATAAAAGCACCTCATTTTAAAATGGAATGAACTTCAATAATAAAATTACCTAAAGTGCAGTAAAGAAGTTCAAAAAAATCATGCAAGGTTGGCACAAAAACGATATTGATAATCACGATCGATGATCTGCCTTGTGCATGCAGTGCAGTGCATTGCAAGAAAGCGATCGTGTTGTAAAACGCATGCTGATTAGCTGATAAAAATAATATGACCTGTTGCTACTAAATTCTGACCAATGACGTTTAAGTTAACAAAACGGTGATCAGCTACTAGTACCATCATACACGTACGCACGTGTCGCGCTGTAGCGATAGCGAAGCGGCCGCTTCCTGTGGGTTAGCACCGGGGGACTGGGCCAGCTATACGCTGTGGACCGTATCGAGAGCTGTTTTTGGCCGGCCGTGCGAATCAGTAGAATTATCGGAGTATTTTTTCCATCAGTTCTCTACATGGTTCTTTTTTCACGAAAGGAAATTTACGTCTAATTTTATTCTTCAGCAGCACCATGTGTGATATTTTTGATCATATTGTTGTACCTTTTAATCAGGAGCTGAATTTTTTGATGGGCAATTTTTCCTGCATGTCGGGCAGGAATTTCAGCGTATATCGGTATCGGCCCAATACATTGTATGCACGTTTACGCATGGGGAGAACCCAACTACAGATAGTTTCAATTCATCAGCTTTACGATGGTACCAATTCTACATATGTACAACTTTTCCATCCCCAATATCTAGACACTTTATGCTTCCTTGTGATTGTTAGTGTCAGCAAGAAAATTATCTGCGCGTGGTTGACATCCCTCACAAAGTTAACGCACGGCTTTGACCAAGCGGTGCTTACAAATTTAGCCCGTGATTTCATCACGACCGGCCGTGCTAACACGGCTTGCACGGCTCGCTAGCTAACACGTTGGTTTTCCTCCCACTTCTAAAACTGCATCTCCTCTTTGTCATTTCAATTTGATAATAAAGTAAAAATTAATAGCAGAAAATTTACAATCGCATTATTTTGTCTATAGATGGTGTGACCTCTGACATGTGAATATCACTGTGCACAAATTTAGATTAGAAATTTGACATCATTCCGCCCCCGAGCAAATTTATGCAAAGCATGATGCGTACAGACATGATTTTAATAGCGGGCGCTATAGATGGAAACAAATGTCACTTAATTGGTCCATATATTATACCATTAAACTCTAAATTATTTTCTATAGAATAAAGTGGGCAATAAATGTAGACTTGGTTAAATGTAGACAATTTTCATCCATTTCGTAATGGAACATGTTAAAAATGAAAACTGCATATAAAAAATAATTATTTTTTAAACCATGACTCGTGTCACAAAAAAATGCTAAAATTACATTAACTAAAGACAGTTTTCATACATGTATTTTTAAAAGACACAAAGGCACAATTTGGTGTTAAAATGTTTAGTTAAAAGAATTCCTGTCGTCATTATTTTTTAAACCCGATTTTTAAAATGCTGGGATATTTAAAATGAGAAAAAAAATAAGCGGGTTAAAATATCAAAATATTGTATTTCACATTTGAAAAATATTATTGCAATATGTTTTATTGTTAGCACATTGTTATACACATTTCATGGCGCAGCTTAAACATTAGCTGAAAATACGTGCTTACTGTAGCAGAAACGTTATGCTAACATAACCTCTATTTCACAGCCACTGCGTGCTTGGAAACGTGCATTGTTGCATCACTCATGTTTAGCAAATTTTGCCTCTGAAGCTAGCAAACGTTCAGCAGTGCTTACGGTTACAGTCTCCATGAAATAGCCGGAGCTCCCATTAGCAAAAATGCTCTATGAAATTAACCCCAGGCCCTAAGACTCACTTGCCCTTTATTCCGGTTATGGTTGCAAAAAACGACCCGGAAGACTGAAAATAAATATTTTACCTGTGACGCCCTTTTAACAGTCGGCCTTGTTACCATGGTGAACCGTGTGGTAGTCCGGTGGCTGGCTGGAGTCGTCGTGTTCATCGTGCAACGCATTTAGGTTGTCGGTCGATGACTTGTCCTTGTGATGTCGGTGGAAAGGATTTAAATGATGATGATGATGATGATGGTGGTTATCGCCGTCCTCTGAGACGGTGTGATAGCTCTGGTCGTAGTGAGGTTTTTCTGGCTTGTTCTTAAACATCTCTTCGTCTGTTAAAGACAGATTACAGGATTGCAAAATAGTAAGAGTTGAGAAGTTGATCAGAATTGTTTTTTCTTTAAAATGACTCATTGGCAAGTGCAGATTTGCTGGAAAAACCCAAATTTAAAAGTGAGGAAATCGTTTTCTTCAGCCTGTCTTATATGTTTGGCACACAAGGTCTGCAAGCCATGATGAACTTCTAAATTCTTTCCTTCAAAACAGCGTTATCTCCATGTGTGATTGAGCATGTGTATAATAAAAACCAGCCTGTGTGCAGTGGTCGATTTAGACGGGTGCTATGCACACATGCACTGGTGCGTGTACTTTTTTATCTGTGCACGTAAGGATTTGTATTTACGTGCACGCCGTGCACGTAATTCTTTTGGGCCTAATTACGTACCTGGTATATTTCCCCACGTTGAACCAGCTAGAGAGAGAAAAATGAGTTGCTCGTTCTAACTTGTGCACCGTGATGTGCCAATTTCAAACACGTGGGAACTATGGCCCGCAGGCGATATTTTTTTCCGTACCACTGTTTAGCGAACATTGCTTTTGATTGGTTTAACCCCTATGCATATGTTGCATACTGATGTGTTTTGTCGATAACTACCTCAACATAACCCCACCCATACCACACTCTATCCTCAATTAATAGTAAAAACAAATTAATACGACTCTGAGGAGATTCGATCCTGCCATCTCTCGATTGATAGCACTACGTCGTAACCACTAGACTACCAAACGACTCGACAAACTCCTGAATTTTCTTTCTTATATCCTTTTATTTAATAACTCTTGAAGGCGCTATATAGAAAATATGAATATTCATTTACAATGCACCAATCGATGAAGCCCCATAGCGAATATGTGGTACGGAAAAAAAAATCGCGGCCCGCAGGGACCGTTCCCACTGATGTACACGGACCGCCGTGTGCCGTTCGTTCCGTGACAAAACCACCGGTCGCAAGGCACCAGTATTTACTTCAAAAGAGCTTCATAAAGAGGTTCCTGTTATAACAAGGTAATCTGCAAAGTCCCAAGGACCTCTTATTAACAGGGATAAATTAATAATAATAATTGATCTTACCAATTTTGACTCCACTCCTCTCGACCAGATCTCGCAATACGTGTATTTCGTCCTCGAGGGCGCCGCTGTATTGCTCAAACTTCATCGCTGCGTGGACGGCACGGTTTTTAACCCGTTTGAAATGGATGATTTTCTTCTCTTCGCGTTGCTCCACGGACAGAACGACCCCTAGAATTAAGGTCAAAAGTCACAGAAATAAGTCAATTTTTTTGTTAAATATATACATAACACAAAATTAATTTTATTATTTTTTTTGTATTTTTGTTTTTGTAACCATGTATTTTTCACTTACCGTTTACAACACGAATAATCCTCCACAGACGAAGAACAACAATAAGAGCCAGAACAGAAAAATCTTCGGGTAAAATCAATATGAGGACATCGAAGATAAATGAAACGACGATGACTATTGCGTCAAAAACCTGTACAGAAACGTTGAGCGCAAAAATAGAGAGAAAAAAGTTTCATTATTAATACTGGTCATGAAAGAATTTACCATTATTACCACTTAGGCCCGCTTCAAACGTCGCGCTTATGCCGTGTCGAATTAAATAAAATATGATTTTTTTAAATTCGACACGGCACAAGCACGACGTTTGAAGCCATTTGGCTCGGTAAAATGAGTTCGACACGGCAGAAGATTTGAGCTCGACAGGGTCTGCCGTGCTAACTCTATTTAGTGCGGCACAAGCACGGCTTGGCTTCAAATGTCGTGCTTCTGCCGTGTCGAATTTATTTTCAGTTCGAAGTTGGTCCGCAATTTCGTTCCAACTAGGAATGCGCATGCTCGCAGCGCGTATGTGAGTAAAGAAATAACCAACAAACAAATGCATCAAAATAATAAAATGGCGACGTACAATGGACAGAATGGAAAACGCACGTGTACAACGTCCATGACGTGCACAATACTCATCCGCCATGTTGGATGTATTTAAGCTCGACTGGGAGTTTGTCATTAAGTTCGACGTTTGAAGCCACTGCTGTGCTAACGTCGTACCAACGTCGTGCCAAGTTTAATTTATTTCGACACGGCATAAGCTCGACGTTTGAAGCGGGCCTTAGGCCCGCTTCAAACGTCGCGCTTATGCCATGTCGAATTAAATTTAACTTGATTGTTTTAATTCGACACGGCACAAGCACGACGTTTGAAGCCATTTGGCTCGGCAAAATGAGTTCGACACGGCAGAAGATTTTAGCTCGACAGGGTCTGCCGTGCTAACTCAATTTAGTGCGGCACAAGCACGGCTCGGCTTCAAACGTCGTGCTTCTGCCGTGTCGAATTTAATTCCAGTTCGAAGTTGGTCCGCAATTTTGTTCCGACTAGGAATGCGCATGCTCGCAGCGCGTATGTGAGTAAAGAAATAACCAACAAACAAGTGCATCAAAATAATAAAATGGCGACGTACAATGGACAGAATGGAAAACGCACGTGCACAACGTCCATGACGTGCACAGTACTCATCCGCCATGTTGGATGTATTTAAGCTCGACTGGGAGTTTGCAATTAAGTTCGACGTTTGAAGCCACTGCTGTGCTAACGTCGTACCAACGTCGTGTCAAGTTGAATTTATTGGCGACACGGCATAAGCGCGACGTTTGAAGCGGGCCTTAGGCCCGCTTCAAACGTCGCGCTTATGCCATGCCGAATTAAATTCAACTTGATTTTTTTAATTCGACACGGCACAAGCACGACGTTTGAAGCCATTTGGCTCGGCAAAATGAGTTCGACACGTCAGAAGATTTTAGCTCGACAAGGTCTGCCGTGCTAACTCAATTTAGTGCGGCATTAGCACGGCGCTGCTTCAAACGTCGTGCTTTTGCCGTGTCGAATTTAATTCCATTCGAAGTCGGGTCGCTAGTTTGTTCACAACTAGGAATGCGCATGCTCGCAGCGCGTATGTGAGTAAAGAAATAACCTAGGCCCGCTTCAAACGTCGCGCTTATGCCGTGTCGAATTAAATTTAACTTGGCACGACATTAGCACGGCATTGGCTTCAAACAACGAACTTAATTGCAAACCCCCAGACGAGCTTAAATACATCCAACATGGCGGATGATTATTGTGCACGTCATGGACATGCAATTTCCAATCTTTTCCATTGTACGTCGCCATATTTATTATTTTGATGCACTTGTTCGTTGGTTATTTCTTTACTCGCATACGCGCTGCGAGCATGCTTGTGCCGCACTAAGTTGAGTTAGCACGGCAGACCCTGCCGTGCCGAATTCTTTTTGCCGAGCTAAATGGCTTCAAACGTCGTGCTTGTGCCGACGTTTAAAGCGGGCCTTGGTCTTGGTTTTAGACTGCTTGCTCTTTGTCTTGATCTCCGACTGCCTGGTCTTGGTCTCAGACTTGGTCTCGGACTGCCTGGTCTTGGTTTAAACTATAGTCGTAAAGGAGCGTGCCAGATCACATTTTTAAACCCCCCTTTTTCCCATGAGTGTTGAGATTTTGATACCGTGTCATTTGTCCTTTCTTTCTCATTAGCAGTCTGAAATTGTATGCTCTCAATCCTTTTTTTTTTTAGGATATCATAAAAAACCACCAATGTTTTGTCAACTAATTTATCCGGTCACATAAAAGGGTGCAGTGATTATACACTAACATTTTTGACTTCAAATCTAAATTGCAGATTGCAAATTTCCTGTTTACTTCCCATGGATAGTATTATGGGGAGGCATTTTATATGATTGTTGGGTTAGAACGAAATCCATTTTCAAGTTCCTTAAATTACACAAATGTTTTCCCCAGAACCTACCTCCAACTTGCTGTGGCAAAACTCGGTGCCCAAGGCGTAAAATTTGAGTGCGAGCTCAATCATGAAAATGCTTAGAATAATCAGACTCATGATATGCAAAGCCTCTGCAGCTTTTGAAACAGCCGTTTCACTTTCGTGCTCGGGTTCCTCTGTTCCGTGCTCTGATTCCCCCGTCACGTGATCAGAAGTGTTCCCCTTGTAGGGCTCGGTGGGTGGCACTTGTGTCGGACAATCCTTATTGGCCTAGAAAGTAAAAATTCAAATCAATAGTTGTCGTTTTTATGAATTAATTTCAGGCGGGAGGGGTAGGGGAGATTTAAAATGGTATTGTCTTATTTTCGAAGATTTCAGTTGTAAAAATATATCTCAGTTTCTAAAAGTTATTAACTTTTGGATGGTACCCAAAAGAATCTACTTATAGTATTATGGGGCAAACAAAAGGCTGATTTAGACATTTTGGTGTGAGCCAAATTTTAATTTAAAGCCCCCTGGCCAGTACATCATTTGAAGTTACCCAAAATTTTACTTCACGAGATCCACACTAACTAAAAGTGTTCATAGTAGGCGTAATAGTAACAAATACCACATTATTTTTGGGAGAAATTGCCAACTAAAAGGTGCTTTTTTTCCCCGTTTTTTTAAAACCATGCATGGATGTTTGGGTTTTGTAAAGTATTACTGCATCTATGTTAAAACAAATCAGCTGCATTTCTTTGTGGAGTTTAAAAAACTGTTGTGCTTTATATTGATTTTCTCATTTTATTTCATTTCTCTACAATACCTCCTCGGACAGGTAAAACATTTTGTCGGACAGATAAAATATTATTTCTACCTGTCCCGTAGACAGGTGCACATGAACAGTTAATGTCGAGCCCTGTAGGTGAAAACAGCCATTTGAAAAAAAGAAAGAAAACAATCCAAAACAACCACACCAACACCCTAACTTATTGGCTGCGTTCGGGCGTGTACTCGTGTTAACACGAGTATACTCCTGCGCGCGCGAACGGCAAGAATAACGACACTCGGGTCAGTGAGAATATGCTCTCGCTACTCGCCAACGAATGGGGAGTGTGCTCTTACTCCCAACGAGAGTCATGTGATTTGTACGAAGATGGCGAAATATGGGTGGGATTTTTGGTGAATTTGCTCAACGTGTCAACTCGATAACTGAAACAACAACTCACTAAGGTTTGTTTTGGACGGCATCAAAGGTTCTCGCGACTTACGGCCTGTATTTCCTCAGTTTCTTGTGCAGTGATCGCAAGAGACGGCCATCTTCACTGATTGCCATTCGCGCACGCGGACTGCGGACTTGCCGTTAGCGTGATGTGACCCGAGTGCAATGCGCACGCATTACTCCCGAGTAACGAGAACTGCACGCCCGAACGCAGCCACTGTGAACAAACCGTTACCAGCTTTTCATAGTCTAAAACCAGCTCTCCGACCACGAATATGCAGTCCAGAACGACCAGGCAAATTATGGCAATCTGGACCTTCTGAGAGTGTAGGAATGCCTTTAGCTTTTGCCGACATGTCAAAGGGCCTTGATTGTCATGGTTATCATGGTCATCAAGATGATGGGGGTTCTCCGCATCACCACCGGCCTGATCATCGTCGACTTTGTTTTTTTCGTCCTCCGGTTTTCCAAACTGGAGACCCATTTTGGCAGCTCTCCCAGAAACATCAACTGCAGACAATAATTTGATTATAGTCAGCAAGAACAATGAAATAAAGGAGGAAAATAAGAAATAAAGGCCCGTTACATCATTTGCAGTGATGCAAAATTAAACAAATAAATTTTTAAAAAAGTAACAAACAATTTTGTTTTGGGGGTGGGGGTAAAATGTTACCTATGTGGGAGAAATTACCATTTGAAGATGGTTTCTTATAAAAATTGCCCACAATTTATTTTTTACCATTCATATTATTTTTACAATAGACGTATCGAAGAACTGCCATCTTGTGGGGCACCTTTTGTATACTTAAAGGCTTAAGGGCCATTTTTATCAATGAAATCTATGCTATAAAACCATACTCGATCGGTTACAGTCATAAAAATCATATTTGGAGCTTGTTTTGGGAGTTAAAACAAAGGTTTTTAGTTTTTATGCTAATGAAATATGCATATTCATGACCAAGGTCATAATGTCACAAAAGGCAAACACAGGAAAAACACATTCTACTGTGCACACAAGATTCCACCTTTTTCTCAAACTTCCTGCAACTTTTGTAATCCATGGCTGTTTGAGTTTGTACACGTTTCCTGTTGTAAGCCGCCATGACAAAACTATAGGGGTGGAAACTGCAGCAATTTGCCACAACTCCAATTTGAAGTATGTTTTTTCTTAACTTTTCCCTTACGTGATGCACTCCAAACAGAGCCCTATTTTCTGTGATTAATTGCAATGAAATCTTCAAAGTTGAAAAAGGCTATCTTTTATTTATTTTACATCCAAACGAACAATAGTACACTGTATGTCTTGCTGAACAAGTAATCCTTCAAATGAAGCAAAGATTAGGCACAAAGTTGTTGAGTATGTCATAGCCCTTTAAACTGTTCAACAATGGAAGCACAATATGTGCAATCATGCATGTCCATAAGGAACAAAGAAACTGCCCCACAATATGGCGGCTATTTGATTCGGTCTATATATGGCTCTGTTCGACTCAACATGGTCTCAACATTCAGGAGGGAAATTATTAATATCTTCGTTTTTTCTCCCCCATTTCCACCAATTTCTTGTTTCCTAATTGTTGCCTGCCCCACCATCCCTCCCAACCCTAATCCCTCCTCCATTCCTACTCCCACCCCCACCTTGTCCTGTGGTCCGTTCCTATTTCCTGGTACATGTACCTTTAATCCCTCTTTTGTTCCCTATTTTTTTTAAATCCCAGGCAGTCATGATGCAACCAGCTTTGTTTACTCATCAAGACCCCGCTTTCTGTATGACAGCCTGCCTTGTGTTTGCCTTTAGCATTGTGTTTTAATGTGCTGTTTTCTATATGTCCTACTCGTGCCTTTGATGAAGACCCAGCTAGGGTTGAAAGGTGAGGCCACTAACAGAATTATTTTCCTAAAGAATAATTTGGAAAAAAATTACATTTACTGGTCGCAACTTATTCTCATTATGATGACTTATAATAACCACCAAAATGTGTAAATATTTTAGAGGGAAGTAATTTTAGGAGTGAAAAACATTCGACAATTTCCTTGAAAATACTTAAACTGTTTCTGCCCTGTTCCATAGACTTAAAGGCACAGGCTCGTCAGCAATGCGCGCGCGCCAAATTCGTGCCACGAAATACGCAGCTTAATAGCAAAGGTATGGAGCTGCGTATTTCGTGGCACGAATATGGCTCGCGAGCATTGCTGACGAGCCTGTGCCTTTAACACATGACGGCGCGCATCTCAGTGGCGACCAGTAAACATAATTCATAATGTAATTTTCTATAAGTACCATCATGTCATTTTCTAATTAACTTACCATTCATCTTTTCAAAGTCCTCACATGTTTCACAAGTCACCATCGACAGCGATGCTTCGGCACTTTCATTTTTTGTATCCATTTTAAGTTCGTTGTGTTTTTTTAACTCTCTAAATATGCTATGCTGACTTTTGTTGGACCGCTTGTAAATTTTCGTTATGCAAACTCCCAAGTACCCCCCAAAAATGCTGACGGTTGCAGAGTGATTCCAACTCCAAGCTAAATGATCTGTCAAAGATGAACAGAGTAAAATGCTGAATAAAAATAAAAATGCAATATGATACGGTCTAGTTTTCCTGGCTGTATACACACACAAGGCCGACCAGCAAAATTTGAGCTGTTGTGGAAATGCACTCAACCGGTGTCAACCACGAAGAACTTTGTACTATAGCTGCAAGCTTCACGGGAAATGTAATATCCTTTACTTTAACCATGGGACGTACTTCCTGGTTAGTGCACATGCACAATACCTGTTGTTTGGCTGATGGCATCCGCAGTGAAGTAAAAACAAAGTCCAGTTCGTTGAAAACTTGGACTTCCAGATGAGTTGCACTTTTCGGTGTTGTTGTTTTCTGTTAAACTTTCAGGGGGCGGTGCTTGTCCGCCTTCTGTCGATAAGAGCGCACTGCACAGTGACCGTAAAAAACAAAATTCGCCTTTCCCGATCACCCAGCAGCAGTCTTTGGACGTACTCGAGCTAACTGAAAACCATTTGTCATAAGTTTCTATACGATGTATGTTTTTAATACGTGTTTTTACATACATGTGTATTTTCACGTAATGTGTACTTAAAAGTGATGATTAAAAATGGTCTTGGGGGGGAAACAAAAATGAGCGGTATCCCGCACCGTCAAACTTTTGACCAATCACAGGCTTGCATTTAGAAATTTGCAGAGAAGCCGCTTGAATTTTGACAATTTTTTAAAACTGCTTGTGAGAAATGTATTACCTGTTTTTGGTTTATAAGAAAAGGGAAATATCTTCGTTTAAGGTACTTTTCAAAAAAAATGTTCGCAGAAGATAAAATAACAATGCAAGTTAAAGGCAGAGGCTCGTCAATGCGCGCGTGAGGCCAAATTCTAGATTGGTTCCCGATCCCTATAGATTGGTTCGCTTATTTCGAAAATATAGGGATCGGTAAAGGGGAAGCCATGACGGGCAGAATTCTGCCCGTCACGTGGTTATTATTATTATTATTTTTTTAGTAAGTGCGCAGATTTTGCATTGACATTTGTAACTTGGCCGTGCGTGTCGAACATATCCAATTATGTAAATAAAGTACATTGCCTAAAGCAAAAGGCTTTATATATAAAAAAAAAACCACAATGCGCACGCGCAAAGACGACCAATTACAGATCAAGATGAAGCGCCCTTTACCTGTCCTTATATTCACCTGTGTGGAATATGTGGACGGGAACCAGTCTAAGGACAAGTCTACACAAACGTGAAGTAGCGCCCTCATGCGTTAATCAAATTCACCGACGACTCTTTCATTTGTTTTATTAAATGTAATTGAAAAAGTCACATGCAGCCAAGGCCTAGGACGTATTTTTATCAGTGCGAACGTAAACAGCCGTTTCAACGTTAGCAGCAAACACGCACGTCGCACCGTCGCACACATATTGACATTCAGCAACATGTCGGGGAATACTGAAAACGAAACCTTTGACTTTGGCAGTGAAAGGCTTTTTGCGGATTTCTCGGATGATATTGTGTCTGAGCCGCAAACTGAAAGTAACAGGGATGGACCCAACGAGACGCTGGACGAAATGAAAGCAATAATAGATGAACTGAAGCAAGAGAATATCCTTTGCCCACTTTCCGGACAATGCCAAATTGCATTGCACGGTGCATTAGTGTACTAGGCCTAGCCCCACAAATAGGGCTGTAAATACTAAATAGCTCACTTTTGAAATCTGACTTACACTGTCGCGAACGTGTTTATCCTAGCTAGTAGCTGGCTACAGCCTTACTGCACTGCGCGCGTGACATACGCACGCGACGTCAATATGAATTATGCATATTGCATACTTTTAGAATGCTAAAAGTGTTTTTTTTAACGTTTATATTGGGACGTTATCATTTTCTAGTAACACTTTTAGCCCCTTACCAATTTAACCCCATTCGCTATCTTACATTTTGCTGCACGCGGCAAGATGGCCGCCGTACCCCAAACTATAATTCACCAATACAGTCAAAATTAAACATTGAAAAACTTACCATGGAAGTACCTGGAATCTCCAGAATGTTGTACCGTGGTCCGTTTTACCCGATGATTTTTCTAAACAGAAAAAAAACTAGTCCAATGTAATTTTTCTTGACATTTTCGAGCACTCTCGGGAGAAGAGCGACATTTACCACGTGTTTAGAGATGAACAGTCAGGGCCCAGATAGCCCGCCCTCTTGTGGTCATCTCATTGTATGACGTCACTAGCAGTACAATGATCTGGACCATGATTTGCTGATATATGCTATGTTTTTTGTACTTGGCCCTGCTATTCAATTTAAACGGTTTGGATACCAACAGCTTTCCCTAGAATTTAACGTTAGTTCGTGCTTAAAATCCCAGCATAGTTTCGTCAAATTTGATGTCAAATGCTGTGTGTTGAGTTGTTCTTGGTCGATCACGCCCGTTATGCGTATTGCAGGTGTGTTGTACGCGCACGCACAGGACAGTGCTTCTAGTTTGCGCGTGCAGTTTCTGTGTGTAAGTACATGGGAAAGAATTTACAAGTCGGACGTCACATAAGCCCTCATGCACTAAGCCTATGGGACAACTCAGAGATATTCTAAGTTTAAGTTTTTCCTAGTAAATTCTTCATATTTTTCCCCCTCCAAATTTTTGTTTCCTCATCTAATTTGCACTTATTGATGTATAATGAATCATTTTAAGGCAAAATTAGTGACGTCCGAGTACTAAATTCTTACCAGTACATGTTTCATTCGCGTTGGAACTGACTAAACTAGCGTTTAAAAAGTGTTTAAAACTGGCCGGGCCTTCATCGTCCATTTAAGACTGGCCACGTGACATGCTTTCAGCCAATAGGGATGTGTAAACTGTCTAAGGTATTTATGAATTTGGGTTTTTCTGTCATATACTGATGCTTGATAAGTCATTTTAAAGAAACATATTAGTGATCAACTTCTCAACTCTTACCGCACAGGAATATTACACAGGCATTGAAAATACTCGGGGGGAGGGGTTGGGGGGGAATCCAGGGGGGGGGGGATCCCGGGGAGGGGGATCCCGGGGAGGGGGGGGGGGGGATCCAGGGGGGAGCGTGGGGGGCACACGCCGCCGCCCTTTTAAAAAAAATAAAATAAAATAAAATAAAACCTATTTTTTTGCACAGATCGCACCACAGAGCATCTAGAAACCATCTATTGCCTAAGATCGCACCACAGAGCATCTAGAATCCATCTACCGGTATAAGCTGTCAGTGCTTCCCACTACGCGCTCGCTATTTCATTGTCATCAGCATTTTAAGCTTAAAAATTTCATGCTCCCTCCCCCCCCCCCTTTCAAAATCCTGGATCCGGCCCTGATACTTGATTGGTTTATTTGCTAAGCTGAAAAAGTTTAATCCTTAACAGAAATTTGTTACATGAAGAATTACGAAGACAAATGCGTCTGCTCATACACCCAGGGTATGTACTGTTACTTGTAGCATATTTATTGATGAAAAGTGGCAAGTGGCGAGTGTAATTGCTATTGCTTAGAAAAAAAGGGGCATGTCCCTCTGGCCTCGATTTTTGTCCGAATTTCAAAGGGCACTGAGGCCAACTGGAGGGGCACCATGGCCAACTTTGTTCCAAATGTGTACTGGTTGTTAGAGTACATACAACCCTCATGGAATTTAAGAGGATAGGGCATGCTGGCCAAGTTGGCCTCAGAAAGTGTATATATCTTGGGGCATCGTGGGGCATCGTGGCCAACTCAGCAGGGTATGAGGCCGTTGGCGTTGGTCGCCTTGGTTAATATCAAGGCCTGCTAATAGACCCCATTCACTGGCTGCCATGTCAGGGGACAATCACATTAGGGACCATTAGAAATGGTACGCCTACAGGAAACGTATGCGGCTCGGAAAAACTGGTTGGGACCATCCATAAAGTACGGACGGATGGGGGAGGTAGGGTTGAAGCCAATGCGTACACCCAACATTATAAGTATATGGGTGACGTAATGAAATATGCGTACAGGGGGAGGGTGCGTCTAAACAGTAGGCATTTCGTGCGTACTTTATCATGGATATTTTATTGGATGCAACATAAGTAATGCAGGGGTCGAAATTAACCTGAATTTCTTGCTGGTCAGAAGGACCAGTAGATTAGAGAACTCTACTGGTCCTGCTGAAAATTTGGTGGTCCACCGGTGCTTTTCAAAATGGCACAGATATACTAAAACACTTCCTGGTTTAAGGTCATTGAGTGCAAGATGGATGGAATTGCTTTTTTATCCAACACCATGAACACTGGGGTATGTCTGGAGAGATTGGAGAAAGAAATGTCGTTACATGTATCTGAAAATGTCTAAAGCGATCAAGAATTGTTTGTGGTAACCAAGAATTGTTCACATTGAGTAAGAAATGTTATTGTTTACTGTGGATTAGGCATCGGGGAATCAATGTTTCAATGGGGTGTTATGGCCGAGCGGTCTAGTGCGTCGAACTTAAGTTCCTGTGCTAGTACTAGAATGTAGGTTCGATTCCCGGCCGTACAGGTTGTGGCACCTGTGCCCTTGAGCAAGGCACTCAACCACACTTGCTCCCATTCCTGTAATTGGCGGTCCCTCCGCTGTTGGATGTGGTAAATAAATAAATAAATAAATAAATAAATAAATGAGTCAGGAAAAAGTTTCACTGGTCCATCGGCCAGCATTTTGGACAGATCTAGTGGTCTTTCGGATTTTTTACTGGTCTCACTATGAGCAAGTAACAATGGAAATTGAGCACAAGCCATTGTTATTAACAATAGTGTGTGCCCAATTTCCATTGTTAGTTGTTCATAGTGTCTCGGACCACAGGACCAGTGCTAATTTTGACCCATGTAATGTGAATTTCACATCAATATGTATGCACACATATGCACATTTTTTGAACAACCAGGCAAGTTTGTAATACAGCTACCCAGTTTTCCGAGCCGCATACGTTTCACGTACGTGTACCATTTATAATGGTCCCTATTGTCACAGTGCGTCATGCACGAGTAGACACTTTGTAGATCTATTGTCACATCATTTAAATATGAAAATCTGCCACCTGTCATGGCTGCTGCTGCAAAAGCTCTAAATTTGGCAAGGTGCTTGTTTTGTATGAAATGAAATTTCGGAGATTTTTGAAACAAAAGTTTCTTTTGCTTGAAATGGAAAATCATTTACCATAGAATCTGCTGTGACATTATTTTTGTTTCTCTCTTGAATAGGAATTCTGTGGAAGAAACTCGGAATGTGAACCACCCAGTTGCGCAGGTGCTTTTCTTCAACCACGATGCTGTTTGGTAAGTTGAAGCTATTTTATTGGCCGTTTCCATCACAAACTACTTTTTTCCTGACTTCTTGATCAGAATATTTACTTTTGCGAAAATACAACCTGTTCACATGTATACATACATGTACACAGATTTCAAGGAGTTTGTTCAGATTTTTCCCAGAAAATGAATTTTGTTTTAACCTAAAAATCATATTAAATTCCCCAGTCCCCCCAAATTGGGATGAAAACATGAAATTTGCAATCTCCAGTTTGGATGTGAAAGCAAAAACGTTGGTATAATTATTGCATTGCTTTATGGAACCAGATAAATAAGTTTACAAAACATCTGTGGTTTTTTGACGATATCCTTAAAAATATTTGGATTGAGACCGCGAAAGTTCAGAATGGTAATGAGAAAAATATGACAAATGATGATATGGTATAAAAATCCCAACACTCGTGGGAAAAATAGGTGTTCAAAAATGGCGACAGCGACAGCACGTACTCACCCAAACACACAACCACGAACGCACCCGGACGGACGTACGTCGCTACACAGTGGTTGGCATGCAGTGCCCTCAAGAGTAAAAAAAAAACGGCTCTTGAGGGCACTGTTCAACAAATGCATACTGTCATGGCCGTTATCGATGCGAATTTGTTTTGTCCGGGCGGCACAATGTTTTGTCCGGGCGGCACAATGTTTTGTCCGGGCGGCAAATTTTTGTCCGGGCGCTAACGGTACCGGGCGGCGCGCCCGGACAAAACCGGTAGTGGAGAACACTGATCTGGACACGTTCATTTAATACAGCATTTTACTGTTTTTGTCCCAACGTAGCTTTCACCGACAGCAGATTGAAGGTTTCTTTGAGTATATAACAACAATGACGAAGGATGACTCGAGAGGAGTCGGGGTCTCAGACGATGCCAGACCCATGCCGCAGGTAAGTTGACCGAAATAAGCGATTTTAAAGTTTTTACTTGTCGGGTACACATGTTACTTTTAGCAGTTGTCTCTGCGGTCATTTCATAGTTCTGACCTGTCAATCAAGCTTAACCTGCGTCACCATTTATGACCAATCACAACGGAGCTGCGCAGCCAGCGCCCACCTAGTGCATTAGCATATCGTTCACAAACGGACACACAGGCTTGTAAGCAGTACTCGGCCGTACCATGTGTACTTTTTGTATGCAGCAGCCCTGAGTGAATTTTGGTTTCAATGGCTGCTTTCGAGCGCTCGTCCGTGGTGCTCTAAGGCGTTGGGAACGTTATGTCACACATATGCGTATATGTGATCTTGCGCAAAAACGTTTACATTCCCGCTAATAAAAAACTTGGTCGGCCACAAAATAAATCATGAAAATATTTACAACATATGGATTCGATGTGCAAGCTTTAACATTCAAAATATAAACAAAAATTTCCAGAATTATTTAACGATGCGCTAGCCATTTTTGCTGAGTCATGCGTGAGGACGTGCTAATGCGCATGTCTCCCAGTTGTCCCGATGACGCGTGGGTGGGAGCAGTTGGTGTCACCATCTGGTGCACCAATGCGCTTTCGAACGAGCACCAAGGAACAACGGGGATCCCTGGTGCCGTGCTTGAAAGCAGCCAGTGTTGGACGATTTGCTGCTCAAAGGTAAGAAAGCATGTATTTTATGAATATATACGACATCCCTGTATTAGTAGTCCTTTACTCAGTGTACGCTCGTTGTAGTACCATAAATAACATTCATTGTGAAGTTTTTCAACTTGTTTAATCACAACACGCAAATATACAATCCAAAAAAAAGAAAAGCAGCTATTAAGTTCTTTCAAAACTTTCTAAAGCAACTTATTTGTGCAATCTCTACAATCACCCACATATCTGTTACTATACATGTATACTTTTTATGTTAAGCCTAGCGTACATCAACCTTGCAACTGGAAGCAACTAGTGGCAACTGGTGTTTCCGGCAACTGGGAGCAACTGGGAGGAACTGTACGCGCACTTGCAACTACCGGCAACTAGGAAAATCCCAGTTGCCGCGAGTTGCTCATGTTCTACTTTCTGGCAACTAGTTGTACCCAGTTGCAGTCAGTTGCGTCGATGTACGCCCACTTGCAACTAGTTGCTGCCAGTTGCTCGCGTGCATCTGATCACGTGTGCGCACATCGACAGCAACTGCAAGCACAGTTGCTTCCAGTTGCTTCCAGTTGCAAGGGCAATGCACTCTGCACTTTACTGAGTTGCCGTGTTGATGTGCGAGCTCTGGAAATGTAGATATAGCTTGATGCTCCCAGTTGCCGCTAGTTGCGGAACTAATCAGTTGCTGTCGATGTGCGCGCTACGCACACATCGATAGCTACTGATCAGTTGAGTTGCTTCCAGTTGCAATGTCGATGTACGCTAGGCTTTAGATTATTATAGGCCTGTGGATTTTAAAATAATTGTCAAATAATCCGTTTATCGGTTTCATTTTCGATCGAATATTTGATATTCCAAAGATTTTGACAAAAACATTTGCCGGGAAATTAATTGATTTTTACACATCTGAACTCATCACATGAATACAGCAGCCTTTTTATTGCCGAATTTGTCGCCTCAAAAAATATTCTGTGCTCAAATTATAGACTTCATGTTGTAACTTGCATAGCAGTCTCTCGCCCAAAGAGTTTTTGCAGAAATTATCGTCGGCCCTCGGACTTTAAAGTGACCATTTCGGCAAAGGAAAAAAAAGTTTTCACTTCTTTCTAGCTGAAGTACATGTTTGGTTTGGAGTGGAGAAAGCACATTCGGAATATTTGATTCGGTAAAATGCTATTCGAATATTTGATGGACAATCATTAGGCACAGCCTTAATAATATGCAGATACAATAATGTGCATTTTGAATATTCTAATCAAATATTAAAAAATTATAATCAAAATTAATATTAAATTGAAAATTAAATATTCATTTAGACTGACTGGATCACAAATTCAAACTCAAACACTACTAGTAAATTGTTAAAAACTGCAGTGCAGTAAATTATAACGTAATCATTTTTACTGAGCAACAAAAAATACACAAACTTTCAGTTTAATTAAATTAATCAAAATTTGAAGAAAAAAAATTTGTAATTAGATTGACATGACTGTTTGCTGAGAATTCCTACTCTCAGATTGATTGCTTTTTTGATCTAAAATTTGAGAAAATGTCCTTTGGGATTCCGTGTACACAGTAATTTTTTTCTTGTACAGTAGCAATATACAAAATACATCTGTTGCAAAGAAAACTAATTTGTATCATTTAAATATTTAAATACTCAAATTGGCACAGTTCCAATGGGAATTTAAGTACTGTAAACTCTCGTTATAACACCCCATGATATAAAGCTCCTCTCGATATAAAGCTCCTTTTTCTAAGTCCCAGCCATTATTATCTGCATTGTGTATGCATTGGTCGTAGCGCTCTCTGGATATAAAGCTCAAATTATTTGGGTCCCTTGAAGAGCGCTGTAATGAGAGTTTACTGTACAGTGAAATTTATATAAAAAACAAAAAAGCCACTATTGATTGCTTTCCGTGACGTAGAACATCCGGGAATGTTTGGTGGTCAACGGCCATGCGCGTACGCGCGCGCGCCACTAGATGCACATGGGCACGTGTAAAATCTACTCACCAGCGTACTTTCATTCGAAGCACATACCGAATATTCGATTTGGTAAAATGCTATTCGAATATTCGATGGACAATCGTTAGGCACAGCCTTAATAATATGCAGATACAATAATGTGCATTTTGAATATTCTAATCAAATATTAAAGAATTATAATTAAAATTAGAATTAAATTGAAAATTAAATATTCATTTAGACTGACTGGGTCACAAATTTTTAATACGTACATACATGTAAATTCAAAATCTAACACTACTAGTAAATTGTTAAAAACTGCAGTGCAGTAAATTATAACTTTATCATTTTTTGCAGAGTAACAAAAAAAACACAAACTTTCAGTTTGATCAAAATTTGAAAAAATATCTTGTAATTAGATTGACATGACTGTTTGCTGAGAATTCCTACTATCAGATTGACTGCTTTTTTCAATCAAAAATTTGAGAAAATGTCTTTTGTTATTCGGTACAGTTATTTCTTGTACAGTAGCAACTACAAAATACAATCTGTTGCAAAAAAACAGTAATTTGTATCATTTGAATATTTAAATACTCAAATACTCAAATTGGCATGTTCCAATGGGAATTTAAGTACAGTGAAATTTATATAATATAGTGGCCATCCTTCTGTAACAAAAAAAACCTAAAAAGCCACTATCAGCAGGTAGCCTCTTTATCATTGTGGCTTACCTTTAATAAAGCTTTAATAATCGATGCTCTAAATGCATCATGGAATTGGATGACAAATATTGCCAGCGATCTGTGCGTAAACCCAAGAGGGTTTTTTTCCTTGAAACATGTATCAAACATACTGACTGGCATGTTCCGAAACAAAAATGTAGCAAATGCTAGAAATCTATTGGATTCCCCTCGTGGCTGGAGAGTCTGTGGACATGGATTCGCAGTGCAGCACACTCAATCCAACCAGCACTGTGCCTATACAACGCGAGTTGCATTGCGCATACCGAGCTGCGAGCACGGTACTCAGACTCTCCCACTACGAGGGGAATTCCCGATGATTTGTCACATTTGCAACATATTTGTTTCGGGACCTGTTGGTTAGTATGTTTGATTGATATGTTTCAAAGAATAAATGCTGAAAGTTTGATTCTTTAACACTGTTCGGTTTTAAATAGTGAAAATTAGTGAAAAGCGTCGTCAGTTGGCCTCTGCCTCATGTGTTGCCATTTGTCATCCAATCCCATGATGCATTGAGAATGTCGATAAGGTTTATACAAAATAGCAGGTGGAAATTAGGTTTACAACACACAAAAAAAAACGCATTTAAAATGAGAAAGTGTAGTCATTAATCAAAAACACAAATCAAATGGCACACAGTTGTAGTCAGAAGTTAACATACAACTGTGTTAAAACTGGTGTGCTTAAACTTGCGTTGTTTCCATTTTTGTAACAGTCTTTACTAAAGTCGTGATTTTGTGGAATTCCTTACGTGCTTGCAGTACTTAAAAGATAGCTTGCACACCTTGCAATGGTTTGGGTAGTCCTGTTTACCGTTTTTGGGTGATAATGGTAGTTGGGTACATGTATGTAAACTTCAACTGTACATGTACATGTAGTTCAGAACCACATTCAAAGCTGACACAATGATGTGTGATATTTCTCACTAGGGTATTCCCCTAACTTTACAAACTACATGCAACACATTGGGGGCCGCCACGCACACATCATGTTAATGGGTATTCAGACAGCTAATAACTATTTACAAAATGTGAAAAGGTTAAAAGTACACTCTGCCTAGGTTTGCAGGCTCATAAATTTCCATTTTTTTTCTAGAATTCCTCGTTTTTCTCAATCTAGATTTCCTTGTTTTGCTGCACCAACAAAACTGGTGAATAAAATTTAAAAGATGATACATGTTGCTTAATGTAGACTGTCCTACAAATTAATAAAATTAGCTTAAATTTCAAACACTACGGGGTCATTGGTAGAATGTACCGCTACTAACACCAAATGCCAAAAAAATAGATTCAAAAAATGTACAATCAAACTGCAATAGCAAGATCACTGTTAAGGGTACAGGCTCGTCAGCAATTCGCGCGCTAAATTCGTACCACGAAAAATGCAGCTTCCAGTGTTCTCCAACTCTAAAATTTAAAGCATGGCGGCAGGGTACCGAACATGATTGTACATGTATACACATGTATATACACATGTATATACACATGTGTATACACACATGTAAATATATATGAAAATACATGTAATGTATGTTCATACATGTAAACATACATAAACATATACATGAAAACGTGTATGTGGAAGGAAAAGTATCCCAAAAATGGGGTAGGAAAAACTTTTTTTTCATCTCGGCAAACTGCCGGCGGTCAAATTTAGTTTTGACTAAAATACAGTTTAATTTTTAATACCTGGTAAGTCGGCCTACACTGTATGTACCTTTTTATGAACGTGGATAATTAAAAGAATATTAAAACATGATCATCGGAAACGAAGACGAGCCAACAAATAAAATTTACAATCAAACTGCAATAGCAAGATCACTGTTAAGGGCACAGGCTCGTCAGCAATTCGCGCGCTAAATTCGTACCACGAAAAATGCAGCTCCATGCCTTTGCTATGGAGCTGTGTATTTTGTGGCACGAATTTGGCACGCGCGCATTGCTGACGAGCCTGTGCCCTTTAGTACAACATTCTGCTTATAACAAAGAAAATTGTAAGAACTCTGGATGCCGCAATAGGGCGACATTTCGGGAAGCCTCTCCCCGGGGACCACTCAAAATGACACCTTATTTTTTTACCCAAAGCTTCCAAAAATGGTTCCAGACCTAAGAGAAACAGTTCTAGTCCTAATAAAAATGGTTTTTGACCTAAAAAAAAAGGTTTTTTGACCTAAAAAAATGGTTTTTAATCTCAAAAATATTAGGGCGACACCAAAATGTCGCCCTATTGAGCATGTCGCCCTAATATAGCTTTTTTACACACAAATTGTCGCCCTATCCTAGCATCCAGAGTTTTTGTACATTGTAAGTCTAAATTAAAATGTATATCGAACAACTTGTAAAATAAATTGTCAGTTTAATCAGAATTTGAAAATTTCTTTCGTAACTACAGGTTGGTTAAACAATTTTACCTAAATTCAAAGGGACTTTTCACCCACTTCCTGTAATTCCAGAGAATTTGTTTTTACCCAGTTTTGATGAGTAAGCACTATTGCTGAAAATATTATTGATTTAGCTTAAGTGGATATGGGTCATTATACATGACATGTACAAAACTGGCTTGTCCACGGGAGCTTTTTACCACTTTGGAGGTCTTCATTGTGTTCAATTGTGCTTATGAGAAATGAGGCTCCCGTGGACAGGCCAGTTTTGTACATGTCACGTACCGGTATAATGACCCATATCTTGAAATCCACTTTTAAAAGCTAAATCAATAATTTTTTTCAGGAATACTGCTCAACAACTTACTCATCAAAACTGGGTAAAAACAAATTCTCTGAAATTACAGGAAGTGGGTGAAAAATCACTTTTACTCACATAACAGCTTAATTAATCATGACTGCAAGCTTCTTAAAGGCCCTGTAGATGATCTGGGGCCAATTTCATAGAGCTGCTTAAGCATGAAAAATTGCTTAAGCATGAAAAATGTTGCTTGATAAAGTGAGGTTACCAGCAAAATTTTAATGTGATTGTCATGGTAATGAAACAGTCCTGTAACACTGGTCATACCACAATTGCTATCACATGAAATTTTTGCTGGTAACCTCACTTTTTCAAGCAACGTTTTTCATGCTTAAGCAATTTTTCATGCTTAAGCAGCTCTATGAAATTGGCCCCTGTTTTTGAGCGATTCTGCGAATAAAACTATTATAAATCAAAAGAAAGACATCAACAAACTCATCTGAAGAAATTTCAGCTTTGTCAAATGTACCACGTTTTAAAAAAAAACATGAAAATCCATATGCGTTTTCCTGGTCTTGGCGGGGTGTTTCAAATATTCGTTCTCAGTTGATCGGGTACTATGTGGCTTGCGTCATGCACTCTGTGGCGCACATCATATACTGCGTGTGCGCGCGATCCATAAAAATGCATCGCGTTGAAACACGCACACGCAGTACACAGCGCCCATGCATTTTTGACCGCGTAGATGCGAACCAAAAATAAGTAAATCGTTTGCAAATGATCTAAATAATCTTATCTGTACGGATTATTTACTGGTAAAATTATATCATTTTGAGCGGAAACCTTTCATTGGGTAGTTGCTATTAATTCAATCTTTACTTTTAGAACTTTTCCCCTGTAAAATCGTTGATTACTTTTTGGGGTCATTGCAAATGATACACTGGGCCTTTAAAATGTTCACTCTCAGATTGACTATATATTTTTTTTTAATCAAAAGATGGAGAAAAAATTGTTTCTTTTGTGAATAAAAAAAATTACATGTGAAAATTGCACATATCACGTACGTACATATTTGCACTTCGCAATACAATGTATTACACTTGACAATGATAAAAACTTACCGGTCGGTGCTGAATGTTGTAAGCAGGTGCACGTGCATACGCAAACAATCCTTTTCCTTGAAGCTGGCTTACGGTCGGTATTTGCAGTACATATGCAGTACACTCTGGCTTAATAAAAATTAAAAATTTCCACTTTTTAATTTTTCAAGTCCATGTACAATCTTGGTTGCCAAAACGATCACCCGCAGGAAATCCGGGACTCCAATTCTCATATCCAGTAGGACTTCCATCAAGCCATGTGTATTTTCCCTCCTGATCCAAATCGTTGTATCCGTGTCAGACATCTTTATTCACCACAGAGGTCACATAGTGCTGAGCAAAGTCATTTTCTCCAGGATCGTGTGCAGATGTGAAACATCTCGGTTTTCCCGGTTTAGAGAACTTCTTTCAATCGCAACTTTTTTAAGCAGTTGACTCAAAATACCAGCCATCGAGGTTCACAGTCTATATGTCCCTTTTAAAGATATGTTGGCAGGGCAGGAACCTCGACACTGAAAGGGCACTGCCATTTCTGTCTTTGGAGTCGCCTTTTGGAGTTTAAAAAGGGTACTTCCATTGGAAAATGGAAAAGTCTATGGGAGGATTGAAAAAGGGCTCCAAGGCCAAGACTCGGGGCAACAGAGGCACTGGCCTCCATTAATTTCAATCCCTGCACATTTTGACATTTTCGTCTGGTTGGACCTAATTAGGTGCATGCAGTGCCAAAAGAGACTTGCTGACATCCAAGTGAATATGATGAGTCTTTCTGCGTTCTCACATTTCTTTGTCTCGTTCTTGAAAGTTCATCCTAGGACTTAGGCGGTCTTCTTTTAATGAGCTGTGAGAGAAAAAAAAAGGAATCCTTAGTCTTACAGTACTGTACATTAAGATAATCAATCTTCAGGATCCATTTTCATGAAATTGATAAGCATAGACATTTGCTAAGCACAAAATGTATTTGATTCACAAAAATGGGTTACCAGCCAAGATTTGTGTATTGAGAAAAGGCGTTCAGGGCTCGAAATACCCAGTGGACCGAGGCCAGTAATTTAAGCCTCGGTCTAGTGCTTTCTCTATCGTACTAGACCTGGGCCCAATTTCATAGAGCTGTTTAACAGCCCATTTTCCGTTAACCGAGCGTCAGGCTATTTCATAGACATCGTTAACGGTAAGCAACTGAAAACCTGCCTTAACCGCAGAGCCAAATTTTGCTTAAGATAGTGACGCAACAGTGGCGGTTTCCAAGCGCGTGCATGCTCAAGCACGCCGCGGCCGTGAAATAGCCTTAACGTTAGCACAACTTCTCTGCTACAGTAAGCACACGTTTTCAGCTAGCGCTTAAGCAGCTCTATGAAATTGGGCCCAGTGGTCCAGTGCATTTTTAGACTAACGAACAGTAAATCCACGTTCCTTGTGGCTTTGGTTTTGTAAAAACAGCATCGGTCCAGTAAATGATTTAAGCTACTAACCCTGTGGTCTAGCAGATTTTTTAATGAAATTATGGTGTTGAGGGAAAGAACGCATCGAAAACCACACAAATCAAGTTGAGGATATAAGTGATTTTGTGATTCTGTGATTTTTAGTGTGACGTTTACTCTAGATTCCCACCACATCGCTTTTTCTCAAAGCGAGTTTTTGTTTTCAATTAAAAATTAGGAACAAGAGACCATCCATGGTTTGCATCAGATTTCATCATTTTGACCACAGTTCAAATTCAGATTGATTTTGGCAGTGAAGGACTTTCATAGGTTAAGACGTGAGACTGGTTGTTAATATTTGAAATTCTTAAGTTAAGAGTATGTTCATTGGCGGATCCAAGGGGTTGGGGGAGCTGAGGGGGTTTTGGGGGCCCCTTTGCCCCCACCCCCTAAAATTGTTATGGCCGAGCGGTCTAGCGCGTCGAACTCAAGTTCCTGTGCCAGTACTAGCATGTGGGTTCGATTCCGGGCCGTGACGGGTTGTGGCACTTGTGCCCTTGAGCAAGGCACTTAATCACACTTGTTCCGTCCTTCGGAGGGGATGTAAAGCCGTTGGTCCAGTTTGTTAGGTAATGCACTTTAAAGATCCCAGAGCATTCTTTCGTGAAGAGCAAGGGGATTCCCCGGTGTCTCTGGCCATTTCTAATTCTTCATGGGTTTCCTCACGCTTCCGAGTGACAGTGCATTGAGCACTATATTGAGGAATACCAGAAAGAAATAATAATAATAATAATATCACTTAATGCCGCAAAGGGGCGACCCACCGGTAAGACTTTGCCAGACTACCACCGAAATTTCGGCTAAAAGACATCGATTGGACATCAAATTTCTGTAAACCGGAGGTTCCAAAAATGTTTCCACACCTAATAAAAATGCTTCTAGACCTAATAAAAATGGTTCTCGATTTGAAAAAGATGGATTTTGACCTAAAAAAATTGATTTTGACTTCCAAAATATTGGGGCTACACCAAATTGTAGCCCTAATAGGGCTCTCTACACACAAAGTGTCGCCCCATTGGATAAAATAGAGAAATAAACAAACCAAAACAAACAAACAAACAAACAAAAAAGAGAGGGAAGAAGGCACTCCCCTTTTCATAGATGGTAGTAGTCCAGGTAATATCACATTTTTAACATTGGGACGGGAGTTTTCAAAAATTCAGTTTTAGATCTGCTTATGTTTCTGAGGGCACTAGTTGAGAAAGCATGTTTCCCAATAAACTAATATTCTTGGCATGTGAGTACGGCAGTTAGATGCATGGGACGGTCCTTCCAGCCCAATAATGTTCGTCATCCTAGTAAAAACATTTCCTGTTGGTCGCATGGAGACTACAAATTGTAGCCGTTTCTTCAGAGTGCTACCAATGGAAGTTTGCAATCAACATCTTGTTTTAAGAACTTTTGACTATGTGGTCATGCTGGACTAATGAAATGTATGGAAATTGATGATATACATGTATTGATAGCAAGAATTATGGATCAGTACTGTCTGGAATTAAAGTATGTACACAGTTGTATTGCCTAAACAAATGTAACGTCCGAAAAAAAACAAACACTATTTTCAGCTAATAACTGAAAATATAATGTTGACCTATTTAAAACAATTCTGGATAAAAATTTGGTCATTCATACCAAACAAATTTCTCTTAGCACAGAAAATTTGTTTCGGACGTTACACAATCTTATTGCTAACACAAAATTATCACTTTATTGCATTTTGTTTTCATTATATCAGTATTTGTTATTTTATTTTTTTATCAGGTCAAGAAAACAATATTTTAATTATTTTATTAAGTTTTAAATGTAACTAGACCTGTGTTCGTTCTTGACAACGAACACATAGCTGTTCCCCTCCTTTTTATGGACATGTCTGGTGTTCGGGACGACCTATTATCACCTATATTGTTATATTTAACTATTTAAACATCTTGTCCCTAGAGGGCGCTATTTTATACGATGACATCATCACTCATATTTTGGAAAGCTTGAGGGCCTCTGACATTAACACCCTTGACCCCATATTTATACCCTCTACCATTTTCACACTGAAGTGAGCAAGGTCAAAGGTCATCGCCATATTTTTTGGATAACCCACCCTAGTCGAAGTGTAATACAGTTGACCACATGCGTATAGCTTGTACCACTTTCAAATTGCAAGGCAAAATCTGTTTGACCAATAGGAAACGAGGTCAAAGGTCAAGACATGTGCGGATCTTAATTTGTTAGTGATTGTGCAGAAGGAATCAAAATCGTAGGTTAAACGCTTGATTTTTTATTGATTTTTGAATATTTAATTATGTAATCATCTTGTCGCTAGAGGGCGCTATTTCATTCGATGACGTCATCACTTATTGTTTTGGAAAGCTTAAGGGCCTCTGATAATAATACCATTGACCCCATCGCAATACCTCCTACCACTTTCAAACTATGGGCCAACCATGCACTGCTAAACTTCGCAGCGTATCCTGCGAAGCCAATCAGCACACCGCTTATACAAAACTGTTAGAAGTTCATATTTATCTACTGACGGAAAAATAGGCCAGCTTCTGAACTTGGGTGTTTTGGAAAACTGGCCATTTGTTGCTCAATTTGAAACACTTGGCACGCCATACGTCAACAGAAATGGCCCATCAAACGAACGATCGAAAACATGTGACACTGCTATCACCGTTGCGCATGCAGAGCTTATCGCTTCCGGACAAAACGGTATGGTCTGTTGTGGAATATAAAATTCAAGGACAGTGTTTAAACGTGGATAACATTTTTTTAAGATATTTGCTGTCGTTTTGGTTTCGGAGGAATTTTTCCGTTATCTGATCGAAAACCCATGACGCCAGGATATTGCATGATGGCAAAATAATACCCAAACACTCTCTGGTTCATCTCAAGATAAGATACTCAAAGATAACGTGTTTCAGGTAATTTTGTTAATGCATTTTGACAATTTACAATGTTTAGTCAGATGCGAGTTCATTGCCTGTCAATTTTGATACTGATCCCACTTCACTTCCCAGGGCCGGTTTGTTTGCAGTTTCCATGGTGATGATGATACATGTACGTGGACCAATCAAGATGCAGTAAATATCATCTACTGACGTAGAGCCACGTTCTAACTTCTAACCAATTGCGGTGTTGATTTTTCTGTAAACTTCTTAACATGTTACTTTTTCACTTATGTAAATTTGAGCTTTTAAAGCCCAGATTTGCAAACTTCAAAAAGGAAAACTACCAATTAGGCCTACCTTTGTGATCCCGAAAGAATAAAAAATGATTATTATGCACCATTTAATCTCCCTCAAGTCCAAATTGAGTGCCTTTTATTAAACAGCACCTCCCGCTTCTGAAACTAAAATGGCGTAAGATTCCAGTGCCAACCTTTATGCGTTGCCGGATATTAAAAAGTGTAAACTTCAATAAACAGGTGTAGTTTGTTTGCAGTTTCTATGGTGATAATACATGGACCAATCATGATGCAGGAAATATCGTCTACTCCACTCGATGTAGAGCCACATTTCAACTTCTAACCAATTGCGATGTTGATTTTTCTGTTTGTTAACATATTAATTTTCCACTTTTAAAGCCCAGATTTGCAAACTTCAAAAAAGAAAACTACCAATTAGACCTACCTTTGTGATCCCGAAAGAATAGAAAATGACTATTGTTCTCTGTGTTGATGTTTTTGTTTTTCAGCAATTTCTGGGTAAGAGTTAAAGAAGAACCTAAATTTTGGAGTTGGAAAATTGTAAGATTTTGTGAGAAAACACTTCAGTTTGTCTCATATGGTTTGTACACAAGGTCTGAAGCCATGATCACCTTCTCAATTCTTTCCGTATTACATGTACATGTATTGCATAATGGAAAAATGATACCCAAACACTCTCTGGTTCATCTTAAGATGAGATACTCAAAGATAACATGTTTCAGGTAATCTGTTAATGCATTTTGACAATTTACAATGTTTA
Source organism: Henricia sp. BOLD:AAB3569 (assembly GCA_037783545.1). Taxonomy (NCBI): domain Eukaryota; kingdom Metazoa; phylum Echinodermata; class Asteroidea; order Spinulosida; family Echinasteridae; genus Henricia; species Henricia sp. BOLD:AAB3569. Next base: position 3,663,007 of record JBBELK010000147.1, on the reverse strand, counting down.
GTCAGATGAGAGTTCATTGCCTGTCAATTTTGAAAAATGAAAAGTGACATTTTGAGTGAAATACGTGTACATACATGTACTGTACATTGTGCAATGTACATGTAGCTCTGTTTTTAATTATCTGGTTTGCACAATGCCTGCATATACATTTGTGTTTTTGTAAATTCCACTTGTTGCGCCAAACGAAATGGATGCAATCTTGGTTGCCTTGGAGATCACCCACAGAAAACCGGGGTGATCGGGCCTGGGTGGGTGAGGTGAGGGTGCGACTCGGTAAGGGTGACGAGATGAGGGTGATAGGGTGATAGGGTGGAGTTAGAGGTTGGGGTCGTGGTTGAGGTATGAGTAAATGGGTGGGGGTTTAATTCATAGCAATTTTAATTCATAGGAAGCAGTGAGCCATGGCGGATTCGCTGTTCTAGTTTTTACTGTAAGTGAGTGACAGTCTGAGACATCTTGTAAATGTACATGCTACTTGGATATAAGCCTCGTGCAATTTCACTTACTACTACCTTCTCCAGGGGGCTTTGCAGTTGGGTAATTCCATGTCAAATCAACCAGTGGTCCCCAGGTGACCCTCTCAGATTTTGATGAAATTTCATAAGAATGATTGAGTGTGGCCCGAATGAACACATACAAAAAAGTAAGATCATTCTCCATGTCGTTCTCGAGATATGGCCAGTTGAAATTTGGTCAAGAGGGCCATTTTCTGCTAGCGCGTGTTGTGAAAAGTGATTTTTGTGATATTTTCTGACTTTGAAAGCTCATAATTCAGTCTTTGTACCAGATAGAGGGCTCAAATTTGGTATTCTAGCTTACTACTTAGCAAAATTATTGAATCTGCACTCAATTTAACTGTGTCTCCTTTATTTTTCTGGGGATGGTCACCCAAAGTAGGCACTTTATTCAGCCGAAAATGTTTTTTGTGATTTTTGGGGTCACCCTGTGCCCACATGATGGGTCAAATAAATCCTATATTCCCTAGGTAGTCTCTATGGGTGCATGTCTATAACCATGTATGTATTTTTCTACATTTGCACCCAGCAAACAGAGATTGGTTAAGAAGTACAAGGGAAATTAAGAGTAGTTGCAATATATCTTCGCCATTTTTTATCTTCATGTCGTGCAGACTATACCTGATAAATTTGCTACATTTGCATCCAAACAATCGCAAATTGCTTGAGAAGTACAAGGCAAACTACAAACAGTGACAATACCCTTGCCATATATTTCATCTTCGTGTGTTCATTTTACACTGCGATATGTTGGATCAAAATACATGTAGCAAGAACTGTCAAATGTTGAATATTGTCTACTTCCATAACCATCTTAAAGTAGTTTACATCAAAACAGCTGCCAGTAAATGTACAAGTCAGTGCCGTCACTAGTACCTCACTCAAATTCAGATTAAAGTTGGCCAGAGAGGACTCAGTCAAATATACATGCAGGTTTTGGATCAGCTACCGATCTTCACTCGATGACGCTCAAGCCTAAAATGCGACATCTTGTTTTCAACAGTGCCCAGATAAAGTACATGTACCAATAATTCACGGCCCAGTTCTGGTCTTTATGCCTTAATGTATTGTAAATAATTTTTGCCGAAGTAGTCGGGCATTATTTAAAATATAGGGTTTTGCGGCTTTGTTGCCGGAGTGATGGTTATGCATCATTTAATTTTCTCATGTCCAAATTGAGTGCCTTTTATTGCACAACACCACCTGCTTCTGAAACTAATATGGCTTAAAGAGGAAGAATCCCCCTTGACGATAGTCTAAACATCCCTCTTGCCGACGTGGATTTTTATTTTTTTAATTGTCGGTTTTAAGTGGATAAATTGCAAGCAAAAGTGCGCTTTTCGAAAATGAGAATTTCGCGATTTCTGAAACGCTCATTAGGTATTCATGATATGCGCGTGACCCCGTGACGCAATCCTGAGAAAGAGAAGTCAACACGATTGTTAGCTCCATACGTTTACATGCAAACAACTTGGAAAACCGTCTCTGTTAGATGGTGTTTTTTGAAGAATTTTGTTGGTCCAAAAAGCCAGAGATATGCCCAGTAGCTGCGTGGTTGTATGTTTTACCAGACACTATGAAAAAAAAAGAGCAGAAAGATTTTCTTTTCTATTACCAAGAGAGAGAAAAATGAGTCGCTCATTGTAACTTGTACCGGCCGATGTTCAAACACGTGGGGCTACGGCCCGCAGGGAACCGTTCCATGCTGTACACAGACTGCTGTGAATGCCGTTAGTTCCGTGACAAAACCACCCGTCGCAATGCACCAGTATTTACTTCAAAAGAGCTTCATTGTGAGCCACAATTTCACCGTTTTTTCACAAAACAGGTAATAGTAGATTGTTGTCATATTACATGAAGTGTTTTTCACGTTTGTATTTTGAATTACAAGGACAAAACAGGCATGATAAACATTCACTTCGTGTATTTTCCATTTAATACTGTACAGGCTGTTTTGTATGTTTCTCAGGATGACGTCAAAACCCTGTTGATAAACAAACCAAGTGACCTCGAGCGTTTCAGAATTTCAGGTGAAGAGGGCCGGAACTGCTTTGCGTTTTAAGCAAAAGCCTGTTGGTTTTTTGTGAAAAACAAGTTGTGATGGTGTTGTAGACACATACTGGGTACACCTCCATGATAAACAGAAAAACTTTAAAAATGTGGACGGGGGGATTCTAGCTGTTTAAGATTCCAGTGCCGGCCTAAATGCATTGCCGGAAATTAAAAAGTTTGCACTTCAATAATAAACAGGCTTAGTTTGTTTGCAGTTTCCATGGTGATGATACATGTAATAGACCCTAACAGGTCCTGTAATTTGTCATTTTAGTTTCCAGTAGACCAGAAACAATGTCACAGGTTGTTTACATGCACACAATTCTATTGATCACTCTCAAATGACGTCACTTCCTACAAATTGTCACGTACGGTACATCAGGATCTTGAGCGTAAATTTGTGTCGCATATTTCGAACAAATTTTGAGCAACACGCGCGCGTGTTTGGAACATTTTCCAGGGTGTGCGTACACATACTTGATGGCGTTTGATACGCAGTAGCATTTTTTCTACAAAGATGGGGAGACTCGGGGTACCAGATATGGCAGAGCCATAGGAAAGCACATTTCCAAACCATGACGTCGTTATGTTTCAGGCCTATTTAAACAGCAGATATACTGCAGATATATTGTTGTGCCTGTGGTTTGGTACAAATACATGTATTTTTTAGATTTAGTAAAACATTTCAGTCCCTTGACCAGTGCTGTAGCAGATTTATGGCCCAAATTGGACAGAAGATATTCATTACCGAGGGGAAGTTTTAGGGACACAAATTTATTCTGTACAGTATTTCTTTATATGAAAAGTTGCAACAAAACAAGCAGTTTCTGTAAAGTTTACTGTTTTTTTAAAAATTTGTTTAATTTAATTTTTAGCTTAAAGTAACCTAATCTTGAGCAGAATCTCCAAGATAAAGTTCACTTACCTTTCCGAGCATCCACCATCAAAGTGGCTAAATAATGAGAGCATATCAGGACATTTTGCACACTGTTGGTTGCGATGCAAAACAGTCGTCATCCTTCCAGAACTTTGTAGAGGCGAGGACACAGTCCTTGTTCACCAGTTGAGATTCACCAACCGGAAAACCTGGCCTCCAGGCCGTGAACCCTCCTGTGCTTCCATCAAGCCAAGTGTAGGTTCCTTCTACAGCCATGTCATTGTACCCGATCCAGATTTCGCTGACACCGGCAGAAACCCTTACACTTTCAACAAAGTCATTCTCCTCTGGGCTGAGTATAGAGACAATGTGAGACGGTTTTCCGGGCACGGAGTAACTCTGACAGTGTTGTTTCTGAAAGATGTAGAATCGTGCCTCAGAAACATAGAGATAGCAGCTGTCTCTAAATGCTTGCCAGGGAGCTTTGCAGTCGTGCGGTACCGGGGTGTTTTTTTTTCTACATTTGCATCCAACAAACGGAGATTTCTTGAGAAGTATAAGACAAACCCAGAATAGCAACAATACCCGTGCCATTTTTTATATTCATGTCATGCAGATTATACCCGACAATTTTGCTACATTTGCATCCAAAAAATCGCAAATTGCTTGAGAAGTACAAGGCAAACTACAAACGGTGACAATACCCTTCACATATATTTCATCTTCGTGTGTTCATTTTACACTGTGATATGTTGGATCAAATTGCAAAATACATGTAGCAAAAAATGTCAAATGTTGAATATTGTCCACTGTACTTCCATAACCCTCTTAAAGTAGTTTTCTTCAAAACAGCTGCCAGTAAATGTACAAGTCAGTGCCGTCACTAGTACCTCACTCAAATTCAGATTAAAGTTGACCACAGAGGACTTAGTCAAATATACATGCAGCTACCGATATTCACTCGATCACGCTCAAGTCTAAAATGTGATGTCTTGTGTTTAGCACTGCCTATACTGATCCCACTACTTAACTTCACTTCCCAGGGCTGGTTTGTTTGCAGTTTCCATGGTGATGATGATACATGTACGTGGACCAATCAAGATGCAGTAAATATCATCTACTGATGTAGAGCCACATTCTAACTTCCAACCACTAAGAAATTGTGACGTCAATTTTTCTGTTTGTTAACATGTTACCTTTTCTACTTATAAACTTGTTAGCTCTTAAAGCTGGGGCCGATTTCACTAACACGAAATTTTGCGATCATCGTTAGAACGATCGCTAAATTCAAATCCATCGTTATTGCGATGGCGATGGGTTTTGCATTTCATTAAAGCCGTCGCAATAGCGATGAGTATTATTATAAATACATTTATTGGACGAGGACGATAGTAACGCGTAAACAACCAGAAATACGGCTTCAGATATGGTGCTCGGATGTTGTGGAATAGAAGCAGCCAGACGTAAAACCTGAGAGCCACAAATACTTGAATGGTTGCATCTATTGCATGGCTCCTAAGAGTTGAAGGGCGGAGATGTGGCTCTAAAATGGCAATAATTCTCATGACACCATTCCGCGTAAACCGATAATATTTGTGCATCTTTTTGTCACTGTATAAATCCAGAGGATTTGTCCTGTCCCTGAAAACCCTCTCTCTCTGTAATGCTCTTGCATTGTTTATGTACAACAACTGAAACGCCATTTCGAGACACACTGAAAATCACCAAACCTTCAAAATACTAAACAAATGGCGCGAAATTGTATTTTAGCCATTTACGATGACAAATTAGTCGTTGCTAAATATTCATCGCTAAATAACAACTAGCGATGGCCAACGCCATCGTTAAGTTTTTGTGAAATCGCTCTTCGAAGTTTATCGCTAAACTGCGATGGATTTCGAGTTTAGCGATTGATTTGGACATTAGCGATGATCGCAAAGCGTTAGTGAAATCGGCCCCAGATTTGCAAAAATCAAAAAGGAAAACTACAGCTGCCAGTAAATGTACAAGTCAGTGCCGTCACTAGTACCTCACTCAAATTCAGATTAAAGTTGGCCAGAGAGGACTCAGTCAAATATACATGCAGGTTTTGGATCAGCTACCGATCTTCACTCGATCACGCTCAAGTCTAAAATGCGGCGTGTCGTCTTCAGCATTGCCTAGATACTGTACACTTGGCTCAGAAATTAATAATAGTGGATGGCTTTGACAGTGATGGTTTTTGAATGGTCCCCCGCTTGTGGAATGAAGATTGACATTGAGGACTTCCAAATGCAAGCTGCTTACTTTGGCTCAAAAGAAATGGCCCGTATTGATTGATAATACACAATACACGCAATAGCTACATGTAATATACATGTAGAGTTCTTTAACGGATCAAACAAATGCAGGCCTTGCATCCAGACAGCGAAATAACCAATTATGGCTGTGGTTTTTTTTTTTTAACATACAGTAGCCCAAATAGCTTAATGGCACTTTGAGAGGTTGCAGTTTTGTACAGGTACAGAACTGGAAATCTATTTTCATATTTTTTTGGAGCATGGACCTAGATTGATCTCCCATAGCTTAACGAGAATTGCCCAACTTTGGTTTATGTGTGTGAGGTACCGCTGAACACCCAAAAGTTAACGGAATTTTGTCAACCAAAAAGAGTGATCATTTTGTTATGGTAAAAGGGGGAAACAACATTTCTCTTTCCAATTGATAATGAATGACTATGAGTCATACTTCAAGAAAGTGCACAGTAATCTGAATTATCTGGACTATTATGATGGAACGGTTAAATTGAAAATAGTGTTTCGGACGTTACATTTTCCGTTAACAATCGTACCCTCCATTTGACTCGATGGGACTACAATTTAATTATGTAATATCAGTGTCAAAATACACGAATTGGTTGCTCCATTTCAATGTCTAAAAATAAAGTAACATTAGGTTATTGTAGTGACATTGTTTAAAACTGTTTTTGTCAAATGAAAAAGTTATCTCATTTTCCGTAAACAATTTTGTAACGTCCGAAACAATCAGATAAGATAGAAATGGCAAAAGCTATTTATGATTCTATTTTGGAAGAATCTCAAGTCAGCTTCCTATCACAGCATAAATTAATACAGTATCTGATTTTATTACCGTAATATCAGCAAAACAAATTTTCCGTTAACAGTTAACGTCCGAAACAAAAAAACACTATTTTCAGCTAATAACTCAAAGTAGAGGGTATCTGAAGTGAATCAATCGTCATGAGATGTAATGTTGACATATTTAAAATAATTCTGGATACAAATTTGGTCATTCATACCAAACAAATTTCTCTTAGCACAGGAAATTTGTTTGCATCTTATTGCTAACACAAAATTATCACTTTATTATATCAGTATTTGTTGTCATTTTATTTTTTCATCAGGTCAAGAAAACAATAATCGAATTATTTTATTAAGTTCCAAATGTAAAAAGAGCATGCAGTTTTACTACTGTCCATTGAAGCTTTCTTCAATAATAAACTGGTAACAATGAAGTGTCCAAGATTCTGTATAGGATGTATGGCATTGCTGGACTGTTTTAAAATAACCTTACTTTTAATAAAACCAAAACAGTGTCAACTATTCCACTCAGGCATATAAATAATAACTTCTGGGGTTATAGTAAGCATGTTTCGGACGTTACAATATTGTGTTATTAAACACACACGTTTTTAATCATTGGACAAGTTCAAAAGATTGGAAAATCTTTGTGGGTTGATTGGTTAAGACATTTGCCTTGGTGCCTAGCATACAGGAGGTTGTAGGTTTCAGTCCTTCCCAAGCAAGCTTTTCATAAGGCCTTTTCCCACTAGAGCTTTCAACCCGGGTTGAACTCAACCCGGGGCGAGCCCCGCGGCCGCCCCGTGTTGAAACACAAATTTTCAACCCCGCATTCAACCCCTCATCGTTTCACACTTGTTTCGCTCAACCCGCTTTTATCTCGCCCCGGGGCGAGTTCAACCCCGAGATTAACAGTGAAGATTCACACTTATGCAAGTGTGAACAGGCCTACTACCGTTTTCAACCCGGGGCGAGCGTTTCAAACCTGGGCGAAAATTTTCAACCCTGGCAGGGTTGAGTTCAACCCGGGTTGAAAGCAATCTCGGGGTTGACGCGGGGTTGAAATTTCTCAAGTGTGAATCGTCGCTTTTTTCAACCCCGCGTCAACCCCGAGATTTTGTGAAAAGGCTAGTGTTTCGGGATGCCATGAGCATACAGTGCTAGTAAAGCTATAGTGTTAAAACAAGCCCTAATTAACATTGGTTCTCCCCAATGCAAGCCAAATCACCTTCCCTCATCATATTCTCAATAATATTTAATAAATCATCTGGATATAAACCATTTGTTTGCTGCAAAATGTCAAATTATTTTCATTCACCGACATACTGTACATGTTACGGTATTACATGTACATGTATCGTGCCGTCATATGTTTTCGATCGTCATGTGTTTTCGATCAGCAAACTTTACACTGATTTACCGCCGGACTGTACGAGATTCACCGTGATTTGTGGCTGTTTTGCAAACGGTGAATCGGTCACTTGTCTGTGCCTTCAACTTGCTGCAAATAAAATTACCTGGCATGAGTAATCTTTCAAAATTTGCAAAATGTGTATTTACGGCTGAAGATCACTATCACACTTTTGGACTTTTAATAAGTGTATCATACAGACGTGATCTTTTATCAAATATTCCACCAAAAGCATCCTCAGATCGCTCAAGGTCCTGTCTTTCATTCGTGCAGGATCGATTGCGTGATTGCCTTGCCAGTTGAAAGTTTATGGCGTGCCAAATCCAACAAATTCTTATATCTTTTTTGAACACGCTTGGGAGAAACTATATCGCAGAACCTTTGTTTTACACTACACTTTGCGTGCGCCTGCTCCAACCATGCACTGCTAAACTTCGCAGCGTATCCTGCGAAGCCAATCAGCACACCACTTATACAAAACTGTTAGGAGTTCATATTTATCTACTGACAGAAAAATAGGCCAGCTTCTGAACTTGGGTGTTTTGGAAAACTGGCCATTTGTTGCTCAATTTGAAACACTTGGCACGCCATACGTCAACAGAAATGGCCCATCAAACGAACGATCGAAAACATGTGACACTGCTATCACCGTGGCGCATGCAGAGCTTATCGCTTCCGGACAAAACGGTATGGTCTGTTGTGGAATATAAAATTCAAGGACAGTGTTTAAACGTGGATAACATTTTTTTAAGATATTTGCTGTCGTTTTGGTTTCGGAGGAATTTTTCCGTTATCTGATCGAAAACCCATGACGCCAGGATATTGCATTATGGCAAAATAATACCCAAACACTCTCTGGTTCATCTCAAGATAAGATACTCAAAGATAACGTGTTTCAGGTAATTTGTTAATGCATTTTGACAATTTACAATGTTTAGTCAGATGCGAGTTCATTGCGTGTCAATTTTGATACTGATCCCACTAATTAACTTCACTTCCCAGGGCCGGTTTGTTTGCAGTTTCCATGGTGATGATGATACATGTACGTGGACCAATCAAGATGCAGTAAATATCATCTACCGATGTAGAGCCACATTCTAACTTCTAACCACTAAGAAATTGTGACGTAAATTTTTCTGTTTGTTAACATGTTACCTTTTCTACTTATAAACTTGTTAGCTCTTAAAGCCCAGATTTGCAAAAATCAAAAAGGAAAACTACCAGTTACCTTTGTGATCCCAAAAGAATAGAAAATAACTATTGTTCTCTGTGTTGATATTGTGAAAACTTGGTGTTGTGGGTTCTGCACTCCATCATGGTACCTGTGCCGTTGAGAAAAGCACTTAACCACAATTGGCATAGTCTGTTGTGTAATACACTTAAAAAGATCCCAGAGCGTTGGTTGGTAAAGACTAAGGGGATTACCCGGTGTCTCTGGCCATCGGCTGCTAATGGCGCCACCATGTATCTCAACGTTTAGGTGGAACATATTTGTAAGCTTCATGCAATTCAACCTATGGGCTGTGAATTGACGTTCATTAAACCCATTATTAAAGGTGCGTGTTCAGATTTTTTCCAGAAAATGAATTTCGTTTTAGTCTGAGAATCATATAAAAGACGTCTTCAAGTTACTATCAATGAGAAGAAGGGAGGAAAATTTGCAATTTCCAATTTGGATGTGGAAGCAAAAATTTTGGTTTAATTATTATGCACTGCTTTATGGAACCTGTTAAATTAGTTTACAAAACATTTGACAATATCCTTGCAAATATACAGATTGAGAACGTGAAATTTCATAAAATGAGACAAAGGATTTAGTATCAAAATTCAATACCCATAGGAAATATTGAGAGGTTCAAAAATGTAATCTGGACACGCTCCTTTAAATATAAATAAAATAAATAAATAAATAAGTTTTTGTTTTGCAGAAACTCCTGAAGCATTTTTAATTTTTTTCTGTAAGTGAATTACTATTTGGATTGTATTAATTAAAGTTTGGATTCTTGTTGTCCTTTTGAAGTTTCTTTTCTATCAATATTGCCCCCTATAACCTAATCTCATACAGAATATACCCTTAACTTTTAGGCAAGGTGCTAATCAATGAGAACATATCTTGGCATCTTGCACACTGTTGAGCGTCTCTCAAAACAGAAATATTCCTTCCACAGTTTTTCATTGGTGAGGATACAATCCTGGTCCCCGTATCGATCACCAACTGGAAAACTTGGCTTCCAAGCAGTGAACCCTCCTGGGCTTCCATCAAGCCAAGTGTAGGCCCCTTCTACATCCCAGCTGTTGTACCCGATCCAGATTTCCCTATGCAGAATCATGGAAAGCCTTATGCTTTCAACAAAGTCATTCTCTTTCGGACTGAGTATAGAGATGATGTAGGAAACAGAGTTTATGTCCTTAATATTGTCTGGGAATATTGCATTTGCTCACCAATCAAACTTTTCACTGTAAATATAATAATAATAATAATAATGTGCCATAAAATATGCCTTGATTGATGACAAAAAAGAACAACAATGCACTGGAAACTTGTCCCAAAGTGCTAATCAATGAGAACATATCTTGGCATCTTGCACACCTTGAGCGTCTCTCAAAACAGAAATATTCCTTCCACAGTTTTTCAGTCCCTTGACCAGTGCTGCAGCAGATTTATGGCCCAAATTGGACAGAAGATATTCATTACTGAGGGGAAGTTTTAGGGACATGAATTTAGTTCACGATTCTCTACAGTATTTCTTTATAAGAAAAATTGCAACAAAACAAGCAGTTTCTGGAGAGTTTACTGTTTTTGTTGTTGTTTTTTTAAAGCTTAAAGTAAACTAATCTTGAGCAGAATCTCCAAGATGAAGTTCACTTACCTTTCCAAATGTCCACCATCAAAGCGGCTAATTAATGAGAGCATATCGTGACATTTTGCACACTGTTGGTCGCCCTTGGGCACAGAAATATTCCTTCCAGAGCTTTGTGTTGGTGCGGATACAGTCCTGGTTCCCGTATCGATCGCCAACCGGAAAACCTGGCCCCCAGGCTGTGAACTCTCCTGGGCTTCCATCAAGCCAAGTGTAGGTTCCTTCTATATCCAAGTCGTTGTACCCGATCCAGATATCATTGACCACCACGGCAGAAACCCTTACACTTTCAACAAAGTCATTCTCTTCCGGGCTGAGTATAGAGACAATGTGAGACGGTCTCCCAGGCTGTTGTTTCTGAGTTATGTAATTTCGCACCTCAGAAATATAGAGATAACAGCTGCCTCCAAATGCTTGCCAGGGAGCTTCACAGTCGTGTGGTACCAGTATGTTGATTTTTGTACATTTGCATCCAGCGAACAGAGATTGGTTAAGAAGTACAAGGGAAATTAAGAATATTTGCAATATGTTCGCCATTTTTTATCTTCATGTCATGCAGATTATACCCGATATATTTGCTACATTTGCATCCAAACAATCGCAAATTGCTTGAGAAGTACAAGGCAAACTACAAACAGTGACAATACCCTTCACATATATTTCATCTTCGTGTGTTCATTTTACACTGTGATATGTTGGATCAAATAGCAAAATACATGTAGCAAGAAATGTCAAATGTTGAATATTGTCTGCTGTACTTCCATAACCCTCTTAAAGTAGTTTTCTTCAAAACGGCTGTCAGTAAATGTACAAGTCAGTGCCGTCACTAGTACCTCACTCAAATTCAAATTAAAGTTGGCCAGAGAGGACTTAGTCAAATATACATGCAGGTTTTGGATCAGCTACCGATCTTCACTTGATCACGCTCAAGTCTAAAATGCGACGTGTCGTCTTCAGCATTGCGGAGATACTGTACAGTTGTGAAACCAATCATATAATTCACTGCCCAATGCCAGTCTTCGTGCCTTCGTGTTTTGTAAACAATTTTCAGTGCAGTAGTAGGGTGTCAATCAAAATATAGATTTGTTTTTGGCACTGTTCCCACAGTGATGGTTATGCACCATTTCATCTTTCCCGAGTCCAAATTGAATGCATTTTATTACGCACCACCTGCACTCGCTTCTGAAACTAATATGGCGTAAGATTCCAGTGCCAGCCTTTATGCGTTGCCGAATTTCAAAGTGTGCAAACAGGTGTAGTTTGTTTGCAGTTTCCATGGTGATGATGATGCATGTACGTGGACCAATCAAGATGCAGTAAATATCATCTACTGACGTAGAGCCACATTCTAACTTCTAACCAATTGCGATGTTGATTTTTCTGTTTAACATGTTACTTTTCCACTTTTAAAGCCCAGATAAATTTTTGCAAACTTCAAAAAGGCCTACCTTTGTGATCGCAAAAGAATAGAAAATGACTATTGTTCTCTGTGTTGGTGTTGATGTTTTTGTTTTGCAGCAATTTAATAAATAGATACTATATATACGCTTCTGAAACTAATATGGCGTACGAGGTCAGTGCCAATCTTTATTTGTTGCACGTTATTAGAAAGAGCAGAGCTGGTTTGCAGTTTCCATGGTGATGATAATACAGTGTCATTCCAGTAACAAGAAATATTGTCTGTAGACTCAAAAGGTCTAAGGTGCACTCGTTCATTTTGTGCAGACCCCGATCAAAATCTGTGATCTCGGGGATCCTTCTCAAGAGGTGGTTCTGTAATAGATCCAAAATGGCCACGTAAACATTATAAAGAATCTTCGTGGGATTAAATCTCATGTGAAGACGGCAAGCTTGTGTTCGGTTTGTTTAGGCAAAGTGTGTACATGTACATACTGTATGGACAGCCCCTAACAGGTCCTGTGATTTTTGTCATTTTAGTTTCCAGTAGACCAGAAAGAATGTCACGGGTTGTTTACATGCGCACAATTCTATTGATCACTCTCAAATGACGTCACTTCCTACAAATTGTCACGTACATCAGGATCTGGTCTTTATGCCTTAATGTATTGTAAGTAATTTTTGCCGAAGTAGTCGGGCATTATTTAAAATATAGGGTTTTGGGGCTTTGTTGCCGGAGTGATGGTTATGCATCATTTAATTTTCTCATGTCCAAGTTGAGTGCCTTTTATTGCACAACACCACCCGCTTCTGAAACTAATATGGCGTAAGATTCCAGTGCCAGCCTAAATGCATTGGGGTGATTTCTGCTTTTGGTTCACATTTTATATTTGCTAGTTGTAATCGGGGCGATCAGGCAAAGAAGGGGGCTGTGTAGCGAAATCACCTTTAATGTACATAGTTGGCTGGTAGGCCATGTATATTACCATGTATGGACACTCAGAATATTTTCTCTTTTAGACATATAAACCATGTAAAAATTTTAGTTTGATAAAAGTGCAAAATTATGAAGAAAAAGTCAGTTTTATTTTGTTTGTATTTGTGGATTTTTTTTTAGAGTTATCCAATATGTTTAATGCATGGGGTCCCAGTGGGTGTCCGTGGATAGTAATCTTTTCGACGAGGTAAGGGTGATGGGGTGGCGCTGACTCGGTGAGAGTGCCGATATGAGGGTGATGAGGTGCATGGGGCAACTAGGTGTGGCTGGGCTGGGTGGGGGTGATTGGGTGGGGGTGATTGGGTGGAGCACTTTGGAGGTTGGGGTCGTGGTTGAGGTACGAGTAATGGGGTGGGGGTTTAATTCATAGGAATTTTAATTCATAGGAAGCGGTGAGCCATGGCGGATTCGCTGTTTTAGTTTTTAGTGAGTGACCGTCTAAGACATCTTGTAAATGTACATGCTACTTGGATATAAGCCTCGTGCAATTTCACTTACCTTCTGCAGTCTTGTAGACGACTCTTTAGTACATGTTGCAGCGGTCCTTTAGTTCTTGAGAAGGCATCCCATGCATCTTGCACACTGAGACCATGAACCGTCCGTTGCAGGCAAATTCTTTCCACACCTTTTGCCAAGTGAATTGGATGCAGTCTTGGTTGCCAAAACGATCACCCACAGGGAATCCAGTACCCCAATTCTCATATCCAGTAGGACTTCCATCAGGCCAAGTGTATTTTCCCTCCTGATCCAAGTCGTTATATCCCATCCAAAATTCCATATGGCCCGTCACAACATATGCATACTGCCAAATAAAGTCATTTTCTTCAAGACTGTGTACAGATGTAAGATGGGCCGGTCTTCCCGGCTTAGAAAACGTCTGACAATGTTGTTCGGCATCAAAGTAAAGTTTTATCTCCTTCACTGACAGATAGCAGTTGTTTTGAAATGCCAGCCATGGCGGCTCACAATTTGAGACATTTTGGGACATTTTGGGACATTTTGCTTCTGCTGGACTCATCCAGTGTATGGAAATGAACATAAGACACATACACAACCAGGAGTACATGATGAAAGTTGTGCAGCACTCGGACTTTACCTTTTCTTGTTTACTTTTTGAAGCAGGCAACTTTGAGTCAAGTTAGGGCTGATACAGTATCTCACTCACTGGCGGCTTTCAAAGTTGGGAGATATTTTGTATCAAATTGCAAAATAGCAAGGAATGTGCAATATTGTCTACAGTACTTTCATAACCGTCAAAAAGTAGTTTTCTTCAAAACAGCTGCCAGTAAATGTACAAGTTTGTGCCGTCACTAGTACCTCACTCAAATTCAGATTAAAGTTGGCCAGAGAGGACTTAGTCAAATAGCAGGTTTTGGATCAGCTACCGATCTTCACTTGATCACGCTCAAGTCAAAAGTGAGACGTCTTGTCTTTAGCATAGCCTAGATACTGGAACCACTAATTAATTTCCCTGCCCAGGGCCGGTCTTTATGCTGACTGAATTGTAGAAAATGTTCACCACAATAGTCAGGCATTATTTCAAATATAGGTTTTTTATTTATTCACTGTTGCCATAGTGATGGTTATGCACCATTGCATCTTACTCGAGTCCAAATTGAGAGTCTTTTATTACACACCACCTCCCGCTTCTGAAACTAATATGGCGTAAGATTCCAGCGCCAGCCTTTATGTGTTGCCGGATATTAAAAAGTGTGCATATTAATAAACGGGTGTAGTTTGTTTGCAGTTTTCATGGTGATAATACGTGGACCAATCAGGATGCAGGAAATATCTTCTACTCGATGTAGAGCGACATTCTAACTTCTAACCAATTGCGATGTTGATTTTTCTGTTTAACATGTTACTTTTCCACTTTTAAAGCCCATATTTGCAAACTTCAAAAAGGCCTACCTTTGTGATCCCAAAAGAATAGAAAATGACTATTGTTCTCTGTGTTGATGTTGATGTTTTTGTTTTGCAGCAATTTCTGGGTAAGAGTTAAAGAATAGATACTATATATACGCTTCTGAAACTAATATGGCGTACGAGGTCGGTGCCAATCTTTATTTGTTGCACGTTATTAGAAAGAGCAGAGCTGGTTTGCAGTTTCCATGGTGATGATAATACATTGTCATTCCAGTAACAAGAAATATTGTCTGTAGACTCAAAAGGACTGAGGTGCACTCGTTCATTTTGTGCAGACCCCGATCAAGATCTGTGATCTTGGGGATCCTTCTCAAGGTGGTTCTGTAATAGATCCAAAATGGCGACGTAAACATTATAAAGAATTTTCGTAGGATTAAATCTCGTGTGAAGACGGCAAGCTTGTGTTCGGTTTGTTTAGGCAAAGTGTGTACATGTACATACTGTATGGACAGCCCCTAACAGGTCCTGTGATTTTTGTCATTTTAGATTCCAGTAGACCAGAAAGAATGTCACGGGTTGTTTACATGCGCACAATTCTATTGATCACTCTCAAATGACGTCACTTCCTACAAATTGTCACGTACATCAGGATCTGGTCTTTATGCCTTAATGTATTGTAAGTAATTTTTGCCGAAGTAGTCGGGCATTATTTAAAATATAGGGTTTTGGGGCTTTGTTGCCGGAGTGATGGTTATGCATCATTTAATTTTCTCATGTCCAAGTTGAGTGCCTTTTATTGCACAACACCACCCGCTTTTGAAACTAATATGGCGTAAGATTCCAGTGCCAGCCTAAATGCATTGGGGTGATTTCTGCTTTTGGTTCACATTTTATATTTGCTAGTTGTAATCTGGGCGATCAGGCAAAGAAGGGGGCTGTGTAGCGAAATCACCTTTAATGTACATAGTTGGCTGGTAGGCCCCACGAGTGTCACCCACGTGCCTGCCACGCGCTGGCCACGTGCGTGTGGTCGAGCCTATTCGCTTCTCTTGCGTCCGCAATGAGGGTACGTTAGCCCTCAATTCCTCACACTCGGCCTCTCTGGGCTGGGTTTCCTTGAACGTGTGATACGACACGGCGAGTGAGTGACACGCGGGAGGCTTACTACAGTCTAGGCAGACGCTAAGGGACGTAGGAGGCTGACTAAGCGAGTGAAGCACAGGAGCCGGTGGCTTTGGAGGCTGTCGTTATCTACAGAGGCTTACCCCAATCTGTGGCTATAGGGAGACATAATTAAACCGTACCAATTGTTTCCCCTGACAGGAAGTCTCTCTCTCTCATTTATTTCCTTGGTCCTCACATTCCCCTGTTCGGAGAACCTAGGCAGAGTAGGCGCGGTACCGTAGATTTCCGGCGAACGGTCTCCGCCACCTTGATCTCACGGGAGCCGACTCCAAGGAGGAGGTGCCTGCGCTTTCTGACCAGGGGCTACCAGACATCAGCCTCTGGTTGGATGGTGGCAGCGATTACCTGTAGGACTTCCTACACAACTTAACTAGACTTTGGTCCCGCTACAGTATTGTAAATAATTTTTGCCAAAGTAGTCGGGCATTATTTAAAATATAGGGTTTTGGGGCCTTGTTGCCGGAGTGATGGTTATGCATCATTTAATTTCCTCATGTCCAAATTGAGTGCCTTTTATTGCACAACACCACCCACTTCTGAAACTAATATGGCGTAAAATTCCAGTGCCAGCCCAAATGCATTGCCGGATATTAAAAATTACGCACTTCAATAATAAACAGGCTTAGTTTGTTTGCAGTTTCCATGGTGATGATACATGTAATAACCCCTAACAGGTCCTGTGATTTTTGTCATTTTAGTTTCTAGTAGACCAGAAAAAATGTCACAGGTTGTTTACATGCGCACAGTTCTATTGATCACTCTCAATTGACGTCACTTCCTACAAATTGTCACGTACATCAGGATCTTAAGCATAAATTTTTGTGACGCGCAACGGCTGCATCTTATTTCGAACAAATATCGAGCAACACGCGCATATGTGTGGAACATTTTCCAGGGTGTGCGTACACATACTTGATGGCTACAAAGATGGGGAGTCTCGGGGTACCAGATATGGCAGAGCCATAGGAAAGCACATATGTATTTCCAAACCGTGACGTCAATATATTTCAGGTCTATTTAAACAGCAGATATACAGCAGATATATTGTTGTGGCTGTGGTTTGGTACAAATACATGTATTTTTTTAGATTTAGTAAAACATTTCAGTCCCTTGACCAGTGCTGCAGCAGATTTATGGCCCAAATTGGACAGAAGATATTCATTACCGAGGGGAAGTTTTAGGGACACGAATTTAGTTCACGATTCTCTACAGTATCTCTTTATAAGAAAAATTGCAACAAAACAAGCAGTTTCTGGAGAGTTTACTGTTTTTGTTTTTGTTTTTTTAAAGCTTAAAGTAAACTAATCTTGAGCAGAATCTCCAAGATGAAGTTCACTTACCTTTCTGAGCATCCACCATCAAAGTGGCTAATTAATGAGAGCATATCGTGACATTTTGCACACTGTTGGTCGCCCTTCGCCACAGTAGTATTCCTTCCAGAGCTTTGTGTTGGTGAGGATACAGTCCTGGTTCCCGTGAGCATCACCAACCGGAAAACCTGGCCTCCAGGCTGTGAACCCTCCTGGGATTCCATCAAGCCAAGTGTAGGTTCCTTCTACATCCAAGTCATTGTACCCAATCCAGACTGGGCTGACCACAGCGGCAGAAACCCTTATACTTTCAACAAAGTCATTCTCCTCCGGGCTGAGTATAGAGACAATGTGAGACGGTCTCCCAGGCTCAGAGTAACTCTGACAGTGTTGTTTCTGAGTGTTGTAGTTTCGTGCCTCAGAAACATATAGATAGCAGCTGCCTCCAAATGCTTGCCAGGGAGCTTCACAGTCGTGCGGTATGTCAATTTTTCTACATTTGCACCCAGCGAACAGAGATTGGTTAAGAAGTACAAGGGAAATTAAGATTATTTGCAATATCTTCGCCATTTTTTATCTTCATGTCGTGTAGATTATACCCGACAATTTTGCTACATTTGCATCCAAACAATCGCAAATTGTAGTACAAGGCAAACTACAAACAGTGACAATACCCTCGCATATATATCATCTTCGTGTGTTCATTTTACACTGCGATATGTTGGATCAAATTGCAAAATACATGTAGCAAGAACTATCAAATGTCAAATATGGAATATTGTCTACTTCCATAACCATCTTAAAGTAGTTTTCTTCAAAACAGCTGCCAGTAAATGTACAAGTCAGTGCCGTCACTAGTACCTCACTCAAATTCAGATTAAAGTTGGCCACAGAGGACTTAGTCAAATACACATGCAGGTTTTGGATCAGCTATACTGATCTTCACTTGATCATGCTCAAGTCTAAAATGTGACGTCTTGTTTACAGTATTGCCTGTACACTTGTGAAACCAATAATATAATTCACTGGGCAATGCCAGTCTTTATGCCTTCGTGTTTTGTAAACAATTTTCACGCAGTAGTAGGCGTTATTCAAAATATAGGTTTTTATTTTGGCTTTGTTGCCATAGTGATGGTTATGCACCATTTAATCTCCCTCGAGTCCAAATTGAGAGTCTTTTATTACACACCACCTCCCGCTTCTGAAACTAATATGGCGTAAGATTCCAGCGCCAGCCTTTATGTGTTGCCGGATATTAAAAAGTGTGCATATTAATAAACGGCTGTAGTTTGTTTGCAGTTTTCATAGTGATAATACGTGGACCAATCAGGATGCAGGAAATATCGTCTACTCGATGTAGAGCGACATTCTAACTTCTAACCAATTGCGATGTTGATTTTTCTGTTTAACATGTTACTTTTCCAGTTTTAAAGCCCAGATTTGCAAACTTCAAAAAGGAAAACTAACAATTAGGCCTACCTTTATGATCCCGAAAGAATA
Organism: Henricia sp. BOLD:AAB3569; assembly: GCA_037783545.1. Taxonomy (NCBI): domain Eukaryota; kingdom Metazoa; phylum Echinodermata; class Asteroidea; order Spinulosida; family Echinasteridae; genus Henricia; species Henricia sp. BOLD:AAB3569. Next base: position 3,643,955 of record JBBELK010000147.1, on the reverse strand, counting down.
GGAAATGACTATTGTTCTGTGTTGATGTTGATGTTTTTGTTTTGAGTTAAAGGAGATGTTCAGAATTTTTTTTCTTTCGTTTTAACCTAACAATCATGTGAAATATCTCCCCAAATTACTATCCAACGAGAAATTTGCAAACTCCAATTTGGATGTGGAAGGTTGGGTACATCACTGCACTGCTTTATGGAACCGGATAAATTAGTTTACAAAACATTAGTGATTTTTCGACGATATCCTTAAAAATATACGGATTGAGAACGCAAAATTTCAGAATGGTAATAAGAAAAATATGACAATTTATATGGTATAAAAATCTCAACATCCATGGGAAAAATGATCACCTTCTTAATTCTTTCCCTTCTGATTCTTTTGAACCATCTTTTACTGTTTTCTGTCAATTTGTCACCCCAAGTTCATAACCTAATTTCGGAATATACACCTACCTTCCAGAAGTGCTAATCAATGAGAATGTATCTTGGCATCTTGCACACTGTTGAGCATCTCTCCATAGGTGAGGATACAATCCTGGTCCCCGTAAGCATCACCAACTGGAAAACCTGGCCTCCAGGCGGTGAACCCTCCTGGGCTTCCATCAAGCCAAGTGTAGGTCCCTTCTATGTCCAAGTCGTTGTACCCGATCCAGAGTTCCCCAGACGGAACCATGGAAAGCCTTATGCTTTTGTAGAAGGGTGAAAACTGTTTATAAATAATTTCCTTTAAATAGTGTAATAATTTTCCGTTTCTCTCATAGGTGTGCATCCCCTGTAGTGTATTTTTAATGTCCTTTTAGTTTCCCATGTGTAAGCCCCATTAGATTGTGTATTACCCGTGTCTTTTGTAGTGTATCCCCTTAATAGTTTTATTTCTGTAGAGGTCACTGGCCCTGTGACCACAAGCACATGGTCAGTGTGTAGACCAGCAGCATAGAGAGAAGACCCGTTTCATTTTATCTCTTCACAACTTTGTGTTTTTCTGCTGTTTTTAACAAGTTCAAGTCTAATGTCTGCACATCCCTGGTTCTCTGATTTTGCCTCTAGGTTTATACTTTACACTGTTGGTGCATTTCAAGTTTAAGATTTTAGTTTAGTTTAATTTTAGTTGATTATTTGGTCTGTTTCATTTTGGTGTCGTTATTCATTAAACCTTTCTTTAAAAACAGTTCGCGACTTGGTTCTTAGGTCCCCGGTGTCATTTTATTCAGTTTTATTGAGTTGTGCCATTTTTCACGGTTACATTTTTTTACTTTTTGGTGGAGAATCCGGGTAGGACTTTCGTTTTTTATAACGTAGCCAACTGTTTTTATCGTTAGGTTTTGTGGTCTCATTTCATGGTCTCACTTTAGGTTTAGGATTAGGTCTTTGTCTCAAGGGTTAGTTTCAGTTGTCAGTTTAAGTCGTGCCAACACAGTGTATTAGTATTTGACCTGGATGGTTCAGGATGGGTCCAGGGGAGTTGACGACGCTGCAGCTATTGGGGTTTGACCCAGTGCCCCATAGTGCAGAGCCAAGTACATCGCCACCCGCCGTCGTCACTACAGAGGGTAGTTCCAAGTTGCCAGACGCCGCTGTTCCAGAGGGTGTCTGCAGATGCGGAAATCAACCGAGCTGGCTGGAGGTGTTGCATCATCAGGCCCAGATGCAGCAAGTCATCTTGCAGCAATTCCAGCAGCTGGCCGAACTGAAGAACATCCTCAGTCAGGTGATTGCTGAACAGCAGAGGCAGCAACTGTACGTACAGAGCTCGGAATGTGGTCGTCATCCACAGCCCCAGAGTACGATTCGCTGCACGCCTATCAGCTCACTAGCCGCGGAGGAGCCTGGCAAGGATGCACCCAAGGAAGAGGTCTCTGGAGTTTCGCCTGAAAGAGACACTGCAAGTGGATCATCCAACAAAACTCCACACCGCAAAACCAGCCAGGAACATTTAGCCAGTTTGCTCAATGCTCAGAGGAGTGATGCAGCCATTCACCGTGTGCTGCAGCTCAAGGAGAACAGGACTTGTCGCATGACCCGTAGGAAGATGGCACGAGAGTCCAGACCGGTGCAGAAACTCCTGCATGTCTGGGACCATCTGGAGGTCGGAGGCGGCATGCTCCTGTTCAGACGGGGCACTGACGAGGCGCGATATCTGGTGGTGCTGCCACGTCGCCTGAGGAAGGACGTTTTCCGGGACTTTCATAAGGAAATGGAGAGCCAGGGGTACAGCAAGGTGCTCAGCCTAGTCAAGGCACGGTACTTCTGGCCAAGTCTCCATGATGAAACGATGGCCTACATGAGGCGGCATCGGCAAGAGGTCCGGAAACTCCAACAGCAGGCGATGATGACAGCACCTACACCTACCACGCAACCAGTGCAGGCTGCAGCTAGTCAAGAGGCGACACCACGTACACCAGCCGAGCTGCTGCAACATGTTGGTGTTCGAGAGCACTCTCCAAGCGGGAAAAGAAGCAGAAAAGCAAGCTGTGGTGATCAGCAAGTCGGTCGTCCACCAGGATGAACTGAAATTTATTTGTTTGTCATTTATTTCAACAAGCGTGTTGTTTTATTGTTGTATATAATAATTGTGTTAATTAAACGTAGATTACTGCTTAAAATTTGTCATTGCTGAGGACAGCAATGGGTTTTAGCAGGCGTGAGTGTAGAAGGGTGAAAACTGTTTATAAATAATTTCCTTTAAATAGTGTAATAATTTTCCGTTTCTCTCATAGGTGTGCATCCCCTGTAGTGTATTTTTAATGTCCTTTTAGTTTCCCATGTGTAAGCCCCATTAGATTGTGTATTACCCGTGTCTTTTGTAGTGTATCCCCTTAATAGTTTTATTTCTGTAGAGGTCACTGGCCCTGTGACCACAAGCACATGGTCAGTGTGTAGACCAGCAGCATAGAGAGAAGACCCGTTTCATTTTATCTCTTCACAACTTTGTGTTTTTCTGCTGTTTTTAACGAGTTCAAGTCTAATGTCTGCACATCCCTGGTTCTCTGATTTTGCCTCTAGGTTTATACTTTACACTGTTGGTGCATTTCAAGTTTAAGATTTTAGTTTAGTTTAATTTTAGTTGATTATTTGGTCTGTTTCATTTTGGTGTCGTTATTCATTAAACCTTTCTTTAAAAACAGTTCGCGACTTGGTTCTTAGGTCCCCGGTGTCATTTTATTCAGTTTTATTGAGTTGTGCCATTTTTCACGGTTACACTTTCAACAAAGTCACTCTCCTCTGGACTCAGTATAGAGACGATGTGAGATGGTCTCCCAGGCTCAGAGTAACTCTGACAGTGTTGTATCTGAGTGTTGTAGTTTCGTACCTCAGAAACATAGACATAGCAGCTGCCTCCAAATGCTTGCCAGGGGGCTTCGCAATCTTGCAGACGATACCTGTCAATTTTTCTACATTTGCATCCAACAAACGGAGATTTCTTGAGAAGTACAAGGCAAACTATGAACAGTGACAATACCTTTGCCATTTTTCATTTTATTTTGTTCATTTCCATGTACCACTCTGATTCTTTTCTTCTGCACTGGATCAACGCTTGACTGTAGACTTGCGAAACCAATAACTTCTCTGCCCAATGCCAGTATTTATGTTTTGTAAATACTATATGTACCTCAGTAGTCGGGCATAAATGAAAGTTGTTTGTCACTGTTACCACTGAAACGTTCTTCGATTTTCTTTCTCAAGTCGAAATCGCATGCCTTTCTTTTACACACAACACAACAGTGCGCATGCGCATCTGAAACTAATATCTCGAGAAATGTCAGTGCCGGTCTATATGCATTCCCAGATATTAAAAAGGTTTGGCCTTCAGCAATAAAAAAGTGTAGTTGGTTTGTAGTTGCCATAGTGATAATACATGTATGTGGACCAATCAGGACGCAAGAAATTTCGTCTGCAGACTTAGTTAACTACCAAATTCCAGCCACCGTGTATTTAAAACGCGTACTGCCGGTATACATATGTTTCCATGAGCAGCCAAGCTCAAGCTTAATACGTCATTGTTGAGGCTTTGCGCATGCATGAAGCCATCTCGTCCACTTTCACAATTGAGAATGCAGCAACTGTGGTGTTCTCGATTCTGGCAGTGGACGTAAGAGACGACTAGACGCATGCGTAAAGCCTCAACTTCGACGTCATCACGTCGCAGTCCATATAGTCAACATAACAATCTAAATCTCCCCACTGTTATGCATGAAAGTAAAGCCAGCACTTATGGTAAACACGTTCTTGCTATTTTGGATCAGCCCAAGGGTAGACTTATTTATCCTTTTGTGTTGATGTATGGCCAAGTTCCATTTCAATACAATAGTTAGTGGTGACGATTCGTAAGCATGCCTCCAATTAACCCAGACAATTTTAATAAAAGTGGATTTACGACACGAGTCGGGAAGAGATTGAGTGAACTGAAGGCCAAATCAATGTTACTACTTTGCCTGAAGTTAAAATCTGAACTTAAGTCATTTCTATCCAACTTCGCTGAAAAGAGGCAAAAAGAAATTTTCCCAATTTTTCTGAAAGCTTTTGGGCTTTCAGGGCTGGAAATTCACGGAGGCCACAGAGGCCATTCATTGTTTCTATTGCCCCTGGTCTTAGCCTTGGTGCTCTTTTGCAATTCTCCCATAGACTTTTTCATTTTCCAATGGAAGTGCCCTTTTTAAACTCCAAAAGACGACTCAAAAAATACAAATGGCAGCGCCCTTTCAGTGACGAATTTCCTGCCCTGGGCTTTGCAGGGCTTTAAATAATCACTGGACTGAGGCCAGCAGTTTCTGTACTGTATTATCAATAGGACATCTATCACTAAAAAAAACCCAATTTTGAGCAAAATGTATGTTTAATAAACATAAATTGTCCTTACCATTCAGAGAAGCCATCAGGAAAATGGTGCTTTCAAAAGACACCTTTTTTGGTAATTTTTTTTTCCAAGTTACTAAAACTCCTTTGTGCGAATTCCACTCAAACTCCATGTAATCCACAATCGAACCACCCTGTTGTACCTCATTTCTTGAGAAATACGAGACAAAGCAAGAATAGCTATGATACCTTTGCCATTTTTCAGTTTAGTTTGTTCATTTCTACACTATCCATCAAAACTTTGGAAACGCCTTGAAAGTTTCAGGTTTTTGAGAAGAAAACGTATAATTTTGTGAATTTTTATTTTGTGAAAGCAAATGTAGGTGTATTCTAACAAAAAGCAATATGTTAATTGTAGTGCCATCTTCGGCCTCAGCAGTGGGCTTTATCAACAAATTGGATGGCATTCAAAAAGAAACGGCTAAACTTGATGTTCATCAAAGCATCCCCCTTAGCAGCTATGACAGCTACACACAATCTCTGCATCCGGATTGTCAGTTTCTCCAAACATTCAGTGAAAATACGCCTCTTTTAAGGACTCTTCAGAGGTTTTTTTGGCTGGTTGGGCATTTCTTTCTGACCTTACGATCCAACTCCTCACAGAGCAGCTCAATGGGATTGAGATCAGGTGACTGGGCAGGCCATTCCATGATGGACAGCACTCCAGATGACTGCTTTCTCTCCAGATACCCCTTACACCTCCATTTGCTTTAATAGCTTGGTTTATTATTAATTTTAAACAAAATAATACTTCTCAAAAACCTAAAACTTTCGAGGTGTTTCCAAAGTTGTTATGGGTAGTGTATGTATAACGCCAATTCTTTCTTCTGCAATGGCTCAATCCTTGACTGTAGACCTTTGAAACCAATAACCTACATGTAACTCTCTGCCCATTGCCAGTCTTTATACATGTCTTTCTTTACTGTAAATATTGTGCACCTTAGTCCGGCATTATTTAAAATGAAAGTTGTTTGTCAATGTTCCTATAGTGATAATAAAATGCTCTTCAATTTTCTTGATCAAGTCGAAATTGCCTGCCTTTGTTTTACACATGTTACATAATAGTGCTTATGTGCTTCTGAATCTAATATCGCGAGAGATGTTAGTGCCAGTTTCTATGTATTCCCGGATGTTAAAAAAGTTTGGCTTTCAATAATAAATAGGTGTAGGTGGTTTGCAGTTTCCATGGTGACGGTAATACGTGGACCAATCAGGACCCAAGAAATATCGTCAGCAGATTTTAGAGAGTAACCTACCAACTTCCATTCACCATGAATTCTGACATAGTGCTTTTTCTGTTTGTTGATTAACTTTTTGGCTGTTCCGATTCGGGTCGGAACAGCCTTTGTTTTCGTTAGGTTTTTGGCTGTTCCGATTCGGGTCTGAACAGCCTTTGTTTTCGTTAGGTTTTTGGCTGTTCCGATTCGGGTCGGAACAGCCTTTGTTTTCGTTACGATTTTTATTCCTTTTTTTTTTTTGTTTATTTTTTTTGGCTGTTCCGATTCGGGTCGGAACAGCCTTTGTTTTCGTTACGATTTTTTTTTCGGCTGTTCCGATTCGGGTCGGAACAGCCTTTGTTTTTTTTTTTTTCTTTTTTTGGCTGTTCCGATTCGGGTCGGAACAGCCTTTGTTTTCGTTAAGATTTTTTTGGCTGTTCCCATACGGTTGGGAACAGCCTTTGTTTTCGTTAAGATTTTTTTTTTTTTTCTTTTTGGCTGTTCCGATTCGGGTCGGAACAGCCTTTGTTTTCGTTACGATTTTTATTCCTTTTTTTTTTTTTGGCTGTTCCGATTCGGGTCGGAACAGCCTTTGTTTTCGTTACGATTTTTTTTTTTATTTTTTTGGCTGTTCCAACACGGTTGGGAACAGCCTTTGTTTTCGTTAAGATTTTTTTTATTTTTTTTTTTATTTTTATTTTTGGCTGTTCCGATTCGGGTCGGAACAGCCTTTGTTTTCGTTACGATTTTTATTCTTTTTTTTTTTTTTTTTTTTTTTATTCTTTTACTTCTTCCACTTTTTTCAGACGCTATTTCGGACACTTGCACATTGATGATTGACTTCAAACTTCACATGGACATTGGTCACTATGTGAATTAGTGCATAGTACTAATGACGTAATCATGACGTCATCACGTGTCAGATTAAAGGGGTATGAAGTTTAATAAATTAAATATTCAAAAATCAATAAAAATTCAACCGTTTGACCTACGATCTTGATTCCTTCGCCATATACGATGACTAACAAAAGTCTTTAAGATGCGCACACGCCTTGACCTTTGACCTCGTTTCCTATTGGTCAAACAGATTTTGCCTTGCCATTTGAAAGTGGTGCAAGATATTTGGACAAAGTCACTTGTGTTACACTTCGACTAGGGTGGGGTATCTAAAAAATATTTTTGTGACCTTTGACCTTGCTCACTTCCGGTCGAAACCGGAAGTGGCCTTTAGTTTGAAAGTGAAAGGAGGTATTGAGATGGGGTCAATGGTGTTATTACCAGAGGCACTTAAGCTTTCCAAAAATATAAGTCATGACGTCATCGTACGAAATAGCGCCCTCTACCGACAAGATGATTACGTAATTAAATATTCAAAAATCAATAAAAAATCAACTGTTTGACCTACGATCTTGATTCCTGTGGCATATACGATCACTAACAAATGTCTTTAAGATGCGCACAGGGCTTGACCTTTGACCTCGTTTCCTATTGGTCTAACAGATTTTGCCTTGCCATTTGAAAGTGGTACAAGATATCTGCATGTGGTCAACTGTATTACACTTCGACTAGGGTGGGGTATCCAAAAAATATGGCGGTGACCTTTGACCTTGCTCACGTCCGGTTGAAACCGGAATGGGCTATATAGACTGTGCACTACTAATAGGGAAACGCGAAATTGAGTATTTCACTTGTACACAAGCAATGGCCTATTGACTGTGCACTTCGAGGAAACATGAAAATACGTATTTTGGTTGTACACAGGCAATGGCCTATTGACTGTGTACTGCGAGGAAACGGGAAACTAAGTATTTTGCTTGTACACAGGCAATGGCCTATTGACTGTGCACATCGAGGAAACATGAAAATACGTATTTTGGTTGTACACAGGCAATGCCCATTGACTGTGTACTTCGAGGAAACGGGAAAATACGTAATTTGTTTGTACACAGGCAATGGCCTATGTGCACTGCGAGGAAACGGGAAACTAAGTATTTTGCTTGTACACAGGCAATGGCATATTGACTGTGCACTTCGAGGAAACATGCAAATACGTATTTTGCTTGTACACGGGCAATGCCCATTGACTGTGTACTTCGAGGAAACGGGAAAATACGTATTTTGTTTGTACACGGGCAAAATGCCTATTGACTGTGCACTGCGAGGAAACGGGAAAATACGTATTTTGCTTGTTGGCTGTGCATCTCTTTTTCTTCTTCCACTTTTTTCAGACGCTATTTCGGGCACCTGCACTTTCATGATTGACTTCAAACTTCACATGGACATTGGTCACTATGTGGAGTTGTGCACAGTACTAATGACGTCATGATGACATCATCACGTGTCAGATTAAAGAGGCATGAAGTTTAATAAATTAAATATTCAAAAATCATTAAAAAATCAACCGGTTGACCTACGATCTTGATTCCTTCGCCATATACGATGACTAACAAGGGTCTTTGAGATGCGCACACCCCTTGACCTTGGACCTCGTTTCCTATTGGTCAAACAGATTTTGCCTTGCCATTTGAAAGTGGTACAAGATATCTGGATGTGGTCAACTGTATTACACTTTGACCTAGGGTGGTGTATCCAAAAAATATGGTCGTGACCTTTGACCTCGTTTCCTATTGGTCTAACAGATTTTGCCTTGCCATTTGAAAGTGGTACAAGATATCTGGATGTGGTCAACTGTATTACACTTCGACCTAGGGTAAGGTATCCAAACATATAGCAACACCTTTAACCTTCCCTACATGTCAGATTAAAGGGGCATGTAATAATATTAAATATTTAAAAATCGATAAAAACTCAACCGTTTGACCTACGATCGTGATTTCTTCATATACGATCACTAACAAAGGTCATCCCGAACACCATATATGTTTATAAAAAGGAGGGGAACAGCCATGTGTTCGTTGTCAAGAACGAACACAGGTCTAGTTTTTTTTCTTTTCCTTCTTCCACTTTTTTCAGATGCTATTTCGGGCACTTGCACATTCATGATTGACTTCAAACTTCACATGGACATTGGTCACTATGTGAAGTTGTGCACAGTACTAAAGACGTCATGATGACGTCATCACGTGTCAGATTAAAGGGGCATGAAGTTTAATAAATTAAATATTCAAAAATCAATAACAAATCAACCGTTTGACCTACGATCTTGATTCCTTCGGCATATACGATGACTAACAAAGGTCTTTGAGATGCGCACACCCCTTGACCTTTGACCTCGTTTCCTATTGGTCAAACAGATTTTGCCTTGCATTTGAAAGTGGTGCAAGATATTTGGACAAAGTCACTTGTGTTACACTTCGACTAGGGTGGGGTATCTAAAAAATATGTTGGTGACCTTTGACCTTGCTCACTTCCGGTTTCGACCGGAAGTGGCCCTTAGTTTGAAAGTGGTAGGAGGTATTGAGATGGGGTCAATGGTGTTATTACGAGAGGCCCTTAAGCTTTCCAAAAATATAAGTGATGACGTCATCGTACGAAATAGCGCCCTCTAGCGACAAGATGATTACGTAATTAAATATTTAAAAATCAATAAAAAATCTACCGTTTGACCTACGATCTTGATTCCTGTGGCATATACGATCACTAACAAATGTCTTTAAGATCCGCACAGGGCTTGACCTTTGACCTCGTTTCCTATTGGTCTAACAGATTTTGCCTTGCCATTTGAAAGTGGTACAAGATATCTGGATGTGGTCAACTGTATTACACTTGGACCTAGGGTGGTGTATCCAAAAAATATGGCCGTGACCTTTGACCTTGCTCACTTCCGGTTTCGACCGGAAGTGGCCCTTAGTTTGAAAGTGGTAGGAGGTATTGAGATAGGGTCAATGGTGTTATTATCAGAGGCCCTTAAGCTTTCCAAAAATATAAGAGATGACGTCATCGTACGAAATAGCGCCCTCTAGCGACAAGATGATTACGTAATTAAATATTTAAAAATCAATAAAAAATCTACCGTTTGACCTACGAAATTGATTCCTTCTGCATATACGATCACTAACAAATGTCTTTAAGATGCGCACATGGCTTGACCTTTGACCTCGTTTCCTATTGGTCAAACAGATTTTGCCTTGCCATTTGAAAGGGGTACAATATATCACGATGGGGTCAACTGTGTTACACTTCGACTAGGGTGGGGTATCCAAACATATAGCAACACCTTTGACCTTCCCTACATGTCAGATTAAAGTGGCATGTAATAATATTCAATATTTAAAAATCGATAAAAACTCAACCGTTTGACATACGATCGTGATTTATTCATATACAATCACTAACAAAGGTCATCCCGAACACCACATATGTGTTCGTTTTCAACGAACACATTTCTAGTTTTTTTTTCTTTTTCTTCTTCCACTTTTTTCAGACGCTATTTCGGGCACTTGCACATTCATGATTGACTTCAAACTTCACATGGACATTGGTCACTATGTGAAGTTGTGCACAGTACTAATGACGTCATGATGACGTCATCACGTGTCAGATTAAAGGGGCATGAAGTTTAATAAATTAAAGATTCAAAAATCATTAAAAAATCAACCGTTTGACCTACGATCTTGATTCCTTCGGCATATACGATGACTAACAAGGGTCTTTGAGATGCGCACACCCCTTGACCTTTGACCTCGTTTCCTATTGGTCTAACAGATTTTGCCTTGCCATTTGAAAGTGGTGCAAGATATTTGGACAAAGTCACTTGTGTTACACTTCGACTAGGGTGGGGTATCTAAAAAATATGTTGGTGACCTTTGACCTTGCTCACTTCCGGTCGAAACAGGAAGTGGCCCTTAGTTTAAAAGTGAAAGGAGGTATTGAGATGGGGTCAATGGTGTTATTACCAGAGGCCCTTAAGCTTTCCAAAAATATAAGTGATGACGTCATCGTACGAAATAGCGCCCTCTAGCGACAAGATGATTACGTAATTAAATATTCAAAAATCAATAAAAAATCAACTGTTTGACCTACGATCTTGATTCCTGTGGCATATACGATCACTAACAAATGTCTTTAAGATGCGCACAGGGCTTGACCTTTGACCTCGTTTCCTATTGGTCTAACAGATTTTGCCTTTCCATTTGAAAGTGGTACAAGATATCTGGATGTGGTCAACTGTATTACACTTGGACCTAGGGTGGTGTATCCAAAAAATATGGCCGTGACCTTTGACCTTGCTCACTTCCGGAAGTGGCCCTTAGTTTGAAAGTGAAAGGAGGTATTGAGATAGGGTCAATGGTGTTATTACCAGAGGCCCTTAAGCTTTCCAAAAATATAAGTGATGACGTCATCGTACGAAATAGCGCCCTCTAGCGACAAGATGATTACGTAATTAAATATTCAAAAATCAATAAAAAATCTACCGTTTGACCTACAAATTTGATTCCTTCTGCATATACGATCACTAACAAATGTCTTTAAGATGCGCACATGGCTTGACCTTTGACCTCGTTTCCTATTGGTCAAACAGATTTTGCCTTGCCATTTGAAAGGGGTACAATATATCACGATGGGGTCAACTGTGTTACACTTCGACTAGGGTGGGGTATCCAAACATATAGCAACACCTTTGACCTTCCCTACATGTCAGATTAAAGTGGCATGTAATAATATTCAATATTTAAAAATCGATAAAAACTCAACCGTTTGACATACGATCGTGATTTCTTCATATACGATCACTAACAAAGGTCATCCCGAACACCACATATGTTTATAAAAAGGAGGGGAACAGCCATGTGTTCGTTGTCAAGAACGAACACAGGTCTAGTTAATACTTGAAGCCCGAATTTGAACTACCATATTGTTATGAATATTTTTTTGACTAAAAAATGAAGTAAATGACTGTCTGAGCCATCATATAAATATATATACCTACTTGGATATACTGCAACTTGGATATAACGGTGGAGTCTTTTTGCACGTAAATTTCATGCGTGTCACTTTGAGAAACAAAGTGGTATGGAGGTAATTTAGAGCGAAAGGACACACTGAATATCACAAAAACACTTTCCGCCCAAGTTGATACTGTGGTTTTCAGTGCGCCTTTTTGCACCAAAATCCATCTACACCGCTTTTTCTTAAAGCGACACACGTTGAAAAGGCTCGGTGTGAATTAATCGTTAGCCTCGTACCAATTCTGCTTACTAGTGCTTAGTTTCACTTACCTTGTGCAGTCCGTAAATGACTTTTTAGTACATGTTGCACCGGTCTGTTGATTCTTGAGAAGATGCCCCTCGCATCTTGCACACTGAGACCATGTGCCTACCACAATAATATTCTTTCCACTGATTGTTCACAAACAAATGGATGCAGTCTTGGTTGAAATGACCCTTAGGAAATTCAGGCCTCCAATTCTCATATCCAGTAGGACTTCCATCAAGCCATGTGTATTTTCCCTCCTGATCTATATCATTATATCCGATCCAAATATCCGAATTCTCAATCACAACAGAGTACGCATACTGCCCAATAAAGTCATTTTCCTCATGACCGAGTACAGATGTGAGATGGGCCGGTCTCCCTGGCTTAGAAAACGTCTGACAATGATGTTCAGCATCCAGGTAACCTTTTCTCTTGGTCACCAACAGATAACAGTTGCCTTGAAATGCCAGCCAAGGAGGCTCACAATAACTTGCATTTTGACAATTCCCAAATGTAAGAAGATTTTGGAGCCAGAGCACAGTGCAAACACATAGGAGAAGACAGCTACAAAAGGTCATGTTTAGAGCTTTTTTTTTCCAAATATACCAAACTGACAAATGCTATAGGTCCATGCATTTACTGTTCAGACCAAACGATTTCAGACCCAAAGGTTCCACAAGGTTTTGCAAAAACTGTGGTAGCTACTTGTAAAACGAACTATGTTTGTCACTGTTATCCGTGAGAGTAAGTCGGCATGCAAGTGTTGTTTAAAACACGTACATGCCATTTATATAGCCCAGTTCCAACTTAATACTATAATAAGTGGCCAGTGGCGATTCATAGGCGTGCCATCAATTAGCTCTGAAATTAATAATAGTGGATGGCTTTGGCAGTGACGGTTTTTGATTGGTCTTCTGCTTGAGGAATGAGGATTGAGGACTTCCAAATGCAAGCTGCTTACTTTGGCTCAAAAGAAACGGCCCATATTGATTGATAATACACAATACACGCAATAGCTACATGTAATATAGAGTTCTCCAAGGGACCAAACTAATGCGTGCCTTGCATCCAGACAGCGAAATAACTAATATGCAATTCACAATGAAGGGACTTAGAAAAAGGAGCTTTAGATCAGAAAGAGCTTTATGAGGGGGCGTTATAACAAGAGTTTACTTTCTCGCATACAAGCTTGGAAAGAGTTATGGACCATAAGGTTTTAGTCATTCTACTGTAAAAGCCAATATTTTCGCGTACAGATATTTTCGCGCATTTCAACATCACTGACATTTTCGCGAGTTGTTATTTTCGCGGATGGAAATTATGTTTTGTTTCAGGGATCGCCACAATTGTTGCAAACAATATTTTCGCGGGTTGTTATTTTCGCGGGCTCTGTCTGGTGCGCGAAATGCGCGAAAATAAAACCACCGCGAATATTTCAGCTTTTACAGTAATTGATTCTAAATTAATCTTCTCACATATTGTAGATTATAGTGTACACCGTTGCCATGGCAATTCAGATGTTGGTAATTTCCTGGGGTTATTGCAAAAATCTTGATCCCGAAGCAAAAATGTTGCTTGATTGTTCTCTTTCATTGTTGACTTAGCCTTGAATTTGCCTCAGTTTGTTTTAATTCCAAATTAGCTTTTCACGCTAAGCAATTGTAAATTTGTAAATTTTAGCTTTTAAAGCCCAGATTTGCAAACTTCAACAAAGAAAACTACCAATTATACCTACCTTTGTGATCCCGAAAGAATAGAAAATTACTATTATTCTCTGTGTTGATGTTTTTGTTTTGCAGCAATTTCTGGGTAAGAGTGTAAGAAGTTGATCAGAATTTTGGAAATGTTGGAGTTGGAAAATTTTAAGATTTTGTGAGAAAATGGTATGGTTTGTACACAAGGTCTAAAGCCATGATTAACTTCTAAATTTGTTTCGTTCTGATTCTTTTGAACCATCTTTTAGTGTTTTCTGTTAATTTATCACCCCAAATTCATAACCCAATCTCAGAATATACACGTACCTTTCAGTCGAAGTGCTAATCAATGAGAACAAATCTTGGCATCTTGCACACTGTTGAGCCTCTCTCAACACAAAAATATTCCTTCCACAGTTTTTTATAGGTGAGGATACAGTCTTGGTTCCCTTGAACATCACCGACCGGAAAACCTGGCCTCCAGGCCGTGAACCCTCCTGGGCTTCCATCAAGCCAAGTGTAGGTCCCTTCTACATCCAAGTCGTTGTACCCGATCCAGAGTTCCCCAGACGGAACCATGGAAAGCCTTATGCTTTCAACAAAGGCATTCTCCTCCGGGCTGAGTATAGAGACAATGTGAGACGGTCTTCCGTGCTCAGAGTAACTCTGACAGTGTTGTTCCTGATTGTTGTAATTTTGCACCTCAGAAATATAGAGATAGCAGCTGCCTCCAAATGCTTGCCAGTGAGCTTCGCAATCGTGCACACTATACCTGACAATTTTTCTACATTTGCATTCAACAAACGGAGATTTCTTAATAAGTACAAGGCAAACTATGAACAGCAACAATACCCTTGACATATTTCACCTTCAAGTGTTCATTTTACTCTGCGATATGTTAGATCAAATTGCAAAATAGCCAGAACTGTTGAATGTGGAATATTGTCTACAATACTTGCATAACCGTCAAAAAGTAGTTTTCTTAAAAACAGCTGCCAGTAAATGTACAAGTTCGTGCCGTCACTAGTACCTCACTCAAATTCAGATTAAAGTTGGCCAGAGAGGACTTAGTTAAATATACATGCAGGTTTTGGATCGGCTACCGATCTTCACTCGATCACGCTCAAGTCTAAAATGCGACGTCTCGTCTTTAGCATAGCCTAGATACTGGAACCACTAATTAATTTCACTGCCCAGGGCCGGTCTTTATGCCGACTGTATTGTAGAAATTGTTCACCACAATAGTCAGCCATTATTTCAAATATAGGTTTTTATTTTGGCACTGTTGCCATAGTGATGGTTATGCACCATTGCATCTTACTCAAGTCCAAATTGAGAGTCTTTTATTACACACCACCTCCCGCTTCTGAAACTAATATGGCGTAAGATTCCAGTGGCAGCCTTTATGCGTTGCCGGATATTAAAAAGTGTGCATATCAATAAACAGCTGTAGTTTGTTTGCAGTTTCCATGGTGATAGTACATTGACCAATCAGGATGCAGGAAATATCGTCTACTCGATGTAGAGCCACATTCTAACTTCTAACCAATTGCGATGTTGATTTTTCTGTTTAACATGTTACTTTTCCACTTTTAAAGCCCATATTTGCAAACTTCAAAAAGGCCTACCTTTGTGATCCCAAAAGAATAGAAAATGACTATTGTTCTCCGTGTTGATGTTGATTTTTTTGTTTTGCAGCAATTTCTAGGTAAGAGTTAACGAATAGATACTATATATACGCTTCTGAAACTAATATGGCGTACGAGGTCGGTGCCAATCTTTATTTGTCGCACGTTATTAGAAAGAGCAGAGCTGGTTTGCAGTTTCCATGGTGATGATAATACAGTGTCATTCCAGTAACAAGAAATATTGTCTGTAGACTCAAAAGGTCTAAGGTGCACTCGTTCATTTTGTGCATACCCCGATCAAACTCTGTGATCTCAGAAATATAGAGATAGCAGCTGCCTCCAAATGCTTGCCAGGGGGCTTTGCAGTCATGTGGTATGTCAATTTTTCTACATTTGCATCCAGCGAACAGAGATTGGTTAAGAAGTACAAGGGAAATTAAGAGTATTTGCAATATCTTCGCCATTTTTTTTCTTCATGTCGTGCAGACTATACCCGACAATTTTGCTACATTTGCATCCAAACAATTGCAAATTGCTTGAGAAGTACAAGGCAAACTACATACAGTGACAATACCCTTGCCATATATTTCATCTTTGTGTGTTCATTTTACACTGCGATATGTTGGATCAATTTGCAAAATACATGTAGCAAGAACTATCGAATGTCAAATATTGTCTACTTCCATAACCATCTTAAAGTAGTTTTCTTCAAAACAGTTGCCAGTAAATGTACAAGTTCGTGCCGTCACTAGTACCCCACTCAAATTCAGATTAAAGTTGGCCACAGAGGACTCAGTCAAATATACATGCAGCTACCAATCTTCACTCAATCACGCTCAAGTCTAAAATGCGATGTCTTGTCTTTAGCACTGCTTAGATACTGATCCCACTACTTAACTTCACTTCCCAGGGCCGGTTTGTTTGCAGTTTCCATGGTGATGATGATACATGTATGTGGACCAATCAAGATGCAGTAAATATCATCTACTGACGTAGAGCCACATTCTAACTTCCAACCACAAGTCAGTGCCGTCACAAGTACCTCACTCAAATTCAGATTAAAGTTGGCCAGAGAGGACTTAGTCAAATATACATGCAGGTTTTGGATCAGCTACCGATCTTAACTCGATGCCGCTCAAGTCTGAAATGCGACGTCTTGTCTTCAGCATTGCCTAGATACTGTACACTTAGCTCAGAAATTAATAATAATGGATGGCTTTGACAGTGATGGTTTTTGAATGGTCTTCCGCTTGTGGAATGAAGATTGACATTGAGGACTTCCAAATGCAAGCTGCTTACTTTGGCTCAAAAGCAACGGCCTATATTGATTGATAATACACAATACACGCAATAGCTAATATAGAGTTCTTCAAGGTACCAAACTAATGCGTGCCTTGCATCCAGACAGCAAAATAACCAATTATGCATTGACAACGAATAGACTAGTAATGGTAGAGACTTGGACAAAGGAGCTTTAGATCAGAAGGGCTGGTATATGAGGGAGCGTTATAACAAGAGTTTACTGTCTTGCATACAAGATTGGAAAGAGTTACGGACCATAAGCCAGGTTTTAGGCATTCTAATTGATTCAAAATTAATCTTCATGCATACATCTTCTTCTTCTTTCGTATGATCCCAAAGGGATCTAGTTGCTGAAGCATTTGCCGACTTAAGTCGTTGCCCTGTAGCAACCTAAGAGGTTCTATTTAAACGGCAGATATACTGCAGATATATTGTTGTGGCTGTGGTTTGATACAAATACATGTATTTTTTAGATTTAGTAAAACATTTCAGTCCATTGACCAGTGCTGTAGCAGATCTATGGCCCAAATTGGACAGAAGATTTTCATTACCGAGGGGAAGTTTTAGGGACACGAATTTAGTTCCCGATTCTCTACAGTATCTCTTTATAAGAAAAGTTGCAACAAAACAAGCAGTTTCTGGAGAGTTTACTTTTTTTTATAATTTGTTTAATTTAATTTTTAGCTCAAAGTAACCTAATCTTGAGCAGAATCTCTAAGATTAAGTTCACTTACCTTTCCGAGCATCCACCATCAAAGCAGCTAAATAATGAGCTCATATCGTGACATTTTGCACACTGTTGGTCGCTCAATGTGACAGTAGAATTCCGT
This sequence comes from Henricia sp. BOLD:AAB3569, assembly GCA_037783545.1. NCBI lineage: Eukaryota > Metazoa > Echinodermata > Asteroidea > Spinulosida > Echinasteridae > Henricia > Henricia sp. BOLD:AAB3569. The sequence goes on along the minus strand of JBBELK010000147.1, from coordinate 3,626,281 downwards.
CCAGAGCTTGAATGCGGCGACGATACAGTTCCTTTGAGTATCACTAACTGGAAAACCTGGCTTCCAGGCTGTGAACCCTCCTGGGCTTCCATCAAGCCAAGTGTAGGTTCCTTCTACATCTAAGTCATCGTACCCGATCCAGATATTCAATAGCGAGATGGAAGAAACCCTTACACTTTCAACAAAGTCATTCTCTTCCGGGCTGAGTATAGAGACAATGTTAGACAGTCTCCCAGGCTCAGAGTAACCCTGACAGTGTTGTTTCTGAGAGTTGTAGTTTTGTAACACAGAAACATAACGATAGCAGCTGCCTCTAAATGCTTTCCAGGGAGCTATGCAGTCGTGCGGTACCGGTATGTCGATTTTTCTACATTTGCATCCAACAAACCGAGATTTCTTGAGAAGTATAAGACAAACCCAGAATAGCAACAATACACGTGCCATTGTTTATATTCATGTCGTGCAGATTATACCCGACAATTTTGAATATTGTCTACTTCCATAACCATCTTAAAGTAGTTTTCTTCAAAACAGCTGCCAGTAAATGTACAAGTAGGATTAAAGTCGACCACAGAGGACTTAGTCAAATATACATGCAGCTACCGATCTTCACTCGATCACACTCAAGTCTAAAATGCGATGTCTTGTCTTTAGCACTGCCCAGATACTGATCCCACTACTTAACTTCACTTCCCAGGGCCGGTTTGTTTGCAGTTTCCATGGTGATGATGATACATGTACGTGGACCAATCAAGATGCAGTAAATATCATCTACTGACGTAGAGCCACATTCTAACTTCCAACCACTAAGAAATCGTGACGTCAATTTTTCTGTTTGTTAACATGTTACCTTTTCTACTTATAAACTTGTTAGCTCTTAAAGCCCAGATTTGCAAAAATCAAAAAGGAAAACTACCAGTTACCTTTGTGATCCCAAAAGAATAGAAAATAACTATTGTTCTCTGTGTTGATATTGTGAAAACTTGGTGTCGTGGGTTCTGCACTCCGTCATGGTACCTGTGAGAAAAGCACTCAACCACAATTGGCCCAGTGTGTTGTGTAATGCACTTAAAAAGATCCCAGAGCGTTGGTTGGTAAAGACTAAGGGGATTACCCGGTGTCTCTGGCCATCGGCTGCTAATGGCGCCACCATGTATCTCAACGTTTAGGTGGAACATATTTGTAAGCTTCATGCAATTCAACCTATGGGCTGTGAATTGACGTTCATTAAACCCATTGTTAAAGGTGCGTGTTCAGATTTTTTCCAGAATTTCGTTTTAGTCTGAGAATCATATAAAAGACCTCTTCAAGTTACTATCAATGAGAAGAAAGGAGGACAATTTGCAATTTCCAATTTGGATGTGGAAGCAAAAATGTTGGTTTAATTATTATGCACTGCTTTATGGAACCTGTTAGTTTACAAAACATTTGACGATATCCTTGCAAATATAAAGATTGAGAACGTGAAATTTCATAAAATGAGACAAAGGATTTAGTATCAAAATTCAATACCCATAGGAAATATTGAGAGGTTCAAAAATGTGATCTGGACACGCTCCTTTAGATAAATAAATAAATAAATAAGTTGTTTTTGTTTTGCAGCAACTCCTGAAGCATTTTGTTTTTTTTCTGTAAGTGAATTACTATTTGGATTGGATTAATCAAAGTTTGGATTCTTGTTGTCCTTTTGAAGTTTTTTCTATCAATATTGCCCCATATAACCTAATCTCATACAGAATATACCCTTACCTTTTAGGCAAGGTGCTAATCAATGAGAACATATCTTGGCATCTTGCACACCGTTGAGCGTCTCTCAAAACAGAAATATTCCTTCCACAGTTTTTCAGTCCCTTGACCAGTGCTGTAGCAGATTTATGGCCCAAATTGGACAGAAGATATTCATTACCGAGGGGAAGTATTTGGGACACGAATTTAGTTCACGATTCTCTTTATAAGAAAAATTGCAACAAAACCAGCAGTTTCTGGAGAGTTTACTGTTTTTGTTGTTGTTTTTTTAAAGCTTAAAGTAAACTAATCTTAAGCAGAATCTCCAAGATGAAGTTCACTTACCTTTCCAAACGTCCACCATCAAAGCGGCTAATTAATGAGAGCATATCGTGACATTTTGCACACTGTTGGTACCCCTTGGCCACAGAAATATTCCTTCCAGAGCTTTGTGTTGGTGAGGATACAGTCTTGGTTCCCGTATTGATCGCCGACTGGAAAACCTGGCCCCCAGGCTGTGAACTCTCCTGGACTTCCATCAAGCCAAGTGTAGGTTCCTTCTACATCCAAGTCGTTGTACCCGATCCAGATATCATTGGCCACCACGGCAGAAACCCTTATACTTTCAACAAAGTCATTCTCCTCCGGGCTGAGTATAGAGACAATGTGAGACGGTCTCCCAGGCTCAGAGTAACTCTGACAGTGTTGTTTCTGAGTTATGTAATTTCGCACCTCAGAAATATAGAGATAGCAGCTGCCTCCAAATGCTTGCCAGGGAGCTTCACAGTCGTGTGGTACCGGTATGTTGATTTTTGTACATTTGCATCCAGCGAACAGAGATTGGTTAAGAAGTACAAGGGAAATTAGAAATATTTGCAATATCTTCGCCATTTTTTATCTTCATGTCATGCAGATTATACCCGATATATTTGCTACATTTGCATCCAAACAATTGCAAATTGCTTGAGAAGTACATGTACAAGGGAAACTACAAACAGTGAAACAGCTGCCAGTAAATGTACAAGTCAGTGCCGTCACTAGTACCTCACTCAAATTCAGATTAAAGTTGGCCACAGAGGACCTAGTCAAATATACATGCAGGCTTTGGATCAGCTACCGATCTTCACTCGATCACGCTCAAGTCTAAAATGCGACATCTCGTCTACAACATTGCCTAGATACTGTACACTTGTGAAACCAATCATATAATTCACTGCCCAATGCCAGTCTTCGTGCCTTCATGTTTTGTAAACAATTTTCACTGCAGTAGTAGGGTGTCAATCAAAATATAGATTTGTTTTTGGCACTGTTGCCACAGTGATGGTTATGCACCATTTCATCTTTCTAAAGGCCAAATTAAATGCATTTTATTACGCACCACCTGCACTCGCTTCTGAAACTAATATGGCGTAAGATTCCAGTGCCAGCCTTTATGCGTTGCCGAATTTCAAAGTGTGCAAACAGGTGTAGTTTGTTTGCAGTTTCCATGGTGATGATGATGCATGTACGTGGACCAATCAAAATGCAGTAAATATAATTTACTGACGTAGAGCCACGTTCTAACTTCTAACTAATTGCGGTGTTGATTTTTCTGTAAACTTCTTAACATGTTACTTTTGCACTTATGTAAATTTTAGCATTTAAAGCTCAGATTTGCAAACTTCAAAAAGGAAAACTACCAATTAGGCCTACCTTTGTGATCCTGAAAGAATAGAAAATTATTATTGTTCTCTGTGTTGATGGTTTTTGTTTTGCAGCAGTTTCTGGGTAAGAGTTAAGAAGTTGATCAGAATTAAGATTTTGTGAGAAAACACTTCAGCTTGTCTCATATGGATTGTAGTCAAGGTCTGAAGCCATGATTAACTTCTCAATTATTTCCGTTCTGATTCTTTTAAACCATATTTTAGTGTTTTCTGTCAATTTATCACCTCGAAATAACCCAATCTCGGTAAGAATATATACATACCTTTCAGGTGAAGTGCTAATCAATGAGAACATATCTTGGCATCTTGCACACTGTTGACCAACCCCTAGAACAGTAGTATTCCTTCCAGAGCTTTGTGTTGGTGAGGATACAGTCCTGGTCCCCGTAAGCATCACCAACTGGAAAACCTGGCCTCCAGGCCGTGAACCCTCCTGGGCTTCCATCAAGCCAAGTGTAGGTCCCTTCTATGTCCAAGTTGTTGTACCCGATCCAGAGTTCCCCAATTAAACAGAATCGTAGAAAGCCTTATGCTTTCAACAAAGTCACTCTCTTCCGGACTCGGTATGTGAGATGGTCTTCCGGGCTCAGAGTAACTCTGACAGTGTTGTTCCTGATTGTCGTAGTTTCGCTCCTCGGAAACACAAAGATAGCAGCTGTCTCCAAATTCTTGCCAGGGAGCTTCGCAGTCACGCACACTATACCTGACAATTTTTCTGCATTTGCATCCAACAAACGGAGATTTCTTAAGAAGTACAAGGCAAACTATGAACAGCGACTATACCTTTGCCATATTTCATCTTCAAGTGTTCATTTTACACTGTCTGTGATATGTTAGATCAAATTGCAAAATAGCAGGAACTATCGAATGTTGAATGTGGAATATTGTCTACAGTACTTCCATAACTGTCAACAAGTAGTTTACTTCAAAACAGCCGCCAGTAAATGTACAAGTCAGTGCTGTTACTAGTACCTTCCTTAATTTCAAATTAATGTTGGCCAGAGAGGACTTAACGGGTAGTAAAATATACATGTACATGCAGGTTTTGGATCAGCTACCGATCTTCACTCGATGACGCTCAAGTCTAAAATGCGACGTCTTGTTTTCAACAGTGCCCAGATAAAGTACCAATAATTCACGGCCCAGTTCTGGTCTTCATGCCTTAATGTATATTGTAAGTAATTTTTGTCGCAGTAGTCGGGCATTATTTAAAATATAGGGTTTTGCAGCTTTGTTGCCGGAGTGATGGTTATGCTTCATTTAATGTCCAAATTGAGTGCTTTTTATTGCACAACACCACCCGCTTCTGAAACTAATATGGCGTAAGATTCCAGTGCCAGCCTAAATGCATTGCCAGATATTAAAAATGACGCACTTCAATAATAAACAGGCTTAGTTTGTTTGCAGTTTCCATGGTGATGATACATGTAATACGTGGACCAATCAGGATACTGGAAATATCGTCTACTGACGTAGCGCTACTTTCTAACTTCCAACCACTAATAATTGTGATATGTTGATTTTTCCATTTGTTAACATGCTTATCGGGCCTCATCCCCGATCGCCATTTGATGTTGTTCGAACTCCATTTTGGGTCTTTTTTGTTTTTGGACAATAAGTTTTAGAGCTTTCTCTAAGATGGTAACAAGCTATCAACTTGGTCTGCAGATTCACCAACTTACATCAAAATGTTAGTTTTTGGTTGAAGTTTTCTGTTGATGGCACGATATGTTAACATTGTTACCCCATTGTGCCTCAAACATCAGAAGAATTTTAAAGGAATTCCTAAAGTTCAGGTTTTATGGGGAGTTGGTTCGTTAACAAAAGGGAAGAGTGTGTTGAGGTATAGCGGCGGTGGGGGAGTCCCTCGTCAAATACATGTACCCTGCTAGTGCTGGGTATACATGTGAGGGGTTGGGGAGATAGGGTGTGGTTGTAATTGGGTGATGTGTGGGTGTGGGGTGATGAGGTGGGGATGTTGGGGTACAGGTAATGGGGCGGGGATGTTGGGGTACAGGTGATGGGTTGGCGGCGGAGTGTAAGGGTAAGGGGTTGGAATTAGGGGTATATTACCATGTATGGACACTCAGAATATTCTCTTTTTTGGACATATAAACCATGTAAACATTTTAGTTTGATAAAAGTGCAAAATTATGAAGAAAAAGTCAGTTTTATTAGGTGATCGGGCCAACAGCCCGATCACCTATTACTCTCGTACGGTTTTTTTTTTTTTTTTTTCTTTTTCTTCTTCCACTCAAACGTTTCCAGAGCTTTTCTTCAAAACGGTTCAAGCTATCAACTTAAAACTTGGTAGGAACATCAACCCCAATGTGAAGATGTGCATACAAGTGTGACGTCATTGTGACGTCATTAGGTATCAAATTACAAACCAAAAATGACCAAAATATGCATGTTTTAAAATGCTTCCGTCTGGAAAACCACGTGACCCATGATCTTCGTATTTGACAGGCTTATATATCAGATCATGGCCTACAATTTTCTTCCTGTGGGCATTTTCATCTGACCCTTCCTTCTGGGGTCAATCTGAGGTCAAAGTTCAACGAAAACGAAAATCTCATTTTTTGCACTTATTTAGCAACAATGCCCATCAAACCAAGCTGAATCTTTAAGAAACTAAGTACAGGCATAGGTCCTATGGCAGACTTTCACCAGCGTGTTTAATATTATGATGGCATCAAGCGTGACGTCATCGTGACGTCATCAAGTATCAAATTACACCTCCCAAAAAACCAAATTATGCATATTTTAAAATGCTTCCGTCTCGAAAACCACGTGACCCAGGATCTTCGTATTTGGCAGGTTTATAGATGACATTCTGTTCTACAACTTTCTTTGTGTGGGCATTGTCATCTGACCCTTCCTTCTGGGGTCAATTGGAGGTCAAAGTTCAACGAAAACGGAAATCTCAGTTTTTACACTTACCAGTAACAATGCCCATCAAACCAAACTGAATCGTTAGTAAATTAGATACAGACATAGGCCCTATGACAGACTTTCACCAGCATGTATAGTATCATGATGGCATCAAGTGTGACGTAATCATGACGTCATCAGGTGTCAAAATACAAAAATTCAAAGGTTATTATTTTCAAAATTCATATCTCAAGAACCGTAATAGATACTTGAACAATTCTTTCACAACATGATAAGTCTAAATGAACTGAACAAATCATACGATGTCATGACCCCTGTGTGACACCTACTTCCGGTCCAAACCGGAAGTTGTTCGAAAATGTGCAATTTTTTAGCATTTTGAATGCAAATATATTCAAAGCGGTAGTGAATTTGACCATATTTCTACGGAACGAAATGTTTCCACACATGTGGACCTTTTGACTATACCATTGGTAACGTCATTACATGGACGGTGGTTACGTAATGTGGTGTCAAATTACGCAAATTTGGAGCTGAATTGTTTTAAAATGCTGTATCTTGAAAACTACAACAGATATTGGTATGATTCCTTCGCCACATTTAAGAACTTGATGTTCAACATATTGCACAAAATTGTGACGTCATGATGTCGTCACAGGTGTCACATTACAAGATTTCAAAGGTTATTATTTCAACAATTCATATCTCAAAACGGTGCAAGCTATCAACCCCCCAGCTATGGCGGATATGCAGGGAGGAGATATTAGTTACCGGATTAGTGTATACAGCAGCCGATTTCACGAAACTTTACGCAATTGCGCAAGTCCACTTACGCCATAAGTTATTGCGCAAGTAATGGTGTAAGTGGACTTGCGCAATTGCGTAAAGTTTCGTGAAATCAGCTGCTGAACTTCCATTTTTGCCATTCCACAGGTGATAACAACGTCTGGAATTCATCACAAAATGTTCATTTAGCCCGATCACCTGGCGTTTGTAACAACAAACGTCATACCTCTAGTTTTGTTTGTATTTGTGGAATTTGTTTAGAGTTATCCAATATGTTTAATGCATGGGGTCCCAGTGGGTGTCCGTGGATAGTAATCTTTTCGACGGGGTAAGGGTGATGGGGTGCCGCTGACTCGGTGAGTGTGCCGATATGAGGGTGATGAGGTGCATGGGGCAACTAGGTGTGGCTGGGCTGGGTGGGGATGACGGGGTGGGGGTGATTGGGTGGGGGTGATTGGGTGGAGTTGGAGGTTGGGGTCGTGGTGGAGGTAGGAGTATTGGGGTGGGGGTTTAATTCATAGGAATTTTAATTCATAGGAAGCGATGAGCCATGGCGGATTCGCTGTTTTATTTTTTAGTGAGTGACCGTCTAAGACATCTTGTAAATGTACATGCTACTTGGATATAAGCCTCGTGCAATTTCACTTACCTTCTGCAGTCTTGTAGACAACTCTTTAGTACATGTTGCAGCGGTCCTTTAGTTCTTGAGAAGGCATACCATGCATCTTGCACACTGAGACCATGAACCGTCCGTTGCAGGCAAATTCTTTCCACACCTTTTGCCAAGTGAATTGGATGCAGTCTTGGTTGCCAAAACGATCACCCACAGGGAATCCAGTACCCCAATTCTCATATCCAGTAGGACTTCCATCAAGCCAAGTGTATTTTCCCTCCCGATCCAAGTCGTTATATCCCATCCAAAATTCCATATGGCCCGTCACAACATATGCATACTGCCAAATAAAGTCATTTTCTTCAAGACTGTGTATAGATGTAAGATGGGCTGGTCTTCCCGGCTTAGAAAACGTCTGACAATGTTGTTCGGCATCAAAGTAAAGTTTTATCTCCTTCACTGACAGATAGCAGTTGTTTTGAAATGCCAGCCATGGCGGCTCACAATTTGAGACATTTTGGGACATTTTGGGACATTTTGCTTCTGCTGGACTCATCCAGTGTATGGAAATGAACAGAAGACACATACACAACCAGGAGTACATGATGAAAGTTGTGCAGCACTCGGACTTTACCTTTTGTTGTTTACTTTTTTAAGCAGGCAACTTTGAGTCAAGTTAGGGCTGATATAGTATCTCACTCGCTGGCGGCTTTCAAAGTTGGGAGATATTTCGTATCAAATTGCAAAATAGCAAGGAATGTGGAATATTGTCTACAGTACTTTCATAATCATCAAAAAGTAGTTTTCTTCAAAACAGCTGCCAGTAAATGTACAAGTCAGTGCCGTCACTAGTACCTCACTCAAATTCAGATTAAAGTTGGCCAGAGAGGACTTAGTCAAATATACATGCAGGTTTTGGATCAGCTACCGATCTTCACTTGATCACGCTCAAGTCAAAAGTGCGACGTCTTGTCTACAGCATTGCGGAGATACTGTACACTTGTGAAACCAATCATATAATTCACTGCCCAATGCCAGTCTTCGTGCCTTCGTGTTTTGTAAACAATTTTCACTGCAGTAGTAGGGTGTCAATCAAAATATAGATTTGTTTTTGGCACTGTTGCCACAGTGATGGTTATGCACCATTTCATCTCTCTCAAGTCCAAATTGAATGCATTTAATTACGCACCACCTGCACTCGCTTCTGAAACTAATATGGCGTAAGATTCCAGTGCCAGTCTTTATGCGTTGCCGAATTTCAAAGTGTGCAAACAGGTGTAGTTTGTTTGCAGTTTCCATGGTGATGATGATGCATGTACGTGGACCAATCAAGATGCAGTAAATATCATCTACTGACGTAGAGCCACATTCTAACTTCTAACTAATTGTGGTGTTGATTTTTCTGTAAACTTCTTAACATGTTACTTTTGCACTTATGTAAATTTTATCTTTTAAAGCCCAGATTTGCGAACTTCAATAAGGAAAACTACCAATTAGGCCTACCTTTGTGATCCTGAAAGAATAGAAAATGATTATTATGCACCATTTAATCTCCCTGAAGTCCAAATTGAGTGCCTTTTATTATACAGCACCTCCCGCTTCTGAAACTAATATGGCGTAAGATTCCAGTGCCAGCCTTTATACGTTGCCGGATATTAAAAAGTGTGAATTTCAATAAACAGGTGTAGTTTGTTTGCAGTCTCTATAATGATAATACATTGACCAATCAGGATGCAGGAAATATCGTCTACGTGATGTAGAGCCACATTCTAACTTCTAACCAATTGCGATGTTGATTTTTCCTGTTTGTTAACATGTTACTTCTCCATTTTTAAAGCCCAGATTTTCCAACTTCAAAAAGGAAAACTACTAATTAGGCCTACCTTTGTGATCCCAAAAGAATAGAAAATGACTATTGTTCTCTTTGTTGATATTGATGGTTTTTGTTTTGCAGCAATTTCTGGGCAAGAGTTGAAGGAGCATGTTCAAAAAAAAATTATTTTGTTTTAACCTAATAATCATGTGAAATATCTCCCCAAATTACTATCTATCATGTCTATAGGAAGAAAACGAGAAATTTGCAAACTCCAATTTGGATGTGGAAGGTTGGGGTGATCACATCACTGCACTGCTTTATGGAACCGGATAAATTAGTTTACAAAACATCAGTGATTTTTCGACGATATCCTTAAAAATATACAGAATGAGAACGCAAAATTTCAGAATGGTAATGGGAAAAATATGACAATTGATGTGGTATAAAAATCTCAACATCCATGGGAAAAATGGGTCAGTCAAAGAAGTTGATCAGAATTTTTGATAGAAAAAACTAGATTTTGGAGTTGGAAAATTTTATGATTTTGTGAGAAAACACATTGTACATGGTTTGTACACAAGGTCTGTAGCCATGATCACCTTCTCAATTCTTTCCGTTCTGATTCTTTTGAACCATCTTTTAGTGTTTTCTGTCAATTTATCACCCCGAATTCATAACCCAATCTCAGAATATACACGTACCTTTCAGTCGAAGTGCTAATCAATGAGAACATATCTAGGCATCTTGCACACTGTTGAGCGGCTCTTAAAACAGAAATATTCCTTCCACAGTTTCTCATTGGTGAGGATACAGTCTTGGTTCCCTTGAACATCACCGACCGGAAAACCTGGCCTCCAGGCCGTGAACCCTCCTGGGCTTCCATCAAGCCAAGTGTAGGTCCCTTCTACATCCAAGTCGTTGTACCCGATCCAGAGTTCCCTAGACGGAACCATGGAAAGCCTTATGCTTTCAACAAAGGCATTCTCCTCCGGGCTGAGTATAGAGACAATGTAAGACGGTCTACCAGGCTCAGAGTAACTCTGACAGTGTTGTTCCTGATTGTTGTAATTTTGCACCTCAGAAATATAGAGATAGCAGCTGCTTCCAAATGCTTGCCAGGGAGCTTCACAGTCATGTGGTATGTCAATTTTTCTACATTTGCATCCAGCGAACAGAGATTGGTTAAGAAGTACAAGAGAAATTAAGAGTATTTGCAATATCTTCGCCATTTTTTATCTTCATGTCGTGCAGACTATACCCGACAATTTTGCTACATTTGCATCCAAACAATCGCAAATTGCTTGAGAAATACAAGGCAAACTACAAACAGTGACAATACCCTTCATATATATATCATCTTCGTGTGTTCATTTTACACTGAGATATGTTGGATCAAATTGCAAAATAAATGTAGCAAGAACTATCAAATGTCAACTGTTAAATATTGTCTACTTCCATAACCCTCTTAAAGTAGTTTACTTCAAAACAGCTGCCAGTAAATGTACAATTCAGTGCCGTCACTAGTACCTCACTCAAATTCAGATTAAAGTTGGCCACAGAGGACCTAGTCAAATATATTTTATGCAGGCTTTGGATCAGCTACGGATCTTCACTCGATCACGCTCAAGTCTAAAATGCGATGTCTTGTCTTTAGCACTGCCTAGATACTGTACACTTATGAAACCAATAATATAATTCACTGGCCAATGCCAGTCTTTATGCCTTCGTGTTTTGTAAAAAAAATTCACCGCAGTAGTGGGCGTTATTCAAAATATAGGTTTTTATTTTGGCTTTCTTGCCATAGTGATGGTTATGCACCATTTAATCTCCCTCAAGTCCAAATTGAGTGCCTTTTATTACACAGCACCTCCTGCTTCTGAAACTAATATAGCGTAATATTCCAGTGCCAGCCTTTATACGTTGCCGGATATTAAAAAGTGTGAATTTCAATAAACAGGTGTAGTTTGTTTGCAGTCTCTATAGTGATAATACATGGACCAATCAGGATGCAGGAAATATCGTCTACTCGATGTAGAGCGACATTTCAACTTCTAACCAATTGCGATGTTGATTTTTCTGTTTGTTAACATGTTACTTTTCACTTTTAAAGCCCAGATTTGCAAACTTTAAAAAGGAAAACTACTAATTAGGCCTACCTTTGTGATCCCAAAAGAATAGAAAATGACTATTGTTCTCTTTGTTGATATTGATGGTTTTTGTTTTGCAGCAATTTCTGGGCAAGAGTTAAAGGAGCATGTTAAAAAAAATTTTTTTTTGTTTTAACCTAATAATCATGTGAAATATCTCCCCAAATTACTATCTATCATGTCTATAGGAAGAAAACGAGAAATTTGCAAACTCCAATTTGGATGTGGAAGGTTGGGGTGATCACATCACTGCACTGTTTTATAGAACCGGATAAATTAGTTTACAAAACATCAGTGATTTTTTGACGATATCCTTAAAAATATACGGATTGAGAACGCAAAATTTCAGAATGGTAATGAGAAAATATGACAATTGATAGTATAAAAATCTCAACATCCATGGGAAAAATGGGTCAGTCAAAGAAGTTGATCAGAATTTTTGATAGAAAAAACTAGATTTTGGAGTTGGAAAATGTTAAGATTTTGTGGGAAAACACTTAAGCTTGTCTCATATGGTTTGTACACAAGGTCTGAAGCCATGATCACCTTCTTAATTGTTTCCGTTCTGATTCTTTTGAACCATCTGTTAGTGTTTTCTGTCAATTTGTCACCCCAAATTCATAACTTAATCTCGGAATATACACCTACCTTCCAGCGAAGTGCTAATCAATGAGAATGTATCTTGGCATCTTGCACACTGTTGAGCATCTCTCCAAACAGTAGTATTCCTTCCACAGTTTCTCATTGGTAAGGATACAATCTTGGTCCCCGTAAGCATCACCAACTGGAAAACCTGGCCTCCAGGCCGTGAACCCTCCTGGACTTCCATCAAGCCAAGTGTAGGTCCCTTCTATGTCCAAGTCATTGTATCCGATCCAGAGTTCCCCAGGCGGAACCATGGAATGCCTTATGCTTTCAACAAAGTAATTTTCCTCTTGGCTCAGTATAGAGACAATGTGAGATGGTCTCCCAGGCTCGGAGTAACTCTGACAGTGTTGTTTCTGAGTGTCGTAATTTCGTGTCACGGAAACATAGAGATAGCAGCTGCCTCCAAATGCTTGCCAGGGGGCTTCGCAACCTTGCAGACGATACCTGTCAATTTTTCTACATTTGCATCCAACAAACGGAGATTTCTTGAGAAGTATAAGACAAACCAAGAATAGCAACAATACCTTTGCCATTTTTCATTTTATTGTGTTCATTTCCATGTACCACTCCGATTCTTTTCTTCTGCACTGGATCAACGCTTGACTGTAGAGTTGCGAAACCAATAACTTCTCTGCCCAATGCCAGTCTTTGTTTGTAAATACTATGTACCTCGGTAGTCGGGCATAAATGAAAGTTGTTTGTCACTGTTTGTCAGTGTTACCACTAAAACGTTCTTTGATTTTCTTACTCAAGTCAAAATCGCATGCCTTTCTTTTACACATAACACAACAGTGCGCATGCGCATCTGAAACTAATATCTCGAGAAATGTCAGTGCGGGTCTCTCTGCATTCCCAGATGTTTAGCCTTCAGCAATAAACACGTGTAGTTGGTTTGTAATTGCCATAGTGATGACAGTATGTGGACCAATCAGGATGCAGGAAATTTCGTCTGCAGACTTAGTTACCTGCCAAATTCCAGCCACCATGAATTTAAAACACGTACTGCCAGTATATATGTTTTCATGAGCAGCCAAGCTCAAGCTTAATACGTCAATGTTGAGGCTTTGCGCATGCATGAAGCCATCTCTCTCGTCCACTGTCGCAATTGAGAATGCAGCAACTGTGGTGTTCTCGATTCTGGCAGTGGACGTAAGAGACGACTAGACGCATGCGTAAAGCCTCAACATCGACGCCATCACGTCGCAGTCCATATAGTCAACATAACAATCTAAAACTCCCCACTGTTATGCATGAGAGTAAATAAGCAGCACTTATGGTAAACACGTTCTTGCTATTTTGGATCGGTCCAAGGGTAGACTTATTTATCCTTTTGTGTTGATGTATTGCCAAGTTCCATTTCAATACAATAGTTAGTGGTGATGATTCGTAAGCATGCCTCCAATTAACCCAGACAATTTTAATAAAAGTGGATTTACGACACGAGTCGGGAAGAGATTGAGTGAACTGAAGGCCAAATCAATGTTACTACTTTCCCTGAAGTTAAAATCCGAACTTCAGTCATTTCTATCCAACTTAGCTGAAAAGGGGCAAAAAGAATTTTCCCGAAAGTTTTGGGCTTTGCAGGGCTTTAAAGGCCCAGTGGATCATTTGCAATGACCCCAAAAAGTAATCGACAAGTTTACAGGGGAAAAGTTCTGAAACTAAAGATTGAATTAATAGCAACTATCCAATGAAAGGTTTCCGCTCAAAATGATATAATTTTACCAGAAAATAATCCGTAAAGATTAAATTATTTAGATCGTTTGCAAACGATTTACTTATTTTTGGTTCGCATATGGGTCTTTCTATAAATTAGGGGTCCAAAAGTGTGACATTTGGTGTCCCCCGTTACACCTGATATGTGTTATTTTTCGTACAAAAATCATTAAAATGGCTTTTAAACCATTTTGTATGAATTGTACTTTACGTACTCACTCTTTAAGATGGAAAGTATTTAAAGAATGTGTCCTGAATTTACAAAAACAAGATGTAAAATGTAACGGGGGACACCAAAGCTGGACCCCTAATTTATAGAAAGACCCATCTACGCGGTCCAAAATGCATGGGCGCTGTGTACTCCGTGTGCGTGTTCCAACGCGATGCATTTTTATGGATCGCGCGCACACGCAGTATGTGCGCCACAGAGTGCATGACGCAAACCACATAGTACCCGATCAACTGAGAACGAATATTTGAAACACCCCGCCAAGACCAGGAAAATGCATATGGAATTTCATGGGTTTTTTTAACGTGGTACATTTGACAAAGCTGAAATTTCTTCGGATGAGTTTGTTGATGTCTTTCTTATGATTTATAATGTTTTTATTCGCAGAATCGCTCAAAAACAGATCATCTACAGGGCCTTTAAGTAACCACTGGACTGAGGCCAGCAGTTTCTGTACTGTATTAGATCAAGGGGCCATCCATTACTTAAAATAACCCAATCTCAAGCGAAATCGATCTTGATACCTTGAACCATTTTTAAAAACAAAATCTGGAATCGTTTCGTCAGAAAAAGAAGAAAAGGGAAAAAAGACTAAGAATCGTACAGAAGTAATAGGTGATCGGGGATTAGCCCGATCACTTAATAATACAGATAACCCAGCTGTCAATGTAATGCATTGTCCTGCTTTTTTTGTGGTAGGACACATAGTTTATGTCTTTAATATTGTCTGGGAATATTGCATTCGTGCACCAATCAAACTTTTTACTGTAAATATAATAATAATAATAATATGTGCCATAAAATATGCCTTGATTGATGACAAAAAAAAGAACAACAATGCACTGGAAACTTGTCCCATAATGTGCAGCACCACGAATTAAACATGCTAAGCCTATGCATGCTTGATGTGCATGTACCAGCGCTATGTACGCGTAAGAGGCGCTTTTACCTACTCGTTATGTTTGCACTCGACTTATCGTCTCAATAAAAGTTACCTGGTAAATTTTCCTGGGCAGGAGTTGGCCAGAAAAAGTAACCGCTGAACTTGGAAAAATTTACTGAGAGGAAAACGTCACAGGATGTTCAGCATTGGACTTAAACTGGGAAAAGTTCCATCCCCTCAGTAGGTTTTCCCAAAGAAGTCTAATGCGGACAGGGCTTAAGTAGATGACTGTCTGAACCATCGTGTAAATGTACTCTTTAGTACACGTCGCAAAGGCCCTTTAGTTCTTGAAAAGACACCCCTCGCATTTTGCACACTGAGAACATGCGTCTTCCACAACGAAACTCTTTCCACTTCTTGTTATGAAAGAAATGGATGCAGTCTTGGTTGCCAAAACGATCACCCGCAGGAAATCCGGGACTCCTATTCTCATATCCAGTAGGACTTCCATCAAGCCATGTGTATTTTCCCTCATGATCCATATCGTTATATCCGATCCAAATATCCTCATTCTCAATCAAAACAGAGTACGCATACTGCCAAATAAAGTAATTTTCTTCATGACTGTGTACAGATGTGAGATGGGCCGGTCTCCCCGGCTTAGAAAACGTCTGACAATGTTGTTCAGCATCCAGGTAGCTTTTCGTCTCGGTCACCAACAGAAAACAGTTGCCTTGAAATGCCAGCCACGGAGGCTCACAAAACATTGCATTTTGGCACTTGTCAGGCATAAAACAATCCCTAAATGTAAAAACATTTTGAAACCAAAGCACAGTGCAAACACACAGGAGTAGACAACGACAGAAAGTCATGTTTGGAGCTTTTAACAAACCAACAAATGCATAAAATACATTTGCTGCTCAGACTTAAATGTTTGGAATATCCTGTATATCAGAAATTGTCCTTTACTTCATTGTAGGCTCATCTTTAAATCATATTTTTCAGCCACTATTGTGGTGTTAGTTGTCTGAAATCCCTGCATCAGGTTTACACTCTCAGAAGAGTACAAATTTTGCATACATTTGCCAACATCAAATGCCCAGATTCAGACCAAAGGTTCCACAAGGTTTTGCAAAAACTGGTAGCTACTTGTAAAACGTGAGCTATGTTTGTCACTGTTATACGTGAGAGTAAGTTGGCATGCAAGTGCTGTTTAAAACACGTACATGCCATTTATATAGCCCAGTTCCAACTTAATACTATAATAAGTGGCCAGTGGCGATTCATAGGCGTGCCATCAATTAGCTCTGAAATTAATAATAGTGGATGGCTTTGACAGTGATGGTTTTTGATTGGTCTTCTGCTTGAGGATTGACATTGAGGACTTCCAAATGCAAGCTGCTTACTTTGGCTCAAAAGAAACGGCCCATATTGATTGATAATACACAATACATGCAATAGCTACATGTAATATAGAGTTCTTCAAGGGACCAAACTAATGCGTGCCTTGCATCCAGACAGTGAAATAACTAATATGCAATTCACAATGAAGGGACTTAGAAAAAGGAGCTTTAGATCAGAAAGAGCTTTATGAGGGGGCGTTATAACAAGAGTTTACTTTCTCGCATACAAGCTTGGAAAGAGTTATGGACCATAAGGTTTTAGTCATTCTAATTGATTCTAAATTAATTTTCACGCATATTGTAGATTACAGTGTACATTGTTGCCATGGCAATTCAGACGTTGGTAATTTCCTGGGGTTATTGCAAAAATCTTGATCCCGAAGCAAAAATATTGCTTGATTGTTCTCTTTCATTGTTGTCTTCTCAGACTTGGCCTTGAATTTGCCTCAGTTTGTTTTAATTCCAAATTTGCTTTTCACGCTAAGCAATTGTAAATTTGTAAATTTTAGCTTTTAAAGCCCAGATTTGCAAACTTCAACAAAGAAAACTACCAATACCTTTGTGATCCCGAAAAATAGAAAATTACTATTATTCTCAGTGTTGATGTTTTTGTTTTGCAGCAATTTCTGGGTAAGAGTGTAAGAAGTTGATCAGAATTTTGGAAATGTTGGAGTTGGAAAATTTTAAGATTTTGTGAGAAAATGGTATGGTTTGTACACAAGGTCTAAAGCCATGATTAACTTCTAAATTTGTTTCGTTCTGATTCTTTTGAACCATCTTTTAGTGTTTTCTGTTAATTTATCACCCCAAATTCATAACCCAATCTCAGAATATACACGTACCTTTGAGTCGAAGTGCTAATCAATGAGAACAAATCTTGGCATCTTGCACACTGTTGAGCCTCTCTCAACACAAAAATATTCCTTCCACAGTTTTTTATAGGTGAGGATACAGTCTTGGTTCCCTTGAACATCACCGACCGGAAAACCT
Source organism: Henricia sp. BOLD:AAB3569 (assembly GCA_037783545.1). Lineage (NCBI taxonomy): Eukaryota > Metazoa > Echinodermata > Asteroidea > Spinulosida > Echinasteridae > Henricia > Henricia sp. BOLD:AAB3569. The sequence continues at coordinate 3,608,727 of JBBELK010000147.1, read as the reverse complement.
GGCCTCCAGGCCGTGAACCCTCCTGGGCTTCCATCAAGCCAAGTGTAGGTCCCTTCTACATCCAAGTCGTTGTACCCGATCCAGAGTTCCCCAGACAGAACCATGGAAAGCCTTATGCTTTCAACAAAGGCATTCTCCTCCAGGCTGAGTATAGAGACAATGTGAGACGGTCTACCAGGCTCAGAGTAACTCTGACAGTGTTGTTCCTGATTGTTGTCATTTTGCACCTCAGAAATATAGAGATAACAGCTGCCTCCAAATGCTTGCCAGGGAGCTTCGCAATCGTGCACACTATACCTGACAATTTTTCTACATTTGCATTCAACAAACGGAGATTTCTTAATAAGTACAAGGCAAACTATGAACAGCAACAATACCCTTGACATATTTCACCTTCAAGTGTTCATTTTACTCTGCGATATGTTAGATCAAATTGCAAAATAGCAAGAACTGTTGAATGTGGAATATTGTCTACAATACTTCCATAACCGTCAAAAAGTAGTTTTCTTAAAAACAGCTGCCAGTAAATGTACAAGTCCGTGCCGTCAATAGTACCCCACTCAAATTCAGATTAAAAATGGCCAGAGAGGAATCAGTCAAATATACATGCAGGTTTTGGATCAGCTACCGTTCTTCACTCGATCACGCTCAAGTCTAAAATGCGACGTCTCGTCTTTAGCATAGCCTAGATACTGAAACCACTAATTAACTTCACTGCCCAGGGCCGGTCTTTATGCCGACTGTATTGTAGAAAATGTTCACCACAATAGTCGGGCATTATTTCAAATATAGGTTTTTTATTTCAGCACTGTTGCCATAGTGATTGTTACGTATGCACCATTGTATCTTTCTCAAGTCCAAATTGACTATGTTATTACACTGCACCACCCGCTTCTGAAACTAATATGGCGTAATTTTCCAGTGCGAACCTTTATGCATTGTCGGATATTAAAAAAGTGTGCATTTCAATAAACAGGTTTGTTTGCAGTTTCCATGGTGATGATGATACATGTAAGTGGACCAATCAAGATGCAGTAAATATCATCTACTGACGTAGAGCCACATTCTAACTTCCAACCACTAAGAAATTGCGACATGTTGATTTTTCTGTTTGTTAACATGTTACCTTTTCCACTTACGAATTTTAGCTCTTAAAGCCCAGATTTGCAAAAATCAAAAAGGAAAACTACCAGTTACCTTTGTGATCCCAAAAGAATAGAAAATAACTATTGTTCTCTGTGATATTGTTCTCATGGCGGCTCACAATACCTTGCATTTTGGCAATTCCCAAATATGAACAGATTTTGAAGCCAGAGCACAGTGCAAACACACAGGAGTAGACAGCTACAAAAGGTCATGTTTAGAGCTTTTTTTACAAAAACCAAACTATGCATTTACTGTTCAGACCAAACGATTTCAGACCCAAAGGTTCCACAAGGTTTTGCAATAACTGTGGTAGCTACTTGTAAAACGTGAGCAATGTTTGCCACTGTTATACTTGAGAGTAAGTCGGCATGCAAGTGCTGTTTAAAACACGTACATGCCATTTATATAGCCCAGTTCCAACTTAATACTATAATAAGTGGCTAGTGGCGATTCATAGGCGTGCCATCAATTAGCTCCGAAATTAATAATAGTGGATGGCTTTGACAGTGATGGTTTTTGATTGGTCTTCTGCTTGAGGAATGAGGATTGAGGACTTCTAAATGCAAGCTGCTTACTTTGGCTCAAAAGAAACGGCCCATATTGATTGATAATACACAATACACGCAATAGCTACATGTAATATAGAGTTCTCCAAGGGACCAAACTAATGCGTGCCTTGCATCCAGACAGTAAAATAACCAATTATGCAATTAACAATGAAGGTACTTAGAAAAAGGAACTTTAGATCAGAAAGAGCTTTATGAGGGGGCGTTATAACAAGAGTTTACATTCTCGCATACAAGCTTGGAAAGAGTTATGGACCATAAGCCATTAGGCATTCTAATTGATTCTAAATTAATCTTCACGCATATTGTAGATTACAGTGTACACCGTTGCCATGGCAATTCAGATTGTTGGTAATTTCCTGGTGTTAGTGCAAAAATCTTGTTTTAATTCCAAATTTGCTTTTCAAGCTGAGCGATTGGACATGATTAAAGAAACTTCTATTTTGGGTCATTGCAAATTGGGTCATTGCAAATGATACAATGGGCCTTTAAATCTCGTGTGAAGACAGCAAGCTTGGGTTCGGTTTGGTTAGGCAAAGTGTATACATGTATGGACGGCACCTTACAGGTCCTATGATTTTTGTCATTTTATTTTTCAGTAGACCCGAAACAATGTCACGGGTTCTTTACATGCGCACAATTCTATTGGGGAGTTTAGGGGGGTACCAGATATGGCAGAGCCATAGGAAAGCACATATATGTATTCCAAACCGTGACGTCATTATGTTTCAGGTCTATTTAAACAGCAGATATACTGCAGATATATTGTTGTGGCTGTGGTTTGGTACAAATACATGTATTTTTTTAGATTTAGGAAAACATTTCAGTCCCTTGACCAGTGCTGTAGCAGATTTATGGCCCAAATTGGACAGAAGGTATTCATTACCGAGGGGAGGTTTTAGGGACACAAATTTAGTTCACGATTCTCTACAGTATCTCTTTATAAGAAAAATTGCAACAAAACAAGCAGTTTCTGGAGAGTTTACTGTTTTTGTTTTTTTAAAGCTTAAAGTAAACTAATCTTGAGGAGAATCTCCAAGATGAAGGTCACTTACCTTTCCAAACGTCCACCATCAAAGCGGCTAATTAATGAGAGCATATCGTGACATTTTGCACACTGTTGGTCGCCCTTGGGCACAGAAAAATTCCTTCCAGAGCTTTGTGTTGCTCAGGATACAGTCTTGGTTCCCGTGAAGATCGCCAACCGGAAAACCTGGCCCCCAGGCTGTGAACACTCCTGGGCTTCCATCAAGCCAAGTGTAGGTTCCTTCTACATCTAAGTCATTGTACCCGATCCAGATATCATGGAGCAACACGGCAGAAAGCCTTACACTTTCAACAAAGTCATTCTCCTCCGGGCTGAGTATAGAGACAATGTGAGACGGTCTCCCAGGCTCAGAGTAACTCTGACAGTGTTGTTTCTGAGTTATGTAATTTTGCACCTCAGAAATATAGAGATAACAGCTGCCTCCAAATGCTTGCCAGGGGGATTCACAGTCGTGTGGTACCGGTATGTAAATTTTTCTACATTTGCATCCAGCGAACAGAGATTGGTTAAGAAGTACAAGGGAAATTAAGAGTATTTGCAATATCTAAGCCATTTTTTATCTTCATGTCATGCAGATTATACCCGATATATTTGCTACATTTGCATCCAAACAATCGCAAATTGCTTGAGAAGTACATGTACAAGGGAAACTACAAACAGTGAAACAGCTGCCAGTAAATGTACAAGTCAGTGCCGTCACTAGTACCTCACTCAAATTCAGATTAAAGTTGGCCACAGAGGACCTAGTCAAATATACATGCAGGCTTTGGATCAGCTACGGATCTTCACTCGATCACGCTCAAGTCTAAAATGCGACATCTTGTTTACAACATTGCCTAGATACTGTACAGTTGTGAAACCAATCATATAATTCACTGCCCAATGCCAGTCTTCGTGCCTTCGTGTTTTGTAAAAAAAATTCACTGCAGTAGTAGGGTGTCAATCAAAATATAGATTTGTTTTTGGCACTGTTGCCACAGTGATGGTTATGCACCATTTCATCTTTCCGAGTCCAAATTGAATGCATTTAATTACGCACCACCTGCACTCGCTTCTGAAACTAATATGGCGTAAGATTCCAGTGCCAGCCTTTATGCGTTGCTGAATTTCAAAGTGTGCAAACAGGTGTAGTTTGTCTGCAGTTTCCATGGTGATGATGATGCATGTACGTGGACCAATCAAGATGCAGTAAATATCGTCTACTGACGTAGAGCCACGTTCTAACTTCTAACCAATTGCGGTGTTGATTTTTCTGTAAACTTCTTAACATGTTACTTTAAATGTAAATTTTAGCTTTTAAAGCCCAGATTTGCAAACTTCAAAAAGGAAAACTACCAATTAGGCCTACCTTTGTGATCCTGAAAGAATAGAAAATGATTATTGTTCTCATGTGTTGATGGTTTTTGTTTTGCAGCAGTTTCTGGGTAAGAGTTAAGAAGTTGATCAGAATTAAGATTTTGTGAGAAAACACTTCAGCTTGTCTCATATGGATTGTAGTCAAGGTCTGAAGCCATGATTAACTTCTCAATTATTTCCGTTCTGATTCTTTTAAACCATATTTTAGTGTTTTCTGTCAATTTATCACCTCGAAATAACCCAATCTCGGTAAGAATATATACATACCTTTCAGGTGAAGTGCTAATCAATGAGAACATATCTTGGCATCTTGCACACTGTTGACCAACCCCTAGAACAGTAGTATTCCTTCCAGAGCTTTGTGTTGGTGAGGATACAGTCCTGGTCCCCGTAAGCATCACCAACTGGAAAACCTGGCCTCCAGGCCGTGAACCCTCCTGGGCTTCCATCAAGCCAAGTGTAGGTCCCTTCTATGTCCAAGTTGTTGTACCCGATCCAGAGTTCCCCAATTAAACAGAATCGTAGAAAGCCTTATGCTTTCAACAAAGTCACTCTCTTCCGGACTCGGTATGTGAGATGGTCTTCCGGGCTCAGAGTAACTCTGACAGTGTTGTTCCTGATTGTCGTAGTTTCGCTCCTCGGAAACACAAAGATAGCAGCTGTCTCCAAATTCTTGCCAGGGAGCTTCGCAGTCACGCACACTATACCTGACAATTTTTCTGCATTTGCATCCAACAAACGGAGATTTCTTAAGAAGTACAAGGCAAACTATGAACAGCGACTATACCTTTGCCATATTTCATCTTCAAGTGTTCATTTTACACTGTCTGTGATATGTTAGATCAAATTGCAAAATAGCAGGAACTATCGAATGTTGAATGTGGAATATTGTCTACAGTACTTCCATAACTGTCAACAAGTAGTTTACTTCAAAACAGCCGCCAGTAAATGTACAAGTCAGTGCTGTTACTAGTACCTTCCTTAATTTCAAATTAATGTTGGCCAGAGAGGACTTAACGGGTAGTAAAATATACATGTACATGCAGGTTTTGGATCAGCTACCGATCTTCACTCGATGACGCTCAAGTCTAAAATGCGATGTCTTGTTTTCAACAGTGCCCAGATAAAGTACCAATAATTCACGGCCCAGTTCTGGTCTTCATGCCTTAATGTATATTGTAAGTAATTTTTGTCGCAGTAGTCGGGCATTATTTAAAATATAGGGTTTTGCAGCTTTGTTGCCGGAGTGATGGTTATGCTTCATTTAATGTCCAAATTGAGTGCTTTTTATTGCACAACACCACCCGCTTCTGAAACTAATATGGCGTAAGATTCCAGTGCCAGCCTAAATGCATTGCCAGATATTAAAAATGACGCACTTCAATAATAAACAGGCTTAGTTTGTTTGCAGTTTCCATGGTGATGATACATGTAATACGTGGACCAATCAGGATACTGGAAATATCGTCTACTGACGTAGCGCTACTTTCTAACTTCCAACCACTAATAATTGTGATATGTTGATTTTTCCATTTGTTAACATGCTTATCGGGCCTCATCCCCGATCGCCATTTGATGTTGTTCGAACTCCATTTTGGGTCTTTTTTGTTTTTGGACAATAAGTTTTAGAGCTTTCTCTAAGATGGTAACAAGCTATCAACTTGGTCTGCAGATTCACCAACTTACATCAAAATGTTAGTTTTTGGTTGAAGTTTTCTGTTGATGGCACGATATGTTAACATTGTTACCCCATTGTGCCTCAAACATCAGAAGAATTTTAAAGGAATTCCTAAAGTTCAGGTTTTATGGGGAGTTGGTTCGTTAACAAAAGGGAAGAGTGTGTTGAGGTATAGCGGCGGTGGGGGAGTCCCTCGTCAAATACATGTACCCTGCTAGTGCTGGGTATACATGTGAGGGGTTGGGGAGATAGGGTGTGGTTGTAATTGGGTGATGTGTGGGTGTGGGGTGATGAGGTGGGGATGTTGGGGTACAGGTAATGGGGCGGGGATGTTGGGGTACAGGTGATGGGTTGGCGGCGGAGTGTAAGGGTAAGGGGTTGGAATTAGGGGTATATTACCATGTATGGACACTCAGAATATTCTCTTTTTTGGACATATAAACCATGTAAACATTTTAGTTTGATAAAAGTGCAAAATTATGAAGAAAAAGTCAGTTTTATTAGGTGATCGGGCCAACAGCCCGATCACCTATTACTCTCGTACGGTTTTTTTTTTTCTTTTTTTCTTTTTCTTCTTTCACTCAAACGTTTCCAGAGCTTTTCTTCAAAACGGTTCAAGCTATCAACTTAAAACTTGGTAGGAACATCAACCCCAATGTGAAGATGTGCATACAAGTGTGACGTCATTGTGACGTCATTAGGTATCAAATTACAAACCAAAAATGACCAAAATATGCATGTTTTAAAATGCTTCCGTCTGGAAAACCACGTGACCCATGATCTTCGTATTTGACAGGCTTATATATCAGATCATGGCCTACAATTTTCTTCCTGTGGGCATTTTCATCTGACCCTTCCTTCTGGGGTCAATCTGAGGTCAAAGTTCAACGAAAACGAAAATCTCATTTTTTGCACTTATTTAGCAACAATGCCCATCAAACCAAGCTGAATCTTTAAGAAACTAAGTACAGGCATAGGTCCTATGGCAGACTTTCACCAGCGTGTTTAATATTATGATGGCATCAAGCGTGACGTCATCGTGACGTCATCAAGTATCAAATTACACCTCCCAAAAAACCAAATTATGCATATTTTAAAATGCTTCCGTCTCGAAAACCACGTGACCCAGGATCTTCGTATTTGGCAGGTTTATAGATGACATTCTGTTCTACAACTTTCTTTGTGTGGGCATTGTCATCTGACCCTTCCTTCTGGGGTCAATTGGAGGTCAAAGTTCAACGAAAACGGAAATCTCAGTTTTTACACTTACCAGTAACAATGCCCATCAAACCAAACTGAATCGTTAGTAAATTAGATACAGACATAGGCCCTATGACAGACTTTCACCAGCATGTATAGTATCATGATGGCATCAAGTGTGACGTAATCATGACGTCATCAGGTGTCAAAATACAAAAATTCAAAGGTTATTATTTTCAAAATTCATATCTCAAGAACCGTAATAGATACTTGAACAATTCTTTCACAACATGATAAGTCTAAATGAACTGAACAAATCATACGATGTCATGACCCCTGTGTGACACCTACTTCCGGTCCAAACCGGAAGTTGTTCGAAAATGTGCAATTTTTTAGCATTTTGAATGCAAATATATTCAAAGCGGTAGTGAATTTGACCATATTTCTACGGAACGAAATGTTTCCACACATGTGGACCTTTTGACTATACCATTGGTAACGTCATTACATGGACGGTGGTTACGTAATGTGGTGTCAAATTACGCAAATTTGGAGCTGAATTGTTTTAAAATGCTGTATCTTGAAAACTACAACAGATATTGGTATGATTCCTTCGCCACATTTAAGAACTTGATGTTCAACATATTGCACAAAATTGTGACGTCATGATGTCGTCACAGGTGTCACATTACAAGATTTCAAAGGTTATTATTTCAACAATTCATATCTCAAAACGGTGCAAGCTATCAACCCCCCAGCTATGGCGGATATGCAGGGAGGAGATATTAGTTACCGGATTAGTGTATACAGCAGCCGATTTCACGAAACTTTACGCAATTGCGCAAGTCCACTTACGCCATAAGTTATTGCGCAAGTAATGGTGTAAGTGGACTTGCGCAATTGCGTAAAGTTTCGTGAAATCAGCTGCTGAACTTCCATTTTTGCCATTCCACAGGTGATAACAACGTCTGGAATTCATCACAAAATGTTCATTTAGCCCGATCACCTGGCGTTTGTAACAACAAACGTCATACCTCTAGTTTTGTTTGTATTTGTGGAATTTGTTTAGAGTTATCCAATATGTTTAATGCATGGGGTCCCAGTGGGTGTCCGTGGATAGTAATCTTTTCGACGGGGTAAGGGTGATGGGGTGCCGCTGACTCGGTGAGTGTGCCGATATGAGGGTGATGAGGTGCATGGGGCAACTAGGTGTGGGTGGGGATGACGGGGTGGGAGTGATTGGGTGGGGGTGATTGGGTGGGGGTGATTGGGTGGAGTTGGAGGTTGGGGTCGTGGTGGAGGTAGGAGTATTGGGGTGGGGGTTTAATTCATAGGAATTTTAATTCATAGGAAGCGATGAGCCATGGCGGATTCGCTGTTTTATTTTTTAGTGAGTGACCGTCTAAGACATCTTGTAAATGTACATGCTACTTGGATATAAGCCTCGTGCAATTTCACTTACCTTCTGCAGTCTTGTAGACAACTCTTTAGTACATGTTGCAGCGGTCCTTTAGTTCTTGAGAAGGCATACCATGCATCTTGCACACTGAGACCATGAACCGTCCGTTGCAGGCAAATTCTTTCCACACCTTTTGCCAAGTGAATTGGATGCAGTCTTGGTTGCCAAAACGATCACCCACAGGGAATCCAGTACCCCAATTCTCATATCCAGTAGGACTTCCATCAAGCCAAGTGTATTTTCCCTCCCGATCCAAGTCGTTATATCCCATCCAAAATTCCATATGGCCCGTCACAACATATGCATACTGCCAAATAAAGTCATTTTCTTCAAGACTGTGTATAGATGTAAGATGGGCTGGTCTTCCCGGCTTAGAAAACGTCTGACAATGTTGTTCGGCATCAAAGTAAAGTTTTATCTCCTTCACTGACAGATAGCAGTTGTTTTGAAATGCCAGCCATGGCGGCTCACAATTTGAGACATTTTGGGACATTTTGGGACATTTTGGGACATTTTGCTTCTGCTGGACTCATCCAGTGTATGGAAATGAACAGAAGACACATACACAACCAGGAGTACATGATGAAAGTTGTGCAGCACTCGGACTTTACCTTTTGTTGTTTACTTTTTTAAGCAGGCAACTTTGAGTCAAGTTAGGGCTGATATAGTATCTCACTCGCTGGCGGCTTTCAAAGTTGGGAGATATTTCGTATCAAATTGCAAAATAGCAAGGAATGTGGAATATTGTCTACAGTACTTTCATAATCATCAAAAAGTAGTTTTCTTCAAAACAGCTGCCAGTAAATGTACAAGTCAGTGCCGTCACTAGTACCTCACTCAAATTCAGATTAAAGTTGGCCAGAGAGGACTTAGTCAAATATACATGCAGGTTTTGGATCAGCTACCGATCTTCACTTGATCACGCTCAAGTCAAAAGTGCGACGTCTTGTCTACAGCATTGCGGAGATACTGTACACTTGTGAAACCAATCATATAATTCACTGCCCAATGCCAGTCTTCGTGCCTTCGTGTTTTGTAAACAATTTTCACTGCAGTAGTAGGGTGTCAATCAAAATATAGATTTGTTTTTGGCACTGTTGCCACAGTGATGGTTATGCACCATTTCATCTCTCTCAAGTCCAAATTGAATGCATTTAATTACGCACCACCTGCACTCGCTTCTGAAACTAATATGGCGTAAGATTCCAGTGCCAGTCTTTATGCGTTGCCGAATTTCAAAGTGTGCAAACAGGTGTAGTTTGTTTGCAGTTTCCATGGTGATGATGATGCATGTACGTGGACCAATCAAGATGCAGTAAATATCATCTACTGACGTAGAGCCACATTCTAACTTCTAACTAATTGTGGTGTTGATTTTTCTGTAAACTTCTTAACATGTTACTTTTGCACTTATGTAAATTTTATCTTTTAAAGCCCAGATTTGCGAACTTCAATAAGGAAAACTACCAATTAGGCCTACCTTTGTGATCCTGAAAGAATAGAAAATGATTATTATGCACCATTTAATCTCCCTGAAGTCCAAATTGAGTGCCTTTTATTATACAGCACCTCCCGCTTCTGAAACTAATATGGCGTAAGATTCCAGTGCCAGCCTTTATACGTTGCCGGATATTAAAAAGTGTGAATTTCAATAAACAGGTGTAGTTTGTTTGCAGTCTCTATAATGATAATACATGGACCAATCAGGATGCAGGAAATATCGTCTACGTGATGTAGAGCCACATTCTAACTTCTAACCAATTGCGATGTTGATTTTTCCTGTTTGTTAACATGTTACTTCTCCATTTTTAAAGCCCAGATTTTCCAACTTCAAAAAGGAAAACTACTAATTAGGCCTACCTTTGTGATCCCAAAAGAATAGAAAATGACTATTGTTCTCTTTGTTGATATTGATGGTTTTTGTTTTGCAGCAATTTCTGGGCAAGAGTTGAAGGAGCATGTTCAAAAAAAAATTATTTTGTTTTAACCTAATAATCATGTGAAATATCTCCCCAAATTACTATCTATCATGTCTATAGGAAGAAAACGAGAAATTTGCAAACTCCAATTTGGATGTGGAAGGTTGGGGTGATCACATCACTGCACTGCTTTATGGAACCGGATAAATTAGTTTACAAAACATCAGTGATTTTTCGACGATATCCTTAAAAATATACGGAATGAGAACGCAAAATTTCAGAATGGTAATGGGAAAAATATGACAATTGATGTGGTATAAAAATCTCAACATCCATGGGAAAAATGGGTCAGTCAAAGAAGTTGATCAGAATTTTTGATAGAAAAAACTAGATTTTGGAGTTGGAAAATTTTATGATTTTGTGAGAAAACACATTGTACATGGTTTGTACACAAGGTCTGTAGCCATGATCACCTTCTCAATTCTTTCCGTTCTGATTCTTTTGAACCATCTTTTAGTGTTTTCTGTCAATTTATCACCCCGAATTCATAACCCAATCTCAGAATATACACGTACCTTTCAGTCGAAGTGCTAATCAATGAGAACATATCTAGGCATCTTGCACACTGTTGAGCGGCTCTTAAAACAGAAATATTCCTTCCACAGTTTCTCATTGGTGAGGATACAGTCTTGGTTCCCTTGAACATCACCGACCGGAAAACCTGGCCTCCAGGCCGTGAACCCTCCTGGGCTTCCATCAAGCCAAGTGTAGGTCCCTTCTACATCCAAGTCGTTGTACCCGATCCAGAGTTCCCTAGACGGAACCATGGAAAGCCTTATGCTTTCAACAAAGGCATTCTCCTCCGGGCTGAGTATAGAGACAATGTAAGACGGTCTACCAGGCTCAGAGTAACTCTGACAGTGTTGTTCCTGATTGTTGTAATTTTGCACCTCAGAAATATAGAGATAGCAGCTGCTTCCAAATGCTTGCCAGGGAGCTTCACAGTCATGTGGTATGTCAATTTTTCTACATTTGCATCCAGCGAACAGAGATTGGTTAAGAAGTACAAGAGAAATTAAGAGTATTTGCAATATCTTCGCCATTTTTTATCTTCATGTCGTGCAGACTATACCCGACAATTTTGCTACATTTGCATCCAAACAATCGCAAATTGCTTGAGAAGTACAAGGCAAACTACAAACAGTGACAATACCCTTCACATATATATCATCTTCGTGTGTTCATTTTACACTGAGATATGTTGGATCAAATTGCAAAATAAATGTAGCAAGAACTATCAAATGTCAACTGTTAAATATTGTCTACTTCCATAACCCTCTTAAAGTAGTTTACTTCAAAACAGCTGCCAGTAAATGTACAATTCAGTGCCGTCACTAGTACCTCACTCAAATTCAGATTAAAGTTGGCCACAGAGGACCTAGTCAAATATATTTTATGCAGGCTTTGGATCAGCTACGGATCTTCACTCGATCACGCTCAAGTCTAAAATGCGATGTCTTGTCTTTAGCACTGCCTAGATACTGTACACTTATGAAACCAATAATATAATTCACTGGCCAATGCCAGTCTTTATGCCTTCGTGTTTTGTAAAAAAAATTCACCGCAGTAGTGGGCGTTATTCAAAATATAGGTTTTTATTTTGGCTTTCTTGCCATAGTGATGGTTATGCACCATTTAATCTCCCTCAAGTCCAAATTGAGTGCCTTTTATTACACAGCACCTCCTGCTTCTGAAACTAATATAGCGTAATATTCCAGTGCCAGCCTTTATACGTTGCCGGATATTAAAAAGTGTGAATTTCAATAAACAGGTGTAGTTTGTTTGCAGTCTCTATAGTGATAATACATGGACCAATCAGGATGCAGGAAATATCGTCTACTCGATGTAGAGCGACATTTCAACTTCTAACCAATTGCGATGTTGATTTTTCTGTTTGTTAACATGTTACTTTTCACTTTTAAAGCCCAGATTTGCAAACTTTAAAAAGGAAAACTACTAATTAGGCCTACCTTTGTGATCCCAAAAGAATAGAAAATGACTATTGTTCTCTTTGTTGATATTGATGGTTTTTGTTTTGCAGCAATTTCTGGGCAAGAGTTAAAGGAGCATGTTAAAAAAATTTTTTTTTTGTTTTAACCTAATAATCATGTGAAATATCTCCCCAAATTACTATCTATCATGTCTATAGGAAGAAAACGAGAAATTTGCAAACTCCAATTTGGATGTGGAAGGTTGGGGTGATCACATCACTGCACTGTTTTATAGAACCGGATAAATTAGTTTACAAAACATCAGTGATTTTTTGACGATATCCTTAAAAATATACGGATTGAGAACGCAAAATTTCAGAATGGTAATGAGAAAATATGACAATTGATAGTATAAAAATCTCAACATCCATGGGAAAAATGGGTCAGTCAAAGAAGTTGATCAGAATTTTTGATAGAAAAAACTAGATTTTGGAGTTGGAAAATGTTAAGATTTTGTGGGAAAACACTTAAGCTTGTCTCATATGGTTTGTACACAAGGTCTGAAGCCATGATCACCTTCTTAATTGTTTCCGTTCTGATTCTTTTGAACCATCTGTTAGTGTTTTCTGTCAATTTGTCACCCCAAATTCATAACTTAATCTCGGAATATACACCTACCTTCCAGCGAAGTGCTAATCAATGAGAATGTATCTTGGCATCTTGCACACTGTTGAGCATCTCTCCAAACAGTAGTATTCCTTCCACAGTTTCTCATTGGTAAGGATACAATCTTGGTCCCCGTAAGCATCACCAACTGGAAAACCTGGCCTCCAGGCCGTGAACCCTCCTGGACTTCCATCAAGCCAAGTGTAGGTCCCTTCTATGTCCAAGTCATTGTATCCGATCCAGAGTTCCCCAGGCGGAACCATGGAATGCCTTATGCTTTCAACAAAGTAATTTTCCTCTTGGCTCAGTATAGAGACAATGTGAGATGGTCTCCCAGGCTCGGAGTAACTCTGACAGTGTTGTTTCTGAGTGTCGTAATTTCGTGTCACGGAAACATAGAGATAGCAGCTGCCTCCAAATGCTTGCCAGGGGGCTTCGCAACCTTGCAGACGATACCTGTCAATTTTTCTACATTTGCATCCAACAAACGGAGATTTCTTGAGAAGTATAAGACAAACCAAGAATAGCAACAATACCTTTGCCATTTTTCATTTTATTGTGTTCATTTCCATGTACCACTCCGATTCTTTTCTTCTGCACTGGATCAACGCTTGACTGTAGACTTGCGAAACCAATAACTTCTCTGCCCAATGCCAGTCTTTGTTTGTAAATACTATGTACCTCAGTAGTCGGGCATAAATGAAAGTTGTTTGTCACTGTTACCACTGAAACGTTCTTCGATTTTCTTTCTCAAGTCGAAATCGCATGCCTTTCTTTTACACACAACACAACAGTGCGCATGCGCATCTGTAACTAATATCTCGAGAAATGTCAGTGCCGGTCTCTATGCATTCCCAGATATTAAAAAGGTTTGGCCTTCAGCAATAAAAAAGTGTAGTTGGTTTGTAGTTGCCATAGTGATAATACATGTATGTGGACCAATCAGGACGCAAGAAATTTCGTCTGCAGACTTAGTTAACTACCAAATTCCAGCCACCGTGTATTTAAAACGTGAGCAGCCAAGCTCAAGCTTAATACGTCATTGTTGAGGCTTTGCGCATGCATGAAGCCATCTCGTCCACTTTCACAATTGAGAATGCAGCAACTGTGGTGTTCTCGATTCTGGCAGTGGACGTAAGAGACGACTAGACGCATGCGTAAAGCCTCAACTTCGACGTCATCACGTCGCAGTCCATATAGTCAACATAACAATCTAAAACTCCCCACTGTTATGCATGAGAGTAAATAAGCAGCACTTATGGTAAACACATTCTTGCTATTTTGGATCGGTCCAAGGGTAGACTTATTTATCCTTTTGTGTTGATGTATTGCCAAGTTCCATTTCAATACAATAGTTAGTGGTGATGATTCGTAAGCATGCCTCCAATTAACCCAGACAATTTTAATAAAAGTGGATTTACGACACGAGTCGGGAAGAGATTGAGTGAACTGAAGGCCAAATCAATGTTACTACTTTCCCTGAAGTTAAAATCCGAACTTCAGTCATTTCTATCCAACTTAGCTGAAAAGGGGCAAAAAGAATTTTCCCGAAAGTTTTGGGCTTTGCAGGGCTTTAAGTAACCACTGGACTGAGGCCAGCAGTTTCTGTACTGTATTAGATCAAGGGGCCATCCATTACTTAAAATAACCCAATCTCAAGCGAAATCGATCTTGATACCTTGAACCATTTTAAAAAAAAAATCTGGAATCGTTTCGTCAGAAAAAGAAGAAAAGGGAAAAAAGACTAAGAATCGTACAGAAGTAATAGGTGATCGGGGATCAGCCCGATCACTTAATAATACAGATAACCCAGCTGTCAATGTAATGCATTGTCCTGCTTTTTTTGTCGTAGGACACATAGTTTATGTCTTTAATATTGTCTGGGAATATTGCATTCGTGCACCAATCAAACTTTTTACTGTAAATATAATAATAATAATATGTGCCATAAAATATGCCTTGATTGATGACAAAAAAAAGAACAACAATGCACTGGAAACTTGTCCCATAATGTGCAGCACCACGATTTAAACATGCTAAGCCTATGCATGCTTGATGTGCATGTACCAGCGCTACAATGTATGTACGCGTAAGAGGCGCTTTTACCTACTCGTTATGTTTGCACTCGACTTATCGTCTCAATAAAAGTTACCTGGTAAATTTTCCTGGGCAGGAGTTGGCCAGAAAAAGTAACCGCTGAACTTGGAAAAATTTACTGAGAGGAAAACGTCACAGGATGTTCAGCATTGGACTTAAACTGGGAAAAGTTCCATCCTCTTAGTAGGTTTTCCCAAAGAAGTCTAATGCGGACAGGGCTTAAGTGGATGACTATCTGAACCATCGTGTAAATGTACTCTTTAGTACACGTCGCAAAGGCCCTTTAGTTCTTGAAAAGACACCCCTCGCATTTTGCACACTGAGAACATGCGTCTTCCGCAACGAAACTCTTTCCACTCCTTGTTATGAAAGAAATGGATGCAGTCTTGGTTGCCAAAACGATCACCCGCAGGAAATCTGGGACTCCTATTCTCATATCCAGTAGGACTTCCATCAAGCCATGTGTATTTTCCCTCTTGATCCATATCGTTATATCCGATCCAAATATCCTCATTCTCAATCAAAACAGAGTACGCATACTGCCAAATAAAGTCATTTTCCTCAGGACTGAGTACAGATGTGAGATGGGCCGGTCTCCCTGGCTTAGAAAACGTCTGACAATGATGTTCAGCATCCAGGTAACCTTTTCTCTTGGTCACCAACAGATAACAGTTGCCTTGAAATGCCAGCCAAGGAGGCTCACAATAACTTGCATTTTGACAATTCCCAAATGTAAGAAGATTTTGGAGCCAGAGCACAGTGCAAACACATAGGAGAAGACAGCTACAAAAGGTCATGTTTAGAGCTTTTTTTTCCCAAATATACCAAACTGACAAATGCTATAGGTCCATGCATTTACTGTTCAGACCAAACGATTTCAGACCCAAAGGTTCCACAAGGTTTTGCAAAAACTGTGGTAGCTACTTGTAAAACGAACTATGTTTGTCACTGTTATCCGTGAGAGTAAGTCGGCATGCAAGTGTTGTTTAAAACACGTACATGCCATTTATATAGCCCAGTTCCAACTTAATACTATAATAAGTGGCCAGTGGCGATTCATAGGCGTGCCATCAATTAGCTCCGAAATTAATAATAGTGGATGGCTTTGGCAGTGACGGTTTTTGATTGGTCTGCCGCTTGAGGGATGAGAAAAGCTGCTTACTTTGGCTCAAAAGAAACGGCCCATATTGATTGATAATACACAATACACGCAATAGCTACATGTAATATAGAGTTCTCCAAGGGACCAAACTAATGCGTGCCTTGCATCCAGACAGCGAAATAACTAATATGCAATTCACAATGAAGGGACTTAGAAAAAGGAGCTTTAGATCAGAAAGAGCTTTATGAGGGGGCGTTATAACAAGGGTTTACTTTCTCGCATACAAGCTTGGAAAGAGTTATGGACCATAAGGTTTTAGTAATTCTAATTAATTCTAAATTAATCTTCACGCATATTGTAGATTACAGTGTACACCGTTGCCATGGCAATTCAGATGTTGGTAATTTCCTGGTGTTAGTGCAAAAATCTTGTTTTAATTCCAAATTTGCTTTTCAAGCTGAGCGATTGGACATGATTAAAGAAACTTCTATTTTGGGTCATTGCAAATTGGGTCATTGCAAATGATACAATGGGCCTTTAAATCTCGTGTGAAGACAGCAAGCTTGGGTTCGGTTTGGTTAGGCAAAGTGTATACATGTATGGACGGCACCTTACAGGTCCTATGATTTTTGTCATTTTATTTTTCAGTAGACCCGAAACAATGTCACGGGTTCTTTACATGCGGTGCACTCGTTCATTTTGTGCAGACCCCGATCAAAATCTGTGATCTCGGGGATCCTTCTCAAGAGGTGGTTCTGTGATAGATCCAAAATGGCGACGTAAACATTATAAAGAATCTTCGTGGGATTAAATCTCTTGGGTTCGGTTTGTTTAGGTAAAGTGTGTACATACTGTATGGACGGTCCCTATTAACAGGTCCTGTGATTTATGTCATTTTAGTTTCCAGTAGACCAGAAAGAATGTCCGGGGTTGTTTACATGCGCACAATTCTATTGATCACTCTCAAATGACGTCACTTCCTACAAATTGTCAAGTACATCAGGATCTTGAGCGTAAATGTTTGTGACGCGCAACGGCTGCATCGTATTTCAAACAAATATCGAGCAACACGCCCGCGTGTTTGGAACATTTTCCAGGGTGTGCGTGCACGTACTTGATGGCGTTTGATACACAGTAGCATTTTTTCTACAAAGATGGGGAGACTCAGGGTACCAGATATGGCAGAGCCATAGGAAAGCACATATGTATTTCCAAACCGTGACGTCATTATGTTTCTGGTCTATTTAAACAGCAGATATATTGCAGATATATTGTTGTGGCTGTGGTTTGGTACAAATACATGTATTTGTTTAGATTTAGTAAAACATTTCAGTCCCTTGTCCAGTGCTGTAGCAGATTTATGGCCCAAATTGGACAGAAGATATTTATTACCGAGGGGAAGTTTTAGGGACACGAATTTAGTTCCTGATTGTCTACATTATCTCTTTATAAGAAAAGTTGCAACAAAACAAGCAGTTTCTGAAAAGTTTACTGTTTTTTTATTTATTTTTAAAGCTTAAAAGTAAACTAATCTTGAGCAGAATCTCCAAGATGAAGTTCACTTACCTTTCCGAGCATCCACCATCAAAGTGGCTAATTAATGAGAGCATATCGTGACATTTTGCACACTGTTGGTCGCCCGTTGCCACAGTAGTATTCCTTCCAGAGCTTTGTGTTGGTGAGGATACAGTCCTGGTTCCCGTGAAGATCACCGACCGGAAAACCTGGCCTCCAGGCGGTGAACCCTCCTGGGCTTCCATCAAGCCAAGTGTAGGTCCCTTCTACATCCAAGTCGTTGTACCCGATCCAGAGTTCCCCAGACGGAACCATGGAAAGCCTTATGCTTTCAACAAAGTCATTCTCCTCCGGGCTGAGTATAGAGACAATGTGAGACGGTCTACCAGGCTCAGAGTAACTCTGACAGTGTTGTTTCTGAGTGTTGTAGTTTCGTGCCTCAGAAACATATAGATAGCAGCTGCCTCCAAATGCTTGCCAGGGAGCTTCACAGTCGTGCGGTATGTCAATTTTTCTACATTTGCACCCAGCGAACAGAGATTGGTTAAGAAGTACAAGGGAAATTAAGATTATTTGCAATATCTTCGCCATTTTTTATCTTCATGTCGTGTAGATTATACCCGACAATTTTGCTACATTTGCATCCAAACAATCGCAAATTGTAGTACAAGGCAAACTACAAACAGTGACAATACCCTCGCATATCTTCGTGTGTTCATTTTACACTGCGATATGTTGGATCAAATTGCAAAATACATGTAGCAAGAACTATCAAATGTCAAATATGGAATATTGTCTACTTCCATAACCATCTTAAAGTAGTTTTCTTCAAAACAGCTGCCAGTAAATGTACAAGTCAGTGCCGTCACTAGTACCTCACTCAAATTCAGATTAAAGTTGGCCACAGAGGACTTAGTCAAATACACATGCAGGTTTTGGATCAGCTATACTGATCTTCACTTGATCATGCTCAAGTCTAAAATGTGACGTCTTGTTTACAGTATTGCCTGTACACTTGTGAAACCAATAATATAATTCACTGGGCAATGCCAGTCTTTATGCCTTCGTGTTTTGTAAACAATTTTCACGCAGTAGTAGGCGTTATTCAAAATATAGGTTTTTATTTTGGCTTTGTTGCCATAGTGATGGTTATGCACCATTTAATCTCCCTCGAGTCCAAATTGAGTCTTTTATTACACAGCACCTCCCGCTTCTGAAACTAATATGGCGTAAGATTCCAGTGCCAGCCTTTATACGTTGCCGGATATTAAAAAGTGTGAATTTCAATAAACAGGTGTAGTTTGTTTGCAGTCTCTATAATGATAATACATGGACCAATCAGGATGCAGGAAATATCGTCTACGTGATGAAGAGCCACATTCTAACTTCTAACCAATTGCGATGTTGATTTTTCTGTTTGTTAGGCCTAACATGTTACTTTTCCACTTTTAAAGCCCAGATTTGCAAACTTCAAAAAGGAAAACTACCAATTAGGCCTACCTTTGTGATCCCGAAAGAATAGAAAATGACCATTGTTCTCAGTGTTGATGTTTTTGTTTTGCAGCAATTTCTGGGTAAGAGTTGAAGAAGAACCTAAATTTGAGTTGGAAAATTTTAAGATTTTGTGAGAAAACACTTTAGTTTGTCTCATATGGTTTGTACACAAGGTCTGAAGCCATGATCACCTTCTCAATTCTTTCCGTTCTGATATTTTTGAACCATCTTTAAAGAACATGTGTTTAAAATCAAACAACTTGAATACGTTAAGCATTACAAGCCCTCAAAGTCTCTGAAATGTAAATCTGAATTTATGGAATTGCCCTTTTAGTGTCTTCTGTCAATTTATCACCCCAAATAACCCAATCTCAGTAAGAATATACACGTACCTTTTAGTCGAAGTTCTAATCAATGAGAACATATCTTGGCACCTTGCACACTGTTGAGCGGCTCTCATAACAGAAATATTCCTTCCAGAGTTTTCCATAGGTGAGGATACAGTCCTGGTCCCCGTAAGCATCACCAACCGGAAAACCTGGCCTCCAGGCGGTGAACCCTCCTGGGCTTCCATCAAGCCAAGTGTAGGTCCCTTCTATGTCCAAGTCGTTGTACCCGATCCAGAGTTCCCCAGGCGGAACCATGGAAAGCCGTATGCTCTCAACATAGTCACTCTCCTCTGGACTCAGTATAGAGACAATGTGAGATGGTCTCCCAGGCTCAGAGTAACTCTGACAGTGTTGTTTCTGATCATTGTAATTTCGCGCCTCAGAAACATAAAGATAGCAGCTGTCCCCAAATTCTTGCCAGGGAGTCTCACATGCTTGCAGACGATACCTGTCTATTTTTCTACATTTGCATTCAACAAATGCAGATTTCTTAAGAAGTACAAGGCAAACTATGAACAGTGACAATACCCTTGACATTTTTCGTCGTCGTGTGTTCATTTACACTGCGAATGCTTCTCTGCACTCGATAACTGTACACTTCTGAAGCCTTTAATTAATTTCACTGCCTTATGCCAGCCTTTTAACGCTATTCTCTACTGTATCAATATTGTCTTCCTCGGTAGTTATGCATTATTTAAAATCAATTTTCTCCGTTGCCACAGCGATGGTGGCACAGTCTTCGATTTTCTTCAAGTCCAAATTGGATGCCTTTGATTACACATGACCTAGATGTAGATACTTTATATACGCTTCTGAAACTGTACGAGGTCGGTGCCAATCTTTATTTGTTGCACTTTATTGGAAAGAGCAGAGCTGGTTTGCAGTTTCCATGGTGATGACAACAGTGTCAATCCAGAAACAAGAAATATTGTCTGTAGACTCAGAACCACCAAAGTGGTAAATTTTTTTCATGCTGATCAGTAAGACCAGCAGTTTTGTTAGGTGCTTTTCAAATTGGCAGCAAGAAGCTTTACCACTGTCCCAACACCCATTTAAAGGCCCTGTAGATGATATGTTTTTGAGCGATTCTGCGAATAAAACCATTATAAATCAAAAGAAAGACATCAACAAACTCATCGGAAGAAATTTCAGCTTTGTCAAATGTACCACTTTTAAAAAAAACATGAAAATCCATATGCATTTTCCTGGTCTTGGCGGGGTGTTTCAAATATTCGTTCTCAGTTGATCGGGTACTATGTGGCTTGCGTCATGCACTCTGTGGCGCACATACTGCGTGTGCGCGCGATCCATAAAAATGCATCGCGTTGGAACACGCACACGGAGTACACAGCGCACATGCATTTTGGACCGCGTAGATGCGAACCAGAAATAAGTAAATCGTTTGCAAACGATCTAAATAATTTCATCTTTACGGATTATTTTCTGGTAAAATTATATCATTTTGAGCGAAAACCTTTCATTGGATAGTTGCTATTAATTCAATCTTTACTTTCAGAACTTTTCCCCTGTAAACTCGTCGATTACTTTTTGGGTCATTGCAAATGATCCACTGGGCCTTTAAGGCCTTTTTTCACCAGACAAAATGTGACCGGCTCCAGCAAAACCCAACACTTGTGATGAAAATTCAAAATTTAAGTTTTGGTATCAGCTTAGTGTGCATACAAAAAGGTATCTTTTAAAACATGTTTGAGGAAATTCTGATAATTTTTGGCAAAGTTATGACCTATTAAAGTATGACAGATCAGAAAAAGTGCAATTGGTTTTTAAAGTTTGACAAACTAGTTGATTATTTAATTTTGTCAATAATATGAGGAATTTTGAGACAGTTTAAACAACAAAACAAATCTTGAATGTATCCCGATGTTGATTCTGCCAAATTTTCAAGTTGGTCCCAGAGGCAATTTTTTAAGGTTGTGGGCCCATATCACATAATGGGAAATGCCGAGAAGCGTCGGGTTTTGCCAGAGTCGGTCACAAATATCAGGGGGTGACCCCAGGGTGACACGGATGTGAAAGTAGGCCCTGATTCCCACTTTAAAAT
This sequence comes from Henricia sp. BOLD:AAB3569, assembly GCA_037783545.1. NCBI lineage: Eukaryota > Metazoa > Echinodermata > Asteroidea > Spinulosida > Echinasteridae > Henricia > Henricia sp. BOLD:AAB3569. The sequence goes on along the minus strand of JBBELK010000147.1, from coordinate 3,587,039 downwards.
AATGTGCGTACAGTACGTACCGGTACGTACATACTGCGTTGGGTCTTTCCATTAAAAACAGGAGCCAAAGTGTGACATTTTGATGCATTTGTAAAAATGGCCTTTTCAAGTTAAATTTTTTAAAAGAAATTTCTGTGCAATTTGTAATTAATGTAGAATATTTAAAATAATTGACTAACGGTTAGACACGATGTTTTGGTATCATAGTCTTGAAAATATTCAAGAAAATTGTTTCACAACATAAGGGGGGACTGCAAGGCATTTTTCAACTCTTGCGATTACATTTCAAGTCTTTTTGACCAGTTTCTTTCTGGAAAAGGTAGTTGCTGATTTTACCCAGCTGAAGAACCTGGACTTTATCGATTAAAATTACATTATGAGCAAAATGTGTTTCAAAATGTCACACTTGCATTTAGAAGATCGCACTAGTTTATTGAATCGTTCTCGTTATATTTAGGGTAGTATCAACAGATAAAGGTGGTGTTCAATTCATGAGGCCATATGCTTTATATGCTAAGGGTAATCGTTCTCTGAAGTCCGGTAATTACAAAAAATCAACTCCAGAAGTGTAAGGGGGACACTGTCTAGATTTTATGGAATGACCCCATGTCGTCATCTAGAATATACATGTAGGTTGACGACATCCTAAGATAATTTATCATGGATGACACCGTCCAGAATGTAGGATGACGACCTTCCGCTCAAAATAGCACAATGAGCAGAATCTGTATCCAAGATAAGTTCACTTACCTTTCCGAGCATCCACCATCAAAGCGGCTAATTAATGAGTGCATATCGTGACATTTTGCACACTGTTGGTCGCCCGTTGCTACAGAAGTATTCCTTCCAGAGCTTTGTGTTGGTGAGGATACAGTCCTGGTTTCCTTGAGCATCGCCGACTGGAAAACCTGATCTCCAAGCCGTGAACCCTCCTGTGCTTCCATCAAGCCAAGTGTAGGTTCCTTCTACATCCAAGTCATTGTACCCGATCCAGATTTCGCTGACCATGGCAGAAACCCTTACACTTTCAACAAAGTCATTCTCCTCCGGGCTGAGTATAGAGACAATGTGAGACGGTCTTCCGGGCTCGGAGTAACTTGCCAGAAAGCTTCGCAGTCGTGCGGTATGTCAATTTTTCTACATTTGCATCCAGCGAACAGAGATTGGTTAAGAAGTACAAGGGAAATTAAGAATATTTGCAATATCTTCGCCATTTCTTATCTTCAGGTGCATTTTATTATATTATCCCCAGAAATATTTCCGACGAAGATGTCCACCGACGAAGATGTCCAATGATTTGGGTCTAATGATCAAGCCGAGACTGTCTACTGAACAAACTCAACCAAACGACAGCCTTTGATGAGAAACTGTACCGCTGTTCTCGTAATTTGTTTTAATCATTTATCCCCCGATAGCCCTTGAGTGTACTCTTTTTAAATAATTGAATATGGTGGCCAATTTGGCACGCGGCATGGGCACGCAAACCAGCTCACACATACAGTTGTACAAACCTCGAGTTTCATTTAGCGGGGCACAAGGGGAGCACAACACTTTTTTAGAGGGGTGGGGAACATGCTCCCCAAGGTGCCCCCTTGGCGACGCCGCTGCACTTCTGTAGTCTATATTTGTAAGATTGTTAAACTAACAAGACTTTATAAGTGTTTATTTTTCTTTAAAATCAAAAGAAAGTGGTTAATTGTTTTCCCCTTTGCCAAGAGGTGGTCGTGTTTGTGTGGTGCCATTTTCGGAGCCCACTGGTGAATAGTATAGCTTGTGATGCTCCGCCGGATGCAAATTTGTAATGTGAATGCTCCCTTTGTTTAACGAAGCGATTTGACAGGCCTGGGGCCAATTTCATAAAGCAGTTAAGCAAACAAATTTGCTTAATCAAAATTTTGTTTGCTTTATAAAAATGGGTTAATAATAAAAAAATTATGTCAACTTGTGTTTTTAGCAAGAATAGCAGATATTCTTGTGAAAAATGCAAGTTGACATGCAATTTCGACTATTGACTCATTTTTATAAAGCAAACACATTTTTGATTAAGCAAGTTTTTTTGCTTAATTGCTTTATGAAATTGGCCCCTGGTTGCACAAGCGCGTCGTGCATCAAGCGCCTAGCAAGCGTTGTTTTTGACGCACCACTTGAAAACCACACAGCGCGTCAGATACTTGAAGCTTGACACTTGATGCACGTCACTCGTGTGTGACCAGGCATAGTGGCTAGCTCCCACAGCTTCATTCGATCTTCGTTAGTAGCGGCTTAATGTGATCGGTATTTTCATTCGATCTTCGTTCAATCTTCATTAAGTGACATGTGAACTTACCATTCGAAGCATCCATCATCAAAGTAGCTAATTAATGAGAACATATCGTGACATTTTACACATTGTTGGCAGTTCCACATAACAGAAATATTCCTTCCAGAGCTTTGTGTTGGTGAGGATACAGTCCTGGTTCCCTCTAGCATCGCCGACTGGAAAACCTGGCCTCCAGGCCGTGAACCCTCCTGGGCTTCCATCAAGCCAAGTGTAGGTCCCTTCTACGTCCAAGTCATTGTACCCGATCCAGAGTTCCCTGTACGGGGAAGTCTGATCCCTCATTATGCCTTCAACAAAGTCATTCTCTTCCGGGCTGAGTATAGAGACAATGTGAGATGGTCTCCCGGGTTTAGAGTAACTCCGACATTGTTGCTCCTGAGTCTTGTAACTTTGCTTATTGTTAACATAAAGATAGCAACTGTATCCAAATGTTTGCCAATCACTATCGGCCTCACAATCTTGTAGTTGATATCTGTCAATTTTTCTACATCTGCATCCAGCGAACAGAGATTGGTTAAGAAGTACAAGAGAAATCAAGAGCATTTGCAATATCTTTGCCATTTTTTATAATCTCCATGTACATGTAGGTTTTATTATCGCCAACATTTTCCGACAAAGATGTCCAATGATTTGGGTATGAAGATGAGAGTATCAATTGAGCGGAAGTTACTGAACAAAACTTCAGCCTTCAATGAGATTGCTCTGTGCTCGTCGTGTGTTTTTAAGCACAATTTGTCTGCTGATAGCCTTGACTTTACTCAATTATCACTAATGAAATATAGTAGCCAATAAAGAAACAACTCTACTAATTAAAGAATTTTCTGTTTTTTTCCTTTTTTTTTCGGTATAATTTCTGTTGGCCTTCATCAACATGTGGCGCCTGCGAGAATTGATGAAGTAATTATTGCTTGCAGGCTTGATTTTCTTTCACCATGTTTAGTAAAGAGAAACAAATTAGACAATTTATTTTTAAAAGTGTCAGATTTTTTTCTTTTCTGCCTGGTAATTTTCAAGGTTCTTGAGATCTCATATATGTAGCATGCTACTGTAAAGGATAGCCATTTCGGAAACACTTTTTGCAATTATTGGTCCATGTGCGCAATATGGCAAAATAACAAGATTTTGTTGCCGATGTTCGCAATGGTATTTTGGCAGTGGAAATGGCCAATAATGCTTCTTAAGTGGTGTTCCCATTGGACTATTTTTGGTAAAACTCCCGTGGTTGTGCGGGAGAGTAACAAAATTTAGTCCAATGGGGTCGCACGGAGAATTAGCGTCCCTGTAAAGTTACCGTGACCACGATGTAAAACTTCAGGGCGTAGTTGATCTCGAGCACGGTGCCAGAAGTTGCAGTCAAAGGTCATGCTATGTACTGTTCAATGTGTGCATGGGTTGTGCATACATGTACAGTGTACAAGGCCACTTGAACTTCGTGGGCTTTCCCCTGCTACGGCTGCGGAGCAGCAGCCAATTTCACGAAACTTACGCAGTTGCGAAAGCCCACTTGCGCAACGTTTTATTGGGTAAATTGCACAACAATTTAGCGATGATAACACGCAAGCTATGGGGCTTGCGCCATTTTTCAAATATTGCGTAAGCTGCGCACTCTTTTGTGAAATCGGCTGCTGATGCGGCAGGATGCAGTAAAGATTAATTGCTTATCTAACCGCAAACTGATCCCGAGCTAAGGATCGAACCCTCCGCCAAGTTCATTGTCTTTAGTTAATGAAATATACGTTCACATCTCAATTAACTCTTTCAGAGCCAAGGTCGTACATGTACGATCTCGTTTTTATAATTTGTTTTCTTCAAAAAAGCCAACCTCCGTACATGTACAACCTAAAAATATCGCTAGAGGACATACTAATCCATCATAATATGCAATATCATTCATGTACGACCTCGGAGTTCCACGAGAGGGCTCAAGGTCTGAGTTGTTCTGAGCAGCAATGATGGCGGTGCACAAAATGTGCTCGCTTTTCCGCGGAAGATTTTTTTAATTGTTTAAATTTTTTAAATTTTTTTATTTTGGGGATTCGGATTGTGAAAAAGATTAGTATTTATCACTCCATAAAAACGTTAATACTGAGTCTGGAATGTTCAAAAGAGCAATGTACAACAAGTTTCAAAGAATTACAAAAAAAATGTGAAAAGTCTGGCACTTTAGGGTTTTAAAATGTTTAAAAAAAACAATGGCACCGAAAGAGTTAACAAAGCTTTATTTTAGGCAACCACTAACGGAGATCAAATTAAAGAGACACACCGGCTTACTGTTTACATAATGTAGCAATCAAGCATCCTTGACAATAATATTTTGATGGTCGTTGTGAAAAAAATATCAAAATGTCACGTAATTAACTAGAAATGTTTAAAATTAACAAAAGAGACAAATGTTGGGCTATACGCTTTACCAGCTGTCGCGATGTATTATGTATCATGTGTTTGTAAATAAAGGTGGTGTTCGATATGGGTCGACACGTGTTTAACCTCGATTCCCTGTTTTCCCCGACACATCACACCTTGGATGATCCCTCGGTCAGCGCTGACTCGAGGAAGTACATCAAACGCAACGTTTTGGTGTCTTTAGCGCCCTCAATAGGCATATGCTGTTTTTTCTTCGGATATTATTTATCCCCGCGAACGCGAAGCGAGTGACACAAATCTGAGAGATTTTCTCCTCCATATCAACACCCAGAAACCCTTCTTATGAAATCTGTTGGCAGATTTGTGTACATATTGGGAAATACATTGTGTTCGTAGGACATTATTTTCCAACAAGAAGAGAAATCAACCGCGAATGACAAAAGCAACTCGCACTTTGCGCTGGTTTCTACGGCTTGAAATGCAACTAACTCACAGGACCACGTGATTTCTCGGAACCAGATTGTCACGTGAACTTGAATTTTTGAAAAATGCTCAAAAACGGCAAAATTTGACGGCGTCTTTTCAGGATATATCTAATTTACTCTGGAAAGCGCTTCAGAATAATGTATGGGTCTATTTCGAGCCCAACAAAGCCGGTGTGTCCCTTTAAGCTTTGTGATGCCATGATGATGCATACTGGTATACAGCTAGCATTAAGTGTGAGTGTATAGTGACTGGTGCTCGTAGTGGTCTGTGTGGTTTTCAATTAGGCTGTTCGCATACACATACGTACATTGTAAGTTGCCATCTGAAGTGGATGGTAAAAACCAATCATGTATGTATACTACCTTCTGCTTTTTGCTTGCATTAACATTGTTCAAAAATACTATTTTTATTCCCTTTTTCTTTCTTTATTTGTTTACAGATGTCAGCAAGGCCTCTCTGGAGGGAGCTTCAAGGCAGTTCGATGGAGGAAGCGTTCACAGTGACAGGGAATGTGCAATATTACCAGAGATACTGCATCGACAGGCTGGGTAGGCCAATCGTGGATGGCGATGTTAGGCTTACTACAGGGTGGGAAATACCTTGGTATCCTTCAGAAATACATCACCCTCTGTTTAAATGTAAAAACAAATTGGGTTAAATATTCATCATTTATTTCTAAAAAAAAAATCAAAGAATGGACACACAACCCAGGTTACGGTTTGGGAAAATCTCAAACACATGCAGGGTACACAAAATATAATATATCAAAAAGCACACAAGATAGGTTAAAATATGAATAATAACACACGATACAGTAGTATAATCACTGACCTCTGATGGAGAAGCTCAGCTCATGGTCTATTCCATGAAGATGGACACAGTGTCTCGTTATGTCGTGACAGCAATGCATCGACATTGGAGGAAACCAAGTCGAAAGTGACAGATTATGAAATTGATATTTTTTTTCCCTTCGGCTTTTAAATCTCACCTTTTTTGACAAAGCTGATGTCGCTCAATAAAATTTGTCGGGCCTTGTTTACATGATCTGAAATTTTGTGTTTAAATCCAAGTTATTAAGGATCAAGGGTGGGACTTTTTTTTGTACACATACATGTACCGGTACCTCATTAAAAAGCTTACTACTTAAACTACACACCAAATTAAAAACGTTCCAATCAGTGAGAAACCAACTGCACTACCAGGATTTGAGACCCCCAATTGGCTTCATAGCTCAATTGGTAGGGCGTCTGCACGTTAAGCAGAAGGTCCAAGGTTCAAATCCCGGTGGAGCCAAGTTGCTTTTCACTGCATCTAGATTTCCTAAACTCATATGGACATTTGTCCACATTTGTATCAAATTAAAAACATTGAGATGTTGAATACAGTGTAAAGGCATGTTCCCATTGGACTTTCTTTTCCGCTGCCTCGCGGGAAGTTACCGCGACCTTCGGTAACATTCCTTCGTGTAATCTTCCCATGCGTTCCCATTTGCAATTGTTTTCAGTGCCCATGCGGAAAGCTACCGCGACCTTGCAGTAAACTTTTGCCGTGCAGGCCCATAGTTTACTGCAGGGTCGTGTTCATTTTACAGGGCGAAACTGTTCCCATTGGACTTTTCGATGGCCCTGTAAAACTCCCGCGGCTGAGCGGAAAGTTTCCGCGGCCTCTCTCACCCTGTAAGTTTTACATCGTGGTCGCGGTAGCTTTACAGGGACGCTAATTCTCCGTGCGTCCCCATTGGACTAAATTTTGTTATTCTCCCGCACAACCACGGGAGTTTTACCAAAATTAGTCCAATGGGAACACCACTTAAGGATGGGAATTTACGGTTAATTCAGAAACCGGTTTGCAATTCTTTCAAGTGTCTGATAATCCTTCGGTCGACACCAAAGAATGTTGCTCGTGTTTATAATAAAAACTAAGATGCATGTGCAATGTACACAATACCTATAGGCCCCCAAAATAACCGTTGAACCTTTATCTGGTCAAAATTGTATTACGACCTCATAAATTTATTTCATGAAGTCATTACAAATAACCCTCTGAAAACTATTGTAAATTTTTTGAAATTGGGTTTCGTTTAAACGTTCAACAAAACCGGTTCATCATTTATTATTTTTTTTCTGGTTAAATGTTTAACCGGTTCAACATCCCATCCTAACCCTCCTATGCTTGATATTACATATTTTCCATTTGGTTTTGGAAGGTCAATACAGTGTGTACATTTAGACATGGACATGATGGATTCGGTAGCAGCATAGTCCCACTAGGGGGCTTCAGGCCGTTTGTGTTTACTATTTTAAGGATGAATTTCAAATTGATATGTTATGGATTCCTGAACATTTTACAGCTATTCTGCAATGTTTCAAGAGGCACTTCCAATCGACGAAACAGAAACACCAACTCGGAACATAAGGTAGGTTTAGACTTAAAGCCTGCATACAAGATATTGTGGGGTCCAAATACTTTAATCTGCCATTTGACCGAAGGAAGAAAACAAATATTCAAATGGAAGATAGAAGTAGTTCCAACTGTCCAATGCAATAATTCTGCCCTGGTTAATATAACGATAATTGAAAATCAATTTATATAAATGTGTGTGCACACACATTTTTAAAAAAATTCCCCTCATGTGAATGAAATCAGGCTCCTGACTAATGTAGTATCATGCCTTCATTTTTCATACACTATAAACACAAAGCCAGGCTAAATAGGTAAGTGGCTTCACACAATTTCTCGAAAGCATTGCCATAGTTTTTCATTGTTTTCTCGCAACATACATGCAGATGAGGTACTGAGCTGACTTAAGCCCACCGCACACGTGAGGTCGTTTGCTGAGCAAACGGTCATTCGTGGCCGTTTGCTCAGCACTTGGCTCACGTGTGCGATGACTATTTTGCTGCATTTTTTGCCTCGCGAGGCCGTGAGACAAAAATCTAACATGTTTGATTTCTTTTGCCTCGCGTGGCCAAAATCTCACCGTGTGCGGGGGTGCTGAGCCAAGTGCTGAGCTAAAATTAATGAAGCTGGCCAATTATTAACCACGCGTGCGATACGAAATCAGCGTGCGCGAGCGCGCGAACCCCGCCAAGGTCACTACACTTTAACAAAAGTTTGGTGACCTTGGCGGTGCCCGCGCTCGCGCTGTATTCATATCACGTGAATAGGGGACGGTTTTAATTGGCCAGCTACATTCATTTTAGCTCAGCACTTGGCTCAGCACCCCCGCACACGGTGAGATTTTGGCCACGCGAGGCAAAAGAAATCAAACATGTTAGATTTTTGTCTCACGGCCTCGCGAGGCAAAAAACGCAGCAAAATTTCACCACACACGTGAGCCAAGTGCTGAGCAAACGGCCACGAATGACCGTTTGCTCAGCAAACGACCTCACGTGTGCGGCGGGCTTTATACACAGGTTGGTTTTTATCATACAAATCCTGAATCACACATAGAGATAAAGCTTTTTGTATCAAACAGTTTTCCAATCATGTGGTAATCAATCTTCAATATATTTTCATTAACGTAGGAAACGGAGTAAAGCAACATGCTGGAATTGTGGCAAAGAGGATCATTCGCTGCGAGATTGTCCTTATGTAAGTCAATAGTCGGAGAATAAGTAAATACATGTATCAGTGTTTCATCTAGCGACCCTGTCCACCTGTCTTTTTGACGGGCAATGTGTGATTTTAGACGGGGACAAAATGGACAATAAAACATGACTGGTAGAATTTTGTCAAATGGACAAGGTGGTTTTTTGGTTTAAAATGTATGCATACTTGAGCGACTAAACTGCATTTTTGTTTAGAATAAAAACCACAAGTACTTCGTAATCTGCGTAGCAGGCAGCTGTGACCAGCTAGCTATGGTATGCTAGACCGCGAGTCGCGACTTATGTTGTATGCACAGAGTATGTACGTGTGCCCTACAAGACCACATGACCACATCACATGTATCACGATTTCCAACTTGCCTGGTGTCCGTAACCGCTTTATGCATTTGTGCGCAGCACTGCGCATACCAGTTTACAGATTATGTTGAAACAACCTTCTGGCCACCGTCTGTTCTGCCGTTCCACGTTTTACCAAAATCTCCACTAGACTGTAGTGTTGTTATCCTATCATCGTGATCGCGTGCGTTGCTGCAGGTCAACTTGACCGTTTGCTTACTCGACCCGAACCAACTCGACCATCGTACCAACCTGATCTATGTACCAGCTCGACTCGACCCAACTCGACTGAAAGCGAATGCCAAATGGACAATATATTTACCCCAAATGTAAACATTCTGTAACTTATATTCGCACAAGCAGAAACTACATGTGGTGTTCAACTTTCTGCAAATTGAGTGCATCACTGTGAAAGAAATAAAATGAAATTTGATGACACATTAGTTCTGGACTGTCTCCTCTGTAGGTACATGTATTTGTGATATCTGTTAACACCACTCCCCCTCCCCCCCGCCGGCCCGCCCCCCGCCCCGCAATTGACAGGACGGGTACTTTTTAACTGCACCAAAGTAGGACGAGCCCGTGCCTTTTAAGAGAAAATAGGCTGTCATGCAGCGCGTGACCCAAATACACCGCGTGCACGCGCTTCGAATGGTTTGAAAAATATAAGGCGGCTTACAAGAAACATCGAACATGACCGTTTTATCGTTGCTAATATTTTCAGTGGCATAATTTTCTTGGCAAATGTTTGCGAATATATTTACAAACATGTTTGCAAAGGCGTATGACATTCGCAAAATACATTTGTTTATGAAGATAATTGCGACATTACAAATATTTGCAAAGATATCTGTGGTATGCCATGTCCCTTGTGTGCCATCATAAAACCCTGTGCAGCTATTTACATAAAACGGTACCGCCCCCAATGCTGAACTTCCGGGAGAGATTCCCCAGACTATTCTAGTCGAGCAAAGGGCTGGTCTGTTAGTGTTGCAAGAGGGCGCACTACCGGGAATGGCCAACGCGTACACAAACCAATATCGACTAGAATAGTTTTGGGCCAAGACTATACAAACAGGCCTTAAAATATCTCCCAGGTGGTATAACATCAAAGTACATAGATATTTCCAGAAATCACAAAATTATGTCTTTTTATATTTCATGGATTTTTTTGTTATCCAATAGCCACGAGATAATGTAAAAATCAGCAAGGCAAAGAACGAGTTTATGGAGAAAAATGCGCAGAATGTGTCCTTGAATCAGAGGTACCACAAAGGGGAGGAACAGAGGAGTCAACAATTCGCTAAGTTCAGACCGGGACAAATCAGGTAGGATGTAGCACTACTCATGCATATTCATGAACAAATCTGAGAATATGCAAAATTCAAACCGGGACAAATCAGGTAGAATATGGCACTACTTATGCATATTCATGAGTGAATCTCTAAACATCATTGGTCAGCAATTTGCCAAGTTCAGACCGGTACAAATCAGGTAGTATATTGAACTACACATGCATGATGACAAGTCTGCTGCCATTCTCATACATGCTTTTGTCTTGTCAAGACTGGACATCGGAAATGCGCTCCTGTTTAATATTCAATCACGACAGTTAGACAAACTTCAGTGTGCCTTAAATGCTGCTGCTAGAGTCTTAAGCAGGACACCAAAGTTCGATCACATCTCACCGGTACTACAGTCACTCCACTGGTTGCCTGTTCGGGAACGTATTCAATTCAAAATTCTCTTGTTAACATGGAAGGCAGTACACGGCCTGGCACCAACCTATCTACAGGACCTCATTACCCCTTACATCCCTCAACGCAGTCTTCGATCTTCCAACAAGCACCTCTTAGAAATTCCCCGAACCTACAAGACGTACGGAAATAGAGCTTTCTCTTCCTGCGCACCGACACTCTGGAACAATCTACCACTAGAACTTAGATCACTTAGCAGTCTGGACACTTTTAAATCGCATTTGAAGACTTTTCTTTTTAAGAGTTGTTACACCAACAATGCATCCGCAGCTTCATCTTATTAATTACTCATTTTTTCAGTACATTGTATTTGCTCTTTCTTTCCTTAAGCGCCTCGGAATTATTATTATTATTATATTCATGAGTCAATTTTCATAGCACTCTTTACTGCATTGTATCTTTGTCCCTTTAAAGACGCAGGCTCCTCAATGCGCGAGGAACAAATTTTTGCCATGAAATTCACCGCGCTCTATATTAATTGAGCAGTCAGTAGCTGTTGTGATCCCGGACGGTGCAGGCGCATTGGTTTACGTACGTACATACACACACACATACATGTACGCGCGTGCATGATTCGATCTAATACTGTTCGCTGTCGAGCGCGCCTGCACCCTCCGGGATCGTAAGAGATCGGGCAAGATATGGAATGTGATGAAATTCGTGGCACGAATTAGCTCGTCGTGCATTGACGAGCCTCCATCTTTAATTGCAAAAGCTGTAATTTTTGTATTTACTGGTGCCTTTTATTCGAGCAAATTCAGTCAAGACAAGTCTGAAGTCATTTGCCATCAGATGATAAACACAAAATATTTGCCTTTGGGTCAAGTCTCAAGTAAAAAAAAAAATAAACTAGATGTTTTAACTATTTGACCTTTTTACTTCCTCCACAGCAATGAATTAAGGGAAGCACTAGGCTTGGACAGGAGCCAAGTCCCGCCTTACATCTACCAGATGCGGTTGCTCGGGTACCCGCCCGGTTACCTCAAACAAGCGGAGGTTCTCAAGTCGGGACTGACGGTATATGACATCAAGGGTGAGATTTACATATGGAGAAGCAAATTGGAATACGTCACTTTCAGGGATGTAGTCGAGACCTTTTGAATAATTCAGAGTAGAAGTCGGGTCATTCCATGAAGTTAGAGAACAGCTTCTTTGTTACATGTACATCCAAAACCATTTTTACCCAATTGTTTTGCTCTTGATAACCCATGAAACAATGTTATTCAGAAATTCAAGCTGTTGGATTAGAGAAATTAAAAACATTTATTATTTGTAAAAAAATCCAAAAGCAGACGTCAACAAAATAAACTCTTCAAAAACATTTCGGAAAGTCAAGTTTGACTGACGATTTCTCTCTTGTTGCAAAATAATTTTCCTTGAATTTTATATCATTGGAAAGCCCTGTTATTTCTCTTTACGATGATGTGTCATTTGTTATGATTAAGCAATTGGGGGATGTGCAGCACAGCTGAATACGGGGGCGGGTGTAAAGTGAAATGTCACAAAATGCATTGCTATTGTCAAAAAGTGCATTGACACATTTCCATCCTCCAAGCAAAAGGGGAATGCACTGCATGACAATAGCAGTGAATTTTGAGACATTTCACTTTCCACCCACCCCTGTATTCCGCTATACTGCACATCCCCCAATTGTTTAATCATAACAAATGACACATCACTGTAAAGAGGAATAACAGGGCTTTCCAATTATACCAAATTCAAGGGAAATTATTTAGTAACAAGAGAGAAATCGTCAGTCAAACTTGACTTTCTGAACTTTTTTTGAGGAGTTTAGATCTTTGTCCTAATGTAGGTGTGATACTTTGTGTTTTTCAGCATATTTTCTTGAATCACACACAAATTTAAGCTAGAATCCTCCAAATTCAAATGAAAAAGGATTCTTTAGTTTGATAATTGTGTGTTAATTTTAAATTCAACATGAACACATTCGGAGTGAAAGAAGTTGAACTGTAGTGGTTTCCCAGTTACATCCACAACCACCACTTTGCTAAATAAATCAAAATGGCAGCAATTTGTCAAGACTGAAGACCCTGAAACACATCATGCAACATCATCGTACAAATGACCCGTTGCTCCCTTATTGACCATTTTGTGGAAATGAATCTAATGCTTTTACTGAGGCTTGGAATGCCTTGTTGAAACTGGTCCAATGCATAGTTCCAACCGAACCCGCCGACCAATCACAACAGAGCTGGCAGATGTCACCCACATAGGTCAAAGTGCACTGTACGCTCACAACAACATGATCACACGATATGTTCTGCCGGCCCCATACAATTTGTACAGTGTTGTATGCGACGATCCGGGTGAATTTTTGGTTTCAAGGCCAGTCGTTTCGTTGTTCAAAGGTACGAAAGCTATATTTCGTGACGATATGATATCCCTGTATTACTGGCCCTTTACTCAGTGTGTTCTAAGATAACTGTTGACCCTGAAACATGAATACCTTTGAGTTTTCTTCAATGAATCTGTGCTTTCCGTTGAAAGTCCCATTGCTTTGTGCGTTGTGTGTCGCCATTTTTGACGATAGCATGTGAGCCATAGCAACAATGCCCAAGGGGGCGGGGTTAACTGGGCAAAATCGGAACTATGCATTGAAAACAATTCCAAAGTGATTGGTCAATCAGTGCCTTGTTATCCATAAGTTCAGTGGATTCAATAAACTTCTGTTGTGACCAAGAATATATATTTTTTTAACCGTGTACATTTGTTTTTGTTTTTGTTTTTGTTTTTTTTCCACTAACTCCCAGAACAGCAGCATTACATTTATTATTAAACTCATTTGTGCATCTATGCTTTCTTGTTGACAGATGGCGATGAACCCGGCCAGATCAGTTCCGATAACGTGGACAGCCGGCCGAGTTACGACCCCTCTAAGCTGATAGAATACCCAGGCTTTAACATGCCTCTACCTGAAGACGTTAGAGAAGTAGGTCACTCTTTATGTTCAGATTAACTTTGTGTGTGTGGGGCTAGATAGACAGCGTGTGCCGTAACAAAACCATGAATGCCACAGAACTATAACTCCCCTTACAGCCTGTTTACACTTTAACCCAGGGTCGAACACCGAGCTCGGGATCAGCTCCGGATCACAAACTGAGTGTAAACGCTCTCGGGACCAAATTGGCCCTGGATCAGACCCCGAGATTTTGGTCTCGCGTTGGCAGAGGGTCGTACCCCGAACTCGGGATCAGTTTGCAGTTAGATAAGCAATTAATCTTTACCGCATCTGCTCCACTGCCATTGCGGGGGAAAATCCACAGTTCCGTAGGAAAAGCCCACGAAATTTAAGTGGCCTTGCACACTGTACATGGGTCATTCTATAAATTTGGGGTCCAACGTGTGACATTTTTCTGTCCCCGTTACACCTGACATACTGCTATTTGCCATACAAGTATCATTAAAAATGCCTTCAAACCATATTTTTATGAATTGTATTTTATGTATATCACTCTTTGAAATAGAAGGCATTCAAAGAATATGTCCTGAATTTACAAAATACAACATTTTACAAGATATCAGATGTAACGGGGACAGAAAAAGTGGACCCCAAATTTATAGAATGACCCATATGCACATTCAGTTCTGTAAATGCATACTTAGAGCATGTCCTTTGACTGCAACTTCTGGCACCGCGCTCGATCAACTACAGAAAGTAAACGCGGCACTCTGAATTATTGCGGTTGTGGGTTTGATACCCGGCTGTGTGCCCTTGAGCAGGGCACTTAAACACACTTGCTCCATCCTTTGGAAGGGATGTAAAGCCGTTGGTCCAGTGTGTTGTGTTACGCACTAAAAAGATCCCAGAGCATTATTTCGGGAAGAGTTAGAGGTTTCCCTGGTGTCTCTGGCCGTGTCCATAGCGGAGCTACTAGGACACTCAAGACCAAAACACTGAGGCTTACACCAATGTATCAGCGCAACGACAAGAGTGCAGCGAACGTACTCGAAGCATCAAAGTAATGGGGACGATATCAACAACAGCATTGTTGACCCTGATGGAGATGCTTGAGGGGAAGGGCCGGTGGTTACCCCCAGTGCCATTAACTTACCTGGTGTTAGAGGAACAAGGAAATATTTTTAGATATACTGAAACGCAAAAGAAACTTACCACTTGTTTAAAATGTAATGAAATTGTAACAGTTCAAAATAAAACAAACCAACAATTGCTAATTGAAACATTGGCATTTTATTGATGACATGTCAAGTTTTTGACCAAGATACACCATCTAATCAGTTTGTTCTACAGTAAAGAACAGAAGAGGGTGCAATGTCAGTCCCCTTAGCGTGTGTGGCCACCATTGATTTGGATACAGGCAGTGCATCGTCGGCGCAAACTGCCTACCAGTCTTTGGATGGATTGCAATCGTGGCATGTTGCTTGAAATGCCCATTTTGCACTGGCCTTTTTAAAGCCAACATTAAGACATCACGTGCAGCTCATTACAATCATCCCATACCCCTTGGCTAATCACTGACGGTCAAAACAGCTGTTCAACAGCTGTGCCATGGAGTGACCATTGAAGGTTCAAGTGACCTTCAGTCACCGTTTGGTCTGACAGTGAGGACACTATTGTCCACAAATAAGTTCACCTATCTGTGTACACAGGGGTTTATGGGGTACTTGCATTGTTGTCCTATTTTCCCTTTTCTTTAGAATTCCTCTGTGGGGTACCACTGTTCCTTTTGAATTTCTTTATGGGGTACCATTGTTCCATTGTTTGGTACCCCACAAGTGTGTCCATGTTAGACCACACATCTCTACACGCAGTGTTATTGTTGCTATTTAAAGGTTTAAAAGGTGGTAAGTTTCTTTTGTGTTTCAGTATATATATATTTTTGCTGTCATCAAAAGTTTCATCTGCATGATACCGAGGGCCTTTACTCATAAATAAATATTCTGCATTATTATTAATGACATTAATTTTTAATTTTTATTTATTTTGTTAACGCATCTTCTTGACGACTATTAGCCCCCTGGTGTGCCGCCAATGCAACCAGTGCACAGTAAAGATGTATTCCAGCTATTCATGACCCCACCTAGGGGTGCTGATCAGGGCCGCAAGAGGGGGCGAAGGGACTTTGCCGAAAACCCTGACAAGAAACGGCCTTGCGTGGAGCGTCAGGAAGTAGACATGGAACTAGCGGACGATACGACAGGTAAGTTAGGGATATTGGTATGTTGTAATTTTTTTCTCAAATGACTCCTATTCCTGTGACAAGATGTCTGTCATGCAGATACAATTGTCTAATCTACAAAATTATTCAAGCGGAATGCATACCCTCAATGAAATATCTGCATACACCGCACAATATCCCTAAATTTCGTTGTACGATTTGGGTACGGCTGGCACAGTCAGCCTTGCCACAAGAGGTGGTCATGCATGTTACTGACCGATAAAATGTGTAAAATCTCGTAGCGTCCTTAATCTTTTGCTAATGGGCGAGGGCGGAGTGACCTCAGCCGGTGAAAAGATCCATTGTTTTTCACAGGCGTGCGAATTACGTGCATAGCAACCGATGAAAAAGTACGGCGCGCCGAGTCTGCGCTCTAAACTTATGGCCTATTCACTTTTAAGCAAAAGATGCTGGGAACAAGATGATGCACTAATGAGAATTTCCGGATATCCGCCCTCGCCCATAACTTAAATTTTTGTCAGAGTATAATATTTTTTTTGGGATCGTTTTAGATGCCAGCAATCGAAGTGTAGACTTCAAGCCCCCGTTACCCCCAACACCAACCGCTGAAACCCGGCCCCCACTCCCCACATCCACACCCCCACCAACACCCATAACCACGCAAAGGACGACCAGACCAGACTCGCCCAACGAGTTCCCATCCATCGCTAGCCCCGGCGGAAAAAGCACAGATGCCGACGTCGACACAGCCAGCCAATCAACAACCACTCCGCGCTCAATATCACCCTCCATGGATGACTTGGAACTCATGCAGAGTCGTCTGCGAGAAGCGCTGCTGCAAGCGGCCACGGATGGTAGTAGTGTGGCTTCGGGCACGGATACATCAAGTGATCGGTTCATAGTCGACGGAGAAGAGTTTTGCGTGGAAACGGCATCATCCGATACAGAGGAGGATGAATCAAGGATGCCCGAGGATGGACTCGAACCTGTCCCATCCGAAAATGAAAACGGGCAAACATCGACTGAGGGTGAATGCGAACCCCGGACCTCCGACTTGGAAGATGTGCCAAATCTTGACAAAGAATTTGGCAAACAAGAAAATAAAGAAAGCGGTGAATTAACAGAAGATAGCATTTCCTCACCAAGAAACGCAACAATGGAAAATCCAGAAGATTTGTCAGAAACGCGGGATGAAGATTTAGAACCTGGGGAACTTGTGGACACGGACCTCGATGTGACCCCAAATCGATCTGGCGTGCCGCACATCAGTAAGTTTGCTGTGGGGATTTCTCCCCATGAGAACGATAACATTGCCGAGTCGTCGGGGGTCCTGAAACGGATTCTCGGCATTTTTAAACGAAACAAAAAGAAACCATCTAGCTGAGGCATCATGCGACACTAATTTCTTTTTAACCCAGAAGTGTCTTTTTAAGATTTATCACTTACAAAAAAACCCAAGAATACTCGGCTGGGATAATTTGATGGCCCCAACAATGATACTTTATAAGGTAAGGCGGTATATTCCTTAAAGTGTTTTTATTTTGGCATCAAAAAGATGTTTTACCTGGCCGCCAAAATGTGCTTCATATACACTGCCCGTCAAAAGTTATATCGCACTCAAGGCATTATTTTAATCACTTGTTTGCTTAAGCGGGCTTCCCACTGTGCGATTTTGCCCACGAATTAGGTACGATTAGGCCCGCTTCAAACGTCGCGCTTATGCCATGTCGAATTAAATTCAACTTGGCACGACGTTGGAACGATGTTAGCACGGCAGTGGCTTCAAACGTCAAACTTAATTGCAAACTCCCAGTCGAGCTTAATACATACATCCAACATGGCGGATGAGTATTGTGCACGTCATGGACATTGTACACGTGCGTTTTCCATTCTGTCCATTGTACGTCGCCATATTTATTATTTTGATGCACTTGTTTGTTGGTTATTTCTTTACTCACATACGCGCTGCGAGCATGCGCATTCTTAGTTGTGAACAAACTTGCGACCCGACTTCGAATGGAATTAAATTCGACACGGCAAAAGCACGATGTTTGAAGCAGCGCCGTGCTACTGCCGCACTAAATTGAGTTAGCACGGCAGACCCTGTCGAGCTAAAATCTTCTGCCGTGTCGAACTCATTTTGCCGAGCCAAATGGCTTCAAACGTCGTGCTTGTGCCGTGTCGAATTTTAAAAATCAAGTTTAATTTAATTCGACACAGCATAAGCGCGACGTTTGAAGCGGGCCTTAGCTACGATTTGGTACAATTGTGTATATACTCTATAGACAGTCTCTGGCAATCCCACCACATCATAGCCAATCGTAGGAAATTCGTAGCAAAAATCGCACACTGTGGGAGGCCCGCATTAGTTCATGTGATTTCCTTTTAAGTATTTTGGAGCACTGATTTTTCTGCTGTGTTAAATTGTCATTTACTTAAAACGGCATTATTGACATGTTAGAAATCATGCACGTATCGATCTTTCTCTAAAGATGTCACTTCCTTCAGACTGCCTTGTGTATGAGACTTTTGGGCGTCAAATGTTTGCAAACTGCGCACACACGCAGCTGATTGCATTGAAAACGTAGTTGTAATTTTCCTACGAAGATGACAGGTCTATTCGCTGGCAGAGTCATGATGACACATTGTGGGCGCTTGAGTGTAACTATGGTTATTAGTTCACGCTCGCGTTTTTTTACATCCTTTGTGTTTGCGCACAGTGTGTTTTACTATTAGTCTTTTAGAGAAAAAAAATTTCAAAATAAGGACCATAATGACTTGCAATAGTTTGCTCGTACCTACTCTCATAGCGATACGCTACCATACCGCCTTATTTTGTGATGTTTGTATAAACAGAAAATGTTCCGCGTGTGGCTCCTGTGCAAAACGAATGGAGAAATGCATTGTCATGCAAGTAGCGTGAATCGTTGTCAAAGAAGTAAGCGCGTCCGCGCGCAAATTAACGTCACACTATGCCAGCGAATACCAATTTCACTTAGGCAAATAGTATATAAATATCGACTGTCTTGATAATGCAAACTATTGTCCCAAGGTGATCTTGAGAAGGTAGGCCTGCTATATAATGGGCATCTCGTTTCAAGATCATAGAGAGGCGGTAATTGACCTTTTTTAAACAGTTTTCAAGGTGAAATTTTCCCAGAATGTGTATCTTCATATAAAAGCTAAAATCTTCTGACCTTCTCCTCTCCCCCCCCCCCCCCAACCCCCCCCCCCCCCCCCCCAAAAAAAATGACTTAGAAATGTCACTAGCTTCATTGCAGCTGTGGTTTTATGGGAAATGTATTTTATCGTTAATTTTGTTTTGGTTTTTTTTTCACCGTTTTCAATTAATTTAACCTTTTTAATTTTAAATTCCTCGCCCAAATTTGAACATAGCTCACTGTATAGAAAGTATCATAAGTTCACAAGACAAAATCCACCCTTTTTAACCCATTCTTTTTTGTTCTTGCAGTATATATAGGGGCATTCGAGACGCTTACACCGTGTAACACGGGGTTTACACCGGGGGAAGCCTCCAGAAGATGCAAAATGAACGACACAGGGTTTCGTTTTGAATTCTGGAAACACAGGTCAAAGGTTGTTGCAAGGAGGGTCTTTTATAAACACTGTTATCGTTTGACTCGCGAGGAAAAATTAACCCGGCGCCAGACGAAATTTGTTGTCCAAATGGTACAGTAACAAACTTTGTCAATGCCTACAGACATCTACTGATTAAGCAAAATGTATTTACAACCTGTTCCCTCCTATATATCCGTGTTTTTCTTCGTACTCTCGTCGCGATTCCAAACTGTCCACTATGTTTCACTACTCACAACTTCCACACGGTTACTAGATGACATCATTACATCGAGCCTTACACCAGAGACCCTGCTGCGAGCTCGGGCAGTGGTGGCTGCCACCAGGGCAGACTCGTGTATCCCGTGATGGCTAAAAGAATGCTCCGGTGTAAGTTGGTGTTACACGGTGTAAGCATCTCGAACGCCCCAGATGCTTGGCAGAGTTCTTTTATTTACGGTTTTAATGTAAACAGTTCACCGAGTCAAAGTAATTTCTTAAGCCCGCCGCACACGAGAGCTATGTGCTGAGCCAAAATTCATTCGTGGCCGATGGCGTAAGGAGATAGCTCTCGTGTGCTGGCAACTTTCGTGAGCATTTGGTCACTCGTGCCACTTGAGACAAATATCTAACGTGTTTGATAATTTTGGCCTCGCGTGGCCAAAATCTCACGTGTGCGGGGGTGATGAGCTAAAATAAATGTAGCTGGCCAATTAAAAACCATCCCCATATTCACGTGATATGAATACAGTGCGCGCGGGCACCGCTGAGGTCACCAAACTTTTGCTAAAGTGTGTTGACCTTGGCGGGGTTCGCGTGCGCGCGCTGTTTTCGTATCGCGCGCGTGGTTTTGATTGGCCAGCTACATTTATTTTAGCTCAGCACTTGGCTCATCACCCCCGCACACGTAAGATTTTGGCCACGCGAGGCCAAAATTATCAAACACGTTAGATATTTGCATCAAGTGGCACGAATGACCAAAAGCTCACGAAAGTTGCCCGCACACGAGAGCTATCTCCTTACGCCATCGGCCACGAATGAATTTTGGCTCAGCACATAGCTCTCGTGTGCGGCGGGCTTTAGTGGCGGTCAAAAGTTGTCAACATTTTCAGGGTTCTACAAAGCGTAGAAAGTGGGGTCGAAGGCTGCATGCAATGACAAATACCATACTCTGTAGAAATGTGAAAATGTTGACAACTTCGGACGACCCTTAAATAGTAAACACCTTTTTATCCTAAACTGTTTTTACAAACCTGTAATATTTGCTTGTATTTGTACATTTGTAGAACTGAAATTACTTACCGACAAAAATGAGAAACACAGAAACACTGATTTTTAACTGTTTTAACATATTTTATTTCTTCCACTGGAAACACATATAAGACAATAGAAAGTGATAACATATTTTTTTATGGGGCCGAAGTAAGTTATCTTTCACGGTTCTGCAAAGCGTAGAAAGGGGGGGTTGAGGGCCGTGTACGACTTTACATGCACTGTACAATGTTGATATTATCACAGTAGTAACAAAAAATGTTATTATGTACTATTTCGGGGGAGGGAGGGGGTCTTGAAAAATACTACGCTCTGTAGAACCGTGAAAATGTTGACAACTTTGGACGGCCCCGTTACACGACACTGTATAAACTACATGTCCATACTTGAAGTGTTATACCCTCAAAGTGTGTTCGGTTGGGACTTGAACCCACAACTTCTGCATACTAGGCATACATCTAACCACTCAACCACCGAGCTTGCGATGTTGAATGGCCGGTCCAAATCCTACAGTTTTATGAGGTAAGTGGGATGTTTGAAAATAACATGAAATATGTCAACTTGAGCGTCCAAATTTCAAGTGATTTGAAATAACTATATCTCTGTAGATTTTAAACCATTGTACACCATGCCCAGATCTGCCAACCCTCTCGGATTTTGGGGAGGACATCTGGGAAAACGGGTTTATTCCGTGACTCTAAAAATCCCCAAGGTTGTTAATTGACAATCCGGGAGGGTTGGCAGCTCTGTATGCCTTTTGAGAAGTGCTGTTTCACGGAAAGTGTTTTCATTATTCAGTGAATCGTTTCACTCAAAATTGCTTCCACACCGCTTTTTCTCAAAGCGACGCATGTGGCAATCGCGCGCAAAGAGGCGCGTCATGAATGCGCACTGTTCAATTCTATAACAGCGCAAAAAAGACGGTCCATGGCGAATGTCTAAGGCGTCCTGGGAATGGTCCATAAGACTGGCAAGTTTAAAACTTTAAAATATACTTTCTACGGAAGACACAACATTGCCATTTCAGAATACATGCACTTTGTTTAACATGCACATTTTTAAGCACCTAAATATATTGGAATCCTGGCACCATTTGAAAATTTCAGTCTTGACGTTGGTATGGCCCACACAAGTTGTTGTCATGAATGTTTTGAACAGACAAGACCAAGAAATAGACCGTATCAAATAGCTGCCATCTTGTAGGGTAGTTTTTTTGAGGATATGCATGGTTGTCATTTTGTGCTTGCATTGTTGACCAATTTAAATGTCAAAAGTTACCCTACAAGATGGCAGCTATTCGATCTAGAGCCAATTAAATTCACTATCTTGTACATTCTCTAGACCACAGTACAAATCACTTTTGTTTGGCTATAAACATGATTAGGAAAACATAGAAACCACTGAATACTGGAAATAACCAACTTTATTTTGCACAAAGTTAAAGGGTGTTGCTTTGGGGAACCTTGTTAAGTGTGAAAGATTTACACAACACGAAAGCATGAAATGACACGTTTTAATTGGCTTCAAAACCCTGTATTGCTATTTACAATACATATTTCACAAAATACACATTAATGAGTTGTTTGAAATATAACTTAATGGACCACATGATTTAAGCAAGGCTCATGGATGACTAATAGCCATTGAGGCCTCCAATTGCTGTTTGTTTAGGGGCCATTCAAAATAGTCTGTTAAAAGAAATAACTGAAAGTCGTGCTTTGCTTCCTTTGACCTCAGTGAACATTGTTTCAATACTGTTATACCCAGCACGATATGGGACAAAGGGATGAAAGGAATTCCTTGGATGTTGAGAGACAATGAGGGGGCGTACCGTATCTCAGCTCCTCCGTGAACAAATCGTTGAATACGGGGACAACCGAACGTACTAGTACGATGGTTAGTTTACGGGCACAATCGCACTGGTATCCACAGAAAACTTTCGCACCTGCGAAGACGTGTAAGGGTGACAACTTTATGCATACCTGCCAACTACATGTAGTTCGATTTTTAAGTGTTGACAATCGGAACTTGACCTGACTCGTAGCGTGCAGGTCAACTTGACCGTTGTACTCGGCAGGTATGCTTTATGTCCCATTGAATGTAGGACGCTCGCTGTTCAGAAAACCAAATGGATTATGCAACGGTTGTACGTTTGTGGGCTGTGTTGTTCAAGATTTCAAAATCGAAATTTAGGTCGATCGGGTCAAACAATTTCGGGGAAAAATAATTGAAATTTTTAACACTGATTATTTTTAATGGCCCCTTTTTATCTTTATTTTGAGTGGGTGACCCTTACAGCTGACTTTAAAGGGACACTCAAATAGATGTACAGATAAAATAACAATTTATATATTTATATTGCACATTACGGTTTGGGGAACCAAACATATCACCAAAACACAAACAAGATACACTTCCCTCAGGAGCTATTACATGCTTTAGCAAAGCCTATTTTGATTGGCTCATGGATGACTGATAGCCATTGAGGCCAACGAGTCCTCCAATTGCTGCACTTGTTTCATAACGGCCTGCTTGCTGGTACCCCCTGTGCTGGTGTACTGCTCCACGCTGTTCTCGAAGTTCCACACGGCTTTGACATCTTCCTCGAAAAAATGGCTGGGGGGAATTTACAACATAAAGATAAAACTTGAAGCAAAATTTGAACAGGGTTTAGCTCAAATGGTCTTTGAAAATGTTCCTATTCTTTGTAATAGGATTTTTTTTTTTTAGCCATGTTTTTTTCCTCACATTTTCTTTTTAATTAACACATTGGGAAGCAGTTTTTTTTTCAAGAAAATTGGCTTCTTCGTTCCCGATTGAAAATTAATTGTGCAAAAAAACAGATTTCTTCATGACAGTGAATGCTCCTTTCTTTACAAAGCCTTGCAGTTGATTCATGCTTGACGCACGTCGGCAATTGTGTGTGTTCTGACAAACTGAGGTGATGCGCATTACGTGTGATTCCAGTCTTACCTAACGGTCTTGAGATCGCCTAGGCTCAGATCAGTCAAGGAGCATCGTTTCTCCTCCGCTAGAGCTACCACACTTCCAGAGAGACCGTGGGCTTCACGGAATGGAATCTGTCACATGAGGTAAAGGTTGAGTTACAAGGCACAGTTTATCAGTGTTGCTTGGAGCAAGTTAGTTCTTAACTATGGTTCGACTATTTGCAACCGAACGCAGTCTAGTCAACCAATTGGAAGCAGCCCACAGGGCACTGGTACCCATCAGGTATTGAGTTAATGCAGTGTTTTGCGCCTAACCAAAGGTATTTGTACTTGAGCGTTAGTGCGTGTTGCTAGGATGACGTTTACATACCTGCCAACATTGCCGAGTAAAAAATCAGACTGTAGTGAAACTTCCAACGGTCGAGTTTGTACAACAGTCTAGTTGACCTAGTACTGCACCCGTTTTCATGTACACAACACATGCAGCGCGCGCGGGGAGTCGGGTCAAGTCGACCGTTCCGATTTTCAACACTTTAAAATCGGACTAGTTGGCAGGTATGCGTTTAACCGGTGGTGAATCGAACTTGCTCATGGACGCACAACTACGCAAGACAAATGCAGTATTTAGTGTGTTGTCTAATCACCATGGGAATATTCTTGTTGCTAGTGCTATGCTTACTCCTTTTCGCACCAAGTAATAGGCCAAGTCCGTTGCCAGCATATCTGGGCTGAGGGCGCTTTTCATAGCATCTGGTTTTATCGTCAGCGTGGAGATGGAGCCAGACGCAACTTGAAGCACTCCTACCAAATACAAACACAAAGCCTGTGTTACTTGCAGTTAAAAAGTATTTCAGAATGCATGGTTATGCATAGCACCCAACAGGAGACTTTAAGATGCTTGTTGGCTGCAAGCACAACGGTCCCATGTGACCAGTCCGCTGTTGTTTGCGTCACTCTCGAGCTAAAGTGCGCACGCTCAAAATGACGCAAACAACAGCGGACTGAAAAGTCTCCCATTGAAGTGCGCATGCAATGTTATTGTCTGTTGCATTCTTGTGCGTTAATTGTGTGTTTCTACAGCGGGCATCGGCATTAAATGCTTTTTGGCGATGCGTTGGAAAACACTTCTTATGTGGATCATATTCAAAACGTGGGTTCGAGTCCTGGTCTGGTCCATCCATGGTGCATGTACCCTGCCACACATTGCTTCTCTCCACCCAGGAGTCAAAATGGGTACCCGAGAGGGCAGCGAATGTTGATATGTTTAATTAGCCATTGAGCGCCTAATATAGGCAGCCGGGGCTATATGCTCCCCAGGGAGCTGAGACGGTATATGGGTCATTCTATAAATTTGGGGTCCACTTTTTCTGTCCCCGTTACATCTGACATCTTGTAAAATGTTGTATTTTGTAAATTCAGGACATATTCTTTAAATGCCTTCTATTTCAAAGAGTGATTACATAAAATACAATTCATAAAAATATGGTTTGAAGGCATTTTTAATGATACTTGTATGGCAAATAGTATGTCAGGTGTAACGGGGACAGAAAAATGTCACACGTTGGACCCCAAATTTATAGAATGACCCTTATGGATTGATTTAAGGGAGCCCTGTGATTAGGGGTAATGATAGTGTAGGTGCCTGGATAGGGGTTCCCCCTGATAAGTGTGCGTGGTACAAGTCTATATTATTCAATTCTAACCGTTATCTTGGCTGTTTCTACGGCAGACAAAATTATAATTTCTTTCTGATCTTACTCACCTGTCAATGTGTCGTAAGTATCAAACATAGCTTCTTTATCTTCCTGTAAGTCTTTATTGTAGGTACTTGGCAGACCTTTTAACGTCATTAGAAACCCTGTACACTAGAGAAAAATGAAACTCTTTAAATCGGCATAAATACACTCTCCCAACCGCCATGGCTTGCTGCTTCCTATGAATTAAAAACCCCACCACCCACGGAAAGAATTGGGAAGTTAATCATGGCTTTAGACCTTGTGTGCAAAACACATGAGACGGGCTGAAAAATGTCCAAGTGTTTCCTCTCAAAATTTTGGGATTTTTTTCCCACCAAATCTGCACATTCCAATGCTATAGACGAGTCATTTTAAACTTTAAAGAAACAAATTCTGATCAACTTCCCAACTCTTACCTATGGGGATCTACCCCAAGCCTCCACCCCAACCAGTGCACCCCATCACCTTATCCCCAATCCCTATACCCAACAAAAGGACACCCAAAATGCACCCATACTTCAACACTCTTCCTTCTTGTTAAGGGGGAGTACCCTTTGCTAACACCAATCAATTTAAAAAAAACTTTAACATTTTGAGCAGACTTACATAGGATTGCCTCTGCTTCGCAGCTTGCCAAAAAGGGAAACAATTTTCTTTAAATATTAAATCTTGATCAGTGAACTTGTGGATAACAAGGGACTGATTGACTAATCACTTTGGAATCGTTTTCAGGACTCTTCTGCTTTAGTTATTTCCTTCAGGTCCAAGAGGACCTGTTTGAACAGTGATTCTCACGGCAATGAAATGTAAAGTGTAGCATACATCGACATTGCAACTGAAAGCAACTCAACTGATCAGTTGCGCAACTAGCAGCAACTGGGAGCATCCGGCCACGTCTACATTTCCAGAGCGTGCACATCGACACGGTAAATTGACCTAGCAACTGTTGCTTGCAGGTGCTGTCGATGTGCGCGCACAAGATCAGGTGCACACGAGCAACTGACCGCAACTGGGTACAACTAGTTGCCAGAAAGTAGAACATGAGCAACTCGCGGCAACTGGGATTTTTCCAGTTGTTGCAAGTGTGCGTACATCAACCTTTTTAAGCAACTGATCAGTTGCTCCCAGTTGCCGCGAGTTGCTCCCAGTTGCCGAAAACATCAGTTGCCACTAGTTGCTTCCAGTTGCAAGGTCGATGTACGCTAGGCATACGCCTGTTGTTAAGGGGTCCCAGAAAACCAATTTTGTTAGGTTTCCCCCTGAATAAACCTGCATAGGATGAGCGGACCACTGCACCGCCCACACAGCCATGAAGTGAAGGAGCTCAGGGAGGCACTTCAGGCAAAGTGGTGCACCCTGCCTCAGCGGCTGTTGCTGTCAGCCATGGCACAAAAAGGTAGTCATTCATGTTACTGACCAATAAAATGTGTTACATCTTTCAGTTCAGAGTATACACTACTCACGATATGTTAGGGATACTGTGGGGTGTACACAGATATTTGTGGGGTATGGGTCCGGCGCAGGCCCGATCGATCGCTATGAGGAGACCGGAGGGGTGGGGAAAGAGGGTGAACGCAGCGAAGTGCCGCTGCGGCACATGCTCCTACATCTGACCTGATGCATTCTGCTTGAATGATTTTGTATAGGATTAGACAATCGTATCTGCATGACAGACACACCTTGTCACAGGAATAGGTGAAACCAGTCATTTGAAGAAAAAATTTAACCGCACCGATATCCCTAACATGTTGTGGGTAGTGTAATTTGAGTTTCATTTTTAACCATATAATTTTCACTTACTCAATTCTATATTTTACTTTCAAATGAACACAATCAGGAATGGAACCCGAGACCTGTGATTTAGAATAAAGGTTAGGCACGTAACAAACCTTGCCCACCACACGTCCACTTTTGCCCCTGATAAGCTCCATGCTGTCTGCATTTCTCTTCTGTGGCATAAGGCTGCTGCCAGTGCTGTGGAATAATTGCAGGAATTATCATATGGGCTTCATCGGGATTCGAACCCGGGACCTCCGACTCTCTAGGTAGTATCTCTACCAGCTGATCCATGAGGCACAGTTGTATACTTCAGGTTTTTCACATGAACACAATTTTTCTCTCGGTTTGTAGGGAAAGCCCGAGGGAGTATGCCCCTGTCTCATAGCTGACTAGGCATCTGCCCGGTGAGTCAGAGGGCTTGGGGGGAACCTAAGAGAGTATACTACTTTGTCTCATAGCTCAGATGGTGGAGCATCTGCCTGGAGTGTCGGGTCTTATTTTTCTCATTACCATTTTAAAATGTTGTGCTCTTAATCTGTATATTTGCAAGGATATTGTCCAAAAACCACCGATGTTTTGTAAAACTAATTTATCCATTCCACAAAGCAGTGCAGTGAATTTACCAACCTTTTTGCTTCCACATCCAGATTGCAAATTGTTTTCTTCCCATGGATAGTATTTTATATGATTGTTAGGTTAGAACGAAATATATTTTCTGGAAAAATCTTAACAAACACCTTTAATCTACCTTATACCTATAAGCATCAGCTATCTGCACAAAGCCATATTCTTTAGTGCTATACAGCAGCAGATCCTCTGCCAATTTGCTCATGTGAATCATGGTCATGGATGACCAGAAGAGAAACTCGGCGACAAAGTCCCGGCCGGCTGTCGCATCGAGACTGTTACCGGACGTGGCGCCGAACGCAAGCTCTGTGAGAACGTAAAACAAAAACTCCACGTCAAATGGGGAATACAGTATGCACTCTTGATGAGTATGATGTGAATGTTGTAAAAAGTCGACAGGAAGGTATGCATAATTTACTTTAAATTGTGGGGAATTTATAAAATGTTAAAATGAAAACACAACAAGGCTCGTCACACATCATTCTGTGTGTACTGAATGGCAATTTCGTTTTCCACAAGTAGTTCTAAAGACAAGAGCTTATAAAACAATTTCTGAAATTGTATTTTCTCCTCTAAATCGAGAGTACTGGTCATATATGTGTCTGTTTTCAATACTGGAGAGACCTTTTCCTCCAGGATTATATCTCTGTACAATGTCATTCATCTTCTCTCAAAACAAAAGAAATATCTTAAGATAGATCTAAGTAGATAACTTCAGCTGAAGAACTGCAACGAATAGTGCCACAACATACCTTCCTGAAAGCCCTGTGTGCAAATTTCCAATATACCGTATGTAACAAGGACACCAACAAATGTCACAAAGTATGTGTCCTATGTTACATACGTTAAATAGGAAATTCGTACCCAGAGTTTTTAGAAAGGTATGTTGTTGCACTATTTGTTGCTTAAGTTATCTTCTTAGATCTGTCTTAAGATATTTCTTTTGTTTTGAGAGAAGATAACTGGCTTTGCACAGAGTTATATGATCCTAGTGAAAAAGTCTCTCCAGTATTGAAAACAGACTTATATATCTTTATGTTTAGGACTATCATTTTCAATATTCAGTATTTATGTTCGCTTTGGCCGTCATCGAATCACGGCCTTTAACAAGATTATCTCCGATCAGTGCACATTGCATTTTGGGTTAGTGATGCACTTGGATAGAGCCGTCCAGTCACAATGATAATGCATGGTACCCTATGCCTACATGCAGTTATTTGTAAAAGAAGTCAGAGGAAGTCAGAGTTCCTCACAATGACAAACAAAAGCATTAACAAGAAATTTTTGCCTCGAATTCACCGCGCTCCATACTAGTTGGGCAGTCGGCTGTTACGATCCCAGACGGTGCAGGCTTATGTACGTACACATGTATGCGCGCGCGTGATTCGACTACGCGCCTGCACCCTCCGGGATCGCAAGAGCTCGGCAAAGTATAGACCGTGATGAATTTCGTGGCACGAATTAGCTCGTCGACGAGCCTCCGTCTTCAAGCAAATTGCAGAAATTGTTTAATTAGCTGTTTAATTTGAAAGCAACTACTGAAAAGGAAATAACATTTACCTTCCGAGAGAAATTCTCTATCAACATTAAATGGATTCCCAGCAAGAGCGCCACTGAAAACAAGAGAGAAAAGAGTGTTTGGATCCTTGTGGAAATCCTGCATTCCTAAAAACAAAACAAAACCAACAAGCAAAACAGAACTCACCTTCCAAGTGGGTTTACATTGACTCTGGCCGTCAGTTGCTCCAATCGCTGGGCATCTCTCTGCAACATCCATGCATAGCTAGAAACAATGTGAATTAAACGATCGAACCATCAACTGATCAATCAGAGAACTAAACAATCAAATATTTATTCATGTATACTACTCACAATTGATCACGTTTACAGACGCCATCTTCGTAGGAAAAAATGCTACTGCGTATTAAACGCCATAAAGTACACGCGCGCGTGTTGCTCGAAATTTGTTTGAAGTACGGCGCAACCGATGCGCGTCACAAAAAAAACCGCTTAAAATCATGATGACGGGCAATTTGTAGGAAGTGACGTCATTTGAACGTGATCAAAAAGTTAGGGTATGTTGTAAATTTTTGATTTTTTTTATTTCCAAATCTCTGCACAAAATCATTTAAGCATACACTCCACAATACCCCTAACTTATCGTGAGCAGTGTATGTATTCTTCACTGGAAATAACGTACATTTTGCCAAGCTAAAGTACATATTAAGCACAATGATGCCAACAGGTTCATTGCCCAATGAAGACTCACACATAGTAGTTTTATGGTCCCCACTTTTGACCACATACTGTATCATTGTGATGCATTAAATATAAATAATTTTTTTAAATACTAAATAATTTAAAATTGTTGATGTCATTACCTTAAAAGCCAGTGGCTCCATCGTATAGGTTGAGCTCTCTGCACATAAAAAAAGCCAACAATAAAGTGGTACATTAAGTTTGGTGCATACATGTTTCTACCTGATGCTAAAATGTGTATGTATGATGTAAACTGCCTTCATGTCCCGAGTCGAGTCAGACTGCCCTCGAGTCCCAAGTCGAGTCGGACTGCCCTCGAGTCCCAAGTCGAGTCAGACTGCCCTCGAGTCCCAAGTCGAGTCAGACTGCCCTCGAGTCCCAAGTCGAGTCAGACTGCCGTCGAGTCAGACTGCCCTCGAGTCCCAAGTCGAGTCAGACTGCCGTCGAGTCAGACTGCCCTCGAGTCCCAAGTCGAGTCAGACTGCCCTCGAGTCCCAAGTCGAGTCAGACTGCCCTCGAGTCCCAAGTCGAGTCAGACTGCCTTCGAATCCCAAGTCGAGTCAGACTGCCTTCGAATCCCAAGTCAAGTCAAACTGCCCTAGAATGAACGACGAGAGCGGTCACACGCCAATCTATCATGATAGTATCACAATAGAAAACAACTCGATGATGAGAATTCTCGTCGTTCACCTATCATGATACTATCATGATAGATTTGGGTCACACGGACAAAATCTCATAATGCTACTATAGTAATACTATAATAGAGTGGAATCTCGTAATTCGTGTGATCCCGGCCTTAGACACTGCATCGCAATTTTTATTTTAAAAAATTGAAATTTGTTTTTGGCAGACTTAAGTAAATAAATGTTAAGTCCGAGTCAAGTGTAGTTCTGTCAGTGACTCGATTCCACGTCAAATCATTTCAGGTTGGAAACTTACGTCAAAGTCAGTAAAAATGGGGACTCTAGTCCAAGCTTTTTGAGTAAAGCCTGCCGCACACCTTTGCGATTTACCGGATAATCGGACCACTTACCGGAAAGGTGTGCGCTGAAACAATTCGGGCCTTCTGACCGCACACTATAGACCGGAGCAAGGTCCGG
The DNA here is from genome assembly GCA_037783545.1 of Henricia sp. BOLD:AAB3569. Taxonomy (NCBI): domain Eukaryota; kingdom Metazoa; phylum Echinodermata; class Asteroidea; order Spinulosida; family Echinasteridae; genus Henricia; species Henricia sp. BOLD:AAB3569. The sequence goes on along the minus strand of JBBELK010000147.1, from coordinate 3,555,706 downwards.
TGTCCGATGTGCCGGTAAATCGCAAAGGTGTGCGGCGGGCTTAAGAGTCATTACCAAACCAATAAACATACCTGTAAGTGGGTGTAGCCTGGCATAAGGACGTCCACTTCCCTGGGTAAGAATACAAACAATGCTGCGTATTACGTATACAGTTTGGATAACTCACAGATAATTTGAAAGTGTGGCAGTGCTCAATTGAAATGGACTTTATAAAAAAATGGGGTTTTTTCCAAATAAACGTCACTTATGTAAAACAAAATTAAAAAATAAAAATAAAAAACAGCAAATAATTTTTCACACAACATACTGGCAAACCTGGTTTATTGCTCAGTACACTTACGTCTTGGCCCTTTTGACCATAACCGTGATGAGATCCAAAAGATGTTGTCGTAATGGAACAATCTCGTCCCGCAGCCAGATACGCATATCGGTGGCACACTGAACAAGGGATATATCAACAATAAGTATGAGTCAGGAAAAAACAAAGGCGCTCTTTTTGTTTCCGAATTTTTCATCTCGAAAACTTGAACAGAAATACACTGTATCTAGACTGTGCAATTATGTTCAGGAGCCATCCAAAGTTGTCAAATTTTTTAAGGGTCTACAGAGCATAGGAAGGGGGATCCGAGGGCCGCGTAGGAGTTTACATGCACTGTAAAATCTTGACTTTTCATGGTACTGACAAGGAGTATTTCGGGGGGAGGGAGGGGTGGAGAGAGCCTTGAAAAATACTCTGTATAACCATGGAGGAATTCTCCATGGTAGAACTGTGAAAATGTTGACAACTTTGGACATCCCCCTAATATGGTTACTGAGTATGTCTGGTGAATGAATCACAGATTTATGGTACTGCATAAAAAAGAGACAAATTTTTCTCTTAGTTCTGAAATAACTATCAACACATTTTGTGGCTTTATTATACAATAAAAGTGACTCCGACAACCATTGCAACATTTCAAGACTGTTAAGCGGGCCTCCCACTGTGCAATTTTTGCCATGAATTTCCTATGAATTGGTACGATCACCAGAGACTCTGCACACAATCGTACCTAATTCGTGGCCAAAATCGCACAGTGGGAGGCCCGCTTTATGCTTCAGGAGCTAAGAAATCGCGTAAGTGCTGAAATCCAGGTACTGCAAAGGACACGGATGGTAAGAACAGCTGTTTGCGATGAGGCAACGGGCAGAACTGTGCATCAATGTGAATTGTGGCCAGATTGAGGGTCGAGCTGGAAGACAACATTTAGACAAAACATTGTTAAAGTTACCTGGTCATTTCTACTGCGTCCTGTGTGCAGCTTGCCAGCCGTTGGACCAATCAACTCTTTCAGACGGCGTTCGTTGGCAGTGTGGATGTCTTCGTCTGCACCTGGTATGATTTTGAAGGATCTTGTCTCCCACTCTTCAGCCACCTTCCAGAAAGAAAATTAAGAAAATTGCTTTGTTTTTCCGGCTTGTATCTCCCAGATTTAAAAGGCTGATTCAAATCAGGCAGCATGGACTAAACATGCTCACAATAAGTTTGGGATAATTGTATGTTGTTTTTAGACCGTAATTTTGTTTTACCTATTCCTGGGACAAGGTGTGTATGTCATGCAGATATAATTGTCTAATCATATACAAAATCATTCAAGCGGAATGCATACCCTCAAAATATCTGCGTACACCCCACAATATCCCTAACTTATTGTGAGTAATGTAAAATTTTGGGTGCTTAAAAATAACATTGAATTTGAAATTTACGCCATTTTGTCGTTGATAAAAATGTTTTAGAAAGCCTCGCAATTATACCTTCCCAAGACCATCATATATCGCTTGCATCTCGTCTTTAGTGACCAGGCCGACTTTCTCAATAGCCTTGACGTAGGCTTTGCTGCCCTCTATGTCAGCTTTCCACATGCGCTTGTCGAAACTGATAGATGCGTTGAAGGCCTCCATAATGGGGTCTGTGGACCCTGTGAAGCGGCCACCCCATAGTTTGCCGCCCTGTGAAATATACGGTTTAAAAAAAGAAGAAACGCAAATTACACTTTGACCGAGTAATGTGTAACATAATTATTTCATCGATCAGTAATGTCTAGGAACACCTCTTGTGGCAGGACTGCTGCACCAGTCTCCGTAAGAGCAGCTGAAGCAGGGTGCGCCACTCTGCCTGAAGTGCCTCCCTGCGATCCTGCACCTCGAGAGTTATATTTGGGATAGCGGCAACTCTCGAGGTAAGCTTGTCCTACACCAACTCAATCAGGTTGAAAACCCAACAAAATGGGTTTTCTGAGAGCCCTGCAGGATTCTCCCGGAAACAGAAAATGTCAGATTTCTTTGTTGTAGGAATCAATTTTTTGAAACGGGTCCAAAGTGATTGGTTAATCACTTGTTACCTGCAATTTAAATTAGGAATGATGTTACTGGTCAGATCGGCTTTGACGCCATTCCTGAGCAAATTTAATTTATGCAAAGCAGGATATGCGTTAGACCCGTGAACAGGGCTTCGGAGGATTTTCCGAAGCCCTGTTCACGGGTCTAGATATGCGTATCCACAACCAGCAGGCATAATTTCGTAAACAAATAGCACATTAAAAGATGTAACAAATTCCAAGTAACAGACATGACAGAAATAACCTGAATTTGATGGGAAAAGAAAAATTATTGCAATTAACATAAAAATTAAAATGTAGGCCCCAAATAATTAATTTGTTTTTACTTCCTCACTTTCAACTGGCAATGTAATGTTCATTTCCCTACCTTCTCCATAATGTATCTGCACAGCAAACCTCTTTCAAAACAGAGAAATGCAAACGTAGGCAAAATGAATCACTACCAATGACAAAACCGGGTGTGGGTGAAAAACGGACCCTCCGGATCCTTCCAGATCTTCCGGATCTTTTTCAAAAATGGCTATTTAATGAACAGAATTAAGTGCCTAGTTTTACTTCTTAATACGCTTCCATATCTTACCGCCATGTACAGGCCTTATTTTAAAAGATCCGGTGTGGAAAACAAAAAAAATATTTTTTCTTAGTTTCCTGCACTTCCTACGCCTATTTCTTCGAAAATTTCACTTTGTGGATAGTCGATGTGGTGTATGAATACAAATTGGTGCAATACATGGTGGTAAAAGGTATGTAAGCGTATTTAGAAGTCAAACTAGGTACTTTCTGTTCGTTAAATATCAATTTTTAACAAAGATCCGGAAGATGCGGAGGGTCCGACTTTCACAGACTACCGACAAAACCTGCAATTTAATGTAAAATATGGCATGAAAAAATAGGTAATACGTACAAAAACCTATGGGTTAGATAAATAGCGCCCTCTATTGGTTTGTTCTCTTTCCGACCTGTGCTTGAGTATGGTGCCGAGACGTCAAAATGAAATTCACGCGGTAATGGAGGTGGCTTGGCCGAAAGGGAGTCGGGGTACATTTCACCATGTGTTAAGACATGCATGGCCAAGTTCGATGAAGCGACTATAGTTCACTATAGTCGACTAGAGTCCCTCGAACGACGGATTCGTTCGAGTCATTTCCGTCGTTTGAGGGACTCTAGTCGACTATAGTGAACTATAGTCGCTTCATCGAACTTGGTCCATGACGTTTCATTGCATTTTAATTTTCACGACACGAAAGTGACGTCTCCGTTCTTAGCCTGTCTTCATTGAGGAAACGCGTGAAATTTCATTCGAAAATGTCAGGAAAACTGAAACAGAGGAGTTCGGCGAATCCCATGGATTCTGCAAGCGTTTCTGTGAATGAAAGAATCTTAAAAGAATGCCATACGCTTTATACCGTTCCGGAGCAAGGTAGGTTGCGCAATTGCGGCCATTCAACTTTCAAGGAAATTTATAAAACCCGGAGGTCGGAAGTGTCCCTGTTTTGTCAAACGCCGAAACGGTCATTATAAAAAAAAAATGTATAAAGGGAAATAAAGCCTAAAAACCATTCGGTTCACAAAGTCAAAGCAAAGTGGTGTTTTCGACGACCAGGGCGCTCGTCTCCCGTCTGCCGTCTCTGCGTCTCTAAATCTTTACTAGACTCTCCCCAAAAATTATTTGGGTGTCGTTGAAACCCGGAGGGTGGTTCAGGCGCCTGAAACACGCACATGTGGATGGATCGCACATGTACCCGTTGATTTTTAAACATAATTTCTGGACAAATTAATGGACAAATAGTACTGAAATTCCAAAGACACACGCAAGGTGAGTGTCTCAAGAACTATCAGACGGAGTTTGGTGGCGATTGGGCAGCGGATTATTGCGCTAGCAAGAAAAGTTTCTGTCCGATCTTAAACTTCAGGCGCTGCCATATTGGAAAAAAACCACATGACCTATGGGGGATAAGTATCCCCCATAGTTCTAGGGGTAACTTCACCCCATGTCACTTCGCCCCATCGCCACTTTGCCCCATCGCCACTTCGCCCCATCGCCACCTCGCCCCACCTATGCTATTTAGCCGGCAGTTGGTCAATAAAATAGGGAAAATAGTCTAATAAATCGTTGAGGTCTCATTTGAAAGTGAATGACTTTTTAACGGTATTTTTTTCGTATACATTGAACAAAGATTTTAAGGAAATTACCTCCTGGAATCAACACATAATGTAATTTTAAGATATACTTCCCACTTGCACTTTTGTCGCAAATGTTGCTTTTCTGTAGAAAAATCACATTTTCTTCCTCAAAAATTGCCTTCAGTTAGTGCACAAGATAACCATTCACGCGCGCGCAAAGCGCCCTCTGTTGTCGCGCTTACGCACAGACTGCTCGCCACGTCATTTTATGCATTACTTTATGCAGTAATTTTATCATTTATTTATCTCAGAAATGCAACATTTGCGACGGAAGTGTCAGTGGGAAGTATATCTTAGAATTGAATAAGCTATCGATTCCAACATATAAATTTACCCAAATCCGTGTTCAATGTATATGAAAAAAATACCTTTTTAACAATATAGGCCCCTTTAACTGTTCCCCTGCAGGGACTCACTCAAGTTTGGAAAACCGGCAAAAAGAGCAGATTTTTTATTTTTTTTTAATTGCCGGCTTGCTTGCAAACCAAACAAAAACAAACAAATAAAAAGTCAAATTTAATTCGGACCTTTTTAATTTACTGCACTCAAATTCGGCTTAAAATGAATTGGATGGTATTTGTTTGATTTTGTTGATTGGACTAAAATTATTTGTTCGTAAATTAAAGTTATTTTTGACCTTGTTTTCTGATTTTGTTGGTTTGACACTGAAAACAATTTCAATGTAAATTTAAACGAGCCCTGGCGCAGTGTTAAAGTATTAGTTACTCTTCTTTCTATGTTATCGACCGACAGCCAGCGGACCTGTAAAAATACCGGCGGGGCCCGGGCCCTTAAACTGCAAGGGAAACGGCCGGCCTTGCGGGACCCATTTAGACAGGGTGTCTGGGGGATCCTCCATAGCCTGCCTCCCATGGGATTCTCCTGGAAAACTGTCCAGAATCACTCTACCGTAATACTTCTATACAATGGTTCTTCAATCCTTTTGAAATGTCTCTTATTCTTTTCCAACGTGATGATCGTTTCTTCTGACTCCAAGTTTTTACTTACTCCACAATTAACATGATTATTGTTGATTACTACCTATTGTTTTATATATTTACATATTCCCGCCGTGAATATGGCCACTGATGCCGGCACGGCGCTAAACCCAAAACTCACTCACTCACTCACCGACTGCCAGCTAAATAGCATAGGTGGGGCGAAGTGGCGATGGGGCGAAGTGGCAATGGGGGGAACTGACATGGGGCGAAGTGACTGTAAAGCATCCCTTTGGTGAACAAAAGTCGCAGAGGCCAACGATTCATGCCTTAGGAGATTTTTTTTATAAAGGGCAACAAAGACGTAAAAGTAAAACCATTGGGTTCACAAAGTCAAAGTGCTTTTCTCCCGTCTAGAAATATTTTTTTTATAAAGCGACGACTAGAGGGGCTCTAGTCTAAGTCTTTGTTTTAAGCTCGTCACGCCATCTGTGCTGGATATTCGATCATATTGTCTCCATTCAACTTTGTATTTAATTTAATTGATTGTACTGTAATGTATGTTTGTACGTTTCTTGTATATCCGAGATTGTCAAATAAAAAACGAACAAACAAACAAACGTGTCAAAGGGATGCCGGTCAACTCGGTCCCATACCAACTCGGCCCCAGGTCAACCTCAGTGAGTCCCAGACCTACTCGGTCCCAGACCTACTCGGTCCCAGACCTCCTCGGTCCCAGACCAACTCTTTCCCAGACCTGACCGTACCGGGTATACGGACAAAGAGCATGAAATTTCAGAATGGTAAGTAGAAAAATATGACACGAGATATGGTATCAAAATCTCAACACCCATGGGAAAAATTGGGAAAATGTGATCTAGTTACGCTCCTTTAATGCGACATTGCAACTTTGCTCATGACTATACATGTACCGGTATGCAAATATGGTAGAAATTAAAAACTTGATGTTACATGTAAACCCCAAACAACTTCCATGGAGGTTTTTTGTGACTGTAACCATGGTAACTGAAAGTAGGGTATTTTTTTCGTATACATTGAACAAAGATTTTAAGGAAATTACCTCCTGGAATCAACACATAATGTAATTTTAGGATATACTTCCCACTTGCACTTTTGTCGCAAATGTTGCTTTTCTGTAGAAAAATCACATTTTCTTCCTCAAAAATTGCCTTCAGTTAGTGCACAAGATAACCATTTACGCGCGCGCAGCGCCCTCTGTTGTCGCGCTTACGCACAGACCGCTCGCCACGTCATTTTGTGCATTACTTTATGCAGTAATTTTATCATTTATTTATCTCAGAAATGCAACATTTGCGACGGAAGTGTCAGTGGGAAGTATATCTTAGAATAGAATAAGCTATCGATTCCAACATATGAATTTACCCAAATCCGTGTTCAATGTATATGAAAAAAATACCGAAAGTAGTACATGCATAGATACATGTAGATTTCCTTGATACATGAGTATGTATGTAATAAAAATACCTTTTACACCCTGTTTACACTTGAACCGGCAAAGGTGGATACAGACCCAACATTTTTATTGCGACCGCAAAACTCAAGATTTGCCGCGTTTATACTACACCTCGATTCGGCTTCAACTCGCCTTCAGAAACCGCAAAAGTAAGGTATCAAAAGTGAAAAATCGCATGGCCATTGCTGCAATGTATGTAGGAGGCATCAATGAAAATTGCCATCAACGCCATTGTGAAATTCAAGCCCTGGGCATAAAACGTAATCATTCTTTTAAAAGGTATTGTATAATTTTGACCTTTTGCTTTTTGATGCACACATGTAACTTAGAAATCTTACATAGGTTTGTATTGCATTCTGTGAGAACAAAATACAGACAGCTAAATGGCTCCTCCACACACCTCTGCCCAAAGTCGCACAGATCTATGTATATCACAAATGAAATCGGTGCATGAATTATGCTTCGGGTTCTGGCATACCTGCATGTGGTGTAATTCATCTGCCACCCACACTTATAACTGGACACGTAAGCCTCGAGAATGTAGAGTAATTTCCTGCAATGGTGCGAAGTAAATCATCAGTTTTCGCGATACAGGTGGATTTTCGTTAAAGGTGCATTATGTGAGAATTCAATTTTGTCAATTTAAAGATAGGGAAAGAACAATCTTGGGGGTGGCTCGTGGGTGGTGTTGGGGTGACAATTTCAAGTGGGAATTGAGGCTTACACGTATTTTTACCCCCGTATCGAGAGAAACCCCATCAAGGTGTCTACACTATCATTACCCCTGATCATAGGGCTCCATTAAATCACTTCATATTCCATCTCAGCTCCCTGGGGAGTATACAGCCCCGGCTGCCTTACATGTACCGGTAGGTGCTCAACGGCTAATCAAACACATCAACTTACATGTATGCTACCCTCTCAGGTACCCATTTTGCTCCTGGGTGGAGAGAAGCAATTCGTAGCAGAGTACCTTGCTCAAGGGTACACGCATCATGGATGGTGCGTACCAGGATTCGAACCCACTACCGGTACAGTGTTCGAAATAGCACTGGTCCGTTGGCCAAATAACAGTTGAAATTGTCTCGGGCCAGTTGAAAAGCCTCCCCAAATGGTCCGGCTGGCCAGTTGAAATGAAACAGACCCATGCCGTAACTCACACATTGTTATAAAATCCATTAGGTAGGGTATTATCATACAGTGCCTCCTTTTAGAGAAAATTGAAGGAAAAATCTACCAAATTTTCTTTGTTTAATCGCTCACATGGGGTTAATTAAAAAATTTAAAAAAATAACAATTTGAACCAGGCCACTTGAAATGCCGATGGGCCAGTAAAGACTTAAGCCAACTGGCCCTGTTGGCCAATTGGGAAAATAGTTAAAGGCAAACACTGCACTACCTTTGGAACTAACCCATGTCGTGACAAATTACCAATCAATCATGACAAAAACTACATACTATTAAACATGTGGGTGGTCCAGTAATTTTCCTTTCCAGAGGATTGTAATTTTGAGAAGAAAATTAATTCAAGGCCTGTGAAAGACTGATGAAGTACCTGTCATGTATAACACTTCTATGGCAACAACTGAGAGAAGCCAAAAATATTTCCTTGAAATTGATGAACGTTCTGTCAAGATCCCTGGAATAAACATGAGGGGATGTTGATGCAGAATTAATTAGCATCTTGTCATCTCAGAAATAGCCATTTTTCGTTATGGGGGGTGGAAGGGTGCTGCTTTTTATTGGAGTTGATAATTCCTTGGTTTGAATTGTTAAAAGAGCGTGTCCAGATCACATTTTTGAGTCCTCCTATTTTTCCCATGGGTGTTGAGATTTTGATACCATATCATTTGTCATATTTTTCTACTTACCATTCTGAAATTTCCTGCTCTCAATCCATATATTTTCAAGGATATCATCAAAAGAACAGTTTTGTAAACTAATTTATCCATTCCAAAAAGCAGTGCAGTAATTACATACGTGTGCACCAATCTTTTTGCTGCCACATCCAAATTGGAGATGGCATATTTCAAATTTTCTTCCCAGTGCTTCGGGGAGGTATTATATATGTTACTGTTACTAGGTCAAAACGAAATCCATTTTCTGGAAAAATCTAAACAAACCCTTTTAATTCAGTCGGAATGGCCAATCATTTCATAGGTCAGTAATGTGCAGCAAGGCTGACTGCATCAGCCTCCGTAAGAGCCACTGAGGCAGGGTGCGCCACTCTGCCTAAAGTTCCCACACGTCTAGGGGTCTATTCGCTACTTGCATGGAACTGCCATACCGGTACATGTAAAAATAGCAAGGCTATACTTGCAGAACATTGATTCCCTCGCATTGTTACCATGTCAGTTGCTGTGACGTTGACTTTTGTCCATTGTAAAATATGATGTACATGAATGTTCGAAAAGCCTATGCAAATGCTAATGGGAGACACACGGATGCAGTGGTCAGCTCGTTTTCTGAGAGCCCTTAATTAACTACAAAATTCTTTCAGAAACAGAAAATGTCACATTGCTTTACTGTTAGAATCACTTTGTTCAACCTGGGGCCGATTTCACTAACGCTTTGCGATGAATGTCCAAATCAATCGCTAAACTCGAAATCCATCGCAACTTAGCGATTCATTTCGAAGAGCGATTTCACAAAAACTTAGCGATGGCGTTGGCCATCGCTAGTTGTTTTTTAGAGATGAATATTTAGCGACGACTAATTTGTCATCGTAAATGGAAACATTCATCGCTAAAATACAATTTCGTGCCATTTGATTAGTACTTGTATTTGGAAGGTTTGGTGATTTTCAGTGTGTCTCGAAATGGCGTTTCAGTTGTTGTACATAAACAATGCAAGAGCATTACCGAGAGAGAGAGGGTTTTCAGGGACAGGACAAATCCTCTGGATTCATACAGTGACAAAAAGATGCACAAATATTATTGGTTTACGCGGAATGGTGTCATGAGAATTATTGCCATTTTAGAGCCACATCTCCGCCCTTCAACTCTTAGGAGCCACGCAATATATGCAACCGTTCAAGTATTGGTGGCTCTCAACATCCACGTTACTAAGCGATCGTCCTCGTCCAATAAATGTATTTATAATTAATCGCTATTAAGACGGCTTTAGTGAAATGCAAAATCCATCGCCTTTCGCAATAACGATGGATTTGAATTTAGCGATCGTTCTAACGATGATCGCAAAATTTTGTGTTAGTGAAATCGGCCCCAGGTCCTCTTGGACCTGGACGAAATCACTGAAGCAGAGCAGTCTTGAAAGTGATTCCAAAGTGATTGGTCAATCAGTGCCTTGTTAAGCACAAGTTAACTGTATTCAACAAACTTCTGTTCTGATCAAGAACTAAAATTTGAAGGAAATTGTACAAGGACAAAGATATAACGGGGTAGCATCTCATATTTTTACAGCTCGAGGGCGCTCTTTTGAAAGTTGCAATGAGCAGCATCTCCCATTTTCACCTATTGGGGGCGGTCTTTAGGAGAGTTGTAAAAATGTATATTTTTTATATGCCATTCAATTTACATACATGTATAGATCATAATGTAAAAGTGATATTTGAAATTCAAACTTTTCACTTATCTTTTGCCATAACCGCGATTCAAATCTTTAATGATAAATAAGCGATCAATCACAATATATCCTAATTTTGGATAAATATGACCTTTTTTTGTGTGTCAAACGTTAAACATTCCTGCATTACTGGTACAATTTTATCACTCCATTCCAAAATACTTGACATACTTGACCCAAGATGCTTTGATATTGTTGCAGATAAGGACATTTTTAGACAGTTTGTGAAATAACTCCGGAAGACTTGTTCAAATATTTAGGTTTTTATCAGTTTAATGTTGTCGAAAATAGCCCAGTGTGTGGAAAGAGCTATTTTTGTAAAATGTTTTTAGGGCTGTGCAAATTTGAATATTTTAGTATTCGAATATTGTAATCAAATATTTGATTGAATATCCGTTTAGAAACTAAATTAATCACAATTTGTATGTCACTTGTGTCATCAAACAGTATAAAAAGTGATGCATTAAAGGGCCTGTGACATCCTAAACAACTTTGTGCCTAAGCTTTGCTTCATAATGACGGATTACTTGTTCAGCAAGACATACATGTACTATTGTTTGTTTGGATGTAAAATCAATAAAAGGTGGCATTTTTCAACTTTGAAGATTTCATTGCAATAAATCACAGACAGAGGGCGCTGTTTTGAGTGCATCACATAAGGAAGACAGAAGGGAAAAGTTAAGAAAAAACATAAGACTTCAAGTTGGACTTGTGGCAAATTGCTGCAGTTTCTACCCCCAGTTTTGTCATGGCTTACAGCAGGCAACATGTAAAACAAACTCAAACAGCCATGGATTACAAAAGTTTCAGGAAAATTGAGAAAAAAGTGGAATCTTTTGTGCACAGTTCAATGTGATTTTCCTGTGTTTGCCTCTTGTGACGTCGTGACCTTGGTCATGAATATGCATATTTGCATTAGCATAAAAACTAAAAACCTTTGTTTTAACCCCCAAAGCAAGCTCCAAATAGGATTTTTATGACTTTAACTGAGTAAAGTGGTTTTAAAGCATAGATTTCATTGATAAAAATTCTAAATAAGGGGCCCTTTAAAGGCCCTATGTAAGTTTGCAAGATAAAACTTTTTACAGATTCGTGGAATAAGAGTGTAACATATCTAAGGAAGAATGTTGGTAAACTAGCCTGAAGAAATTTTAGCTACATTGTACTTAGATGCATCAATGCTTCAGAAAACCTTGAAAATCTATATATGGATTTTGTGTACAAGTGAATAGTAAAATAAGTCCTGTGCACAGGACGTTTTTAGAAAACCGCCTTCGGTTGTTCATTTCCAACATGAAATACCATTTTGGATGGAAATAAATTCATGTCGTGTTTGTTACCATTGCTATCAACACTTTGAGTAAGGTTTTTCTTGTCAACTCATAAAAAACAAAATTTGGTCATTGCAAATGATACAATGGGCCTTTAAAGGAGCTTGACCAGATTTTTTTTTTAAACAGGATTTTGTTCTAACCTAACAATCACACAAAATACCTCCCAAAAATAATATCCATGGGTAGAAAAAAGGAAATTTGCAATCTTCAATTTGGATGTGTAACCAAACATTTTAGTGTAATTACTGCACTGCTTTATAGAACCAGATAAATAAGTTTACTAAACTTTGGTAATTTTTTGATGATATCCTTGGAAATATACAGATTGAGGACTCAAAATGGATCATTATATGATTATTAATCATTTAAATATTTCATTTGAATATTCAAATATTCGGCCAAGCCCTAAATCTTACTGAGAGAAACATTTAAGCACTTAACAAATGCAATATAATTTTCATATGAACTTGACTTTCATGTGCATTCCCCTTAACTTCGCTGATCTTTGCAAATTCCAAAAACACAATCTTTTTTTGGCTTACGAACTTTATGGTTGCCAAGTATATATCTGCGTGGGCGTTTGGTATGGCTAGTGCAATAGCATACCCTGTACAAGCAAGCAAACACGAGTGTTAAATATGAGCTTCATTATGCGCAGAATTTGTATGCGTCTAAAGGGGCCCTCTGCAAGCGGGAAAGACAGAGTGATTCCGAAAACAAAAAAGATAGAAACGATCAGAATTGCCGGGGCTGCGTCGAACATCTGCTCGTGTTTCTAAAAGACGATCATGCGCATCTCATCCCTGGTCACACATACGATAGTATCGTGTCATTTGTTGACGTGATGGTCGAGAATTGTGAATCACATGTAGGCCTACATGTATGTATGCACGTACCGTACGTTCAGGGGCCCAGCTAATACAAGGTGAAGTGCACAATTCCCACACAACCAATTAGTGCTCATAAGTCAGTGGCATGCGAGGTGAGTCAAAAACTTTGTGTTGATTTTTCCCACACTATACAAGTAGGTCCAATGCAAGTAACTTGCACAGTCGGAGAATTATGCTCTAATGTTGCTTTGTGTAGGCCTGTGTAGTGTTTGAGTGACAAAAATGAGTAGGTAGCATTTTAAAGGTACATGTACAACAGGTCTGGGGCCATTCGGGTTTCAAAGTGACAAGAAATCAAATCCATGCCCCGTAATGGGCTGCTCAGCAAGTCAATTATTTCACATGTTTCATGAAATGTCTTGTGTGGTGTGCTGGGCCTGGGCATTACCAAGCTTATTTTACCGTATGTGTGCATGCAGACATTTTGGAGTGGTCATCCTATACACTGGTACATAATGTATGTTTTTGTGTCAACTGAAGTGTGTCCCATGTATAACACCAATAGACCTTATGCACGACGGCCATGACAGAGGGCAGTCACATTGTCACAGTGCGTCATGCACGAGTAGGCACTTTGTGGATCTATTGTCACAGTGCATCTTGCACGAGTAGGCACTTTGTGGATCTATTGTCACATCATTTAAATATGAAAACCTGCCCTCTGTCATGGCCGCCATGCATAAGGTCTATAGCTGATTTGTCACTTTGTGATCTAAAACAATCAATGACCCTGCTGAAAAGTACTGGTACATGTACCTTTTATAAAAACAATGCCACTTTTCAAAAGGTCCATGTACATGGTGTGCATTTTTAACCACTAAAAATGCCTGCATGTACGTATCCCAAAGCAAAAATGGCAGTGCCTGTTACAACTCACAAGCATTTTTGTGAATTTATCACTTTTCTGAATATGTCACGAGTATTATGAAAAATGTCTCCTTTTCTGAACATGTTTTGTGAAATTGCCTTAACTTTGAATGTTGTTTGATCACTCTTGTGAATTTTAGACAAGAGTTGAAAATTCACAAAACGTTTGATGTGTTGACAAAAATGGTAAATTCACAAAAATGGTTTCAACAGTACCCCAACAGTACCCCCTGGTCTAGTGGGTACACAGCCGTGCTCGTAATCGGAGGGTTATGGGTTCGAGCCCCACTTGTGCCAACGTGTCTGTGTCTGTGGGCAAGACTCTTACACCGCGTTTACACTCGAATCGGCAAAGGTGGATACAGATCCAGCATTTTTATTGCAACCACAAAACTTAACATTTGCCGCGTTTACACTACACACCAAATCGCTTCAACTCGCTTCAGAAACCGCAAAAGTCACCACTAAATGTAACTGCAGCGCATGCGTGAGCTGTAAGGTGTTGCTGCACTAGTGCCAGATTGGTCAATTAAATCTACTACACTGCGGGCACCGCCCCAAGGACACTCAAATTGCCGAATCTGTATTCGGGTAGCGTTTACACTACAAGCGACCTTGACGATTGCAGGGTTCAACCCCGCAATTGCGGGGTTCAACCCTACCCCAAAGGTGACTTGAAAAAGGAGAATCACACCCGGGTCTGATCCGCCTTTTTCAATTCACCTTTTGCGTTTACACTTAGTGCCTACCCGGCTTCAACTCCCCTTTTTGGAAATTGCGGAGTTTGATTCGGCAAAGGCGAATCGAGTGTAAACGGGGTGTTAGTCTCAATTGCCTCGTCAACCCAAGCGACATCTGGGGAGCTGTTATGGGGAATGCCACAATCTAACTGCTGATAGTTGTGTGCCTTGGCCAGGCTGCCGGCCTAGTTGAAGTGAAATGATTCTGGTGATTTCCTGACGGCAGCGGTAATAATGACAACAGCGCCATGATCTATATGGAATGGCGCTATATAAAAAACCTGCTATTACTATTATTATTATTATTATTATTTGCTTATGGACTTTTATCTTGATTTGGTCCAGTGCTTTTGTAGGGTCAGGGTTACAGTTAATTATCAAGTTATTAGTTCACCGTTCAAATTAGCACTGGTCCGTTGGCCAAATGACTGCAAAATCATCTCAGGACAGTTAGAATGCCTTCCCAAATGGTTCGGCTGTCCAGAAATAAAACAGACCCACGCCGGCGTACGTAAAGTTTCTTTCGCTAAAAAGACTATGTAAAGGACCGTTAAAAAAACTTTGATCATCCCTGTCCACCGCGCGGCGCGGCCATGCATGTATGCATGGTACTGTAGCTAGTCTTGTAAGTTATTCCAATGCGCATGAACACATTACATCCAAAAGAGCGGCTTGAAAAAAGGCCAACCGGGCTTGCCGATGGCTGTTTTGTTAACTTAAACATCATTGTCCAGAATTCAGTAGCAAAGTGTCATATTATTGTTATTGGCCAATCAGCATGTGTTTTACAACACGATCGCTTTCTTGCAAAATATGGTTGTGTTGTATGCTGTCATGGCAGTTGATCAGTCACTAGGCTGTCGATCGTAATAACAAACATTTTCATTTGTTCATGCATCGCAGCGACCGTGTTTTGCATTGATCATCATTTTTATGGACAATATCGTCCACTCTAATGGATAAATCTTGAAAAATGTGTCGGAGTCATGATGTCGATCCTGCGAGATCGTACACTGCAGTTCCCGGCCCAGGAAGAGCTAGGGTCTCAGCCATATGACTGGGCGCGGTCTGGCCTATGAAAAAGGTTTGACCAGACCATCACAGTGGATTTGGGAAACATAAGATTTTACTTGCTGCACTGTATTTTCCCATTGCAGCTTATTGATTCCCAAAAGGTGAAAATCTGATGAGAAATCATCATACTTCCGGTACATGTACATTTGGATATGTTGACAAATATTCTAAAGAAATTCTTTTATGCTTATACCTAATCGGCCTCCATAGAGTTTGCAGTGTTGTCCAGAAATTTTGGAGTAACGGGTGAAGAAATATGAGTTGTTGGTTGTGTACTTCTGATACTAATTAGGGATACAAGATTTCTTTTGTATAATCAAAAAGTAGCCGGCAGCAAATGACTAGAGTAGCCGGTGAAATCGCTGGCAGGCTGACGCTTCTGGACAACACTGGTTTTGTGACTTTCAGTTCAGGTATTACACTGTATATCTGTCTTGTTTTGGGGGCAAAATTTGTTAATGTGCACAAAAACGTGCATCCTGAGAATTCACAACAAAAAGAGCCTTTCAAGCTCTAAAATTCACCAGAAAGCTCTAAAATGTACCACACATTTTTTAACTTGTACTGGGGAGAACCTTATGACTACCAACATTTCCTAATTTATTCACTCAAATGTGGTTATTGCAAACGTTAGAGGCCGACTGTGTGTAAAAAGAACAACCAGTGAAGACTGGTTGTGTGGTACCGTGGCCGAGTGGTTTGGGTCATTGACTCGTAATCATGGGTGAAATCCTGGGGTTGCGGGTTCGAATCCGGCTGCGGTACCTGTGCCCTTGGGCAAGGCACTCAACCACACTTGCTCCATCCTTCGGAAGGGATGAAAAGCCGTTGGTCCAGTGTGTTACCGGTAGGTACATGTAATGGTAACGCACTCTAAAGATCCCAGAGCATTCTTTCGTAAAGAGCAAGGGGATATTCCCCGGTGTCTCTGGTCATTTCTTCATGGGTTTCCTCACGCTTGCAAGTGACAGTGCAATGAGCACTATTGAGGAATCCTAGGTATGAATACCAGAAAGAAATAATAATAATAATAATAATAATAATAATAATAATAATAAGACTGTTGGCCAGTTGGGAAAAACGTTAAGGGCAAACGCTGTAGTTGTTCAGTTAATAGTTTATCATACAACTACATGTATATCATGTGTCAACATTTCGAGCCAATTTTATCAGACAACCTGCTACATGTAATTTGAATGCATTCACAATGGTCAGTAAAACCATCAACAACACACGATACAAAGGAATTGAGGCTGCTTGTTTATTTACGATAAATGTCATGGGTTAAATTTGGTAAATAAATTGGTATTTACGTGATTTGAGATCGTTATTGAGAGCAGATTTGTTTGTTTTCGCACAGTGATCTGGATTTAGATCCGTGATGAAATAAACATGCCTTTCGTCGTGTCACAACCACTTTTGTGAAAAAGTCACGAGTTTTATTTAATTTATCTTTTTGTGAATTAAAAGCTCGCAGGTTTTGTGAAATATCGTCCACTTTTGTGCAATTTCACAAAAGTGGTCGAAAATTCACAAAAGTGGTCGAAAATTCACAAAACTTGTCGTAAATTCACAGAAATGGTTGTACATGTAACATGTAACACGGCTCCCGCTTTTTCTGAAATCTACCTAACTCTAAATAATTTGAGCCCATTCGTTTGAGATTTTGTAAATCATCTACACAATGACATGCACTTGTTATCTAGTGTCATATGATCATATTGTTAATTACATGTCAGCAATAATCCAATGTCTTATTTGTGCGCATATTTATAAGGCAGGTGCCCATAATCACTATCGTTAATGTCAACATTGCCACTAAAATCAACAGGCCTCAATTCAGTGCATGTGCAGTTACATGTAGCTATGACGTGTTGGAATTTTATGAACAATCTTTAGGAAAGCCAAGGGGCACGCTGTGCATGCAGAGGATGTCACTTTTGCCAGATATTTTCAGCCAAAAGCACCTTAAGAGCGCCTCTTGGCACGTGACATGTTATCATGGACTTGAAAATATATCCTGAGTTTATAATTTTGCATGGGTTGTACAGGTATATGTGGGTCCCTTTTAATTAAGCCCGCCTCCCACTGTGCGATTTTTGCCACGTAATCCCCATGAATACATGTAAGGTACGATTTGGTGAGATTACCGGAGACTGTCTACAGACTCTATACACAATCGTACCTAATCGATGGAAATGCGTGGCAAAAATCGCACACAGTGGGAGGCCCGCTTAAAAGATCGTAAAAAAAGTCTACGACATGCGACAACCAATGAAAAGAAGAAACGGCGATTTTCAGGGTACCAGACGGTGCGGGGCCACAGGAAAGCACACTATGTATTAAAACAAACCGTGACGTCATTGTTTTAGGTCAATTGACTGGGCAGACTAAGTCACCCCATGAATGAAGCAAAAGTTTGTCATCTTAAGCGGGCCTCCCACTGTGCGATTTTTGCCACGAACTTCCAACGATTGGGTACGATTTGGTGAGATTATCGGAGACCGTCTATAGACCCTATACACAATCGTACCAAATTGTATCTAATTGTTGGAAATTCGTGGCAAAAATCGCACAGTGGGAGGCCCGCTTTAAATAAAAAAAAGTTTGAATGCAATTTTTGCAGAATTCTATACCGGTACATGTATACTGAAATAAATCATCCAGTATTAATCTATGGATTTTAAAGATTACAAAAAAATACCTTGGGAGTTACCGGTATCTTGTGTTATTGATTTTCTACAGTATATGATTGAAAAATGTAAATCTTTGAGGTAAGTTATACAGAACAAATTAGACTCCTTTATTAGAGAGTCTGAAAACGAGGTTTTCAACGTAACATGCAAGGACACCACGGTTACATTAACCACCACTTTTTTGGCCTTGTCTTATGTCGGCCTAACAGATGATTACGATAAAATTCAAAAGGCATGATTATCTTCAGAATACAGGCATTACAACACACTATATTTAACTGGCATAATGCTCATATTTATTGTACATCTATTTGAAGAAACCTTTGTCACAAATTTGGGAGTCTTGTCTTCAAAAATTAATTTAAAAAAAAATGTTGTCTGTAGTATATCTTCTAGGATGGGAATCTTATCTATATAAATTTTGTTCCACTAAATATGGATGATTAAAAAAATAGTGATTAACTTTTTAGCCAACTGCATTGGTGACGCCTTTTCGTGAACAGACCTACATGTATCACCGTGTTTATACTCGAACCGGCAAAGGTGGATACAGATCCAGCATTTTTATTGCGACCACAGAACTGAACATTTGTCGCGTTAACACTACACCCCAAATCGGCTTCAACTCGCCTTCAGAAACCGCAAAAGTCACCACTTAATGTAACTGCAGCGTATGCGTGAGTTGTTAGGTGTTGCGGCACTAGTGCCAGATTAGTAAATTAAACCTACTACATGTACACTGCGGGCACCGCCCCAAGGACACTCAAATTGCCGAATCTGTAGCGTTTACACTACAAGCGACCTTGACAATTGCAAGGTTGAACCCCGCCCCAAAGGTGACTTGAAAAAGGCGAATCAGACCCGGGTCTGATCCGCCTTTTTCAATTCACCTTTTGTGTTTACACTTAGCGCCTACCCGGCTTCAACTCCCCTTTTTGGAAATTGCAGAGTTCGATTCGGCAAAGGCGAATCGAGTGTAAACGGGCCTTATGTTGCATAATCTTTGAATATTAAAGATAGATCACATGATTGGAAAACTTTCACAAATGGCCTTATCTCCATGTGAAATATTTTTCTTATTACCACTCTGAAATGTTGACGTATGTATTTTCAAGGATATTGTCAAAAAACCACAGATGTTTTGTAAACTAATTTATCCCGTTTCATAAAGCAGTGCAGTGATCACACCAACCTTTTTGCTTCCAGATTGTAAATTTCCTGTTTTCTTCCAATGGAGAGTATTTTATATGATTGTTGGGTTAGAACAAACTCCATTTTCTGGAAAAATCGGAACTAGCTCCTTTTAATAAATCTTGCAATATCTGGTATGTTGCCTATTCACCATTGAAATGAAACAACCAAACTCGTGTTCGAACCCCAGCCCATACAATGTTTCTCTCATCCCAAGTTTGGGAGTTAAAGATAGTATACATGATTGGTAAAATTTTACAAATAGTTTTATCCCCCTGTGTGATTGAAGATATGCATGATTAAAACCAACCTGAGCAAAAACCAGCTCCGTACTTCGTCTAACTTTTGAGAAAACGGTCAAAAAAGGGTTTGCAGTCATTTCGCCCCAAAACCACTTCGCCCTGAACCATTTCGCCCTGAACCACGGCCTGTGCACGAAGTGGTTTTGGGGCGAAGTGGCATTTTGGCGATGTAGTGTTTGGACGAAGTAATTTGGGGCGAAATGGCACTTTTGGTTTTGGGGCGAATTAAATTTATTTTCGTCTCATGAGACGAAAACTAATTGTTTTACTCATTTCTCAAAGACTATAGCACTTTAGACAAAACCATTTCAGGGGAAGTTTTCTACGGTCATCATGTTTATATTGTGTAAGTTAGGCGTAAATCTGTGAACATTTCTGATTTTCGAGATTACCAACATTTGATGTATACTGCCTGTAAACATTTATAATAAACCCGTTTTCAGTGGGTGTACTAAAATGTTTGACGTATGTTTATATCCACACAATAGTCTTTTCACAATACATAAAGCAGTGAACTTGTTGAAAGTTCACACTAATCCCCGCGCAAGTCTATCGCTGACTATGTCTGAATTATGTGTTAGCCGGCTTGATCACTTCCCACAGACTTGTGTGTAGTTTTAAAAGACGTTGCCAAATATATGGGACACGGCCACCGATTCCTTTCATACAGTTTTGTAATACACATGTAGCCCCCTTTATCATTATAAAAGTACTGGTGGGATGAATGTTAGTACTGTAATTCCCCGAGGGGTTACCAGTGAACAATGGTGGAATGTTTCACTTCGCTTCCCACGCCTCATTTTGTCCTCCGGGCATTTTTAAAAAAAGTATGTTACGTTTGAATGCGACTGAAGCAGCATTGTAAGGTTTTGTGTATTTTTCAGTCATTTACCGGTATGTGCCAAAACATTGGACAGAAAACGTTTATCTGCAATTTTCTGCATTTTACATGTACGTCTATTTCAATTAAAATAATGAAAATAATTTCTGTTTGCACACAAAAACATACCTTATTCAAGCTTAAAGGCCCTGTAGATGACCTGTTTTTGAGCGATTCTGCGAATAAAACCATTATAAATCAACAAACTCATCCGAACAAATTCAGCTTTGTCAAATGTACCACGTTTAAAAAAAACATGAAAATCCATATGCATTTTCCTGGTCTTGGCGGGGTGTTTCAAATATTCGTTCTCAGTTGACATAGGCTTGCGTCATGTACTCTGTGGCGCACATACTGCATGTGCTCGCGATCCATAAAAATGCATCATGTTGGAACACGCACACGGAGTACATAGCGCCCATGCATTTTGGACCGCGTAGATGCGAACCAAAAATAAGTAAATCGTTTGCAAACGATCTAAATAATTTCATCTTTACGGATTATTTTCTGGTACAATTATATCATTTTGAGCGAAAACCTTTAATTGGATAGTTGCTATTAATTCAATCTTTACTTTCAATACTTTTCCCCTGTAAACTCGTCGGTTACTTTTTGGGTCATTGCAAATGATCCACTGGGCCTTTAACCCCAAAATCTGTACGTATTAGCCTAAACAGCACCATGAAAATGGCCCCAGGTCACACTATGTTTTTCGCAAATGGACTTCATACCAGGCTAGAATAAAAGGGGGGGGGGGGGGGGGAGGAAGCTAAAGATCTTTCCTTGGGTAATGTGCTCCATGTACAGTATGTTCTTCATTCAACGAGAACATTTTAAATGTCTTGTATGCTCCCGAGCATATGGCTCCCGACGCATGGCTGACATTTGGAGAAGACCGGCGCAAATGTCTTAGGTGTCGTCAGTCGACACTTCACATGAAGCAGCCAAATAAACATGAATAATTCGGGACAGCGAAACTCCAACCCGTAACCGGTAGCCTTGTCCCGCGGGAACCAGGGAATGGAGACAGAGTTCTTCTCCGAAAGAAACTAAAATGGATCCCGAGGCAATTTTTAAGGAGGAATTCCCTGACTTTTGTGAATTCTGTGAATTTTGTGAAATTCGTTATTTCTTACATTATTTTGTTAACTTAACAAATTAAGTTCTGTCGATTCTTACGATCCTTCGTAACTCGACACGCATGTCGAGTTACATGCATGTTACTCGACATGCATGTTACGGTAGTTTACCCATCACAAATGTTGTTACGAACGATCATAGCACTTTGTGAAATCGGCCCCTATATGTAAATTAAAGTATACCCAAGATAAAAAGGCACTGTGCTAAACACATGCAACTCAAACATTGTTTTATACAAAAAACAAGAAATATGACACACAGAAAAGCCGATAATTATGAGATTCACAAAGAATGTCAATAACAATAATGCCTTTCAGTATAGGCATCGCCATTTTGTCCAAATACGGGGTGAAGAATGACGTTCTTACATACATTTTTGTGCCTTCCTATACCAAGACAAAAAATTGTAAAGCCTTAGGACGTCTCTGCTATGTGTGTCACGTACTTGATGGCATGCACCAATCTCGGATAAATTTGCTGAAAATTGAAAGTCATAATTTAAAAATCGCAACCACACACGAGAGCAGAAACCAGATTTGCAGAAATATTTTTCAAACCTAATTCAAGCTTAACTTCTTTTTGGTGAAAAGTGAAAAATAAAGTCTAAGTGTATACGTGACCTGTCACCACAAAATGAGCTGAAAGATGGAATTTTTTAATTCAGCAGAAAAAGAGCTTTCCAATAATATATAACACATAA
This sequence comes from Henricia sp. BOLD:AAB3569, assembly GCA_037783545.1. Classification (NCBI taxonomy): domain Eukaryota; kingdom Metazoa; phylum Echinodermata; class Asteroidea; order Spinulosida; family Echinasteridae; genus Henricia; species Henricia sp. BOLD:AAB3569. The sequence goes on along the minus strand of JBBELK010000147.1, from coordinate 3,533,315 downwards.
GGTTAAATTATTCCCCCAACGAAACACAAGTTGGAGAAGTGGTAGTGTTCAAACAAAACTTTACAAATCCTTAAAAAAATTATTACGAGGCACGAAGAAATTATTGTCAAAATTGGTCTGAAAATGATGTTCAATTGTTGGATGATGCAAAAAAAATTGAACCCAAATACTACAAAACCCTAAAATTGACCTCCCTTTACGCTTATTTCGTCGTGACAGGTCACATATTTCTATGCATTTAGTTACTTCATGTTGTGTGAATGTTCTGATAAATACCTCCAAGCAACAACTGCCTGTTTTTCTTTGCTCCTCTCCCCCACTTCTAGTCTTTCAAATAAACTGGCACATGACGGTATTCTGCACACAAGTGTGACATGAATATTATTAGAGCGTACCTAATAATACAACCAAAAAAACACATTGTATCCCAGTCTCTTGCTGATTAGCATTTCAAGCGATCCGAAACTGGGCCAACGTGTGTAGCTTGGCCCAGATCCACGCATTCATTCATTCATTCATGGACTTCCGCATTTGCTCTATTTGCAGCGAGAAATGACAGGGTGGCCGGCCTGTAAACATTCCCGACCTCTGATCTCGACCTTGCACTTGACCTACTGGAGAAGGCAATGAACTTTGCCTGGTAAATATTTAGCTCTGTGATTGATCAAAGTGCAGCCGTAAATATTCCCAATAATGCGAGTTGAACTGTATGAACAGGTGTGTGTGAAACACCTGTAATTTTTTAAACAACAGATGTTGATCTTATCATGATTCACATGTAACAGGAATGCAATATCTCCAGTTATGTAAACGAAAATTTTCAGTTTAATAAAAACAATTAAGATTTCTTTTGTAATTAAGTTGACATCGAAATATTCACGTACTGTACATGTAACGGCTTCATTATGCATGACTGCATAAAGCTTCTGTGTGCTGAAAATATCCACTCTCAGATTGACTGCTTTTTGTAATCAAAAAGTGGAGAAAATTGTTGTCTCTTTTGTTGCTTGGTGTGTGGGTGATTCCATAAATTCGGGCCCCAATGGCATGAATGGGTAGATTGTACTTTCATGTTGAATTGTCAAGTTACTTCAGTCCACATGTTATTTTTTGAGTTTTGCTTGTGTCACCAACATCAATTTGTTCTAAACAAAACCTTCTAAATTGGTATCATGAATATTCGTTGGTATCATCAATTATTACTTTTTAGGCAAAAATTTGTGACATTTTAAACACATGATTTTAAAACTAAGATTTTACTTGTTTTCAGTGGGTTAGCTTGGTTATTTGTAAACTGAAATTATTGATAACGCATTGCTTTTGACAATAAAACCCACATTTGATGAACAATTTGAAATTTGTTGTAATACAAAAGGTTTGGCCAAAAATGTGTTTCACACGTAAGATTTGGTGTCCCCTCTTACGCGTGAAACATGTGTACGTAACCTTTAAGTGTTCTGGCCACACCAACTGCCACAACTTTTCAATTTCCATGCATAATGTAAGCCTGTACTTAGTTTCAAATCACTTAAATGTTTGAACATGGAAATTTAGGCAAACAATAAAAAATATGGTCATTCTGATTTTCGTCGGACCACTTTGGTGTCCCCCTAATATTTACGTCGTGAAACTTTACAGTTACTATAACAATATTTGCCGAGCTTAAAGGCATGTTCCCATTGGACTTTCTTTTCCGCTGCTTCGCGGTAAGTTACCGCGACCTTCGGTAACATTCCTTCGTGTAATCTTCCCATGCGTTCCCATTTGCAATTGTTTTCAGTGCCCATGCGGAAAGCTACCGCGACCTTGCAGTAAACTTTTGCCGTGCAGGCCCATAGTTTACTGCAGGGTCGTGTTAATTTTACAGGGCGAAACTGTTCCCATTGGACTTTTCGATGGCCCTGTAAAACTTCCGCGGCTGAGCGGAAAGTTTCCGCGGCCTCTCTCACCCTGTAAGTTTTACATCGTGGTCGCGGTAGCTTTACAGGGATGCTAATTCTCCGTGCGTCCCCATTGGACTAAATTTTGTTACTCTCCCGCACAACCACGGGAGTTTTACCAAAATTAGTCCAATGGGAACACCACTTAACATACGGACTTTTCTAGCAGAAATTTATTTTCGTGGAGCCTTTTAAACAAACGGCACAAAACATTTTGTAAACTTGTTTCAGAATTTGAAAATTTAGGCAAAACAACTTTGGTGTCCCCAAAAACTCCTTACACGTAACACATTTGTTTTTGTGCCATAAAAGTGTAATGAAAACACTGACGGACTAATCAATTGAGTTTTTAGCTTGGAATTGACTACAGATTAATCCTCAATGCTAATCCTCTGACTCATATTAGTGACTTGCACCAGGCTCTCTCATGGTTACCGCTTACTACCCAATGGGAACATCATAGAATGTGTGAAGTTTTTAAATGTATTAATGGTCTTAATCCATCTTACTTAAACAATAAATTCACTACGCCAGATCACACTGCTAATACACGTTCCTAAGCACAACTGGGTGGAACAAACTGACCACAGCCCAAAGACAAGCCAAATCTCTCGGGGTTTTTAAGTCATTACTTAATTGATTTATTCCTTTTACATGTTATTTGTAATAATAGACTCACTATTTTATCAGACTAGTTGTATAAATAATGTAGATTTAATATTTATAATGTTAATTTTCTTGTGTTATTCTATACATATTCAAATTTTGTTCATTTGTAAGTTATTTTGTTCATTTAATTAGAGTTTATTTCTTTAAGGTTTTTTTTTTTTTTTTTTAATTATTTTATTTTATTTGTGAGTCTATTGTAGATCTTTTGTTTCTAATAATTTTACTGTGTCGCTATGTATTATGTTTTATGTTTTATATTTTATTTTATGTCTACATTTATATTTTTTACTTCAAATAATTTTATTTTTTATTTACATAATAGTATTGTTATTTTACACTGGGCCCTTAAGGATAGCAGTTTCTATAACTGAGAAGGCAACCCAGAAATAAAACAGATAATAATAATAATCTTCAAAAATAAACACATAAATGGTATAAAACAAATATTACACTGGTTCTAATGAGAAAAAGGCATTTTACTTGAGAAACCAATCATTTTTCTATGAATTGCATGTCACAAGTTATAATTTATGGAATCGCCCATATATCAATGAACCATTTTTGAGTTTACAAATGCCATTGTACATGTAAATTAAAATATATTTTAAACAAAAACAAACTGCACAACAATACAATTTAAAATCTTGTTTGATGTACATACATGTAACCCCCCCGAGTGTGCAGTTTTTAATTGTCAATTTTTGCATTGCACGTCTTTAGTAGGCAGGGAATTTGCAACATTTTCAAAATCCTTTCAGCAATAGTAAGCCCTGTTACTGATCCTCACTGATCCTTCTCATGTTTATATTTCCATGTATTTGGCGTTAGATCTCCGTTGTGGGTGCTGCTTGACATGAACTACATTTGTTTGTGGGTTGACGAGCTGGTTTATGAATAAAAACTGAAATACACATGTAGCATTATTAAATTGGATAAAAAGTACAAATTTTCAGTATACTTTTGGACTACGCTTTCAAATCTTATGTCTGTTTTGAGGATGCTTTTTCTTAGCCAATATTTCCCAATCTCTGGCTAGGTGTAATAATAATAATAATAATAACAAGAATAAGAACATTTATATAGCGCAGTTACTATACAAATATACTAAACTGCGCTTCACAAAATCTATAACTTGCTGAAATTTCTTAGTATTCGGTGTTGGGAAACGCTTCCACAAAAAGATGTTTTTAAGAGCGTTTTAAATGTATCAACAGAATTTGCATTACGTACATGAAATGGTAAGTTATTCCAAAGCTTTGAAGCAGCACATATGCACAATCACCAAGAGTAACCTTAGTTCTACAATAAGGATAGCTAAGAAGCATCTGTCGTGTAAACTGCGAAGATTATACATACGATGTTGAGACAGGGCCCCTTATTTAGGATTATCAATGAAATCTATGCTTTAAAACCACTCTACTCAGTTAAAGTCATAAAAATCCTATTTGGAGCTTGCTTTGGGGGTTAAAACAAAGGTTTTTAGTTTTTATGCTAATGAAAATATGCATATTCATGACCAAGGTCACGATGTCACAAGAGGCAAACATAGGAAAATCACATTCAACTGTGCACAAAAGATTCCACTTTTTTCTCAATTTTCCTGAAACTTTTGTAATCCATGGCTGTTTGAGTTTGTTTTACATGTTGCCTGCTGTAAGCCATGACAAAACTGGGGTTAGAAACTGCAGCAATTTGCCACAAGTCCAACTTGAAGTCTTATGTTTTTTCTTAACTTTTCCCTTCTGTCTTCCTTATGTGATGCACTCAAAACAGCGCCCTCAGTCTGTGATTTATTGCAATGAAATTTTCAAAGTTGAAAAAGGCCACCTTTTATTGATTTTACATCCAAACGAACAATAGTATGTCATGCTGAACAAGTAATCCGTCATTATGAAGCAAAGCTTAGGCACAAAGTTGTTTAGCATGTCACAGGCCCTAAATTCTAACAATTCAGAGATGTAACCAGGAGCAAAACCATGCAAAGCCTTGTACATGTATGTTATCAGAAGTAATGTAAATACAATTCTTTGTCAGATGGGCAACCAGTTTGACTAACGAGGGGGAAATGTGGCAAAATTTAGCTAAACTACAGTATCACAAGCGTTCTGTACCCTTTGTAGTTTCAATACCTGGTAATCAGGCAACCCATACAACAAACTATTGCAATAGTAAATTTTGCTTATAATAAATGCACGAACGAAGGTTTCAGTACAAGTCTGACTTGGGTACTTTCGAATGTGGCGAAGATTGTACAGATGGTAAAATGCAACTTTACAAATATTTGATATATGTCGGTCCATGGGGAATCGAACAACACACCTAGGATTTGAATCAACACTACAGAAAATGATCTTTTGGTTGCTAGGACAAAAAATTATCTGTGTATTACACATGTACATGTACATAACAGTCATTACTCTTTGGGGAATTTCTTCCCCTTGCAAATTAGCAATCGTTATCTGTACAGTTTATCAGCCATTCACATCAGTTCAGATTTAATGGAGTGTGCAGATATGCACCTGAGGCTGTGGTGAAGACATTTCACGAGCCAAGCTGGCACATATGGCCGGTACTCATTCCCAGTTTCCATGGCATGGAGTGACTAGGAGCATTGCTACTTCCCTGGATGGGATGCCAGTCCATCGCAGGTTAACCCCCAACAGTTATAGGGTTTTCCCACTATGCTGTTACCGGGGTTATCTCAGAGTTAACGAAAAATTTAACCGGATAATTCTGAGTGTTCACACTACACTTCTCGGGGTTAGCAATTTTACGGGTTAACCATCTCAAAACCCCACTTATCCAGGATATTTTTAACCCTGTTCGCGAGGTGGTTTTAACCCACTAATCTCGGGGTTAACAGTGACCTTGAGACGATTTTCCAGGTTACCTTCATTAGGGGAAATGCTCGCTTACAATTCGTCGGGTTCACCACGAAGTGACGTATTAGCAATTTCTGTTTTTAGTACTTGACTTTATTTGGTGTTCTTGACATTTATGCAAAGTTACGAGGCTTGACAATTTGTATTTGTTTTATTTACAGAAGTTGCCTAAAACTACGTAACTAATGGGTATGCAAATTTTCCTTTTCACAAAGTGGCTTATCGCGATACGCCACTTCATAAAAAAGTCACGCGCCAGGGCGACGTTGTAAATATTACACGCGCAGTGAAATACAGACAGGGGGCGAATTCTGTGGCAAATCACGCATGGTCGGCATTTTTCTTTTTCATGAATATGTGATGAATATGTTTTAAACAAAAGTAGGTTTGACCAGTCTTAAACAATCCGTTTAAAACCAGCTAAGGTCCTGGACGCTGATAATGGCCCTCGCTTTACAGCTTGGGCCATTATCAGCCTTCAGCAGCCCATTTCACGAATCCTTACGCACTGCGTAAGCCCGCTTGCGCAATTTTTATTGAGTAAGCTGCGCAACATTCCTGTGTTAATTACATGCAAGCCTATGGGGCTTGTGCCATTTTTAAAAATTGCACAAGCTACAACATTTTTCGTGAAATAGGCTAAACGTCCCTAGCCGGTATTAAACATACAGTTTGAGACTGGCAAAACACACTTTTATTCCCTAATATTTGAGTCGTGCCCAAAGGAAAGCGTGAGAAATCAGCTGAAAACAGAGCTGAATGTAGAGCGGATTTGGACGTACAGTTACACGTACATGTAGAAGTGTTATCCACGGGTTTTTCATTTGCTCCCCACTCCCCCTACTCCTCCCCCGCGAAGCCCCGCCCCCATTTTTTTGTTACCTGTAATTAGTTTTATCCTTACCGGTATATTATTCTATTGAACGCGGGATGCACATCAAGAAGGGAAATAAAGGACGTTCACTTCCACCTCCAAAATTTCCTTTTAAATTCATGACGATGTCTCTTCCGGCCGGTTGAACAAAAAAGGGTTTTGAAAACCGCAAACGCAAGTGACGCGCGACAGGCATTCACCTACTTTTATGTCTTTTTGTTTTGATCTGTACCGAGTAGGGCACCTGTACTCCCTACGCGAAAAGCCGTACTAACTGCGCGTAAACAAAGTACCCAACTATGTTAGACGGATTTAGTCAACAGAGGGCGACATCAGTTCGTTTTCCTTGGGAGCGGCCCGTCCTAGTGGTACATGTACATACATGATGTAAATACATGAAAGGTATCGTGAAAATTTGCTAGGGAGGTCGAGATTTTGCGCGTGCGGCACAAAAATTAGGTAGGGCGGCCCGCCCTAGCAAAACCCCTCGTGGAGAACCCTGAATGTAGTGCGAAACCCAATTCAGTGTGTGCATCAATGTGAATGGTTATTGTTATCACAACCATATTCGTCACTTTTCTATTTATGAATGGAGGATTAACTTCACCCAGTTTTCAGTGTACGGTACATGTAATTTCTGCCTGCTTGTCTAAATTCATAACCAGCATAATCAGTGTCTTATTAAAACATAATCCTTAGGGATAAAGGCAGAAACCATCTGCCCCATGCATGGCAATGGTCAACTGATGATTGTCCCCTAGTGAGAGACAAAGAATTGACCAGGGCCTTGAACTGTCTGGAAATTGCCTGGTCAGTTTTTAGTCCGGATCTTTGGAGCCAGTTGGCACAAGTGCTGGTACACTAAAAATTAGAGATGGGACATTCAACCGGTTAACCGAACAAAAAATAATGAAAAAATAGTTTTGCCGAATGTACGTTTAAACAAACCCCAATTTTAAAGAATTTACAATAGTTTTTCAGAAGGTTATTTGTTATGACTTAAAGTTAGTATACATGATTAGTAAACTGTTACAAATAGTTTTATCCCCCTGTGTGATTGAAGATATGCATGATTAAAACCAACCTGAGCAAAAACCAGCTCCATACTTCGTCTAACTTTTGAGAAAAAAGTAAAAAAGGGTTTGCAGTCATTTCGCCCCAAAACCACTCCGCCCTGAACCACGGCCTCGAACCACGGCCAATGCCACTTTTGGGGCGAAGTGGCATTTGGGCAATGTAGTGTTTGGACGAAATAATTTGGGGCGAAATGGCACTCGCGCAAAGTGGTTTGGGGCGAAATGGTTTTGGGGCAAATTGAATTTTCGTCTCATGAGACGAAAACTAATTGTTTTACTCATTTCTCAAAGACGATAGCACTTCAGACAAAACCAATTCAGGGAAAGTTTTCTACGGTCATCATGTTTATATTGTGTAAGTTACCCCCGGTAGGCGTAAATCTGTGAACATTTCTGATTTTCGAGATACCAATGATGTATACTGCCTTTAATGAAATTGAATTACCATGAACAGACAACCAGGATTTTCCTTGTTATGATATATAAACCCATAGGTTTTAGCGCATGGGTTCTCGAGGGTGTCCGTGCATGGTAATCTTTCCATTGAAATAAATTTACATGTATATGGGGTCGTAGTAACATTTTTGTGGGCATAGGGGTATTGTGTGCATGCGGTCTTTAGTGTCGGCCAAATGGTTAACCAGTTAACCGACACTTAAAAGTATTGAAAACCGGTTTCTGAATTAACCGTAATTTCCCATCCCTAGTTAAAATAGCATCTTTGTTTCACACATAGATTTTGTCATATTTTTAAGGTAATTTTATTTTTCCGTGTGTTGAGTTACGTGTACAATTTTTGGGAATGACCTTTTTATGTTGACAGTGTTTAGAAAATAAAAGTAAGAATGTCAAGGCCGTGCTGAGGAACGCTGAATAGTGACTGACTAGTGTTGGTAGAAACCTGTCCAGTCCAATGTTACATGTATCTGTCCATCGCCTTTGTTGACGTCCTTTAGACCTATTCCTATCTATTCTGCCCTCAATGATGTGTGTGTGCATGGATTCTGGGTCCTGATGACATGGCCGAAGTATTGTAGTTTCCGCTTTCTCACTGTTTCTATCAGCTGTCGATCTGTCCCCATCTCTTCAAGGACTGACTCGTTTGTTCTATAGGCTTTTGCTGAATCGAACTCCGCAATTTCCAAAAAGGGGAGTTGAAGCCGGTTAGGCACTAAGTGTAAACGCAAAAGGTTGATTGAAAAAGGCGGATCAGACCCGGGTCCGATTCGCCTTTTTCAAGTCACCTTTGGGGTAGGGTTGAACCCCTGCAATTGTCAAGGTCGCTTGTAGTGTAAACGCTACCCGAATACAGATTAGGCAATTTGAGTGTCCTTGGGGCAGTGCCTGCGGTGTAGTAGATTTAATTGACTAATCTGGCACAAGTACCGCAACACCCAACACCTAACGGCTCACGCATGCGCTGCAGTTACAATTAGTGGTGATTTTTGCAGTTTCTGAAGCCGATTTGGGTGTAGTGTAAACTCGGCAAATGTTAAGTTTTGCGGTCGCAATAAAAATGCTGGGTCTGTATCCACCTTAGCCCTAAAGTTAGGGCTGTAAATTGCTCGCTTTTCAAATCTGACTTTTTACAGTCGCAAATCACAGCCCTAAGGCAGGGATGTACGACAATACCAAGTCTGAAACTGCTCAAATCTGACAAAGTTCTACTAGAAATACCGTCCGAAGCACATCAGACCGAGCACTTTCACATACACCATTGCAATCCTGAGAGTCTAGTGTTTCATAAAATAACAGTAACGCTTACGGAATCGTCAATTTGGCCATCTACGATGTCTGGAAACATTGGACAAATTTCGGACAATGTTCTGAGCCGCATTCCCTGGGTGACGCCATCTTAGCTGATATGCTGGCGCTTCTCGATCATGAGACGTCAAGGAGCCCGGCTAACTGTGCAATATGCATAATTCATATTGACGTCCGTGTGTTTATCCCAGCTGACAAGTACGTCACGCGCGCAGTGCAGCTAGTTATCGAACTGTGCGAGTGACGTACTTGCCAGCTGGGATAAACACACGGACGTCAATATGAATTATGCATATTGCACAGCCGGGCTCCTTGACCGAGAAGCGCCACCACGCGTCCAGCATATCAGCTAAGATGGCGTTGCCCAGGGAATGCGGCTCAGAACGTTGTCCGAAATTTGTCCAATGTTTCCAGACATCGTAGATGGCCAAATTGACGATTCCGTAAGCGTTACTGTTATTTTATGAAACACTAGACTCTCAGGATTGCAATGGTGTATGTGAAAGTGCTCGGTCTGATGTGCTTCGGACGGTATTTCTAGTAGAACTTTGTCAGATTTGAGCAGTTTCAGACTTGGTATTGTCGTACATCCCTGCCTTAGGGCTGTGATTTGCGACTGTAAAAAGTCAGATTTGAAAAGCGAGCAATTTACAGCCCTAACTTTAGGGCTATATCCACCTTTACCGTTTCTAGTGTAAACACGGTGTTAGTGCACGTCTGTAGCAAGTCATCTTGAATGCCCTCATCCTCTTGACATGGGCAGCTTTCAGGGTCCAGGACTTGAATGAAGTTGTCTCCTTGATCTTTTTCTTGAATGCTGGTTTGCTGTAATAAAAGGACATTTGACATCTTTGTTTTATTACACAATAGTACTGCATCTGTGCATCTTGCATCTGTGGGCAAAGGGTGGGCAAAGGGTGGGCAAACTCTAGAGCTGAAATAAATGCGCCTTTAGTGGCATTTCCAATTTAAAATGGAGGATCGATTTTACATCGATCTCACCATTTATGTAAATTAGTAGCACTCGGGATTTTGTGTGCCCCCCGCCCTTCCCATCCCAAATAAACAGTTTTCGGTATGACCTATGCATGTCTTTAATGTTAAGTTTTGCAGTCAGAAAAAGTTACAGAAAAGTTAGATCTTTTTGGCCTCCATAAAACGTCGTCTGAACCAAAGTCCACACACCTGGTTGACAGTTAAATTAAAACTCATTCAAATGGGATTATCCACCAACAACACCACAATATACATGTACAGCCCTTGAATATCTGATTATACATGTAGCTGTGTATAATTCAAGCTCATTTGATGAGAGATTAGTTTGATGTGTGAGTGGCGTCTTCTCTGGCTTAGTTGTTGAAAAGACGAAACGTCCTTGCCATTCAGTTTGAAATCTATGGTTAATTAAGAAGCTGGACAAGTTGCAATGAATATGTGTGTGTGTTGGCATATTACCCAAAACTTTGGCCTTTTTTGGGGGGACAGGCCTTTTCTGTTAAATGATAAATCTATTGAAGGTCTTTTAAATTCACAACCAATTTGCCAAGCAGCATTTTTAAGGGCCTCTGAAATGCTAAATAAGTTTTTGCTGCATATGGGGGATTGATTGTTTAGAAAGATATTACTACTACCGCTGGGCGAATAGCTCGATTAATTGATTAATCGCAAGTAGTAAATGGTACTCGTGACTATCATTTTTAAACTAATCGATTAATTGGGGTGCCACGGGTATCGTTACATACTCACGATTAATTAAAAGGAGACCTGTGTGCAGGTGACTTATTTGTTGTGTATGCCGACTATTTCAATTCATTGTGTCCTTTGTGCTAGCCGTAAGTCCGACAAGCATGTTTTGAACCACAAAGATCGAGTACAACGACTGCAGATCTCCGTGTGTCATCTGCCGCGTACGCCCGGTTCATTGAACTGTTTCAATGCGCTACTCGTAAATTTGCGATTACTCGCAATTAATACATGCTATGTTACATATGTGACAGTAGCTTCATGTATGCACGGGTTGAAGGAGAATTAAGGCAAACTCATGCCATCTACATGTAATCACAGAGCAAGATCGTTTGATTTTCATTAGTTATTACTCAAAGGTAATCGAGGTACATGTCGTTTTTTAGGAGAGAAATACGAAATAATCCTTGCTGAAGTTCACCATCTACATGTATGCATTGTTTGAAATGGAATCAGGGCAGCACAGAATATTAAAATTTCCCCTGTACAGTTAGTTACCTTATACACGACAAATTCACTAGTCGCCCAGCGGTATTTCCTCTTGTTCATTTTGATGTAAAACAAATAAAAGATTGCATTTTTCAACATTGAATTTTTTTTACAAGAACTCACAGAAAGACGGCGCCGTTTTGGGCAAGTCACTATACATGTAGGAAAACACAGCAGAAAAGTAACGAAAAAAACATAAGAATTCTTAAACTGAAATTGTGGATTTTGAGATTTTTTATTTCTTCCAATCATGAAATGGTATTTGTTATTGACAATTTTATACAGTGTGTTTACTCGTGTAAAAGTCACCACTATTTCTACATGTTTAATATTCTCTGTTTGGCATGCAAATTTAACTACTACCTGTTCCCTCCCTTAAGCCCTGATAATTTCTAAAGGTTGTGGAATAAATTCATCAAATCAACGTTGAAATTGTCCAACATGTTTGTCAGCAGGACCGCGCTCTGTTGACTTACGGAGCAGTTAGTATTTGACTGCGTCCTCCCACGAGTCTTGTTTTATTGATGACCAATCCTGAATTTGGGGCTTAAAGGTTTACCGTGAATTGATTGACCACTAAAGGGGATTTTTACAGAGATTAGAAGTTTCTCGGAGAGCATGAAATTACATGTAAAGTGTGTTGTTGATTTTCTTCATGTACGGGTCAAAAAAGAAAACACATTCTGATCCCAAAAGATCAAGGAGGTTGGGAGATCCAACATATTTTATCGGTCAGTAATAGCTGCCGAAGCAGGGCACCCTACTTTGCCTGAAGTGCCTTCCTGAGCTTCTGCATCTCCAGGGCTATTTTTGAGTTGCGCGGCTCCAGGGGTCAGTTCATCTCACGCAGGTTCAATCGAGTCGAAAAACCAACAAAATGGGTTTTTAAGATCCCTTAAAGGAGCGTGACCAGAGTTTCTGGAAAATAGTTTTCGATGTAACTTACCAATATTATCAAGTAACTCCCATACACACCTCCCATGTCCCAAAAACCCGAAAACATTCGCAATTTCCAGTAAAAAATTGAACAAAACTATCGAGTATGCTTTCAGCGGATAAACGTTGATACTGGAAAATTAGTTTACAAATAATCGGTGGATTTTCGACGATATCCTCGGAAATATGCGGCCTAGAAGCGCGGGAGTTTCAGTTTCGTAATCAGAAAAATATAACGGATGTTATGATATAAAAATCTCATGACCCATAAGGTAAGTCTCGGGGAGTTATGGGTAAAAAAAGTGATCTGGTCACACTCCTTTAAATGCAGTATCACCGCCCCCCCGACACCCCCCAAACAGTGAATGTCACATTTCATTACTGTGGGAATCAGTCTGTTCAAACAGGTCCGCTTGGACATGAAAGAAATCACTGAAGCGGAACAGTCTTGAATGCGATTCCAAAGTGATTGGCCGATCAGTGCCTTATCCACAAGTTGATATTTAAAATGTAGTCTACTTGTTTGGTAATTATCCCTCCAAAAACAATTCTGAATCATTATCTTTAAGCTAACTTGTTATCAAGATGGTAATGGTAGTAATCATCCTGTGAAATTATTTTGTCAGAATGCATAGTTCCGATTTTGCCCAGTTAACCCCGCCCCCTTGGCCATTGTTGCTATGGCTCACACGCTATCGTCAAAATGGCGACACGCAACGCACAAAGTAATGGGACTTTCAACGGAAAGCACAGATTCATTGAAGAAAACTCAAAGGTATTCATGTTTCAGGGTCAACAGTTATCTTAGAACACACTTAGTAGAGGGCCAGTAATACAGGGATGCCAGTAATACAGCGTACAGTGCACTTTGACCTATGTGGGTGACATCTGCTAGCTCTGTTGTGATTGGTCGGCGGGTTCGGTTGATTGACAGGTCGGAACTATGCATTGTCCCCATTCATGAGAAAAATTACAACATTATTTAAATCTCCAAAGATCTTTGGAGCCATTCATTCCTGCAAAAAAAACGTGCTTGGATTTTTCAGGTTTTCTGAAGTATTACTGCATCTACATGTATGTGGCTAGTTTTCTCAACCTACATGTATGCTTTCAATTACCAGTGGAAATCATGCCATTTTACAGTTTACCAAACAAGTATACTACCTTTAAGAAAATTGGTCTATTTTCACTGACACTTGTGTTGCATTTTAGGCCGTCCCGGTTACAAGCGTAGATTGGAAATTTGTACACAGGGTTTTTAGAAAGGCATGTTGTTGCACTATTTGAAACCTTTTTTGGGTCTAAGTTATCTCTTCAGAAAAACTGAAAATTATTTCTTTTATTTTGAGACTAGACAAATTTTTTTTTCTGGAAAATATGGTCTGTGTTGCCAAAATGCCCCCTTTACCGTGGAAAGACTCGTTTTCAAACTGAGAAAACCTGGAAATTGTTTTCAAGGTACATCTTGCATATGTATGAGTGCGCATAATACATGTGTCCAAATCACATAACTTCTGTGACCTTTTAAACATGAACCGCAAAACTACTCATGTTGCATCGTTATCAAGTCACTGATTTGTTCATCTATATTCTGTTTGTTTTCTGCCGAAACCCGGCAGCAAAAGTGTGTATATAATTAGACTGATGATGAGGCATTTTGTATTTTATCTGCCCATTGCACACTCCATGGCCGAGTCAAATAATTGTTCCAGAATTTGTGTTCCCTCCTGTTCTCTAAGAAATAGACTAAATTTTGGTGACAAAACACACCGTTTTAACATGCATGAAAAAAGTTTAGGGCACTATGGACAAGAGAACAAAATCAGTACATTAGAAACGACTCGAAACTAATGCATAGTTCCGACCTGTCAATTAAGCTGAACACGCGTAACCATCTATGACCAATCACAACAGAGCTACCGGTACGCGGACAGTGCATCAGCATACATGTATCTTTCAAACGGTACATGTAGCACTCGGCAGCGTATAGTTGTATGCAGCAACATCAAGTGAATTTGGTGTGATTCGTTGTTCAAAGGTAAGAGCGTATTTTATCAATATATGTGACCCGCTGTGGAAAAAGGTAGCCTACACATGTAAGTCATGCAGACTAGGTGGAGTTTTTGCGACCGTAAGAAGAAATCTGTGGCGGATCCATGCTCATTAAAATACAAAAACACAAAGGAAATTTAGGACATTCCGGGCGGTATCTGGACACAGCCAGGAAGTTCCATTGTGTTTTTGTATTTTAATGAGCGTGGATTTGCCACAGATTTCTTCTTATGTTCGCAAAAACTTGACCTAGCCTGCGCGACTTACATGTACATGTATGCTACCTTTTTCCAGAGTGGGTCACATGTCTTCCCACCCATACACTACATGTAGTTAAGAAAACTCCTCCGTTTTACACAGGTGTTATGCTAAAATAACTGTAGACCCTAAAACATAAATACCTGTGTTGTGTGTCTCCATTTTTGTGATATCCTGTGAGGCATAGCAACAATATCCAAGGGTGCGGGGTTTATTGGGCAATCTCGGAACTATGCATTTTATAAACAAATTAAAGGAATGCCCTGCCCGGCAGTTCTTGTCTCGGCCCAGTGCCAAATTGTTTAACCCTGGTCCCGAGTAGGGTTGAACTCGCCCCGGGGAATGAGCAATCTCGGGGGTGGCGCTGGGGTGAGACTTGCAAGTGGGAATCGGGGCTTATTTTCACCCCAGCGTCGCCCTGGGAAAAGGCCTTTTAGATCAAAAAGTGACGTAAACATTGGAAAAGGACTGATTTGTTTGCCGCTACCACGTTTCAAACGTTTCCCATGAGCTGCAATTACCAAATTTCATACCAACAGTTTTTGACCTTATTATAACATAGCGATATTTTGCTTTGTAGAACAAAAAAGATTTGCAGACTTTACGGTCGTTTTGTAATGGCACCATGCCAAATCTTGTGTTTATGTGTAGGTGTTACATGTTTCTAAAAAAATTCGTGGGAGTGGGTTTGATGGATTTTGCAATATCTTAAGAAACAGAGTGGAAAACTTAATTTTCAAAAACTTTCTGAAACTGCCAATCCATCACCAGAGTGGTTGCTCATAAAGATCTTTAATATCTTCACAATTTTTTTCTTCATAAGTTGATGCAGATAATGGACCGCGAATAACACAAATCCCGATTATCAGAATGACGCTCATTAGCAACCGGCGGCTTTGCGGCGTATCATCAGGACAATGCACCCGATGTACGCACCGTCGCGGCAGCGTTATCTATTGTTCTTATCACCCGCAAGCTCATCAATTAAATGGCCCCCTCTCGGTTGCCTATCTGCAATACTTATCAACCCACTCACTGGCTACATTTCCTGATTGTTACGAGCATCTAGAGTGCTTCAGACTTACTTTGCAGCTGGGACACTTTCTGTTGTATTAACAAGCATTTTTTCACTTTTTTTCTTAAAAATTTCAACTATGATTGTACTTGTTTCATAAAGATTGTATGTAACAAAAGTTATAGTGAACATTTTTTTTCATAAGCCATTTTGTACAGATTGTACAGATTTGTTTTCGTAACAAAAATATCGCAGATAATCAGTCCACACTAGATTTTCTTTTCTTTCACTCCGGCTAGGTCAAGTTTTTGCGACCATAAGAAGAAATCTGTGGCAGATCCGCCCTCATAAAAATACAAAACAAAAACAAAAAACAACGAAAATACCTGGCAGTGCCCAGATACTTTCTGGAATGTCCGTGTTTCACCTGGACCTTCTGTTGTGTTTTTGTATTTCAATGAGCAGATTTCTTCTTACAGTTCGTTGGGAAAATTCGACCTGGTCTGCACAACTTAAAGGGCTATTTTGGCAGAATGGCTCACATGAATAGTTTTTAATTTATTTTTGACTTAATAAATAATAATTTGAGACTTTTCCTTAAAATTTGCTTGTTTAAAGGGCCCTGAAATGCTCAATAACTTTATGCACAGTTTTTGTTGCATATGAAGGATTACTTGTGTAGAAAGACAATACTAACGTTCATTTTGATGCCCCATGAATAAAAAGTGGCATTTTTCAACTTTGAAAATTTCTTCACATAAACTCACAGAAAGAGGGCGCTGTTTGGTGCATGTCACTTTAGGAACACACAGCAGAAAAGCAAATAAAAAACATAAGACTTCAAACTGGAATTGTGGAAAAATGCTGCAGTTTACAGCCTTAGTTTCTTCATGGTTTGCAACAGGCAACATGTAAAACAAACCTAAACCGTCATAGGTTACAAAAGTTTCAGCAAGTTGGAGAAAATTGTGGAAACTTTTGTGCACAGTTGAATGAGATTTTCCTGTGTTTTCCTAATGTGACATCACCACTTTGCTTATGTAAATTTTCATTAGCATAAAAATAAAGAACCTTGATTTTAACCCCCAAACAACTTCCAAGTAGGGCTTTTATGATTATAAATTAATGGACTAGTTCCATAGCACAGATTCCATTGATAAAAACATAATTTCAGGGCCCTTTAATTGAATTATTTTAATTACCTTTTCTAGTTGCAAAACTGAGCATTCAAACACAACTCAAAACATACTCAACTTAGACTAAAGCGACCCTTTTCTGTTGAATTTAAATTAAACTGCTTTTGGTATGGTTTCATCAGATTATCATAAATTTGAGTTTTTTTACCCCTCCATTATTACCTCTCCCCTCGTGTAGAATGTAGCAATCCAGCCAGTCATGGTCACTCTCAGCAGGGCATGACTGTACAGAAATCACAACCAATCCCAATGCAGCACTTCAACAAAGACCTCCCATCATTGGCCAGTTGGCCTTGAAGCATGGGGTAGCTGTATTCTGATTGGCTGAACCCCTGCTGACCAATGCATATCAGTTGTCTGGCCTTGCCCTGTCCTGCATCATGGGGCTGTGTTCTCATTGGTTGAGGCTGTGTTCTTTGGAACTCTATTGGCTGTTTGGCCTTGGAGGCCTGCAGCAAGAAGCCTTTGATTGGTCAGTCCATGGGGTATTAAAGAAAACAGCCCCAGGGATAAATGCTAATCATCTTGTTTGACCAGTGGTCAGTTGGCCTTGCGTCTTGTGACTAATGACTTGACCAGACAGGGCAAGGACTTTTCTGAACTGACCTGTCTGGTTTTTATACAAATATTTTATTTGTGTCATAAAAAATAGGGAATAATATTTTTAAGCCTTTCTTCAGTGAGTTATCCAAGAGGCCGACTCCAGAAATGTTGTAATTTTTCTGTTAATTTGTAACCTGTTAATTTATGTATTTTTTTCCCACAAACGTATTTCTATTGAAAATGTTTTCGGAGAACATTACCTATTCACAAATTGGTACCGTATTTCTATAAAAACAGTAACATTTTGATGCATTTGTAAAAATGGCCTTTTCAAGTTAACAAAATTGTTTAAAGAATTTTCTGTGCAATTTCCTAAATAATGTAGAATATTTAAAAGCATTTACAAACAGTTAGATATCTCTTGGTAGCATAGTCTTGAAAATATTCAAGAAAATTGTTTCACGCGTAAAAGGCATTTTTTAACTCTTGCGATTACATTTCAAGTCTTTTTGACCAGTTTCTTTCTGGAAAAGGTAGAACCTGGACTTTATCGATTCAAATTACATTATGAGCGAATTTTGTTCTATTTTGAGCGAGAGTTTTAAAATGTCGCACTTGCATTTAGAAGATCGCACTAGTTTATTGAATCATTTTCATTATATTTTGGGTAGTATCAACAGATAAAGGTGGTGTTCGATTCATGAGGTCATATATTCTTTATATGCCAAGGGTAATCGTACTCTGAAGTCGGGTAGTTATATAAAATCAACTTGTCAGGACGCAAGGGGGACACTGTGTTCAGTTTTCATGGAGTGACCCACATTTAAACATAATGTACACTGGTCATCTACAGACTACATCACATCACATTATTGGTTAAAATTATGAATTAGACCTACATGTTTCAAACTACATTGTATTGCTTAAAAATTGTGACAGTTTTGTTTGTGTTGTTCCTGCCATAGAGAAATTAAGGAGCATGTAGAGTGATTATAAGGTTACATAACTTTTGTAATACCATGGAGGAAGAAAACACAAATTTGAATTTAAATTTATAAGTACCAGCATCTGAGTCCTAAGGCCTGTCCGCATTAGACTTATTTTGGAAAACTTACCGAGACGATGGGTACCTTTCCCATTTTAAGTCCAATGCGGACAGCCTAGGAAAATTGACCAGGTAACTTTTTCCAATGCGGGCACATCGAGTCGGTAAAAGCGCTCTGGTAGCGTACGTCCGGGCCGTGAAGGTCATCCTGCTAAGGGACACTGCGCATGCTCTCCCATGGTCTCGGTATATTTTACATTTTTCATTTTACCATCGTCTCGGTAAAACCTGCCAAAAAACAAGTCTAATGCGGACACGGCTATAAGGAGCTTCTTCAGATTTTTCCTGAAAATGAATTTCGTTCTAACCTAACAATCATATCAAATACCTCCCCAAAATACTATCCATGAGAAGAAAACAGGAAATTTGCAATCTCCAATGTGGAAGCAAAAAGATTGGTGTAATCACTTAACTGCTTCATGGAACGGATAAATTAGTTTACAATACATGGTTGTTTTTGTACAATATCCTTGAAAATATATAGATTGAGAGCGTGAAATTTCAGAATGGTAATGAGAAAAGTATGACGCATGATATGGTATCAGAATCTCATCATCCACAAGAAAATGGGGGTTGGGGTGGGAGTGCGCTCAAAATTATGATCTGGACACACTGCTTAATTAAAGGCCCTGATCTGTTTTTGAGCGATTCTGCGAATAAAACCATTATAAATCAAAAGAAAGACATCAACAAACTCATCCGAAGAAATTTCAGCTTTGTCAAATGTACCACGTTTAAAAAAAACCATGAAAATCCATAGGCGTTTTCCTGGTCTTGGCGGAGTGTTTCAAATATTCGTTCTCAGTTGATCGGGTACTATGTGGCTTGCGTCCTGCACTCTGTGGCGCACATCACATACTGCGTGTGCACGCGATCCTTAAATATGCATCGCGTTGGAACACGAACACGTAGTACACAGCGCCCATGCATTTTGAACCAAAAATAAGTAAATCGTTTGCAAACGATCTAAATAATTTCGGATTATTTTCTGGTAAAATTATATCATTTTGAGCGGAAACCTTTCATTGGGTAGTTGCTATTAATTCAATCTTTACTTTCAGAACTTTTTCCTTGTAAACTCGTCGATTACTTTTTGGGGTCATTGCAAATGATCCACTGGGCCTTTAAAAAGCGCATTGGGAGTTCCGTTGGTTCTGAAATGCGCTATATAAGAACTGTCTATTATTATTATTAATCACAGGAAGTTCTGTGAACTTATTTTTCTTTATAAAAAGTGTCAGTTACTGTTTGTTTTCAAATAATAATCTGAAGTTATGTGATTGGTCTCTTTCACTCTAGCCCTCCACCAATCAGATTTTTCCATTAGCACATGTACTTGTATAAAAGCCACGCCTTTTTCCCACCTACATGTGCAATTGGCATTCATTGCAATTGACTAGAATTTTGACCTTCTCACTTCAACCTGACCATGCCAATGTCATTGACCAATCAAAACACCCCCTGGAGAATGCAATTGACCTCCGAGCTCTGGCCAATGATCTTGCTTCAAGGACTATCATTAAAGCTTGGGTCCTTTTTGCTGTGAGAGGTCAAGGCCCTGCTGTAGATAAGGGGGTGCTGTTTTTGCAAAATCCCTTTCTGTGGTCAGTTTCAAGATTTTTGACCTGAACTGTATGGTCAAGGCTAGAACTCTTGGAAATAATAAGGACACCAAACTTTTTCAGTGTAATGTCATAATTTGGTTGAAAATTGGGAAATAGTGGCCTAAAAATAAACTTTTTATTCCAATTTTTTAAATCCCACATTAGTCTTTGGATAAACTATTGGAATTTAGTAGACTTGGGCAACTTTGCAAAATAAAATTCACGATTCCGTTCGGAATCAATTCCAGTGATTCTCAACGGGAGAAACGGGCACTATCGCGCGGTAGCGCAGACGCACTGATTGTACCTGACACGTACTCTGGGGAACAAGACAAAGATGAACGCACCGTGGTGAAGGTCCATTATGGTTTTGGCATTCTCTTTAAAACCTGAACATACATGTAGTCTATGTCACAATCTAAAAGTATACCGGTTCATTCATTTTTTTCCTTCCATTTTTACAAGTCATTGTCTACGTAGGGGAAATGACCAAAAACTGTATTTCAACTCTCCCCAAACAAAAAGAACAACATTACAATGTGTTTTGAACTGAATAAAAAAATATTTGTAATGCCTATTTCCTGTTTCACAATTAAGCATTACATTATCCATGGAGGAATTTCTTCCTCTGTGCATTATCAAAGGACACACCTGTATGTATTCCGACCTTGGTCCAATGTTTGAACAGTCGCATTCTAATCAAAATATTTTACTCTCTTCCATCCCTTTTTAAGGTCTGATAACAATTGCGGAGAAGCTTGGTTTGCGACTTCTGGCCCCTCGCAAGAAGATAAACGTACTGCTGCTTGGAAACCACTCGGCTGGGAAGAGTTCTTTCATCAATTGGTAAGAAATAGATGAAAAACATTGTTTTCAATGCATTTATATCAATGTAAAGTTTGCCGTGGCTATAGTTTAAAGACACAGGCTCGTCAGCAATGCGCGCGCGCCAAATTCGTGCCACGAAATACGCAGCTTTATAGCGGCGCCGCGAGTACCGTTATATACTCGCAATCAGACCCGTTTCCCAGTACACTTAAAAGGCGACATGTGTGCAGGTGACTATTTGTTGTGTATGCCAACTATTTCAATTCATTGTGTCATTTGTGCTAGCCGAAAGTCCGACAAGTATGTTTTGAACCACAACGATCGTGTACAACGACTGCAGATCTCCACGTATCATTTGCCGCGCATGCCCGGTTCAATGAACTGTTTCATTGCGCTATTCGTAAATTCGCGATTGCTCGTGACTAATACATGCTACATGTATGTTACATATGTGACAGTAGCTACATGCACGGGTTGAAGGAGAATTATGGCAAACTTATGCCGTCTAATCGCGGAGCAAGACCGTTTGATTTTCATTATACTCAAAGGTAGGCCTAATCAAGGTTTTGTTTTTAGAGAAATATGAAATAATCCTTGCTGAAGTTCACCATCTATGCATTGTTTGAAACAGAATGTTTTTTTCTCCCTTTTTATACTTTGCCAACTACTCGCGATTAATCGATTACTCGCAACTATATGCTGCAATTACTCACGAGTAGCAAAATCCACTAGTTGTCCTGTGGTAATTATAAAATGTTTTTGAAGATTTATTGAAATTTCACTCAATTGGCCTAAAATTTGAAATTATGAAGTACAGATTTTATAGGGTAGGTAAAACCAGCAACTACCGGTATACCTTTTCCAGAAAGAAACTGGTCAAAAAGACTTGAAATGCAAACACATGCAAAATGCCTTGGTGTCCCCCATACATTGTTAAAAATGTTCTCAATTGTTTTTTTCTTCAAAACTATAGTGGTGTTCCCATTGGACTATTTTTGGTTAAACTCCCGTGGTTGTGTGGGAGAGTAACAAAATTTAGTCCAATGGGGACGCACGGAGAATTAGCGTCCCTGTAAAGTTACCGCGACCACGATGTAAAACATACAGGGCGAGAGAGGCCGCGGAAACTTTCCGCTCAACCGCAGGAGTTTTACAGGGCCCTCAAAAAGTCCAATGGGAACAGCGCCGCCCTGTAGAACTACCGCTGCCGCTGTGTAAAATGCCAAATGGATGACGTCACTTCCTGCATCGTGCAATCCCACCACACATTGCGCGAGAAAATTCTGGTTATTATGTACGGGCCCTGTATGTACGTACGCACGTGTTTTTTCATGCTCTTTTCTTTGCAAATATAATGGCAAGTTTAATCGAAGTTGTTCGAAATTTGATTGGGTTTCGTGCAGTATGCACACAATTAATAATTTTGCGCTAATATGTGTATCGCATGGCATGTCAAACATCCTGTTAGGTCAAAGGTTATGTAAACCACGCCCTCAATTGACCACATATGGCCAGCCGAGTAGCTGGTAAGTGGGAACGCGCGGGAGATTTACAGTAAGGAATGTTTACAGGGAGTCGCGGAAAGTTCCCGCGAGGGCGCGGAAAAAGAAGTCCAATGGGAACACGCCTTATGATACAAAGACACATCTACGTTTGTAATTGTTTTAACTTATTTTAAATATTCTACACTGTTTAGAAGTGGCAGAGGAATTTCTATTTTTAAAATGGTTACTCGGAAAAGCCACATATGGGTCATTCCATGAAGTTGAGGAACAAAGTGACATTTCTTCATTTCCACAAAAATGGTCAATAAGGGAGCAATGAGTCATCATTTGTATAACGATGTTGCATGATGTGGTGGCTTACACTGTTTGGGGGTAATTTGGGAGTCTTCAGTGTTGACAAAGTGCCGCCATTTAACAAAGTGGTGGTTGTGGATGTAACTTGAAAACCAATACAGTTCAACTGCTTTCACTCCAACTACAAATGTTTTCATGTTGAATATGAAATTAACACACAGTTCTCAAACTAAACAATGCTTTTTAATTTGAGTTTGAAGGATTCTAGCTTAAATTTCTTCTGCTAAAAAACACAAAAATGTAACACCTACATTTGAACAAAATTCTATTTAGTCGACAAATAAATTTAAATCCATGAGGATTTTGATACAAGTAATGAATGTTTTAAATTTCTCTCATCCAACAGCTTGAATTTCTGATTAGTATTGATTCATGGGGTTATCAAGGGCAAACAAAAATGGTTGTGGATGTAACACGGAAACCGTGTTCCTCAACTTCATGGAATGACCCATATACAAATGCATCAAAATGCCACACTTTGGCTTCTGTTTTTATGGAAAGCCCACAAAGTTTTTTTAGTTGCGTTTTGGATGGAATTTTTTTCTGGAATTTTTGCTAAGACAATGGGAAATTTTACAGCTGTTCACATCTTTGGCAAAACACTTTGCAAAGAAAAAGAAATTGTCCAAAAATTACTAATATTCAAAATGATTAAAAACAATTTTAAACAGTTAATTTGCTCAGATAAAAATGGTAATCAAATTTTTTAATTTGACCTTCCCTTTGTGCCAACTGGCCTCCAAAAACCCAGGGTGTAAATAACAAGTTTCTCTAATCAGGTCACACCTGAACATGTGACTTCCCTTGTACTCCAAATGACACAGAGAACTCTTGTCAAAAACATTATTTTGTGTTAATGAACGGACAAGGCTAAACAAAGTGTCACCTGGTTTAATTTATGATCCTTCGAGGCCTGTGTTTTGCACCTGTGGACCAAAGATTGACCGATAAACTGAGTTCACGGCCAGATTTGCGGCTTTGGAGGGGCACTGGCAAAAGAGATAGGAGCAGGGGGAAATTCCTTTGTCTAAGTCCGATAGTTATCATCAGGCCCACTTTGGCGGGAAAAATCTTGTGATTTTTTTTGTTTGATTTTTTTTTTTTACTAATGGACAGAAGATTTTAACCTGGTGTGGCAGAGGTCAGCTTATGCTAGCAGTGCCCCAGCCTGTAAGAAATTTCTTTTGTGCAAATAGCGTCATGTGCCTGGCATGGTTAACACTTGTAGTACCCAACCCTATACCTCCATGGTAGTACTATAGGAAAAGGCATGTGGGCGATTGCGTCATGCTTGGGCCAGAGATTTTGTGGTCACGCTGTGGTCAGAGACACCAGTAGTATTGGCTAGTTGTAAAACTTAGAAACCTCGTTTTTGCCACCGAGTCACTGAGCTGTACACTGCCATTCACGGTTTGAGCAGATAAGGACACGCAGTTCGTACGAGTGCACCACAGCACATGGTGTGGTCTGAACATCACAGCTTTCATTCGCAACGGCAGACAGAGAAACCGGTTTTGGTTTTGCTGTGAAAATTTCACTCAAGTTTGCAAAACCTACAACTTCGGTGTGCATGTTATTGTTGACATCACTCGGAATTTATTAAGGACTGCCGTCAGCTGAGTAAGCAACTTTTTCTTTTTGTTTGTGAATGCTTGATTTTGTTACATCATGGAGGAAGGAATGGTTACATGTTCTTGTATCTATCGGTATTTCCCATTTAGACAGGAAATCTATTGTATTTTTGTGACATGCTTTACAAGTACTGGGTATAGTGTGTGGTAGTAGTAAATATTTGCATGGTGTGGCAGAAAAATGTATGATGGAACTAGATGAAACAGCAAATTTTGTTCAAAACTTCAATCTTTTCACGACTGAAGATGTTAGATTTTTACATTTTTTCGTCATGTGAATGAAACTACATGTAAGCCCCTGACTACAATGGTATTATGACTGGGTTTTTTTTTGCAGTATAGCCAGGGAACCAGCCTAAATAGGATGATGGCTTCGCACAATTTTCTAAAAAGTATGGGTGCAGTTTGTAATAGTTTTCTCGGAATGTAGATGAGGTACTGAGCTGACTTTTGCACAGGTTGGTTTTTATCATACACATCCTCAATCACACATGGAGATAACGCTGTTTGTAAAAGTTTTCCAGTCCTAATCCTACTTTTAGGTAAAAAATGATATTGATAAAGCATGCCTGCGATTTTCAAATCAGAAAAATTGATGCACAGCATAGCATACTATACTGCAGTACCCATGTATAACAAACGAAAAATATATGCGAGATTTCCTTCTACATTTTTGCTTCCCTATTTTGCTTTCAATCTACGATTATCTCCAATTTACCCCGGCGTTAAAAACACTTCATGGTATTTTTTTTCTTGTATCAATACATGTAGTACAAGGAAATATGACTGCCTACATAAATGTAGCTGTGTGCGTAACCACTTTAAAAGCATGGTTCAATGGCCGACCTGACGTGAAATTGAGCGCACAAGTTATCTGGAGGCCTTTCCCATAATACATGAAGCATTTTACAAAGTCATTTTGTATCCGTGAATCACGATTCATACTTTGTGTCAAGAACTCAATTAGGTTGAAATAAGTAGTTCTATAACGGCAATATCTATGTTTTCAAGGGGGTGTACGTAAGAGAAATTGCATGCAAACTGTTAGGGATATACAAATGATTTTTAAATCAAATTGGCTAACTTAAAATGTTTGTTAATGCACAGAATCCTTTCCCATCAAACAAGTAATGGAGAGTTGATTATGTTACTTAGCTTAACTCACAAATTGAGCTTTTTTCCCCCTCTTTTTTAGATGGTTACGTACATTAGGGATGGGACGTTTAACTGGTTAACCGTTTAACTGAAAAAGATTGAAAAACCGGTTATGCTTAACGTTTAAACGAAACTAAATTTTAACGAATTTACAATTAGTTTTCAGAGAGTTATTTGTAATGACTTCATAAAATTGAAATAAATTGATATGGTGTCGTAGAAAATCTTTGACCGGATAAAGGTTTAATTATTATTTTGGGGGCCTAGGGGTATTGTATACATTGCACATGCATCTATAAACACCAGCAACAAAATTTAGTGTTGGCCGAACGGTTAACCGGTTAACCGACACTTGAAGAAATTGCAAACCGGTTTCTGAATTAACCGTAAATTCCAATCCCTAACGTACATGTATTTACATACATTTAGTTTTGCAGTGTTTTGAAATAACATGAAATCTCACCATATACAAATTTCATTGTGGAATGATTGTTTTAAGGCCTGTCCGCATTGGATTTTTTGGGGGAAACTTACTGAGACGATGGGTACTTCTCCCATTTTAAGTCCAATAAGGACAGCCCAGGATGTTTTCCTCTCAGTAACTTTTCCTGGGCTCCTAAAACGATAAATCCAGTGCGGACACAGCGAGTCGGTAAAAACGCTCTGGAAGCGTACGTCCGGGCCGTGAAGGTCAAACTGCAAAGGGACACTGCGCATGCTCTCCCACGGTCTCAGTAAAATTTGTCCGTGTCGAAAAAGTCAAAATGCGGATAGCAGTAAAATTTAGCCATTTTTCATTTTACCATCGTCCCAGTAAAACCTCTTGAAAAACAAGTTAAATGTGGACACGGCTTTAGAAATGTGTGTGTCCGACTTTTGGCGTCAACCGAACAGTATTCCCATGCTAATTCTGCTGATTTGTCACTTTGATATCTATTAACTGAAAGAGTTAAATGACCCTGCTGAAAAGTACTTTATAACATTGCCACTTCTCAAAAGGCTAGGGGGAATCTGGTTTAAAATCAGGACGAAAGAAATTTTGAAACTCTGGTCAGATATTTCATCAGGGTAGTAACGAGTCTCCCTCTGCCCGAGTCAAGTCAAACTGCCTTCGAGTCCCAAGTCAAGTCAAGTCAAACTGCCTTCGAGTCTCAAGTCAAGTCAAGTCAAACTGCCCTCGAGTCCCAAGTCAAGTCAAGTCAAACTGCCTTCGAGTCTCAAGTCAAGTCAAACTGCCTTCGAGTCTCAAGTCAAACTGCCTTGGAGTCCCAAGTCAAGTCAAGTCAAACTGCCCTCGAGTCCCAAGTCAAGTCAAGTCAAACTGCATTCGAGTCCCAAGTCAAGTCAAGTCAAGCATGTTGGTCAAGTCAGTTCAAGTCAAGTAGTATTTGTTCAAGCTAATTTCATAATGAATCTAAACCCTGAATCTTGCATTCGTGTAGAGTATTTTTGTTGTTCTGGCCAACACTGTTCCATGTTAAAAGAAATCTTTAGTTCTGAAAAACAATTCGGTCCTCAAAATGACAAAAAAGTCCGAGTCAAGTCATCTGAGGTTCGAGTCTCGAGTCAAGTCAAGTCATCTGAGGTTCGAGTCTCAGATCAAGTCTGTCAGTGAAAATCGGGACTCGAGTCCGAGTCATTACAATACAACCCTGTATTTCATGTTATTTTGAAACCACCCTTTTACAGTACACATAACTTCCCCGGTGATACCGTATGTTCAAGCAATACATAGTTCAATGGCGTTATTAAAAGTGTGTCGGGTTCACCCCATAGTGATTCACCCCATGGTGATTTCATCATCAATTATTACACTAAATTCTATTGTACACAATATGCTTTTGAGAATGAAATTGGGTCTATGATCTGCGGTCAAGGCCCACAGGCAGGAATTTTGATCAGGGGGGTTGGTGGGGAGGGTGCGCGCAGTACACAGCGCCCATTTCGTACTGCCCAGATGAGAACCTTGAACTAAGTAAATCGTTTGTGAACAATCTAAATAATTTCATCCTCATGGATTATTTTTTCTGGTAAAATTATATCATCTCGGGCGGAAACATTTTATGGGATAGTTGCTACTAATTCAATCTTTACTTTGAGGAAGGTTTTCCCTGTCAACTCGTTGATTAACTTTTGGGGTTATTGCAAATGATACAGTGGGCCCTTAAAGGCCCTGTAGATGATCTGTTTTTGAGCGATTCTGCGAATAAAACCATTATAAATCAAAAGAAAGACATCAACAAACTCATCCGAAGAAATTTCAGCTTTGTCAAATGTACCACGTTTAAAAAAACCTTGAAAATCCATATGCGTTTTCCTGGTCTTGGCGGGGTGTTTCAAATATTCGTTCTCAGTTGATCGAGTACTATGTGGCTTGCGTCATGCACTCTGTGGCGCACATCATATACTGCGTGTGCGCGCGATCCATAAAAATGCATCGCGTTGGAACACGCACACCCAGTACACAGCGCCCATGCATTTTGGACCGCGTACTGGTAGATGCGAACCAAAAATAATAAATCGTTTGCAAACGATCTAAATAATTTCATCTTTACGGATTATTTTCTGGTAAAATTATATCATTGGGTGTAGTTGCTATTAATTCAATCTTTACTTTCAGAACTTTTCCCCTGTAAACTCGTCGATTACTTTTTGGGGTCATTGCAAATGATACACTGGGCCCTTAAAACAAAATGTACAGTGCGTTTCTGTAAATTATACATGTAAAGTGGTGTTCCCATTGGACTATTTTTGGTTAAACTCCCGTGGTTGTGCGGGAGAGTAGCAAAATTTAGTCCAATGGGGACGCACGGAGAACAAGCGTCCCTGTAAAGTTACCGCGACCAAGATGTAAAACTTACAGGGTAAAAGAGTCCGCGGAAACTTTCCGCTCAGCCGCGGGAGTTTTACAGGGCCCTCGAAAAGTCCAATGGGAACAGCGCCGCCCTGTAGAACTACCGCTACCGCTGTGTAAAATGCCAAATGGATGAGGTCACTTCCTGCATTGTGCAATCCCACCACACATTGCGCGAAAATTCTTGTTCCGTTATTATGTACTGTACATGCCATGTACGTACGTACGCACAAGTTTTTTTTCCTTGTTGCTTTTCCTTTGGTAGCCGCTGAATTCTTATAACTTGTCTCGGCAGAACTCGCCATATTTTTCTGACAGTCTGAAGGGTTTTAACGTACGTGCGCACGTACACAGACAGCATGCACACAATTAATAATTTCGCGCCAATGTGTACGTATCGCATGGCACGTCGAACATCCTGTTAGGTCAAAGGTTATGTAAACTACGCCCTCAATTGACCACACATGGCCAGCCAAATAGCTAAATTTTTCGCTCGCGTCGTGTAAAATATATGGTAGTAGGAACGCACGGGAGATTTACAGGAAGGAATGTTTACAGGGAGTCGCGGAAAGTTCCCGCGAGGGCGCGTAAAAAGAAGTCCAATGGGAACGCGCCTTAAGCCTACATGTACCTATGAACAATGCAGGCCGATTATTTTTTACAGTAGCTACATGTATATATATACACAGTATGTTTAATATTGTGTTGGCCCCAAAAAGCCACGTCATATTGTGTGGAAGTAATTGACCCATTACACAGCTAGCTTTTCTCCGAAATACAGAAGGGTTGGTTATTAACTGTTGCTGACTCACTATACATGTATTTCCACCATCAGTTTTTAATTTTGAGTTCACGTAGAGTTCTTTTTGTGTTTTGGCACAGGTTTCTGGTTCTGACAATGGAAAAATGTAACATATTGCTGCTATTCGAGGAATCGTATACAAAGTCATCAGCATCCCAGATGTTTATTAAGTTTGTTTTTTTGTGTATTTTAATTCAATAGAGCCACCTGCTTTTCTGCTCCCAGCCACGTGCGTTTCCCCACGTGGCTCTATTACTCTCTCCAGATCTGGAGGACAAGCAATAGTGACCCATGATCTTTTTACCCCCTGTAAAAGCGCCCTATTACACCAACATGACACTGAAGGCCGCAACATCCGACATGCAAATTTTGTTTTTGAACATAGGACATTACAGTAAATGCTCATTATACCGCTCTTTAAGAGACCGAACTAATCGGAGCTTTATATCCAGAGAGCGCTATAACCAATGCACACGCACAATAAACAGAATAACTGCTAGGACTTTATTAAAAAGGAGCTGAGCAAGGCTGCATAATACAAATTCCCGAAAGAAAGACAAAAATCAAAACAAACTATTACCTAAAGCTATAAAACTGAAGGAGTATATGAAAAAAAATTTAAGCCGTTAATGTACATTTGTGCATTCATTATTACAGCTTTATATATATTAAAAAACCTAAAATTAAACTTAATCTGTACTAAAATTTTCGTTTGTCCCAGGGACGTAGGGTAGCAAATTGAATTACCCACGGCATTTCTGATTGGTACATTACACAAACGGCTTTAAGTGACAGACATAGCGCAGTTTCTCATCATCCATCCAATTAAATTAATTTTGGATGTTTACCATTTTTTTTTTAAATAAATGAATTGGTAGTGGTTGGATAATGGTTACGTATTTGTTGCCTTGGAAACACAAAAGAAAGAAAAAAATTTGTTTGGAGATTGCAATTATCTTTTTCTCATTAGTGTCTGTTTCTTTCTTTTGCTTTTTTGTTCTTGTTTAAACAGGTACATTGAAGAACATGTGCAGAAGACGGGCGTTGCTATCGAAACTCAGGGTTTCACTTTCGTTACGAGTGGACGCAAACGAGAGTCGCTCACGGTGAGTACATGTACTTCAGGCCAGTATAGACCATATTGAACAGCTGCCATCTTGTAGGGCAACTTTTGTTGTTTAAATTGGTCAACAATGTAAGCACAAAATGCGCAACCATGCATGTCCTCACGGAACAAAGAAACTGCCCTACAAGATGGCATCTATTCGATATGGTCTGTACAAGAATTGTAAATTTGTCAAAACCAAAAACTACATGTACCAAATTATTAGGAAATAGGCCTAGTTTTTACTAAATGATGGTCTAATCTCAGGGTTGACGCGGGGTTGAAAAAAAGCGACGATTCACACTT
Source organism: Henricia sp. BOLD:AAB3569 (assembly GCA_037783545.1). Taxonomy (NCBI): domain Eukaryota; kingdom Metazoa; phylum Echinodermata; class Asteroidea; order Spinulosida; family Echinasteridae; genus Henricia; species Henricia sp. BOLD:AAB3569. The sequence continues at coordinate 3,502,629 of JBBELK010000147.1, read as the reverse complement.
GAGAAATTTCAACCCCGCGCCAACCCTGCATCAACCACGAGATTGCTTTCAACCCGGGTTGAACTTAACCCTGCTCGGGACCAGGGTTGAAATTTTTCGCTCCGGGTTGAAATGCTCGCCCCGGGTTGGAAACAATAGTGTGAAACGAGCAGGGTTGCGTTCGCCCCGGGTTGAGATATTGCCGCTTGTCGGTGCAAATGTCATGACAGGATACAGCACCCACGCATGCGCAACGCTCTGTTATCAGGCTCGACCCTCTAAAAATGGTTCTGTGGCCCCAGAACATGACAAGAATAAATAATATCCGATAACCAGCGATAAATAATATCCAAAGAAAAAAACAGCATAGGCCTATTGAGGGCGCTAAAGACACCAAATTAATTTTAAACATTTCTAGTTTATTACGTGACATTTTGATTTTTTTTTTCACAACGACCACCGAAAAATTATTGTCACGGATGCTAGATTGCTACATTATGTAAACAGTTAGCCGGTGTGTCCCTTTAACTTGTGACAGGGGAGAGAGAATTCGTTTGTGTCCGAAGTTGTCTCCAGGAGACAACTTTGTTGGCAACCTTGATTTTTAGACACACCACACACATTTAAATCAGTTCCCTAGAAGTGCATGTAAATTATTCAGTAAGGATTTTTTTTGGTATTCCCCCTACCAACCCCTCCAACCCCCCCCCCCCCCCCCCTCCCTCCCCCCCCCCCCCCCCCCCCCCCCCCCCCCCCCAGTAGTGATTAGGTACCATTAGAAATGGTACGCGTACGGGAAACGTATGCGGCTGGGAAAAACTGGATGGTTGTATCAACAGTTTGCGCGGTTATTTTGTCTGCACAGCATAGGTAATGTGACTTTTTACATCAATATAACCATGTACACATCCGCACATTTCTTGAACAACCACGCAAAAGTGTGATATAACAACCCGGATTTTGCAAGCCGCATACGTTTCCCGTACGCGTACCATTTCTAATGGTCCCTATTGCCTTTATGCCCCAAGCCAGATAACCCCAGCCCTACTGTGTGATAAAATCTTTCGGAGTCCCCATGCCAAGGGTGTTACACCAGTCTTAAGATCTTGCCACATGAGCTCTTAAAGACGTAAGAGCAACTGTATCGCTGAGCTCCTGTGTGCTGAGCGAGCTTTCACACTTTGATATCTTATCGCTTACCCATTAGTGCCTCACGGAAAGAAGAAACCTTTATCGAAGCCAATTTTTAATAAGCACTCGGAGTGGCATGGATGTGGTTTCAAGGATTGGTGTCTATGGTTGAATCAGCTTTGCAGTTGTGGTTTTGTGGTTCTTGTGAAATTGAGCAAATCTGACTTTTGAATCAATCCAAAGTGAGAATCGGAATTTCGATTGGTTTTCTGAAAGAAATCCAAATGGTTTCTAGAAAAAGCTTTTTCTAGAGGAGCTTATGAGGGGCTTGTTCCGATTTGTCCAGAAAATGAATTTCGTTCTTACCTAACAATCCTATAAAATACCGGTACCTCCCCAAAATACTATCCATTGAAAGAAAATAGGAAATTTGCAATTTGGGTGTAAGGTTGGTGTAATCACTGCACTGCTTTATGTAACCAGATATATTAGTTAATTAAACTTCGATTGGATTTTCGACGATATCCCTGCATAGAAATATACAGATTGAGAGGGCGAAATTTCAGAATGGTAATGAGAAAAATATGACACATAATATGGTATCAAAATCACCCATGGGAAAAATGGGGTTCAAAAATGTGATCTGGTCACGCCCTTTAGAAGATGGTGAAGCATTAAGAAATTACATAATCATCAGGAGTATTATAAATGGGTCTTTCCACAGTAAAGGGAGCATTTTGGCAACACAAACCACCTTTGTCTGGTCTCAAAATAAAAGAAATAAGTTTAAGTTGTTCTGAAGAGATACCAGGCCCAAAATGGGTTACAAATAGTGTGACAACATGCCTTTCTAGAAAGGCATGTTGTCACACTGTTTGTAACCCTTTTTTGGGGGGCCCAAGTTATATCTTCAGAACCAGACAAAGTTATTTCCTCAAAAATATGGTCTGTGTTGCCAAAATGCCCCCTTTACTGTGGAAAAACCCAAATACAATACATGTATTTCATCTTCAAGCAAATCTAAATCCACCAGGGGCGGATTGCAATAAAATCGACTTAGCCAATGGTCTAAGACCGGTCTTCTATAGTCGGCTATCCAACTTAGCCAGTCTCGGCCAGTCTCCAACTTAGCCATGTTAACCGGCTAAGCCTATAGACCGGTCTTAGACCGCATATTGCAATCCGCCCCAGGAGTTTATATAGGTCTATGAGATGTGAAGTTTCCTAATGTTTATTGTTTTGTGTTGCATATTTCTTCCAAACTCAAATGGACTTGATCAAGTAACAGCCCTACATCCATTGAATACTGTATCTGGCTTTGGACTTTATTTTCTGGGACAAATTTGGTGAAAATTCTTGAGGATAAATTTTACTGTGCTCCACACTTGTACTTTTTTCTCTGGAAATTTTATGAAGACTGTGCGGAAAAACAGCCAACTCAAATGTGAAATTTTAGCGAGACAGCAGTGGCGGATCGAGCCTCATTAAAATACAGGAATACAATGGATTTCAAGGGGTTGCAACTCCCTGAAATCCATTGGACAGACATTTTCACATAGACAATAACTCGGTGTGTTACTGACTGTGTTCCACAAAAAAAGTTTAATTTGAACAGAGCTTAAGTCTACAGAATTCAAACCGATTACTGTGTGCATTACTCCACAGTTGTATTGTACTCTGATGATAGAATTCCTTCAAATTCCCAAGGTGTTTCAGTTAATAAAAATGCAAATCCTAAACCCTAGAGCAAATAAAGGTCATACTGCATTTTTATGAACTATGAACATGCTCACGTAGACAACAAATCTACATTTTTGTACAGGTATATATTTTTTTCTTACTGACCCCCACCTGAGCTTAGACCAACACAGTTGACCATTTGGCCTGCAGGCTCAATCGGCCTTAGTGTATTAGCTGACCATGCACTAACTGACCTCTGGTGAAGTGAAGGCTGGTCAGGGCGCTTGGTCACGTTGGCAGTTTTTCCCGCCTTTTTTGGCCCTTTTGTTTAGCTAAGCTGTTGGCGTGGCCTGGTTCTGCCCTTCTGGTCAGTTTGTAAAGGGTTCAATTGTTCCCAAATATTTCCAGCTAATTCTAGGAGAAATAGAACGTGTTGTGCTGGAAAAGGCAGTGCTACACAATTGTGCCAGTGGTTCTGCTTTTGGAAAAAATATAGGCCTACAACTTTGTTTTATTCTTACTGTACATGTAAATTCTAAAGATCACAAGATCCACTTTTAATGAAAAAGGCACTGTTATTTTTACTTTTTAATACTTGCAAATCTGCACCAGACTACCAAATTTTCCATTTATTTTTTGCTAAATTTCCGTTTTTTTGTTTAAATTATAATTTCTGCGTTTTGACATTGTTATTTTTTTGTATTTACTCTGTGAAAACAACAGTGTGAATTTATACAAAATTGAAAGACTTTACTTCTGTTTTTCCGCTTGTGTTCATTGTGATGCAGAAAATTTAAAGGGCCCCTTATTTAGGATTTTTATCAATGAAATCTATGCTTTAAAACCACTCTACTCAGTTAAAGTCATAAACATCCTATTTGGAGCTTGCTTTAGGGGTTAAAACAAAGGTTTTCAGTTTTTATGCTAATGCAAATATGCATATTCATGACCAAGGTCACTATGTCACAAGAGGCAAACACAGAAAAATCACATTCAACTGTGCACAAAAGATTCCTCTTTTTTCTCAATTTTCCTGAAACTTTTGTAATCCATGGCTGTTTGAGTTTGTTTTACATGTTGCCTGCTGTAAGCCATGACAAGACTAGGGGTAGAAACTGCAGCAATTTGCCACAAGTCCAACTTGAAGTCTTATGTTTTTTCTTAACTTTTCCCTTCTGTCTTCCTTATGTGATGCACTCAAAACAGCGCCCTCTGTCTGTGATTTATTGCAGTGAAATCTTCAAAGTTGAAAAAGGCCACCTTTTATTGATTTTACATCCAAACGAACAATAGTATGTCTTGCTGAACAAGTAATCCGTCATTATGAAGCAAAGCTTAGGCACAAAGTTGTTTAGCATGTCACAGGCCCTTTAAGACTCTGCTATAAATATAGGCTCTTATGAAGAATCAGTATGCTTGACGACCGGTTAAAATACTTTACAAAAAAGTGAACATGAACACGAATTTGACATTACAGTGAATTTTTTTGTGCCACACATTTGCAGAAAGTTGAACTAGTTTCAACTTGCACGAATGTTTGCTGTAAAATGTTTGACGTTGAATTTACATCAGATTTGCTTTTGCGTTCGCTTTTGTGTAACTGGGCTTACATACGTAACAATGAAAAAACAAAATTCGTGCTCATTGCTGAAAAAGTTCATGAAATGATTATCTGATCCGGCAGCCGGTTTCCCAAAACTCACGCACTGCGTAAGCCCACTTGTGCAACTTTTTATTGCGTAAGTTGTGCAACATTCCAGCAAGCTATGAGGCTTGTCATGCCATTTTCCAAAGTTGCGCAAGCTACGCACTTTTTCGAGAAATCGGATGCAGGCTGGATCATTCTTTGTTAACTCTTTCAGTGCCAATGTCGTACGTGTACATTCTATCGTATGTACTCTGAAAGTGTTATCGTACATTTATGATCTCAATTGTATCATTTTTTTCTTTCATCATGCCAATTGTCACGCATGTATTGTAAGGCTTGAATTTTAAAAAAATACGAAAAATGCCAAAACTTGGGCACTTTAAAGTTAAGTGTTAACAACAATAGACTGCCGAAGTGAATACGTCACCTTTTGTTGGTTGCCTAGGCTATTGGCTCTAAACTAAAAATCACTAAACCGTGTCCCAGTGCTTTTCCAATAGTACTTTTCCCGACGGCCATGATAGTTTAGAGCCAATCGCCATGGCAACTCACGTCACACTTCGGCTGTCTATAGGCACTGAAAGAGTTAAGCTAAAAATACATTACAAATATCCGTTTTGTGATTTGAAATAAAGGGGAAACAACTCTTTGTACGTCTTATATTTTCTTTCTAAATTGAGCCAACCAGTAGATGAAAAACACAAACAAAATCCCCCAAATAACTATGGTACTGTACATTGTATCTCAACACCCACCCATACCCCAATGGTCACCCCAATTTCTTGGTCAATTCTTGCCTGACCTGTCCTTATAAGGTCAGCAATGTTGTTTGGTCATGTCCAGGGCTCTTTATCTTGTCAAACCATCCATAAATCTAGTGGTCAAGTGACTCTTCCTTCTAACCTACCTCCAACCTGCTTTTCTACAAAAAATGGGTTCTGCAAATGCCCCCATGCTGTGGCAAATGAACTACATGTACATGTAGTGGTTTTAGCAACTGCTACATGTAAATGAATCCTTCCATGGTAAATAGGGCATTTTGGCAACACAGACCATATTTTCCAGAAAATACCTTTGTCTGGTCTCGGACAAGGAAAAAAGTTTGTTGTTCTAAAGAGATAACTTAGGCCCAAAAAGGGTTACAAATAGTGTGACAACATGCTTTTCTAAAAACCCTGTGTACAAATTTCCGGGACGGCCTAAAATGTAACACAAGTGTCTGTCCCGGTTACGAGCGTATATTGGAAATTTGTACACAGGGTTTTTAGAAGGGCATGTTGTCACACTATTTGTAACTCTTTTTGGGCCTAATGTTATCTCTTTAGAACAACTTAAACTCAGGCCTTCATTTTAAAGGAGCGCGATCGCGCTCGCGCTCCTCCGCGCTCCTTAACATTTTTAAGGAGAGCAAAAAAAAGCGCTCCTTACAATTTTAACAAGAGCATTTTTTTCAAAACGCTAATTGTTGAAAAAAGTCCGGTTGGCCAGTCAAGATAATGTGGTATTTAAGTTCTTTAAAACAAAGTACATGTAGCCTAAATATTCAATAATATTTACGCAAGAAAAAAAAGCGCATCAGTCGTTCATTGATCGCGGCCGTACCGACACTGACATGTGGGAAAAAAGTACATCGCACTCGCACCACACCGCATGCATGTGGTGCATGTACTGTAACAAACTCTGGATTCAGCTGAATACCGTGTACACGTACGTATTGATAAAGTGTTGGCTGTACGCAAAGCTTGAACATTATTCCGTTCATTTCGCAAACTCCAGAACCGCAATTGCGTTTGCGAACATCCCCCTGTTGCGGACTCGCATAGACGTGCTGATACATGTGGAGTATACTGTAATCCAGTGGGAGTGTGTGGTGTGTGGAATAGCGTGCACGTGCTGCTTTTCTTCGAAGCTTCGGGAGCTAAACACAAGTGCAGCGTGTATGACTACTTTTTCTTACAAAATAAATAAACGCAAATTCCTTAATTTTAACAGCTGAAGTTTTAAAAATATATATGTGATTGCAATAAATGTGTATTGATCAGCGATGCCTCGTAAGGATCGCATGAAACGCTCCAAGCAACTGGAACTGGACAGATCGGCCTGCAGTAAATGCAGAAATTAAAGCTGGAATCGTTCCTGATCGGCTCTGGGCGAGTTCAAAAATCCGCTCAAATTTTATCGAAATTGGCCGTGGTCATCAACATGTACGTCATGTATTTATGATAAATAATTTATTTTATAAATTTGACATCCGACCTGAGCAGATTCTGTCATTTGTGGACTATGTGAAAGGATTACCGTCCCGTAGCCTACGTGATTTTACCTGTTGGTCGGTGGGTTTTCTCTCCGTGTACATGCCGTATCCGGCCGGCGCCCTGTTTCGTTTTGAGTCGGACGAGTTGTCTCGGCGGACGAGTTGTCTCGGCGGACGAGTTGTCTTGAGCGAACGTTTTGGGGACCGGCTATCCCGGGCACAGGTTGTCCCGGAGACGAGTTTCACGCAATATTTGGATTGTTTTCTGGTTTTTCTTATTCTGTTTAGTCCTAGGCCTATCTGAATTTTTGCTTTTCTAAAGTGAGGAAACGGTAGCTAATTTACTTAACTTACTAGGCCAATTTTTAAAAGATTATTTAGGCCTAATTTTTTATTTTTTTGGTGGTTATTAAATCGCAGTTGTGATTGGTCAATGACAAACATTAAAATGTGACTGTGTGTGTCACTGTTAATGTTTGTCTCTCAACTCTGGGTTTTTATTTTGCAAACTAATGGAATTGTCAGAGGTGGTATAAAAAAAAAACGGTTTCATAATTAAACTCTTTAAATTGAGTAAGAAAAAGTTGAACTACTGGTGAATGTTGTGTTCCTTTTCTTGAGTATGTGTTTATTAAAGGCATAGACACCTTTGGTTGTCATTTTGAGTAACTACAAATAGTGTCCAGGGCCTTTAAACTTGCGTTTTGTTAGCGAGAGCAAATCACTCTCCTTAATTCATTCTTTTGATTTAAGGAGAGCGATTTTAAAATCACTCTCCTTAATTCACCTTTTGATTTAAGGAGAGCGATGCACAGCTCTCCTCAGATTTATTAAAACGAAGGCCTGTAAACTTATTTATTTTGAGACCAGACAAGGGTATTTCCTCGAAAATATGGTCTGTGTTGCAAAAATGCCCCCTTTACTGTGGAAAGACCCAAATGAATGCCACTAATGTTTGATGTATCAAATAAACTTTGTTTGTATAAAAACACTTTTTTTTACATACTGCTGTAGTCTGAATAATAAAGCTCAGACCTAACTATTTATTGAGCTGGCAATGTACGTCAGAAACACATTTCTAATTATTGCCGAAACTCTGCGACATCAGACTCATTCCGTCCAAAAAGGGTCACAAATAAAGCATATCTGATCCATGATCTGAACAACTGCAGGTATAATGGTACATAAATATTTCAAAACAATAAATTGGATAATCTATTCCGAATAACAGATTTATGTCAGTACTGTGTACTGAGACCAGTTTCACAGAGCTGTTTTAGCAGAAATTACTCATGTCTAAAAATCTGTTGCATGTAAATTTGTATTGCGCTTGACTGGTTTTCGACTTAATAAAAAAAAAATCAGGAAAACAAATTTCACTTTAGAAAGAATTTCTGATCCCTGATACATGTATGTAGTTTACACAAACTTGGTTTTGTTGAAACTAGTGTCAATAATAGTAGTGGTTTTTTGTAACTTGTAGTTTTAGCATGGAGGAAGGTTTTAGCCAGTTTGAACCATTTCCCGCTTTTTTGCTCCTGTTTTTTTCAATGAATAATTGGTTTGTTTGATTTGGTCAAATTTTATTCAAAGACGGTGACCTTGTTTTTTCCCACTTTGCATACAGAATATAGCAGTACAGTGTTATAATGCATTCACAGCCTGCATAAAAGAAAACTGACCAGCCCACATTAAACACTGCACACTGGTCAGCCTTGGGCCTGGTCATTTCAGCCATGTCTATTGATTGACTGGACAAGGATGTCTGGACACTGTGGACTATCCCATTCTCAAGGATGGGGGGATATGGGTGTGGTCTGGCCACTGATAAGGGGGAGGCAGTTAGTGGCTTGCCACAGTATGCCCAGAACCTGCATTCAGTGAAGTGGTCCTTATGTAAAAATCTCTCGCCAAGGACAGAAATTTGAGATTTTTGTCAAAAATCTCTGAATTTTTGATGATTTTTCTGGAAGAGAAAGTTTGGGAACTACGGGACACAGCCTGATCTGACTGAAGATTGATTTTCTGTGTTTTGAAAATGGATTCTAGACTTGCCAAAGTCGGTACTTGTGGTTGTACGGGCCATCGTGGAGTAGTGCGTAGTAACTGTATGAACTCAAAAGGGTATTCAGAGTTTCAGAGTTTCGTCTTCAGTTTTGACGTCATTAGCAGTCAACCCGAGTGAGTGGATCTTTATTTGTTTTAAGGCTGAATTCACACAGATTTTTGCGCTTAAATTTTACACGCGTCTCTTTGAAAAAAAGCGGCATATGGAGGGAATTTGGAGTGAAAAGATGTACTGAAAACCACAGAATCAATATGGACAGAAATTGTTTTTGTGATTCTGTGATTTTCAGTGCATCGGTTCACACCGAATTCTTTCCACGCCACTTTTTCTGAAAGCAACGCACGTCAAGTTTAGGCACGTTGAGGCGTGAAAAGGCTCGGTGTGAATCCAGCTTAACTTGTTCAAGAAAAGAAAGCGTGTGACAACTTTCAAATCAAGTCTTTGTATTTACTTAAGTGAGAAATGTGAATAGAAATTGTGTACATTTACTTTAACTTGCAAACAGTGGAATGGGTTTTGTGTCTTGTATGTTGTACATATGTACAACTGAATTTATTCAGATTACAGTGAAAACAGTTGCGTTTGTTGGGCGTGTGTGGGCCGGGAATTAATGGAAATGCTAGATAATGTTACCTTAGCCCTAACTTTATCATGTGGTTATAATGTATAGGGCTAATGGTAATAGTCAACATGGACCCGATATCTTAAAAAATTGAAATCCAAAATGTGTAATTTCTCCCTGTGACTACTAATTCCCCCTGGGACTCGCCCAAACCTTGTCGGTCATAATCACTATGCAGGTCCTTGAGGGACATAACAAGCCACGATGAAGATTCAGCGTACAATTGCAGCGAAAAAGGAGGCATGCTGGGTTTTCGGTTTGCTCGGGACGACGTGATCATTGCTTTGTGCACAGACTGGTGCGCACACTTATAATGCACCAGTACCATGTACGTCCCATTCGTCGGGTGTGCGCTTTAGTCGGTTGGTCGGACTTGGCTTGTTATTTCCCTCATGGACCTGCATAGTGGTTATGGGTGAGTCCCAGGAGGAATTAGTGTGTCACGGGAAGAAAATGATACATTTTGGATTTCAATTTTTTTGAGATATCGGGTCCATGTTGACTTTTACCATTAGCCCTATACATATAACCACATAAAGTTAGGGCTAAGGTAACATTAGCTATGGAAATGCGTTGCCTGCTAAATCGCTTGGACTCTACATATGCCACATGTCACTTACGAATGTTAAAAAGCTATATTTAGGGTCCAATTTACTGGACGAGCCCCTCTTGATGACTACAAAAAAAGTACAAAATAAAACAATTGCTTTATGATCGAATATGGCCGTGAATCCATGGTTCCGTCTTCTAATCTTGATACAGAAAGATCATGCTCGTTAAAATGAGCGTTCACACCTTGCGATATCTTTATTGACGATTTAAAAAAATTGCTTTAAAAGTAGTTTGAAATCGATCTGAGTTACTACATGTACAGTACAGGCAAACCTGTTCAAGTTTCCAATTTCTGTGGTTGAGCTGGTTGGTTGACAATCATCCATCACCCTGTTTACACTTGATCCCGAGCTCGGGGTCGAACACCGAGCTCGGGATCAGTCCCGGATCACAACTGAGTGTAAACGCTCTGGAACCAAATTGTCCCGGGATCAGACCCCGAGATTTTGGTCTCGCGTTGGTGGAGGATTCGATTCCGAGCTCGGGATCAGTCTGGGTTAGATAAGCAATTAATCTTTACCGCAACCTGCCACATCCGCTCCACAGCCGTAGCGGGGGAAAAGCCTGCGAAATTCAAGTGGCCTTGTACACTGTACATGCACAACCCATGCACACATTGATCAGTACACACACACATAGCATCATGACCTTTGACTGCAACTTCTGGCACCGCGCTCGAGATCAACTACAGAATGTAAACGCGGCACTCAAGATCATTGCGGTTAACACTGATGCATTCTTATCAGGGGATCAATCTTGATCCCGAGCTCGGGACCAGTGTAAACACGGTGCATCATTCCCTTTATTCAGAGGTACTGAGGAAAGTCGTTTCTAAAGAGTGGACACTGCTAAATGTATTTTTTTGGGTATGGTGCCTAATCACCATTGAAATAAAACAACCAATGTTGGGATGAGAGAAAAATCATGTGGCCCTTATCGGGATTCGAACCTGAGACCTCGGACTCACTGGGCAGACGCTCTCTACCAGCTGAGCTACGGTATACTTACGTAGGTTTTCCCAATGAATTTGGTTCATTGGGACAACCTGAGGGAGTATACCAATGTGCCATATAGCTCAGCTGGTAGAGCGTCTGCCCAGTGAGTCAGAGGTCTCGGGTTTGAATCCCATATGATTTTTCTCTCATCCCAAGTTTGTATTGGGAGGAGTATTTTTCAAATCTTGGTTTTTGCTTGTCATTTTTAAATAAACACGAAGATAGGGTTTACAGCTAATGCTGTCACAAGAAAAAGTTTTTTTGACAATCATTGAACCTGGATGGGGTAAAAATATCAACTCTTTTACCATTTCCTTTCAAAATGTTGTTAAAAGATTATTTTGACATGAAAGGAGAATGATTTTCCCTAGGCTGTTTTTGTAAAAAAGTCAATTTTAATTTTTCCACCCCTATGAATTATTTTCACCCAATTTCTCAAAACAAGGATTACAGCGTCCCGACTGATTTTGCTTCAGCACATAACATATGTGCATTTAAATACATGTAGTCGCTTAATCCGTCCCAAATGTGCGTAAGTGTTCGGGAGGTGAATGACTCCCAAATCACCACATGAGTAATGTGCCACAAACGCTGCAGGGAAACCGTGTACATTCAGACAACATTGATCATTCAAGCGTTTGTGTCATTCACAAAGGTTCAACTTTAGGACAGACGGGTTAAGCTGTATGGTATTGAACCCTGCGGTTAACCACAGGGCTTTCTGGGGCTCTAGTCAGTGTGTCTGTTAGCTGTAACGTCCCAGTACGGTATGCCCTCATTGCAAGTAAGCCCAACAGAAGTGTGGTTTTGGTGGGATTTCCCACTGGCTAGACATTTTGCCAGTGTTCCTTCATTGTCACAGGACCCAGGAGAACGCAATTCCGAGAAATTCTCATTTTAAAAATTTGGCAAACATGTTAATTGGGGAGGGGGATTGTGTGGAAGTGCCTGCCAGTTGAAACAATGAAGGTTCATAATTGAGTGATTTGATTTTTTTGGTCATAAACATGCACAAGTTGATAGACATGAAACGGCGATTTATTTAGTATGTGGCAAAATTTCAGAACCTACAGTACATGCACATTGTGGCTCGAAACTTGTGTGAGAAAGTATTGGGGGAGGCGGAGCAAATACATGGAAATAGGTCTTTTCCGAAGTTAAAATGAGTGTATTGGTCATGAGCTGAGCTTAAAAGAGCATGTCAAGATCACATTTTGCAGCCTCCCATTTTTTCCATGGATGTTGAGATTTTGATACCATACATGTTTCATTTTATGCCTGTGCATTTTCGAAAAATTTACTATTCGAAAAATTTGTTTAATTTTCGATCGAATATTCGATGTGTGAACTTTTTTCCTAAGATTTTCACAAAAAAGTTTGCTGTGAAATTAATTGATTTTGGCACAACGGAACTCACAGCTCACAGGAATAACTTTGTTATTGCTGAATTTGCCGCCTAGATAAAAAAATAATCTGTGCTCAAACTAATGGACTTCATGTTGTAACTTGCATCTAGTCTCTCGCCCGAAGAGGTTTTTGCAGAAATTATTATCGTGGCCATGTACACTGGACTCATGGCAAATATGACATCAAAGCGGCCGTTTCGGCAAAGGAAAAAAAGGTTTCTTACTTCATCCTAGCTGAAAGACATGTTTGGTTTGGAGTGGAAAAAGCACATATCGAATATTCGATTTGGTAAAATGCTATTCCAATATTAGATGGACATTCGCAGGGCAGGAAATTTGTCACTGAAAGGACACTGCCATTGTTTTTGGAGGCGTTTTTTTGAGTTTAAAAAGGGCACTTCCATTGGAAATTGAAAAAGTCTATGGGAGGATTCCAAAAGGGCACCAAGAGCAGGGGCAACAGGGGCAGTGGCCTACGTGAATTTCCAGCCCTACATTCGAATATTCGATTCGTTAGGCACAGCCTTATTTCATTTGTCATATTTTTTCTCATTACCATTCTGAAATTTCGTACTCTCAATCCGTATTTTTTCAAGGATATTGTCTCAAAAAACCACCAATATTTTGTAAACTGATCCAGTTACATAAAGCAGTGCAGTGATTACACCAACTTTTGTGCTTCCACATCCAAATTGGAGACTGCGAATTTAGTTTTCTTCCCATGGATACAGTAGTATTTTGGGAAAGTATTTTATGATTGTTGGGTTAGAACAAAATCCAATTTCTGGAAAAATCCGGCATGCTTAGATTGTGGCATTCCAACAACAGCTCCCCAAATATCACTTGGGTTGACAAGGCAATTGAGATTAAGTGTGTTGCCCACGGACACAAACAGTCACAAACCCATAACCACTCGGTCACAAGCACTGCTGTGTACTCGCTAGACTACACATGCTTCACATGTAAGCAATTGTGTTGGTTCATTTTATGATAATTATAAACTGCCATATAAAATTGATTTTAATCTATAATTTCTTTTCATCGTCCAGGGCAATGCAACGCTTCACCTGTACCCACACTTCAAGGAGCTGGCCAAACTGGAAGGTGAGATATCTGGCTTGCTTGGTAACAAGACCGATAACAAGACTGGATAACTGTTACAATAATACAAACCGCGTTATCTCCATGATTGAAGATGTGTATGATAAAAACCAACCTGTGTATAAGTCGGCTCAGTACCTCATCTACGTTTTGAGAAAACAACAAAAAACTCTGTCCATGCTTTCATCGACATATTTTAGGCTGGTTTTCTGGCTATACAGCATGAAAGAATGCACACATTTTTATATAAATTCATCTTCAATTTTATTATCAGGCAGATTCATGGAATTAAATAAACTCCTCAAAAAAAGTTCAGTAAGTCAAGTTTGACTGACGATTTCTCTCTTGTTACACATCATTATAAAGAGGAATAACAGGGCTTTCCAATGATACAAAATTCACGGAAAATAACTTGGTAACGAGAGAGAAATTGTCTCTCCCTGGAAAGAGTGCAACCCCAGCTGCCTGTTAGGCACTCATGAGCCATGATGTAGCCTTGGCTACAAACCTCATAGCCTGCAGAATCAAACAGGTCCTAAGTATGATGCACCGTTATGCAATACTTGGCAATACTCCACAAAAACAGTATTTTTAAAAATTGAATAAACATTTCTCTAAAGATTTTGTGTGATTACGTTGTGACCAAGAGTGATCGCATTTTAAGTATTTAAGATAAAGAAAAAGTATAAGGAGCAGTATTAATGAATGTGATTTTGAGCACGTATGCAATGGACTGTCTCATACAAGGTGATTGCCTATTATGTGGGTTGTATGTCTGGAAATTCTCAAACGTGCACAAGACTTCATCCAATATAGCTGATGTTTCGGACAGATTCTCCGGTCCCAAGATTGTGGTCTACCTACATTCCAGCATTTAAGATCTACCTCCCGGACTCGCGTTTCTGCCCTGCCGCCACATTTCACTGGGACGCTAATGCATTGTGGGTACAAGAGCATCAGCTGCCCGGTGAAGTGTAGTGGCGCGGTCAGTCAATCAACTGCCGACGTCCTTGCGATGTGGTTTCGGTTGTTAACCCGACCTCGTTTATCTTCTGTGAAGGGCGTCTACTTCGGCTGGTTTGCTTTTTTGTTTTAATTTAATAGGTTTAATGAACTTCAATTCGCAGCCTTTAGGCTGAATTGCATGAAGCTTACAAGTGTCCTTCACCTAAACATCAAAATACATACATGTAAATGGGTGGCACCATTGGCAGCCGACGTCCAGAGACACTGGGTAATCCCCTTACCCTTCACAAAAGAATTATCTAGGATCTTTTAAGTGCTTTACACAACACACTGGACCAACGGCTTTACTTCCCTTCCGAAGGATGGAGCAATTGTGTTTAAGTGCCTTTCTGGGTTGAGAGAGGCAATTCATGGCAGAGTGCCTTGCCCAAGAGCATACATGTACGCACCATAGACGGGATTCGAAACCACTACCTGTGGATTTACCTAAGTCTTGGATTCAGCATGCTATAACACTCGGCCATGGTGCCCCACCCTCAGCAACCCCTCCCTTGAGTGGCAAACTAATGTTAAATGAAGAAATAAAATAAAATATTGCCGTTTAAAAGCCCATAAAGTGCCTTAGATTGCAGGAGAAAGCGTGTTTTCAGCACACAGTAGTCCGAGCCACAAAAGGGCCCCTGAAATGGTGTTTTTATCAATGAAATCTGTGCTATGAAACTAGTCCATTAATTTACAATCATAAAAACCCTACTTGGAAGTTGTTTGAAGGGGTTAAAATCAAGGTTTTTGATTTTTATGCTAATGCACATTTACATATGCATGAGCAAAGTGGTGATGTCACTTTAGGAAAACACAGGAAAATCTCATTCAACTGTGCACAAAAGTTTCCACAATTTTCTCCAACTTGCTGAAACTTCTGTAACCCATGACGGTTTAGGTTTGTTTTACATGTTGCCTGTTGCAAACCATGAAAAAACTAAGGTTGGAAACTGCAGCATTTTTCCCACAATTCCAGTTTGAAGTCTTATGTGTATTCTTTGCTTTTTTGCCGTGTGTTCCTAAAGTGACATGCCCCAAACAGCGCCCTCTTTCTGTGAGTTTATGTGAAGAAATTTTCAAAGTTGAAAAAGGCCACTTTTTATTCATGGGCATCAAAATGAACAGTAGTATTGTCTTTCTACACAAGTAATCCTTCATATGCAGCAAAAACTGTGCATAAAGTTATTAAGCATTTCAGGGCCCTTTAACCAAAACTCAAATCCGCCTCCGAAAGATGTCTGTTTGACTTGAAGAAGAGGAAACACTTGCAGAATGTTGCTTAATTCTCCGCTAACCAGCATCGTCTCTCGAAACAGCTAGGTGTGTTTCATTACTACATCGTGTTGTATTTTGGCTCTTAATTTCAATGCAGCATGATGTAGTGGTGAATTGCACTTAGCATATGAAATCAGGCAACACAACTTGAGGAAAAACACTTTGCATACTTGGAATGAAAATTTGTAGAAATTTTGCAGCCTTTTACATCTGTAACATTTGCGTAATGGCCGTTTAGAAAGTCAAACATGCTCTTGTTGCTACATCGTGCACGCCCATTGCATAGCAACCAACAGTCTGGTTCTTTTATGCCATTCTCTCCTATGGTTAACATGGTATTGATTCTGTACTTCACACCTGCCGAGTACACCACATAGCAACAAAAATTGTCTGGTCATGTGGATACTAAGTGTGCATGTGACGCTATTTGTGTGAAACATGCAAAATTCTTATTTCAGTGTCTTAGTTCTAAACACCAAAAACACTCTTTTCAAAACTGTGTCCCTTCAGTGATAAATTTCTGTCCCGATTATAACTTGCGAATCATTTCATCTGTGTACTAATGTCTCGTTCCATATTCAAGGATTCTAGTTCTAGACATGACTTCCAAATATGGTACCAGTACATGTGCAGTGTTCATTTGAAATAGGTTTCAAAATACATGGCCATTACTTTTTGCAGAGCATGTCTTCTGGACTAGGTTACAAACCACACTTTGACTTTTTCACCCCGAGCAGAAACCACAAAGTCTTGAATATCAATTTCTTTTTGGGTCATTCAATGCCAAAATTTACCAATTTCCTCAAGTTTCATGGGTAACCATCTCGAATTGATATTCTATGACATTCTTTGATTTAAATTTAATTGAACAGAATAATGTTAATGATTCAAATATTATGCAAACATGTTAGGATAACTGTTGAACAACAAAAAGGAATAACTGGAATGTTGAAAGCAGGTGCATTATAAACAAAAATGGCCTAAATGCTGATATTTTGTAAGGGTATGAATAATTTTAAACAGGCACAAAAATGCAAATCTGGACATTACTATTGTTATGCAAATGATGCTGAGCCAAAAACATGTGGTCTTATTACTAACACCGCGTTTACACTCGAATCGGCAAAGGTGGATACAGATCCAGCATTTTTATTGCGACCACAAAACTCAACATTTGCCACGTTTACACGACACCCCAAATCGCTTCAACTCGCTTCAGAAACCGCCAAAAGTCACCACTAAATGTAACTGCAGCGCATGCGTGAGCTGTTAGGTGTTTTCCTGCACTAGTGCCAGATTGGACAATTAAATCTACTACACTGCGGGCACCGCCCCAAGGACACTCAAATTGCCGAATCTGTATTCGGGTAGCGTTTACACTACAAGGGACCTTGACGATTGCAGGGTTCAACCCCGCAATTGCGGGGTTCAACCCTACCCCAAAGGTGACTTGAAAAAGGCGAATCAGACCCGGGTCTGATCCGCCTTTATCAATTCACCTTTTGCGTTTACACTTAGTGCCTACCCGGCTTCAACTCCCCTTTTTGGAAATTGCGGAGTTCGATTCGGCAAAGGCGAATCGAGTGTAAACGGGGTGTCACTGTCCTGGGATACAGTCAAGGTTCCTTCACAATAGTTTTTGGGAGTGAGGAAATTTGAAAAATGTTAGATAATTTTGAGCACATCTGTACATGCATGTACCAACTTAGTGAACAAAGTGATAGACATGGCGTATACAACATAATACTGCACAGTGGTTCAGCTTATCATTTGTTGCAGTCGAAAAACTTATTTTGTGGGAATTTGGTAATTTTGATTTTTAATCTTTGCGAATATTCTCATTTTGTATCCTACAGGAGTTGTGGAATACCTGACGACTGAAATCAGCACGTCCAAGCAGAAACGCTTCAGCCTGGTCACGTTCGTAGACACGCCCGGCCTCGTGGATGGCGACATGAAGTATCCATTTGATGTGGACAAGTCCATCATATGGCTGGGTAAGAATGTTGAGGGCTTGCTGTGAAGGTTGGAGATTTAACGAGGACAAATGGTTGGGTAGATAGAAAGGATTGTTGGGAATTGACTGTGAAGGATTTTATCAGAGATACTGTGTGTTTCTACTGTTGAGTTTTAACCGGTTAATGCCAGGTAGTTCAGAGTAGTACTGGTTCAAGGGCCCAGTAGAAAAAAAATGGAGTGACACATTTTCTGTGTAATGTCGTGTACGCTACCCTGAACCATTAACCGCCTCGAGAGGTGTACGTGTAATTTGCCGGGTGCACCAGAAGTACATGTACATGTACATGCAGTGCAGAATGCCAGTCGTGTTACCCGAATAGCTTTCTGAGCTTCCGGCATGTGCGGTTTAATGCAGGCACTCAGCATTTTATGCTTCAGTAGAAACACGCCGGACAAGGAACCGGTTCACGGGTTGGTTAAAATTACAACGGAGGTAACAGATGCGGAGTGCTCAGTAGAAACACGCTCAGAGTGAATTGATGTACAAGGTTTTAAATATCTCTTTTTTATCGTTGCAGGTAACCTAGCAGACCTCATCTTCGTCTTCTTCGACCCCATCGGTCAGGCACTGTGCAAGCGGACTCTAAACCTCGTCGAGAAGCTCAACGAGAACCACGCGGACCGCATGAAGTTCTACCTAAGCAAAGCGGACGAGGCAGGCCACGAGAGCGACCGACAGCGGGTGCTCATGCAGATCGTACAGGAGCTGTGCAAGCGGCCTGGGCTGAATCGAACGGGATTCGACATGCCGACTATCTATGTCCCGAACCAAACCTCTGGGAAGGTTTGTCCATGTTTCTACTAGTGTTTTAGTCACGATCAGAGAGTCAATTTCATGCCAAATCTTCGCTTAAAGGCACAGGCTCGTCAGCAATGCTCGCATGCCAAATGTTTGCCACGGAATACGCAACTCCATAGCAAAGGCATGGAGCTGCGTATTTCGTGGCACAAATTTGGTGAGCGCATTGCTGACGAGCCCGTGCCTTTTTAATAAAAAAAATTATTTGCTTTGCAAATATGGGTTATGGTGGATCCACACTGAACTATTTCGCGCGTAAATGTGATGCACGTCGAGTTGAGAAAAAGCAGTGTGGAGTGAATATAGAATGAACCACACTGAAAACATTGTTTCACTCCAAATTCCCGCCCCACCGTTTTTTTTTAAAGCTACGTGCGTCGCATTTACGCACGAAAAGGCAAAGTGTGAATTCACCGTTAGCAGTAAAATCGTATGTGATTTGTTTAAAGGCAGTATACATCATTGGTAATCTCAAAAATCAGAAATGTTCACAGATTTACGCCTAACTTACACAATATAAACATAATGACCATAGAAAACTTCCCCTGAAATGGTTTTGTCTGAAATGCTATAGTCTTTGAGAAATGAGTAAAACAATTAGTTTTCGTCTCATGAGACGAAAATTCAATTCGCCCCAAAACTATTTCGCCCAAGTGCCATTTCGCCCCAAACCACTTTGCCTGAGTGCCATTTCGCCCAAACACTACATCGCCCAAATGCCACTTCGCCCCAAAACCACTTCGTGCACAGACCCTT
Source organism: Henricia sp. BOLD:AAB3569 (assembly GCA_037783545.1). Taxonomy (NCBI): domain Eukaryota; kingdom Metazoa; phylum Echinodermata; class Asteroidea; order Spinulosida; family Echinasteridae; genus Henricia; species Henricia sp. BOLD:AAB3569. Next base: position 3,483,276 of record JBBELK010000147.1, on the reverse strand, counting down.
TTTTGACCGTTTTCTCAAAAGTTAGACAAAGTACGGAGCTGGTTTTTGCTCAGGTTGGTTTTAATCATGCATATCTTCAATCACACGGGGTGATAAAACTATTTGTAACAGTTTAACTATCATGTATACTATCTTTAACAATTAACTGATTTTTTTAAAAAAAACACAAGTTGACATACAATTTTAACTGGTAAACCCATTTTTGCAAAGCAAACAAATTTTGTATTAATCAAAATTTTCTGCAAAACAGCTTTATGAAATTGGCCCCAGGCGAGCCAATGACGCAAGTTTTATTTAGAGTTTCCACTGGTGTTTGTTTGCAGATCATGTTTCTATTATTTCTGTATCCCACTCGGTATTTGACGGTGAAATTTCCCTTTTTTAACCGACAGAGTCGCTGTGTGAACCAGATTGAGACGGTGTGTGTCCAAATCGAGAAAACTATCAACCAGACAATCCAAACAACACTAAACTCGCTGGAGAAAGACTGCGAGCACATAGCCACCTTGATTGATGCCAAACTTGCTAACGATAGGTGAGCAGTTTGTATAAAAAATAACAATTTAAATTGTTTTGTTTAATTAACGCTACATTACACTATCATGTGTACAACATTCATAAACCGCTACAGAGTTTAGGTTTTAGAAGTACGAGCGCCCTCTATTTACTATGTTTTGCTGTGTTTTGCAGGCAAAGGGTGGGCTAACTTACTGAAATAAATGTATCGTTTGTTTGCCTTTATCTTTTCAATACGGGGCTTGCAATTGAAAATGGGAGATCCATTTTTCCAAATGTGGAACCGGATTGCAAGGTTGTAATGACTCAGACTCGAGACGACTCAAGTCCAGATTTTCTCTGACTTGACTTGAGATTCGAACCTCAAATGACTTGACTTGACTCAGACTTTTTGACTTTTGCCAAAAAAAAAATGTATCTTTTATGCATATTCTTGTCATTTTGTGGACCGAATCATTGGTATTTCAGCACTAAAGAAACCTTTGTCAGAGCAACATTAAAGCGAGATTTAGCATTTAAACAAATTTACTGTCATGACTACTTGACTTGTCCCAACTTGACCATTCTGTCTGACTTGACTTGGGACTCACAGGCAGTTTGACTTGACTTGACTTGGGACTCGAACACAGTTTGACTTGACTTGACATTCGAAGACAGTTTGACTTGACTTGACTTGGAATTTTAGTAAAGGAACACTCGTTACAACCCTACCAGATTGAAAAATAAAAACCAAATATTAGAAAATTTGGATTTAAGTTCCAACACTACTCCACACTCGTAAAAGGTACATATTGGATACTTCTTTCAAATTAAACAAATTTTTATACTGTGTAATAAAAGTCGCTTCACAAGCCAAGCTGGCTCATACGGCCGGTACTCATCAATGGTTTCCATGGCATGGAGTGACTAGGAGCATTGCTACTCCCCCTGGATGGGATGACCTTAAACTCTGGTTTTTACAGTATGCAGTATTGGACAAAACACCCTTTAAAGTTGTCTAGAAACTCCAATTTCACCACAATCGACAGCAGTATTCATTTTCACAATTCATTCATTCGTTTGGTTTTGTACTTTGTTCCCATTCTTAAAGGGCCGCCAATTCCTTCAATTTACGAGCTCGCGGCAAGGGCTTCATTTTCTCCCTGCTCGGCCTTCTGCTACCCGCTGTACTTCTAGTCAATTTCCTCGCCAGTAGCATGTCAAAGGATGTCTTGGTGTCAACACTTGGGAAGGACGGAGCCGCTATGTTAAAGAATTATCTAGTGAGTGGAGAGTTAAAGACGGAGTACACAAAAAACTTTGGAAACACCTTGAAAGTTTTAGGTTTTTGAGAAGGAAGTATTATTTTGTTTATTCATAATAAACCAAGCTATTAAAGCAAATGGAGGTGTAAGGGGTATCTGGAGAGAAAGCAGTCATCTGGAGTGCTGTCCATCATGGAATGGCCTGCCCAGTCACCTTATCTTAATTAGTCTCAATCTTATTGAGCTGCTCTGGGAGGAGTTGGATCTTAAGGTCAGAAAGAAATGCCTAACAGCCAAGAACACCTCTGGAGACTCTGGAGAGGCGTATTTCCACTGAATGTTTGGAGAAACCGACAATCAGGATGCAGAGATTGTGTGTAGCTGTCATAGCTAAGAGGGGATTTTTTGATGAACATCAAGTTTAGCCGTTTCTTTTTGCATGCTCTCCAATTTGTTGATAAAGCCCACTGCTGAGGCCAAAGATGGTACTAAAATTAACATGTATATATTGCTTTTTGTTAACATTCACAAAATTATACGTTTTCTTCTCAAAAACTGAAACTTTCAAGGTGTTTACAAAGTTTTGATGGGTAGTGTACATTATTATAAAACTTTTAAAAACAGAAACAGCATTACATAACTAAAGAATAATGTTGATAAACTGCCTTGTAGAAATTTCAGCCACGTAGATGCAGTAAAACCTGACAAATTCTTGCATGGTTTTTGTGTTGAATGAATGGTAAACAAATTGTCTGCAGACAACCTTTCAGTTGGCAATTTCTCCCACAAAGGTACTATTTTACAGGGAAAAAAAATCATGTGGTGTTTGTTACTATTGCTATCAACTCTTTAGTTGTTCTTTACTTGTCAACTTGTGAACTTCAATTTCAATTTATTTAAATGTATTGGGGCTTTAATCTCAGTGTGTCTTATTGTACAAATAATGAATGTTTATGAGCACAGTAATTTTTATTATTATATTTAAAAAATGAAGCTTTTACGTTTCTGTTACTGTGCAGCACAGAGCCCAGATTCGATGTGCGTGCACGCTGGGCACACCACTAACCCGTACGCGTGCGTCATGGATCGAGGAAGTACAGTAACAAAATCGCATGCATTTGTAAACTGAAGTTTTGAAAACCAAACGGACAAAACCTCGCGGAAATCTTTCAAAACAAAGCTTCATATTATATGAAAATACCAAACTCGCCTTCGGCTCGTTCTGTATTTTCATGACTCGTGCGGTATATTCTCATATCACCCGACTCCCTCAAAGCCATCCAATATTATATAAATAATTTCATGAGGTTGACGGACTGAAAGACGTTATTTGTCATATAGCAAATATTTTAAACATTCATTTGTTTTTTACAACATCGGAAGTAATTCACATGTACAGTAATTGCCAAGTTGTAAACTGGCGCCTCTCTGCTTGTGTGAAGAGCTCATAATCACTGTTTAATTAGCACTGGTCCGTTGGCCAAATGACAGTTGAAATCATCTCGAGCCAGTTGAAAATCCTCTACGCAACTCCATGATTAGTTACGTTACATTTTTAGGTGCCTTTTACATTGTTTGGCCGCTATATGAAGATGCATAAATTGTGTGGGGTGTTATGGCCGAGCGGTCTAGTGCGTCAATAGTGTACGTCAATAGTGTACGTATGCATTCTACAACGTACTGGTTGTGTGCGTGACCAGTCCAGTGCATGGAAAGCCTGTGAAGCGTCATGCAGCCTGTACACAGCGCCCATTACGGAATGCCCAGATGCGAGCCAACTAAGTAATTTCAATCTGACGAGGTCAGGCTTTAAAGTAAATGGTGGGGTGTTATGGCCGAGCGGTCTAGTGCGTCAAACTTATGTTCCTGTGCTAGTACTAGAATGTAGGTTCGATTCCGGGCCGCGACGGGTTGTGGCACCTGTGCCCTTGAGCAAGGCACTCAACCACACTTGCTCCCATTCCTGTAATTGGCGGTCCCTCCGCTGTTGGATGTGGTATTTAAATAAATAAATAAATAAATAAATAAATAAATAAATATTATTTTTTCATTTTGATGGTGTCAATACATCTAAACCAGACCTTCTTTAAACTATCAAATAAGAATCACGAGACATATTTCTGTGAGTGATATCAATAACTTTAACTTTGGTTAGTAACGTTACATGAAAAGGACATGGGAAAAAAATAACGAGTCTTCGCCCCAAACGTTTCCGCAAACTGGGTTCATCTGAAACAAAGTGTGGCAATCATCATTACTGGTGTCGTGGCAAGTTATTCAATATATGACTTGTAACAATAACTCTTTTCATTTTCAACTACCGGTACAACACCAAAAACATGGTTAGTTACATTACGGTTAGTTAATTATCTCAGGAAGACATCCAGATGTAGGATGCACTGAATATGTCGTCATCCTGCGATAAATTATCTCAGAATCTCAACAAGTCGGGTGGCACTTCCAGAGTTCTGTAGTACCGCAAAAGGAGTACACGAAGGAGTTGTCCGCTAAAACGTCATTATTTGCCTAGTATCTGGACAAAATGGCGGCGCCCATGCTACACGGTGTCACTGCAATTTGCCATTCTTTGTGAAGCTCGTATCCGATTTTCAGCGGGTCAAATTCCTTGTTCTTTGTATAAAAATAATGTATGAGTTACATTTGTTCAGCACAATGTCTTTTGTTTCTTGGATTATTTCCCTTTTAAAGGTAGTATACTTGTTTGGTAAATTGTTTAAAACGGCATGATTTCTACTGGTAATTGAAAGCATAGGTCGAGAAAACTACCTTGTAGAAATTTCAGCCACATAGATGCAGTAATACTTCAGAAAACCTGAAAAATCCAAGTACGGTTTTTGTGCATGAATGAATGACTCCGATCTTGGTTTAGATTCAAATAATTTTTTTCATTTTTCTCATGAATGGGGGCAATTCAGACGAAATAATTTCACAGGATGATTACTACCATTACCATCTTGATAACAAGTGAGCTTAAAGATAATTCAGACATTTTTTTTGGAGGGTAATTACCAAACAAGTAGACTACCTTTAAGGCAGAGCTGCCAACCTTTCCGGATTATAAAGAAGATACATGGAAAGTAGGTTTATCTGACTTCAGATACATCTATAAATCTATGAGGTTGTTAATTGACAATCCAGGAGGGTTTTCATCTGTGTCAGGAGTCGCAATGATCAATAATTATCCAGGAAATCTGTTGAAAAATCCAGGAGGGTTGGCAGCTCAGAAAATCATTTTTGTTGGCTTTCCAAACTGATTGAACCTGTGTGGGTTGACCTGACCTCTGGATCTGCACGTCTCCCAAACAGCAGTGCAGAATAAGCACAGGCAGGCACTTCTGCCTCAGTGGCTCTGATGGAAGCTGAGGCAGGCAAGCGTGCCTCTCGTTTTACTGATCGGTAAAATATCTTAGATCCGTTAGCCTCCTGGATCTTTTGGTCAAAGCGTAATTTTTTGTGATTTATTTATGAAAGAAGATTTTCACTGAAGTAATTTGTTTTCTTCTGTTTTGACAGCGTCCAGTTGGCTCGATGTGGGAGTCCATACCTAGAGATTATCACCTGTATGCTCTAGCTGGACTGATAGTGTTCTCCGTCCTGCTGCTGCTTCTTGCCAAATTGTCCACTAGGTATGAGAAATTGGAACTAGTTGTGAAATCCAGGTGTTACAAAGTTCTTTCCTTAGCCTAAATTTCATTGCAAACGTTTGCAACGTTCGCCAACAACTGGGCTGCGTTCCAAATACGCGAACGTTTGCAAACGTTGGCAACGTAATGTGCGCCACCAACGTTCGCCAAGGTTGGCCAACAAACTTTTGAGTTGTTCGCCATGTTCGCTCGGCACACGCGACATGAAAGACGACTGACGATGTTTTGCAAATTGGAAAATGACAAATAAATTGCACCTTTCGTGGTTTTCTCCCTTATCGCTGGCGATGCACAATCAATAGCAACAAGTCACATCTCTTCAAAAAATTGGAAAGCAGCGGAAAGCCACATTACAACGTCGGTACGATTGTTGTGACTGTGGGCGCCGCCATCTTGACAATGTATTTTGGCAAACAATCCATTCCACATGTTAACAAACCGTTCGTGTGTTTGGAACGCAGCCCAGGTACCCTCATTTCCATAGACGAGTGCACAAAAGCACTGTAACCAGTGGAGAACGTTTGCGTAAGTGGAACACTGCCCTGGTATGGTGCCTAATCACCATTGAAATGAAACGACCAAATTTGGTAGGAGAGAAAAGTAATAAGGGTCTTATCGGGATTATAACTCGAGACCTCTGACTCACCAGCCAGATGCTCTATTAGCTGAGCTATGAGGCACAGTGGTCTCAAGTTTCCCCTTGGTGTTGCATGGGAGTTCAACTGGGCAAAGTAATGAAGGCCTCATGCCCTGTTGAGTTGGCCCCGATGCCCCTTCAAGATATACACTTTCTGAGGCCAACTTGGCCAGCATGCCCTATCCCCTTAAATTCCATGAGGCTTGTATACACTAACAACCAGTACACATTTGGAACAGAGTTGGCCGTGGTGCCCCGCCAGTTGGCCTCGGTGCCCTTCAAATTTTAGACGAAATTTTGAGGCCTACATATCATTAAAGGAGCTTGTTCAGATTTTTTAGGAAAAAAAACAACAATCATAAAATACCTCCGCAAAATACTATCCATGGGAATAAAACGGGTAATTTTCAATCTCCAATTTGGATGTGGAAGCAAAAAGGTTGGTGTGATCACCGAACTGCTTTTTGGCACAGATAATCAGTGTACAAAACATTGGTGTTTTTTTTACGATATTCTTGAAAATATACGGATTGATCGAGAGCAAAATTTTAGAATGGTAATGAGAAAAATATGACAAATGATATGGTATCAAAATCTCAACACCCATGGGAAAAAATGTGGGTGTCAAAAATGTAATCTGGACACGCTCATTTAAACTGTAACTAATTGCCAAAAAATTTTGGGTTGGCTTATCAAACGTTCTTAAACTTTTATGTTGTGTGTATTTTGTGCGTGTTAGACTCAGGTCAACTCTAAGTCGGAAACAGAAGCGAGTGTGGAATGAACAAAAGGAGTATGTGCAGAATCACGTCAAGGCAACAAAGGTAATTGAGGGCGCTATTCGTAGCTTTTCTTGGGCCAATGTCATGGCGCTGTTTATCACAAAAATTTACTTAGCACAGAATTTGTATGTTAAATTGTGTTTTTTAGAAACGGCAAAATATTGGTAAATTTACACGAAATATGATTTTGGTTGGCAAACCATTTTTGCAAAATAAAGCAAATAATTATTCTGTGCTAAGCAAATTTGTGCTTAACAGTGCCATGAAATTGGCCCCATGGGTCTGTATTATCTCGTGTTGACTGGGGAAGCTAAACAAAGCCTATTGATTCGTCATTGAAATAAAAATATTTAGCACAATTTATTTATTTTTTTGCTGTAAAGTTTTAAAAATATTTTCCCAAAAATGTTTATTTTGAAACAACTTATTCCATAGAAACCTGGAATGAGTGAATAACTTGACTTTTAACTTTACATTTTTATTACAGGAAAAGCTGTACTCGGAGTATCTTCAGCAGAGTGTGGCTGCCCACGACCTCCATTGACCTTCGACCCAGTCAAATTGGATTGGTCATCAGCACATAACGAAAAAAAACCTGAATATTCAGCAAGTATAGCCTATTAGCCTCAAATTGACTAGTTAATTTTTCTATAAGATTGTATTTTTACTACGCTAGTTTACAAGGGATACGGTTTCCTAAGTGTTCTTAATTCAAAACACAATTTAAAAACTTTTTTATTTTTGGAAATTGCTGCAGCTACAAATCATAATAAATTTCAGTTCCATAGATGTAGTGTAGTACATGGTTAAAAAAAGTGAAGAAAAATTGTGTGTGTTTGCATTACACCTATGTACTGTCAAAATACATGAAAATTTTTCTGCCGACTTTGACCCCGCTCCATTAAGGAAATTGCTTCGTTTGATGAAGAGAAATCCTGATGTGAACACATGCCTCTTCATTCGCGGATGAGTAGAATCGCTTCATTCAACGAAGCAAATAATGTAAATGCTCCCTTCGTTCAACGAACCGATTTGACACGTAACGAGATGGAGGCATTACACAGCTTCATTTGATCTTCGTTAGCAGTCGCCTGTTGTGAACGGTACTGCTCTTCGTTTGATCTTCATTATGTGAGATGTGAACGCACGCTTCATTAACTAACGATGATTAACTAATTTTCATCGAATGAAGCAATTTCTCCAGTGTCTATTTCACCAACATTCTAAATTAAATATGTAATTCCATTGTTCCAGGAAATTCGTAAAATCTTCAAATGATACATTAGCCCTTTAATACAAAAATTATTCAGTACTGATTTTCGTTGTTATTGGTTTTGAAAATTATGCATGTTTGAATAAGTTTAAAATTTTGGTGTTGAGTTTTGTTACAATTTCTTGCCAGTTCAAATTGTTTTTTTCTTTGCATGTTTTTTTTTTTTTTCTTCAAAATTGGCTGCCATTGAAATGAATATTTTAAAAGATAGGTCTTTAATAAAATAACATTTCTGAATACAGAAATTAACATTGAAGTGGGATCATGGAACAGTAAAAGAAAATGCACGATATAAAATAATCAGAGAGGTTTTGGAGGTTGTTTGTTTTTTTTAATTGGTGGGGATTTTTTTTTGGGGTGTTGACAATCGGGTGCAAATAGTGAATAGATCCCCTACCTGTGGTCACCACACTTAAAGGTACACACCGGCTTCGTTGGGCTATTTTGGGCTCGAAATTGACCCATACCAGATTCTGAATGCCCTTCCGAAATAAACTGAACATATCCTGAAAAGAAACCACAGAATTTGGCCGTTTTTGAGCAATTTTCAAAAAACAGGTCGCGTGACTTTTCGGAACCAGATTCTGGTTCCGAAAAGTCACATGGTCTTGCGAGTTAGTTTTGTGTCCAGTCGCATGAAAGTTTCTTACTGCAGAACTGCACCAAATTCAACTCTGATTTTTCCACAATATTTATAAGTAATTGACAAAAGAGAGACTATTTATACAGGTATGAAACAAAGTTGAACATAAGTATGAAAATTCGAACAGAAATGTTTGTTTAGAGAGTCCGGAGAATGGGACTCGGCGAGCGCATGCTAGTATGGCAAACTACGGTGGATCGCACCGCGCAGCACGGCAAATGTCCCGAGTGCACACATGGCGGGTTGGTTGGTGTACCTACGTTCGTGAAGAAAAAACATGATGCTAACTTCTCCAGAAAAAACGGAAATTCATAATCGGTCGTCCGGGCTGTCCGGTGAAATCGCGATATAGGAAAAGAGCGAATCATTTGTGACAAAGTCGTGAAGCTCGAGCGTAGTTGCAACGGCTGGTAAAGCGTACAACCCGTCTTTTGACCGTTTTTGTTAATTTTGCACTTCTTTAGTAAATTACGGGATATTTTGATGATTTTTTTTCACAACGACCATCAAAAAAGTATTGTCAATGCTGCTACATCACTAAATCATGTAAAGTAACACTAGGCCGGTGTGTACCTTTAACATTGTTTGTGTTCATTTTCAAGTAATTTTTAAGAGTGTCTTTTAGAAGTGAATGCTCTTATGCCAACCTATAGGTAGATTCACACTGAACCTTTTTCACGCATTATGAGCGTAAATTTGACGTGTGTCACTTCACGAAAACTCGACACGGAGTTTGCACTGAAACAACGCACTGAAAATCACAGAATCAACTTGGGCAAAAAGTGTTCAGTGATTCTGTGATTTTCAGTGCATCGGTTCACACCAAATTCCCTCTGCGATGCGCGTCCAATTTACGCACGTAATGCGTGGAAAAAGGTTGTGTGAATCCAACCGAAATGGCCATACTACAAAGACCAAGAAAGTCTGTTTTTTTTGCTGTGACAGGCTTTTTATTTTCACACTGCAAAATGGTTTTTGAAGTTGTGGCAGCCATCAGAAATTTACTGGTACTCATTAGCATATGAGCATGGCTTCAAAAAGATTTATTTTTGCATGCACACAATTTTGAGAATTTAAAAAATGACTTCTGTGTTTTTCCTTGTTTTTTTGTTGGGAGTAATTTTACCTTAATTGTTTGGTCTTTATTGATGTTGAATTCGGATTTTGGGGTTATGTTTGATTTTTGAATAAATTTGTTTTGATGTTTACTTGAAAATTGTTTTTTGTATATACATCTGAGATGAAAGTTGTTTTGGTGTTTATCAAAGTGGACATTATAAGCCTATTTACATTCAACGCAGCTTTGCCGAATCAAACCCGACATTTTCCCAAAAAGGTGAGTTGAAGCCAGGTAGGCGCTTAGTGTAAACGCAAAAGGTGAATTAAAAAAGACAAATCAGACCCGGGTCTGACTCGCCTTTTTCAAGTTGTCTTTTGGGGTAGGGTTGAACACCGCAATTGTCAAGGTACACTACAGATTCGGCAATTTGAGCAGACTTGTGCAGTGCATGCTGTGTGGTACATGTAGATTTAACTGACAAATCCAGCGCCAGTTCTGCAATGCAAAACAGCCCACATGTGCGCTGCATGCAGAATTAGCAGTGACTTTTGCGGTTGGAAAGGTGAGCAAAGTTTACTGCTGTCCTTATCTTAAAAACCATAAACTTAATGTGGGATCCTTAACACCATTACACTTCAAAGAGAAGGGTACATGTAACATATTAACCCAACCTCTTTACTAAATTATAGGGAAGAAATTGATAACAGACCTTTCATGTTGTGAGATGTGATTGTTGTCTGTCGCTAGTAGAATAATAAAAACTGATAGTTATCAGTCTGGTTTTTTATTTTTCAGATTTAAATCCATATGGGTCTTTCCACAGTAAAGGGGGCATTTTGGCGAGGAAATACCTTTGTCTGGTCTCAAAATAAAAGAAACAAGTTTCAGTTGTCCTAAAGAGATAACTTTGGCCCAAAAAGGGTTACAAATAATGTGACAACATGCCTTTCTAAAAACCCTGTGTACAAATTTCCAATATACGCTCGTAACCAGGACGGCCTAAAATGTAACACAAGTGTTCGTCCTGTGGTCAAAAAGTTCGATTATTGACTAAGACCTGTTAATTGGCGTTTGTTTTTGCCCTTACCCGACGTATATTAGCACTGTATACTCGGTGCTTTCCCGAGACACTATGAAAAACTTCATAGCATGCTCGGGTGGGATTCGAACCCACGACCTCCTGCAAACAAGGCAGACGTCTTAACCACCGAGCTAGCGGGTGTTGAATGGCCGGTTCGAATCGGGGATTGCAATTAATCAGTAATTGGTTTGTCTTGCGTCGGGGAGAATGTATGTTAATTGGGGTTTGTTTTTGCCCTTACCCGACGTATAACTAGCACTGTACTCTGTGCTTTTCCGTGACCCACTCTGAAAAAAATAGGTTTTGCGTGTTAACATGTCAACTAGCCACTGAGACCTGGTCAAACAGGTTTCGTGAATTAGTGAGGTTAAATTGGCCCTCAGTTAAAGGCTGTATATCTTTTTAATAAATACACATGCACTCGCAAAGAATTAAATTTTGTCCTTTAATAGCTATTTAATATCTAAGAAGTCTAAAACAGAAACAAATCATGTGAAAAACGAGATAAATTAGTTCTGAAAACCTAGCAATAAAATCCGTTCTTACAAAACAGGATTTTGCTATAAATTTTGGAGCCAAGATGTAGTATTTGTTTCTCTTCATACATAAAAACGAAAGCGACTTAAAGAATATTTCCCCCCAAGCAAGCTGATTCGGCTAAATTTTCTTTCCTAGGTTTGCCACCGTCAAAGCAAAATAATGAATTTTCAGTGATTTTTAAACTTTGAAATACACATATCCCGATGTAGGAAATTAGGGTGACCATTTCAAAAAGAAATAGAATTGCACTCCTGCTGTGGATAAATGCAGTTATGAAAACATAAACAAAAAAATAGCTGCAGAAAAATGTATCCCAGTAACAAACTCCCCTGCTTAAATTTGCCATATAACGTACACAACAGGAAATGTGTACAGGGATGTCTGTTATTTCCTTTTTTGGGTGTCTTTATTTTGTTTTAATCAAGCTTCCAAAAAACCTGTTCCCCTTTTAATATGGATAACCCATTTATAAACTCGAGTGTGATTTTTTTTCTCGACGTCTGAAAATTTAGGTGTGCAAAACGTGTGACAAGAAGGTAAAAGATTATTTTTTGGGGGTGAGGGTTATAGTACCGTTACACATACAGAAGATTTCACCTCATAAAAGTGGGATGTTGTGAAACAAACACAGCAATTCTGAGCCTGTGATATGTCTAAGTTTTATAAACTGTTTTTTTTTACCAACAATATTTAAAAGCTAATCATCTAAGAAAACCCAGAGGATGATCATTGTTATTTAAAGACCTAAATTAAAACCAGTCTGAACATTATTTTTTAGATCCATTAACGCATATTGTACGGATCAAATAAAACGTATCCATTTAACTTTCAGTCCAGTGTTTTTAATGAAAATCCTACCTCAAAACTTGCTTTTGATAAGAGGGTGTTGCATGTGTTTCCAAATTGTTCACCATCGCAAGACCGATGAAATTCCCCCATCTTGTCTGGTATGAAAATTTAGAGAGTGAGACAAAGTGACGAAACGGCAACAAATTTGCCCCCATTCCGAATCACTTATTTTCTGTGATGATCAAAAATTGCTGTTTTCTAAGAAATTACAGGGTATTCTTGAAGATGTCACGTTCGTAATGGGGACAGACATTGCCATCTGAAAAGTACTAAAGGCTTTGATTACTTTACAGAATAATACCCACACATTAGCTCTAAAAGATTGATAAAACATTAACCCTTGACCAATTGTGTGTTGATTTCTTGGAAATACAGTGCCAAATAAGTCACGTATATCACTAGACAGACATATTGGGCCAATCGTAGTACACTACTTTTTGCAGAAGATATTGTTGTAATTTTTGAAACTGTAAACTAGAGAATAGACACAATTCTTACATGGCCTAGTATGTACTCAGAATGTAATAGAGAAATTACCGTAAACAACTTCATAGTTTTTATCTACTTTTGAAAAAAGTCACAAGTGTGCTTTGACCCTATTCACACATATTGCATTTGAACGGAATCAGTTCTATAATGTGCAAACTGTCGATTATGTACGAGTTCCAAACACGAGGCACCTTTCTAGTCTGGATTCTAGAGAACTGATTCAGAAGACACGATTGAGTCCATTCCCCTCGCAAATGGTTTCGTGCAGGAGGGTCAAATATCTTTAAAACATGACAGTCCTCTTGGCCACAAATAGGGTTAACATTTATCTCAATATAGATGAAAGTGAAAAATAATTCAAAGCGCTAACATATTCTGGGTATTTGAAAATAGAAGTGCATCACTACACGTATAAACAAAAAATCCGAATACTGCATATTTTCTCACTGATAAAGCTGTTAATTGCAATCATAAATGTGACACTAAGGTTTACAAATTAGTGTTCTACCAAATATAAGGTCCGGACGAGGCAAGCAACACGGGTGCAAAAAGGTAAGAGTTGTCGAAGCTACATTTGGGTCAAAATCATGTTTTCAAGTAATTTAAACAAATTTTGTCCAATATCCATAAATATGGTCGGTGTAGATTAAGAGTTGAGAAAAAAATGTTGCAGTCTCCAATTTCATAGCACTGCTTAACAGCCTGTTAACTGAGCATCAGGTTATTTTAAAGAGCCAAACTTAAAAACATTGACGACCCAAAGTAAGCAGTGCTATGAAATTGGTCCTAGGGTTTGAGACCTGTGATTTTTACTAAGCATTTTTTACCAAAGGTATATTATCTCGGATTTCTGTAATTGTTTAACTATATGAAATGACGGGGTTTTTTTTGGTCAATGTACTCAACCCAAGGCATGTTGTTATAAATTACTGGGGTGATTCAATTTTTTTGATCCCCATCAAATTGATTAAAAATAAATTTGAGATTCGTTGACAGTGTGGGATGTGTCACATGATGCGGGTCAGCTATATATGCTTATGAGGTGACGTCACGACTTTTTCCATGTTGAAGGACTGTTTGCGATCATGGGCCACGTGGCCGGAATGCACGTTATTATAAACGTGCGGGAGAAAAGTATTGATCACACTGCATTCTAATGAGTTGTTGCAATGAATACGAGAACTTGGCTGCAGAAATTTCAAACCAAATGGAACAAACATGAACCAACCAAGGAATGCACAAGCAGTTATGGTATCAACGTACGTAAACAATATCTCGACATGTGCGTGTATGACCAAACCTTCCAACATATAGCCTTGTCCAAGGCTGTGAGCTTGTCTTACCGTGCCAACGATGGCCCAGTCAAGCAGCCCCGGACCATGCGCAGAGTGCCCACCTGTGAATAGATTGTTTCCCAGAATATCTTGGTCCGTGTCTAAAACACAGCCTTGTTCTATCCGCACACAGTGCGGTTATGTGTTTCTTTATATTTGCGTGGGATTTCCAAGGCAAAGACATAACACATATCCGCGTTGTGTACAGATGGAACAAGGCTGTGCTTTAGACAGACGAAGCGATTCTGGGAACCAGTCTATTTACCGTTGCACACTGTGTTCGTCGGGTTTTCCTCGGGGCTTGGCCATCGCAGGCACAGTAAGACAAGCCACAGCCTTGGACAAGGCTGTCTAACATAAGGATGTTATGACGTCACAGAAAGAGTTCTATTTGAGTCGCCTGCCTCAGAATCACCAAACATCACAATTCTTAGCAAATTTAAAGTCTATCTCCTAACACAACTGCCATTCTAATTCACGTTTTTCTTTTCGAGTGCAAAAAACACTTCTTATACATCAAAGGTGAAAAAAAGTAGGCCCGAAATTTCTAAAACCGAGAACAAAGCATTTCAGTAAATTAGCAATTTTGTTTTTAAAGATGCACGATCAAGACATAAAAAAACCTTTCATTACAAACTTAAGTCTTATTTTTTTTTTGCAATCTTGAATGGCTGCCCCAAGATCACGAGCCATTTCTTGCAATCTAAATAACAGAAAAGGCTCACCATATACAAGTAAGTTAGTAAGTGATCATTCTTCGTCTTTTTACATATTGTATATCTTAGGTTTTAACCTACAAAATGAAACAAACCCCCTTATTACATGTATGTCCATAGTTTAGGGGCGTTTTTCTGAGTATTTTTTAGTGTATTCTTCAGCATTCTTCATGAATTTTTTCTTGTCTTTTGTGTACTCTTCGGCGAGGTCGCCGCGTAGAGGATGCTCTGGTTCGGGGTCGTGAACGAGGGCTACTAATGACTGTATAACTGGAATGGAACAAAATAATAGAAAAAGAGGGAAAACGGCAAGTTAGTTTTTTTAAAGCACGATTGTCCAAAACTATCATTAGCCCCAATACATGTGGGTCTGTCCACAGTAATGGTGTACATTTGAAAAATAAGTCAATAATTCCTTTCAGATGTCTTTAGTTTATCTCAGAATTAAAGAAATGTCCTTGGTTTGTTCTCAGGAGATAACTTTTGCCCAAAAAGGTAAGAAATTGCTGCCACAACATACATTTTTGAAAAGCTTGTGTACAAATTTTCCTATTACGTATGTAACGTGGACAGACCATTTTGTGACATTTTTTTCGTCTTTGTTACATGCGTAATAGGAAAATTTGTGCACGGGGTTTTCAGAAATGTATGTTGTTGGACTATTTTTCGTACTCCTTGGTGAAAAGGTTATTTCCTCAGTTTAGCTTGATAATTTAAAGATAAAATTAAGACATTTGAAGTGAACTGGGACCTAAGATCTTGAATGTTACAGAAATGTACCCCATTACTGTGGAAAGACCCATGTACATAATTTGCGACCCGCAATTTTTACTTGAAAAACAAAAGTGTTGATAGCAATGGTAACAAACACCACGAGTTTTTCTCCTGTATAAAATGGCACCTTTGTGGAGTAATTGCCAACGGAAGGTGATTTTTTCTTTTAATTGTCTGCAGATAATATTTTACCATTTATTCAACACAAAAAAACATGTAAGGATATTTCAGGTTTTCTGAAATAGTACTGCATCTATGTGGCTGAAATTCATACAAGGCAGTTTATCAACATTATTTAGTTATGTAATGCTGTTGTTCCTGTTTTTAAAAAGTGTTTTTAAAAGTGTTTCTTGCAAGATGATTTTTTTTCTTTCAGATCTGTCAGAAGATCGTTCAGTATTCCTGAAGACTGACAAATTTTACACAAAATATGGTGTCGTGCAGGTTTGTGTAAATTTAGAGAAAATTCGCCCTAGCCTAGAAATAAATATTGTTAATTCTTTCTGGTATTGAAACCAAGATTTCCTCAAAAGTGCCCAAAGCACTGTAGCTCATAAGCCTGAAGAGAAGACGATGAAGAAATGCTCAGTTTTAGAGATGGGAGGAAAATTCCTACACAATTCTGTATAGTATGAAGCAGGGACTGAGAACCCAATCCACATACTGACCCGGACGGGATTCGAACCGGGCCACAGAGGTGGAAGACGAGGAAAGTACTGTAACTGCTACGATAGCCTGAATATACTAAACCCCAGAGATCAGTGATGGCCAACCTTGGTCCGTCTTTGTAGCAGGCTTCCAGTTCTCCGGGCTGATGATGGGCAGGCAGATCTGGCCCTTCTCGTCAACATTGGGGTGGTATATTTTGGTCTTGAAAGTGATTTTGGGTGGCTTGAAGGGGTACTCTGCCGGGAAATTAATTTCGATCTTGAATGCACCCTTGTTGTAGGGTGGATTTTCCTAAAGTAAAAAAAAGGTGTATGGCAAAACAATTTAATACATGCAGAATACACACATATCACAAAATATTTTGAAAATTTATTTACGTAAATTTACATTTTATGACAGTGCAAACTGATTGAGTACCAATGGGAAGATTTATAAAAATTTCAAGTAATCAAAAGTTGAAAGTTTTTTTAAAGTGGCAACAGGTCAAATTTGACTGGAAAAAAATCCACAACTTTAGTCCCAAGCACCATCTTGCAATGGAAGACCACTAATTTTTCATGCCATTCAACGTAAATAAATATTTGTGATTATTAGTTTAGAGCACTAACTTTTTTTCGTCAGTGATTTTTTTTTTTTGATGGACACAATTATGCAAATTGTTGTGACTATGTTATGCATCTAAGCGTGGACTTGAACAAAAGTTATGCTGTTTGTATCCTTTCCACATTGCAGTTTTGTCTTTTGTGCAAATTAACCTTTGCGAAATAAATTCACCTTTTCAAATGTCATTCAACCTTTTTTATCTTAATCAGTTTAGAAACCTATTAAAATTGCATTTTGTCATTAGTTTCCAGGGTATTACCAAGATCTGCTATTCTGCCGAGTGCAAACCACACTTTGACGTTTCCGGCAACTTGCGGCAACTGATCAGTTGCTTTAAAAGGTTCATGTACGCGCACTTGCAACTAATGGCAACTGGAAAAATCCCAGTTTCCGCGAGTTGCTCATGTTCTACTTTCTGGCAATTAGTTGTACCCAGTTGCGGCGATGTACGCATACTTGCAACTAGTTGCTGTCAGTTGATCACGTGCGCGCACATCAACAGCAACCAACGTCAATGTACGTTAGGCTTTACCAAGTTGCCGTGTCGATGTGCGCGCTCTGGAAATGTAGGCATGGCTGGATGCTCCCAGTTCCTGCTAGTTGCGCAACTAATCAGTTGCTGTCGATGTGCGCGTTTCGCACACATCGACAGCAACTGATCAGTTGAGTTGCTTCCAGTTGCAATGTTGATGTACGCTAGGCTTAATTGTCATACAAAACAGACAAGATGTTTACACTTCACCGCAGAATCTTTCTTTTGTAGACTCCGTTTCCATAAATAATAAATGAATGAAAAGGAAACTTACTGGCACTATTAGACCCTGCCAGTTTAAGATGTTAGACTCATCTACTTGAATTTCTTTGAAAATTTTTACACTTGAAGCACGGATGTCTGATAATTCCTGTTGAAAAGAGAAGGAAAAAATAACAAACAAAAAAACTTTACAAAAAATAGGTACCGTAGGAATTTCGTCACTGAAGGGGCGCTGCCATTTTGTGTGCAGAAAAGGCACTTCCATTGGAAAATAAAAAAGTCTATGAGAAGATTGCAAAAGGACACCAAGGCCAAGACCAGCGGCAACGAAGGCAATGGCCTCTGTGAAATTCCCACATTGCAAAAAGCACATTGAATGAAACAGTAGTTGTTTTTCCAGTGGTAATCACTGAAAATAATTTTAATGAAATCCAGAATATCTTGACAAAAAAAGAAATGCAATTTGTGAAGCAGAAAATGATTTTAAAATCAGTACGCTGCTTATTCGGTCCTGTTGATTCGGACATATCTACAAATTCGGAACGAATTCAAGAATTCCACACCCAGCATCGGCCTGGAATCCTATGCATGGAAAAAATTCCGTTTACTGATCACCACTTATTCTTCTTACGACTTAATAACCACCAAAATGTGTTAATATTTTAAAGGGAAGTGATTTTAGGAGTGAAAAACATTCAATAAATTCCTTGAAAATACTTAAACTGTTTCTGCCCTGTTCCATAGGAACCTTTGCCAAAAACATGTTGCACTAACTCGTACTACGTGATAGGTCAACTCGTACCGTATCGCGGGACAACTCGTACCTTCAATTCATGACTCAGGAACTGTTCAGTTAAAAAAATCATCGTGTGTGTTGGGGAGGCGTTTTCAACACATTTGTTACGTTGTTAGCAAACAGAAAACATTTGGTGAAAGTGCCCAAATGAACGGGAAATTATTTGCGGAAAAAAACTTTTTTCCTTTAAAATAAAATAAAAAATGACTCATCTAGCAAGAATGTGCAGATTTGAATGGAAAAAAACAAAATTTTGAGTGGGGAAACACTTAGAAATTGTTCAGCCTGTCTCATATGTTTTGCACACAAGGTCTGAAGCCGTGATCAATTTCCCAATTGTTTTTAAGTGGTGATTATGGCGAATTAACAAGGGGCGAAATGAAATAGATAACGTTGTCGTTGCCGGTCGTGATGCAATGCCGGTGCCGGTAATAGCGCAAAATTACCCCAAATTATGCCAAAAAATGGTCGTTTAAAAAAGTGCGCAACTGCTGTAATTCATAAGCAATTAACTTCCCGTTTTACATATAGTCCTTTTAGACCTGAATATGATAAACTACGGTCATAAACTACGCCACATTTTACCTTCTGTAACCTTCTAGTCGCCGCCATGATGTTGCAAACCCAAAATGGATTTAGCTGGTTTCCTACAACCGTACGTCAATCCTATCAGACGAGACGTCGGTAAACCAGTGAACGCACGCCCTGACAACTAATGGCGGAAATGTTCTCGCGAAATCTCTCAAAATGTATTTTAAAATATGTAAGGATCTATTACTTTTTGAAAATTATTTTTTATGTTAAACCTTTGCCTTAAATGTCCAGTTATTGTAGTTAGAAAATTTGTCATTGGCGGCGAGTTTTAAATTTAGATGTTGAGCTGTATTGTTGAATCTCGTCTGATGCGAGATGTTTATACGGAAATGAAAGACGAAGTGAAGTAGTGCATGAGTGGCCGCTTCACAGACCTATAAACCTATAGACCATGAGACCAACAATCGTGCATTGAAAATCGTGATTTGGAAAAGTATGCGCAAATGACGACACAATGGCTGCATGAGCTAACCGCGCGGGTTCAAAGCGCTCGCGGCTATTCCAAAACGCGCGTACGCCGTGCGTATTCTACGCGCTCCTATGAAGTATGGGCGATGGACGCACGACGCTCGCAAAGCGGACTGAAAGCGCACGTGAGGATTGAAATTTAAAATAATTTTTTTGTCTGAAAATCGCTAAATTTTTCTTTATTTACACAGAAACCGGACAATTTGCAATCTACATGAAACATAGTTAGTACATAGGTTTTTTTGGTTAAAATTGAAAAATTGCTTCATAAAATGTTTTGACTGGAACAGTTCGACTGTGCGTAAATTAGATTGGTTCCCGATCCCTATAGATTGGTTCGCTTATTGCGAAAATATAGGGATCGGTAAAGGGCAGCCATGACGGGCAGAATTCTGCCCGTCACGTGGTTATTATTATTTTTATTTTTTTAGTAAGTGCGCAGATTTTGCATTGACATTTGTAACTTGGCCGTGCGTGTCGAACATATCCAATTATGTAAATAAAGTACATTGCCTAAAGCAAAGGGCTTCGCCAATTTTTAAATATAAAAAACACAATGCGCACGCGCAAAGACGACCAATTACAGATCAAGATGAAGCGCCCTTTACCTGTCCTTATATTTTCCTGTGTGGAATATGTGGACGGGAACCAGTCTATGCGTAAATTTGCCCATAGTTTTGTTTTAGTCGGGCGCCGCTCAAATCACGAAATGCCGTGTAGTTTTGAATAGGACCTGGTGGTCTATAGGTTTATAAGTCTGTGGGCCGCTTTACGATCGAATCCGTATCGTACCCGTACCCGGTACCGGGCTCGCGCTGTGCTGCCCTCCCTCGCACGTACGTACGTACGTACGTACACGTATATAGTCCACATACTGTGCGTGCGCGCCGGGGCGGAGATTGTGCTTTCGTGCAACACTTCATTTATGATTCTTGCGAAGCTTGCCCGCCCGGGCTTCTTGACTGGTTCTTCTAAAACGCAAAACACAAAACACTTCTGACCGTTGGGCCCAGCTTGCTGGTGAGTAAAATCATCTGAGAATCGGTTTACAGTCAACTCGACCGTTTGCCAACTCGACCGTTGTATTAATGCACCTATCTATTGTTTCCCCCACCCCTCCCCCTCCCCCCCGGGATTGTCACTTTTTTCGTGACAAAATCCCCACCCCTGGGGCAACATTTAGGTGACAAATCCCCACCCTCGGGTGCAAAACATGCGCAAAAATGCACAGATAATCATGATAATGGGCCAAATGCCCCACCCTGGGGCATGAAAAATGTGACCAAACCCCCACCTAGGGGAGAGTGGGGGGAGGGGAGGGGGGGGGGGGAAACAATTGATATGTGCATAACTCGACCATTTAACCAACTCGACCGTTGACTTGACTTCAAAGTCGAGTCAACTCGACCGTTTGCCAACTCGACTTGAACTAACTCGACTGTGTTTTTTTTTGGTTTGCTATGACTTTCTCGTGGCGATTTGCACAGAAATTTACCCGAAAATATAGGCCTATTTCCTGTCATTTCCAACAGCCTATCTCATTGGCTGAATCGCGGACTTCGCCGGCACTTGAACCGATGTCACCGGCAGACTGCGCACGCGTCGCCCGCTAGCAGAACGCGAAGATGCAAAATTTTCAGCTGGCAAATTTGCAGAATGTTTAACTACATGTACCGGTAGTGAAAGCTTGCTGTGCACAAAGGTTCGCAGGGAAACGTTTGATGTCATGTTCTGATGGTTGCTGCAATGTCACTTCCAGTAGGGCTGGAGTTAGACAGAATGATTCTGTCCCTACGGGATTTCCCGTAGGGACAGAAGGAACCCCTTTCATACAGTGGATTGTTGTCATTTTGCCTCGAAATTAGAATCACACCCAACTATTTCCAGCTAGTTGTTTCCTGTAGTGGTTTTAGATATATTCTTGATTAGAAGACAAATAAAAAGCACTACTTACATTGCCGTTTTTGAATCAAAAACGTCTATTTCCGACAATCTTCGACGAAGAAATCTTTCGTACTCCTTATCACGATAAAAACGATTGCAAACGTGTAGTTGTGCATTGACGGACGCCCAAAGAGAACGTCAAACGAAACTATACATTGTATGCCGCGCCGTATAAATGCGCGTGACATAAGAGCGCCACCCGTACTCTCATTGGGCCTCCGTAGAGGCACACCAACTGTACGTTCGCAAAAAAAGACCACGTCGAACTTTGGCGCGACTCCACACTGGAATCGATTAGAATGGGTTGTCCTGGACACAATAAGAAATCGCAATGTACACGTATGTTTTCATACGAAAAATGGAATCGATCTGGAATAGAATTTTGATTCTTTTTTTGAATCGGAGTCGACTCCGAAAATGCTGGAGCACTCCCAAGCGTTGAGCCTAGCGTTGAGCCTAGCCAACTTTATTTTAGCTGGTCACATCGTAACGAAAGATTTCTTCGTAGAAGATTGTCGGAAATAGACGTTTTTTATTGAAAAACGGCAAAGTAGTTATTTTTTGTTTGAGAATATCAAGAATATCTAAAAACCAATGCAGGACACAACCAGCTGGAAATATTTGGGTGTGATTCTAATTTCAAGGCAAAATGACAACAATCCACTGTATGAAAGGAAATCTCACTGACTAGGCTGGAGTGAAAACAATGGTGTGCCTATGGTGACAAGCGAAGGAACAAAGCTGTTGTCTACACAACACGTACACATATCTAAGCAGGAATGGATTGTTTTTACTGAATGAATTGTTTTTACTCAAGTCACGGTGCTATAATAATATTAAAGAGCTAGTACCGTATCCCCCTTGACAAATAATTCAGCATTTGCACCTTTTTTGATAGTGTACATGTACATATCCCTCCAGCCGACTTATACCGCTGTTTATTTCAAATTGTTCGTTTTAAGTAGATAAATCGCAAAAGTGCGGTTTTAAAAAATAAAAATTTCGCGATTTCTGAAACGCTCATTAGGTATTAATGATATGCACATGACCCCGTGACACAATCCTGAGAAACACGAGTAAACACGGTCGCCAGTTCCATACGTTTACACGAAAAAACTCTGAAAACCGTCTGTTCAACAGTGTTTTTTGAAGAATTGTTCTCGCGCAAAAAGCTAGAGATGTGCCCAGTAGTTGTGCTTTACCAGACACTGAAAAAAAAGAGCAGAAAGATTTTCTTGTTTATTACCAAGAGAGAAAAATGAGCCGCGCTCGTTCTAACTTGTACCGGCCGATGTGCATACCGTGCTGTGCAAACTTCAAACACGTAGGAGCTACGCGGCCCGCAGGGACCGTTCAATACGCACTGTGTATGCCGTTCGTTCCGTGACAAAACCACCGGTCGCAATGCTCCAGTATTTGGTACTTCAAAAGAGCTTCATTGTGATCCACAATTTCACCGTTTTTTCACAAAAAGGGTAAAAGTAGATTATTGTCATATTACATCAAGTGTTTTTCACGTTTGTATTTTGAATTACATGTAGGGACAAAACTGGCATGATGAACATTCACTCAGTATATTTTCCATACAATACTGCACAGGCCGTTTTGTGTTCTTCTCAGGATGACGTCAAAACCCTGTTTATCAACAAACTAAGTGACCTCGGGCTATTCAGAATTTCGGGTGAAGAGGGTCGGAACTGCTTTGTGTTTTAAACAAAAGGCTGTTGATTTTTGATGGAAAAAAAGTTGTGATGGTGTTGTAGACACATACTGTACACCTCCATGATAAACATGAAAACTTTTAAAATGTGGACGGGGGGAATACTAGCCGTTTAATAATAATGTTCAGTTCTTATATAGCGCATTACACAAACTGTCTCAATACGTTTTACATTATTACCCCTGGTCATTGGGCTCAGTAATATCATTCCCTAGTCCTTCTCAGCTCCCTAGGGTAGCTACTTGGAAATCCGTGATGTCATCAGCCACGCAGTCGTGACACTATTATTGGTCAAATCCGTAACCGAAGTTCACAAGTTTGATGGAACGCTGCGTGAAATTGCACTGTAAATCATTTCTTTTTGGTGCAGGTCCATTGGGGCTGGTTTTGAGCTTGATCCAATTCCGTCCCTCACGCGTGAGGGACGGAAATCAAGAGACAAATGCCTTTCCTTAGTCGACAACAAATGAAAACTAAAGTGAACCTGTTTGTTTACCTTCTACTGATGTTAATACACACACCCAGTTTATCACATGTTGAAATTTACTTTACAGTTTTATGCAGAGGTTGTTTTTATGCGTGAGGGACAGATAATCAATAAAATTGACAAAAAAAGCACTTTTGTACGCATGTACATGCATTTTCAACTATTTCTTGAAAATGTGATGGCACAGTGTGCCCAGTCAAATTTATTCTGTTAATTTTTGTAATATATTTCTTTACAGATCGAGGTATTATTTTGATTAATTTAATAAATGTTGAAATCTTCATCCTGTGTTTACCAGTTTTGGATCACGCTCTGTTTATATTTGTGCCAAATATCACGCAAATCCACCTGTGCAGTGGTGAGATTTTCCGCCCCAAAATATCACCAAAATCGGCAGTCGGCAGGCGCCGTCAACTACCTAGTCTTGATTCAAGACAACACCAATACGGACATGACCATGGGCATAACAAAGCCCGTGCCTCTAGCGCCCTCATGCTGTGCTTGGCATATCATAAAACTGTTTAATGTCAGTTGATGGCACCCTGTTTACAGTCTGCTCTTGAAGGACAAGATAAATATATATTAATGCTTGAATTTAAGACTAACCAAGAAAAAATAACATGCTTCGTGCCGAAGAGGGTGCTAGCTTTGCATCACATCACAATTTTTGAAGTTGCCGTCGATTCTTTTTCATTGACGATTCCGCACTTAAATTTGACGCATTTTAACAAGCATAAAACAGCAACGTACAGCTTGATGAATTTTTGCAACAAAAGTATTTATGAAATCTGTTTCAACTTGTCTGTTGTGTGAAAGTGGTTTTAACGGGGTAATCAGAGTTTGTACTGTTCGAAGACGGCCTCGCCAAAAATCATGATTTATTTGAACCAGTCGATAGTCTATGAAAAAAAATATACAATCCTCCTACCTTTTTAGATCCATCCATTTTAGGATTTTGGAGTATTTTCCCAATGAAAAGTATCGGGTCGGCGGGCAATTTTATAGCAGTAACCAGGGCGTAGCTATGCACGTGACATGTCTGGACGTGTGGATACACGCGCAAAATCTGTTCCACATATGCCGTTTTCGAAACGCTCAGTGTTTTACGGTTACGGTCAGGCTCGGTATTTTGTCTGTAGTTTACCTTTGTGGATTTTCTTGGTGTTAATAAATATGTTCAAGAGAGGTGAACGCTAAAATTAGCATTGGCCCAAGATGTTTCTTAATTCATTAATATTGCTGGGATACACCAGGCTGGAGCCACAGACGAAGACGGTAGTTTTGAAAATGGCCAATATGTCGGAGCTGAACTACAGAGGGCGCTGTTTACCGAGCAAAGATTCACATGTTTCCGTATTTTTGGAAGGTACGGCAAGCTTACGATGAACAAATGTCCTTAATTTTCAACAGGGGTGGAATTTTCTTATTTTTTATTCAGAATTTGTCTCTCTAGTAACCGAGGATCAATACAATACCTTTTTATTCTTGTGAAAAGCGGAGAAATAAACCATGATTGCCTCTTTAAAGCATGGACACAGTTTTTCATTGTTTTCTCGGAATGTACGGTACATGTAGATGAGGTACTATAAGAACTTGGCTAAAAGTGACTTTTTGACGTTAACATTTTGACAGGATGAGTCACTTTTGTAAGTCGATCCCCAAAATGGCCGCCATCAGCACCCCAGGCAGTGTCAGAAATCTCGCATTACAATCGGAATCAAATCATGAAAAACATACAATGGAGGTTGATTGATGGCGGGCTCACGAGCCAACCAGCGCATAGCGAGCCCGCCCTCTTGTGGTTATTGCATTGTATGCGGCATGACGTAAGGTCTAAACGCTAGTCATTTCAATGCCGACAAGATTACAGGAAAAATCTAAAGAAAAATAACGTTGGACGAGTGTTTTGCTGTTCATTGGGAAAAACCGACCATTGCACAGAATTTTTGAGAGTCGAACAACCTCCATGGTATGGTATGTTTTTCATGGTTCGATCAGGGCGAAGTGGTTCAGGGCAAAGTGAAAACTTGGGGAGAAATGACTGCAAACCCTTTTTTGTACGGAGCTGGTTTTTGCTCAGGTTGGTTTTTATCATGCATATGGGTCTGTCCACGGTAATGGGGTACAATTCTGTAACATTCAAGATCTTAGGTCCCAGTTCACTTCAAATGTCTTAATTTTATCTTTAAATTATCAAGCTAAACTGAGGAAATAACTTTTTCACCAAGGAGTAAGAAAAATAGTCCTACAACATACATTTGTGAAAACCTTGTGCACAAATTTTCCTATTACGCATGTAACAAAGACGGAAAAAGATGTCACAAAATTGTCTGTCCATGTTACATGCGTAATAGGAAAATTTGTGCACTTGCTTTTTTAAAATGTATGTTGTGGCAGCAATTTGTTACTTTTTTGGGCAAAAGTTATCTCCTGAGAACATAACAAGGACATTTCTTTATTTCTGAGATAAACTAAAGACATCTAAAAGGAATTATTGACTTATTTTTCAAATGTGCCCCATTACTGTGGACAGACCCACATCTTTAATCACACAGGGGGATAAAACTATTGTAACAGTTTACCAATCATAAATACTATTTTGAAAGGCTCAATGTACCAGTTGCAACATGTGCAAGATGATTTTTTTTTTACGAATTCCTGGAATTATAATAATTTTGAGCGTATTTTTTAGTGACGCGCATCGGTTGCGCCGTATTTCGAACACATTTTGTGCAGTTTCGAACATGTGCTCGCGCGTACTTTATAGCTTAATACGAAGTAGCATTTTTCCTACAAAGATGGCGTCTGTGAACGTGATCAATAGACTGCTTTACGGTGACGTCATGCCTTCCACCATTTTAGGTGTCATATGACAATCATGACCCACGTGGCCCGAGTGCTAACCAGCAAAAAAAGAGCTAGAAAAGCGCATTGTTTGCACTTACCTCTGTTGCTTAACCTTGCTTTATGTTGTTGCGCCACGGCTGTTGTATCGAGAAAGACAAAACTGTCTTTTTTTTCAGGCTAAATCGTGATCAAGTAGAAACACTTTAGTTTTTTACAAGCCGAGTACATGCTCAATAATTTGAACGTATCACAACACGCGCGTGCGGCATTTTCGAATGAAAATACGCTGGTGGGTATTTTTTTACGTATGTTCATGTGCGTCTATTGGCGCGTGCGTGTACGCGCGTGGCCGGTGACACCAAAACATTCCCGGATGTTGCACGTGGTCGAAAGCAATCTAGAGCTCTGCCTGATGTACACTTGTACATGTACATGAACCTTACACCGTGCTTACACTTGAACCGACAAAGGTGGATACAGACTCAGCATTTTCATTGCGACCGCAAAACTGAACATTTGCCGCGTTTACACTACACCTCGATCCGGCTTCAACTCGCCTTCAAAAACCACAAAAGTCACCACTAGTTGTAACTGCAGCGCATGCGTGAGCTGTTAGGTGTAATGGCACTAGTGCCACATTGGTCAATTAAATCTACTACACGGCGGGTACAGTCCCAAGGACACTCAAATTGCCGAATCTGTATTCGGGTAGCGTTTACACTACAAGCGACCTTGACAATTAAGGGGTTCAACCCCGCAATTGCGGGGTTCAACCCTACCCCAAAGGTGACTTGAAAAAGGCGAATCAGACCCGGGTCTGATCCACCTTTTTCAATTCACCTTTCGCGTTTACACTAAGCGCCTACCCGGCTTCAACTCCCCTTTTTGGAAATTGCGGAGTTCGATTCGGCAAAGGCGAATCGAGTGTAAACGGGCCTTTACATGTCCTTACACAATTTTGTGTTTGCAATATTTGTCTTATCAAGGGCACATATTGGCATTTTATTTGAACACTTCACAGCCCATTGAATCCAATGGTGACTTCTGGACTACAGATATCCTCATTGTACAAATACACATACCCACATATACCGGTACAGTTCACCCTGTAATATGTATTGACATAATTTCCCGGCGGGCGTGATTTGTGGTCCAGTATGTGTCACATCCCATGCCTTAGTGTTTATAATTCCAGTTGTTCATACTGTACAAGTTGGGTTCAAAGAGTCGTTAATGTGTGTATTACATGTATTATGTTTATGTGAATTTGTCATCTGTAGTTGTGAAACGTGTGTCTTTTCAATGAACCCATTTGTGCTAAAAATAGTACACTCGGCCTAGTACATCATACATTGTATGTAGTGTACATGTACAGTGATGCTTTATTTTGCTACTGTTGATTCATGCATGCACACGTTTCATTGAAAGCACTGGGTTATGTGTGTGTTGATGTGTCCTCACGCTTGTTGTAATGTAAATTTCAAGGGTTGCTTGTGCTGCACTTTAGCTGTACCTGTTGTCTGCGTAGAGGAGGTAGGATCATTACTACATGTAAGATGTAGACCTATACTTGTGTGTACATGTAGTAATTTACGCGTAACTTTAGGGGCACATACAATACTGTAGATAGTGTATACTATGGTACATGTATGCAGGGCTGCCAACACTCACGCATTGAGCGTGAGACTCACGCATTTCACTTCATTCTCACGCTCTCACGCACGCATAACATTTTCTCACGCTTAAAAAAATTATCCCTCCAAAAAAATGTAACGGCAAACGATCGTTTTCGGTACCTTCCGATCGCACCGATGTTCTGTATCGAAAAAAGTAAGGGCGCCCTCTGTTGACGGCTCCATCTAATGTGGTCGGGTGCTTATCTTTTCGCACGATCAGTATACACGAATCCGGTTGCTAAGGACTTCTTCCCTGCAAGTCCGCCATAGCTGGGGGCCATCCACTGCCATGGACTGGGCGCTTTGTCTTGTTGTTAAATCGAACAGCGCACAACGCGTACGCGTACACAGGCTTCGCAAGCAAATAAACGCGCAAACTTGTTCGAAGTGACAACATAATGTAACAGCATATCATCAACACAAAACCCACAGTTCATGGCACTGGATGGCCCCCAGCTATGGCGGACGTACACGGACCATGACTTTGCAGCTCGGATTGGTGTATAGCTTCTCTGGAAGGGAGTATGGGTACCCAACTCATTGGTCATCAAAACGAATAGAAGAAAGGTGAATGCCCGTCGTTCATGCATCGCTCGTGTTTTTTTTTTTACCGCAAAAAAATATTCCGTTGTGCATTGAAAGGATCGCAGCATGGATTAATTGTAAAGGGAAAATTGGAGGTGTAATAAGTGGACATCGTAGAAAAAGAAGTGGGCAAACAAATTGGAGAAACGAAACTAGTTGAGAAACGTTTTTGTGTACAAAACCGGCTGGGAAAAAAGTGTTTTCGAAATTTTTTTCGCGTATATATTTTAGTGTTTTCTAGTATCAAATCTGCACTCACTATGATAAGACATTTTAGGGAAAAAAGCTAATGGTCAACTGAATATCTCAATTAAAATACCCATGACACTTCCACCTCCAAGAAGATTCACCTGAGCTGAAAAGGGAATAGGGTTTTGTTTTGATAAATGAAACATTTTGAGTTTGAGACTGTACTCAGTTATGCAATTGAATCTGTGTCAGATTGCACCATTTGTACCTAAACAAAATGAAAAAGCTCCGTATCGTGGGAGGGGGAAACCCCCTCCACCACCCACACTCTTCCCCCACCCCTATAGTCGCAATTCTCCTCGGCCCCGCGCACTTGCTCACAAAATCTCACTCTAAACTTTGACTCAATGTTGGCAGCCCTGTGTATGTACAATATATTACTTATGTCTGCCATAATACTGTATACGTACTGTACATGTACAGTACATTTGTAGTACATGTACAATGTAGTACGTACATTGTAGGTATGTACATGTACATGTATGTAAACATGGTAAACTACCATACACATGTATCCACAAAGTGAGTGGCTTGATGTACATCAGTACATCATGTACATTTATCTTCATGTACATTTATCTTCAAGCAAACTTGAATCCATGTTTTTCTTTGGTGGATCCATGGTAACAACAGTGTGACATTGCACTACAGTATGTTCTTCATTTCACGCTCGTGGAATACGGCATAATACGTTTGCGTCTGCGTCCCATATACGGTACCACCACTCGGCCTTTGGGCTTGGATATATCGTGATGTCCCCCAACGTGCCGCGGCCCCTAACGTGGCACATTTTACTTTCCGTTCTCTCTTGGCGCAATAAACAATCTGATGCACTTATTATGGAAATAAAGTTCTTAATTACATGTACATGTACCTTCATAAATTCCAAAACTAAAATACGGATTAAAATCATTCATTTACGAGAAATTCACCAGAATCTTAAGGTAGCGCCGTTCGCTTCAGGTTGACATGACGTGATACATGAGAGCCTATAATAGACATTTCACGTGAATAAAATGGTGTCTATCGGCGTTGTGTTCTGTATGCATGGTGCGTGTATGCAAATGGTCGTCACGGGCCACCGTAGCATGGATCTCAACATTTCAGGGCGTGTTTGTTTCGGACGGATCCGGATTCAGATCTGCGCAGATCCAAGGTGAACTCGTTCACTGCGCGCATATCCTGATCGAGATCTGTGGAATCCTTCTCGAGAGACGGTTCAGCACTAGATCCAAAATGGAGACGTAAACATCGCGAAGATTTTTGTGTGAGTAAAACCGTGTCGTTTCAATTTTCAGAGGCAACACACGATACAAACAAATTTAGGATGCTTGTTTATTTACGATGAATGTCGTGGGAGAAATTTGGAACAAAAATTTGACGAATTTGGTAAATAAATTGCAATTCACGTGGTTTGAGATCCGAGTTGAGAGCGGTTTTGTTTGTTTCTGCGTGGTAAAACAACCTGGGATCTGGATTCGGATATGTCATGAAACAAACACGCCCTAAGCCAATCAGCGTCGACTGCGCCACGTTAGACGATTTTCCGTGAGTAAACTTTTGCGGCATCGGTCGCAGTTTTTCCATTATTTGTACCATTTGTACTTGGCCAAAATAAGTGAACGGCTGTTTTTCTGGAAGGGATATAATTTTTGATCAAGCTGTAAAAGCCTGAACCGTATGCTGATGGATTTTGCTGCAATGTGAATAGATTTCCAGTGAGTTGTCGAAGTGCGCCAAGTTAGGGGACATCACTATATGGAATGTAAACGCACTACATTATGCCGTATTCCACTCGCGCTCCAGTCAAATAAAGAACTGTACATGTACATTGAATCATTTTCGATTTAATTCAATTTTCAATGTCTGAAGTAATGGTTGACCACTGAATTATCACAGCAGAGGGACAATAAATAAAATTTACGAGATCTGCCTGTCTGTATAGTGTACATGGTACCAATGAATGAAATATGTGCTCAAAATCAATTTGCACATGCTGTGTCCCTCAGTGTCCAATTTCCTTCGCAATTATTCTACTGATGACAAATTTATCGATAGTCATCAGCCATCTTCTATGCAATTTTTCATTTGCATTGTCCAGTGAAATCTCAGTACAAAGCCAAGTCTCAAACTTTATTTATAACCTCATATTTTGAGTTAAAGGCCCTGTTCATTTGCAAGATTAAACTTTTTACAGATTCGTGGAATAAGAGTGTAACATATCTAAGGAAGAAATTTCAGCTACTTAGATGCATCAATGCTTCAGAAAACTTTGAAAATCTATGGATTTTGTGTATAGTAACCAAAAAAATAACATTTTGGACGGAAATAAATTCATGTGGTGTTTGTTACCATTGCTATCAACACTTTGAGTAAGGTTTTTCTTGTCAACTCATGAAAAACAAAATTGGGTCATTGCAAATGATATCGGTACAATGGGCCTTTAAAGCCTGCCTATACAGGATTTGCAATGTGCCAAAATTGTAATCAACCATATGACTGGAAAAACCTTAGTTACTCAAACGGAAGATAGAAGTGGTCCATTGCAATGATTCTACCCGATGTCTTTTTTTATGAAAAAACAGTCATTGAAGATGAATTTATATTAGTGTGCACAAACGTTTTTTGTGTGTAATCTGTCTTTAAAAGTATATTTTCTTAGAACAAGTGAGATATTTTGAGACATGAGCACTTGAAAAAAACAAAAATTTCCTTTGCCAAAAAGGCTCTAGTCCCGACTGAAAAATCCAATTAAAACTATTCTGGACCGCCATGAAAGTCGTTAAATACGTATGTACATGTAGTAAAATTCAACTATCATTTGCAAAAAAATGGATCTCCACTCGATTTGGGTCGGGTTCAAATCTGTTGAAAAGAAAATCCAACGGAGATACGGTTTAATAGTTATTTCCCTCCTAAGCTCTCAACAGGAAAGCACTGACTATTGGCAAAATATCAAGAAGTGTACTCAGCGCAGGTGCACCAGAAGACAGTGTGTGTATCGGTATGGGGCTCGTGCTTACTAATGCTGTTTGGACACGCAGTAAGGAAGTGCCATGTTGGCTTCTGTCCAATTTAATATTAGGCTTCAAATTGAGCCAAGACAGTTTTGCTAAATTAGGAGTTGATCCCAACTCTACTGCTTAAAAATCATGTCCCAAGAGACCATTCACATTCGGAATGTACATGTAGCTTCGTTCGACTAAGATTCGACGATGATTTGACGAAGAGATTTCCTGATGTAAACACACGTCTTTTTAATCGACGAAGATTAGAATCGCTTCATTCGATGAAGCAAATAGCTTCATTCAACGAAGAGAGCGCAACATTCTACAAAAAATTGTAATGTTTACGCTCCCTTCGTTCGACTAAACGAATTGACAAAATTTTGGACGTTGCACACCTTCATTCGATCTTTGTTAGCGGTTGTCTAATGTGAACGGTTCCACTTTTCGTTTGATCTTCGTTCCATGTTTGTTGAGTGATATATATGTCAATGCATGCTTCATTAGCTAACAATGATTAACTAATCTCTGCCGAACGAAAGAATTTCCCTAATGCAAACGGGGTCCAAGTCAGTCTGAATGAATACGCCTAATCAATATCGAGTATTTGATTAGAATGTTCAGATAAGGCAGTAAATTATTTGACTTGGCTCGGTTCCATCTGATTAAGGCCTTGAAGTAGGAATCGTAATTTGAAAGGTTAGCAGACCTGCCTCACTTCTTCCAAAAAAGATAGTGTAGCCCTTGATAACCAATCAAATAAATTGTCTTGCCTACCGGTACATGAATCTTTTTTACAGTAAGGGGTGCATTTGGGGACCAGGATATTATCAAAAAAAATTCCTTTTCTCAAAGCAGAACAAAGGCGTGTTTCCCATTGGACTTATTTTTCCGCGCCCTCGCGGGAACTTTCCGCGACTCCCTGTAAACATTCCTTCCTGTAAATCTCCCGTGCGTTCCCACTTACCATATATTTTACACGATGCGAGCGGAAAATTTAGTTACTCGGCTGGCCAAATATGGTCAATTGAGGGCGTGGTTTACATAACCTTTGACATAACAGGATGTTTGACATGCCATGCGATACACATATTGGCGCGAAATTATTAATTGTGTGCATGCTGCACGAAACCCAATAAAATTTTGTACAACTTCGATTAAACTTGCCATTATATTTGCGAAGAAAAGAGCATGAAAAAACACGTGCGTACGTACATACAGGGCCCGTACATAATAACCAGAATTTGTAAGCGCAATGTGTGGTGGGATTGCACGATGCAGGAAGTGACGTCATCTATTTGGCATTTTACACAGCGGCAGCGGTAGTTCTACATGTACAGGGCGGCGCTGTTCCCATTGGACCTTTCGAGGGCCCTGTAAAACTCCCGCGGTTGAGCGGAAAGTTTCCGCGGCCTCTCTCGCCCTGTACGTTTTACATCGTGGTCGCGGTAACTTTACAGGGACGCTGATTCTCCGTGTGTCCCCATTGGACTAAATTTTGTTACTCTCCCGCACAACCACGGGAGTTTAACCAAAAATAGTCCAATGGGAACACCACTTATGTGACTTTTCTGTGTCTTTGTTACATAATTCAAGGTACATTTGTAATTTGTACAGGGAAGTTATAGAAAAGTATATTGTCACACTATCTGTTAGCCTTTTGGGGCTTACAGGAGTATGTCCAGATCACATTTTTGAACACCCCTCCCATTTTTCCCACGAGTGTCAAGCTTTTGATACTACATCATTTGTCATATTTTTCTAATTACCATTCTGAAATTTTGCGCTCTCAATCCATATATTTTCAAGGATAACGTAAAATAATTTATCCGTTTACATAAAGGAGTGCAGCGATTACCACCAACTTTTTTGCTTCCACTACCAAATTGGAGATTGCAAATTTTCTAGTTTTCTTCCCATGGATAGTATTTTGGGGAGGTATTTTATATGATTGTTAGGTTGGAATGAAATCCATTTTCTGGAAAAATCTGGACAGGTTCTCTTATCTTCTTGGAACAACATGTATGTAGTTATTTCTTCCATTTTGAAAAAAGGTAAAAAGCATTGGAAAATTTGCTCGACAAATGCACCCCTTATTTATAAAAAGGCTCACATGTACAGTACTGGTACATGAACACTTCATGTGTGGCTGACAGGCCTTGCTTCCTAAGAGGCATGCATTCTTGCCATTCCATACATGTACAATTACAGTACTTGAAGTACTAAACACGTGGGTCTTTCTTCTGGGAATGTTTGTTTCATCACAGATCTGAATCCAGATCCCAAGATGTTTCAGTGTGCGGAAACAAACGGACTTGCTCTTTAACTAGGATCTCAAATCACGTGAATAGCAATTTATTTACCAAATTTGTCAAATTCTTGTACCAAATTTCACCCATGACATTTATTGTACATGTAAATAAACAAAGCAACCTTAGTTTGTTTGTATCATTTGTTGCTTCTGAGAATTGAAATGACACGGTTTATCACACAAATATTCGCAACGTTCACGTCGCCATTTTGGATCCGGCGCTGAACCGAGCTCAAGAAGGATCCCAAAGATCACAGATCTTGATCAGAATCTGCGCGAAATGAACAAGTTCATCACAGATCTGCACAGATCTGAATCCGGGTCCGTCTCAAACAAACACGCCCTTTGTACCAGCAAGATGAATGTACCTACACTTTTTTGCAAGGGGATATCATGGGAACGAAACTGTATACACTTAACCAGTAGGCCCCTGACTACATGGTTTTATCATATGGCTCCATTTTCTATTAAATATAGCCAGGGAACCAGTCTACATGTAAATAGGACAGTGGCTTTGCAAAATTTCTTGAAAGCATGGGTACAGTTTTCCATTGTTTTCTTGGAACATAGAGAAGAAACCCCCCCAACCCCCCGCCCCCCCCTCCCCCTGATCGACTCGTCCCTTACTATGTCCCCCCTGACCGACTCGCTCCTAGCCTACTCGCCCCTAGCTTACTCGCCACGGGTGCCATACAGGGCCAGGGGGCTTGGCCTCAACAAGATGCGACTGGAATACGACTACGAGGGGACACGTTCCGCCATTTTATGGAGTCAAAAATGTTGTTCTACAAAATGGTGGAAATTCTTTTGACACAAAATTTAACACAAACCATACAATTTGAAGGTATATTTATGTGAATCTTTATATTCTACTTTTTGACAAACTATCCATTCATGTCCATTTCATTTTTGTAGCCCATAAGTGCCTAAATGCGCCCAATCCAAAGCAATGTGTCCCTCTAATGCAGTTGTACATACATGTACGATTTGGAATGATGTTTCATGGCGTGTACAGTGTACGTACGGTATACAGTACACTAGTTTAGTACGTGACAGGGGAACGAACTCTTTTGAAAACGTGACTGAATAATCATTCTGAACAGTTCAGTGAAAACAATTTATGTCATATCCCTCACTTGAATGGCTTGCTTGGCAATACAACCATAACAGATTACAGCCCAAGTCAAACTCATCAATGACTTTTCCCATAAATTGACAATTGATGATTTATTTTATTTGTGCAAAAGACCTTGAGTTTTTCACTTCGTGGGAAGTGGAGAAAATTAAATGACTCATGCATTGAACACAAACAATACACACACTGCAGGTGTACATGTTGGTACCTGTCTTCTCTTTTGTACTTATAATTAAATTAAATTACAGCCCATAAATAGACACACATGACTGGGAACTGTCAAACATGTTGATAGATTTAATTATAGTCTTAATACTTTAATCACTTTTTATTGTTCGTCCTTTGTGTAATCCAGTTCTAGGCTTATTTATAGCGAATCATGTAATTAGACCTTCGCTGTGCTATCTATCTCTGTGGCACATTTGTTTCGTAAGTTTTTAAGGATGACTGTGTAGCGTATAGAAGACAAACACGACTTCTGTCTTGTTACTGTAAATCCTCCTAAAACCCTACAATACTTTAAGGATTTTGAGGGGTTTGGGAGACTTGCGAGGGATTTTGTGTGGGATTTTGTGAAGCCTTGAATACTGTACATGTTTGTGAGTCTTTCCACGGTAAAGGGGCCATTTTGGCAACACAGACCATATTTTCTAGAAAATATCTTTGTCTGGTCTCAAAATAAAAGAAATAAGTTTGTTGTTCTGAAGAGATAACTTAGGCCCCAAAAAGGGTTACAAATAGTGTGACAACATGCCTTTCTAAAAACCATGTGTACAAATTTCCAATATACGCTCGTAACCGGGACGGCCTAAAATGTAACACAAGTGTCCGTCCACGTATCTGCACCGTCTGGTGCACCAACGCGCTTTGGGGCTGGCAAACGCCAGGATCCCTGGTGCCGCGCTCAAGCGAAGCTTTAGAGAACAAGGATGTATGAATGTACATGTGTGCTGCAAACTAATTTATACTTCCTGAAAAACATGTTGTTTATGATCTATTCTTGTCTCCAAAAACATATCGGTGAAAAGTGCAAATCACCTGCATATTAGGTCATCTTCACAAACAGATTACATGTAAGCCTTTTCACACTAATAAGGTAAAAGTACATTTCTGTGAAAAACAAGATCTCAGTTCTCTTCAAATGTATTATTTTAACTCAAAATTACAGAAATATCTTTAAGTTTTTCTGAGGAGATGCATTGTAACTTTATTATCATTATTATTTCTTTATGGTACTGAAACCAATGATTCCTCAAAAGTGCCCATTGTACTGTCACTCGCAAGCGTGAGGAAATCCATGAGGAGAATTAGAAACGGCCAGAGACCGGGGAATCCCCTTGCTCTTCACGATCTTTAAAGTGCGTTACCTAACACACTGGACCAACGGCTTTACATCCCTTCCAAAGGATGGAGCAAGTGTGTTTAAGTGCCTTGCTCAAGGGCACAGGTACTCCAGCCGGGTATCGAACCCACAACCCCAATTTTTTTACCCGAGTATTGCGAGTCAGTGACCCAAACCACCCAAAGACATAAAGGACAAGAAGTATTGACTTGTTTTTCAAATTAACATGTACCCTAATAGTTGCCGTCCAGAGTTATCAGCTTTTCACGATTCTGCAAGGAGGGGGAAGGGGGTCGAGGGCCGGGTAGGCAGTGTTCGCTTTTAATTTTTTCCCAATTGGCCAACAGGGCCAGTAGGCTCAAGTCTTTACTGGCCCATCAGCATTTCAAGTGGCCTGGTCCAAATTGTTTGTTTTTATTTTGTTATTTTTTGTTATTAACTCACAACCAGTTGTTTTAATTTGGTAGATTTTCCCTTCAATTTTCTCTAAAAGGAGGCACTGTATGATAATACCCTACCTAATGCATTTTTTAAAAACAATGTGTCAGTTACGGCATGGGTCTGTTTTATTTTAACTGGCCAGCCGGACCATTTGGGGAGGCTTTCCAACTGGCCCGAGACAATTTCAACTGTCATTTGGCCAACGGACCAGAGCTAATTCGAACACTGGTAGGACTTTATATGCACTGTAAATTGTTGACATTTCATGGTAGCGACAAAAAACAGTTGAAAAATAGTATTCTCTGTAGAACTGCGAAAATTGACAACCTTGGACGGCTCCTTATCATGGAAAGACCCATACAATACATGTGTATTTTTAACAATTTCTTGTTTTTTTTTCTCTTGGAAGGTTTGTGGCATATCGTCGTACTGTACACGTATCTCATTGATTTCTGCTTGGTATGAGGATTTTCAAAGATGGAATCCATTGAAGAGGTCGCTTTACAAAGGTAGGGCAATTGTTTCTGTGCTATAGATCCTTTGCACCGGCGGCCATGACGGGGGGCAGTCACATTGTCACTGTGATTCATCCACGAGTAGGCACTTTGTGGATCTATTGTCACATCATTTGAATAAGAAAACCCGCCCCCTGTCATGGCCGCCGGTGCAAAGGGTCTATATGTGAACATGTCTTGAGAAAACCGCGACAAAGTCGCCAGCCATTGTTTAGAGTAATTGCTGTTCAAAGTGTGTAGGTAAAGAATTTTAAAAAATTCTCCCATTTTTGCTGTGTATCGGACTTAATCAGTAAACTCCATGTTCAGTAAATTACCTACATGTATACGCATTTTGAAATCAAAATACAAAAATGTGTATGTAAATTTTGTTTGTATTTAAGTTTGCGTACATTATGCATTTTTTGTTGTCTTTCATACACTAATTCCAGTTTTACGTTTGTATCGCAGCATTATAAAGATCTACAGGACACTTTGGTGATTGTCCGTACAGCATGGTCAGGATTGTCCTTGCATTTTGAAGTAACTGTCGCGAGTCTTAATGTCATTCACAATGGAAGACCTGCCCATCCAACCTGGCATCTGTGCCTTTAGGGTACGTTGCTACACAGAGGGCGCCATGCAGCGACCCGTCAAAATACGCAATGACCGTCCCCTTCGCGTAGGCAAAGAATCAATTTACAAGTCGGCGTCGTTCTGGCAGCTTGCCAAGAGTACGTCCAGGGATGACGAACAGATATCGGCCGATCAGCGCAAACTTTGTAAATCATGTGACCACCTGCAAGAACGTGGCACACCGCTGGGAAAGACGTTTGTTTCGTCGGCAAATATTGCTCTGGTGGTGCCTGAAGCCACACGGAAAATGTCGCTTCAGCATTCTGTTAACGTGCACCATGATGAGAGAAACCTATCGCATATGGAGTCATCCTCAAGCTTAGTAGCATCACAAAGCACAAGCAGTATTCCTTCAAGCAGTAGTAAAACACAAGACAAGAAAAACAGTGGGGAATCATCAAATCGTGAAAGAGATGACATACCGAAGGATACTCCTGGCACGTGCGTCGAAGAAGTCGAGCTTCCATGGGAGATCAACAAAGACTTTCCCCACATCCCAGTTCTCGAACGGATCAAGGAGTTTGAGAAGCAAACGGGGGCTGTGAAAACCAAAAACCCTTCTCCCGGAAGGTGGAAGCGAAAATCTTTTGCCCGACTCAAATCTCCTGGAAGTGTCCACAGCAGCCCTGCTCTGTCCAGAAGAAATTCTGCCGATGAGAAGGTCAGTGAGAGAAACTCCAGGAATTCCTCTCCGGCAATTCTACATCTGCATGCTGAAATGTTGGGTCTGGTTTTTGAACAAGACTCACAAAGAAGGAACAATGGAGAAATTCTCGATACAAAAATTTCTAGACCAGTCCCGATTTTTCCTGGTGAACAGGAAATTTTGTTCAGGTCTCAGGAGGTCCAAACAGACTCTCTTCCTTCATTCAGCAATTTAACATCTCAACTTCCGGATTCAAAGAAAATACCTCCTGATTCTTCAACAGCCAGCA
The DNA here is from genome assembly GCA_037783545.1 of Henricia sp. BOLD:AAB3569. Classification (NCBI taxonomy): domain Eukaryota; kingdom Metazoa; phylum Echinodermata; class Asteroidea; order Spinulosida; family Echinasteridae; genus Henricia; species Henricia sp. BOLD:AAB3569. The sequence goes on along the minus strand of JBBELK010000147.1, from coordinate 3,443,982 downwards.
CCTCAGAAGCACCTCCTAATTTACTGCCACGAAATAGAGACCATAATTCATCAACTGCCAAAGCGACAAAAGTGTGCGAGTCCGAAAAGATTCAAGATGAAACAGTTTCGGAAGATCTTCCCCCAAGAAATAGTTCAACTAAAACCACTGCTGGAGTACAGGCTGTCGTCGCAAATATTTGTCACAGTCCTGAAAATCACTCAACTCTTAAACAAGACACGGAATGTGTCAGTCCTCCTGTGCATTTGGAAGCCGAACAAGCAAACAACGTAAATGTCCTTGCAAGCTCCTCCAAATTGGTGTCCAGTGCTATCCCAGATGTTTCAGTTCCGGTCCCCACAAGTGATTCTGTGTTGGAATCACAGTGCGAGACTTCACCCCAAGACTTATTGCTAGAAGGCACGTCAACTGAGAAAGAGATCTATTCACCCGATGACAGGGAAGCAAAATCACACGAAAATCTCTCAGAAATAATCTATGTTGATTCATCAAATAACTGCCAACCAACTACAAACATTCAACCTCATTTTGTGGAAAGCAATTCAAAGGCTATAACCTCAGAAGTTCAGGATGGGTCTTCCAAAGAAGCCATCTTGGACACCCAGTGCAATAGGTTGGATTCTGTTGAGCATGCGACTGCCTCTACTGATCACTACCAATCAACGGATAGCTCTAAGGATCCTAAACCACTAATGGATGAACTATTAAACACAGAAACCTCCGTTGAAACCGACGTCTACAGCCAACGTTGCAGCCAGCAACTTGGCGAATGTAGATCAGAGATATTAGAGACTGTTTCTGAAAGGGTTAATCCATCTCCCGGACACATAGCTGAAGATAGTGGTCCTTGTTTGAGTGACTGCTACAGCACTAGCAGTGATGAAGAATCGCTTCCTACAATCAATTCCAGCATTAGTTTAAGCAATGAGCTCAGATCACTGGGCTCTGAGGCACCTAGCTTATTGGTCTCTCAACCCAGAAACATAAAAGGTTCTGATTCAGAGCCAATTCATTTGGAAGAAGACAAAGAATTGTTCAATGGTCGGACAACTGAAAAACTTTCAGTAAAGGAAAGAAAAGGCATAATAGAGACCGAACTACATCTACTGAACTCGGAACATGGAGCGCAATCTTTGTCCTTATCAAGTGATATTGAACAGACGGAATCTTTGGAATGTTTAATGGAAGTATCAAATTCAGATTCCCTGCCAGATGCGTGTATTTCTTTGGGGGAAGACAACATTTTTCCAGGTGCTGAAATTAACGGTGCTGCACAGTGCTCGAGTTCAGATAGAAGTGCCTTTTTGAAGCACCCCTCTGCCTTACTAGAATGGCTGCCTGACCAGGACACAAGTTTGCCAGAAGCTGGCAAACTGAATGCTGACCAGACCTTGTACTCATTAGGTGCGAAGCCTGTAAATTTGAAACGGAAGCAGCCAGCACTGCCATTGCCTTTGTGTATTCCACCATCACTTTCTTCAGAGCGTGATTTTAGAGATCCTTCAGCAACACAAAACCAAGTTGAAGGTTCGTCTCGCAGTGCTTTGAACACCAAACAGGTAACAGTCTCACCGAGACAAGAAAATGTACAACCTCAAGTTCTGAGCCAGCAGGAGATTGAGCTCAATTATTTAAAGTCCAAGCCATATAGACGCGCCAAACGAAAGAAGTACGTGAACCCAGACAAGATCAGCCACCTACGATACCTCATTCTTCAGTCGCCGCTCGTCCTGTCTGACGAGGACGATACCGAAAGTGACGAGAGTGACGTAGAGCTTAATGAGTACGGCGAAGTAAAACAGGATTATCCACTCGGAAGGCTTCCTGATTACATCGTGGCTCAGATATTCGGTAATCTTGGGACTAGGGATCTGGCTGCCTTAAAATGCTCCTGCAAGGACTTCAAGTGGCTGATTGAGCGCTTCGACATCAAGGGGAACGATTCTCTGTGGTCGGAGTCATTGTTATATCGAGAGGACCCCTGCATGCAGTGTGGCAAGATTCGAGACCCTCGCGGGGACGTGTCGCTCTGTCGCTGGCATCCTAAGATCTACTACAGAAATGGCGAGATCGGGAGGCACTACTGGACGTGTTGCTTTGCCGCCGATGAGGATGCGCCTGGATGCGAGAGATCACTCCACGATAACAAGTGGTCGGGGTCTCATCCAAGGCTATGTAAAGTGGCTCGATCTTGGAGACAATACTGGAGGAGCTACCCCATGGAGAGTTGAATTACTGGTGAGGTGGATTCACACATTAACGCTTGTAAATTAGCCACTATGTGGTGAACTCGGCAGGTGTGACACACAGAATCAATACCAAGTTCACTGGCATAAAGCAACTACACTGTTGATCTAGGCAATGGTGTACACCACGTAGCAACAACAGCGTAGTATGTGACTTTCTAAACTGCACGTCTATTTGAAAGTGAAGAATTTTGGATGTGAGTCATTAAGCAAATGTTGGCATTTGTTACTTTTAGGACACCCTTTTTTACAGCAGTAAAACTGACATTTTTGCACTAATTTCACTTTTGTGGAAACAACCAACTCTTCTTCATTCCTGTAACCCATAGTTTTCTGACTTTTGGATGATAATTCTTTTAAAAAAAACATTATTTTTACCTGTTTGGTCAGCTTCAGCATTGATAATGTACATGTAACTCACTTGAATTTGGCCTGCTGCTGTTTCATGTTAGAAAAAACACCCACTCATTGACCAATCAGAGAGCGGGTATTAAACTGAAAAATGGCCTTTCATAGAATACTGAGCATAAAGCGCCATCTTGAATTTGTTAAACCTTTGGCCAGTTATTCCTGTTTTTACCCCACAATTTCCCTCAAATCAAAACCCTGCCCTCTCTTCACAAAAATAATCTTGTCATTCTGACGAAAAGGTCAAGAGTAACACTATAGGTAAGTGGTTTGATAAAAGTGACACTTTTAATCTCTTTATAAAATGGTGTCCTAAAAGTTACAAATGCCCAAATGTTACACAAAAAAGGCTAATTTGACGGGCGTTGTCTTGAGAAAGTGTAGGGACTTTGGTGTGAACAAAGCCTTTGCCACCCAAATTCACACCAATTTCCCTCCGCTCTGCATTTTCTTGAGGCGATGCGCATCAAATTTGTGTGCGTCAACAGTATGAATCCACCCTCAAGTGTTTGCCTCGGCGTAAGTTTTGTTGATTTCAGTGTGTGCATATGTAACTATATAAACAAGCAAAACGTGGTTCTGATTTTGTATTAAAGCATGGAAATTTTTTCTTGGCATGTGACGCTGAAAATTTCATCAAATCAATCAATTTGTTTAATTTATGGAAAGTTTAACCTGTGTTCCGGACAGTGGCACAAAAACTGGCCAACTTTTGAGCAAACCACCGCACACGTGTGCACATTGGTGTTTTGCTGTGCGTTGCAGAACATGCATTGTGACATGATTCATTTGACTCCCAAAACACCACAGAAAATGCACGTGTGGTGGTCCCCACAAGCTGCATCTATTATGTTGCATTCAATGTACATGTACCGGTATATCAAGATGACATCCATATCATTGATGTATATTGATTTTTTGTTGTTGGAGATTTATATCACTGAATTATGTGGAAATGGCTAATTGTGTAATTATACATGTTTAATGTACATGTACATGTACAAGCCTTTTAAACAGACAGCTGCAATACATGTAAACCCCTTTAGAGTTACATGTACCGGTACCGTATGTACGTACATGTACATGTACACATGTAGGAACATGTGTACCGGTACTGTATGTACATACGTGTACCGGTACTGTATGTACATACATGTACATGTACACATGTATGCAAAATGTAAGCATATGAGACTGCCACACTGTGAGTACTGCTTAAAGGGCCCCTTATTTAGGATTTTTATCAATGAAATCTATGCTTTTAAACAACTCTACTCAGTTAAAGTCATAAAAATCCTATTTGGAGCTTGCTTTGGGGGTTAAAACAAAGGTTTTTAGTTTTTATGCTAATGAAAATATGCATATTCATGACCAAGGTCACGATGTCACAAGAGGCAAACACAGGAAAATCACATTCAACTGTGCACAAAATATTCCACTTTTTTCTCAATTTTCAAGAAACTTTTGTAATCCATGGCTGTTTGAGTTTGTTTTACATATTGCCTGCTGTAAGCCATGACAAAACTGGGGGTAGAAACTGCAGCAATTTGCCACAAGTCCAAGTCTTATGTTTTTTCTTAACTTTTCCCTTCTGTCTTCCTTATGTGATGCACTCAAAACAGCACCCTCTGTCTGTGATTTATTGCAATGAAATCTTCAAAGTTGAAAAAGGCCACCTTTTATTGATTTTACATCCAAACGAACAATAGTATGTCTTGCTAAACAAGTAATCCGTCATTATGAAGCAAAGCTTAGGCACAAAGTTGTTTAGCATGTCACAGGCCCTTTAAGGATCTCAAGTTAAAGGTACATTATAGAGTACATCATTTGCAGTGACCCCAATTTTGTATTTTTTTTCCCGTGAGTTAGAAAACCCTTACTAAAAGAGTACCAAACACCACATGAATTTATTTCTGTCCAATATGGTATTTTGTGTGAGAAATTAACAACTGAAGATGGTTTTCTACCGTAAAAAAGTCTTATGCAAAAGACGTTTTACCATTCAACTCGACACAAAAGCCATGAATGGATTTTTCAAGTTTTCTGAAGTATAATACTGCCTCCTTCTATGTGGCTGAAATTTCTACAGGGGCAGTTTTATCTACATGGGCTTCTAATCACGAGTGGAGATAACGCCCTTTGTAATAGTTTACCCATCATGTACTCGACCTTTAAAAGTTCAAGAGAAAATACTTGTTTGGAATTATCGTCCCAATATTCAATAAAAAATTGCCTCTTACATGTACATGTACTTGTAATATGTACACATGTACTGTTTATGGAAATCCGGGGCACTTGTTTTCAACACCGGCAACGCATTTAATGTTTTGTTTGAAAATTGAGGATTTCCTTTTTACGTTTTATCTTTTGTTAATTTTTATTTTAATTTGCAGAAGAGGGTATTGACTGTTAATGAGAGTGATGGTGCAAACTATTGTCCCGAGGTGATCTTGAGACGGTAGGCCTGCAGACCTACCATCTCAAAATAATCACGGTGCAGTAGTTTGCACCATCACCTGAATAACGATTTGTTTTATTTACCTCATACATGTACATTGATATTTCGGGAATAGGATTGCCGAGAGCTGGTTGTTTTATGTGAAAGTGCATGCAAAAATGCCCATGCGTGGGACATTCCGTACTCATTATCGTGGAAGTCTTGCAGTAAATGAACACAGCTGCATTATACTATGTTGTCATAAATGTTCATGCCGTACACCCGTTTCAAACAGGCGTTCCAGAGTCGCGCCGAACTAAATTATCCCAGAAATTTGAATTAAGTTCGACTTATGAAACAATTAGGAGCGACTTGGTTCGCCAGAAGTTGGAAGATCGACTGTTCTAGTCGGTCAGACTAAAGAGCGACTTGGTTTCAGACGTCGATCTTTAAGTGTGTGCACGGCTCGCATTAGAAATGACTGTCTGAAACCATATTTTAATCGGAGCGATTCGAGTCGCTCTTTATACAAATAATTCGGCGCAACTCTGGTGCGCCTGTATCTGTATGAAACGGGTGTTAATTACTCTAATATCTACCAGTATTATTTCACACTGACGATTGCTTTTCAAGTGGTCAACTACATTTACTGAGGATTTTGTACAGTCTTCATAATCACCACAAGATTTTATCTGTTTTCTATTGCTTTGGGACAAATTAGGTTTTTCATGGCCAATTGTGTTACATGTATTGTACGGTATCGGTAATTTATTGTATCAAAAATATGTGCACGTTTGTCTACAGTATGAAGTGCGCTTTTGCATCCTCGGATATTGAATCAGATCACTAAAGGGGCGTTCACACCATCGCGGAAAAATGGCTTTGCGCGTGCCTGTGCCATTGGTTTGTACAGGAGCTGGTTTGCCGCTTGTGCGCGGCCTATCGTGACGTGCAAAATTTTTTGAGCTGGGTCAAAGCTCAGATTTGTTGAATTTTGACCTTTCCATTGAGGTATCAAAGAAGGCCCAAGTTGCCGGGGTTGAATTTTCCATTTTGAAATCGGTGATTCAGAGTTTATGCAGTGCGGTTTTTTCCGCATTAGTGTGAATGCCCCCTTATTCATGTCCAAATTCCAACATGGTTTGAATTGTGTTCCCTTGAAACTAATTCAAATACTATACAAAATTTGTATTTCACACGACCGTTCGTCTTTGAGAATTAATGGGAAGTCTTCTGTATACATGTATGTACATTCGTACAGTGCAGTTTAAATAAGCTAAATGGTTTGTTACAGTTCAGAATTTGAGATACATACAACCCAAAATAGCACTGTTTCTCCGTCGGCCATTTTTGGGATTAAAAAATACAGTTAGATGGATAATATGAATTATAGTCCCTCCAACTGCACCACCATATTGGTAAGATTAATAAGTTAGACTGTCCCAGCAATAGTTGGGCCAGCTCTAAAAATAAATTCTGTTCAAAATGGATGGTCATTTCATCTGACCCATTTAGCAAGAATCCTGTTGAAACTTGGCCCATGTTGCATGATGGGGTACTGTAATGAGTGCAGTGGCTGGCCAGTATTAATCATAAATGCAGTTCCCATTGTCTATGGATAAAACGTAGGGGTTAATTATGACCATTTCAGGATTTTGTCAAACCAAGTATAAAATACACATATCGGCCTGTATTTGCTATAGGAATGTGAGGTACATGTAATCAAATTGTTGATGTCCCAAAAAGGGTTTTCCCCCCTCAAAATTGAGATTCATTGTGATGAATCATTTCTTCATCATTGACAACTACAGGTACTGTTAACTCTTTCACAAATTATTTTGTGACGTAGTTATTTTAGGCTCAGATATTTGGTGTGCAGGCATCATTATCTGCTTTCTGGCCAAAAGTACAGTACATGTAAATGTTTCTTGAGTCATTGTGAAAGGGTTAATGAGGTTCATCCAATGTTATAATTGTGGAAATTTGGTGCAAGTCCATGTAAATGATATGCAAATCTGTAGTTACTGATGCTTTCTTGTATGCGCTGGCAGAGTGCGACGTCAATTTCCGAGCGGATGCATTCACTCCTTTGACGGCAACGCGTTTCGCACAGGAGCCACAAGGGGAACATCGCAAAATAAGGTGGCAGGATAGCGTATCGGTATTGATTGCTTTCCGGTGACGTCACGCCTTCCATCCACCATTTTGGTTGTCATTTTTCATAACCCACGTGATAACCGACAAATTGCAAGAAAAGCACTTACCTCTGTTGCTTAACCTTGCTTTAAATATGTTGTTGCGTCGATAAAGATAAAAATCGCGATCAAGTAGAAGCACTTTCGTTTTTACAAGCCGAGTGCATGCTCAATAATTTGAACGTATCGCAGAAAAAACATTTGCAGCGCTCGCGTGCGGCATCTTCGAATGAAAATACGCTTGTGAGTATTTTGTACGCATGTGACCGTTGACCACGAAACATTCCCGGATGTTCTACGTCACGGAAAGCAATCAATAAGAGTAGGCACATGTAGGAGCAAATCATTATTTTTTAATATTTTCTTCTAAAAGAATAACAGTAAAATACACTGTGCGCAAACACGATGGATGTAAAACGTGAACCAGTAACCATAGTTACAGTCCAGCGCCCGTAATGTGATGCCACGACTCTGCCAGCGAATTTTCTTGAAACTAATACCTATATACGTACAATAATGTGGTGGCATTTTTGTTCACTTCAAGGTCATGAATATACCGGTAAATTCTGAATGTATTCCTGCTATAAGCACTAGGTTAAATTATAATACTTTTGTTTCAATAAGGAGTCTGATAGCAGAATCATGGGTCAAATTAACACATTTATCTTCAACATGTTCAAGCAAACTTGACACACACTACAATCCGAATTGAACTTGTGTAATTGTATCCGATTAAAATTTGGTTTCAGACCGGCGTTCTTAATGCGAGCCGTGCGCACACCAAAAATTGACGTCTGTAACCAAGTCACTCCAAATTGTTTCATACTTCATTCAAATTTCTGGGATAATTTAGTTCAGGGCGACTCTGGTGTGCCAGTATGAAACTCTGCGCGTCGGGATTAAATGTACCTGCTCAATTTCTGTGTTTACGTACGTCAAATTCACTGTATTTTATTTCGCGCACTTCAGCCGATTGAGTTGTACCGACACACCCCTATTACTGGAGTCGTCTCCAGTATTTTTGTTAACAGGGTTTCAAGGTACCGTACATGAAGCACCACTATTCTTGGGTTTCACTTTCTTGACAACCGGTTGCTATCCGCCATTACTGTGTCCATACTATGGCCACCAAAGCGAAAATAATTCAACACAGATAATTTAATGTTGACATGACTTTTAAATGTTGATAGACTGTTTGAAACTGGCATACCGTGCTTTTGTTGGCAAGTTTTTAAAAATGTTAAGACTTGTTTTTCAGGGTTGATGGCAGAATTATCAGTGTAGAATTATTTCTGCTTTGGCGTGCCATAGTATGGTGGATATGATACAGTAGTTGTTGACGTCAAGCGTATGGCATGCCAAAGCAATACAACCCTGAAAAACAAGTCTATCATAAACATTTAAAAGTCATGCCAACTTTTTTTCTTGCGCAACATTTGTGAAAATATGCGTCAACATTAAATTATCAGTGTTGAATTATTTCCGCTTTGGCGTGCCATATGATGGACACAGTAATGGCAGATAGCAAGAAACTTTTTTTTAAAAGAATAATCCCATGAACCCCCATACAACGTGATCTCTCATTTGATCTATTAGAATCAAGTTTGCTTGAGGATGTACGTAATTTATCGGATATCCCAATTATGTTTAGTCGTTTGTATTTATCAGCTTTTTCCTCTGCCGAGAACCACACTCAAAAACAAGTTTCCACGTCACATATCATATTTATGAAAACATTTATTTCAAATGAAAAGTATTTTGTTACATAGTTAAATATGTAGATACATGTTATTGCATTGTGTTCAACTGAAGACTTAATTTTGTGCGTTTGGGGGATTTGTATACATACTGCTACGTTTAAACAAAAATAAAACAGCATTATCGTTATAATATAAATAAAAGCACCGTATTTCTGTAAATTTGTGCTAAAGTTTGTCTTTCAGAAGACCAAAAATGGTCCTAAACAGAAAGAATTGAGTAGTTGATCTTGGCTTCAGACCTCGTGTACAAAACATATGAGACTGGCTGGAAAATTCCAAGAATTTTTGGTTTTTCTACCAAACTTGCACTAAAACAAAAATGCTGTTGAACTCTTTTCTCCTAAACTTCATGTACGGTAACTGCAGCAAGGCAGCCGGCGACGCGCTACAACGATCTGTCAATCATCGCGATGTCTTTGTGCATCTCTCTTTTTTCTTGACGTAGTACAGCAAGGCAGCCTGCGACGCGCTACAACGATCTGTCAATCATCGCGATGTCGCTGTGCATCTCTCTTTTTTTGACGTAGTACAGTAAATGCAGCAAGGTGACCGGCATCGCGCCTCCAATACGACGCGCTACAACAATCTGTCAATCATCGTTCATTGCGATGTCGCTGTGCGTTTCCCTCTCTTCTTGACGTAGTACAGTAAATGCAGCAAGGCGGCCGGTGTCACCCCTTCAATACGGCTCGCTGCGGCAATCTACAAAGCAATGGGAACAAAACATAATACTACACCACTTCTTATCAAGCATCATAATTGTCCCCCGGCAATCGTTCACATCCAGGCCTCTATGTAGCTTAACCAGTTGATGCCTGGATATTTTTTTTTAAGGCAAATGTGATAGGCCAAAAGTTAAAACCAGGTCAAGCGCCACAAATACCGACTCTTGAGAATCTTTGCTACACTGACAGGCCATCCACAGCCGTGAAGTTCAAAACACAGTGTATACAAATGAATGGTTGACAATGGACGTCAACTGTGAAAGATGACGGCAAAGCTGACGTTTTAACTCGTCAACCACCCATGTGACTATACATTGCCAGAACGTGTTTACGACGCCAGAACGCGTCAAGTGGTAAAAACTGGCCAACCATATATTTATTCCCTCAGTTAAACATTGTCAATTCTGTTATACTTTTGAAAGGAATTGATTTTTGATACCAGTTAAACAGGTTTTTTGACTCGTCCAAATATCACCTTTGGTCAAAATTTAGGAAACTTTCTCACTGTCTGAGGTCGTACCGCCGATAGTGCAGCAATGGCCTCCTTGGATAAATTGATCCTGTAAGGTAAGTCAAAATTCAACAGAATTTCTCCAATAAATTAAAGCCCAATACATCATTTGCAGTGACCCAAAAGTTGACAAGAAAAATCTGACTAAGTGTTGATAGCAATGGTAACAAACACCATATGATTTTTTTGTTTCCATGTAAAATGGTACATCTACCTTTGTGGAAGAAATTGCCAACTGAAAGTGCTTTAAAAAAAATTTCATTCATTAAACTCAAAAGCCATGCATGGATTTTGTTTTAGGTTTTCTAAAGTATTACTGCATCTATGTGGCTGAAATTTCTACAAGACAGTTTATCAACATTATTCTTTAGTTATATGTAATACTGTTATATGTAATACTGTTTTCCAATCATGTAATCTGTCTTTACTTTGTTAGCCACAGACCTGGAGTAATCGATGTCGGCTGGGAGTAGCAGTGACTCGTCTTGTTTGACCTGGTCAATATGGGAGAGCTGCTGATGTAACAACGGGGCATAAATACCTGCCAAGAAAAGGTAACTGATTGTTTTTTCAACCACAAGCAAAAAGGTGTTCCTGACATAATTACTGGTTTAACAAATGAATGGCGCCTGTTGCTGACGACCAAAGTTGGCTTCTGGTTGAATCGGCAGTTACATCAGAAACATATTTGTGGTTGTGTCTGTGATTACATCATGAAATTGTTGTCACATCAAATTGTGGGCGACATGTGCAAGGTTAAGATTATTTTAACAATATATATATACTTAAACAATATTTTTTTTAAATTTTTTTTAACTTGAGCATTAATTTTTTGTATTTAGGATGCTGAAGGTTTGGTCACAGTGCAAGAGATTCACATATCGACCTCACTGGGCTGCGACTGTTGGCGAGGGTATTTCCAAAATGTCGCAAAACGTTTGCGGGGGTTTGTAATTTCCTTGTGTGAGTCGCAGGGCCTCGCTCTCGTGTCGCTGGAATTTTGAACAAATATTCTCTCAAAATAGTCACAGAGTCGTCGCAGGTGTCTCGAACCCTTCTCAATTAGTTTCCGTGAGTCAGAGAAATGTGAGACCACTTTGTGAGGGGTTGGCGACCTATGAAACTAAATTGTGACTGATTGGAGACAAAAATGAGAATCTGACATTCCGGGTGCGGGACAGTGGCAAGTGCCAAAGATTCGTAATTTTGTTGTGTGACACGTATGCAAACTCCCGGCGATTTTTGGCACAAATTTCGCGTCTCCAACTAGTCGTGAGATACTACCTCAAGGGTGGCTGTAAACATTAAGAAAATCTACACAAAGTGGAGCAATAGGGCTTAAGTGAATCTATTCCAAGTTAGGGATCAGAATAGCGATTCCGTCTTTTTGAGGAATTGATTCCTATTCTCTTGAGAATTCCAGAAAGTATGCAGCAATTCTGAATGTTAATGATCAGGTTTGCATGAATTTTAAATTAGTGCCAATATTTATTTTGAACATGGAATCGAATCCGAATGGAACTGATTCCCAAGTGTTGGAATCACCCTAGCCTAATGTGGAGTAAAATGTTTCTGTTGTGATGGCTCTGAATGTTACACTACTCACAATAAATGTTTGTTCTGAAGACAAATGACCAATGATTGCATACCTTCTACCTTTAACCTAAATGCTATGTTTCGATCTTCAGCTAGCGTCTTCAGCTGAGGGGCTACGGGCACAAGATGCTGAACATGAGCGTTCTGGTGCTGCAACATGTCAAAGGCACTGCGGGAGGAAATCGGAAAATGAAAAGGTATAGAGGGCGCTTTGAAAAAAATCACCCTAAAATTTTAGCAAGTTCAAGAAGAAACTGTAGTGTGTCTAGATCACATTTTTTACCCCCCCCCCCCCCCCCATTTTCCCATGGGTGTTGCAATTTCAATACCATATCATTTGTCATAATTTTCTCTTTACCATTCTGAAATTTCGTGCTCTCAATCCGTATATTTTCAAGGATATTATCAAAAAACTACTGATGTTTTTCCCAACAAATTTATCCATTCCATAAAGCAGTACAGTGATTACACCAACCTTTTCGCTTCCACATTTCCTGTTTTCCTCCCATGGATAATATTTTGGGGAGGTATTTTATATGATTCTTAGGTTAAAACGAAATCCATTTTCTTAAAAAATCGGAAAACGCTCCTTTAACTTTAGCAGCTCGAATTCATCTGCATACCTACCTTATCTTTGTGTGTGTCTCCGTTAATGGCGTTTTCACTCCCTGCGTCTCCATTAAACGTTTCCATTCCGATCGCGAGAGCTGCACAGATCGCAGTAGCTCCATTCCTTCTTGGAGTGAGTTTGCCGTTGTAACTGCTTTTTGGTATCTGTGTTGACTCACACAACCGACTTCATAACCTGTCAAGGGAAACGTTGAAGGCTTCAAACAATTTTTAGGAAAAAAGTTGTGCGGTATCTTTTCAAAGCCATTCAGAATTATATAATTATTTTGAAAGACCACCTACCTCTACTTGTCAGTCTCTGATCAGCATTATCCGGTCTGAGCGTCATGCGAAACTCGGAGCGGCTGGTGAACATGCGGTACGGTTCTGACGCCCCTTGCGCGATGAGATCGTCGATTAGGACCCCGGTGTAACCCTCAGTTCGACTGACGATGAATGGGGGTTGGTTTGCTGCTAGTAGTGCCGCGTTTAATCCGGCTATTACTCCCTGTGTAATAACAAAATAAACTGGGGTTTTAAAAAATAACTACATGTAACAGAGTTCTCCACTGCACGCCAATCGAAGCACAGAGTCAGACAAAAAATAACAGGCCATGTGTTTTTCTTTGAAATTGACACACGCATGCGTTGCGATACATTAAATTATTGAGCATGTGCTCAACTTCTAAATGCTTGTTTTTACGTGATTCACAATGGACATTTTATTTTATTCAGCACAACCATCATGGCGCAACAACGAACAGCAAGCTAAAGCAACAGAGGTAAGTGCAGCCAATAATGCTTTCCTCACTCATTTTTACTGGTGAGCACTTGGGTCACGATTGTTATGCCACACAAAATGGCGGCAAGCTGGACACCAGAGGAATTCTATCTATGGAGTACCATATGGCCGAGTGGTTATGTCCAATTCTACGGTCATGGGTTCGATTCCCGGCTGCGACCGCCTTTGGGCAAGGCACTTTGCCATAAGTTGCCCCTCCCCACCTAGGAGTAAATGGGTACCTGCAAGGGTTGCAGCCTTCGAGCGCTTGTGTCAGGCTGCTGGGGCTGCATACTCCCGAGGGAAATGTGTCCAATGACCAGGATAATGATATTGTAAAGCGTCATGTGTATCCCGCAGGATAGATATGTGCGCTATATAAGATGAAATCATTATCATTGTTTTAGCAGCAAAATGATCCACTATCAAGTAATAAAAAATGTCATAAAAATATGCAACCACTGAAAAATTTAACAATCCAAAACAGTGGATGATTGAGTTTTTTAATATTCGGTTGTTTTGGCACAGTCTTAATTAATCCTTAAATGTTGATAATTTCTGCACTTTCCAAACTGCCAAACTTCAAGGTAAAAGGTCATAACCCATACCTGCGCCGCAGCCTCTTCGTAACCCGTTGTGCCATTGATTTGCCCAGCAAAGAATAAATTCTGCAGCCATTTTGTCTCAAGAGAGCTCTGAAGCTGCCTCGGATCTACAAAATCGTATTCCACACCGTATCCTACATAACATGGAGAAAGGCTTTCGTCAATACATACTGTGTATTAGTTAAACATTTTGTGAGGTTTATATTTTTTTGAATTTGACGACTAACTTTGTTGAGGGACTACATATGTGTACAGGCAAAATGTCAAACCATGATATTTTGTGCTGCCAATAGACATTAACTCTCTCCAATAGACCTTCATCACGGTGCAGCCATCTTCATTTTTCTCTTATTGATCATGTTCACAGACGCCATTTTCGTATGAAAAATGCTACTGGGTATTAAACTATCAAGTACGCGCACGTTGCTGAAAATTTGTTTAAAATACAGCGCAGCCGATGCGCGTCACAAAAAAATACGCTCAAAATTCTGATGCATGTGGCAATTTGTAAGAAGTGACGTAATTTGAACGTGATCAATTAAAATGAACGTAACCAAAGCAAGGCTTGCGGAAAAAAATAGTCTCGTTTTGAAATTGTCCATTGTGTGCATCACAATGACACAGGCGTTGCACGATCAAGATAGCGCGCAGATACACGTACTATCGTGCAGACGCACCGATCGTACCCGACACGTACTATGGGGAACAAGACAAAAATGGACGCACCGTGATAAAGGTCTATGGCTGTTCTATTATAAAGCGAGTTTGGCATTTATATTTTGCTTTCTAAACACTGCTTTTCACATACTTTAACTCAGGAAAACCCAGTTACTTTTGTACAAATGAATTGAGTATACCAATAATTTGTATACCAATAAAGGGTCATTCCATGAGGTTGGGTATATAAAAAAAAAGCGGTGTCCACGTTGCGTTGGTACAAGTTTTTTAATTTAAAGACTGGATAATTATTTATCTGGTGAAATATTTGTTGTACTGAATATGGCTAGGTGCCCCAATATAATCATGTTGTTTTCACTGACCAATCTCTCACAGATCATGAAATTTTTGTCATGGACACCACATATGTTTAACACTACGAGTACATTTTGGAGGTCTGCAGTTTTGTGATACAAATACTTCTATTGTAGTGTAACATGCGTTTCTTTATGAAATGAATATACTTACTAAAGTAGCTGGGCTGGAATGTTACTCATATTTAAGATCTGGCATGTCACACTTTTTGTATCCAACCTCGTGGAATGACCCATAATACAATTACATGTTTATGCGTCTAACATTTTTCATTTATTTTTTTAGTCAGGTTCTTAGAGAACGCACCTTTTCTACAGTTGGTCACCGTTCGTTCGTTATTTTTCAACCAAGCTTTTCTGACACGACCTTGGACATCAACTGCTAAAACCACCATATGCGCATGCCCAGTAATAACGCCAATGTTGCTATTTCTCACCTGGCCGGATCAGGACGACGTTTTCTAATCCTTTGACCATGTGAACACATCGTTCTTGCAGATCTTCGGGCAACGTAATTGAGAAACCTTGCATGTACACGACATCAGTGTTCAGCCCTGAAGAGGACCCAAAGGTAAAAACAGTGTCTTAGGCGCGAGGTCAATATAAACGGTCTGTAAACTGATAAACGATTCGAGGTAATCCCTCTTCAAATAATTTCTCTGTTGACAGAAAACCGTGTATCTGTTTGAAGCGAACCGTTTCCAACTTGCTGGGTTGGTGGATGATCGACAGGTTTACAACTAGCCGCCTACACGAAGGGAACAAAAGGCTTCTACTGGCCGACGACTTCAAAGGAAGCCCTCCAGCTGGGCGCACCCCAGGGCATGAATGGGTTGTGGTTAAACACCCTTGTTCCGGTGGTCACGTGATAAACAGTTGCAGCGAGTCGTCACACAATGGACCGTAATCCGATAAGCTCTCTATTGTTCAGCGAACGTGGGCCGGGTTGAACATTGCCAAGTTGAATTGTTTGCTTGTTCACTGAAAAATGTGCAACAGTGTATCGTTTTATGTACCGTTTCCCGGTATACAAACCGTTTCTATTTTGACCTCGCGCCTTACTCATTCTATCCACAATATCATGCATTAACATATAACACAAAATGTCGGCTTAAGCCGGCCTAAAATACGGATCATGGGCCCATTTTACAAAGACTTGTGTCGTAAGTGCTCAAATCTATTGCAACTTGCCGAACCCTTCATAAGTTTACAATGGGTTTTACAGTTGAATTTCACAAAACACTTGCGACGGTTACACGGCGCTATACAATCTTTGGACAGAACCATTTGCAAAGTTGCGATTACCTACTTTGCGACGGGTTCATCCGTTGTTACAACGCATCGCAAATTATTTCTTTGTGAAATCGACCCCGGGTCACAAAATAACGTTAGTACATGTATCGCTAAACCAGCGGCTACCCGACACAAAATAATCGCAACATGCTCATGTCACGCACGATTTTTCCACACGCGTCCAGTTTTCCTTCATTTAAATTGGCTGCGACAGTCGGGATCATATCGCAAAACTTGTCATGCAGATACAATTGTCTAATCATATACAAAATCATTCAAGCGGAATGCAAACCCTCAACAAAATATCTGCATAGACTCCACAATATCCCTAACTTATTGTGAGTAGTGTATACTGAAATTTTGTTTACCTTCCGGCTCCAACCAAATCTGGTGGGACCTCTCGGAGCCAAATCGCACAATTTTGGATTCAATGGACGGGCAATACCTTAAGGGATGAAAAATGAAAGAAGCATATTGTGAGAGTGTCGCTTTAATTTTTTTTTTATATTCTATTTATTTTTTATTTTAATTTTTTTAATGAATTTTTCTCGTGAAAATATGCCTAGGGTTATGAACAAATTTAAAGTGTCCAAATTGAAAATGAGGGCATGTTTCTAGCATGTAACTTTGAAGTGACAGGATGCTTGCAATGCACTTGCGTAACAAAGCGCTTTTTGTTTTGAGCATCTGTAAATCATGTGCACAGAACACATGTGGAACACAGTAGTGTTACTCAAAAATATTCTCACAAACACGACGATAGACCTTATACATAGCGGCCATGATAGAGGGCAGTCACATTGTCACCCTGCACAAGTAGGCACATTGTGGATCTATTGTCACATCATTTAAATATGAAAAACTGCCCTCTATCATGGCCGCTACGCATAAGGTCTATTGATGGTCGACTGCAGCAGGGTTTCATAATTTTTACTTTTGCATGTTAGCAAAAACAGTTTTAAAGTGGCTAAAATGAAAAATGTTACATTTTCTCCTCTTGTCTATACTACTCAGAATAGAATCCATCAAAAGAAAGTTTGTCTCAACTTTCCAAAACAGCAAGAAACATTTAAAACGTAAGTTACGATAAGTACGGGACATGTTTGTGAATTTACGCATTAGTGTTTGCAGACAAAATAAATACACTTGCCTTGGGCCGTTGACAGTCTCTTTAATATGCAGATTCAGATGTCTGTTCTCCAAGATGATTGGACCAATATCAGGTGACGTATGGGTCAGGTGACAAATCACCTGATCTTCAGGCTAGGGAAAAAAAAATTGCAGAAATGATTTTTGTAAGAAAATTGCCTCATTTTTGCGAGAGTATAGTTGTTTTAAAGACCCGGACATCATTTGCAGTTACCTGAAATTTTACTTCACGAGTTGACAAGAAAAACCGGACTAAAAGTGTTGATAGCAATGGTAACAAACGCCAAATGATTTTTTTTCCATGTAAAATGGTACCTTTGTGGGAGAAATTGCCAACTGAATGTGCTTTTTATTTTTTAAATAATTTGCAAACATTTTTTTACCGTTCATTCAACACAAAAACCATGCAGGGATTTTTGAGGTTTTCTGAAGTATTACTGCATCTATGTGGCAGTTTATCAATATTATTCTTTAGTCATGATATGCTGTTGTTCCTGTTTTAAAAAGTTTTCCAATCATGTAATCCGTCTTTAAAATACCTTTATCGTCACTCTATTGTTCAAGAACGAGAATGGGGTGGGCGTGGCATCCCCATAATGCTTCTCCAGGTGACTATAGTCGATTGTCCGGCCGTCAAGCCTTGGTGGTGTACCTACAGAACAGCGGAAATTTAAAACAATTTTTAAAGAACTCATGATTTTGAATTATTACACAGGGCTTTCATTTGCTATTTTGACAGTAATATAATACTTCTTGCCTTCTGTATAAAGCTCTTCTTGATAAGCTCCTTTTTCCCAGCCATTTTTCTCTGCATTGTGTATGCATTGGTTATAGCGCTTTTTGGATATAAAGGTCAAATTATTACGGTCCCTTGAAGAGCTCTATAATGAGTTTACTGTACTTAACTTGGACGTCATTTGCCAGGATAACTGGGTCTAAGCATTCCCTGGTAATCTAAAACACCCATTACTAAACCGCAGGAAAACAGTTCACTGGTTTTAGTGTAGACCCAGTAACTTTGGCAACACACAAAAGGTGATGCTTTCATTTTAGTACTCTATTATTATTTATGAAGAAAGAAATTGGGAAGTATTTTACTTCCGAATGTCACTCTTTCATTTCAAACAGGCCTGCAGAAAAATATAAAAATACAAGAAATTCCAAGTTTTTGTAAGTAAAACTGTGACGGTTCCTCTGTCTAATTTTGTATTTTTATCATCAACTGCGGTTTTATAATGAACAAGAAAACCTCTTTGATAATGAAATGAACTTATACCTTGCAATTATCCAGGGAAACCCCAGAACATTAAATCACTCCATATACCATCTCAGCTCCCTGGGGAGTGTACAGCCCCGTCTGCCTTAGGCGCTCAATGGCTAATCAAACACATCAACATTCACTATCCTCTCAGGTACCCAGTTTTACTCCTGGGTGGAGAGTAGCAATGCATGGCCGAGTACCTTGCTCAAGGGTACACGTACCATGGATGGACCAGACCGGGATTCGATCCACTATCGTTGGAATTAACCCAGGTATGAACATTGATGTGATTTGTTAGATAACTACTTTTCCCGTATTAGGACGACCGTTTTGGGAAGAGTGCTCTGGGGAACCACTAAAACGGCAAATTTGTCGGCAAGAAACTCTGCCGTTGACACCCATTTTTTCGACTTAAAGTTCTCATAAAAATGTTTTTCAACCTAGACGAAAATGGTTACAAACCTAATAAAAATGGTGAGAAACCTAATAAAAATGGTTTTTTACCTAATAAAGATGGTTTTTGAAGCACTTGGCGTTAGGACGACCGGCTATCGGTCGCCCTAATGCGGTCACAACGTGCAAATCATATGTGTGGTGCCATCGTAAGTAGGATTTGTTTTCCGAAAACAAAATATTTTTCTGTACCTGTTTTTAGCCGTCCAAGAGCAAATCCAGATTTCTCAAGTGTTTTTGCCAAGCCGATGGTCGGCTCATCATTCAGACGACCGGCTGGTCGCTCATCAAGCCCAATTTGAATCATTCCTCTTAAGAATGTGCCCGTTGTCAAGACGACAGCTTTGCTTGTCACATGACTACCATCCTCTGTTACAACAAAAAACATAAATGTGAAAAAATTAACTCCAAAAATAGTTTTAAAAGTACAAGAGTTTTGAGGCTTGTAACATATTCAATGCATTGTTTTGTATGAGACAGAACTAGGATGATTGACAGCTTCTATTATGTGGGGTACACAGATGAATGGGGCTTGGCTAGAGGCCCATATTGCCCAGGGTCGGTTTGACCATTAACGGTGACCATACAAGTTCAATTGAGAATTACATGGAGTTTGAGCAGGATTGGCCCAAAGTTTTTTTTTAAATTAAAAATTACTAAAATGTTACCTCTGAAGGGCACCCCATGGTATAACAAAGGGTAATATAAATTTCTCAAAAATCTCACTCGTACTCACTGAGAACGACTCCATAGCACCCCCTTTCAGCAATGGTATCTTCCCTGCCTGCCTGTGCATCTCTTATGATGAGATCCTCCACTGGGGACGCTCTCACTGTCAGATTAGGGGTGTTCAGTATTTCCTCTTGCATGTGTCGCCTGTAAAGATCCCTATCAATCTGAGCCCGTAATCCCTAAAGAGAAAACATGTGACCCATAAGGATTTGAACCCGAGACCTCTGAAATATCAGGCAGATGCTCTACCAGCTAAGCTATGAGGCACAGTGGTAGACTCCCTCAGGTTTCCCCAAAACCTGACACACTGGGCAGATGCTCTACCAGCTGAGCTATGAGACTCAGTGGTATACTCCCTCAGATTGTGGTAAAGATTAATTGCTTATCTAACCGCAAACCGATCCCAAGCTCGGGGTTCGACCCTCTGTTGACACGAGACCGAATCTTAGGGTCTGATCCAGGGCCAATTTTGGTCCTGAGAGCGTTTACACTCGGTTTGTGATCCAGAGCTGATCCCGAGCTCAGGATCAAGTGTAAACAGGCTGTTCATAGTTATGTGTGCCATATAAGACATCGTCATTATAATATATACACAAAATATTAAATACATGTACTCCTCACCCAAACGGCTGGACCCTTTCTCTTATTCAGCACCTTGAACTGAATTCCTGCTTTATCTGCAATCAAACCACACAAATACAATCTGAAAACTTCAGCCAAACTCATACTGCAGGGGTCGAAATTTCATGCTGGTCAGAAGGACCAGTAAATCTACTGGTCCTGCTGAAAATTTGGTGGTCCATTATTGCTTTTCAAAATGGCACCGAGATACTGCAACACTTTCTGGTTTAAGGATGGATGGGATATTGCTTTTTGATCCAACACTAGGGCATGTCTGGAGAGATCGGAGAAAAAAATGTAGTTATATGAAAAGCGATTTTGTGGTAACCAGGAATTCTTCGCGTTAAGTAAGAAATGTTTACTGTGGATTAGGCATAAGAGAATGTTTCTATGAGTCAGTAAATGTTTTCACTGGTCCATCGGACCAGCGTCTTTGACAGATCTAGTGGTCCTTCTGATATTTTTACTGGTCTCAGACCACAGGACCAGTGTTAATTTCGACCCCTTATATCTAAAGGGCTGTCCAAAATTGTCAACATTTTCACATCTGTACTAAGCCTGAGATGGATAAGTACCTGCTATTCTTGCACAGAGTCCATCCAGTGCGTCCACTTCCCTCATCAAATGCCCCTTGCCGATTCCCCCAAAGGAGGGGTTACAAGACATCTCACCTAGACACCAACAAAGGTAGAATTTAATTCAGATTTACAGACAGATTACATGACTAAAAAACTTTTAAAAACAGGAACAGCATTACATAGCTAAAGATTAATGTTGATAAACTGCCTTGTAGAGATTTCAGCCACATAGATGCAGTAATACTTCAAAAAACCTGAAAAATCAATGCATGGTTTTTGTGTATGAATGAATGGTACAAAAGTTGTCTTTAGACAACTTTTTTTTAAGAAGCCTTTAATTGGCAATTTCTCCAAAGGAAATATTAAAATCATATTTGATACAAATTTGGACAAATGTAATTGAGTTTGGAAAATCTGGACGCAGTGAAAAACAATTTGGCTCCACCGGGATTCGAACCGCGGACCTTCTGCTTAACGTGCAGACGCCCTACTAATTGAGCTATGAAGCCAACTGGTGGACTCGAATCACGGTAGTGCAGTTGTTCCTCACTGATTGGGATTGGAAATAAATCATATCTATTTGTTACCATTGCTATCAACATTTTCAGTCATTCAACCATTAAAAACTCTGAACCCTTGTTTACTCACCGATTGTTTGGATTTTGTGGGTAAGTAGCAAGGTCTTGGCCCCCGTTCTCGCAGATGCTGCTGCAGCCTCGCACCCGGCATGGCCCCCGCCTACAACCACTACGTCGTAATGACACTGGCTTGAGCAACGTCGCACTATATAATCAAATGGGATATTGGATGTGATGCCAAATCGCCATAGAAATTAAATAAAGTATGGGATGAAAAAAATCAGTCCTCATCGGGATTCAAACCTAAGACCTCTGATAGACCGGGTAGATGCTCTACCATCTGAGCTAATAGGCACAGTGGTATACTCCCTCAGGTTTTCCCCAAGACCTCTGACACACCGGGCAGATGCTCTGCCAGCTGAGCTATGAGACACAGTGGTATACTCCCTCAGGTTTTCCCCCCAAGACCTTTTACACACTGGGCAGATGCTCTACCAACTGAGCTATGAGTTTATAGAACTTCATTTCACAGCCCGCTGTTTGAATTGCATTAAGCTTACAAGTGTTTCCCACCTAAACATTGATGTACATTGGCAGCCAATGGCCAGAGACACAAGGAACCCTCTTCACTATTATTCAAGAAAAAATGCTCTGGGATCTTTTAAGCGCGTTACATAACACACTGGACCAACGGCGGCTTTACAGCCATTTTGAAGGATGGAGCAATTAATTGTGGTTAAGTGCCTTGTTCAAGGGCACATGTACTACGATCATGGGCCAATTTTCTCTTAAGCGAGCCTCAGGCTATTTCATAGACATCGTTAACAGTAAGCAACTGAAAACGTGCCTTAACTACAGAGCCAAAATTAGTGACGCAAGAATAGCCGTTTCCAAGCACGCGCATGATTAACCATGCCGCGACCATTAAATAGCACCCAACTTGTCTGCTACAGTAAGCACGCCATTAGTGCTTGTGCTTAAGCAGCTCTATGAAATTGGGCCCAGTTATCAAGCCCACAACAAGTTTTCATGCTTGTTGTGAATCAATGACATAAACCACTCAGCCACGGTACCCCGGATAAGCACGAGTTGTCACAAAAGTTCATAATGTCATTAATGTTTACCTGAGTAACATGTAAAGAAGACAACGGAATCCAGCAGACATTTTGTCTGTCGGAGGACTGGTTTGTAGTGAAGTCTAATTTGTTGGCACAACATGACACTGGAGCTTCGACATCAACAAAACTGTTTTAAAAACAATTTTGAAAACCTTGAAAGGTAAAAATTAAATACTGAACTAGGCCTATAACTAATTTTTCCATTGTGGCTTAAAGGTAAAGGGCTCGTCAGCAATGCGCACGCGCCAAATTCGTGCCACGGAGCTGCGTATTTCGTGGCACGAATTTGGCATGTGCACATTGCTGACAAGCATGTGCCTTTAAATGCTCTTTCTGAATGAAAAGGTGTTTTTGTTTAAAAAGTGTGCGCGCACACATTTGTTTTACCATTTGCAGATAGCCCGCCCTCTTGTGGTCATCTCATTGTATGACGTCACTGCAGAACAATAAGATGACCACAAGAGGGTGAGCACTGGTTTGGTTGGGTTAAAATTAAAGGCACAGGCTCGTCAGCAATGCGCGTACGCCAAATTCGTGTCCCCCATGGGTTCTGAGATTAAAAAAAATTGAAATATTATATAATTAAATTCCTACAAACTAAAACCCCACCCCATCACTCGTACCCCAACCTTCAACTGCCACCCCATGACCCCGTCACCCCACCCTGTCACCCCACCCCTTTACCGTCACTGTCCACGGACACCCATGCACTAAACCTATAGTATTAGGGTATATAATATATAAATCATGACATTTTTCCCACTAAGTCATAATTACTTTGCATTTTTTAAAAAGAATTGGCAAGTTGATCATGGCTAATTTAGACCTTGTGTGCAAAACAATCTTATATTTTTCCCACTTAAAATTTTTGGTTTTTCCATCAAATCTACACATTCCAATGTTAGACGAGCCATTTTAAAGAAAAACATTTCTGATCAACTTCTCAACTCTTACCCCCAGACCCAGTCAGACCAAAGGATTCTGACTTTATATCTGGGATCATCTTTCATTCACCGTATGTGGAATGTCGAGTGGGAACCAGCCTAGCGACACCACGCCTTGCTTTACTCCCTACGCCCACGCCACGGCACCGCGCCACCCCCTCAAACACACACCCCCACCCCCTCCCCCTTCACCCTCCCCCACCCCCACCCCCCCTCCCCCACCCCCACCCCCCTCCCCCTTCACCCACCCCCACCCCCCTCCCCCTTCACCCACCCTCCACCCTTCACCCATTCCCCACCCACCCTCCACCCTTCACCCATTCCCCCACCCTCCCCCATGCCAGTTCCCCTCATCTCCCCACACCCCATCCCCCACACACACACACTTCCCTTCCCTTCCCCTGCCCCTACCGGTACCGTACCATCAGATACCCTGCTGCTGCTGCTGTATGAACATAATCAACGAGGTTCTTGTCTGTGGTCCGTTGTCTGGTAGTCTAGCGCCCTCTTTCCCAAATTTCCACCACGAGTCTAGACTGGTTCCCGCTCCACATATTTTACATACAACGACTGAATATCAGTCTAGTCAAAGAATTTTTGTCCGGGTACCAGACTACCACGAGTGTGCAAACTTATCAGTAGTAGACTGGTTCCCGCTCCACATATTCCACATACAACGACTGAATATTATGAGGACCGGCTACTGTGGTGTTTAAAATAGCACTTTAAGCATTACGTCATGCATTTATTTTTAGAAGCACAAAGGTGTTATAAAATATTCCATATTTGACCAATACGAATTTAAGTTAAAATATTAAATATGCCTATTTTAATATACATAGCATCAAAAAGAAAATTCAAACCTTGTCTGCATCACCCAATAAGCTCCATTTTGTACATGTAGTTTTAATCTGCTGTTGCAATCCCGTAACTATAGCCATTCATACGGTTACCGTATCCGCTGATAGCCACTGCTTAGTTTTAAATCCGTGGCATCACCATAAATACACACGCAGCGGCACGCGTACGTGCACGCGACGTCAATTCAAATTCTCGAAACAATGACGAATTATACCCGACGATTAACGGTAACGTCCGGACGACCGGACGTGCATTCGGGTAACTTCGGAAACCTTCGGAAAAAGGAGGAATTCCTCCTGTTTCAAAATGGCGAAATTGGCGGCTGCCGGACCTTAAATTCAGTCTAGTCAAATAATTTTTGGTCCGGGTACCAGACTAATCAGTAGTGGCGTTCGAGAAGCTTAGGCTGTGTCCGAAACGGGCTTCCAGAGCTATGGCTAGGTCTATTGTCTTCGTGTCTCCGCGTACTTCCAATGGAGCAAAGACCTAGACCTAGCTCTAGACAATGGATTCGGATGCAGCCTTACACCATGTTGCACCAAACTTTCACATCCCCTAGTTAAAGGCAGAGGCTCGTCAATGCGCGCGTGAGGGCAAATTCGTGCCACGAAATACGCAGCTCCATAGCAAAGGCATTGTCGAGTCTCTGCCTTTAACTTTACAGATCGCTTTTGGGCCAATTTCATGGCGCTGTTTAGCACAAATTTGTTTTGCACACTTCGAACTTCTTTGCTTTATTTTGCATAACTGGGTTGCCAGCCAAAATCGTATGTGATGTGTATTTACTGATATTTTGCTCCTGTTCCTAAAAATAAAATTTGACATACGATTTTGGCTGGTAACCCATTTTACATGAGCAAAGAAATTCTGTGCTAAACAAATTTTTGTGCTAAACAGCGCCATGTAATTGGCCCCAGTACAGTGTTACGAGACAAAGTTTGTCAAACTTTTCAACTCCACGTAGAGTACATGACTATATTCCAAATGAAATGCCGATAATCCACAATACTATTTTTTTCTCAAAAATACTTACCCCATGCGTGATTTTCTTTTTTTAACAAGAGACAAAATTCCCGCCCCTATAGTACAACAACCCGCCTACGGGCATGCTTGGCTAACGTTGTTACCCTTTTCAATTATGAATATTAATAAGTAATTACTTTATAGGACTATGACCAAGGGACTGCCGGGGTGAATAAATTCGATACAAATGTCCATTAGATTGGTAAATCTGGATGCAGTAAAAAGCAATTTGGCTCAACCGGGATTCGAACCGCAGACGCTCTATACAATTATGACCCTGGTTCATAATCCCTTTAAAAAAATCACTTACTCATACATTCCCCCGTCCACATTTTTTAAGTTTTCCTGTTTATCATGGAGGTGTATGTATTTAGAACACCATCACAACTTGTTTTCCACAAACAAATTCTGAAACGCTCGAGGTCACTTGGTTTGTTTATCAACAGGGTTTTGACGTCATCCTGAGAAACATACAAAACGGCCTGTACAGTATTGAATGGAAAATACACGAAGTGAATGTTTATCATGCCTGTTTTGTCCTTGTAATTCAAAATACAAACGTGAAAAACACTTCATGTAATATGACAACAATCTACTATTACCTGTTTTGTGAAAAAACGATGAAATTGTGGCTCAATGAAGCTCTTTTGAAGTAAATACTGGTGCATTGCGACGGGTGGTTTTGTCACGGAACGAACGGCATTCACGGCGGTCTGTGTACAGCATGGAACGGTGCCTGCGGGCCGTAGTTTCCACGTGTTTGAACATCGGCCGGTACAAGTTAGTATGAGCGACTCATTTTTTTCTCTCTTGGTAATAGAAAAGAAAAATATTTCTGCTCTTTTTTTTCATAGCTACTGGGCATATCTCTGGCTTTTTGGACCATCAAAATTCTTCAAAAAACACCATCTAACAGAGACGGTTTTCCAAGTTTTTTGCGTGTAAACGTATGTCGACTTCTCTTTCTCAGGATTGCGTCACGGGGTCACGCGCATATCATGAATACCTAATGAGCGTTTCAGAAATCGCGAAAATCTCATTTTCGAAAAGCGCACTTTTGCTTGCAATTTATCCACTTAAAACCGACAATTAAAAAAATAATTCCACGTCGGCAAGAGGGATGTTTGGACTATCGAAAAAAGCCTAACTGCTAGATTTTCCTTCAAGGGGGGTTCTAGCTCTTTAATAATTGGGGCAAGCCGGGCAGCGATATTTTTTTCCGTACCACATATTCGCTATGGGGCTTCATCGAGGCGTTTGATTGGTGCATTGTAAATGAATATTCATAGGATATAAGGAAGAAAATTTAAGGGTTTGTCGAGTCGTTTGGTAGTCTAGTGGTTAAGACGTAGTGCTAGCAATCGAGAGATGGCAGGATCGAATCTCCTTAGAGTCGTATTAATTTTTTCACTATTAATTGAGGAAAGAGTGTGGTATGGTGTGGGGTTATGTTGAGGTAGTTAATCGACGAAACACATCAGTATGCAACATATGCATAGGGGTTAAACCAATCAGAAGCAATGTTCGCTAAACAGCGGTACGGAAAAAAATATCGCAGCCGGGCAGGGGTTTGGGTCGTATCTTAAATGATATTGGGAGGGGTGGTTATCCATTAAAGGGTTTATCCCTCTGTATACGGCTTGCTAAGCTCCCCTGATAGCCAATCCCAATCAGTGATGAACGCCTGCAATGCCGTGATCCCATGCAGTCAACCAGTTGGCTTCATAGCTCAATTGGTATCTAGGCATCTGTTAAGCAGATTAAGGTCCGCGGTTCGAATCCCGGTGGAGGCAAGTTGCTTTTCATTGCATCCAGATTTCCCAAACTCATGGACATTTGTCCACATTTGTATACTTATTAATTAACATGGACATAACTGATATTCACTGTTGATGAACTGTGTTGTGAACAATGAGCATGTACCACCCCAATCACCTTTTAGAATGGTTGCCTTGACAATGACTTTACATTTAGTAAAAACAAACACAGTAATGTTGACACAGAGTGCAGGGCCTACTCGACAGTGTCTGAGCGCCGGGATGGTTGTTTAAAGCCTAGTACATCTTTTGCAGTTACCCAAAATTTGACTTCATAAGTTGACAAGAAAAACCCGCTTAAAATTGTCTAGCAAATGTTAACCATCCATTCAGCACAACAACTATATAAAAACAAGTATTACTGCATCTATGTGGCTGAAATTTTTGTTTATCAACATAATTTTTTTTAAAAATATGTAATGTTGTTTCTGTTTTTAAGACGTTTCCAAACATGTAATATATCTTTAAAGCCAGTTATCATGGACTTTGATAGGGTGTATTTAGAACTTCGTGATTGCGACACACAATACATGATGTATGGGGAATCCCCGTGTATTCCGCAAGCGGGGATTTCCCTGCGGCGTTGAGCAATGTTGACAAAGCACGCCTGTTCGAGGCCCAAAGAGATAACGTGCATAGAAAGGTCTAGTTCCCCGAAGAAAAGGGCCTGACTATTTGCAGACGGCAGTCCGTTTTGCCGCTAGCAGACCACTGCTAGCCGGTTCGAAAAATAAAACTGGACCAAGAATTCAAATGAAATGTTAGGTCCTAGATGAGGCCTTTTTAGGTGCAAGTCCCGTTTGGGGAACATGTATGAGACATGGTTAGATATTTGAGGGCTTTTTTGGCGAAAGGTATTTACATGTTTTGGACTAAACTGCAATTTTAGGTAATATTGTAGATTTGCAAAACGCAAATATTATTTTTTTTATCAAAATTAATGTTCAGAGCAATTTCTCCAAAACCCTAATTTTCCCTGACATAACAATACATGTATATGTCGAATAAAGCCAAAGTCTTGAACAAAATATTCATTACAAACTTATTCGGTCAATAAAAACATTTTGACTATAATTTGAATTTAAAAACACGCATCGCATCGTCATGATCGTGAAGTCAACCATGGAGGAAGAAATTTTTCCTCCATGAGTCAACCCAAGCGTGGCGCGTGGTTTGCATCGTTTATTGACGCTGAATAACATTCAAAGTAAGCTTTTTTTATCCGTGATTCCGTGTCATATCTGCCTTTTTAAAGACTTGTTTGTCTTGAAACTATTTAAAGTAGGTCTTCAAAATTCATTCTGTGTATTTTTACTGGTTGTTTGTTGCTTATTTTTGCCAAACATTGCGTACTATTACGATAACACCCATACGATTTCGACACAAATATAAAACACACCTACGGTTAAATGTTCGCACATGCGCAGTACTCTGTGTCACCCTCGGACAGGCGTGTAATAACAAAAAAGTCGGTCTTTAAAATGCGAATCCATTTTAGGTACGTAGCAGCACAACACAGCACATGAGCTCGTATTGGGTAAGTATGTCTTTAGACAGCCGAAGGTGACTATTTTACAGATTTGAAAATTACTTGGCCGCAAAAATGCAAGATTTTCACTTCTCTTTTACCATGGAGGGAGGCCTTCCTCCATGCTTTTACCCAATCTCCAAACTATCGATGACGTGGAGCATGGATGTTAAAGGAGCTCGACCGGCAGATTTTGCCAGAAAATGGATTTCGTTCTAACAACCTAAACAATCACATAAAACGCCTCCCAAAAATACTATTCACAGGAAGAAAATAGGAAATTTGCAATCTATGATGACAATTATGATCTGAATATGGAAGCAAAAAGGTTAGTGGAGATACTACTAGTCCGAGTAACTTTGGACCCTACAATATCGCTTTTTTATATCGGGGGAAAAAAAATATATCACGCAAAAAACTTGTAACGGAAGAAACAATCTTGAAATCGGACAGAAAATTGCACTTTTTCCAAATAGGTAAATAAGTTATACACCAAGTTGAACCTCAATATCTATTTGTTCCTAAGATGTGTCAAGTGTATTTGTGGCGGCCATTTTGAGGGTGAAAACTGTTGCTTTTTGGAGGGCATAAGAGCTGCCTTGGACCCGTGGAAATTTTGCTTCTTTCCTCCATGGTGTAATCACTGCTATATTTAACAATATCCTTGAAAATATACAGAATGAGGGCCTGAAATTTCAGAATGGCAAATGATAAATCAAAATCCCAACACCCGGGCCATATAAAAAATTGGGGGGCCTCAAAGATGCGGTCGGGTTGGCGTACGGGTTCTTTCCTCGCCTTTCACCTCTGGCATCCCGGGTTCGAATCCGGGGCGTGTATGTGGATTGGGTTTGCAGTCCATACTTGACCGCGTGGGTTTTCCCCTGGGGCATTTCTCTGGGGGTTTTCCTCCCAGTTCTAAAACTGCAACTCCTTCTTCGTCATCTTAAGTTGATAATATAGTATAGTTAAAGCTAAAACCGTATAGTTGATGGCATAAAGGGCATTAGTTGCCGAAGATGCCATAAAATATACAACAACAACAACAAGATGTGATCTGGACACGCTTCTTTAACGGATAGGGACATAACTTGAAACTTGCCTTGGACCAAAGTATCACATTAAATCACATTAAATGATACATATCCAATGTATCATTTAAACAAAAAAATAGCTCATCTAAAAAAAGAATGTTGTTATTAACAATGGTTGTGCCCAAATTCCATTGTTGGTTGCTCATAGTGAGAATATTAGTAAAGTGGCTACATAGATGCAGCAATGCGTCAGAAAACCTTTAAAATCCATGCATGTTTTTGTGTTAAGTGAATTAATGGTAAGAAGTGTTTCTTCCCAACTCCCCCGCCCCTCACCCTTTTACCTATCCCCTCTCCCTCCCATGTCACCCATAGCATACTGGCATAAATGGTCACTTCATATGGTGTTTTACTGTTTTTAGATTGTGCTGGTGTTCTGAACTGTGTAACTCTGTCGTCCTATAGCCCAGAAGGCTACTGGTTAACTCTAAAGGGACCGGGGTATTGAAAGATCTGCATAATCAACATTGTTGCTTGATGTGTTTGAACTGCTGTGCTCCTTATGCATGCTCCACCCAACCTGTGAGACCTAAAGTGGCATCTTGGCAGTGGCTTACTAAGCATGACATTCAGCTTAAAACAGAAGCTGTACATGAAATACAGTTAATCTCCTGACTGTGGACGGCCCACATTTAAAGATGCCTATTGATCATGTTCAAATGACGTCACTTCCTACAAATCGCCACGTGCATCAGAATTTTAAGCGTATTTTTTTGTGACGCGCATCAACTGCTGCGCCGTATTTCGAACAAATTTCGAGCAACACGCGCGCGTGTTTGGAACATGTTACAGCGTGTGTGTGCGCGTACTTGATAGCGTTTAATACGCAGTAGTACTTTTTCCTACGAAGATGGAGTCTGTGGACGACCTGATATTAGAGCTGAATAGAATTAGAGCAAGCCAGACTGACTTCTCAAGGTATATTAACACTTTGTTGACTGCCACAGAGGACAGCAGTGGAGATGAGGTAAGCATATTTTAATTAAAACAATCTGAAAAATACCCCCTCCCCCAGATCACTCTTAAATCTATATTACAGTGATGCAGTTAATAAACATTATTATTCTAGAAAGCGATTAATTAAACATATATTTTTTTATAGTTTTTACAGAATTTCTTTACTGCAGCCAGTAGCAACAAAACTCATCCATTGCAAAAATGCACCAGATGTGCACCAGATTGCATTTTTTTAAGATTTTTTTTTTATGACTGTATTTCAATAATTTACTTCCAGGAAAAGAACAAATAAGTTATTTAAAGCCTATGAATATAATAGAAAAGTTGGCGTGAAATCACAATTTTTTTATTTTTGCCATTTATTTGTTGAGTTGTCTAGGAACCCCTGTACCGATATTCAAAATTAAAAGTGTTTTGTAATCTACTCAACAAGGTCCTTCAGGGGAATTGTAAATTAGATTTAAAGAAGCACTGTTAATTTGTTTATTGTCCTGCCTACTAGAAGAACTGAACAATTTCAATGTAACTTTTATTGAAGACTGTCACAAATTTGGAGATTTCTTATACTGTCCTTTTTTGTAATTATGTGCTTTGAACAGTTTTTGTTTACCAGTTTGATGCAAGTTTTTATGTATACTGGAGTCCATCACAAACCCCTGAAAGTCCTCACAAGTCCCTGGGTTATAATTCAAGTTACAAGATATTTATATGAATTCAAGTTACAAGTTATTTATATGAATTCCAACAAATCCTACTCGAATGTACATAAAGTCATGTCTTTCGCTCTTTTTCAGACAAATGATGAACAGAGCTACGAGTACTGTAAGTAAAGTTGTAAAAACTACCGTGTACCACTCTATATCATTTGAGAATATCCACTTATTCTTTCCATGAATACTTTCTAACCATAATGTATATGTTCTAGGATTGATCTTAGTTCAGTTTGTTTCATTTTTCCTTCCTGCACGGTTTGTTAGTGTGGGTATCCCTACTGAAAATGCCAAATTATACCTACCTAGTGTATGAATTAAATTTATGCATATTTACAATTATACATTTGCTTCAGAAAAATATTGTTTTTATTTAATTTTTTCTATGTTGGTTGCCATAGTAGTAACTAAAAGACAAAGGTTTACAATGTTTAAAAAAAAAAAAGTGAGATTGTAAAAGTAAAGTTTATTTTTAAATGAATAATTTAAGATAGTACTAAAGCCTTCAATTTCCATAAATGAGCATAATATAATTGTGCAACACTAATGCAAATTATTAATATTTCAAGTCAAAAATGAAGTTGTTTTTCTTGCTGTTGTATATTACTATCCTAGCCTGCTGATTGGTTAGAAACTTACAAGTGGCCGGTTCCAGCCAGTTCCAGCCGGATCTAGCTAGTAGCTAAGCTCATTTACATACGTGTCAATCATGACAGCTGTTTGCCACACCTCTATGAGTATACACATCCAGTATAAAGTGGATACACAATGCACAATCATTCTGTATTGTGGCCTGAGATAAACACAATATCAGTGCAAACATGAACCTTAAACCTCTTTAAAACCTTAAACCTCTTTAAAACCTTAAACCTCTTTAAAACCTTTATCCTCAAAACCCATTCTTTTTAACTGAATAAGTTTAAAGGGACATTTCCATTTTTCTACTATTCATTTTAAAAAAGCATACTTTGTTACCAAACAACTGTTTTGTGACAAAATGAACGACAAACATTGTGCTTTTTCCTGGCAGCTATCATAAAAAGTCAAACAGGTCATTTTTTTTTTTTTTAATTTGTAAGCTCAAAATTTATCCGTCCATAAAATAAAAAAATGATAATGCAATTTGCAATTTGTGTTAAATTTTTTTCTCTCTTTTTTTATTTTCAACATTGGCACTGTTAAATAAAATTGACAACCATAGTTTGCACTTTTAGCCCAAATATGATCAAATTGGCCCAGCAAAGAGAGTTGACTGAATGTTGTACAATTTGATGACCCACAGTGTGCGAGACACAATTTGATCCCATTTATCAACTGAATTTCATGTTTGAAGTAAGATTGGCTATAACGTTTGGTTAGAAGTTGTCTTAAAAACTTGGAGTACCTTTGTCCGGAAATTGTGGCCTTATGGCACATTTTGAAGAAATACTTGTGTGAAACACATCCTAATGCAGACAGCAATGAAACTACTTATCCTTATTCTCGACATGTAGCATATTTTCTTTATTTTTTTCAGCGGTTCCAACAAGAAATCCTTTTGATGCATTGCCACTTGACGATGATGAGCCATCCCCAGGCCAAACATCGGTGCAGCCGATACGACACACCGCTAGTGAAAACAAGACATCATCAAACGACTTGGGCGAGAATCACAGAGAAAATGACCAAAGTCACTCAAACTCCTCTTCCGATCTGGCCCCAACACTTTCTGTTGAGAGTAAAGGATGGTTAAACAGGTTTAACCTAAGGTTAGTCACAATGTCTAGATCACATTTTTGACCTACCTATTTTTCCCATGGGTGTTCAGATTTTCTGAAATTTCGCGCTTTCAATCCGTATATTTTCAAGGATATCGTAAAAAAAAAACCCACCAATGTTTTGTAAACTAATTTATCTGGTTACATAAGGCAGTGCAGTGATATATTTATTGGAAGAAAACAGTAATTTGGATGTGATAAAAGCAAAACGTTTGGTTTAATTACTGCACGGCGCTATGGATAAAGATGTAAATTTGTTTACTAAATATCGGTGTTTTTTTACAGTATCCTGAAAAATATGCGGATTGAGAATGCAAAATTTCAGAATGGTATAAATGAGAAAAATATGACAAATGGTGTGGTATAAAAAATCTCAACACCCATGGGAAAAATTTAGGGTTGAAAAATGTGATCTATAGACACGCTCTTTTAAACAAATAATTTGGTAAAGGCTTTCCTACATGCAGGCATAAAGTAAAGCCCCGTATACACTGGCACTTTTTCAGCCAACGTGACTTAACTCAACTCAACTTGAGCCAACTAGTTGGTAAAAATCGGTAAGTGTGTACCACTTCACGACTCTGTAGTCTGTTGTTGTTTTAACTAGTTTTTCAGCAGTGTTGAAAAACTAGGCCTGACTTTTAGTTAAGTTAAGTTGAGTCGTCATGTGCCAGTGTATACCACCAGTTGCAAGTCGATGAAAGTCGGTGGGCCCGGCAGCCAATAAACGTGCGCACCCGTATCCCATGACCAGTGGTGCAATCGGCAAAATTGTGACCTCCATGACCTTTTGTCAGACTCAGTTGCGGCAAGTCGGTGTATAGTGTATACACACCAGTTGGTTGTGGTTAGCGGGTCTAGCGACTATCACCGACTGACACCAACTCTAGCCGACAAGTTAAGTTAAGTTGAGTTGAGTTTAGTCGAAAAAGTGCCAGCGTATACCGGGTTTTAGTTGGAGCATCAATCATCATCCCGCTGGTAAAAAATATTTACTCGCAATAAATTTGCGTTCACCCAGTGTCCTATTTTACTGGAAGCTTCCAATAGACCGTGTAAGTTGACCTCAAGAACGTGCGGGTCTCCGCACTCGTCGACTTCTGGAAACCTTGTATTGGAGCTTAACCACCTACAGTGACTGTTCTCGTTTTCGCTACCATTTTGACACCATGTCAAAATTAGCCGTTTCACCTACTGATTCGGGGTCCACTGTAAAAATTCTTAAAATCCTATTTATTACTTGTGAGGAAAGTTAATTGAGCAAAAAGTTTATATAATTTGAAATCCGACCTTTTATTTCCGTCTCTGAGATAAACTGATAACCCTACAGGTAGAATAAAAACCACACAGGCATTACAGCGTGTCGCTGCAAGTGGCGCGAATATTTTGGCGCAGTGTAGTTGGAGCGAAGACGGTATTATGGTTGTTTTCAAAAGTTATTGATTCGACTTCACCATGTCCTGACCATGTGTACTTTATTTTTGGTGGTGGTTTCATCTACTCTCAACAGAAGTGAACGTTCAAGTTGAAGTTCAAACCAGGTATTTGATTTAGCAACGCTAATATTTCTAAAATGCACCAAGCTAGTGAGCCTGCCATTCGTAAAGGAACTTGCAAACCGGAAACAAAAGGTCAAACATTTTTATTTGTTTGTGATGTAACATTTTCTTAATTTTATCTAATAATTCAATAGGTTTTAAGGTGCCTTTACCATTTATTGGCATTTAAGCGCTTACAAACGCGGTACGGTAAAGTGATAATTCAAAGAAGATCGTCACAATGTTAAAACCCTATTGCCATGCCCTGACTATTCTCCAGAAGTGTGACCCAAAACGAGACTTACACGGATCAAGCCTTTTGTGTGTAACCTTTGCATAATGGCTGGCGCCACAAATTAATTCACTTTGAAATTGAAGTGCAGTTTAGAAAGTCACATGCTATGCTATTGTTGCTATGTGGTGTACGCAATGGCCTAGCAACCAACAGTCTAGCTGTTTTATGCCATTCTCTCCTACGGTGAACATGGTATTGACTGTACATTTACACCTACCGAGTGCACCACATTGCAACAAAAATTTAGTCTGGTCAAGTGGATAATAAGTGCACACGTGAAAGGAAGTACGTCGGTACATCAGATGCTATTCATGCGAAACACGCAAAAGGTAACATTCAATATCTTAAACTGTACCTTAAAGCAATTCTATTCCTTACGTTCCTTTTTATCAGAATGGCTTGCAGCATGTGCTATCGCAGAAATGGGTGCCGGCCGCACAAAGAGTGTTGTGGAGATCTGCTAATCTGTCAACTTCAAAGTCGGAAAAAAGACGAGAATGAGGTTTGATATCTTTGTATGATCGATGCTCTCATGAAACACCGCGATAACATTTTTTAGCAGCGTTTATGTGGGACTTGAACCTATAACCTCCTGTAATCTAGAGTAGATACAGTCACCAACGGCCAACTATTTGGACATTAAGTCCATGGAAAGGTGTTTGAGCATGAGAACTAGTATGCACTACGTACAAAGCAGCAAAATTAACACATACTTTCTCCACTTTTTGATTGAAAAAAAGCAGTCAATGTGAGAAAATTTGAGAAAAGTGGGAAATTTCAGCACACACAAGCTTGAGGCAGTCGTGCATAATGAAGCTGTTTATGTCAGGGTATTAAAACAAAATTAAACATTTTGATTATTTAAACTGAAAATTGCTTGGTTTTGACCCATTGCAAGGGCATGCCATGACAGGGAGCAGTCACATTGTCACCATGCGTCACACATTTTGTAGATCTATGATCACATCATTTAAATATGAAAACCTGGCCCCTATCATGTTCGCTGGGTCTATAACATGATCATTACAAATGCTATAAAACATTCCGGTACTACAGCAGCAACCTAGTACGAATGTCTCAGTTACACTACATTTGGAGTATACTGAACAAAACATTATTTTTTGAACAATGGAGTATATTTTAAAACGTCAAAATGGAGATTTGTCTGTCGAGTATTTGCTAAGTGAGTAATTATAGATAGTAGATTAAACAAAATTATATAGTTGAATCTATTAATAGAGTACTTTTTGCTCATTAAAAAACATGTATACAATGGAAAAACCCAGCATAACCTGGCGTGTTCTTTTATATTTCTGTATTTTAATTAACCTGGATCTGCCACTGTACAACATTGCAGAACACACAGAAATAAAAGGATTTTTCTTTTTTTTAAGGTTTGGGTAACCATCCGACAAAGAACAAGGAAAGATATTGAAGGTTATTACAAGTTCTGTGAAAGATTTAAATTGCAAGGCTGTTGTGAAAGACAGATGAACTGCTGGTTTAGTCACAGCGAAGAAGAAAACCAGGCTTGGAATGCAGAGAAGCAGGGGCACTTTGATCGAAAGGAGATTCGTCGCTACCTCAGGTTTTTTCAACAAAATATTGGTTCCTGCTTTCAGCAAAATCTTGGCCAGAATAGGCCAAGGCTCCCTCCGCAAGAGGATCCTCCTGAAGGTTTTCAGACTGTTACTTCGCACGGTGCTCGGCGAAAGTTGAGGCATCAGTCCGGCGATAACGGTCCAAAAAGCCAAGTTGACAACAAATTTTTAACAAGGAGTCGCTTGCCAGAGGGCAAGCAAGTGCATCAAAACAACACCCCTCTTGAGATCAGTGAAAGCGACAGCAGTGCCCACCGAATGTTGATGTCAAAGGTCGGAGGTAACTTCCTGTATCTCTGCGAAAGCTGCTTTGACAGTGCTCCACCAGTTATGAGGGAGAAGTTGGATGGAGAGCCATTTTGCAGCGGTGGGCCAAGGCACAAATGGAACGAAGTCCTAGTTCACGTGAATCGGGAGACAGGTTGGCAACAGTACTTGAAAATCCGAGAGTGTCCAAGTCACCTGACAGTTCGACCTCGGCTCTGCAGACACATCAGCAAGTCATTTGGATGCTGGCGTCACGATTCTTGCAAATTTGCTCACAATGAGGTTAGCACATGTAGACTATAATTTACCAATAGTCACTAGCTCCGGGCAGTAAGTGGGTGCGAGGTGCTGAGGTGTGGCGTATGTGCCTTATTAAGCATCATTAGAAAAAAACCCACCTTATGCATTATTTATGGCTTTTACTTAAAGCCAGTATACATGATTGGTATCTCAAAAATAATATAAACATGATGACTGTAGAAAACTTCCCCTGAAATGGTTTTGTCTGAAGTGCTATAGTCTTTGAGAAATGAGTAAAACAATTATTTTTCGTCTCATGAGACGAACATTTATTTCGCCCGAGTGCCATTTCGCCCCAAATCACTTCGTCTAAACACTACATCGCCCAAATGCCACTTCGCCCCAAAACCACTTTGTGCACAGGCCGTGGTTCAGGGCGAAATGACTGCAAACCCTTTTTTACTGTTTTCTCAAAAGTTGGACGAAGTACAGAGCTGGTTTTTGCTCAGGTTGGTTTTAATCATGCATATCTTAAATCACACAGGAGGATAAAACTCTTTGTAACAGTTTACCAATCATTTATACTATCTTTAAAGGAGAATTATACCCAAGAAACAAAAGACCTCACCTTGTGCTCAATAGGTTGAAGTAACTTTAATATCGGTGAGGGTTTTCTTAAATTTTCCCAGGTGGAGATTAAGGTATGGCACTCCCAAGCTCGGGATGACATCGCCCAACGGGCCTTAGTGCAACTCTGTGCCGAAAGTATCATTCCCAAACCACCGCACCCTTTGAAGCAAAACCGCTATGATGAAGTTGTTTCCTATTCAGAAGACGGAGAAGAGGGGGAACTTGTCAGAGCGAGACCTAACATTTTGCGAGACACCAAATTAGTCTTGTGCAGGCATGATCGGTGTCAGAAACAAGAATGCACACATCCTCATACTCTAGAAGAACAAGATCTGTGGGAGTATATGGAAAAGTACAACCGTGAGTTGAATATATCTGAATGAGCAGATTGGCAAATTAAAAATTTTTAAGCCATCCAAAAACTGTTCAGATGGAATGTTCCATTCAACGAGGCGGAGCCGAGTTGAATGGAATAATTCCATCTTTCAACGAATGAAAATATTCGTTCTATTGAACGAATGAAAAACATTCATTATTTGTTTTATATAACGCCCAAAGAGATCATTGTCATTTGATTGGAGAACATCTGACAGCCTGAGAATATGAAAAAAAGTACCCTGACATCCCTCGCATCACAATGACCGAATCCGACTCCTCTACCACATGCTCATTTTATGCAAACGCGTCTGCTTCAGCATCGTGCATTGTCATGCACGTACACGTGCTTGTATGCAGTAAAAAATGCACGCAGTGCACGTGCCGTGCAATGGAAACAGGCGTGCTGTGCAATAAAAACATTTTATGGAACAAAAATGCACGGTTGGTGACGTAGCATTAAATAGTTAAAATATTTAGCGCCATGTGACCTGCAATCGTCCAATCAAATAACAGTTATATAAAAGAACCATGCAGTTGACCCTTGATTGACATTTCCATCAGAAGAAACTACATTACAGAATATGCATGTAGTACGGCTTAAGTTTCTACAGCAATTTCTGAACGACATTACTTTCATACATGGTTACATTTTACAAGATTCTTGGTTACATTAAACCAGATTTTTGAATGATGACTACAGTATGATATAAGTTTAAGAAATGAATTTAAAGTACAGAAAGTACCTTGGAACTAGTCAACGTTTTAATGCAGGCAACAAATATAGGCATAGCAATATAAAATGTACAACCTGCTTTTTCGCGCTTAGGTCGACCGGTTATGGGTAAAAAAGGCGTATTAGGACGACCGACCGCATTAGGGCGACCGATAGCCGGTCAAAAACCATCTTTATTAGGTCAAAAACCATTTTTACTAGGTTCTTAACCATTTTTATTAGGTCACAAACCATTTTCGTCTAGGTCGCAAAACATTTTTTTCAGAGAATTAGGTCGAGAAAATGGGTGTCAATTCATGAGTTTCTTTCCGACAATTTTGTGGTTTTAGTGGTCTCTGTAAGCACTCTATCCAAAACGGTCGTCCTAATACGGGAAAAATAGTTATTTAACAATTTACCAATTCATCCTGTTCAAGAAACTATGTACTTTGTATATACTTGACTCCACCAGTGGTTTTCTTAATGCAGTGAAAACACTTGAAGAAGTCATGGCCGTTGCTGCAGATATTAGACGAAAGATCCAGCCCTACCCTTGCACATATTGTGGGAAGGACTTTCCCGACAACGTCGAATTGGAACATCACCTGCAAACGGTTGGCCACAGGATTAGGGTTGATACATATGATGATGGGAAGGACTGGGAGTATCGCGAACCGCCATGGAATGACGACAAGTTTGAACTGTGCCCACTGTACATGTAAGTCAATATCAATTTCAACAATGTTTCTTGGTATCTCCTTCAAACAGAATCTGAGCTCACTTCACCATTTGTGATGATCTCTTGTAAAGTAAATGCCATCAGAAAGTATTTAACAGAAATAATATACCACAAAAGAGAATGTGTATAGTTTCTAAAGTCAAGCTTATAGCAGCAAATGTAATTCAGGCATTTCATAATTGCCACCAAGCTTAGGTTTACTGTGCATCGTGTCGACGCACGCATCATGGGGGCGAAAAAAGTAGTTGACATGAGCATTGCTCTAAATGTGATAAAGCATATTATTATGTCTATTCTGAAGAAAAAGTTATAATTGATTTTTTTTCTTTGCAAACATTGTTAAAGGTAGAATACACATAATTGGTATGGCGAAAATCAGAAATGTTCACAGATTTACACATAACTTACACAATATAAACATGACGATAGAAAACTTCCCCAGAAATGGTTTTGTCTGAAGTGCTATAGTCTTTGAGAAATGAGTAAAACAATTATTTTTTGTCTCATGAGATGAAAATGCACTTCGCCCCAAAGCCATTTCGCCCCAAAACCACTTCGCCCAAAAACCACTTTGTGTGCAGGCCATGGTTCAGGGAGAAGTGGTTTTTGGGCGAAGTGATAACGACACAGTTTTTGACTTTTTTCTCAAAAGTTAGACGAAGTACGGAGCTGACTTTTACCGAGGTTGGTTTTAATCATGCATCTTCAATCACACAGGGAGATGAAACTATTTGTAACAGTTTACCAACCATATGTTCTACCTTTAACCATGTTTAAATAATCTGGGCTTCCTAATTAAACATCAACCTTTACAAATCAGGTATTCGTTTTCAAATCAAATCTGAATAGACTACTAAAGTGTGACGTCGGTTGCCATGGTTTTTGGGTCTAAACATTCGCTGGTAATCTGAAACATCCATTGGTATAGCGCCGGGAAACAGTTCACTGGTTTTAGTGTAGACCCAAAAACCATGGCAACACACAAAGGGTGACGTTTTCACTTTAGTAGTCTATTGTTTGTACAATAAATATCATCGCAACAAACGCAGAGAGTATGCAAACTGCAACGAGCCGTAAACTGCAATGCAAACAGCTAATACAGACAGTTGGCAAAGTTGAACCAAGTTTAACTTGGCTGATTGTTTCTGTCAGTGTTTGCGTAACACTTGTTTGCGTCTATTCTGCGTGCGCGTGTTACGATTATATGGAAACTAGGATTAAAGGAATACACTGATGTTGACTGCTTTGTCAGAAAATGCCATCTCCGACAGAAATGCTTGGTGGCGCTATAAAAACGTTTAACGCCCGAATCTCCTACAAATGCCGTTGTACTGGTATTCCAGCTAATCTGTACTAGTTTTTTTTCCAAAGGGTTGAAGGAGGTGTTTGCCCATTCAGTGGTAATGACAGTTGCACTAAAGCCCATAGCAAGAAGGAGTTGGCAGAATGGACAGAGCGAAAGCAGTATCGTGACTCACAGAGCAAGAAAGCTAAAGAACAAAAGCTGCACGCTTTCATGTCAACGTACAAAGACAGAACTGTTAGTATGAATTTTACCTTCATAAAAGGCAAATAAGGGCCGCATTCGAGCATACATGTAAATAGTTCTCGTTACGGCAAACCTGCAGTCCGCATGCCAAATGGCCATCAGTCAAAATGGCTGTCTCTTGCCATATGACTCGACAAATACTGCTCAAAAGAAACTAGAAAATTCCCTTTGCACGAAAAGAGTCTTACGCCTCGAGTTTTGCTGTAACTGGTGCCGCAATTTGGAACAACCTTAGTGCACACCTTAGAACTATGTCTTCTTTGAGCTCATTCAAATCGGCACTTCGCCGAACATATACATAATATTCACACGATCAACTTAAAGGGAGAAATGCTAATTTACGGAGTCGTATGACTTGGTTGCCATAAAATTAAACTTAAATTTTGGAGCCGGAGGGGAATTTTCAAATTAAAAAAAAAAAAAATGGGTTTTTGCGGGTTTTTCGCCCTTCCTGTAACTAGCGTAAATTTCAGTGTCACGTGCATGTATAATATTTTTGTGATGTTCTTCTTTAACCATTAGTTTTGTCCAATTGTGCGAGTGTTGATGTTTTGTGAATTTTTGATGTTGTATCTTATTCCAGTTTGTTTGTGATTGTGAAGTTGCTTAATTATTTAATATATTTGTTTTATGAGTGTTTGCAGGGCCCCAATGGAAACCAGTTTTTGTAAACAGTTTGGGCACACCCCGGGTAAATAATGGAATAAATAAAATACAGACATACATCACAAACAAACCTGAAAACCTTTGTGAGATCTTTGTTGCTGTCTGGAACAAACCTTTAATAGTGAGTTGTTGTTTCAGTACTTAAATGAACTTGTTCCATTTTTTCCACAAAATGGATTCTGTTCTAACCTAATAATCATACAACTATTTTTCATACAGTATGTAAATGGTATGCAAGTTTTGTTATGCATATCAACAACAATGGTAATAACAAACATGTGTGTGTATATGGTAACTCAGTTTCACAAGCATTTCGTGGCAGTGGCTTGCTCTAAATGCAAGATGTGAAACTGGTTTAACTCAAGTTGACGGTCTACATACATGTTTACGTAAATGGGAATGTAATCATTTTTGGTGCCAGTTCACGACACTCAAACATGAGTATTTGCTATGTTATTGTTTTAAATGTTTGTGGTTACTTTGTTGTTTCCCAATAGCTTATTGACAACATGGATGGAGTCACTGTCACATGCTCTGAGGACCTGAACAAATGCCTTCCCATAGAAAGCAAGGCAGAAACGTCAGGCTTCACTCACTCCTGGACGTTTACCCTC
This sequence comes from Henricia sp. BOLD:AAB3569, assembly GCA_037783545.1. Lineage (NCBI taxonomy): Eukaryota > Metazoa > Echinodermata > Asteroidea > Spinulosida > Echinasteridae > Henricia > Henricia sp. BOLD:AAB3569. Next base: position 3,401,375 of record JBBELK010000147.1, on the reverse strand, counting down.
AAGACTACCAACAAGGTTGGATACATTCCTTTGCTTTTATTAGGTTCCTTCTAACAAGAAAGACCAACACTCGAATTTATGAAGCACTGTGATGTGTCACATCACATCATCAAAACGTCGTATAGGTTTGATGCATTAGGGGCCGTCCATAAAGTACGTACGCACAAAATGCTGACTTTTTAGACCCTCCCCCTTCCCCTGTACGCAAAATTCGTGACGTCACCCATATACTTTAACTTTGGATTAAACAAAATACTATTTAAGGCATGAAGGAATTTGAAATTTTACAACGTGCACGCACAAAAAACTGGATGGTATGCTTAAACATACATTTACAAAAGAATGCCTCGGTTTTATTTCATTTGATGTAGCTTGTGACTTGAATTAAGACCCAGGGATGTGTGGTAGATTTGTGAATACTCGTGATGGACTTGACCACAACACTGACTTGTTGTGACGTGAAACATCCGAACATGACTTCTCTCTTTATTCAACAGCCACTTCTGAAGCTCGGTCTACTCTTCTCGGACCTGTGCGCAAACTTTTCCCTGCCTCACGGACAAGAGAGATTTCAAGTCTGTCCTGGTTACCGGTACTCGGTAACTATCAACGGAGACCCAAACGCGTACCAGGTTGACGTTTGTTTCCAGTCCAAGAGTCTAGGATCTTTTGAGCAGTGGGTTGTGTTCGACTTCGGAACGGGACCAGTTCTAGTTCGAAAATTAAAGGTATGTGCATTTTTAGTTTTTATTTAGGGGAATAAAATTTGGAAACGGACAACATTCTTTTTCTAGAAGTAAAATTATATCATTTTATTTTTACAAAATCTTACTCAAGTTATGAAAGCAAACACAGACTGTAACAAATACCGTATGAGGTTTATAGTTCACCTAAGGTGGTATCTTTTAGAAGAAGTAATTGAACATGGTCCAAAAAAATTGGCGTGCACACTCATATTTTAAAAAAAAATATGTTCATGTACTATGACTATATTTGTGGGGTACCGTGGTCGAGTGGTTTAGGTCACTGTTTCACAATACTCTTGGTATCCAAATGGTTCTTTTACTTTATTGTGGTTTTACTTTGGAAATTATTATTTTATTTTAATTTTAAAAGTTTGTATTAGAACATTGTAAACAAACAATGATGTACTTTATATTATTTTATTTTGTCAAAATAATCAGGCCTCAATGAAAACCAGCTTTATGCTGTTTGAGCTTTTACCCTGTATAAATAAAGGAAAATAATAATAATAATAATGAGAAAGCGCGGTTGTGCCGTCCCACGCAGTACTCGATTGGCTTTTTAGGGAGTTGCACTCTGCGTTAATTTGTAACATCACAATTTATCCAAATATTTTACTTACTAAAGTAAAATTTGTAGGCAATTGAATACGAGATATGATTTAGCTTGGCTAAGAAAATAACCTAAGTAAGGTTTTTACTTAATTTGAGTATTTAATTGAATACCGCCCCTGGAGTTTAAATCCTGATGAAGCCCATATGATTACTTACGATTTCAACAGATAGACGTAGGATCGGGGGACATACCAGTTGCCGACGTGCCAGACACCATACAAGCTGAATGTTGGAATATTACAAACAGTCAAATCGTCAAGTTTATTGACGGGACAGGTCAGAGCAACGTAACGCCAGCAGAACGGGACTTCAATAAAAAACTGCTCTTACGCTACGCTCTGCCGGCACCTCGCAAAATCCGAAATGAGGACCTCTCCTCTATAAAGCTCACTCGCGAGAACTACCAGGACGTCATGCACAGCGTGTTATTTACGGAAGAGCGAGAATGCAACGGAAAGATTTCAGGGTTTGTGCATCATTTATTTTGTCACATGCTCAAAGATAGTTCAAGAAAATAACAAGAAAATTATTTCTAATCTAAAGGAGCGTGTCCAGATTACATTTTTTAGCTGAGGGAGTATACCACTGTGCCTCATAGCAGGAGGTCTCGGGTTCGAATTGCGATAAGGCCTTTACCATTTTTCTTTCATCCCAAGTTTGGTTGTTTCATTTCAAGGGTGATCAGGCACCATACCAAATGTTGTGTTCGTTACTTTGCCCAGTTGTGCTACCATGCAACACCGAGCAAAAAATTGGGGTCATAGGGGAAACTTGAGGGAGTATATCAACTGTGCCTTATAGCTTAGCTGATAGAACATCTGCCTGGTGAGTCAGAGGTCTCGGGTTTAAATCCTGATAAGGCTCTTAGGCCTAGCGTACATTGACCATGCAAATGGAAGCAACTAGTGGCAACTGGTGTTTCCGGCAACTGGGAGCAACTAATCAGTTGCTCAAAAAGGTTGATGTACGCGCACTTGCAATTACCGGCAACTGAAAAAATCCCAGTTGCCGCGAGTTGCTCATGTACTACTTTCTGGCAACTAGTTCCGGTCAGTTGCACGTGTGCATCTGATCACGTGCGCGCACATCGACAGCAACTGCAAGCACAGTACATGTAGCTTCCAGTTGCAAGGGCAATGCACTCTGCGCTTTACCGAGTTGCTGTGTCGATGTGCACGCTCTGGAAATGTAGATAATAGCTTTTGCCTCTTACAGATATGCCACAACTAGCACGCTCAATGTTTGCCAACAAGTTGCGCTGTCTGATGAATATACATACTTTGCATCTAACGGACATCTGTTTGCCAGTATTGACCTGCAACAAGCCCTCCTGGACGATACCGTAGCCAGCCACATCGTGATCCAGAGTGTTCGGATGGTTCTGCTTAAGTTTGACTCTTCCAATATGGTATGGAATATCATGTGTTCTCATGTCAGCAAAATCTAGTAAAAGGGAATAGATTCTTAGTTTAAATTGATGAGATCTATCATAGCATCTTTGATCAATGTCGCTGTTAAACGAGAACACAAATCTTATTTTGGTTTATGACCAGGCAAGACTCAAAACTTTAACAGGGGTTGTGTTTTTTGTTTTTTTAACCAATGAGAAACCAAAATAGGAAAATGGCTGATCGGCTGAAAAGTGTTGGAGTATGACATTTTTATCATTAGGTCTACGAAGCAGCAATACTTCCCAACCAGTCATTTGGAAGTGCCTCTGGGGACACCATGTTCGTCAAGCTTGGCAAAGAGTGTGTGACTGAGCAAAATCTCGGCAATGGAAACATCAGACGAGTTACCATCCAACTGCAGCTGGATAGGACGCAGTTTTGCTTCAAGCATTTTGCCATTGACCAGCTGCGCAACATGGACATGGTCTTCCCACAAGAGAGCAGACAACAGAGGTACAAATTATTTGAGGACATTTTTACCAGCAACATGAAGAATGCAGATTCATTGACCAATCGAGGAGGGCAATTTTTATGTTACTAAAGGTACATTTTTAGCCTCACAACAATTTCTTGTGGGATAATTTACCGTGTAACATTCAACCAGTTGACGCCAGGATTATTTCAAACATTGCTGTACGTAGGTGCAGGTTTATTTTTAGTTGAAAAACTTGTTAACCAGGCGTGGTAAAGTATTGTTTTTATATTGATTCACTGCCATTGTACACCCCAGCGTAGCTTTGTTATAAACTATTTTGGCCATTTCCCTGGGAAATTCCTGCAGTGATAGGGCTTTTGTTCTCGCCGACCTTGTGCGTCTAAAAACATCAACTGGCCCTTATAAAAAAAATTCCGTTGCGTGTTTAGACGTCAACAGTGCCCCAATGCAACCTGGGCCAAAATTTAATGGTGCTGCCTTCCACAGAATTATGTGCTTGCTGCCAAAATTTTCTGCTAAACGCAGCATAAATATACATCTTCTGACAGCACACAAATAAACCTCCTGAATGTACCAATCCGTCCTCCGCGCATTGGCTCTCCACACAAAACGTGTTTACACGTCTTCTGGTATCAAGTGGTTAAATTTATCCAGGGATTTTTTGTCGTTTTATAAGGTTGGTTCATCCCTCTGAGAAGATTGGCGAATGTAATAAACGTCAAGAGCAAATCATTGACTTCATCAGTCGCCACGGAGGCAGGAATGCACCTTCTCCACTGCCAGGAGTGGGGCCTGTGCTGCTGTGTGGACCCTTCGGTACAGGGAAGACGTTCACACTTGCTACTGCTGTGATGGAACTGGTTAAAAAACGACCCCAGTGCAAGATTCTGATCTGCACACACTCAAATAGGTGAAGACAGTGGCCAATTTTGTAATGTTTACTTTTTTGTGTGCTTAAAAGCAAAAGGTTTTTGTTCAGACTCTTGCTAGAGATTGGCAAATTCTGGCCTAAAAAAGTGATATGAAAAGATAGTTTAAAATTAGAATAGCATGATACACAAAAGTATTCCTTTAATATGTGTAGACTAGGATATATTTTGTAATTTCAGGGACCAAATTTCGTCCCTGATACTCGTGACTAATCTCATTTCAGTTGCAACATTCCAGAAATGAGTTTAAGATAAAAAATTCCCTGCTCAAGCTTCAGTGTTTCAACAATTGTCACATTTCAAAATATTATTACTTTGATTTTGACAACATCAGACAAATTACATTTTTTTTTTATAATAGCCAAGTAAACATTTTTAGAAAGAGGATTTTGATTTTATAAATGCAGTGCTGCTGATTGGTATCTCACAAACTACCTCGACAACTTTGTCAGCCAAAACAAGTCAAAACGAATAATTCGGGTCTATGCCACTTACCGAAATCTGAGTACTATTCCACCCAACGTACGTCCCTACGTTCCAGTGGACGAGACTGGTAAAATCTGCATTCCGGATAAAAAGACGATAATGGAGAGCCAAATCGTGGTGACAACGCTGACTGCGGCGATAAACTTGATCTCGGACGAGATGCGAGGATGCTTCAGCCACATCTTAATAGACGAGGCAGGCCAAGTGTTGGAGGCGGAAGCCTTGATACCCCTCGCCATGGCAACTGATGAGACTTGTGTTGTCTTGGCAGGGGATCACATGCAGATGAGTCCTAAGGTTAGAGAAATTATTGTCCTCATGAAAAAAAAAAAACATTCAAATGATATACATGTAAACCGACGACAAAAGAAATATCTATTGGGCTGTAATTTGGTGGGCGCAGTTTTGCCAGGTTTTAAAGTAACGTAACGCAGTAAAAAAATGTATAGGCCTACTTGAATTATACCCAGAGAACTGGGGCCATTTTCATGGCGCTGCTAAGCACAAAAATTTGCTTAGCACAGGATTTGTTTGTTTTATTTTGCAAAAATGGATTGCCAGCCCAAATCGTAAGTGATGTGTATTGAAAGGTATTCTCCTACTCTTGCGAAGAACACAAGTTGGTGTATAATTTTGGCTTGTAATCCATTTTATAAAGCAAATTGTTGTGCTAAGCAGCACCATGAAATTGGCCCCAGGGGCCAATTTCATGGTGTTGTTTAGCACAAACAATTGCTTTATAGCACAAAATTTATTTGCTTTGTAAAACGAGTTACTGGCTAAAATTGTATGTTAAATTGTGTTTTTAGAATACTTTTTTGGCTGGCAACCCAATTTTGCAAAATAAAGCAAATACATTTTGAGCTAAACAGCACCATGAAATTGGCCCCAGGAATGATAAATGTTATCAGCATTATGAGCACCTTGTGCAGTGGATGTTGTGCTGCATTTTCAGCATTATTTGACTTTTGCTGTTAATTTGAGTTTTTAAATTGTTTTACCAAGTCTGCTTAATACTGTGCCATTGATACAGATCTTCTCAGAAAAGGTCCGTGATGCGGGATTCAACAAGTCTCTTCTAGAGCGGCTGTTTCATTCAAAAGTCTGCAACGTTTTCCTGACTGCAAACTACCGGACCTGCCAACCGCTTCTTGACTTTATTGCCAAGACATACTACTGCAATATACAACTCCAGGCCAAAATCGTTCAGCCAATTCACAGCAACTTCTACCCTCTCACATTTTACAATGTGATGGATGGAATCGATCAGTGCGTGGGGCAATCCTACGTCAACATATATGAGGTATATTAAGCATGCAGTGGACCGAATGAGAGAGGGTTTATGGAATCGTTTGGACTACTCTAATAAAATGACTTACGGAGAATAGTGTTGGTCTGTTATTTCGTGGTATAGCTTCGCTAACGTTAAAAAAAAGTGTTGTCAAAAAATACTCCAGAGACTCTTCGGAAATAGCTCTAGTGCCAGGGGCTAACTGCATCCCAATCAGTTAAGGGGCACAATGTAAACTGCAGCAAATTCAACATACGCAACACGAACACAATGAGCATATCTACAATGTTGCAAAGTGCTATTGCTTCTGCAAAAGAATAATCGTCCACAAAGTCGAAGGTCTTGTTGACATTTTCTGTCTTGATTTTATTTTAGGTTCAAGAAGTTGTCACAAGAGTGGAACAGTTGTGTAATGACTGGCCAGATGAATGGGAAACGTTCGAAGAAAATATCTGTGTAATATCACCATATGCCATGCAGGTAAAATATTCTATTCGCAGCGGCTAACCAATTTTCCATTTATTCCCCTGGAGCGGGAGACTGCACTTGCAGTTTTGGTTATACATGTCTCTGGGGCTGGAGAATTGATAACTAGTTTTTATTAGCCACTGTCTTCCATGGTTGACATGTAAACACGTATATTGTCACCATTCATTTGTACCGGTACACCGTGTTTTGAACCTGAACTTTACGGCTGTGGATGTAAGTACATGTATACAACGTAGCAAATCTCGCTCCTTGGTGGCCACCTCGGAGTATAATCTTTCGGTGAGAAGATTCATACAATGAAAGTAGAAATGACTCTCAAAAGTCGGTATTTATGGTGCTTGACCTGGTCCTAACTTGGCCAATCACATTTGCCAAAAATAATCCTGGCGACAACTGGTGTGCATTTTACAAACTCAATATTGCTACTGCGACGTGATATGCCTGAAAACTGAAAATATCTTTCTTATGGTCATAGGTTCGTCAGATCCGGCACAGCCTGAGAAAAAAGCGGCTTGGCAAAGTTACTGTTGAAACAGTCGACAACGTTCAAGGTATGTGGTAAAATAACTAATTCTGTCTTCCCCTCCCTCTAAAATAACCGATTTCTGGTTAGGAGAGCACGATCAGTTGTCTGGTCACTTTGTGTACTCTGCCCACATATTAAACATCGTCTCCCAAGTCTTAAACACATTTACAGTCTGCAGATATGACCGACATTCTCTCTGTCTGGTTGCCTGACGTACGGTTTAATAAAATTATAGCATTTGAAAATAAGCGCCCGTGTAAAATATACAGGGTGTATATAACATGTAAATATTGCGGTGAATGAGACTTCCGGGCACCACTTTGGGAATTAGAAATACTATAATAATATTCTATGATTAGTTGACCCCACTGTTTTTGTAAGCGCTTTCAAATTTTGCAGGTTAGGAGGTTTTTTTGCCTTCAAAGCCTAAAGAAAAAATAAATAAATAAATAAAATGGGCACGCTCGTCCGCAATAGTGGGTGGCGATATTTGTATCTGTCCGCAAGAGGGGGCCTATTTTTGTTTAGTAAGAATGTATGCATTTATAGTTCAGTAGAGACAGTTTATGAAGGAGCGTGTCCAGATCGCATTTTTGAAACCCCCATTTTTCCCATGGGTGTTAAGAATTTGATACCAATAAAAAATCAAATATTTTTCTCATTACCATTCTGAAATTTCACATTCTCAATCTGTTCTCGTAAAATAAAACCACCAATGTTTTGTAAACTAATTTATATGGTTCCAGAAAGCAGTGCAGTAATTACACTAATCTTTTTGCTTCCACATCCAAATTGGATATTACAAATTCCCATGGGAAGTCTTCCAGGGGCGGATCCAGGAATTTTTCCAGGAGGGGGTTTTACCACCAGGGAGGGGTTTTGCCCGTCAGATTTTTTTGTCAGCTTGTTTCGGACAGGCGGACACACACAAAATGCATTACATTATATTTTTTGGTGTCGGAACCGGGAGGGGTTTTGACCCCCAAAACCCCCCTCCCCCGTCTGGATCCGCGCCTGTATTCTATATGATTAAAGGTTAAAACAAAATCCGTTTTCTTGAAAAATCGGAACATGCTCCTTAAAATAATTTCACTTCATCATTCAAAACAGGAAAACAGTACCGCGTCGTCATTATCAGCACTGTGCGCACAGGAAAGACACTCCAGATGCCAAACCCAGAAAAGGAAAGCAAGGACTTCTACTGCGGACTCCTCTCGGATCCCAAGCTTCTAAACACTGTGTTCACCCGCACCCAGTCACTGCTGGTTGTAATTGGTGATGCAGCAACTCTGTGCTCTGTGGGACCATGCTCCACAAAATGGCAGAACTATCTGAAGGTGTGTGAATCGAATGGAAGCTTGTACCCCGAGGTAAGTTTTAATGTATACCAAACAGTATAGATTGTAGACCACAGAGCATTATAAAACAGCTAGAAAGTATAATACATTAGCACAGTTTTGGGCACCTCGTTTACATACTTTTAGACACTTGGCACTTCCACAATAAAAGGCATATATGACATAGGAAGCTTGCACATTTTTATGCACACTTGTATTATGTATGTGTTATGTTCGAACACAAAATGCCTTACACGTGCACATGAACCAAACCAACCAAAACCAGTTTTGGTAACGGAGTCGATCGTTCTTTAGCTTATAATAGAAATGTGTTGCAGACTAAACTACATGTACACATTGAGAAGTTATAATCTGCATGTTTAGTATGTACTGATGCTTCCAATCAATGGAATATTGTTGGACTAAGAATTCTATGGAGGTTTTCACAACAAAAACAAGTCTGGACAAAATAGGAAAAGTTGTATGCACTTTCTTCTCTTACATTTTTAGGGAACAACTTTAGATATTATTCATGCAAAAGTCAGGTTAGCCAGGCAAGGTTTAAATCCACATGCCACACCCTTCCAACCCGCAAGCCAGTCAACAGCTAAGGCAGCCTCTACAAGCCTTAGCACACATCAGATGCGAGACAAGAGTCGGATAGAGGAAAAAGCAGCATCCTATGAGCAAGATGATGAGGACAGTCTCTCCGAGACAGATTCATGGTGCACAGATGACGAAGACAGTGACAATGACGATATCTTGCTAAGAGAGCTGCGTCGTCAAGTAGAGGAAGACACGCATGAATATCAGGAAATGCAAGCCAAGAAGAGTGGACTTGCAGCTGATGAGCAACCAGAGAGCATTGCAAAGGTCCACATGGAAACAGCAGATGACCAACTGGACAGCGTTGCAAAGGTCCACATGCAAACAGCAGACGACCAACTAGACAGCGTTGCAAAGGTCCATGAGGCAAGAGTAGCTGGAATGAATTCTGGCAGCTTCGTAAGAGTGGCTACAACTGCAGTCCCGCTTAGACCACAAAATAGACAGCGGACGTACAAAGCATTGCAGTTTGCTACAGGCAGCTCTGAAGTGAGTGATGGAAAACAATTAAAAGAAATTTTGATGAAGCCAGGCTACAAGTCCTCCAAAACACACAAGGAGGATATGAAGAACATTGTAACGGTTCCAATGGGAAACAAATGTGGACTTGTTGACAGATCCAAGCTTAAGGGTGCCAATGATGCCGTAGACAGGGGCTTTGAGACAGAAGCTAAGAATTTAAGGATGATGAGTGACGAATTACGTCTAGAGGGTCTACAACAAGTTCAAAGAGATCCTGAGATGTTTAAGAGAGGCTTGTTTGTCTTTGAGACGTCAACATATATATATGTCATTCCGCGAGGAAGTAATTCTTCACAACGGGTATGGATCTGTGGCAAGAGAGCAAGAGGACCAGCACTGGATGGAGATGAAGTTGTGATTGAAATCCTCCCCAATGACGACCACGGGAATGATGGTGCAAAGAAATATGGCAAGGTGCATAGCATCCTGGAAAGATCAACTAATCCTCGAAATCGAGATATTGTCTGTACCCTTGATCAATACTCACATAACCTGATGGTGCCTGTGAGTCACAAGTTCCCAAAGTTAATGGCTTACCGTGAACGCAAATATTATAACACAGAAGATCGTGACTTAGTGGCAGTGGTATTGTACAAAAAAAGAACACGAACCAACTGGTTTGATTTTAAGAGAGTGGTGATGGTTAACAAGAAAGACAGACAAAACAAGCTATTCTTAGTGAATTACCGTAGGTGGCTCGAATACAGCCCCTACCCCATGTGTCATGTTGTTAAAGAGCTTCCAGCATGCGACGAGAACAATGGATTGGACACCATAAAGTACATCCATGATGTCAAGGATAAATTCAAACTATCCACAACAAAGTTTGTAAAGGAAGAGCTCCCCTCAACATTGAGGATCGACGAGGAGGAAGTGCAGTCTCGCAAGGACTTAAGAAACATGTTCATTTTTACAGTTGATCACCCTGAGACAGATGATATGGATGACGCCCTGAGCATTGAAGTTAAGGATGGACAGTACCACATTGGAATCCACATTGCTGATGTAACATCGTTTATCCCAAAAGGTAGTCCATTGGATGAAGAAGCAAAAGAAAGGGCACTTACATTTTACACCCATGGAGCATTTTCTAAGCCTGTAAGAATGCTGCCAACTCACTTAAGCACTGACCTGTGCAGCCTCGGTCCTGGCCAAGACAGACTCGCAGTGTCAGTCTTTGTTACTATGGCTGAAGACGGATCAATCGCTAAACCTGCGGTTGACATCCAGCGGTCTGTGATTTGTTCAAACAAGAAGTTGACATATGAAGAAGCAGAACAGATGATAACAGCCTCAAAGTGTGGCTTAAAGGAAACAGTTGAAGAAAAGGTTTCCCAGCTGAGTCAACTGGCACAGAAGCGAAGACGAAAACGTCTCCAAGATGGTTGCTTTGTTTTCTCTCATGAGCAGGAGCAAAAGGAACTACATCATCCATATGCATCCTCTATGGTGGAAGAGATGATGCTGGTTGCTAATGAGGAAGTAGCAAAGTTTCTGGAGTCCAAGTATCCCACTGCAACTCCTTTAAGATGTCAACTACCACCAGATAAAGACAGTCTCAAGGAGTGGCTTGGCAAACACAAACAAGACATTCCAAACAGCTTGTCCCTCCAGGCTGCTCCTGCTCTTGAAGGAATGATAACACAGCAGGCAGGTGCTCCAAATGATGTCTACGTCCTGAAGGAAACTGTGAAAAACATGCTTGATGTATGCAACAGTTTGGATGAAACTCCTTCAGCTAAGCTTGCTAAGCTTACAGATTTGATCTGCAGTGATGATAACCATCCCCAGCTTGCTGTTGCACAAGCCATGTTTAACAATCTTCAAGAGAGAGCATTTTACATGAATGTCGATGACCAAGAAGATTCCTCAAAGAAAAGACATCACTCCTTGAAGAAGGCTTCATACACAAGCTTCACATCGCCAATTCGGAGGTACCTGGATATCGTTGTGCATCGACTGGTCATTGCTGCATTAGATAAGGTGGGAGCCCCATACACAGCTGAGGAAATTTCCTCAATTTGCCACCACAGCACGAACCAGGGCATCAGCGCAAAACGATACGAGAATGAAACATCAAGATTTCAACTGGCTCTCAAGCTCAAGGAGGCTCCTTGCGACTTTCCTGTGTTTGTCAGTGCTGTTGATGAATCCTCCCTGCAGATTATATACCCATACCGCAGGTTCATGTCCAGACCAACTCAGAGAATCCTCTTGCAGTACCTCAACCCCTTCAAGAAACCTGACTTGGAAGATGAAAAGGTTGGATTAATGTGGAAGCCCAGGATATATGATGTGAACTCACAACCTACAAAGCACATCAAGACTGTATCCACACTCAACACAAAGCAGTCTGTCACAGAGATCCGTGCCGATATCTGGCAAGAACTGCTGGATAACATAAAACAAAACGACCCAAGCAAAATCCCGTCCATCAAGCAGATCTTGACAGAGGTGTCCAAACAAGACGCTCGGCTGGAAGATGACAAGCGTTATCAATCATCCTCCGCAAAAACAGAAATCTCGTCAGAGGGACTCGACTCCAAAGGAAACCACGTCATCTTTGCTGAATGCTCTCGAGACTTCCAGCAAGGGGACGTGTTGCAGGTTGTTCTGAGCGCAACTTTGAACAAAGGTATCCTGACCCCAAGTGTGCAGCAATTCAAACTGACCCCAAAAGTTGGCTTTTGCATGGAACATCGGGCAGCTCCCACTCGGAGTTTCGACAAGGTGGCTTGTAAGCACACAGTGAGGTGTTACAGTGTGGAGAAGTATAAGGAAACCTGGCTTCCGATCTTAGAAATGATGAGTGTACACAGTGCTGTCCACAGTAATGCGAGCTGCTGTATTCAAGGCATCCAAATTGAATGGATTCAGAAACCAGAGTTGGCTACTGTTAACTCTGGTGTCTTCGAACTCTCAAAATCCTTCTGTGAAGAAAGGCACATCAAGTTCACCCGATCTCAAATGTCAAAAAAAGCAAATGAATGTGATGATGAGGAGAGCCCAGACCCGAATGCAAACCTGGATTATTTATGCATTCGCTACCTTGACTTGCCTGTGTCTCATAAGACAAAAGCAGCACTCCAAAAACAGGACTCCAAGCGGAGGAATGCACAAACTGAAACAAACAACATTCCTGAATCGATGTCAGTCACTGTGCATGCATCAGTCACAGAGATCACACGCTACAAAGACACCTGGACCATTCGTTTTGTAGCCTGCCAGCCAAGCCCATTGCTGCCAAGGATTCTTGTGGACACTGGTGAGAAGTTTCTATGCACTGTCGAAGTGATTCCAAAGCTAGAGCAAGATAGGTTAGTATTAAATTTTGCAGTGACACAAATAAGACTTTTTACTCATTGGCTACACATCCATATTTTTGAAGACATCCTTGACAAAATCTTGTTTAAAAAAACCTATGCTCCACATTTTTGCAGTAGGACAAAACCAGAACATGTGAAGAGAAAAAATATCAATGACTTTTGAAAAGCAATAAAGATATCAATAAAGAGAAGCATTAATCAAATTACATTTTTGTGTAAGAGCTAATTGAACCACATTGTATTAATACAGGCGTCTTGAAAATGCTGTACGGTATCTGGACAAGGCTACTCCTTTGATACAAGACATTTTTCTGCAGGAGAAAGAGCAAGTTGAAACACAAGGTATTTTTAACCTTCAGTAACAGATTATGGCCCGCTCCTCCACCTCCCCTCAATTATTAAAATGCAGTATTATCTTCATAATTAACCCCCTCCCCAAACAGCAAAGGAGTTCCGTCTTGCTTTTAAAAAAAATCGTTCACAATTATATCCACTGGTGTTAAGCCCCAGCCCGATCTAGCGACTTCGGCTTCAGGTGCGGATCCAGAGAGGGGGGTTTGGGGGTCAAAACCTCTTCCTGCTCCGACTAAAAAAAGACGCCTGTACGTAACAAGCTGATATAAAAATGACTGGCAACACCACCCCCCAAATTGAAACATGGGGTAAAGAGGACAACCAACATAAACCCCCCGAAAAAATTCCTTGCTCAAATACCAAGAGTTGGAGTTCTGATTTTATGAAAATCACATGCCCCCCTCCCCTACCCCCACCCTAAACCAGCCTACACCCAAGACATGTATTTTATTTGACAGGGAGAGCTGCATTTCCGAGGATCATAGAATCTCCATTTGGCCAGCTGAATGACCGCCAACGACAAGCACTCTCTGCAGCTCTTCAACAAGAATTTACACCAATTCAAGGACCACCAGGTGAACCGAGACTCCGCTTTTTACTGTTAAGGCCTGCATGGTCACACATACGAGTGAACATGCCAGCGTTGCACGTCAATTAAGTATGGCATGCAAAGTTAATATTTACAAATATGTCTATTTCTTATTGTGCTTTCATCCTGAAATAGCCTGCAGCAAACAAGATGACATATACACTAACAATATCTCCGCGCAAAGCATGATGGGATTAAATAAAGTACTCACAAACCGGTGCTCGTTGTATTTGTGTTGAGTACGTCAAATTTACTGTAGGTTTTTATCGCGCTCTTTTACTGTGTGGGATGCAGTTATCCCCCTGCACTAGAGCCACCTCCAAAGAGTGTCTTGAGCATTTTTGGTAACAAAATTTTATAGCGAAGTGCTATACGACATCAAATTCATGGACCAACGCTATACCCCTCAGGCCATTTCATTAGAGTACTCCAAACAATCCTATGAACCTGTGCACAACATAGTTTTGTTTACATTGACGTCATCTCCCATTTGGTCTATAGATTATTCAGCTTTAGGTGGTGCAGGCTCCATGCGTATGCTCCTCGCTCAAATTGAGTTGGAGTTCCGCTTTAAAATTGCACCCTCCCAGGCCCAAATCAACCTACGCCCATGAATTTCTTTACAAGTATTCAAGTTGGAAAATAAACTACTTGCTTAATGTAGTGTCTAAAACATGGCATTTCCCTCCAATCTCTGTACTGCATTAGGCACTGGGAAAACCATCCTTGGTACTGTGATTGCTCGTAACTTTGCTTCAAGGAACAAGGCTCTTCGGTGTACTGGACCAGTGCCTCCCCAAGTCCTGTACTGTGGACCATCCAACGAATCAGTGAATGTTGTTGCCAGTAAGTAGAACTTATCTATATGACACACATCACAGTCGAGAGTATATAAGCCTGTACTGTGATTAGTGTGATTAATCGATATTAATCGATGGCCTACATGTATGTGCATTACTACCACTAATCGCTAAATAATAAATTATTCAGCCTCTCGCGATTATTTCTAACTAATCACGAAGTACGATGTACTATGCACGATGTACAATGCACTATGCACTACATGTACACTACAGATGTCTGCATCATATCAATGCATCACATGTTTCAATTCCCTTTCCGGCTGCCCACTATTTCCATATTCATTGATATGTCACTCGCAATCTCACAATAAGCTTATCCCGCTCACTCAATAGAGAAGACGATACATATCCATGACATGCCAGACAGTGCTTTGATTGGTTGCAAGTACACTATGCAGGGCGTGTATGCCGATAGCCTATGCATGTGTGCAACATAATGTACGTGCACGGGCGATTAATCGATGTTTTGTATTTAATCGCGATGATAGCGAGTAGTGGTGATGTATCGCGAACTCACCATCCACGTGTGTGTACATGTACTCATAGGATCGGCTGCTGGGTACTTGTGATGCCAACCGGCCATCTGTGTGTGTTTTGAAAATCATTTTTTACTGGCGATGCATCGCTCATTGGGGGCGCGGGCATCGACTGTTCGCCATGCACATATGTAGGCCTACTGTACAGTTGTGAAAAATATTGTGTCATGTGATGTCAGCCGGCCGGGTGTGTGTTTTGAAAATCATAAATGGACCTGTTGTGGGAATAGTCTTTTTAATGTGTTCAGGGAATAAGAGCCATGCTGTACTTTTTTTATGGTATTGGCGTTTTGAGCACAGTTGAAGGTTCAAAATGATGTTGACAAATTTTAAGCAAAATAATCCTGATTAATCGCGATTATTTTGATCCTGATTAATAGATTATTAAATTTTGATAGTCGAGTTGTTTATAAACAACGCTGTAGGACTCGAGTCCCGATTTTCAAGGACTTGGACACGGACTCCTAGGACTTGGAAAAACATTTCGATAACATTTTTTGAGAATGTGAAATAAATCATTTCAACTGCTTGAAATGATTTTAAGCACTCAAAATGTATTTCACCTCCCAAAGTAATATTTTTCTCACCCTTAAGCAAGCTTACAACCTGCCAGAGATCATAGGCATGATCTCGGGCAAGGACTCGAGACTCGGACTCAGCCTGCTTGGATGTATGCTAGACTTGAACTCGGAAAGTGTGGATTCAACTACAGCCTTGTCTACGAACTTGATATGTTATACATGAACCCTCTAAAACATTTTCTGCAGAATGAAATATATATCAGCCAGTACAATCATTTGAATGTAAAGAGCACTGCACGTTTTTACAAGTTATTTAAAGAATTATTTTTAAGACACTTTTGTCTTGTGCCGAAATAATGGATGGAAAATTGTAATTTTAATAAAGTTCTTAGTTGTACATTATATGTGTGTGTTAATACCTACGTACTATGTTGCAAACGAGTAGAATGGCAACATTTGGGTGGGCAAATTGCAGGTACCGTGAATGTTACTTCATATCGACATGTTCAATTCTCCATCAGAATAAACATGTGTAGCAATCTATACCTGCAGATGGCATGACAGCATGTCAACCTAAATAAAGAAACGCCTTGAATTTAAAAGAACGTGTCCAGATCACTTGTTATATTTTTCTCATTACCTTTCATCATTGCACAGGTTATCTCCTCAAATATGATGACTTGAAAGCTAAGGTTGTGCGAGTGTACAGTGAGATGATCGAACGCCAGGAATTCCCAATTCCTGGGGATCTAGGCATAAGAACGAAAACCGAACAAGTGAACAAAATGGATCCACAATTGAGCTCTATCGCACTTCATCACCTGATACGGGAACCCTCCAACACTCACAGCGAAACAATCAGGATGTTTGACGAGACATTCAGAATGCCTGGATACAAGGCTTCTGTGGGGGAGATTAAAGCCTACAAGAAGAAAATTGAAAAGGCTGAAGTAAGCTTGTCTTTCTGTTTCTTTTATTTACCATTCATAAATACAGTACCTTAGACAGTTTATGCATCCCTATTGGCCAAGAGGCCAGTCATAAATGGATGATAAAGGCCCCAGCTCTTTTTAAACACTTTCTAGCCAGGGCCGCGACGCTTTTGTCAGTTTCAGCGCGTATGGAACATGCACACACAAAGCAAATTTGATGCAGTGTGCAGCTGTCAACTACATAAGTGACTGCCTATTGACCAATTCTAAACTGCATGGACGGTCAGTTCTGTGTTGTCAATTTTGGTTTATGAACTCGGGTGACTTTGCAGCAAAAAAAATGACATAACATTTGATTCGATCGACTGATTTTGATGCAATAAAGACTATTTTTCATGTAAGAAGATATTCTATGATCCAGGGAAACCTAGATTCTGAGGTTGCCAGGTTTGACCTGGAAATTTCAGTGGGGTACACGTGTGGCCGAGTGGTTTACATGTAGGTCACTGACTCGCAATACTCGGGTGAAAACTTGAGGTTGCGGGTTCGATACCCGGCCGTGGTACCTGTGCCCTTGAGCAAGGCACTTAATAATCACAATTGCTCCATCTTTCAGAAGGGATGTAAAGCCGTTGGTCCAGTGTGTTAGGTAACGCACTTTAAAGATCTCAGAGCAAGGGGATTCCCCGGTGTCTCTGGCCGTTGCTAATTTATCGTCTTCTCCTCATGGATTTCCTCACGCTTGCGAGCGACAGTGCAATGGGCACATTTGAGGAATCCTTGGTTTCAGTACCAGAAAAAATAAAAAAAATAATAATACCAACATTTTTGGGGGGACACCCTGTATACACTTCTGCCAATCGATGTTGATCGTCACATGCCTTATTTTATTTGCTGCAGGTACTTCTCGGCATGGGCGCTCTACATACATTATATTTTTGGTGGCAGTTTTTCTTGTTTTGTTTTTCCCTTCAAACAGTTCTTTTATCATTAGAGCTGTAATTTTTCCCACTTCAGAAAGAAGAGCTAAGTAAATGCCAGATCATCCTAAGTACGTGCAATGCTGCAGGGAGCAGACGAATTAATAAAGACAACACCAATGTGAGGCAGTGCATCATAGACGAGGCTGGAATGTGCAGTGAGCCGGAGTCCTTGATTCCATTGACTGCGACATCTCCAAAGCAAATCGTACTGATTGGTGACCACAAGCAACTCAGGTTAGCAATCGTGTATAAACACGGTTTGACCTGGGGCCAATTTCATGGCGCTGTTTAGAACAATTTGCTTAGAACAGAATTTATTTGCTTTATATTGCAAAAATGGGTTGCCAGCCAAAATCATACAGTATGTGATGTGTATTTACTGATATTCTGCTACTGTTTCTAAAAACACAATTTCACATACAATTTTGGCTGCATTGTACTACGCCAGTGTGCAAGCCTGCTTGAATTTCGAGCACTTCTCCCCGCAATGGCTATGCAGCGGATGTGGTAAAGATTAATTGCTTATCTAACCACAAACCGATCCCGAGCTCGGTGTTCGACCCTGAGCTCGGGATCAAGTGTAAACCCGCTGTTATTCCTGGATGGAAAGACGCAAATTATGGCAAAGTGCCTTGCCCAAGGGCACACACACCACAACTAGGCCAGGCTCGAACCCACCACCTTTTGAGAAATAACCAACATTTTCAGCACAATTAAGACACTAGACCTTTTGATCAAAGCATTCCATGCATTTCCCAAATGACCTTTTTAATATTTAGGACAAACTTTGGGTGGTTTTAACTTTTTAATCAAACTAGTCCTCCAATCTTTGAGTCATCTGATTTCTTTTTATTGCACAGGCCAGTCATCACCGAGTCCACATGCAAAAATCTTGGTATGGATGTTTCCCTTCTAGAACAGTACGAAAAAAGCGCCCTCATGTTGACTGAACAATACCGAATGGTACGTATCCAGGATTAATGTAGGTTCTGACCGGACTTTTCAAAAACGTCCCCCTCCCCAATCTAGTGGTTACTTTTTCCGGCCATCCATTGCCCAACCTGAACACTTAAAGTACTCTGACTTGGGTGAATAATGAAATTGAGAAATACTCATAAGAGTATCCACTGTAGTGCAGCTATGCAAGTTCTTTTTCAAGGACATTTTCTTGCTGGTAGTCTGCAGTTATACAAAGCTTCATTTCCGTACGTCGAGTAGAAAAATCAACGTATCCGAAAGTATCGTACGTCAAATTGACAGATGACGGAAGAGTTGATCTGAGGTCTACTTGTACGTCGATTTTTCATCTGTCATGTCAGTTGTACGTACAACAGCGCAATCAAAATGTTCTGAAGCGGTTTGTTGGAAAAAATTTCTGTGGTGGATGTATTCTTTGTTTTTGACTGTGTGGCTGAATGGCGCTGAATAGCTTCAAGCTAGCTTTGCTTAGGTGGCTGAATTAATGGATGAAACAACGCAGGGTTCAGTTCCCCCATGTGGTCAGATGCGTCTAGTTTGGTCCGCTGGTCAACTCATCCATTTTGACGTGTGGCCATGCGACAGATGGACGCACAATGGATGTACAGTACAGTACGTCTGACGGATGAAAATAGTGGTGTGAACCCACCCTTTAACACCATCTGGCAATGTATAGTCACAGGGGCGGTTGACGAGTTTTATATAATAAAATGTCAGCTTTGCTGCTGTCTTTCATGGTTGATCATGTGTTAACACGTCCATTGTCCAACCGTGTTTTGAACTTGACGGCTGTGGATGGCCTGTTAGTGCGCAAATCTCGCTCCATGGCGGCCACCTCGGAGTGTTGCAAAGTATAATCTTTTGGTGGAAAGATTCATACAATGAATGTAGAAATGACTTTCAAGAGACGGTATTTGTGGTGCTTGACATGGTCCTAACTTTTGGTCCTAATTTGGCCCGTCACATTTTCCTTTTGTTTTTTTTAAATATTGGTATTTTTTGCCCAAAAATAATCTTGGCATCAACTGGTTCAACCTTTTACCTTAATTTGTCTTCATTTGTGAAAATGCCACAGCACGAGTCCATATGCCACTTCCCTTCTGGAGCTTTCTACAATGGCAGCTTGGAGACATCTGAGGATGTGAAGAAACGACGATCGAATAGACATCTACCGTGGCCTGGTGGTGCCGACTTCAGGAACGTATTCTGTCACGTCAATGGGAAAGAGGAAATGCTGACCGTCAAAGCTGCAGAGGGCAACGAAATGTCCAAGGCAAATGTCCAAGAAGTCGAACAAGTGGTAGGTTTTACTTCTTCTCAAAATTTTCTAAGGAGCACCATGGCAGAGCGGTTTGGTTCATTTGACTCGCCACGATCCATCGCAGCACTACATGACCCAGGTCATGTATGGTATCGGAGATTCTCTATATCTTTGTGTTTTCATTTTTTGTTGATTATTATTACCGTACAATTACTTCTTTCTGGTACTGAAGCCAAAGATTCCTCACAAGTTCCCACTGCACTGTCGCTCGCAAATGTGAGGAAACCCATGAGGAGAAGATGATGAATTAGAAACGGCCAGAGACACCGGGAAATCCCCTTGCTCTTCACAAAAGAATGCTCTGGAATCATTAAAGTGTGTTACCTAACACACTGGACCAACAGCTTTATATCCCTTCTGAAGGATGGAGCTTGAGTGCCTTGCTCAAGGGCACAGGTACCCTAGCCGGGCATCAAACCCACAACCCCAAGTATTACGAGCCAGTGACCCAAAGCACTTGGCCAAGGTACATGTACCCTGTCAAGCATCTGAAGTATTCCCTGGCCAGAGGCAACTCAATTACCCATTTTACCCATTTTTATCGCACATTTTTGCCTCTAGATACGAATCCTCCTTTGCATGGTGAATCAGCACAAGATAGAACCACGCCAGATACTTGTGCTGTCCCAGTATCGGCTACAATGTGCCAAGCTACGGGGGGAAATAGCCAAACATAATGAACTAAAGCGTGTAACAGTCAGCACTGTCATCACCAGCCAAGGTTAGTGATTGAAACTTCAGAAAAATTCTTACAAGCAGAAATTGGAAATAAGGAAGTTTTGACCTTTTAAGTTTCATTACATGTGTAAGTTGCAAATGCACAATTTATGTGTGTGTTCAGATCTTTCCAGAAAATGGATTCCGTTCTAACATTACAATCATATAAAATACTTCCCAAAAATACTATCCATGGGACGAAAATGGGAAATTTGCAATCTCCAGTTTGGTTGTAGCTAAGCAAAAATGTTGGTGTACATGCACTTTCTGCACCGCTTTATGGAACCAGATAAATTACATGTAGTTTACAAAACATCGTTTTAAAAAAAAAAACCCATATTCTTGAAAATATACAGATTGAGAATGTGTAATTCCAGAATGGTAATGAGAAAAATATGACAAATTATATGGTATCAAAATTTTAACATCCATGGGGAAAAATGGGTGAGGGGAAGGGGAGGGGGAGCGCTCACAACTGTGATCTGGATACGCTCCTTTAAGTATACAGTGTATTTCAAATCAAGTCACTTCAGGTCTGGTACCAGAGGCCAATTTCACAAAGCCCTAAGACGCGTCAGAGGAAGGGTCACTCTTGTCTTGCTGATGTTGCTGTTGGAATTAGGACGCATTAAACTCATCTTAACTTTTGTGAAATCGAACTCGTCTTCCACAGTAGACTTCCAGTTTGCAATTAAAGACAAAATTACTTGTTACTTTTCCAGGTGGGGAAAGAGATTATGTGATCCTGTCTACGGTGCGATCCCTACCTAAGAATGAGATTGACGAGAAACCGACCCTTGGATGGAAAAATCGAAACCTGGGATTCATCATGGATGAGAATCAAATGAATGTTGCCATAACGAGGGCCAAGCAGGGTCTCATCATTGTTGGTAAGTGTGTGCTCTAGTTTTTTGTTTTCTTTTTCTTGTCAACTCATGAAGTATAATTTGGCAACAATGGGGTACCTCTATTCATTCTGTCATGAATCAAAATACATTTTTACACATTTACTCACACACATATGCACAAAACAGAAAAAAAACATTATTCAACCAAAATTCAAACCCAACAACTTTCTCAACTTGTAAAATTATTGCATTAAACTATTAAGAATCCTAAATTTTACAGGTAAACCCTTTTAAATGGTGAAGTTTTTACTGAGCCGATCTATCCAAAAAATAGTCAAGCTTACTGGCCTTCTAACACGATTCGTGAATTTTCTTGATAAAGGTCATAATGTACATTGGATCTGTCCAAAACAAGCATTGGATCTGTCATTATGCGGTCACATGTCGGAACGGTGCATGTTTCTTTTGCCCCCTACTGGATAAATTCCCCGGTATTTTCCTTTCTCGAGAAGGAAAATTGCCAGGAAAAAAATTCTCCTCACCAGTTATTGGAAAATAGCCAATAAGACCTGTTGTCCATCTTTTCTGGCAAAATGGGTCTCAATAGCAACACGCCTTTAGACCTGATGTCGTCTTTTGTTCGCAGGTAACGAGAGATTGTTGCAGGTTCATGAACAATGGCGTGACTTGATCAGCCACTACCGACAGCACAATGCTGTTGTCTATGCAGAGAATTTTCTACGCAATCGCCCACAGTTCCGCCCTCAGAAAGGTCGGTAGGCGCTAAGTAAGCACTTTGTTTATCTTTTGCATTTATAGCACCTTGTACATGTATCATTAATCAGTGCTACATAGCTTTCACTGTATGTATGTAGAGTAGGCCTAGAAGACTCCAAAATGTTTGAATTCATTTCTGATTCTGACAAGGAATCATTTATTTTTTTTAGATTTGATTCTATTTATCAAGTCAAATCTGACAGTGAAATATCCCTGCAATGGTGAGCCCATACAGGATTGTAGTCGAGTCCACGTTTTCTGAGTCGGAGTCCTCATTTCAATCTTAAGTGTATTATTGTACCTTTTTTTTACCATATACATTATTAGACTTATGAATTTCATTAGCTATAATAGTACATAGAAATACCAACGGCTGAGTGAGATAAATTAAAAGCCTCCATAATTTTTAACAAAATAGAGAAGCGGGACAACACGTTCCGACGTCATGTAATGTATTGTACTGCAAGCGCCGATATAGCTGTAGCGTTTTGACGAGTGGTGCCATGTCACTAGTATAATTTTTTTATTTCTTAAGTTTTTTTGTAGACAGCACCATGAATTTGCCGACAGTACCACGATTTTGCCAAAAATTATGAATAATGGGGAGGGGGCGATGTCACACCTCCCCCCCCCCCCTCCACACCACCCCTCTAGCGACGCTGCTGGCTGGAGAGAAAACAACAATGTGCCCATGGTGACGAGCACAATTTGTGACGTCATCCATTGACTTTAACATTGGCGTACACATACATGTAGGCTCTGACCCTCTCACCCTCTCTGCGTACGTACTTTATACCCATACTTAACAATTTGATTTTACTTAACTGACTTTCTGCACTGGACTTTGCTAAATTTATAGGGATTAAACCAACAACTTCAATGTACATGTTTTTACTATCAATGTAAACAATAGGCCTAATGTCAATTAGTTCAATTACTAAATTTGAGAGCATTTGCTGGCTGAGAATAACTTTTGCTCAAGTGCATTTACATATATGTATAGAGGTATTTTTACAAAATGTTGTACTTTTTATTCAGATCTTTAAATATCAATTTAACAATTTGGGGTCAAACTTCAATGTACATGTTTTTACTATTAATGTAAACAATAGGCCTAATATCAATTAGTTCAATGAATTTCAATTACTAAACTTGGGATCATAATTTGAGAATCATAATTTTTTTCAATCAAGGTATTTTTGTACTTTTTATTGAGATCTTTAAATATAAAATTTTAAACAATGCAAGAAGGAATTATTTTTAGCTAAACACTACCGGTACGTCTTCATGTAATGTAATTAAATTATTATTACTTGTTAATACATGGTGTCACGTATAAAAATAGTGTTGATTTTCAAGAGGCCGTGTTAACGTTAAAATATAAGATAAAATAATATAAAGTAAAAAGCAATAAAATAAAAAAGTAATTTGCACCATATACTCCGTCATTACTGGGGGGTTTTACTTATGCACACATTTTAATCTTGTAAATTTTATAATTCAGATTGGCTTTTAATTCAGCTTTGACATCATTCTCTAAGAAAATTTATGCAATATTTGGGTAGAGGGTGCTTTAGATGTAAACAAATGTCACATGGTCCATATAACGTTTTTTCAGCTTTTAATATATGGCATGAGAAATGAGTGTCACAGATGTCGACTGTTTTTACATTTAGTTCTTGTCAGTAAACTTGTGAAATTACTACATGTATAACTAACGGTGTGGCGGGCCTATATGCATCATTCTATATGAATATGAAGAGCAACTTTTTTTATATTTTTCAATTGCCTTAATATTAGACATTGCATTTCAGTGTTATGGAGTACAAGTATAAAATGGGGAGCGACTGCATTTTCAGTTATACATCCAAGCTGTTTTTGTATTTAATCTCGACTAACTAAAGTACATGTACATGTAGGTATATATCATTCCGTTACATCTCCCTTACCTATGATAGTGGAGAAAAAAAGGTGCAGTTACGGTATGTCTACTTTGGTGTGGAATTGCCCAATGTTAAATAAATGTTTTGTTATCAGCAACTGCTCAAGATTGGAAAATTAACAAATTAGCAGGTACGTGAGCTACTGGTAGGAACTGCACATATAAAATGTATGTTTTATTTTGCATGTATGCCAATGCCAACAGTTGCTAAAAATGCATAATACTGGTATAACTTCCACTTTTCTTGAAAATGAGAACTCACAATGCAAATCCTGTATACTGGCTTTGAAAGGAAGAAATGTAACAGTATTTTTATGTTCATTTTTATAAGATTCAAAAGCAAAATAAAACCTGGAAAGCATTTATTCCTATGTATTCTCTAACATTTGCCTGTTGATTGTTACATTCTAAGAAGACGGCCAGAGACACCGGGGAATCCCCTTACTCTTCATGAAACAGTGCCCCTGGGATCTTTTAAGTGTGTTACACAACACACTGGACCAACGGCTTATACATCCCTTCCGAAGGATGGAGCAAGTGTGTTTAAGTGCCTTGCTCAAGGGCACAGGTACCACGGCCGGGTATCGAACCCGCAACCCCAAGTTTTCACCTGAGTGTTGCAAGTTAGTGGCCCAAACCACTCGTCCACAGTACCCTAACAAAAAAAAAAGAGTCACTACTACAACTAAACACTGTCAAACTCTCATTAAATGTTGGTCTGAGTACATGTAATATGTAGAGAAGACGGCGGAATCCAGCAGCCATTTTGCCCGTCAGAGAACCCGCTTGTAGTTGTAGTGAAGTCTTACTTTTTGGCACAACATCACAATAGGAATAGTAATCTGCTTTGACCTCAAATTACCAAAAAAAGGGAGAAAACCTTTAAAGGTAAGATTTTAAGTTAAAGGCCATTAATTGCAATGACCCAAATGGGTAGACAAGAAAAAAATAACAAAATAAATACCATGATACATGTTGAGACTCCATGCACTGGTATTAAAGTCTATGGAGCATGACATAAAAATCCAAAGTGTTTTCAAATAAAAACTAGAACTTTTTTCACAGCTAAATCATACGCACGCCGTATTGGACTTGTGAGTATGTGTACACAGACTCGCGAGTCCGTGTGTCCGTGTACACGGACTCGCAGTGCCGATACGGCGTGTGTTGCATAGCGCATACTGAGCTGCGAGCATGGTACTCGGACTCTACCGATACGAAGGGAATCCCCGATGATTTCTCGCATTTGCAACATTTCTGTTTCGGGACATGTTTGTCAGTATGTTTG
Source organism: Henricia sp. BOLD:AAB3569 (assembly GCA_037783545.1). Taxonomy (NCBI): domain Eukaryota; kingdom Metazoa; phylum Echinodermata; class Asteroidea; order Spinulosida; family Echinasteridae; genus Henricia; species Henricia sp. BOLD:AAB3569. The sequence continues at coordinate 3,375,969 of JBBELK010000147.1, read as the reverse complement.
ATATGTGTCAAAGATAAAGTGGTGGGAGGTTGATTCTTTAACTCTTTTTGATTTTCGTGAAAATTAGTAAAAAAGTTGCCGAGTTGGTGTCCGCCTCATAGGTTTATGCACATTTGGCTGGGCAATTTTGTCATCCAATCCCATAATGCATTGAGAACGTCGATAAGGTTTATTCCCACTGAACGGCTGAGGCTATAAGCCAGGCACTCCGTGCTTTCCCATCACAGCCCGTGTACGAACCCGTCATGGTTATGGAAGGAATGTACCCAATTGATGTACATCGTGTACGTGCAGGTGCATACACATCCACATTCGGGCCCTTGCAGCTATGAACTGTGCGATCCGCATTCGGGTCATGCATGGAGTGCCTGGCTTATAGCCTCTCCCCCCACTGAACTAGGGGGTCAACTTCCAAGTGGCCCTGCATTAGTGGTCAATAGACCACTAAAGTGAAAACGTCACCCTTTGTGTGTTGCCATGGTTTTTGGGTCTAAACTAAAACCAGTGAACTGTTTTCCAGCGAATGTTTAGACCCAATTACCATGGCAACCGACGTCACACTTTAGTAGTCTATTGAGCATGGACAAATTTCATTATTTGCGTGAGTTTGCCACATATTTTGGGTGGGAAACGCCAACCTGGCTGGCAACAGCCTGGGCGGAGGTTCCGTAGCATGTCTAAGACTAGGCCTACACGTGAACAAACCGTGACGTCATACTTTAATAGGTCCATCTCCTCGTCGGGATCAGGCGCAGGCGCAGCTAGGCGCAGCCGCAGCTGGTAGACTAAAATTTTAATAGTGGCTAGCCTAGTGGGCACCCCTTACTTAGGAACGAGGACAGCTGCATCTCATTGACTTTGGTCTAGTGGAAAGTTTTCTCTGTATTGTAACTCACAGTAACTGGAAATAGACGTCACTAAATTGTTCGTTCGCCTATGAAGAGCGACAGACGTCAACACGGTCAACAAAAACATGTGCACAATGCATGTACTATTTGGCTGCGTTCGGGCGTGCAGTTCTCGTTACTCGGGAGTAATGCGTGCGCATTGCACTCGGGTCACATCACGCGAACGGCCGGCAAGTCCGCAGTCCGCGTGCGCGAATGGCAATCAGTGAAGATGGCCGTCTCTTGCCATCACTGCACAAAAAATGCCGTTTCATTGCTCACAAGAAACTGAGGAAATACAGGCCGTAAGTCGTGAGAACCTTTGATGCCGTCTAAAACAAACCTTAGTGAGTTATTGTTGTAGTTATTGAGTTGACACGTTGAGCAAATTCACCAAAAATCCCACCCATATTCCACCATCTTCGTACAAATCACATGACACTTGACAGGAGTACGAGCACACTCCCCATTTGTTGAGGAGTAGCTAGAGCATACTCTCACTGACCCGAGTGTCGTTATTCTTGCCGTTCACGTGCGCAGGAGTATAACTCGTGTTAACACGAGTACACGCCCGAACGCAGCCTAAATGTATCGCACTAGAATCATGATCACCCCAACAGCGCCCTCTGCCGCCAATTTTAGTAATCTAAATTCCCACCACGTGCCCGTCGATCCGGTACACCGTAGCGTACCGTACTATACCGGCATACTGACCATGCTGACTGACACTCGTCACACCAGAGACGTATTTCTCTGGTTGCCCTAGCCCCTATCATCAGTATCGGAGACCTAGAGAGAAATATCATTTCTCTATATGTCTCTGCCCCCATTTTGCCACTGAATTCCAACGGATATGCTGTGGAAAAATTTGTGAACGAAGACACTATGCCCCGAAGTAGCTCCAGGACAATGAGGACTGCCGACCGAGGACTGAACAACGTCAACGTGGGTCCGGCCCCGTGGAAAAAAAAACCGTTGACCGACCCAGCCGAGCGCGAACCACTCAGTGACTCACCGAGTGGATCGTCCTTCATGGGCCCATGGAGCAAGAAACATGATGGCTAAAGAGGTGAGGAAAAAGACTTGGAATGCATAGTTCCGATTTTGCCCAGTTAACCCCGCCCCCTTGTTGCTATGGCTCACATGCTATCGTCAAAATGGCAACACACAACGCACAAAGCAATGAGACTTTCAACGGAAAGCACAGATTCATTACCACGTGTTTAGAGATGAACAGTCAGGGCCCAGATAACCCGCCCTCTTGTGGTCATCTCATTGTATGACGGACCGTGATATGTTCGTCTGTAAACACGGCTGTTGTCCCAAGTGTGCTCGAAAATGTCAAGAAAAATTACGTTGGACTAGTTTTTTTCTGTTTATAAGAATCATCGGGGAAAACGGACCACGGTACAACATTCTGGAGATTCCAGGTACTTCCATGGTAAGTTTTTCAATGTTTAATTTTGACTGTTTTGGTGAACTATAGTTTGCAGTACGGCGGCCATCTTGCCGCGTGCAGCAAAATGTAAGATAGCGAATGGGGTTAAATTGGTAAGGGGCTAAAAGTGTTATATAGAAAATGATAACGTCCCAATATAAAAGTCAAAAAAACACTTTTAGCCTTCTAAAAGTAGGTTTTGCCAATGGATACTTGATCGTCCAAACAGGCTATGCCATGGTTCAGGCCACTGGACGCCATTAAAGAAAGTGGCCCAAATCCCAAACTACCACTGCTCAGTCAACCGGAAACATATATGACATGATCGGGGTGTCATTTTAAAGAGGAGATTCCACCCTATACAGTAACAGAGGATACCTCCCTTTGATTCAGATGTGCCTACTTTTAGAAGGCTAAAAGTGATTTTCTGATGTTTACATTGGGTCGTGATGAATCACTTTTAGCCCCTTACCAATTGAACCCCATTCGCCCACGTTGTACAAAGCTGCACGACCAAGATGGCGGCCGTTCTCCAAAGTGAAATTTGACCCGACAGTCGAAATTAAACTCACCATGGAAGTCCCTGGAATCTCCAGAATCTAGTACCGTGGTCTATTTTCCCCGATGATTCTTCTAAACGGGGCAAAAACTAGTCCAACATCATTTTTCTTCACATTTTCCGAGTTTACTGTACAGAACAGCTTGACGTTGACGTAAAACTAGCACAGCAAATGAGGATCGAGATATACCGCCCTCTTGTGGTCACCTCATTGTACTGCAGTGACGTCATACAAAGAAAAATGATGTTGGACTAGTATTTGCCCTGTTTAGAAGAATCATCGGGGAAAATAGACCACGGTACTAGATTCTGGAGATTCCAGGGACTTCCATGGTGAGTTTTTCAATGTTTAATTTTGACTGTCGGGTCAAATTTCACTTTGGAGAACGGCCGCCATCTTGGTCGTGCAGCTTTGTACAACGTGGGCGAATGGGGTTTAATTGGTAAGGGGCTAAAAGTGATTCATCACGACCCAATGTAAATATCAGAAAATCACTTTTAGCCTTCTAAAAGTACAGATGTGCCCTACTTTAGTCACAATTAGCGATCGGATAATATCTCGGTTTCGTTTTTTTTTATCCACCCTGTATAGCAGATTCAGTTTCATTAATTTGGCGAACAATCTCGGACTCGAACTCGAACTCGAACTCAAGCCTAGTGACTCGAGACTCGGACTCGATATTGGTGACTCGACTACAATTAACACTGCCTTACAGTCCAAATGAAACATTGAAAAAACACCATGGAGGTCCTTGGAATCTCCAGAATTCTGCGCAGTGGTCGTTTGCCCGATGATTCTTTTAAACAGCAAAAAACGATGTTGGAATTCAACAGCCAGATTAATTGTGAACCAGTTATTGCAAAGATAGCCCGCCCTCTTGTGGTCAACGTGTTTGTGTCTCTGGGCAAGGCACTCAATTCCGATTGCCTCGTTGACCCATGCAATAATTAAGGAGCTGTTAGGGGAATGTTACAATCTAAGTGCTGATAGGATGTGCGCCACGAAATGATTCTGATGATTTCCTGATGTCAGCAGTAATAATGGTAACAGCGCTTTGATCCTCAGAATAGCTATTAATTATTATCTCATTGTATGACGAAGAGGCAGGCTATCTTTGCAATAAGGCCAAACAAAATTAATGGTTCGTTTACAGTAACAACATAAAAAAAAATCCAGGTAGGTAGGTAGGAAAATAATTTTATTTTGCAAAATTTCAACTAAACTCCTCAAAAAAAGTTCGGAAAGTCAAGTTTGACGGACGATTTCTCTCTTGTTACAAAATAATTTTCCTTGAATTTTATATTATTGGAAAGCCCTGTTATTCCTCTTTACGATGATGTACTGTATCATTTGTTATGATTAAGCAATTGGGGGATGTGCAGCACAGAGCTCTGAATACGGGGGCGGGTGTAAAGTGAAATGTCACAAAATGCATTGCTATTGTCAAAAAGTGCATTGACACATTCCCATCCTCCAAGCAAAAGGGGAATGCACTGCATGACAATAGCAGTGAATTTTGTGACATTTCACTTTCCACCCACCCCTGTATTCCGCTACATGTATACTGCACATCCCCCAATTGATTAATCATAACAAATGACAACTCACTGTAAAGAGGAATAACAGGCCTTTCCAATGATACCAAATTCAAGGGAAATGATTTAGTAACAAGAGAGAAATCGTCAGTCAAACTTGACTTTCCGAACTTTTTTTGAGGAGTTTATAAACCCGAAGTACATGTAACCATACGGTATCTCTACAGATTTTGAACAAGCTAGTCTACACCATACCTTTTGAAAAAAGGCAATGTTATACAGAACTTTCAGCAGGGTTCTTAGACCTGTCCTAACTGTTTCAGTTATAGTTATGAAAGTGACATACATCAGTGTTCTCCACAGGTTTTTCAAAGCCCTGCCCCCATTTTTCTGGTACCTGGAATTTGTTTTATCCTTATATTATTCTATTGAACGCAGGATGCACATCAAGAAGGGATAATAAATGACGTGTTTCTGTCGTCACAGATCTGAATTTAGATCACAAACTGTGTCACTATTTGTTTTTTGCTCAACTTTTTTATAAAGTTGATGCTAAACATACCAGTAGTTCTTTTTATTTTTTGCCGCATTTTGAAACACCCCATTGCCACAAATCTAAACTGTTTTATATTACTATAATTTACATAATTCCTTTTAGTTTAGATACATTAGTGTACATTGTAGACCTAGATGTTTTTCATTTACCAACATGAGTCTTATGTGAAAGGTAAACAATTTGTACACAGTTAAATATAATCAATGATACATAATTCACGTTTTAAAAATGTACACATCTCCTCTTTGGCTACATTTAAATAACGCCAGTATAGACCCTTTGCGTCGCGGCCATTTTCACATTTACATATGAAAAACCTGTCCCTTGGCATGGCTGCCGATGCAAAGGCTATAAACTACTACAATTGTAAAATAATACACCATCCTCTGAACATATATATTGAATAATAGTGTATGGCATCTTTTTTTTTTCAATAAAAGATGAGGAAAGAAAATTTCCGTTTACTGGTCGCCACCTATTGCCTACCCGGTATGCACCTGAATTAATAACCACCAAAACGTATTAATATTTTAAAGGGAGTAAACAATTTCCTTAAAAACCCTCTGGTTCCATACACGTAAAAACAAAGTCTTAGTGGTAACCAGTGAACGGAATTCATACCAAAGATTTTACACATCAATTTTTTTTAGTGACTGCCATGCATGGAGTATTTACGGCACAATGTGTTGTAGAAAAGTTTTTTTAAAAAATACAGTTGCAGCTGCAAAATACCATTGTAACAGATTGTAACCATTTTTTTTCTAAACTTGGCTATAATCTTGGGTTGCACAAAAAGTACCAGTATAAAATGTGCTTCTGAAAAATGCCTAGTCTTACTGGAAATCTGCAAATGTGCAGTGTAAGTGTAAACAAAATAAATAAAAGTACCAAAAAATAAAATAATTTAAAAAATAACAATATACATTTTGCGTACAATACAGTACCTACAAAAACTACATGTACGTGTACATACTTGTATGTGTACATGTATGTAAAACCTGGCTAAGTACAATGTAAGACATTTTTTCTAAATTTTATCATAAAATTTGAAGTTCACACAGGCATACATGTAGGAGACCCACCCACTTTTTTGCCTTCCATATGCTACAATTTCATATTTTGTTGGCAAAATCATGTTACTGTCGGCAAAAATAAAAAAGTTAATGAAACTAATATAACACCGCTGATACCGGTAGAATGCCACGGTAGTGGCAATGCTATTACATGTACATGTACATGTATATATGTCCAAAGAAGCTGTTGCGTGAGGGTGCTCAAAATTCCCCCCCCCCCCGAGCGACACCGGAGTGACCCGCTGTGCTCCCTCACTTTTTAAGAGCTTGCTACGCCTATGGTTCAAATTTACAAGATTGAAGATGTGTACATTGTGTACACATTTGCCGTTGCGTAATCCCCAATAAAAAATTAAATGACATAATATTTAAACTAAAAAAAACAGATACAATTTAATTCTGGCTAACATATTATTTTGGCAAATTTTTGAAACTAGCCATGATTTACAATAATTATTTACAGTCCTCCCATATGTTTATATACAGGTACATACGGTACTTTTAGCGCAATCCAGCCCCCCATACTAACTATTTAGTATGGGGCTGGAGCACAGTTTTGAGCACAGCTCTGCAAAGTACCGGTACATTGAGCCCACCAATTCCAAAGATTGCCTACAGAAATCACCCAAATGACCCAATGGGGAAAATAATTGATTGTGTGGATGTGACAACTGACAGTTCCACATATTGCACACTGATTGCGGTGCAAGTGATATTGTCTACATGTACGATCTTTTGCATACTGTTTAACTCTATCATCAATACATGTACGGTGGTACATACATGTACATGTAGTCCCTTTGCAGAGGTCACATGTATTTTTCGTATCACCTTTCGTCTTGAAAAATGGAATCGTGATTCCTCAGCAGAATCAGACTTGACGCCAAACATTTATGGCTGCATTTGAGCGTGTACTCCTGCGCGCGCGAATGGCAAGAAATGACACTCGGGTCAGTGACAGTATGCTCTCGCTACTCCCCGGCCCAACAAATGGGGAGTGTGTTCTTATACTCCTGATGAGTGCCATGTGATTGTATGAAAATAGCAGAATATGGGTGGAATTTTAGGTGAATTTAGAATTTAGGTTTGTTCTAGACGGCACTATTGATGCAGTGTACACGCAATCGCATTACTCCGGAGTAACAAGAACTGTACGCTCGAACGCAGCCTTTAAGACTCCTAGACCTACTCTACTTATACATACACGTAAGATTGCCTAACGTGGACCTTTCTGACGCTGGAAGTGTGGGCGATTGCGTAAAAAGTACTCAGCATTGACGACGGCGCTATGCAGTCGATAGTGGCTGAGCAAGTTACGCCATTGCTTGTGAACCTGCAACAATCTCTGGTTGCCTGCAATCAAAGGTTGACGTTACATGTAGGTCCAAGTGAGGTTGATGCAAAATAATTGTATGAGTTGAGAAAGTTGTTGGGATTGAATTTTGGTTGAAAATAACTTCTGTGCATTTTGACGGCCTGTTTTGCCTTGTCTTCTTGAAGATAGTGTCTAGGATTATATTTTACTGTCACATTTCAGAAACGGTTCCCCACAATTCCCCGCGCACAGTGCATGATGGAACAGAATTACACGTTTTACGGGTTTGAAGCAGCCGAGAGCTCCACTTTCCTGTGAAATCCCATTCATATTTGTACACCATCAAACTAGAATTCTGTTCCATCATGTACTGTGTGTTGTCTACGCACAGGAACTTGTGGGGGAACTGTATTGACTTATACCGTATATTGACTTACATATTGACTTACCAACAATGATGAGACCCTGCTTGGCCCTCGTTATGGCAACATTCATTTGATTCTCATCCGTGATGAATCCCAGATTGTGTTTTTGCCATCCAGTGGTTGGCTTATCATTTTCCCTCGGTATCTCGTTCATAGGTAGGGATCGCACCGTAGACAGGATCACATAATCCCTTTCCCCACCTGAAAAAGTAGCACGTCATTGTTTTAAAATTGCAAAGAGCTCTCCCCCTCGCAACAGAAGGCCCATTTCACACTACCATTTCCAAACCAGGTACATGTACATGTACATCTAAGTTTCCATCTTTTTAGCTGCAAATAACCGGTTAAATTTAACCCAGTGTTTTGTTTCACACATTAAATTTTAACCCAGAGAAACACTTACCAAGGTCGTCTTTTACATGAGTTCATCATGTTTATCAGCGACCCTTTACCTACGGCAGTTCTGTAGGCACACAGAACCATGGTCTTGATTTCACAACCGTATAAACCAGAAACATAAAAGGTATTCTTATAAGGGGCAACCTAGAATGCAGTGAATGCACAACATAGCAAAACGACAAGCTAATTTTGGTGAGTTTTTCCCGTTTTAAACAAAAACACATTTTTGAAGGGATTAAAAGTAGGTTAGGATAGTCTTATACAATCCGTTTTAAACCCTCTGCGCTGATAAAAATGATGTTTATGGTGTTTTGCGTCACTTGTGATGCATTTCGCCGTAGCTCTGTGCACAATTTTGAGGACTCAGGTAACCAAAATGGAGATCCACTTTTTGGTTACCTCAACCTGAGGCTGTGATTGGTCAATTCCAAAATGGGCAAAGCTTACTGGATCGGTCTATTCCACAGCATTAGTGATTAGGGACAAAACTCAATAAATTCAGGTACTTTAATGTGTCTTTCGGAAGTTTGGATTGCATTCTACATACATGTTTAATTATCAGACCTTACTTTTGTTTAATAGTACAGTACATGCCTACAATTCAATTATATACATGTAGCTCTTGTCATAAAAATTATTATCCGTAACGTTAATGACGGCACCTAGTACCGACTTGATGCAGGTCCTACATTACTTTTAAGTAACATTGTTTTAAATGTTTGTCTAAAAAGACAGGTGGTACTAAAGTGAGTTCAACCAGTTTAGGAGACAGTTGGTGTTGACAGAGTCCCCAAATACACCATGTTCCTTTTTGGTAACGTTAATGACGCCCTATAAATTGCTTGTTCTGAAAACATCAACCCAAGTCGTCAGTTGTTCTTTGTGTCTCTTGGTACATGTACATGTAGGCCTCACCTCCCTTTTGTGTTATGGCAGTTACATGTATGCCTCGGATTGATCAAAATGCTTTGGGGTTGTGTAAGATCAAAGTGACATTACAGTCTATAAATGTAACGTTAGTGACGGTGGAATTGCCCTATACCGCTTTATAACCGGAGGATCAAAGCGCTGTTGCCATTATTACCGCTGCAATCAGGAAATCATCAGAATCATCTCACTTCATCCAGGCGTGCTGCCCGGCAATGGCACACATTTTATCAGCACTTAAATTGTAACATTCCCCCCCCCCCCCCCCCCCCCCCCAACAGCTCGCCAAGTATCGCATGGGTGGACGTGGCAATCGGGATTGAGTGTTTTGCCTAGAGACACAAACACATTTACAATAGTGGGGCTTGAACCCACAACCTGCTGATTGTGAGCCCTGCTTCATACCCACTAGACCACTCTCCTCCCCATACTTCTGGCAATTACTGATCCAACAGTCAGCTTCAGTCTTCCACAAACACATCAATGTAAAATGTCATGGGTGGGTTTTTCTTTTTGGTCACCCTATACACAAACATCCACACAGTATACGGTACTTGTACTAACCCTGGCTGGTGATGACTGTGCGGACTGTTATATGCTTCAGTTCCTTATATTTTGCGATTTCCTCCCGTAGCTTGGCACATTGCAAGCGATACTGGGACAGCACAAGTATCTGGTGTTGTTCTATCTTGTGGTGATTCACCATTCTGCGAAGAATTCGTATCTAGAGGCCAAAAAAAAGTATAAAGCACCTGTGCTGTTTGATTGTAATTTTAAAGAGCTCTCATAATTTGCTTTTCCTCTTTTCTACCTTTTCTTTTGAATCTGCAAACCCCCTGTGTTGACAATTTCTAAAGAAAGGTTTGATTGTATAGACCATTCCGGTAACTAAGGACTCTTTCCCCGTACATCTTCCAAGGCCACAAGTATCTTGATTGGTCTCGAACCCACAACCTTCAGCACCTGAAGTCAATAGACTGCCGAAGTGAATACGTCATCTTTTGTTAGTTGTCTAGGCAATGGCTCTACACTAAAAATCAATCAACCGTGTCCCTGTGCTTTTGCAATGGTACTTTTTTCTGACGGCCATGATGTTTAGAGCCAATTACCATGGCAACTGCTCAGACTTCAATGTAAAATTGATACAAATGTCCATGAGTTTGGGAAATTTGGATACAACGAAAAAAACTTTGGCAACTCCACTGGGATTCGAACCGTGGACCTTCTGCTTAAAGAAACACAGTATTGCACTTGTTTCTCACTGATTGTGATTGGCTATCACGTGAGCTTATCACTGATTGTGATTGGCTATCACGTGAGCTTACTGTAGCAAGCCCTATTTAGGGATAAACCCTTCAATGAAATAACCACCCATCCCAGAGATCACTTAAAGGCCCAGTGTATCATTTGCAATGACCCCAAAAAGTAATTGACGAGTTTACAAGGGAAAGTTCTGAAAGTAAAGATTGAATTAATAGAAACTACCCAATGAAAGGTTTCTGCTCAAAATGATATAATTTTTCCAGAAAATAATCCGTAAAGATGAAATTATTTAAATCGTTTGCAAACCATTTACTTATTTTTGGGTCGTATCTTTGCGGTCCAAAATGCATGGGTGCTGTGTACTGCGTGTGCGTGTTCCAACGCGATGCATTTTTATGGATCGCGCGCACACGCAGTATATGATGTACGCCACAGAGTGCATGACGCAAGCCACATAGTACCCGATCAACTGAGAATGAATATTTGAAACACCCCGCCAAGACCAGGAAAACGCATATATATGGATTTTCATGTTTTTTTTAAACGTGGTACATTTGACAAAGCTGAAATTTCTTCAGATGAGTTTGTAGTCTTGGCCCAAAACTATTCTAGTCGATATTGGTTTGTGTACGCGTTGGCCATTCTTGGTAGTGCGCCCTCTTGCAGCACTAACAGACCAGCCCTTGTTCGACTAGAATAGTCTTGGGAACCTCTCCCGGAAGTTCAGCATTGGGGGCGGTACCGTTTTATGTAAATAGCTGCACAGGGTTTTATGATGGCACACAAGGGACATGGCATACCACTGATATCTTTGCAAATATTTGCAATGTCGCAATTATCTTCATAAACAAATGTATTTTGCGATGGCATACGGCCTTTGCAAACATGTTTGTAAATATATTTGCAAACATTTGCCAAGAAAATTATGCCACCGAAAATATTAGCAAAATAAAATGGTCGATGATTCTTGTAAGCCGCCTTATATTTTTCAAACCATTCAAAGCACATGCACGAGGTGTATTTGGGTCACGCGCTGCATCCGACGCGCTGTATTTGGCTCACTTGCTGCATTCCGACGCACTGCTGTATTTGGGTCACTCGCTGATTGGTTCCCTAGGAAAGCCTAGGCAAAAACAAAGAAAAAGTTGAACCATCCGGGAGAGATTCCCAAGACTATTCTAGTCGAGCAAGGGCTGGTCTGTTAGTGCTGCAAGAGGGCACACTACCGGGAATGGCCAACGCGTACACAAACCAATATCGACTAGAATAGTTTTGGGCCAAGACTAATGAGTTTGTTGATGTCTTTCTTTTGATTTATAATGGTTTTATTCACAGAATCGCTCAAAAACGGATCATCTACAGGGCCTTTAACCTTTTGGTGCACAGAGCGGTCTCTAGCGACCCTCCAAAACAATAGAGTAACAAAATGATCAGTGCACCAAAAGGTGAAGATACGACCCAAACCCCTGCCCGGCTTGCCCCAATTATTAAATATAAAAAGTTATTTCTTTTAGGGATAATAAGAAATCTCTTATTCAATGTACACTTGTACATGTACAGTAAAACCCACCACTTGTTCGACTTCTTTGACATTTGCCTTGGACATTTCATTTCCCTCTGCAGATTTTACAGGCAGCGTTTCCTCTTTCCCGTTGACGTGACAGAATACGTTCCTGAAGTCGGCACCACCAGGCCACGGTAGATGTCCGTCTGTTCTTCGTTTCTTCACAACCTCAGATGTCTCCAAGCTGCCATTGTAGAAAGCTCCAGAAGGGAAGTGGCATATGGACTCGTGCTGTGGCAAAGACAAAGGTAAGAGGTTTGCATTATGTTAATGAGCTTGTCTAGATTTTTCCAGAAAATGAATTTCATTTTAACCTATCAATTATATACTGTGAAGTTACCATTATCAACACTTTTACAGTTTTTTAATTTTTAACTCATAAAATCAACTTAACGCTTTAAGTGTTAATTAACATTTGGTAACCACTGGACTGGACAATGGGGTGGAGAAAGTTTTGCAGAAAAATCCAGTCCAGACATGCCTTAATCCTGCAATATTTAACTTGATACGTACCATTCGGTATTGTTCAGTCAACATAAGGGCGCTTTTCTCGTACTGTTCTAGAAGGGAAATGTCCATACCAAGATCTTTGCATGTGGATTCAGTAATGACTGGCCTGTGCAGTAAAAAGAGATTACTGTAGGTTGAATTAAATAGAAAAAAATCATCAATGTCTTGGGTTGTGCCAAGTATTCAAACGTTTAAAAATATTCGATTGAAAACCGAATATTTGAAATATTATTTTCGTTTTTCAATATTTGAAACGGTTGATGAGTAATGAGTTGATCGGTAAATTGAGAGAGAAACTAAATTAGTGACCACCTTCGTCCATTATGATTATTTTCAATGCTAATAAATGTGCATCGCTCATCGCTAAATTGTTTAGTGAAACAAGTTCCATCGCCATTGCAACAGTGAGAATTTTGTTTGTTTGCAAGCGTTGTAGCGATGATCACAAAATGTCGGTGAAATCGGGCCCCATGTCCAATCCTGCTTATTTTATAATGCATGATTATTAACCTGAGTTGCTTGTGGTCACCGATGAGCACGATTTGCCTCGGAGATGTTGCAGTCAGTGGAATCAGGGACTCTGGTTCGCTGCACATTCCAGCCTCATCTATGATGCACTGCATCACATTGGTGTTGTTTTTAATTCGTCTGCTCCCTGCAGCATTGCATGTACTCAGAATAATCTGGTACTTCCTCAGCTCTTCTTCCTAGAGGGAAAAAGATGATTCTAAAGACTGCATGAATCCGTTTGTTTAGTATACATGTACATGTAGCCTGCAAGTGAAATGGCGTAATGGCATGATGGGCTTGTGTTGAGTACCGGGTACATCAAATTCAATGTAATTTTTATCGCGTTCTTTAACTGAGTGCGATGCAGTTAGCCTCCGGTACTAGAGCCACCTCCGAAGAGTCTCTGGATTACTTTTGGTAACAAAATTCACGAACCAACAACGCTATACCCCATAGGCCATTTCATTAGAGTACTCCAAACAGCCCCATGAACCCGTGTGCGTCATGGTTTTGTTTACATTGTTGACGTCATCTCCCATTCAGTATATTCCCCAATGTTTTTGTATCCATGGGCAACCCAAGCAATATTTGGGGAGCTGTTACAATTTGCTTTCGGCTGTTTGCTAAAACTGACTAGGGCGTCGGTCTTTATCGTCCGTTAAAGACTAGCCACGTGATGTGCTTTCAGCCAATAAGGATGCATAAAATGCCTAAGGTACCCGGTACATGTATAATAGAACGGTGAATATAAAAGAAACGGAAAGACAAGCTCACTTCAGCCTCCTTAATTTCCCTCTTGTAATCTTCGATCTCCTTCAATGAAGCCTTGTATCCAGGCATTCTGAATGTTTTGTCAAACGTCTTGATCGTTTCGCTGTGAGTGTTGGAGGGTTTCCGTATCAGGTGATGAAGTGCGATAGAGCTCAATCGTGGATCCATTTTGTTCTGTTCAGCTTTTGTTCTTATGCACGGTTCCAGATCTCCGGGTATTGGAAATTCCTCACGCTGTATCGTCTCGCTGTACATTCGCACAACTTTCAAGTCACGATACTGTATGAGATAACCTGTGCAAAAGTTGCAAAGTAAGATCATTAAATGTTAGATTCTTTTCAGGAGCGAAAGGGCCTTGCTTAAAGGTCCTTTCGCTGTATCTGTAATATATACATGTACATGTAATAGAATGGCTCAGCATCTTAAACGAAAGTTGTCGGTGCTAATTTGAAATTCGTCAATTGTAGAAAAATGTTTTACAGGGTTTAAGTTGACAAATAGAGTTCATAGACGTCAACAAAGTAACTACATGTAGTGCCAATGATAGGTTTTTACTGGTTCCCCTAGTTTACTTACTGGCAACAACATTCACTGATTCGTTGGATGGTCCACAGTACAGGACTTGGGGAGGCACTGGTCCAGTACACCGAAGAGCCTTGTTCCTTGCAGCAAAGTTACAAGCAATCACAGCACCAAGGATAGTTTTCCCAGTGCCTAATGCAAAGATTCAGGCAAACAAGGCCATGTTTAGACGACTTTGCCATATTAGGGCACCTCACATTGTCAATTCAGGCAGGTCACAGTTTACTTTCACTTTACATGTACTTCGAGCGGCAAAGGTGGATACAGTCCCAGCATTTACCGTATATAGCAACCACAAGAAAATCATCATTTGAATATATTACGGTAGGTTTTCTATCGAATATTTGAATAATTGGCCTGAGCCGTTCCTTGCAAAAGGTCTCTTTACCTGGTGGTCCTTGAATCGGTGTAAAGTCTTGTTGAAGAGCCGCATCAAGTGCTTGTTGTTGGCTTTCGTTAATTCGCTGGCCAAATGGAGATTTGTTGATCTTGGAAAATGCCACTGTTCCTTCATTTCCAGGTTCTGTTAAATGTAACAAAGTGTATACAATCTGCATGTTTCTATTGAGGAGCGTCAACTGGTTAATGCTGTGTAGTTCACAGTAGAACCGGTTCATAAGCCCAACAATAACAGAACGGAGTGCTAACTTTTCTGTATAATGCCAGGTACATTACCATTAACCATTAACAACCACTCAAAATGGACCATATGCCATGTAATACTGATTGTCTTTCGCAGTAGAAACACATGTACATGTAACATTTTCCGGGTGCACCAGAAGAAGTACACGCAGTGCAGAATGCAGGGCAGAATGCAGGGCGTGTGACCCAAATACCTTTCCATGCTTTCGCCATGGATTGTACGGTAGGACCTACTGGTACATGTATTTTGGGTAGTTTTTTAAGTTGAATTTGTGAGTAAGACATACAGCCTCTTCTTTTTTGTTCAAAATCTATAATGATAAATTTATTACAAGTCAAATTCTTTTTAAATATTGCCAGAATATAAAAATGTAGGACAAGGGGAAGGAGACAGGAACAGGCCATGCACCATGTTGGTGAAAAGTTAAACATACCCCCCGGTACATGTACCGTACCTTGTGTTGCAACTTGCTTTTTCTCCTGCAGGCAGATGTCTTGTATCAATGGAGTAGCTTTGTCCAAATCCCACACTGCATTTTCAAGACGCCTGTATTAATACATGTATGTGGTTTGAATTAACTCTTGCATAAGTAATTTGATAATACATATTTTTATAATACTTATTTCTTTTTGGATGTTTTGAAATTGTTTTTTGTATCGTAAATTTTTCAAAGTATTGTTGGCAAAATTTCCTCTTCATACATGTGTACATTATGATGTTGTCTTATTGCAAAAATGTAAGACTTTAACGTAGCAATTACAAGATTTTGTAAAAAAAAACATGAAATTTCAGAACTCGATGAGCTAAAATTAACTTGCAAATGAACAAACTTAATGTCAGTTGTAACTGTAAAATTTACGTAGTACTGACCTATCTTGCTCTAGCTTGGGAATCACTTCGACAGTGCAGGGAAACTTCTCACAAGAGTCCACAACAATCCTTGGCAGCAATGGGCTTGGCTGGCAGGCTACAAAATGAACTGTCAAGGTGTCTTTGTAGCGTGTGATCTCTGTGACTGACGCATGCACAGTGACCGACATCGATTCAGGAATGTTGTTTGTTTCAGTGTGTGCATTCCTCCGCTTGGAGTCATGTTTTTGGATTGCTGCTTTTGTCTCTTCAGACACAGGCAAGTCAAGGTAGCGAATGCATAAATAATCCAGGTTTGTATTCGGGTCTGGGCTCTCTTCATCAGATTTATTCGCATCTTTTGACACTTGAGAATGGCTGAACTTGATGTGCCTTTCTTCACAGAAGGATTTCGAGAGGTGGAAGAAACCGGAGTAGACATTTGCTGACTCGGGATTTGGAATCCATTCAATTTCTATGCCTTGAATATAGCAGCTCGCATTGCTTTGGACCGCATTGTGTACACTCATCATTTCTATGATCGGAAGCCAGGTTGCCTTATACTTCTCTACACTGGAACACCTCACAGCGTGCTTACAAGCAACCTTGTCAAAACTCCGAGGGGGAGCTGCCCGATGTTCTATGCAAAAGCCAACTTTGTGGGTCAGTTTGAATTGCTGCAAACTTGGGGTCAGGATGCCCCTGTTCAAAGTTGCGCTCAGAACAACCTGCAACACGTCCCCTTGCTGGAAGTGTCGAGAGCATTCAGCAAAGATGATGTGGTTTCCTTTGGAGTCAAGTCCCTCTGACGAGATCTCCGTTTTGGCGGAGGATGATTGATGATGCTTGTCATCCTCCAGTTGAGCAGCATGTTTTGACACCTCTGTCAAGATCTTCTTGATTGATGGGATTTTGCTTGGGTCGTTCTGTTTGATGTTATTCAGCAGTTTTTGCCAGACATTGGCACAGATCTCTACGACATACTGCTTTGTGTTGAGTCTGGATACAGTTTTGATGTGCTCTGTGGGTTGTGAGTTAACATCATAAATTCTGGGTTTCCACATTAATCCGACCTTTTCATCTTCCAAGTCGGATTTCTTGAAGGGGTTGAGGTACTGCAAGGGGATTCTCTTTGCTGGTCTGGACATGAACCCGCGGTATGGGTATATAACCTGCAAGGAGGATTCATCAACATCACTGACAAACACAGGGAAGTTGTAAGGAGCCTCCTTGAGCTTAAGAGCCAGTTGAAATCTTGATGTTTCATTCTCGTATCGTTTTGCGCTGATGCCCTGGTTCGTGCTGTGGTGGCAAATGGAGGAAATTTCCTCAGGTGTGTATGGGGCTCCCACCTTATCTAATGCAGCAATGACCAGTCGATGCACCACGATATCCACGTACCTCCGAATTGGCGATGTGAAGCTTGTGTATGAAGCCTTCTTCAAAGAGTGGTGTCTTCTCTTTGAGGGATCTTCTTGGTCACCGGCACTGATGTAAATTGCCCTCTCTTGAAGCTGGTAAAACTGGGCGTGTGCAACAGCAAGCTGGGGATGGTTATCATCACTGCAGATCAAATCTGTAAGCTTAGCAAGCTTAGCTGAAGGAGTTTCATCCAAACTGTTGCATACATCAAGCATGTTTTTCACAGTTTCCTTCGGGACGTAGACATCATTTGGAGCACCTGCCTCCTGTGTTACCATTCCTTCAAGAGCAGGAGCAGCCTGGAGAGACAAGCTGTTTGCAACGTCTTGTTTGTGTTTGCCAAGCCACTCATTGAGACTGTCTTCATCTGGTGGTAGTTGACATCTTAGAGGAGTTGCAGTGGGATACTTGGACTCCAGAAACTTTGCTACTTCCTCATTAGCAACCAGCATCATCTCTTCCACCATAGAGGATGCATATGGATGATGTAGTTCCTTTTGCTCCTGCTCATGAGAGAAAGCAAAGCAACCATCTTGGAGACGTTTTCGTCTTCGCTTCTGTGCCAGTTGACTCAGTAGGGAAACTTTATCTTCAATTGTTTCCTTTAAGCCACACTTTGAGGCTGTTATCATCTGTTCTGCTTCTTCATATGTCAGCTTCTTGTTGGAACGAATCACAGACCGCTGGATGTCAACCGCAGGTTTAGCGATTGATCCGTCTTCAGCCATAGTAACAAAGACTGACACTGCGAGTCTGTCTTGGCCAGGACCGAGGCTGCAGAGGTCAGTGCTCAAGTAAGTTGGCAGCATTCTTACAGGCTTAGAAAATGCTGCACGGGTGTAAAATGTAAGTGCCCTTTCTTTTGCTTCTTCATCTAAAGGACTACCTTTTGGGACAAACGATGTCACATCAGCGATATGGATTCCAATGTGGTACTGTCCATCCTTAACCTCGATGCTCAGGGCGTCATCCAGATCGTCTGTCTCAGGGTGATCAACTGTAAAAATGAACGTGTCTCTTAAGTCCTTGCGAGACTGCACTTCCTTCTCGTGGATCTTCCGTGTTGAGGGGAACTTTTCCCTCACATACTTCATTGTGGATGGTTTGAATTTATCCTTGACATCATGGATGTACTTTATGATGTCCAGTCCATTTTTCTCATCGCATGCTGGGAGCTCTTTAACAACATGACACATGGGGTAGGGGCTGCCTTCGGGCCACTTACGGTACTTCACTATGAATAGCTTGTCTTGTCTCTCTTTCCTGTTAACCATTACCACTCTCTCAAAATTAAACTTGCTGGATCGGTTTTTCTGCTTGTACAACGACACCGGTACTAAATCAGGATCTTTTGTCTTGCATTGTTTTCGGTCACGGTAAGCAATTATCTTTGGAAACTTGTGACTCACAGGCACCATCAGGTTATCTGTGTATTGATCAAGGGTACAGACAATATCTCTATTTCGAGGATTAGTTGATCTCTTCAGGATGCACTGCACCTTGCCATATTTCTTTGCATCTGCATCTTCATCTTCAGGGTCATCATTGGGGAGGATTTCAATGACAACTTCATCTCCATCCAATGCTGGTCCCCTTGCCCTCTTGCCACAGATCCATACCGGTTGTGAAGAATTGTTTCCTCTCGGAATGACATACGTAAATCCTGACGTCTCAAAGACGAACGAGCCTCTCTTAAACATCTCGGGATCTGTTTGAACTTGTTGTAGACCCTCTAGACGTAATTCGTCACTCATCATCCTTAAATTCTCAGCAGCTGTCTCAAAGCCCCCATCTACATGTACGGCATCATCGGCACCCTTAAGCTTGGATCTGTCATATGTGTCCTTGAAAACAAGTCCACATTTGTTTCCTATTGGAACCATTACAATGTTCTTCATATCCTCCTTATGTGTTTTGGAGGACTTGTCACCTGGCTTCATCAAAATATCTGGTAATTTTTCTCCATCACTCACTTCAGGGCTGCCTGTAGCAAACTGCAATGCTTTGGACGTCCGCTGTCTGTTTTGTGGTCTTAGCGTGACTGCACTCCTGCTTTTTTGAACTGCAGTTGTAGCTACTATTTCGATGCTGTCAGAATCGATTCCAGCTACTCTTGTCACATGGACCTTTGCAATGCTGTCTAGTTGGTAATCTGCTGTTTGCATTTGGACCTTTGCAATGCTCTCTGGTTGGTCGCCAGCTGATCTTGGTGCATGGACCTTTGCAATGCTGTCTAGTTGGCCATCCGCTGTTTGCATGTGGACCTTTGCAATACTCTCTGGTTGGTCGCCAGCTGATCTTGGTGCATGGACCTTTGCAATGCTGTCTAGTTGGTCGTCTGCTGTTTGCATGTGGTCCTTTGCAATGTTCTCTGGTTGGTCGCCAGCTGATCTTGGTGCATGGACCTTTGCAACGCTGTCCAGTTGGTCATCTGCCGTTTCCATGTCGACCTTTGCAATGCTCTCTGGTTGCTCATCAGCTGCAAGTCCACTCTTCTTGGCTTGCATTTCCTGATATTCATGCGTGTCTTCCTCTACTTGACGACGCAGCTCTCTTAGCAAGATATCGTCGATGTCACTGTCTTCGTCATCTGTGCACCATGAATCTGTCTCGGAGAGACTGTCCTCATCATCTTGCTCATAGGATGCTGCATTTTCCTCCTCCATTCGACTCTTGTCTTGCATCCGATGTGTGCTTAGGCCTGTAGAGGCTGCCTTAGCTGTTGACTGGCTTGCAGGTTGGAAGGGTGTGGCATGTGGATTTAAACCTTGCCTGGCTAACCTGACTTTTGCATGAATAATATTTAAAGTTGTTCCCTGTAAAATGAAATTAGAGAAGAAAGTGCCTAAAAAGCTATTTTGTACAAAATGTTGTACGTACTGTACAGTAAACACACACTTCTCATGGATGTCAAATTTTTCTGTCTTTTCCAGACTTTGTTTTTGTTGCGACAACCTCCATAGAATTCTTAACTATCACGGAAAAATGGCTCATGCACGCCTGCACCATTGGTTTGTACAGAAACTGGTTTAGCACTTGTGCGCGGCCCATCGCGATGCGCAAAACGTTTTCAGCTGGGTCAAAGTTCAAATTTATTTAACTTTGACTGCGGTGCGCTGACCTTTCTAATGCGCAGCCAATGAGGTATCAGAGAAGCTCCAAGTTATCGGGGTTGAATTTTTCTATTTTGGAAAGATTGACGATTGGGACCTCATGCAATGCGATGAGCGCGGCAGTGTGATTTTTCCACGATAGTGGAATCCTGCAATCGTGGATGACCTATTGTTCCTCTCTTAGTATACCCTACCAAATGTTCCATTGACTGGGAACATCAATACATACTGAACATGCAGATTATAACTTCTCAATGTGAACATGTAGTTTAGTCTGCAACACATTTCTAATACAAGCCAAAGAACGATCGACTCTATAATGAATGGCAAACCACCATAACTGTATTTGGTTGGTTTGGTTTATGTGCTTATCGTCACAAACCTTTAGAAAGTGCGCATGTGCAGGGTCCTACTGTAGGTCCTATGCCTTCTATTGTGGAAGTGCCAATTGTCCAAAAGTATGTACGGGTAAATGAGGTGCCCAAACCTGTGCTAATGAGGAGGCACACGTCAAGCTGTTATATGGAGCTCTGTGGTTTACAATCTACTGTTTGGATACTTTAAAACTTACCTCGGGGTACAAGCTTCTATTTGTTTCACACACCCTCAGATAGTTCTGCCATTTTGTGGAGCATGGTCCCACAGAGCACAGAGTTGCTGCATCACCAACCACAACAAGGAGTGACTTGGTGCGGGTGAACACCGTGTTAAGAAGCTTGGGATCTGAGAGGAATCCGCAGTAGAAGTCCTTGCTTTCCTTTTCTGGGTTTGGGAACTGGATTGTCCTCCTTGTGCGCACTGTACTGATAATGACAGCACGGTACTGTTTTCCTGTTGAGATAAAAATGTGCCTTTTGGAAGAGTACTTACACATGTACATGTACCTACGGTAGGAACACAACATGTTACACTCAAGACGAGAGGTGCAATCTGCTTAGTTTGTGTAGAGCAATTGTATACGAACTACATGTAGTAATGAGATCGTGCAGTCGGCTTTTCCACAAAAGGGGTTCATACCGGTACACGTTACTGACCAATAAGGGCGTGCAAGGGGTGCTCATGCACTTGGCATCATGGCCAGTGGTGTCGAGACCGCCTAGCCCAGTATTGAGTGAAGAGCGAAACTTAGTAGGCTGCCGGTGACCCGTAAGGTACTCAAGCCAACCTTACATCCAAGTTGGTGCACGCCGGGCAACTAGTACCGGTACCTTGCAGTGCTACATGTAGGCTGACCAGGACATGGCTAAGGGAAGGAAACCCCAAACACAAACCTACCATACTGAGATGGGCCAACAACCCACCCAATTCAAGCTACTGTTAAAGTAACTACAATGAACAATCCAACTGTGGTCCCTACAGTAGACTCAAGCCAAATTAATGGCAGTTTGACTGCTCCTGATGAAAGAGTCTACTTTTATGTACATGTACTTGGGCCCAAAACTACAATTCGCCTGGGAATCCGGAATATACGAAACATCGAAGATAGCCCAAGTCTTAAGACCAGGGAGATAAACTACCTGGTGAAGGACTTTTGCGGCAGAGCTTGCTGAGATTAATCTTTCATGGGGGGAGGCTCAGCGCATCGCACAGGATAGGACCAAAATGGGGAGAGATCATTGTAGCCTTATGTCACACCAGGGAAAGTACTGACCAATAAGATAAGTAACTTCAGCCTCCTTGATCTTTTGGTCAGAACATGTACTGCACTTTCTTTTTTTTAAAACTCCTCTGCCACTTTCTCCGTTCCCTTGCTTGTCTGCAGTGACATAAATCAAAATCTCCGCCCAAGTAAAGAGCAATTGGTGCAAAAGATATCCTGTGTCCTCGTCAAAATTAGGAGCATTCATAACAGTTCAGCCGAGTTCGTACTTTGAGGTCAAATAAGAAGTACAAACTTGCACATGTCAATATTGAGGCTTAAGTTTGGTAGAGAGGGTACAGGGAGACAAAATTAGTTACTTTATCACATACCTTGAACATTGTCAACCGTTTCAACAGTAACATTGCTGAGCCACTCTTTTCTAAGGCTGTCCCTGATCTGACGAACCTACCGGTACATGTATGAACAATTAGGAAAGTACTGAATCTCAATTTTCAGGCATATTGTGTCACAGTAGCAATATACTGAGTATCGTAGTACAGTGTACATGTAAGTACAAAATACTTTCAAGACGGTTCCACATACTTCATTGGTTCACTCCAGGTCCACGAGACCATGCTTGAACAAAGTGATTCCCAAAGCCATGAAATTATGTACATATAGTTAAGGGCTGTCAGAAAGCACATTTTGATTGGTTTTCAACCTGATTGAACCTGCGTGGGATGAGCCAAACATTGGATCCTCTTGTCTCTCAAAGACTCATGGAAGTGCAGGAGCTCAGGGAGACACTTCAGGCAGAGTAGAACACCGTGCCTCAGTGGCTCTTATGAGGGCTGGTGCACTCAGCCTTGCCACAAGAGGTGGTCATACATTATACTGACCACAAAAATTGTATATCTTGGGCGTTTTAATTTGCTTTTATTTTTCAACCGAATACGTACCAAATGCCTGCCATTAAAGGAGCATGACCAGAGTTTCTGGAAAATAGTTTTCGATTTAACTTACCAATATTATCAAGTAACTCCCATACACACCTCCCATGTCCCAAAAACCCAAAAACATTCGCGATTTCCAGTAAAAAATTGAACAAAACTATCGAGTCGGCTTTCGGTGGATAAACGTTGATACTGGAAAATTAGTTTACAAATAATCGGTGGATTTTCGACGATATCCTCGGAAATATGCGGCCTAGAAGCGCGGGAGTTTCAGTTTCGTAATCAGAAAAATATAATGGATGTTATGATATAAAAATCTCATGACCCATAAGGTAAGTCCCGGGGAGTTATGGGTAAAAAAAAGTGATCTGGTCACACTCCTTTAAGAGAATATTTTACCTGCATAGTGCATGGTGATATTACACAGATATTTTCATGGAATGGTCCCCATTCTTCTGGCCACTCATCACGCAATTCTTTCACTCTTTTGACAACTTCGTGAACCTGAGACCGAAATAACAATAGGACCAATAACATTTATTTTGTCCTTAAATCATTATTCAAATGAAGTATTCGAATACTCGGATATTTGGCACAGCATTCCTGGAAAGGGGAAACATATAGACTAGGTGACATTTCAAAAAAAGTGACGAGGCATATTTAGTAGAAGTTGGTAACATGTTGATTTTTAATTTGGGGGTGATGAATCCAAAAATGATTGTTACCAAGCTGTATTTTGAGGGTAAATGGGCCTTTTTGGCAAAAACATAAAAATTTGTTTAAAAACACTAGTTTTGGTAAAACAAAAACAATTGTTAAGACCCCTTTGCTGCTGTACATAAAAGCAGCTATCAATCATCCTACTGCAGGCCCAGTAAACAGCTGTGTCTTGAGGGGACCTCCATTCATCTATTTAGGCCATTAGAGAAAGGATTGTGTCTGCCAGACAGTGTTATTTTAGGCGATATACAAAGTGCTTTCCGGAGTCTCCCCTCGGAGCCTCCTTGCAATTTTTTGGGTGGTGCATTTCGGAGGACTAAAGGTCAACTCATCACTGTTTTGGGGTGTACCATATGGTACATGGTGTCAATGTCTTTTCCCATGACATCCTAGTTTCTTGTCATCATGTCGTTTATTTTTGCAAAGGAAAATATAGGTCCCCTTTTCGGGAAATGAAACCAATCAGAAAACCAGCCTATATGGTCCTGCAAATATACCTCATATATGTTGACATAGGATTGCCCCACGCACTGATCGATTCCATCCATCACATTGTAAAATGTGAGAGGATAGAACTTGCTGTGCATGGGCTGGACGATTCTGGCCTGGAGTTCTATTTTCTGGTAGTACGTCTGGGCAATGAAGTCAAGAAGCGGTTGGCAGGTCCGGTAGTTTGCAGTCAGGAAAACGTTGCAGACTTTAGAATGAAACAGCCGCTCCAGGAGAGACTTGTTGAATCCCGCATCTCGAACCTTTTCTGAGAAGATCTGCAACATTTAAAAAAAAACAGTATTAGCCGTTTTGGTACAGTTTGAAGATACATTTCAATAACAGGGTTCAAAATTAACAGGAGATACATGTACACTGTAAGAGCTAATGAGCAACAACCAAGTAAAAATGTCACTAGAAAACTTTCCAATAATTCAGTCAAGGATGTGCATTGGTTTACACTGAAAAAATAAATTAAGAATGTGATTGAGAATGCAAAAGTTTAGAATGGTAATAAGAAAATATGACAACTGGGCTGCGTTCCGAACACGCGAACATTTATCTTATATATGTATACCGCTCGTTCAATGGCAGACTACCACCGTATCTATCAGAGTTACTACAATTACATCATACCAACCGGGACTCCATGCGATCAAACAACAAACTGATTCTCAAAAAAGTCCGGTCTAGGAGATCCTGGGGTGACAGGACATTTGCATCAGCAGCCGCAACATTATGGAACAAGATACCGGATCAAAATCTCAACACCCATGGGAAAATTAGTGGGTCAAAAATGAGATCTTGACATGGTCCTTTTTGTTGTAGTCAATATGTTTCAAAGTCCCTATTACACAAACAATGGTACATGTACATGTACAATGCTTCACTAATGTCCGTTTATTTTTTATTTTTATTTTTTTAAATAATTAATCAGCGAGCAAGTTCGATTCATGCTCATAGTTAACTATAGTTTACTATTTCCAACCGAATGCATTCTAGCCAACGATGGTTAGTCATGTCTGGTTGACCATTTGGAACCAGCCCACAGGGCAACGGTCGTGCTGGTCACTGGTACTCATGAGGTACATGTACATGTACATGTATTGAGTTGATGCAGCATTTTGCACGGAAATAGTCGACTAACCAAAGGCCAGTATGACATTCATGAATTGAACTTGCTCTGGATATTAATTTCTCTAACCTTAGGACTCATCTGCATGTTATCCCCTGCCAACACAACACAAGTCTCCTCGGTTGCCATGGCGAGGGGTATCAAGGCTTCCGCCTCCAACACTTGGCCTGCCTCGTCTATTAAGATGTGGCTGAAGCATCCTCGCATCTCGTCCGAGATCAAGTTTATCGCCGCAGTCAACGTTGTCACCACGATTTGGCTCTTCTTGATCATCTTTTGATCCGGAATGCGGATTTTACCATTCTTGTCCACTGGAACGTAGGGACGTACGTTGGGTGGAATGGTGCCCAGATTTCGGTAAGTGGCATAGACCCGAATTAGACTTCGTTTTGGCGTGTTTTGGCTGACAAAGTTGTTGAGGTAACTTGTGATATACCAATCAGCAGCACTAGATTTAGAAGACAAGGAAATAACACTTTTTATTTAGCATACAATGTGGATTTTTTCAAATCTTTAGATTGTCGGAATGGAAGTGGAAACATTTCTTGGGGGAAGGGGGGGCATTCACTTTGTATGTCGGTATGAACTTATGTGCACTCTCACTCAAAAAAATAGGCCCCTAAATGCAGACAGACATAAAATATTGCAGGTGCATACGTACCCACTTTTGAAGACAAGAAACATCTCCTAACCCGCCAAAATTTGACACACTTGCAAAAACAGTGCGGGTAACTAATCAAAGAATATTATCACAGCATGTCTGATTCCCAAAGTGGTGCGCGGAGTCTCATTCGCCACAATATTTACAGGTTATTATGGCTCTTTATTTAGAAAGGAAAACGATAGAAAGCCTATATTGCAGGAGCGGGCATTTTGATGGGAGGCCTATTTGCTCTCTTGCGGGTCCGCGTGGACCCGCTTATGAAGGCAAAAAAACGCCCCTTAATTTATAAGCTGACAAAAAATTTGGAATGCACATGGGTTCATACCAGTGTACAGATTGAGTTCACCAGGACAAATTTCCACAGAAACTAAGGCCCGCTTCAAACGTCACGCTTATGCCATGTTGAATTAAATTTAACTTGATTTTTTTAAATTCGACACGGCACAAGCACGACGTTTGAAGCCATTTGGCTCGGCAAAATGAGTTCGACACGGCAGAAGATTTTAGCTCGACAGGGTCTGCCGTGCTAACTCAATTTAGTGCGGCACAAGCACGGCTTGCATGGCTTCAAACGTCGTGCTTCTGCCGTGTCGAATTTAATTCCAGTTCTAAGTTGGTCCGCAATTTTGTTCCGACTAGGAATGCGCATGCTCGCAGCGCGTATGTGAGTAAAGAAATAACCAACAAACAAGTGCATCAAAATAATAAAATGGCGACGTACAATGGACAGAATGGAAAACACACGTGCACAACGTCCATGACGTGCACAATACTCATCCGCCATGTTGGATGTATTTAAGCTCGACTGGGAGTTTGCAATTAAGTTCGACGTTTGAAGCCACTGCTGTGCTAACGTCGTACCAACGTCGTGCCAAGTTGAATTTATTTCGACACGGCATAAGCGCGACGTTTGAAGCGGGCCATAAACAGGGAATTTATGCTCCTTCATGCTTGAGCAAATTTTCATGCTTTGGTACATGTAAAAACAAAAATTTGCTTCAATATAACAAGGGAAAGATATAAAACTGGCTACCACCTTCACCTATTTGAGTGTGTGCAGATCAGGATCTTACACTGGGGTCGTTTTTTAACCAGTTCCATCACAGCAGTAGCAAGTGTAAACGTCTTCCCTGTACCGAAGGGTCCACACAGCAGCACAGGCCCCACTCCTGGCAGTGGAGAGGGTGCATTCCTGCCTCCGTGGCGACTGATGAAGTCAATGATTTGCTCTTGACGTTGATTACATTTACCAATCTTCTCAGAGTGATGAACCAACCTTATAAAATGACAAACATTTCCTGGATAAATTTATATGTTACACAGTAAATTATCCCGCAAGGCTCAAAACTAAACCTGACAGTAAAAGCACTCTGGTGCAAAAATCAGTTATATGCCCTTTTGCCAGGCACATTTTTTTGCCCCAGAACGCTTTTATGCCCTTCTGCCAGGTGCATAATAAAAATTATGAATTGTTAATCTTTATCTTTCAAGGTCTACATCATTTGTAATGACCCAGAATTTTACTTAGAGTTGACAAGAAAAAAACCTCGCTCAAACTGCTGATAGCAATGGTAACGAACACGACATACATGTAAGTTTATTTCTGTCAAAGTCTCAAAGATAGTATTTTTTTGTAAGAAATTAATAACTGAAGGTGCATGTGCGCGCACATTTTTTTAAACCATTCACTTGCATGTAGCATAAAAACCATGCATGGATTTTGAAGGTTTTCTGAAGCATTGTTGCATCCATATACACATTTCTGTGGACTAGTTCATACCAACTGTGGATATTCCTTTATTTTCGTGTAGTTAAGAAAACAACTTTTTTCACCAAAATCAAAATGGTTCTCTTCTAAACTGTTGCCTTAACCCTCAACCTAACCCCTGCCCACCCCCTCCCTAACCCTATTTTTCAAGATTGGACAACCTGACTGTGGACGTGTGCTAGTCCACATAACGTCTGTTTCTCCCGCCAAGTGTGGACATCCTTTGTTCACCAGTTGTACATGTACATAGTAAGGTATGTAATGTACGTACACCAACATTCTTCTTTAGGGACTGTCCAAAGTTGTCAACATTTTCACTGTTCTACAAAGCGTAGGAAGGGGGGGGTGGGGGGGGGTTGGCGGGGAGGCGGGAGGACTTTATATGCACTGTAAAATGTTGACACTTTATGGTACTGACAGAAAAAAGTTGATAAGTAGCATTTTGGGGAGGGTAGGGGATCTTGAAAAATACTATGCTTCGCAAAACTGAAAGTGTTGACAACTTCAGAAATATGTTATGCCTTTTTCCCATTGATGTATAGAAAGTTTCATATTGAAAAAGATATGGTAACCCTTTCAAACAAACAATAATGTTGACAAGTGAACATTCAATTTTCCTAAGTAGTAATTTGTACCTCTGTTGTCTGCTCTCTTGTGGGAAGACCATGTCCATGTTGCGCAGCTGGTCAATGGCAAAATGCTTGAAGCAAAACTGCGTACTATCCAGTTGCAGTTGGATGGTAACTCGTCTGTTGTTTTCATTGCTGAGTTTTTGCTCAGTCACACACTCTTTGCCAAGCATTAAGAACACGGTGTCCCCAGAAGCACTTCCAAATGACTGGTTGGGAAGTATTGCTGCTTCGTAGACCTACATGTAATGATAAAAATTTAATTAAGTTTGTGTATATAGACACTCCATGTACATTTGCACAAAAACAGATACCGTAGACTGAAAAGAAAGTTTAAAACCGACATTGTTTAAAGACCGAGTACATACATGATCGGAAATCTTTCAAAAACAGGAACAGCATTATATAACTAAAGAATAATGTTGATTTGAAACTTGGAAAATTCAGCCACATAGATGCAGTCATACTTCAGAAAACCCATGCATAGTGTTTGTGTAGGAATAAATGGTAAAAAAAATAATAATAATTGTTAAAGCACCTTAAGTTGGAATTTGCTCCCACAAAGGTGTATCATTTTACATGGAAACAAATCATGGTGTCTGTTACCATTGCTATAAACACTTTCAGTCGGTTTTGTTGTTAACTCAAGAAATAAAATATTCGGTATATTGGGGCTTTAAAGACATTACAAAAATCACATCATTATTATTATTATTATTATTATTATTATTTCTTTCTGGTATTCATACCAAGGATTCCTCAATAGTGCTCATTGCACTGTCACTCGTAAGCGTGAGGAAACCCATGAAGAATTAGAATTAGAAATGGCCAGAGACACCGGGGAATCCCCTTGCTCTTCACGATAGAATGCTCTGGGATCTTTAGAGTGCGTTACCATTACCTAACACACTGGACCAACGGCTTTACATCCCTTCCGAAGGATGGAGCAAGTGTGGTTGAGTGCCTTGCCCAAGGGCACAGGTACCGCAGCCGGATTCGAACCTGCAACCCCAAGTTTTCACCCATGATTGCGAGTCAATGGCTCTAACCGATTGAGATCGTAAGAAACGATCTCAATCAATATTATATTTTACAGGGTTAGACTTAATGGGATTTTGCTGCAGTGTGTGAACACATGATATTCCATACCGTATTGGAAGAGTCAAACTTAAGCAGAACCATCTGAACACTCTGGATCACGATGTGGCTGGCTACGGTATCGTTCAGGAGGGCTTGTTGGAGGTTAATGCTGGCAAACAGATGTCC
The DNA here is from genome assembly GCA_037783545.1 of Henricia sp. BOLD:AAB3569. Classification (NCBI taxonomy): domain Eukaryota; kingdom Metazoa; phylum Echinodermata; class Asteroidea; order Spinulosida; family Echinasteridae; genus Henricia; species Henricia sp. BOLD:AAB3569. The sequence goes on along the minus strand of JBBELK010000147.1, from coordinate 3,346,421 downwards.
GTTAGATGCAAAGTGTGTATATCCATCAGACAGCGCAACTTGTTGGCAAACATTGAGTGTGCTAGTCGTGGCATATCTGTAAGAGGCACAATTTAAGATATTTTTGGTTTGATTTGTTTTTAATTGCTATGTACACCAAGAGCTGAATTCGCGGAATCACTACTCAAGATTGTTTGGCGATGTGATTTTTCATTGATTTTGTGACTTTTAATAAAGAGAAAAGGGCTGAATTAAAACACCCCAATCACTGACAACCATCTTTGCGCAAAATGTTCAATGCATAAATAATCATAACTTTTAGTTAATATTAAAATATAAATAATTTTCTTGTTATGCCAGAGTCATTAGAGAGCCCTAAAACGACCTTTGAACATGTGAAAAAATAAACGATGTACTTATACCAACCCTGAAATCTTTCTGTTGCATTCTCGCTCTTCCGTGAATAACACCCTGTTCATGACATCCTTGTAGTTCTCGCGAGTGAGGTTTATAGAGGAGAGGTCCTCATTTCGGATTTTGCGAGATGCCGGCAGAGTGTAGCGTAAGAGCAGTTTTTCGTTGAAGTTTCGTTCTGCCAGTGTTATGTTGCTCTGACCTGTCGCGTCAGTAAACTTGACGATTCGACTCTTTGTACTATTCCAACATTCAGCTTGTATGGTGTCTGGAATGTCGGCAATCGGCGCATCCCCTGATCCTATGTCCATCTGTTGAGAAATTGAGTAAGCGATGCGATATACACTATGTACTGAGTGCTTTTCCCCGAGACAAAAGCGAAAAACGTGAAGCATGTTCTGTAGCTGGTTTCATGAAACCTTACGCACTGCATAAGCCCACTTGCGCAACCTTTTATTGCTTAAGTTGCAAAACATTCCTGCTATAATTAAACGCAAGCTATGGGGCCTATGCCATTTTCAAAAATTGCGCATGCTACGCACTTTTCGTGCTGCAGTATTTGGTACTTGTGTACTCTAATGAGTTTATAGTGTATACTATAAAAAAAAGAAAAAAAAGTGCCAAAAAATTACACCCTTGGTAACGCAAAATGTGTATACATGTACCTTTAATTTTCGAACTAGCACTGGTCCCGTTTCAAAGTCGAACACAACCCACTGCTCAAAAGAGCCTAGACTTTTTGACTGGAAACCAACGTCGACCTGGTACACATTCAAGTTTCCGTTGCGGGCTACCGAGTCACCTGGGCAGACTTGAAGTTTCTCTCGTCCGTGATGCAGGGAAAAGTTTTCATATGGGTCTAAAAACAGCAGACTAACTACATGTAGCTTCAGTGGTTTCTGTTGGGTGAAGAAAAAGGGCTGCGTTTTATAGATGGATCAATCTTGTAGTTTTTATAAAATTGGATAGGATGGTCACGGTGTTAGCATAAAGATAAATTTTGGTAAAAAATAAGTTCATTAATATCATAAACACTCCGAAAATAAGCACAACACGGTTTGCAAATAAAGACGAGAGCTCTCTATTGGAAACAAGTTGACACTGGGATTATTTTTGGCAAAAACTACAATGTTTTTGTTAAAAAGGCAAATGTGATTGGCTAAAAGTTAAGACCAGGTCAAGGACCACAAACATGACAAATACCGTCTAATTTCTACGTTCATTTTTGTAAATCCTCTCACCAATTGATTACACTTTGAGGCGGCCGCCACAGAGTAGGATTTGCTACACTGACAGGCCGTCCACAGCTGTCAAGTTTAAAACACGGTGTGTACAAATGAATGGTGGATAATGGATGTGTTTACACATCAATCTTGGAAGACAGCGGCAAAGCTGATGTTTTAACTAGTCAACCGCCCCTGTGACTATTTATTGCCAGAACGTGTTTACACATTCTCCGGCGTAAAGTGGTTAACAGCTAGAACCAAATGCTCACCCGGACGCATGTACATGTAACTGTGCCTTTACATTAGCACAGATTTCGCTTATGCACACTTTCTACAGGTTTGTGATGCTCAAAAACTACATGGTGCACAGATACTTGACACTTGCGACCAGGTCATTGTCATCCTGTCTTCATAAATAGCGGTTTGCCTAATTTAAACAGCACCGCTCTTCCTTCGAACTTTCTTAAATAAGATATGAATGCACGCTTCATTCACAAATATTCTACAAAGCGATTTTCTTGATGTTATTGGATTCTTCATAAAAACCAAGGACATCCAAACCTTGTTGGTAGTCTTGAGGGTCAATTTCCAGGAGTGAGTGAAGCCTGATGTTTCTGCCTTGCTTTCCACGGGAAGGCATTTGTTTAGGTCCCCAGAGCATGTGACAGTTATGCCTTCCATGTTGTCAACAAACTATTGGGAATCAAAACAAAAAAGCACATGTCATGGCAAACATAAGAACAATTGGATAATGCACATATACACTGTGACTGTGTTTATACTTGTCCCGAGCTCGGGATCAAGATTTATACCCTGATACGAATGCGTCAGTGTTAACCACATTGATTCGGAGTGCCGCGTTTACATTCTGTAGTTGATTTCGAGTGCGGCGCCAGAAGCTGTAGTCAAAGGTCATGCTCTATGTTTTCATTTATACAGTGTGCAAGGCCACTTGAATTTCACGGGCTTTTCCCACTGAGCTGTGGCTCCTCCCACAACTGGTGTGAAGCGGATGTGATGAAGATTAATTGCTTATCTAACCGCAAACTGATCACCAACGCGAGACCAAAATCTTTGGGGTCTGATCCGGGCCAATTTGGTCCCGAGAGTGTTTACACTCAGTTTGTGATCCGAGGCTGATCCCGAAGTACTAGTATTTTTAAAATGTACTCAAGTAGTGCTACAAGAATTTAAAATGTCATACTTACAGTTCTGTCTTTGTACGTGGACGTCGAAGCATGCAGCTGTTGTTCTTTAGCTTTCTTGCTCTGTAAGTCACGACACTGCTTTCGCTCTTTCCATTCTTTTAACTCCTCTTCGCTGTGGGCTTTGGTGCAACTGTCATTACCACTGAATGGGCAAACACCTCCTTCAACCCTTTGAAAAGATAAAGTACCGATTATTAGTAAGAAAATTTAATAATGTACCTGAGATTATTAAATTTGTAAATTCTCAACATATCTTGTATTTGTAAGATGTCAACATTAAAGGAGCGTGTCCAGATCACAATTTTGTGGTACGCAATGGCATCGCTAGACCATTTTGAATGGGGGGGCTAATGACCAAAATTTGCTGACGGCTGCCTTGGCGACGACGCTAACCCAGGGACTTGTGCAGGCTTGTGAGAACTTGTGATAACCCTGGTGTACCATAGTACGTCTGTGATCTTCACTTACAGTGGGCACAGTTCAAACTTGTCGTCATTCCATGGCGGTTCACGATACTTCCAGTCCGTCCCGTCATAAGTATCAACCCTCAGCCTGTGGTCAGCCGTTTGCAGGTGATGTTGCAACTGAACCCTATCAGGGAAGTGCAGGTTGCAAAATGTGCAAGGATAGGGCTGGAGTTTGGGTCTTGGCGGAGGGCTGTGAGACATTGAGTTGTTCTGTGTTGGTCTGCTGTCTGCACTTGTCGCAATGGCCATATGCATGACTTCATAAAGTGTACTCACTACATGGAGAAAACCAGTGGTGGAGCCAATTACAAATATTCCCAGTACATGTATATGAGCTACATGTATATGACCTACATGTACGAAGTCTCTTTGTTGCCTGACTACATGTATCAGAACTTTGACTTTCATAGGTACATGTACGTGTCAAAAAAAGTCCTACTTTTGATACGAAATACCTTTGTCATTTGCCAACGGATTTAAACCAAAATTTCAGATCATGTAAACAAGGCCTTACAAATTTTATAGAGCAACTTGCATAAGTTTTGTCCAAGAGGGTGAGATTTAAAAGCCTGACGAAAAAAAAATTTCATTTTTAGAATTTGCGTCCTCTGTCAACACATCACTTGAGACGGTGGCGGAAAGTGTGTGCTGCAGCGGAAAAAAATGTGGCGGAAAAAATGGTTGGATAAAACCCAAATGTTATTACACACATCCATGATCAATTTTGTACAACTCATCAAGAAATGAAAAGGGACGTCTGACATAGAAAATTTCCTTGACATTGGAGGACGCCAGTCGAAAGTGACTGATTTTAAATCTCCCCATCTCAGTCTAAGCTAATGCAAGTTTGTACACTCAATAACATTTGTCAGGCCTTGAAATTTTGGTTCAATTCCGTTGGCAAATGGCAGTTATTAAAGATCAAAAGTAGGACCTTTTTTTGACACCTAGTACAATACCAGTCCAATCATTTACATACAAGTTTCATAATTGACAATCTTTTGCTCCATGTACATTTTTCTAAACACTATGCAAATGTTATCAAAGGGGCCAAATTCCTCTAATTCAGATGTTCAACTCACAGTTGTATTTTGCCATATACTCCCACAGATCTTTTTCTTCTGGAGTATGAGGATGTGTGCATTCATGTTTACGACCCCTGTCACCATTTCTGCACAAGACCAATTTGGTGTTTGACCAAATTTTGGATGGTTTCCCAATGACTTGATTCCATTCTCTTCTGTCCTCTGAAAAGGAAGCCACTGCATGGAGGTCGGACTTCGAGCTGTCTTCGGCAGCCAAATAGGACAAACGATGCGGTGGATTTGGAATGAAACATTCGTCACAGAGACGTACTAAGGCCTGTTGGGTGATTCCGTCCTTGGCTTGGCACTGCCATACCTCCATCTCCACCTGGGAAAATTCAAGAATAGCAGGGGCTGTCCAAAACTCAATATTTTCATGGTTGTACAAAGTGTGTGGGGGTGGGTGGGAGTTGGGATGGCGGGGAAGGGGAAGGAGGGGTGGGGGATTGAGGGGTGGGATATCCTTTCCACGAGCCACCATAACCAGAGCGCAGTCACAATCACCACGAATAATGCACAGGAAGGCACTTTGTAGATGTATTTGTCACATCATTTAAATATGAAAACCTGCCCCTGTCATGGCTGCCGTTGCAAAGGGTCTATACCAGAACATGTAAATCATGCTCGTGCTTTACATTGTACTAACCTCATTGTGTGCAAATTGGCATGCATCAGCACGCCAACATCCAAGCGGTTTTCTGATGTGCCTGCAGAGCTGTGGTCTTGTAAGCTTGCGTGAATACTCTCGGACTTTCAAGTACCGTTGACGACCCGTCTCCAGAGTCGCATGTACCAGCACTTTGTTCCATTTGTGCCTGAGCTCACCGCTGCAAAAGGGCTCTCTCTCCAACTTTTCCCTCATAACTGGCGGAGCACCATCAAAGCAGTTTTCGCAGAGAAACAGGAAGTTGCCTCCAACTTTAGACATCAACATTCTGTGGGTGTCCCGGTCACTTTTACGGTTCTTGAGAGGGGCGTTGTTTTGTTGCACTTGCTGGCCTTCTGGCAAGCGACCCCTTGTCAATTGGTTGTCGACTTGGCTTTTTGGACCGTTATCGCCGGACTGATGCCTCGACTTTCGCTGAGTAGCTTGTGAAGTAACAGTCTGAAAACCTTCAGGAGGATCCTTCTGCGGAGGGAGCCTTGGCCTATTCTGGCCAATGTTTTGCTGAAAGCGGGGGCCAATATTTTGCTGAAACCTGAGGTAGCGACAAATCTCCTTTCGATCAAAGTGCCCCTGCTTCTCTGCATTCCAAACATCGTTTTCTTCCTTGCTGTGACTGAAACAGCAGTTCTCTTGTTCACAACAGCCCTTCGATTGAGATCTCCTACAGAGCCTGTAGTGATCTTTAAAATCTTTCTCTGGTCTTCGTTGGATTTTACCCCAAACCTTCAAAAAAAGATAATTCTTTTTATGTGTGCCATGCGAAACTTGCTCATTATTGTACTCGTAGGTCAAAGTACTTGACGATTTAACCATTCGATTTTTGCAAATACTTGACAGACTGACACCCTGTTTACACTTGATCCTGAGCTCGGGGTCGAACACAGAGCTCCGGATCAGAAACTGGGTGTAAACGCTCTCGGGAACCAAATTTGGTCTCGCGTTGGCATAGGGTTTGATCCCGAGCTCGGGATCAGTTTGCAGTTAGATAAGCAATTAATCTTTACCACATCCTGCCGCAATCCGCTCCACAGCCGTAGCGTAGCGGGGGAAAAGCCCGCGAAATTCAAGTGGCCTTGTACACTGTACATGCACATGTAGGTGTGAACTCACCTCCCACCGTGGACATCCCATCGTTCCTCTTTTGTTTGGACATAGTTTTTTTTTCCTTACTCTTGTTTGTTTTGTACACGAGCGAATGTAGTACGTTCGCTTGGCAATCGCGGACGATATTGTTCTCTTTGTTAAACCTCCTCAAAACGTCCCCCATTGTTTGAGAGAACCCATGCACACATTGATCAGTACATGTATATACACACTATGACCTTTGACTGCAACTTCTGGCACCGCGCTCGAGATCAACTGCACTGACGCATTCTTATCAGGGAATCAATCTTGATCCCGAGCTCGGGACAAGTGTAAACACGGTCATATCTACACGTACATGAATATCTTGGCATAAAATATTCTGCACTGTTACATGTGTATAGTTAAGCGTTCAAGTACTGTACCATTAAAACTGAATTCTTATAAAGAATAGTGTATCTGAGACAATTGTTTGGATAATCTCAATTGCTGTAGTACTGGTACACAAACAAATAATTATTGGAGTTCCTGAATACTATACATTTTAATCTCCAAATAGCTAGCCATTTGTGAGTGACTTTTTCCACTTATAAGATTACAGGAGGTTATGAATTTGAGTCCCACCTGAAAATGTAATAATTGTTTATTATACATTCTCTCGTCAGTTGCAATACCCGCTGCCGAATGATTAGAACCGGCTACTCAACACTGGCTAGCTTGGTGGTTGAGTGTCTGAGACCCGCCTAGTATACAGGAGGTTGTGGGTTCAAGTCCCACCCGAGCATGCTATGAAGTTTTTCTTGGGGTCTCCAGGAAGCACCGAGTATGCTAACCAAGTTAAGTCAGGTAGGGCAAAACAAACCTTTAGTGATATGGTGTTTCACTAGGAGAGCACTAAAGCCTAGCGTACATTGACCTTGCAACTGGAAGCAACTCAACTGATCAGTTGCTGGCGATGTGTGCGTAGCACGCACACCGACAGCAACTAATTAGTTGCACAGCTGAGACCAACTGGGAGCGTCCAGCCTGGTCTACATTTCTAGAGCGCACACATTGACATGGCCACTCGGGTACATCGACCTTACAACTGGAAGCAATTAGTTACTGTTGATGTGCGCCACATGTATTCAGACACACTTGTGCAACTTACAGCAATTAGTCGCAAGTGCGGGTACATGTACATCAACAAAACTGACCGCAACTGAGTTGCCAGCGGCAACTTGCGGGAACTGGGATTTTTCCAGTTGCCTGTAGTTGTGAGTATGCATTTATTTACCTTTTTAAGCAACTGATCAGTTGCTCCCAGTTGCAATGTCGATGTATGCTAGGCTTAATAAAACAGCACTAATGTTGGCGGAGATCATTCGCAAATTACTGACTTTTTGTTGAAAAGTCTGACACACCATGTGGACACAGATCTACTCGACCATAAAACACTCTAAAAGATAAACTTTCAAACCTCATTCTCGTCCTGTTTCTGACTTTGAAGTTGACAGATAAGCAGATCTCCACAACACGCTTTGTGCGGCTTCCACCCACTTCTGCAAAAGCACGTGTTGCAGGCCAATCTGAAAAAGAGAACATTAGAAAGAAAATACTTCATGAAACACTGCAGGATATACTCCATGCTATGTTTTGTTGGGTTTAAAGGAACATGTTCAGAGAAATGGATTTTGTTTTAACCTAAAACTTAAATAAAATACCTCCCCAAAATACTCCCATGGGAAGAAAACAGGAAATTTGCAATCTCCAATTTGGATGCTGAAGCAAAAAGTTAGGTGTAAATACTGCACTGCGTTAGGCCTAGCATACATCAACCTTGCAACTGGAAGCAACTCAACTGACCAGTTGCTGTCGATGTGTGCATAGTGCACTCATCGACGGCAACTATTTAGTTGCACAACTAAGGAAAAGTTACTGAGAGGAAAACGTCCTATGCTGTCCGCATTGGACTTAAAATGGGAAAAGTACCCATCGTCTCGGTACCCATCTTCTGAAGACGGGGCTTAAGACTTTGAGTAGGTTTTGGACAATGCGCAGTTTTCCTTTTTCATACTTAAAAAATATTTTCAAGGTTTTAATCTAAGCATTTTGGTTCTCGGCAAATTCAATTTTTCTTCCAAACAAATTTTTAAAGCATTTAAAGCTAAAAACATCATACTTTGTATTTTAGACATCGGCAACCCTGTGAAAAATGCTGTTTTATAAAATAACGCCTTGCCGGGCGTTGATTTATAGGCGGACCACCAATAATTTGATATATTGAATAACTGATTATTATTTTTAGGGACCCCTGGGGTGAATGAATTTGATACAAATGTGAACAAATGTCCACATTTGTATTGAATTTGAAATATTGATCGTAATTGTTCGATAATTAAATGTTGGTAAATTGTTTTCCGTTGGTGTTTCATTTGAAAACAAATAACCTTTGTTTCTCAAAAAAGTCAAGTAAAAAATAAATTGAGGTGCCACACCCAAAATGCATGAAAAATACATCTTTAAGAAAACTGTGACAAACCTTGGGTTAACCTTCTTTAACCACCCTTTACTCTCGGCAGACATCTGGCCTGGATCGAAAGAGGAGTTTGAGTGACTTTGGTCATTTGCTCCATGACTCTTGTTTAATGACGTCTTGCCATTACTGGTGGTGTGTGGAAGAGGCTTGGCATTAAGAGAAGTTAGGCCTGAGGATGGCTCATCATTGTCGGGTGAAAGCACCGCAAAAGGATTTGTCGTTGGAATCGGTGAGGCCGCATGATCTACCAGCAGAAACAAATAAACTTTAACCACTTGACGCTGGAAGACGTGTAAACTCGTTCTGGCAAGGTATAGTCACAGGGGCGGTTGACAAAGTATGATCTTTTCGTGAGAAGTGGGCTTTATGAAATAGGACCCTTGTCTTAACTGTTGGTCAATCACATTTGCCCTTTTTTTTTTTTTTTAAAGTGTTTTTAGGCAAAAAAATAATTAGGAAAGTCAAGTTTGACTGACGATTTCGCTCTTGTTACTAAATCATTTCCGTTGAATTTGGTATCATTAGAAAGCCCTGTTATTCCTCTTTACAGTGATGTGTCATTTGGTATGATTAATCAATTGGGGGATGTGCAGTATAGCGGAATACAGGGGTGGGTGGAAAGTGAAATGTCACAAAATTCACTGCTATTGTCATGCAGTGCATTCCCCTTTTGCTTGGAGGATGGGAATGTGTCCATGCACTTTTTGACAATAGCAATGCATTTTGTGACATTTCACTTTACACCTGCCCCCATATTCAGCTGTGCTGCACATCCCCCAATTGCTTAATCATAACAAATGACACATCATCGTAAAGAGGAATAACAGGGCAACAATTTTTTGCAACAAGAGATAAATCGTCAGTCAAACTTGACTTTCCGAACTTTTTGAGGAGTTTAGTTAAAAACAATTCTGGTTACAACCACACATCCTAAGGCAGCATTCTCGGAAAAAAAATTTTTATTTAGTAAAGTAGTTTAATAGAATAGGTCAATATATTACAAATATATTTTATATACATGTATTTAATGTATCACACTTTTAGGATTGGATTTTTTTAATATATTTCTTAAGTGTTCAATATATTTATTTGTCCAGTCATACACAACAGAAGTATATTTAACCCCATTAAATAATTATGGGTTTTTAAAAAAAGAGAACAGCGTCTCACGTTCCATACACTAAATGTTTTTATTTTTCAATCTTTAACCCTTTGAACCCTAGCTGTCACATTTGTGACTTCCGTGAACAAGGAGCAAACCTTCCTCCATGCAAGGAGTAACCCGATGAGCCACTATTGTGACTTTTGAGTGACATCTTCATAACACAAACCAGTGTCATTGCGCATAAATAATTTAGGGTTCAAAGGGTTAAGGACTGGTCTTGGTGCACAAATCTTCTATTCGACAATGTGTAATCCCTTCATGAGTACACGTATTTACATAAATGTACTGAATATGAATGTTATTTCAGACCCATTACGGCTCCACTGACTTTGAAAAGTTTGATACATTAGAATAACAAAGACGCTTCAGCTTCTGGCATTGACATGAAAATAACATTGAACTGGAACCAGCTGAGACCGGTTAGAATCAACACACAACTTTCACAAAACTTATGTGGGAGAACTGGGACCAATTTCAAGGAGCTGTTTAGCACACACATTTTCCTAGCAGAAGATTTATTTGCTTTATACATGTACATGTATTGCAAAAATTAGCAGCCAGCCAAAGTCTTATGTGATGTGTATATTTACTACCAATTTGCTATCATTTCTAAAAACACAATTTGGCCCGGTAACCCTCTCTACAAAGCAAAAATATTCTGTGCTAAGCACATTTTTGTACTAAACAGTACCTTGAAATTGGCCCCATGGGGGCAATTTCATAGAGCTGTTGCACAGGCACAGAAATTTGCTCAGCACAATTTATTTAAGGCTAGAATACTAAACATTTTCTGAGGATTCCTTATATTTTGGTATATAATTTGTATTAACAGTAAATATTAAGAACTGACATGTTTATTGATCCCCTGACATGTATGTAAGAAAACTTATTAAAAATATTAACATTTGAAAAAATAAATAAAAAATCAAAATTAGTTCATGGTCCTGAGCAAACTTTTAGTGCATTTACGTGCATGTAGTTCAGATCCAGTCAACACCAACAGAACTGACGTCCAAGTTGGTGAACACTTTAACTCTATTCGACTAAGCAGAGAGAATTAAAACTTTGGATTAAGCGACTCCGTACCACCCAGCCACATGGTCTCAACATTCAGGAGGGAAATTATTAATATCTTTATTTTTCTCCCCCATTTCCACCTACTTTCATTTGTGTTTCCTTATTTTTGCCTGCCCCACCATCCTATCCCCACAAATCCCCTCATCCATTTCCACCCCCATCTTGTCCTTTGCAATGGTCTGTTCCTTTTCCTGGTACATGTTAACCATTAATACTTCTTTTGTTCCCTAGCATTCCATTCCAAGCAGACATGATGCAACCAGCTCTGTTTACTCATCATGACCCCTCTTTCTGCATGTGCTATTTTCTGTATCATTATGCCCTTGAAAAAGACCCTGCTACACAGCAAACTGGCTGTATGTGCATTAGGTTTTCCCTATATTGCGCAATGCACCTGCAGTCGTCAATGTTCAAGACTAATTGTGTGATGCAAACAGTACACACATTTTCCGACGACTTTAGCATTTTTTCACCATTTAAAAAGAAAAATGTAGCGAAATGTAGCTGTGATCTTTCCACCCTCGAAGGTGACTAAATATACGATATTGTGAGGAAAAATGGCTGTTCTTTTTAGTTTACTCAAAAGGCGATCATTTAAGACCAAATATGACCCTATTTTCCAACTGATCCATTAAACGACGACTTGTACTGAGTCTAGATGTCATTACCATATAAATATTCATAAATGAACTCCAAATCGATGATGTCATTGGATTAAATAACTGACGTGACCATCCAATCACAAAAGGCTACTTCAGGCGTGAAGGGAATTTAAATGCCACTACATACGCAACAAAAACTGGATGGTGTGCATAAACGTGTGTGGCTAGTGTTGAAACATGAGGCCACTAATTTTATAGTATACAAATATTGACTGCAATGAGGGGCATGGTTAAGATTATAGGCCCAAGATGATCTTGAAGCCATGACTATGCCCCGAGGCGGAAGCTGAGGGGCATAGTCATGGCTTCGAGATCACCGAGGGCCTATAATCTTAACCATGATCCGAATAAACAGCAGTCAATATTTGTTTTATATACCGAATGTGTAGATTTTTGTCATCTGGTTGGTTAAAAGTAACGATACAAATATCATACAGTCATGACAGTGGTCCTTCGAGTTTCGATTTCGGAAGCTGGTCTACGGCGGAAAACTTGTATATTTACAGCAAACATTGTAGCATAATCACCTGGCACTTTAGTAGCACATTTCACCTGACACAGTTTTCACTGTAGGCCACTTCTCTTACTTTCTTAAGGACTTCATCATCTACGACAGACGACAAAAGGACGTCGAGATTCCGCCATTACCGTCCTGATGAATGTTTACGTGAAGCGCACAGCTGCATAGTTGGTGCACAGCTATAGCTATGCTAACACATGTAATGCGCGCGTCCGGAACCTGCTAAATGACACTGCCAAAGGGGCAACACACCCCACTCCCCTCACCACCCTCTTCCTCCCCTAATCCCCTCAAGGGGCATGGCAAAGACTATTGCCCGGTGGGCATATACGCGCCGGGTCTAGCCGATTCAATGCCCCCATTTTTAACCAATCAGATGACTGGAATCTACGCATGAGGTATATAATGTAGTTTAGTTCCCTCAATTTCACCTTGGAAATGTTATCAATAAGGAGTGGGTATATAAAAACAAAAAGAAGCAAATGTTACTTACAGCAATCTGGTGGTTCACTTTTTGTCTGGAAACAAAAAAGATAGAGGGAAAAAAAGGAATTAAAGTTGAGGCAAAGTATGTTTCAGGAACTTAGTACAAAAACTAGATTATAAAAAGAACAAAAAGATGGATGTGATTTTTCACAAATGACAGTGCTCCTTTCATTTCTTTTTGTTAAATTCTATTCATAAATACTTTATTTATAAATACTTTATTTTATACTTTACACAGTTTACATATTCTTATTGGTGAATAACACGTCACATGGGTGGACAAAAATGGGCAATATAAAGGCTCGGCTGGTTTTAAAACGTTTTAGTCTGGCCATCTTAGCCAGTTTCAGCGCGTATTAAAAATGTACACGCTCACAAAAACTGCACATTACATGCCCAAAACCAAATTTGACGCAGTATGACCCCCAAAAAATTGCATATTGTGCGTGCACATGTACAACGTGCAGATGTAGTAATAGTACTTCAGAAAACCTTTTTTTAAAAACCTGTACTTTCGTGTCGAATGAATGGTAACAAAATAATCTTCAGTTGGCAATTTCCCCCACAAACGTAACCATTTTACACGAGAAAAAAAATAATATGGTGTTCGTTGCAATTGCTATCAACACTTTTAGTCGGTTTTTTCTTGTCAACTCTTGAAATAAAATTTTGGGTAACTGCAAATGATGTATTGGGGCTTCAAACAGTATGTTTAAGAAAGGCTAGGGACCTGGTGGCTTGTGGTTCAGGCCATTATATGCGTCCAAGTTTAAGAGGCTAAACATACCTTTAGGCCTATTATTTTAAAAAATACCTTAGCACCATTTTGTCCATCGTGACTGTCCAGTGGAAGAGGAACATCTGTTGAGCTCACTGTGGACAATAAACTGGCCTTGTCATCCGAGCTAGCTGCGCCCGCCTTCAACAAATTCGTCTGGCTAACTGTCACTTTACTTTGGTCCATTCGTGGAGGTACACCCGCAGTCGACCTTGGAGTTTTTAAATCTTTGCTCCGACTTGCTCCCGTCTTGTGAGACATCTTTAAAAGTTAGTTTTGTTTTTTAGGTTTTTTGTTTTTTGTTTTTTGTTTTTTTCTTTTTTGTTTTTAATTTATTTATTTATTTACAATGCCGCCAAGGTGCTATTGTCGGGTGAAGTCTAACAGGTTGGATGGAACATGCAGAAGATGTGTTAGGAGTTCCACAGCAGTTTAAGACGCGAGTAACAATGCATGTGGATTATGCCACTTAATTCAACCCCAACCCCCTTCGAATTAGCCAGCAGGTGAGGGGGGAGGGGGGGGGTAAGATGCTACCAGGATGTCACTTTTACATGTTGGATGTCACTGTTTTACATGTTGGGTGCAGCATTCAAAGTTGTCTGGTAACTGGAGTAACACTCATTGAGACAGCATTATCTAAAGGCACAACACATCAAGCAACGTGAATAATGGTAATACAGGCACCATACCAAATATCGCATTTAGTTACTTTGCCGAGTTACACTCCCATGCAACACTGGGAGAAAAATAGGGGTAATAGAGAAAACCTGTTATCACTGTGTCTCATGGTAGAGCATCTTCCTGGTGAGTCAAAGGTCTTGGGGAAAACCTAAGGGAGTATACCACTGTGCCTCATAGCTCAGCTGGCTGGAGAGTCGGAGGTCTTGGGGAAAACCTGATGGACTGAGTATACCACTGTGCCTTGTAGCTCAGCTGGTAGGGCATCTGCCTGGAGAGTCATAGGTCTTAGACGTGTGAGAGGGGTGGACAAACATCACACAGTGCCCACTGTGGCTCAGTAAGCAGTTTGGAATTGGACATGAGACCTTGTTTAAAGGAGCTTGTACAGATTTTTCCAGAAAATGGATTTCTCTCTAACCTAACAATCACATAAAATACCTCCCCAAAATATTATCCATGGGAAGAAAACAGAAAATTTGCAATCTCTAATTTGAATGTGGAAGCAAAACGGTTGGTGTAATCACTACAGATAAATTAGTTACAAAAATCTTTGAAAATTTATACACAAAATATTCTTGAAAATTTATACACAAAATATCCTTGAAAGTACACAAAATGAGAGCGTGAAATTACAAAATGGTAATGAGAAAAATATGACAAATTATATGGTATCAAAATCTCAACATGTATTGTATGGGAAAACAGGGGAGCTCAAAAATGTGATCTGGACACGCTTTTTTAAATTAATTAATTAATGTTAATGCTTGTGGATCCATGTATGTGTGCCCTTCGGCAAGGCTTTTTGTCATACAAAGTTGCCTCCTTCCACTCGTATATAAAAAGATGTCTGCAAGGATTTTTAATGTTTGAGGCTCACATAATACTGAGAAAACTATTGGGTTCTTTCAACTTCTTTGGGAAAACTTGCTACTAAATGTTTGTGGAAATTCATGAAAGTGAAAGCAAAATGCCCTTTTTCTGGAAAAATCTGAACAAGATTCTTTTTAATAATAACGTTGTTGGCCATAACTCATCACAGGGCCATGGAACATTTAGCGCCGAGATTATCTAAGCTAAAACATGGAGAAGGGAAACAAGAAACACCATTACCAAATTACCTTGTTTAAACTTTGTGGCAAAAAAGGTGAAAATCTGGCTTGTATTCATTCTGCGTTCTTGCTTACATTTTTTTACGACTTCAGTAATAATTGAATGAAATATTGATAAAAATGATTAATTTCTGTAACCACATACCTGCTAATTATTCCCGTGGTGGTCCTTTCCTTTTGGGATTCAAGACGTTTATGAAGGCGCACTTTTAAAAATGACATTTAAACGACACGTAGGCCTAATCCTTGTTATTGCTCGACGGGCGAGGTAATTTCCCGTAACGTAATGAATTAGTATTTTGGGATTCCCCGCGCCGATGAACCAAAAGTATGGAGCGCCCAAAGTGGACAACCCAAATTTCTCGTTTTCTGCTAGTAGATTTTCAGGTTTTTTTGGTTTTCCCAAGAGCGGTAGTACATGTACTATTTACCGGAAAACACTGAAAAACATACTAAATACCGGAAAACACTAAAAAGATAACACTGGAAAACACACTAATTACAAAACATACCGGAAAACACCCCAAACATACCGAGAAAACACAGAAAAACAGTATTTGTTGGTGTTTTCTGTATGTTTTGGGGGTGTGTTTTTTTGTGCTTTCGGGTGTTTTCCGGTATTTAGTATGTTTTTCGGTGTTTTCCGGTATTTAGTATGTTTTTCGGTGTTTTCCGGTATTTAGTATGTTTTTCGGTGTTTTCCGGTATTTAGTGTGTTTTCCGGTGTGTTTACCCGCAAAGAGTATTTTAAAAAAACAAAATTTTTCCTAGCAAAAATTTTGATTTTACTTTGACGACTCTCGCGGCGCCCTGAAAGTGGACAGCTAAAAACTTATCTCGCGGCGCCCCCAAAGAGTAAACAACGGCGCCCCTATGTTCAAAACGGAATGGTCTTTTGTGAAGCCGTCCTACTTGCCGCGCCACCGGGTTGCTGCGCGAGAGAGTCGGGAGTGAGCTGCAGATCAAAGGACCACCCAATCGAGTGAGTGTCATGTCGGACCGATCGTTTTCGCAACCACGACCAGAAGCATGTTTGATGTATAACATTGACTCAACCAATGGCTATCTATAGTTATTAAAACTAAAGTTATTGTTGATTTTCTTCAGTCGAATCTGACCCGTTTTGTTTTAGTCCAAATACGCCGACACGGTCCAAGCGGTTTTAGTATATTGTTTACGGATCTGTTAAACAGACGTAGACCTGTTAACACGGCATTAATTTCAACCTCTAACTGAAACATCCAGTTGGTACTGTGTTAACACCATGTTAATTCTCAGCAATGTACATTGGGCGAAGTTACAACTCTGGGTTGCGTGTTAGCGTGTTGCAATTAACAGATCCGTTAACTTGATCAGAATGTGACCTCATAACAAACACTCGTATTAACTCGATGTTAACATGATATTTAAAGGCAGTATACATCATTGGTAATCTCGAAAATCAGAAATGTTCACAGATTTACGCCTAACTTACACAATATAAACATGATGACCGTAGAAAACTTCCCCTGAAATGGTTTAGTCTGAAGTGCTATAGTCTTTGAGAAATGAGTAAAACAATTAGTTTTCGTCTCATGAGACGAAAATTCAATTCGCCCCAAAACCATTTCGCCCAAGTGCTATTTCGCCCCAAACCACTTCGCCCGAGTGTTATTTCGCCCCAAATTACTTCGTCCAAACACTACATCGCCCAAATGCCACTTCGCCCCAAAACCACTTCGTGCACAGGACGTGGTTCAGGGCGAAATGGTTCAGGGCTAAGTGGTTTTGGGGCGAAATGACTGCAAACCCTTTTTTGACTGTTTTCTCAAAAGTTAGACGAAGTACGGAGCTGGTTTTTGCTCAGGTTGGTTTTAATCATGCATGTCTTCAATCACACAGGGGGATAAAACTATTTGTAACAGTTTACCAATCATGTATACTATCTTTAAGACGTGTACGGTGTTAGTGTTACATCTCGGTGTTGAAAGTAAATGCAGAACCCTATACTTGACATTTCCCAAGATGCCGAGTTAACAAATATGTCACACTAACACCAACACGGTTTTCCGAGACGTCATGTTAACAGATCTAACACTAACACTAACACACAAAGAATTGTGACCTCACCCGTTGTAACCACGTAATTGTACCTCAGCTAGGCCTAAGTACAATATCTACTGAAACCGCTTGGACCGTGCCGGCGTATTTAGACTAAAACAAAACGGGTCAGATTCGACAGAAGAAAATTCACAATAACTTTAGTTTTAACAACTATTGAGAGACCTCTCATTCGAAAGGTGTTTTCAAGCACTACTGCATGTAGTTCAATCATACAGATGGCTATTGGTTGAGTCAATGTCAGGCCCGTAACCAGCGAGTTTTGCGGGGGGTATTGAATAGTGCCGTCAGGCACAAGTTTTGAAACAGTAAAATGCCGGCTATACATAACATTGCATAGGCCCTACATAACGAAGAATGCATGGATAAGTAGATGACCCCCCTTTCAGATATGATCACTGTGTGATATACAACAACATAATACAATAACAACTGGCTATATTGTGCGACGAAAAATTGAATTATTCGAAATATTGAATTTTTATTTTGTAGAGCGGAACTCCCTGTTCCGCGGGGGGGATCGTCCGATCCACCCGATCCCCCGTGGTTACGGGCCTGAATGTTATACATGCCAAACATGCTTTTGGTCGTGCTTGCGAAAACGATCGGTTCGACATGACACTCACTCGATTGGGTGGTCCCTTGATCTGCAGCTCACTTCCGACTCTCTCGCGCAGCAACCCGGTGGCGCGGCAAGTAGGGCGGCTTCACAAAAGACCATTCCGTTTTGAACATAGGGGCGCCGTTGTTTACTCTTTGTGGCGCCGCGAGATAAGTTTTTAGTTGTCTACTTTTGGGGCGCCACGAGAGTCGTCAAAGTAAATTCCAAATTTTTATTTTTTAAATACTCTTTTGCGAAACCAAAAAACCTGAAAATCTCCTAGCAGAAAACGAGAAAATTGGGTTGTCCACTTTTGGAGCATCACGTTATTTTTTCTAGTGGGAATTTGGAATTTTTAGTTGTCCACTTTTTACGCGCCGCGAAAGTCGTCAAAGTAAATTCCAAATTTCTGCTAGCAGAATTATTATTATTTTTTTTAAATTGTAAAATACTCTTTGCGAAACCAAAAAACCTGAATCTACTAGCAGAAAATGAGAAATTTGGGTTTTTAACTTTTGACGCTCCATAGTTACGACTGCCTAAAAGCAAAACGCCCAGAAGACACACAGTGCCTTCTATTTTGATACATTATGTATTATAATTTCTGGACTCTGGGAATTCCCATCCATGAAGGTGTTTCGCAATCACAGTTATTTCGCAATCAGTTATTTTGACATTTTCTCAGTTCGAGTTTTCGCCGGGGAGGTTATAATGACGTCACGGTCTGACGAGAGGAACCAAGCCCCGGGGTACCGGGTAGGTTAGTCCAGTTAACTCCCGAATTTGCTCTAAATTGTCAGCCTAAGTTTGACATCTTTGCATTTCTTATGAAAATATATAATCTTATGAAAATATACATCATTCTTTAAAATGTCTGGACATTGCAAAGTTGGCTGTGTGTCCAAGCCATCTGAGAGTTAAAGGCAAGGCTCGTCAGCAATGCGCGTGCGCCAAATTCGTGCCACGAAATACGCAGCTTCATGCCTTTGCTATGCTATGCTCTGGAGCTGCGTATTTCGTGGCACGAATTTGGCGCGCGCGCATTGCTGACGAGCTGTGCCTTTAAAGGAGCATATCCATATCACATTTTTGATCACCCCATTTTCCCCATGGGTGTTGAAATTTTGATACCATATAGGGGCCTAATCTAGTAATCTATCACATTTTTCTCATTACCATTTTGAAATTTCGTGTTCTCAACCCGTATATTTTCAAGGATATCGTCCGAAAAACACCGATCGATGTTTGTAAACAAATTTATCCGGCCCCATCAACCTTTTTGCTTCCACATCCGATTTTGAGATTGCGAATTAAAAACACAACAACAAAACACGCTCCTTTAAGATGATACATGTATTTTCAAGGATATCGTCCGAAAAACACCGATCGATGTTTGTAAACAAATTTATCCGGCCCCATCAACCTTTTTGCTTCCACATCCGATTTTGAGATTGCGAATTAAAAACACAACAACAAAACACGCTCCTTTAAGATGATACATGTATTTGAAATGCACCAAGCCTGAGTCGCAGACGAAGCCGGTTATTTCTAGTTCTAAACATAGAGTTATAGACCGTATCGAATAGCCGCCATTTCGTGGGGCAGTTTCTTTGTTCCTTGAGGACACGCATGGTTGCACATATTGTGCTTCCATTGTTGAACGGTTTAAAGATAGTATAGGGCCTACATGATTGGTAAACTGTTACGAATGGTTTTATCCCCCTGTGTGATTGAAGATATGCATGATTAAAACCAACCTGAGCAAAAACCAGCTCCGTACTTCGTCTAACGTTTGAAAAAAACGGTTAAAAAAGGGTTTGCAGTCAGTTCGCCCCAAAACCACTTCGCCCTAAACCATTTCGCCCTGAACCACGGCCTGTGCACGAAGTGCATGGTTTTGGGGCGAAGTGGCATTTGGGCGATGCAGTGTTTGGACGAAGTGGTTTGGGGGCGAAATGGCACTTGGGCGAAATGGTTTTGGAGCGAATTAAATTTTCGTCATGAGACGAAAAATAAATGTTTTGCTCATTTCTCAAAGACTATAGCACTTCAGACAACCATTTCAGGGGAAATTTTCTACGGTCATCATGTTTATATTGTGTAAGTTTGGCGTAAATCTGGGAACATTGCTGATTTTCGAGATGCCAATCACGTATACCGCCTTTAAAGGCACAGGCTCGTCAGCATTGCGCGCGCGCCAAATTCGTGCCACGAAATACGCAGCTCCATGCTTTTGCTATGGAGCTGCGTATTTCGTGGCACGAATTTGGCGCGCGCGCATTGCTGACGAGCCTGTGCCTTTAAGTAACAAAAGGTGCCCCACGAAATGGCGGCCATTCGATACGGTCTATATATACTATACTCTATGGTACATGGTTAATTCTCATAGAGTTGTATAAACGGCTTATACAACTCTATGTTAATTCTAAAACATCACAAAGACCGGTGAACCGTTATAGCGCCCTCTCTACTCTAGTTTTTCTGCCGAGTGGTTTGTTTTCGCGGGATCGATCGCGGGATTGATGATCGGTTCGCGCATTTTTGGTGCTTTATTGTGTGCACAATCGACTGACCAGAGACGTATAGAGAAATATATTTCTCTCTGGGTCTCTGGACTGACCGACAAGCAGACAAGGCCAGGAAGACTAGACTTGAGTCGTATTCTTCGTTTTGTGAAGACCAGGCCAGCAGCAGCCGGTAGGCCTAGTACTATTTACCGGAAAACACCGGAAAACATACTAAATACCGGAAAACACCAAAAGAAAACACTGGAAAACACATTAAATACCGGAAAACGCCCAAATAACTCCCCAAAACATACCCAGAAACACCCGAAAATATAGGCGAAAAACAACCCAGTGTTTTCCAGTTGTTTCCGGTATTTAGGTGTTTTCCGGTATTTAGTCAATTAGTGTGTTTTCCGGTATATATATATATATATATATATAAAATCAATTACAAACTAGGATAGGTTTTAGGGGCGGAGTCTAAAAAGTCGGCATTTCATGCGTACGTACTTTATGGACGACCCCTATCCTAGATGAGTCCAATAAATTCTGTTCCTGTGTTTTGCCCGAGTTAGTATTGTGAGTGCAACAAGGCCAAACTCTCATGCACAATGTTTTATGCCTGTAATGCATCTATGAAATGCCTGAACGACCAAACTAAAGAAGCAAACAATGTAAATCAGTCTCAGGAAGACGTGGATGCGTGATCCCATATGTGACCCGCTCTGCGAAAAAGGGTATTAAGTCACGCTGGCTAGTATTCTTTTTACGACCACAAAAAGAAATCCGCGGCAAATCCACGCTCAATAAAATACCAAAACACAATGGAAATTCCTGGCGTTGCCCAGATACCGCCTGGAATGTCTGTGTTCCCCCTGGAATGTCTGCGTTCCCCCTGGAATTTCTTTTGTGTTTTGGTATTTTAATGAGCGTAGAAATGCCACGGATTTCTTCTTATGGTCGCAAAAAGAATACTAGCCAGCGCGACTTAATAAAATAATACCCTTTTTCGCAGAGCGGGTCACATATCAGCAAACATAAAGAACTATCGCAGTGTCAATTACAAATGGTATCAGCAGATATTTTTTTTAGTTTCATCCATTTAAGTTTTCAAGTAATATCGTTAACATTTCATGTTGTAAAGCCAAAGTGCGTTGTTGTTAAGCATGTGATATGAAGTATCACACATTATCAAGTGAATAATAACCTATTCTATGAAAATATATACATTAGAAAAAATACTGGAAACTAACACATTGAGGGAAATAATAACGAAATGAGTTGTAATATTAAAAGAAAACCAGTGAAGAGACTAATTTACCATTAATAACAACATAACAATAATAAGATTGTATTCATTATTTAAGAACCAAGGCACTAGCAATATAACCTACTTTACTGAAAAACTTTCATCCTTGCCTGTGGGACTCAGATTTTATTTTTATTATTCTTTATAGAGAAGAGAGTATTGCACTACAATGGTTAGAAAATTATATTTATGGCACTTCAGATCCCTTTGATAAATGACTATTAATGCCTTCAGTTCATAAATTTACATGTGGCCGCCGTATACATTATGCAAATTAAGCTCAAATAGACAATGCTGGCGCCATATTGAATATGCAAATTAAGTTATCTGAGATTGTGTATAACATCAGGTTTGTTTTAGACATTTGCCTTTGAGAAATAAATGCAAATTATTTGGCTATCATACGCAAATGTACTCTTTAAATGATTATTTTCTTTCAAAAACCAGGTTTTTGGCGGCCATTTTGTTTTTTGCCTATATCTAAAATTGCTCAATACCAACAGAGTAACAGTTTTATGTTTGGTCAATTTGGGTATCTCAGGAACCATAATCCATTTTTTTAAAAACTATAGACCCCAAAACAAGGTTGAGCCTGGTGGCTGCCGGACTATAGGTCTTAGTAACAGTTTTAGTAATTAATTTTTAAGGTTTTCTGAAGTACTGCATCTGAGGCTGACATTTCTACAAGGCAGTTTATCAACATTATTCTTTAGTTATGTAATGCTCTTTTTGTTTTAAAAAGTTTTCTAATCATATAATCTGTCTTTAAACCCATGGGAGCTTATTATAAACCTAACCCTGTTCTAATTACTAGTGCATCTGTTGACATACCGTAACTCTGTCACATGCCAAGTCTACCTTTGGTTCCGTTAGGGGCGTTCGAGATGCTTCCTCGGGGCAGCCCTGACCTGGGGATGATCGTGCGAGGTGTGATCAGCCAGGTAGACCATGGGAACGAGGTTAGACACGGGTTACCCGGTGTCAGCATCTCGAACGCCCCTTTTGTGTTGTAGTGATGAATGGAATGAGTCACATGTCCAGGGTCCCATGATCAGACACTACAGCAGTTTGCTTCAGTTTCAATCAATTGCCAACAACGAAAGCGTCAACAACTACTCTTAGGGTGGGTAAGGTGTATTTTTTTTTTGGTTATTTTTTATCTTTTTCTTCTCCGAGTGTCACCATCCATACATGTATAGTGCTACAATGGCTATAGTGCTACACTGATCAACTTCGCAATATGCATAGGTGTGGGGGGTTAGGGGGGTGCAAGGGGGGCCTGGTGCACCCCCACTTTCAAAAGTCGGGGGGGAAAAGATGTCAAATTGCCAAGCCTCCACCTCCCCCCTTTTTTTCCCCCCAAATTCATATTTTGTCGGCAAAGTTAATTAAACTAATAATATAACACGGCTGATAAAACGCCACGGCAATAGACTACTAAAGTGAAAACGCCACCCTTTGTGTGTTATGGTTTTTGGGTCTACACTAAAACCAGTGAACTGTTTCCCTGCGCTATACTAATGGACGTTTCATATTACCAGCGAATGTTTAGACCCAATTACCATGGCAACTGACGTCACACTTTAGTAGTCTATGGCAATTACATATTAATATGTAACATGTATGTCTATACAAGCTGTTGTGTGAGGGCGCTACCCCCAACCCCCACTTTTGAAGAGCTTGCTATGCCTATGCAATGCATCCTGCGAAGCGCTGCGTGACGTCACCCAACACCAAGGCTGGATAACACTTGCCCTGATTGGCCAGATGACGCAGTAAACATGTCACCTGACTATCACGCTCGAGCAATTTTTGGGTGTGTGCAGCAGCGTTAATTTTATGGGCACAATTTTGAGCCAAAATCGCATTTGCATGTGCTTCCTTCTTCATGATAAGATCATACCTGCCAACATTGCCGAGTAGTAGTGAAACTGTAGTGAAACTTGCAACGGTCGAGTTGGTACAACGGTCAAGTTGACCTGATACTGCACCATTTTTATGTACACAACACATGCGGCGCGCGCGGAGAGTCAGGTCAAGTCGACCGTTACGATTGTTACGATTTTCAACACTTTTAAACACTTAAAAATCGTAACAAATACGATAAAATCGTACTAGTTGGCAGGTATGTAAGATTGATTGCTGGAGATAGGATAGACGACTAAGGAGTCTAGCAGGACGATAAAATAGAGTAGCACAAATTTAAAGAAGAAATAGGTTTATTTCGATTGGGAGATGTACCTTAGCTAACTTTTCTGATGAAAATTTGCTTTTCATTTAATTGTTGCTCAGCTCGGTATACTTTCTGACCATCTCTTTGAACCTTGCATTAGTTTCAGGTCGATTTTTATCAACAAAATTGCAGAATGTATCTTCGTGTCCACAAACTAAACTTTTTGTGTTTGATGTAAACATTATGCACTTGAACTTTTGCACACATGTTTTATTCATTTACTGCCCCAATTATGTGTTTTGGTTCACGTAAAATTGTGTTCAACTTTATACTGATAATGTCCAAATTTAGACTTGATAACTTTGTTCTTTTTTTTTTCTTGTAGATTGTGTAGGTGGAATAATAAATTGAGAACAATTACCAATATCTGCATCGAGGGTTTGATTCCAGGAAGTTTTGTACCCAAAATAGTACCCCTGGAAAACCCCAGTTAAAAATAACTGATGTGGGAACTTTGTTTGTGTGATAATTGGAAACTGCAGTGTTGAAATGTTGACTTTAAAAACAACCAGTTCTTCATAGTGCGGTTGGACAAGGCAACTTAGGTTTTCTGGAGGCAATCGGCAATATTTACCTGAAGAAAATGTGCAAAGTGTTTGACTCAATGATTTAATTTGGAACACTGGCCGTGGTAAATTTTGTGCCAGTTGGACCTTAACACTGCTGTATAACACAAGGACACCAGTGTGACTGGTACCCATCTCAAAATGGCCTCACCAATGCTAGACCTCATTTGTTGTGCCGAGACCTTTCAAATTAACGTTACGCCCGGCAGCGATATTTTGAATGGCAGTCAAACCCCTCCGTCGTACGGTGACAATGACTTGCAACGATTGTTTAACATCTGCGCAATTCTGTCTTCATGCCTGAGCATTCTGGGAGCCATCTATATTCTGACGCCGAAGAAAAAATACGTGCCCATGCGGAGACAGTCCTTCAAGGCCGTGGAAAGGCAGAAAAGAATTTTGACGTGGTTGTCCGTCGCTGACGTGTTTGCGTGCATAGGTAAGTTTTTAATTGCTTGGCAGTCGTACCACTGTCGGTGTGCCTCGTGGCTCAGCTTTTAGAGCGTGTGCCAGAGGTTTTGGGGAAAACCTGAGGGAATATACTGCTGTGCCTCATAGCTCAGCTGGTAGAGCATGCCATCTGCCTGGTGTATCACAAGGGGAAACCTGAGGGAGTATACTGCTGTGTCTCATAGCTCAGCTGGTAGAGCTTCTGCCCGGTGTGTCAGAGGTCTTGGGTAGAACCTGAGGGAGTATACCACTGTGCCTCATAGCTCAAGTGGTAGAGCATCTGGCCAGTGTGGCAGATGTCTCGGTTTCAAATCCTGGTAGCAGTCTAGATTTTTCTAGTAAAAGTAAGACCTCACCAAGAAAGGTTTTTGTGATTCAGTGATTTTCAGTCGGTAGGTTTCCTCCAAATTCCCAACACACCAGGGGTGGATCCAGGATTTTTACAAGGGAGGAGTTTTTCCTGTGTGAGTGCCGATGACGTCGCTCAGCGGGGGGATAGGTGCCTTCTACCCCCGCTTCCCCGCCCCCCCCAAAAAAAAAACAAATTTGGAGGGAGGGTATAGTAAGTCATATCGGCTTATTGCAGACAGGTGGACGCACAAAATGCATTGAATATATTTTTTTTATATTTGAGTCCGAGCAGGGGGGAGTTTTGACCCCCAAAACCCCTCTCTGGATCCGCGCCTGCACACCATTGTTTTTCTTAATGCAATGCACATCAAGTTTACTTGTGTAAATTAAAAAGTTTGTTTGTTCGACAGGTGTGCTGGTGATAGGCAGTTTTGGTCTTGCAGACCTGGATACTTTTAGGCGAGATTTGGATTCAAATCTAACCTTCAAATGGATTTGTATCATTACAACAGTGAGTAATGTTAGATAAATTGTAGCTGTGTAAGTTATATTCAAAATGTGTAGTACGTATGTGACACCAACCGAAAGTCCTTGCGAAGCCGCACGATGGCGCGTGTGCATGCTTACTGTACACACAATTTTCAAAAAACTGACGAAGGCTATTAAATGCGTGTACCACTAATGGACATTTTGCAAGCGCACGGATACAGATAACGTGACGGATACATCACAGGTTTCTGTATTCATGTAACGTCATACGCAACTCGCTATCCACTACGCATTCGCACTGCATGGATATCGAGCTCGGTGTGCGTGAGCACTAAATGCGTAGTAACATTTCGGATTTCTAGTGTTTGTACTCATTTTTGGTTGCGTTTACGTACCGGTAGTCAGATTGATAAGAGTAAGAAGTAGGAATGTTCATGAACTTCCCTATGCATTTGAAAGATTTTTTATTTTGCAGGCATGGATACAATACTTCTATGTGGCCACCTATTTTTGGACTTTTTTCTACGCACTTGATGTTCACCTAATGCTCAGAGGAAATAACAGGTAAAGTATGACATGAACTACACGTACACATTGATTTTATCCAACTTACTGGAAAAAAAGTGTCCGTAAAACCTCAATGTATAAAATAAAATAGGATTTTTTGTCTTGCTAGGTTTTGAGTTAAACGTGGCAAAATCTGTTCTACTTTTGCTGGAAAAGAATTTTTAATTGTCAATATTTTACGTACAAGTTTTTGCTCACAACAGAATTGAGTAGTTGATCATGGCTTCAGACCTTTCAGAAATTTCAGTGTTTCCTCACAAAATCTTACATTTTTTGCACCAAAATATTTGGGTTTTTTCAATAAATCTGCACTTACCGATGCTTGATGAGTCATTTTGAAGACAAAAATCTCAAATGTTAACTTTTTTCTGGTCTTTACTTTTTTGTTTTCTGCTGCAAGGGGCCCTCCAAAGTTGTCAAAATTTTCACGATTCTACAAACCGTAGGAAGGGGAAGGGGGGGTTGTATTTTTTAGACTTTTCCACGCTTTGACGTTCATCTCATGCCTCAATGTATCATTTACTGTGCAAAACAAAAAATTAAAGGTCAAACAAACATTTTGTGTCTTGACTCTGTGACACGAGGGTTCATAGTTAATTGTTTTCTGTTTTCATTTCCATTCCAGGAACATGTTTCGTGTGTACTTCGTAATCGGCTGGCTTCTGCCAGCGCTAATGGTCAGTGGCGGATTGGTTGATCTATACCTCTCTACTGATGAAGCGTAAGTTGGTTGTTTTTTAGTAATCATTATTCTTTTTCTTGTGTAAAGCGGTGTACCCATTGAATTTTTGGTGTTTTTTTTTTTAATTATGTGGAGGTTCTGCAGCAGAACTACAAATTTAAAGCCTGTGTACATGATTTGCAATTACTGTGGCAATTACTGTGGCAGAATTACTTACAGGCTGAGGAATGCAGAAAGTGCATTGATAGATCCGTCGGATCTGAAATGCGCTATATAAGAACTGCCTATTATTATTATGAGGAAGGATGTAAAAACTTAAACAGCTAGTATCCCCCGTCCACATTTTTTAAGTTTTCCTGTTTATCATGGAGGTGTATGTGTCTACAACACCATCACAACTTGTTTTCCACAAAAAATTGACAGATTTTTGCTTAAAACGTAAAGCAGTTCCGACCCTCTTCACCCAAATTCTGAAACGCTCGAGGTCACTCGGCTTGTTTATCAACAGGGTTTTGACGTCATCCTGAGAAACATACAAAACGGCCTGTGCAGTATTGAATGGAAAATACACGAAGTGAATGTTTATCATGCCTGTTTTGTCCTTGTAATTCAAAATACAAACGTGAAAAACACTTTATGTAATATGACAACAATCTACTATTACCTGTTTTGTGAAAAAACGATGAAATTGTGGCTCACAATGAAGCTCTTTTGAAGTAAATACTGGTGCATTGCGACGGGTGGTTTTGTCACGGAACGAACGGCATTCACAGCGGTCTGTGTACAGCATGGAACGGTCCCTGCGGGCCGTAGTTCCCACGTGTTTGAACATCGGCCGGTACAAGTTAGAGTGAGCGACTCATTTTTCTCTCTCTCGGTAATAGAAAAGAAAATCTTTCTGCTCTTTTTTTTTCTCATGGTGTCTGGTAAAACATACAACCACGCAGCTACTGGGCATATCTCACCATCTAACAGAGACGGTTTTCCAAGTTTTTTGCGTGTAAACGTATGGAGCTAACAATCATGTTGACTTCTCTTTCTCAGGATTGCGTCACGGGGTCAGGCGCATATATTGAATACCTAATAAGCATTTCAGGAATCGCGAAAATCTCATTTTTGAAATGCGCACTTGACTGTAAAGCTGTTTTTGACTGTTTTCTTAAAAGTTAGATGAAGTACGGAGCTGACCTTTACTCAGGCTGGTTTTAATCATGTATATCTTCAATCACACAGGGAGATAAAACTATTTGTAACGGTTTACCAATCATGTGTTCTAGTTTAACAAACCTCTGTTCTGATCAAGAGTTGATATTTTAAGAAATTTGTTTTTTTTAAAGAAAATATATACTCGGAGGTTGAATTTTCAAAATGTTCTTTTGCCTCACAGATTGAAGTGTGACCCTACATTCGAGGCATGGCGTTACCTAATATTACACTATCTCGTTTCCTATGTTCCTATGGTTTTTGTGCTCGTCGTCAACCCCTTGTTATACTTGATCTCGGCAAGAAAAGGTAGGCTTTATAAAGACGCAGGCTCGTCAATGCGCGAGGAACAAATATTTGCCACGAAATTCACCATGCCCCATACTAGTTGGGCAGTCAGCTGTTACGATCCCGGACGGTGCAGGCTCATTGGTTTACGTACACGTATACATACAAGCGCACGTACACGAGCCTGCACCCTCCGGGATTGCAAGAGCTCGGGCAAGGTATGGAGCGTGGTGAATTTCGTGGCACGAATTAGCTCGTCATGCATTGATGAGCCTCCGTCTTAAACGCACTTACGAGGCGTATTCAATAGACCTTTATCAAGGTGCGGCCATCTTCTTTTTTCCCCCTCTTAAAATCAACGTAACCAAATCAAAGATTGCAGGAAAAATAGTTTGGCCCCGTGTTGAAATTGTTCATTGTAAAATAGTAAAATATTTTAGTTGGCCTCAATGTCCCTTCAAGATATACATTCTCTGAGGCCAACTTGGCCAGCACGCCCTATCCTTTTAAATTTCACGAGTCTTGTATACACTAATAACCATTACACATTTGGAACAAAGTTGGCCTTGGTGGCCCTCCAGTTGGCCTTGGTGATTTAGGAAATTTGGACAAAATTAAATCTATTTTCAATTGACCTGTGGGAAATTTTAAATCAGCAAAATTAATACATCTTCCTTTTTTTTGCGTAGATTCTAATTTTTGAAATGGAAAGGCTCCTCCTCAGAATGTTTTTAACAAACATTTTATAAAAACATTTTTGTTTTTCCAGTTGGTCCTTTACTGATGCGTGGCAACATGTTCAGGGATGAAGAACGTGTAATAAAGCGCCAAGTTCAATGCAAGTTTTTCCTTATTGTGTTGGTGTTTACCCTATGGTGAGTCTTTTTAGGAGCCTGTTCATATTTGTGACCGACTCTGGCAAAACCCGACGCTTCTCGGCATTTCCCATTATGTGATATGGGCTCACAACCTTAAAAAATGGCCTCTGGGACCAACTTGAAAATTTGGCAGAATCAACATCGGGATACATTCAAGATTTGTTTTGTTGTTTGAACTGTCTCAAAATTCCTCATATTATTGACAAAATTAAATAATCAACTAGTTTGTCAAACTTTAAAGACCAATAGCTCCATTTCACTTTTTCTGATCTGTCATACTTTAATTGGTCATAACTTCGCCAAAAATTATCAGAATTTCCTCAAACATGTTTTAAAAGATACCTTTTTGTATGCACACTAAGCTGATACCAAAACTTAAATTTTGAATTTTCATCACAAGTGTTGGGTTTTGCTGGAGCCGGTCACATTTTTCAAGAAAATTGATTTCATTCTAACCCAACAATCATATAAAATACCTCCCTAAAATACTATCCTTTGGAAGAAAACAGGAAATTTACAATCTCCAATTTGGATGTGGAAGCAAAAAGGCTGGTGTAATCCTGCACTGCTTTATGGAACCGAATAAATTAGTTTACAAAATATAAGTGGTTTTTTGACAACGTCCTTGAAAATGTATGGATTGAGAGTTTGAAATTTCAGAATGGTAATAAGAAAAATATGACAAAGTTAATAAGAGTCTGGTGCCAGCTTCACTCGTCGTGTTTGGGGTTCACGACTTAATACGTCCCCTGTGCACTTCGGTGTGAGTAAAGAGGGTTGCTGGTTCCACTCGTCGTGTTTGGGGTTCACGACTTAATACGTCCCCCGATGAAAATTAAAGTCGGGTTTAATGAACCCACTAATTTGCTAGTGATAGGAATATACATTTTTTTTCAGGTCTTTTTTGACACATTTTTTCCATGGGTGTTGAGATTTTGATACTACACTCAAAAGTTCTGTCACCAGTAAGACATTTATTTAAAAAAAAACAACGATGTCAACTTTATTGCACTCAAGCAAGGGGAGTTCCAGTTCAGTATTTTGCTTCCACCATACCTAATGCAATGGCACGATTCGGATTGGATAATTTAACCATTTTGCTTTGGATGTTTTTGACAAGACATTGATAAATCCAAACTCACTTACAAATTTCCTAATTGTCTACACACAAATTGCCCAAATCACAAGTTGCATTGTTCTTTGGTGTTTTTCATTCTGACCCCACACTCCTTTGTTGCATTCCTGTTCAGTGAAGCTTGCCATCATGATCTCTCTTGAGCTCTATTCCTTTGAGGGATATGTTCAGCTAAAATTTGATATATTATTTTCCTACATTAAATCCATTTTAATAATAAATATCTATAAATGTCTTACTGGTGACAGAACTTTTTTGGTCGAGTGTACATACATAAGGTACATACATGTACATGTACTCTAATCTTTCGTCATTAGCTGGTTGCCAAATGTCATCAATGGCTGTATGCTGCTAAATCAGCTGGTCAATTCTTCAAAAGTCTGGCACACACCCAACACCTTCAGTGAATTCATCTGGGTTGCGACGGTAAGTTCCCATGTTAGCACCCCCCAGCCCCCACCCCACCCCAAGCCTGCACCTAGCTCACCCCCCAGACAAACCCACCCCACGGGTTGTTATAAAACACCCACAACCCCCTTGAAATACGTTCAATCCCTTAAAAACGGTTCTTTGCCAAATCAAGGCAAACATTATTTTTGCACTTCCACCATTCAAATCAATTTTAAAACCGATCAATACGTGTTTCATGAGTACATAGTGCATTCCGCATGGCTCCAAGTTCGAATGCGGCTCTGTATTAAAAGAAGCTTGTACTATCAGTGTGATGTGCGAAGGTTATTCTGTGTGGTAAAAAGAGACTAATGTTGTTGTTTGACAGGCCATTTTGAACCCACTTCAAGCCTTCCTAAATGCACTCATCTATTGGGGACCTGGAGGTTGCACACGCCGCGTCCCAACACACTTTGACTCCGATGCCCCAGTTGAAGGCAAAAATCCTTTTGGCGAGACTACTCGTTTGGTTCAGAATCTCAGATGATTAAAAATGTGTTAAGACTTAACACCATGGACTCAACCAGTTGACGTCAGGGTTATTTTTGGCAAAAAGAAATGACACGAGTTGCTGTAAATTATTTTTGGTGGTGGTTTGTTTCCAACTATCATTGTTTGTAATTGTGCACAAACCACTATCAGTTGCGCTCCCATGCAATATGGGGAGAATAACCTGAAGGAGTGTACCACTGTGCCTTATAGCTCGGGTGGTAGACCGTCTGTCTGGTGAGTCAGAGGTCTCAGGTTCGAATCCCAATAAGGCCCTTACGATTTTTCTCTTGTCAAAAGTTTGGTGGTTTCATTTCAGTGGTGATTAAGCACATTGGGTCGTATGAATAAAAAGTAGTATTTGCTTTTACTTCAATATTTGTAGTATTTACTACCATCCGTATGAATAAAAATGAGTAAAAGCGTTTACTTGAAAGTATTTTCTAAATGTTAAAAGTATTTACTTGTACCTGAAAAGCATTTGCTTTTCTTGTTAGCGTTTACTTAACTCCGTATGAATAAAAGGGGGCAGATACTACAAATTGCAAGTAATTACTTGTCCTTTTTCAAGGTAGCTCCAGAGCTACCTTAGGAATAGAGAAGTAAGGACTCAACGGGAGAAATGGCAGCGTTTATGAATGTTGTCCCTCGCCGGGGAAAGGTTTATGTCAACAGTACACTATTATGTGTCAATAATTTCACGAAAACGTCTTGCTTTGATTCTTGAGAACCAGAAGCGTGTCCTTCATCATGATGGTCAGAATCAACATCACTCATGGCTGACTTGTAGATTTTGGATTTAACTCTAACTTCTAACCTAATACTGCTTGTGTGACTGTGTGCGTGTGTACGTGAATGGTTTTACAACACAAAGGAATTAGTTTTATTTCTTCAAAGTCATTCGGCCATACACGCAGCATGATTTGCAGAAGCATTTGCTACAAAGAATTAAGTGAGTGCTTTGCAGTAAAAGAATAAGATTATTCATACGGAATGTAGAAGATGCTTTTACTGAATGCTTCTACTTTGAAGTAAATTCTTTTACTTTTTGCTAATACTTCTTAGTATTTACTACTTTTTATTCATACGACCCCATATACTAGATAATGCACTCGAAACCACAATATGTTGGTGTACGTAGATTAACAGCAGCTTGTTTATAAATTTGTCTCCTCATAAAAATATTAAAATACGTAACAGCCAGTACTATATTTGTATGCTGCTACACATAATGTACTCGCCATATCATTGAATTAGAATGCAGAAATTTCTATTGAATATATTTTTTATAAAGTAAATGAGAGGAAAACTTAATTTATTAAAGCAGAATCTGAGTTTGAACTGCTTAAAAGGCTTCAAAAATGTGATCTTTTAAAATGCTTGTTTATCATTAAAAACCAACACATGTACCATGGAATTACACGTATTGACCCAAAGTTATTTTGTTGGACCGAGGGTGGATCGCAAAATAAATCTGAATGTCGTAAACCCATAATGGAATTAAAGTTTTGAAAAATTGTTTCAATACAAAATTTGTCTTTAAGTTAAGACGTCGTAACAGTTAAAACATCCTTGCAATCCACGCCACACTACTAATTCTGTTGGTTTTTGTTTTGGGATAAAATTAATTTGTGTGTGTGAAAAATAGAAAAACACTTGGAAATGGTTGCCTAACTCTGTATGCTTCATGTAAGTCGCCATGTTTTGCAGTTCGGCGCTTGGACTTGAGTCAGGACACAACAGATTTTTACATACTTCACGGCGTATGGAAGTCCATGCAATCTTTGCATGGTTGACGTCATCATCCTTTTCAAAAATGGCACAGCACATGGTTGCAGAGTTTATCATCAAAATTAATTGGGTTGCCGACGTTGAAAATTCTCATAAAGGTTTAAGCAATACATCGGTAATATTGTGATAAATTCGTTGATAACTTCAAACAAGTCTTGTGACTAGTATTTGGGTTAAGAAGACAATCTTTGTTGTGTTTTAAGTGGAATGGTAAAGTAGTATTCTCCCCAGTTCTAAAGGAATTTAAAAAAATAGGGATTTTGAGTTGTATATTGGATGTACATGTGGAATATTCTTCTTTTTTTAATACTAACTAATCTAAACTTTTGTTTTTCTTTTTGAAAGATATGCAGCTTCTTGCAATTGTTTAAAAACCACTCTATGGCAGTGATTTAAATTTTTTTCTATAACATTGTTTCTTTGGAAGTATACAATTTATTACTTGGTGGAGCAATTATGGCGCTAAGATTAAACATTGTACTATAAAGAAAATCAAACATTGTCCGAGTTACTTAATTAAAAACTATCCACCTATAATACAAAATGGAGTTGATACTCCATATTTTCATTACAAATTCTCCAAAGAATCCCTAAAATATGCTTTAACAAATAAAAGGAGCTTGTTGTATTAAACCCAATATGGGAAGAAAACATTTTGCAAGCAAAAAGGTTGCACTGGTTTTTTGACGATATCCTTAAATATACAGATTTAAGAGCATAACATTTCAGAATGGCATCAAAATCTCAACACTAGTTCAAAAATTATCTGCATCCGACTTCACTGAACCTTTTGCACCAGCTACACACTTTGGGTTCATTACCATGCACGGACACCCAGAGGGTGTCCGTACATGGTAATCTATCGCACACTTTTTTGTGAAATTGGCTGCTGGTCCTTCCTATATGCAGTGTAGGGACTTGAAAATCTGTGACATCATCAGTCGTGGCACTATTGGTCAAATCCGTAACCAAAGTTTGCAAGCTTGATGGACCGCTGCGTGAAATTGCACTGTAAATCATGCTGCCTTTAGTTTTTGGCATTCAATCTGCCAGGCTGATTTATTTTTGGTACAGGCCTACATGTATTGGGGCTGGTTTTCTTTGTATTTATGCCAAATATCATGCAAATCCACCTGTGCAGTGGTGAGATTTTTCACCCCAAAATGGGCAGTTGGCGGGCGCCGTCAACTACCTAGTCTTGGTTCAAGACACCAATACAGGCATGAAAATGCATAACAAAGCCTGCGACTATAGTTCCCTTATGCTCTACCGGTACTTGGCACCCTGTTTACAGTCTGCTCTTGAAGGACAAGATAAATATATAACGCGCCAAGGAGGGTGCGCTTTGCATCACAATTTTTGAAGTTGCTGTCTATTCATTTTCATCGACGATTCTGCACGTAAATTTTACACATTTTAACAAGCATAAAATAGGAACCGCTTGATGAATTTTTGCAACAAAAGTATCTGTTGATACTTGTGTTTTAACTCAAGTCGCTATCCAGTGTGGTTTTAATGGATGATTTCAGACATGCAACACATACATGTGTAAAAGGGACGCTATCATGCCGTAACATTAACAATGGCCTGAGACCCTATCCTCTGAAATTTTATGAGGCTTGTAATACACTAATAACCAGTACACCTTTGGATCAAAGTTGGCTGTGGTGCCCCTCCAGTTGGCCTCAGTACCCTTTTGAAATTAGGATGAAAATGTTTGCAGAATGAAACATTTGCATCGTATCCGCATTCGGACAGGAAAAAAATAAGTCCCTTTCAACAAATGTCCACAGAGCAGCACCTCAATTAAAACAGCGACCTAAAGTTTCTGTAAATTCCCGAAGCCATTAACTCTTCTTATCGCCAGCGACCTGAAGTTGTTGATCTTGCATGGATTTCTCAGTCAGCTTTTTGCCGAGGTTGTCGTGAACCTCCAGATATTTGGCAACACATCGATCCAGGCATACTGATTCGCCTTTGGAGAGCTCGCCGTCGCCGTATGATGCTGCTATGCACTTCTTCTGACACGCTGATGTCATTCTGAGGAATAAAGGTAAGATTTGTTTGACTGACGGTGATATTTTTAACTGCATAATCCCAGGGAAAGAATAAAGTGGTTTCACAGCTGTCACGGGTCACTAAACATCTCCCGCGTTTTCCGGTAAATAGTATTAGTAACACCCCTCTATAGTATTGTTCTTGGTATTTTTTCTGTATGCATTGAACAAAGATTTAAGGGAAACTAGAGCTTCGCGTTTGTGTTTTTTACAAACGCAAGGTGATCGGGTGACATAAACATTGAAATGATGATGACGACACAGTTTTGAGATTGTTTGAAAACTTGAGTTGTTTGATGTTGAAAAAGTATTGGAATTCTCAAGACATGACTCTGACTATTCAACGCTAAAATTGTGTATCTGATGACGTCATAATTGTCAGTCTCATCATAACGTTACTATTGTGTGCGCAGATTGTTCAAGTATCTACTGAAGAACAAGTTTTGACATGTATATGTGGTGAAAGAATCTTTTCAATATCTAACAGTTCTAAAGATTTTGTCATTTGAGATCATATTACTGTAGTATATCGCCGTGTGGGGAGTTGGGGTTCAATTGCATCTAGAATAAACTGACGCTCCAGTCAACTTGAGTTGCGGTCCACCATGTCCATTTTATTTCCAACACAGCAACGATTTCCAGCATGTCACATTCACAGTTTTCGGGGAGAAGACATATTTACTCTGGTCCGCCGACTAAGGCTAGCCGTACATAATTACACCCAAGATACAACAGCTAAGTCACCAAAAGTAAATGTCCTTGTGCTATCAAGTGTTCATTCAACTTTCCTGGCGATGATGCCACGGAAACTAGCAGTTTTACATCTTCAAAAGTCAAATTTTCTCTGTTGTAAATCAAGCCCTGCTTATTATGTCTTGTCTGTCTGACTTATTCACTACACGCGCACGCGCACGTACGTGTATCATTGGCTGTGTGGCCCAGACATCCTCCTTAAAAAGATACATTATGACCTCTGACCCGAGACAGGCTGCCTAGATACAAGTTCTATTATTAGAAGTCGAGCACTATATATGGGCGCAAATCGTCAGATTAGTGGAGGCTTGGCATAGCGCCCTCAAACGACTGAGTTAGCTTAATTATCAAGGGACCCAACAAATAATTTATCCACATTACGTAACCACCGTGCACGTGATGACGTCATCAGTGGTATATATGTAGTCATAAAGTCCACATGTGAGGGAACATTTCGTTCCGTAGAACTATGGTCAAATTCCCTACCACTTTGGCTCTATTTGCATTCAAAATGCTAAAAAAGTGTACATTTTCGAACCTCTTCCGGTTTGGACCGGAGGTTTGGGTCACACAGGGGTCATGCCATTGTATGATTTGTTCAGTTCATTGCGACCTATCATGCTGTGAAAGAATTGTTCAAGTATCTATTACGATTCTTGAGATATGAATTTTTGAAATAATAACCATTTAATTTTTGTAATTTGACACCTGTGACGATATCATGACGTCACAATGTTGTGCACAAATTGTTCAACAATTTGATAAACAGTTCTTAAAGTTCTTAAATGTGGCGAAAGAATCATGCAAATATCTGCTGTAGTTCTCAAGATACAGCATTTTTAAACAATTCAGCTCCAAATTTCCGTATTTTGACACCACATTACGTAACTACCGTCCATGTGATGACGTCACCAATGGTATAGTCAAAAAGTCCACATGTGTGGAAACATTTCGTTCCGTAGAAATTTGTTCAAATTCACTACCACTTTGAATCTATTTGCATTCAAAACGCTAAAAAAATGCACATTTTCGGACAACTTCCGGTTTGGACCGGAAGTAGGCGTCACACAGGGGTCATGACAGTGTATGATTTGTTCAGTTCATTTAGACTTATCATGTTGTGAAAATTTTTTTCAAGTATCTATTACGGTTCTTGAGATATGAATTTTGGAAATAATAACCTTTGAATTTTTGTAATTTGACACCTGATGACGTCACTCTTGATGCCATCATGATACTATACATTCTGGTGAAAGTCTGCCGTAGGGCCTATGTCTGTATCTAATTTACTAACGATTCAGCTTGGTTTGATAGGCATTGTTGCTGTAAGTGTAAAAACTGAGATTCTCAGTTTCGTTGAACTTTGACCTCCAATTGACCCCAGAAGGAAGGGTCAGATGAAAATGCCCACACAAAGAAAATTGTAGCACAGAATGTCATCTATAAACCTGCCAAATACGAAGATCCTGGGTCACGTGGTTTTCAAGACGGAAGCATTTTAAAATATGCATATTTTGGTTTTTTGGGGGGTGTAATTTGATACTTGATGACGTCACGATGACGTCACGCTTGATGCCATCATAATATTATACACGTTGGTGAAAGTCTGCCATAGGACCTATGCCTGTACCTAGTTACTTAAAGATTCAGCTTGGTTTGATGGGCATTGTTGCTCAATAAGTGCAAAAATTGAGATTTTTGTTTTCGTTGAACTTTGACCTCAAATTGACCCCAGAAGGAAGGGTCAGATGAAAATGCCCACACGAAGAAAATTGTAGGCCATGATCTTATCTATAAGCCTGCTAAATACGAAAATCATGGGTCACGTGGTATTCCAGACGGAAGCATTTTAAAACATGCATATTTTAGTCATTTTTGGGTTGTAATTTGACACCCGATGACGTCACAATGACGTCACACTTGTATGCACACCTTCACATTGATGTTCCTACAAAGTTTCAAGTCGATAGCTTGAACCGTTTTGAAGAAAAGCTCTGGAAACATTTGAGTGGAAAAAGAAGAAAAAGATAAAAAAAAAAAAAAGACAAAGAAATCGTACAATAGTAATAGGTGATCGGAATGAGTTCCGATCACCTAATTACTTGTTGGAAGCGTCCTTCAAATCTTTGTTCAATGTATACGGGAAAAAAATACCTTGCTCTCTCCCCATCTGGAGGACAAACACAGGAGTGTCGCGAGTAATTGACCTTGTATAGGCCTACACTACAAAACATACGAGAACAGTTTTCTCAGAAAATATTCCCACTCACTTGCTGATGTTTAAGTCATTTTAAGTAAAAATGGTCAAAAAGATTATTTGAAGGAAATCAAAACAGGAACTTGATTGACCACACCTCCAAGCTCTAGGTGGCGCCCTTTTAAAGCATGAACTGGCCACATATTCACGTTGCACATCGACATTTTATTCCACTCGAAACACACAAAATTGAAGAAAATAGCCCACCTGTTGTACATGTCGGCCATCATTTCTATTTCGAGTTCAGCTAGAAGCTGCATTTGCTGTTGTTGATTTAAACCTGCCATTACAGACTAATTAAATACCGGTAGTAAGCTAACTTGCCGATTTTTCTCCAGCAGCGCAAAAAGCACGTGCAACACACGAACGAAAGCACACATGTCACAGAGTATGGTGCTCAGTGCAAAGTCATTACAAATGCTTTTTCGAAGGACAGGTGCCATACTTCCAGGCGGTTGTTTTTAAACTGCCGCTTGAGGGCAGCATGCAGAAAAATAGGGACGTGTCGTGTTGTCTGCTGCTGGTTGTCAACTTTTACTTAGTCGAACTTTTGCAAAATGGAAACGCTCGTCTGCCGAGAAACGTACAGTTCTCAATCACGTCCATTGAAGTACACAAGGAGACATGACGGAACTATTGAAGTTTCTGCTGAAGGACGACCTAAACATCAGGCTTTATTGTCCTTCACCCAAACGTTCAGGGTGAATAAACAAGCTTAGCCCATTAGCCTAGGCTTAATTTGGGCCAACCGGTACAATGGTACAATGAGTAGAGGCGCGCGTCCAAAAACGGGGACATCCCCAGATATGTGGACTGTCCGCTTTTATGGGGACAACTTAAACATGGAACTGTCCTGCCTTTCCAAGACTGTCCGGGTTTTGGGGGACAGTGGTGGTGACGCAATCTGAATATATGCAGCATGCCAAACCGAATATATTGTAAACATAACCAGTATCGATTACATGCAGACAACTGTGCATAATACAAAGGTGTTTTGATTGATTCAGCAACTCCAGTAAGAATAAAAAGTATCGATTAATGATGCCTGCATTCTTTTTCTGATTGTAACCTGAGAAGTAAACAGTACATTTTTTTTTTAAACGGCAGCTTTGATAATATTTTTATGAGGAATCCATGGCAATGACTATGAGTCCACTTAAAAGACCCTAGTGTCAACGGTGTATTAAACCATAATCCTTGCTCTATGATTAAACCCACAAGCCTGCTAGAAAAAAATCTGTCCCTCGTTTAAGGGGGACAGATTTTGTCCCCGAAAACCAGGACTGGATAAATTAGTTTTAAAAACATACAGATTAAGAGCATAAAATTTCAGAATGGTAATGAGAAAAATGACTTGTTACACTATGAGCAACTAACAATGGAAATTGGGCACAAACTATTGTTATTAACAATGGTGTGTGCCCAATTTCCATTGTTAGTTCATAGTGTTACAGTGTCTGCATCCAACTTCACACCTGGTAGAAGATGGGTGGGAATTTTGTTACTTGGAAATTGACAATCCCCAGGATGGCCGGAAAATATGCTTTACACAAGGTAATGGCCATTCCTACACAATTTTCATACTCTAAATTTTTCCTATTTTTATGTTTTCGTTCAGACAGTTTTCCTACCCCAAGGTTACCCAGAGAGCGTGAGTGATGACTACCTAACATACCAGATATGGGACACAATTCAGGTGAAAAGAAATCTTGTGATTTGAAATTTAAAGTACAGTGGAGCTTGTATATAGTGGCCACCCTCGGGACCGTTAAAAAAAACCAAAAAACTGGCCACTATAAACAGGTGGCCATTTTATAGAGGTTGCATTAGAATTATACACATCGCATTTGTGACCAAAGATGGGTGGCCACTATAAACAGGTGGCCTCTTTATTAAGGTGGCCACAATACCTATATGTGGTATTTTTTTTCGTATACATTGAACAAAGATTTTAAAGAAAATACCTCCTGGAATCAACAGATCATCAAATTCTAGGATATACTTCCCACATGCACTTCTGTTGCAAATGTTGCATTTCTGAGATAAATAAATGATAACATTACTGCATAAAGTAATGCACG
Organism: Henricia sp. BOLD:AAB3569; assembly: GCA_037783545.1. Lineage (NCBI taxonomy): Eukaryota > Metazoa > Echinodermata > Asteroidea > Spinulosida > Echinasteridae > Henricia > Henricia sp. BOLD:AAB3569. Next base: position 3,306,056 of record JBBELK010000147.1, on the reverse strand, counting down.
AAATGACGCGGCGAGTGGTCTGTGTGTAAGCACGACAACAGAGGGCGCTGCCTGCGTGCGTGAATGGTTATCTTGTGCACTAACTAAAGGCACTTTTTGAAGGAGAAAATGTGATTTTTCCACAGAAAAGCAACATTTGCGACAAAAGTGCAAGTGGGAAGTATATCTTAAAATTACATTATCTGTTGATTCCAGGAGGTAATTTCTTAAAAATTTTTGTTCAATGTATACGAAAAAAATACCCTTTTTATTAAGGCCACCCCAATGGAAGCCACCTGTTTATAGTGGCCATCCGTCTATATTGGCCACCCGTCTTTGGTCCCAAATTAGACCCAGTAACTGAGTCGTTGGCCCTGTTTTTTTTTTATTTATAGTGGCCAGTTTTTACGGTCCCTAGGATGGCCACTATCTACAAGTTTGACTGACAATGTTATTTTTCTATGCAGGCATTTTGTAGCAGTATAACTGGTACATTAGCCACTCAAGCCACACTGAAGGGAGTAGGTGTAGGTGATGTAACAGCCACTGCAGCAGCGGCAACCATCACATGGCTTCTGAAATGTACGTTTAATAAAACATTATTTTCTTTGATTCTCATTTTGAACGTTTTTCACTTTAAAGTCACTACATTACATCATTTGAGATGACAAGAAAAACCTAAAGTGTTGATAGTAATGGTAACAACACCACATAAATGGTGTTGTATATTAAAATGGTACCTTTTTTAAAAACAAAAACCATGCATGGATTTTTAAGGTTTTCTCAAGTATGTGAGTATTTCCATAAAAACAGGAGCCAAAGTGTGACATTTTGATGCATTTGTAAAAATGTCTTTTTCAATTTCTAAATAATGCAGAATATTTAAAATAATTTGCAAACAATTAGACATGTATCATAGTCCTAAAAATATTCAAGAAAATTGTTTCACGACGTAAGGGGGCACTCCAAGGCATTTTTCAACTCTTGCGATTACATTTTAAGTCTTTTTTACCAGTTTCTTTGTGGAAAAGGTAGTATTTTACCCAGCTGTAGAACCTGGACTTTATCGATTCAAATTACATTATGAGCGAAATTTGTCACATTTTTAGCAAAAGCTTTAAAATGTCACACTTGCATTTACAAGATCGCACTAGTTTATTGAATCGTTCTCGTTATGTTTTGGGTAGTATCAACAGATAAAGGTGGTGTTCGATTCATGAGGTCATATATTCTTTATATGCCGAGGGTGATCGTTCTCTGAAGTCCGGTAATTATAAAAAATCAACTCCAGGGGGGTGGAGACACTGTGTCCCATTTTTATGGAATTACCCATGTCTCTTACTCAAAAAATAGAAGTGGTACCAACTGCCACTAGTTAGCATTTGAGATCAATGATCAGTATTAATGTTATACAAAACATCAAAACGACTCTGAACATACAATGCATCTGTAAACTAAAAATCTGATTTTTTTGTTTGTTCAGCTGGGACCGGAATGTGTGGTCAAATAGTCTTCGCTTGGTATCAAGGGTAAGCTGTTTAAAGGCAGAGGCTCGTCAGCAATGCGCGCGCGCCAAATTCGTGACACGAATTTAGCGCGTGTGCATTGCTGACGAGCCTCTGCCTTTAAAGGCCCTAGAGATGATCTGTTTTTGAGCGATTCTGGGAATAAAATCATTATAAATAAAAAGAAAGACATCAACAAACTCATCCGAAGAAATTTCAGCTCTGTCAAATGTACCACGTCTTCTAAAAACATGAAAATCCATATGCGTTTTACCGGTCTTGGCTGGGTGTTTCAAATATTCGTTCTCAGTCGGTCGCGTACTCTGTGGCTCGCGTCATACTGCGTGTGAGCGCGACCCACGCGATGCCTTAAAAAATGCATCCTGTTTAAACAGCATACACGCAGTACACAGCGCCCATTTCGGACCGCCCAGATGAGAAGTAAATCGTTTGCAAACAATCTAAATAATTTCATCTTCATGGACTATTTTCTGGTAAAATTATATCATCTCGGGTGGAAACATTTCATTGGATAGTTGCTACCAGTTTAATCTTTACTTTGAGTAAGGTTTCCCTGTCAACTCGTTAATTAACTTTTGGGGTCATTGCAAATAATACAGTGGGCCTTTAAATAATACATTTTGCTTCATTGTATAGAGCATGCTTTTGGGTCTCTCTATAAATTAAGGGGTCCAAAAGTGTGACATTTAGTGTCCCCCGTTACACCTGATATGTGTTATTTTTCGTACAAAAATCATTAAAATGGCTTTTAAACCATTTTTTATGAATTGTACTTTATTTACTCACTCTTTGAGATGGAAAGTATTTAAAGAATGTGTCCTGAATTTACAAAAACGAGATGTAAAATGTAACGGGGGACACCAACATTGGACCCCTAATTTATAGAAAGACCCTTTTACAAAGCTCAGCTGCTCATTTTTCAAAAAAGAGCAGTTTTATCTGTACAGTTAAAACTTGACTGAGTTTCACCATTGATATCCTGTTGAATTTATCCACCTACAGGTCGAGTCTGGACTGTGATGCCAAAAGATGGAGGTGAGAATTTTATTTTGGAGTAGCACTTGTTTTCCCAAGTATTAATAATCTTGTTACTGTAATGAAGATGTTCTCCAAGATGCAGACTGTATGCTGACAGAGGTTTTATAATTTCTTATTATATATAAAGGTTATTTGCCGATATTCTCAACGATGCAGCGATCTGTATTGAGTTGGTGTCACCTTTATTCCCAACGTACTTCATAGCAATCACTTGTATGTCTGGATTGTGCAAGGTATGTAGAAAGAAAACGTTGCTGCAACATCAAAGGTAAAATACATTATTCAGGGCTTAGTTTCGTTTACAAGAAGGCACCCAAAAAGTGTGTGCACATGCATTTATATCAATTCATCTTCAATTATCATTTCTTTAAAAGATATTATCTTAAGCAGAATCATTGCACTGGACAGTTGAAACCACTTCTATTTGAATAAGGTTTTTCTGGTCAAATGGCTGATTTTAAGATTTTGGGACTTTGCACATTCATTCATTAATTCATTGCTGGTTTATTATTAAAATCTCAATTGATTGCTTTCCGGTGACGTCACGCCTTCCATCCACCATTTTGGGTGTCATTTTTCATGACCCACGTGGCTCGAGTGATTACCGGCAAAATAAACAAGAAAAGCGTATTGGTTGCACTTACCTCTGTTGCTTAACCTTGCTTTATATTGTTGCGCTACGCCTGTACTTGTGTTGAGAAAGATAAAAATGTATTTCATCAGGCTAAATCGTGATCAAGTAAACACACTTTCGTTTTTTACAAGCTCAAAAATTTAAACGTATCGCAACGCGCGCGTGGGGCATTCCCAAATAAAAATACGCTGGTGAGTATTTTTTACGCATGTTCATGTGCATAAATTGGCGTGCGCGTGTACGCGCGTGACCGGTGACACCCAAACATTTAGAGCCAAAAAATACAGTTGTAAAGGGGCATGAAAGTAGGGTCTAAAAGTGTCATCTTTCCAAAATACTTGTTGTTTGTCTACATTTATAAAAACAGTCCATAGTTGGAGTCGCTGGTGGAGCGACCAGGGCAGCACTGACCATGCATCAAGCTAGGAGAGATAATATGGCGGATGTCAGTGCAAAGGATGGTAGCCAGGTGAGTGTTGTAGAATTGATTGTGGGAATGATCATACAGTATCTCAAGTCTGGGGCAAATTTCATATAATAGGGAGGTTTAGATAGGCGTAAAAAGCAAACGTGAACATAAAATGGCTTAAGCACTGGTAATATCTTTAGGACGTTCTAGAACCCAGGTTCGAATTTTGGTAATGGCAAATAAGTTATCTTGCCCCGAAAGTTACATTAAAGGCACAGGCTCGTCAGCAATGCGCGCACGCCAATTTTGTGCCTCAAAATATGCAGCTCCATGCCTTTGCTATGGAGCTGCGTATTTCGTGGCACGAATTTGGCAAGCGCATTGCTGACGAGCCTGTGCCTTTAAGTGAATTGTTGTTTTCGTCAATCCGAATCAGTAAGGAACAACTGCAATGTTTTGAGACCAATGCCTTCATAGCTCATTTGGTCTGCACGTTAAGCAGAAGGTCCATGGTTCGAATTCCAATGAAGCCAATTTCTTTTTCTTTGCATCTATTTTTTCAAACTCATGGACATTTGTCCACACTTGTATCATCTTAAAGACACAGACTCGTCAACAATGCACTCGCACCAAATTCGTGCTATGAAATACGCAGCTCTGTAGCAAAGGCATGGAGCTGCGTATTTCATGGCACGAATTTAGCACGCGTGCATTGCTGACGAGCCTGTGCCTTTAATAATAATGTGACGTTTTGTTTGTATTTTATTCCCAGGAAACGTTGGTAAATTTGGCAGCTCTTCTGATTGGATTGCTAATTACACCAATGGTCGCTGATAATCCATCGTAAGCTAAACTTGATGTTATTCACAATACTGTATGCTATTATTAGCCGGAATGTTTGCAATCATACGTGTAGTACCTTATCCACTATTAATGGACACATTTAAAAAAATTCAATTCATATTTCTGAACTGATGCAGTTAATGTAATGTGAAAGATAATGTAAACCCTGTTTGAAGGAGAAGTAGATTGGAAATTGCAGGAAATTGTATGACAGTATATCAGATCTTTATAAAACCTCCCTGTACAAATTTCCCATATAAGTCTGTTTTCAATACTGGGGAGACTTTTTCACCAGGATCATAACTCTGTGCAATGCCAGTTATTTTCTCTCAAAACAAAAGAAATTTATTAGATAAGTAACTTAAGCAACAAATAGTGCAACAACATACCTTTCTGAAAACTCGGTGTACAAATTTCCTATTTAACGTATGTAACATAGGACAGTACTTTGTAACATTTGTTGGTGTCCTTGTTACATACGGTATATTGGATATTTGCACACAGGGCTTTCAGGAAGGTATGTTGTGGCACTATTCGTTTCAGTTCTTTGGCTGAAGTTATCTCCTTAGATCTATCTTAAGATATTTCTTTTGAGAGAAGATGAATGACATTGTACAGAGATATAATCCTGGAGGAAAAGGTCTCTCCAGTATTGAAAACAGACACATATAGCACTCGTACATAGTGGGGAAAAACACTTGTGACCGTCCTGCTGGGAAGTTGTACTGGGAAGTTTAGTAAATGTATTTTGTTTTATTGGGGGGTGGGGAGGGGAGCAGGGGAGCAGAGCATGAGCGGAGGTGACCTCTGCATTAGGGTTTTCAAATCATTATCTCTCATTCATTATTTTAGACCGTTTATGAACCACCAGTTAGCCACAAATGTATAATATTGGTGGGAAATTTTTTTATTTTATTTGGCAGGTTGACGTGGTTCCTATTTTTCCTCTTCACGTTTCTTCACCTTTTCGCCAACTATCGGGCAGTCACTTGCGTCGTCATGGAAACGCTGAACCAAGCTCGCTTCCACATCGTCTCTCAAGAGTACCTGAGCTCCATTGATAGTCACGTCCTCAGTCCGGTGGCCGCCAATGCACTGGAACCTGTTATTTGGAGTATGTTAAGCATTTATTTAAAAGAGATTTTTCGAGAAAATGGATTTTATTCTAACCTAACAATTGTATAAAACAAACCGAGTGAGAGATATGACGTCAACAATGTAAACAAAACCACGACACGCATAGGATAATGGTATTGTTTGGAGTACTCTAATGAAATGGCCTATGGAGTTTAGCATTGGTCCATGATTTCGACGTCGTAGGCGCCTCGCTACTTCAGAGACTTCAGAGACTCTTCGAAGGTGGCTCTAGTGCCGGGGGCTAACTGCATGCCAATCAGTTAAAGAGTATGATAACTACATTTTTGAGTGGTAGTTCGGCGAGTACTCCATTTAAGTCCATCATGCTTTGCGTGAGAAGTATTGTTACGTCATTTCGCTTGCAGGCTATAGACCAATCAGGGGCCAATTTCATGGCGCTGCTAAGCACAAAAATTTGCTTAGCACAGGATTTGTTTGCTTTATTTTGCAAAAATGGATTGGCAACCAAAATCGTAAGTGATGTGTATTGAAAGGTATTCTCCTACTCTTGCGAAGAACACAAGTTGGCGAATACATTTGGCTTGTAATCCATTTTATAAGGCAAATAAATCCTGTGCTAAGCAAAGTTTTGTGCTTAGCAGCGCCATGAAATTGACCCCTGGTAGCTAAGGTCTCCTTCCCTGCATATCCGCCATAGCTGAGGGGCGTCCAGTGCGTGGACTGTGCGTTTTGTGTTGCTGTTAGAACAAAGAGCGCTCATCCATTACATGCATGCGACGCGCCCCCTTCGTGTGCACACGAGGCGCCCCATTCGCATACACAACCCTACAAAGACGCGCAACTTGTTCGAAGTAAACAAATGCCCACTTCAGCAACAGCAAAAACATACAGTTCATTCAGTGGAAGCCCCCCAGCTATGGCGGATATACAAGGAAAGAGACCTTAGTTACCGGATTGGTGTATATTATCCATGCGAAGAAAACAAAAAATTGGCAACGAATGAGCCACAGTAGCAAAAACTTCTAAAAAGGCTGAACCTTTTTATAATTTTTTCCAAGTTTAGGGCCTATGGTAGACTGTCCGGTGAGAAATTTTTTTATTAGTCCGATTTCACTCAGCATGAGCCAGAATAGCACTTTCGGCCTGTTTAGAGGTTTTTCCAAGTTTCAAGCCTATGTTGTTTTTGGTGAGAAAACAGTTTTTGCCTCATGTTTTGCTCAGAATAATGCTTTCGGCCTGTTTAGAAGTTTGCAACTTTGAAATCTGTAAAAAAGGTTCTCATGCTTAGCTTTCAATTTGAAGGAATTCATGTTTTTGTTTTTTTGTTTAAATAGAACAACAAAGGCCTCTAGAAGTAAACTTGGGACCCCAGTTTAGTCAACTTGTCAAAAGGTACAGTATGGAGATCGTCAAACAATTCTGGAAAATTTGCTTACAAATGTTTTTATAGTCGTATTTAAAGACAGTATACATGATTTGTATCTCGAAAATCAGAAATATTAACAGATTTACGCCTAACTTACACAATATAAACATGATGACCGTAGAAAACTTCCCCTGAAATGGTTTTGTCTAAAATGCTATAGTCTTTGAGAAATGAGTAAAACAATTAGTTTTCGTCTCATGAGACGAAAATTCAATTCGCCCCAAAACCATTTCGCTTAAGTGCCATTTCGCCCCCAAAACACTTCGTCCGAGTGCCATTTCGCCCAAAATCACTTCGTCCAAACACCACATCGCCCAAATGCTACTTTGCCCCAAAACCACTTTGTGCGCAGGCTGTGGTTCAGGGCAAAGTGGTTTTAGGGCGAAACGACTGCAAACCCTTTTTTGACTGTTTTCTTAAAAGTTAGGAGCTGGTTTTTGCTCAGGTTGGTTTTAATCATGCATATCTTTAATCACACAGGGGGATAAAACTATTTGTAACAGTTTACCAATCATGTATACTATCGTTAATTTTATGGCATCTTCGGCAACTAAATCCCTTTATGCCATTAACTATACGGTATTTGCTTTAACTATACTTTATTATCAACTTGAGATGACGAAGAAGGAGTTGCAGTTTTAGAAGTGGGAGGAAAACACCCCCCCGAGAAATCCCCAGGGGAAAACCCACGCGGTCAAGTGGGGACTGCAAACCCAATCCACAAACACGCCTTGGATTCGAACCTGGGACGCCAGAGGTGAAATGCAAGGAAAGAACCACTACGCCAACCCGACCACCCATTTACTTATGTACTTCGGGCGACCCCTTATATGGCCTCCCATTCTGTAAAAATAAAATGCAATTTCTTTTGTCTTTATAACAAGGTGGAGTGATATGGAGCGTTGTATACAAAGCAACAGGAGTGGGAAATTTTTAATTGGCCTCAACAGGAGAACAGGTAATATCTATCAACCGGATTTTTTTTTAATTCTTTGACATATTATTGGATGCTTTTGGAACATTTGGTGCTTTTGGAAGACACATTTTTGTAATTTTGGCCAATTCTGCTCAAACTGTTGGAGCTTGTATAGTCGCCCTTAATGTTGAATTCACTCACTAGACAGGCCGACCCTTGGATATCTGGGCCTCCATCCAAGCACCATTCATTTGTGTACCCTGCATAACAGAAGCTGTCAATCATCCTAATTACTAAAACACTTTTGGGCCAATTCTGCTCAAACTCCATGTAATTCTCAATCAAAATCCCCTGTTGGAGTTTGTACAGTCACTGTTAATCTTGAGTTCACTCACCAGTGAGGCCGACTCTGGGAAGTCTGGGCCACTAGCCAAGCCCCATTCATTTGTGTATAAACCTACATGTAAGTCTTTGAGTATAACCCTCTTGCCCCCTGCGCAATAGAAGCTATCAATCATCCTACTTCAGGCCCTTGGGTATCTTTATCCGCCTTTGCTATATTTCCATATTGCTAAAACAAATTTTTTTGTTTTTACTATTTTGTTCTCATTAGGGTACATTAATATTGTGCTACACCGTGACTGCACGGCTGATGACGTCATCAAGGCTTGCTTTCAAGCAGAGATCATACAGCATGCAGAACAACATCGAAAAACGGTAAGTCACATGAACCCAAATTCATAAACATGTGCTTTTTTTATGGTAAAGCACTCGTTGAGCTAAATTGCATGCTAACCAGGGAAACTAAACATTCTTTTTTCCTTGCTATACTTTCCTTGCTATAATTTACAAAACTTGGGATGAGAAAAAATCATATGATCCGTATTGGGATTCAAATCTGAGACCTATGACTCACTGGGCAGATGCTCTACCAGCTGAGCATTAAGGAACAGTAGTATACTCCCTCAGGTTTTCCTGACGAACCAAATGTTTCTCTCGATGTTGAATGGAGCGCAACTGAGCAAAGAAACAAATGCAATATTTGATATGAATGAGTAAAGTCGAAACAGGATACCTCGAAACTACGCTTACCTCGAAGTAATGTCACATTCCCAAAATAAACATAGGCTTTTGTGCATGCGAATACCTGCGTAACTCGAAATTCCTGTACGAATGCCTCCGTTTACCTCAAAGTTGTTTTGGCTATTCTAAAAAGAAACCGCAACTGAAACGATCACAAAGAGCGTGAAAATCTTTTCATGAGTCTTATCTGTCAATTTAATCTGTCTTTTCATCAAGAGATGCACTCCCTCGCTGTTACAATAGGACCTAATCAATCCATAAACCGCAACAAATCAGGCTTCCTGAAATGCTTGAATGACCTTGTCACTGAGCTAGCGATAGACGTTGCATTGCTTCTCGGTCGCGGTGGGCGCTTTCGGCGAAGCATCCGGTCGAACAAACATGATCAACTTTGAACAACATGTTCACTGCCATATTGTTAAAGCATGCCCGGAACGCGACCGGAACCTAGGATCGACCGTGGATAATGGTAATTGCGCCCTCTATATACAGGATAGCACCGATCATGTGACCACACTGTACAAGTAAAACTCCAGTAAGAATTCCAACTTCTTTTATTGGCATTTTGTACCTGACAGAGGGTCGAGCCCCTGGGAGTCAAACCAGTACATTACCAAGAAATCTTAGACCTACTTGCCAAGGGTAAGCTAACCATTTCATCATTCTTGAATTTTGTTTATGCCGTAGATTGTACATGTTAGCACAAGATGTTCCATTCATACAATGTCTGGTGTGGATTTCAATATAAACATCCCAAATCTGAGACATGACATATGTCCTAACTGAATATTGGACTGATTTTTGTAAAATCCACGGAGATCTTCACTATTGTTACCAAATTTAGTCCAATGCGGATGGCTGGAAACACAACAAATTGTAAAGTGTCCACTGTCGATTGTAAGTCATTTGTAAACACGTCAATTGTCCACCATTCATTTTGTACAAACCATGTTTTGAACTTGACGGCTGTCGACGGCCTGTCAGTGTAGCAAATCTCGCTCTGTGGTGGCCGCCTCGGAGTGTTGCAAAGTATGATCTCTTGGTGAGAAGATTCGTACAATAAATGTAGAAATGACTCAAGAGTCGGTATTTGTGGTGCTTGACCTGGTCTTAACTTTTGGCCAATCACGTTTGCCTTTTTAAAAAAAAAAAAAGGAAAAAGAAAGAAAAAATCCCGGCATCAACTGGTTAATTGGTGCTTTGTGTCACGGTCTACCTAAACAGGAAGTCACATGACACCAGATGACTGCTGGGAAGCCGTCCGTCTCTCGGGCGTTATTAGCGACAATCTCTTCCCACAATTCATTGCTGAGCTTGAGATGGCGGGCTGGGTCATAGGTCAATCGTTGCTTGGCCCCAACGAGTGGCGGGCCGAGTGGAGGTTGGAAGGAATCGAAGAGAAAAAGGAATTTTGATCAAATTCAGTCTGAAAAATAGAGATGTAAGCCTAAAAAACAAGCACTTGAATTAGCCTTTTGCATGTAACCTTTGCATTATGGTAGGGCTATGCTAATTATTCGAATATTCAATTGAAAACCAAATATTCGAATAGTGATTTTTGTATTCAAATATTCAAAATGTTCATGAGTTGATCAGTAAATTGGGAGAGAAACAAAATGTATTTTTTTATAAGAGTGGTTATTTTCTCTAAGTTGTTCTGACAGTGTGGCTCCAAATGTATGCAGTGGACTTTGCATCTCTAGATTTATCGTACTGCAGTAAAATGTACTTGTAGGCCAATTAGGGAATTTACACCTAATAAATCATGACTAAATAAGGCTAAACGAATATTCGATATTTGATCGAACACTGGGTTAGAATATTTGAATAGTACTACACTATGGTTGGCACCGCAAATTTTTCACCTTTAGAAAGTCCACATATACTGAAACGCAAAAGAAACTTACCATCTTTTAAACCTTTAAATAGCAACAATAACACTGCGTGTAGTAAAAACTATGGATGCTAGGATAGGGCGACAATTTGTGTGTAAAAAAGGTATATTAGGGCGACACGCTCAATAGGGCGACATTTTGATGTCGCCCTAATATATATATTTTTTAAAATCATTTTTTTAGGTCAAAAACCATTTTTTTAAAATCGAGAACCATTTTTATTAGGTCTAGAACTGTCTCACTTAGGTCTGTAACCATCTCTGGAAGCTTTGGGTAGAAAAATAAGGTGTCATTTTGAGTGGTTCTTGCCGAAATTTCGGTGGTCCCCGGGGAGAGTCTTCTTAATTTCTACACGCTAATGTTAACTTATAGGCTTCCTTTCTTGCGTTTCCTCTCTTGTACAAATTTCTAAATTTTATGTTGTATTTTGTAGCTATATTTTTATTACAATGCTGAGTAGCCACTCGGGGTAATTTCATAAATACATGAGACAATCTATGCATTTCTTATAGAGCTTCTGCACCGGCGGCCATGACAGGGGGCAGGTTTTCTTATTTAAATGATGTAACAATAGAACCACAAAGCACCTACTCATGCATGACACACGGTGACAATGTGACTGCCCCCTGTCATGGCCGCCGTGCAAAGGCTCTATTGGTCAAGAAAACATCATGTGGATGGTCCTAAACAGATGATAAAGGCCAAGTAGGCTTGTTCTGGTTCTTCGAAATTTCTTGGGGGGAAAAGTGGCATTGAACAGTTTTTGTGTGTGGAAATAATATGCATACAAAATGCACAAACCCGAATGTAACGCATGTAATACTAACATATTTATTGCCTGTTGCTGCGTTTTCAAATTAATTTACATCTCCCAGAGGTGGGTGAAAAAGCTGCTATAGGATTGAAACAACATTAACATTGGCAAAGTTGACTTCATGGGGGAAAAATGCAAATTTAATAGGTACGAAAAGGCTGTGCTTACTGCTTTTAATCTTATGTTGAAACCTCAAGATCTTATGTTTGAAAGCCAGAAAATTAACAGGTTTTCTTGGAAATTAAAGAAAATAAACTCCTCAAAAAAGTTTAGAAAGTCAAGTTTGACTGACGATTTTTCTCTTGTTACCAAATTTAAGGAAAATTATTTAGTATCAGTGGAAAGCCTTTACGATGATGTGTCATTTGTTATGATTAAGCAATTGGGGGATGTGCAGCACAGCTGAATACGGTGGCGGGTGTAAAGTAAAATGTCACAAAATGCATTACTATTGTCAAAAAGTGCATTGACACATTCCCATCCTCCAAGCAAAAAGGGAATGCACTGCATGACAATAGCAGTTCACTTCCCACCCACCCCTGTACTCCGATATACTGCACATCCCCCAATTGATTAATCATAACAAATGACACATCACTGTAAAGAGGAATAACAGGGCTTTACAATGATACCAAATTCAAGGGAAATTATTTAGTAACAAGAGAGAAATCATCAGTCAAAGTTGACTTTCCGAACTTATTTTGAAGAGTTTACTTACGTAATTCGTTTTAAGACAATTTTTTGTATGGCTATTGTAGTTTCTGTAGTCAATGGACATTAATATTGCATTCCAGAAAAATAAAACAAACACATGGGCTCACATTTATAAAAAAAGAAATTGGTTACAAATTTGATGTTCTGTTTAAAGGACCAATTCATCATTTGCAATGAGCCTAAAGTGTACATCATGGGGTGACATGAAAATCTCACTCAAAGTGTAGATATATAATAGCATTGAACACTCTCAAATGGTGTCTGTCTGAAGGTGGCTGTAAAAACGAGGGCGCGCACTCATTTTTAGCATTCTTAACACAAACCCATGCATGGATTTGTAAGGCTTTCTAAGCATCTATGTACATCTGTTTCCTTCCTCCATGGTACATGTAACTGACATTCTGCAGGATAGTTTACCAACGTGCTTCCTGGAATTCATATTTTGATCTGCAATAATACAATAACCTTTAAAGCCACCATAATAGATCATTTGCAGATACCCAACATTTTACTTCATGAGTTGACAAGAAAAACCTGACTAAAAGTGTTGACAGCGATGGTAACAAACACCACATGATTTGTTTCCAGTGTAAAATGGTACCTTTTGTTTACCATTCATTCAACACAAAAAATCATGCATGAATGTATATGCTGGTTTACTGAAGTATTATAGCATCTATGTGGCTGAAATTTCACTGGGTAGTTTTTTAAATGCCATTATTACTGGCTCCGTGATAGCATTGCCGATATAACTGTGGCATTTTATTACCGTGGCATTTTAATTATTTCATTTCTTCATTTTTTTGCCAAGAGCACCATGAATTTACCGACAGTACCATGATTTTGCCCCCCACCCCCCGTCCTCCCCCACACCCCCCGTCCTCCCCCACACCCACCCACCTCTAGCGACGCCGTTGGACTCCAGAGAGGATTTTCCCAAGTTTAATTGGGACTCATTTCGGATGAGGTTTCTGCGTTAGATCTATCGAAACCCGATATTTTATGTAAATACCACACAATCCCAACAGTGATTTATGCGTGTTTCGCAGGCGTTTATTTCCCCACCGCCTGCTTCAAGTTGTCATCCGCGCGTTTTTAATCAGTGCGGACCACCGTCCCTCGCTTTTGAGGGAATTTTAATTCAACGATCGCATTTCAGTTCTCAAGTAGCGTCTAGAATTCCTCTTGGTTCGTTTTCCTCCCGGTTCGTTTTCCTCCCAGATTTCGGCAATAACTTGTCTCGTTTATTCCCGGCTATTGGCGATAAATCTAAGTTTCATCGTTTCTCAGTCGAAAGTCCAACGTGTGATTAAAATGGTCGAGAGGGCGCGGTGATAAATGGCGAACATAAATGGCTCCAGCCCAGTTTTTACCGCCTTCCATTAAACCAAATCTACAAATAACACTTGAAAAATTGTTAACTTTTTAGACCCTTTCACAAATTTTAGACCGCGTGAACCGCACATTTTATAATGTTGAAACTGAGTACAATCTTTAAAGGGCTGAAATGGTATTTTTATCAATGAAATGCAACTACATGTAGGCTACTCCATTTATATCAGTCATAAAAACACTACTTGAAAGTTGTTCAAGGTTTTTGATTTTTATACTATTCCAAGGGCTTTTTAAAGCCCCAATACATCGTTTGCAGTTACCCAAAATTTTACTTCATGAGTTGACAAGAAAAAAAAAACACGTTGGGTAATTCCTAGTCTTAATTCTAAGAACAATGGCTTTTAATCGAATCTGCACTGTTCAATCCTATTAATTGATATTTTTATGTATTTGGTATCGATTCCCGATCTTCCTGGAACCAAGGTTGGGAATCGTGCTTGAGAATCGATACCTTACACACAAAGTATCGATTAATGGAATCGAATAGAGTGTGGACTTATTTGTTTTTTAGTAGAATTATATTTTGTTATTAAAGTTGCACTGCCCGTGTTTGGGCGTACAATTTTTTTTTTAAAGTTAAATAGGTATTTTTCTAGAATAGAAAAAGTTATCAGCTTTCATTTGGTACCAAGAACGTAAAAATCCGTCAAGGATTAATGCCAGTCGATTAAAAACAAGAAATGATTAAATGGCTGGCAGGTCATTTAATCGACAGGGTTATGACGTAAATGTACATGTGCGCGTACATGTGTACATTGTACACATACTATGTACATATTAGCGTACGCGCACATGTACAACATGTGAAGCACGTTTCAAGAAAAAGGCTTGTATCTCCAATTCCCGACGTCGGAAATTTAAGTTTTTGATATTTTTCGTTACAGAGACACGTAAGCTTTCTAAATTCGTTCGCTTGTGTAAATTAATTTTTTAAATCCTTTCACCGAAACACGGGCAATGCAACTTTAACCTCTGAAAATGATATTGAATTAGGAATTCAGTAAGGACCCCCGCCCGCGCAATAATTTTACCCCGAATTTTACCCCACTTATAAACAAAATAATTTTGATTGAATCCCGGCTAGATTCTGACGCGGTCATTAAAATGAATCAATTAGACGCGCATGCGGTCAAACGTATGGTCTTTGTCGACGTAAAATGTGTAAATTGCTTCCAGCTAGGTTCGCGCCAAAATGGCCTTCGCTGGCTGTCGGTTTGTATAGTGATAAATAATTGCTTAATAAATTGCGTTTGATGCTGTGCGTCAACGGGAAAGGATGTTTGCAAACCGTGTGGTTAAGTTGATCAGTGTTTTTGTCAGTTTATTACGGAAAAAATATTTTCCGGGAAAAGGTGTCTTCTAATTTTGTCTTTTAAAGGCCATATGAAGTAGGATTTTTGTTAAATTCTTATAAGCGTCCTATAGAGAACTAGATACACGTATACGCGTTTCTATAAATTTTAGTGGATTTTTATGGCCGTTTTGAGCCATAAATATATACTTCCAAGTATATTTATGCTAATGAAATTTCCACGTTTCGATTGATTGCTTATAAGAAAGACTTGCCAGTGACTTATACGCCGCACAGAGGGCTTCATTTCCCGCAAGATAGCGTATTAAGGTCTGCATAAATAGAGCCCCCATATAGGAAACAGTGGTAAATATCCAATACGTACATGTATTCAAAAATACTTGAAACTCTCACAGCGTTTCGGGACGAAAGGCAGCAGGACACTAGTCTCATCTTTTTAATTGTGTTCAATTTTATAGGGGGAGTCCGTCACTTTTAATCACTACCTTCCCTTTGAAGTAAATAAAAACCTTTGGAAGAGTGAATAACATTACGACGATGGGCAATTTAAACACTAAATCACACTCGTTAAGCTTTCAACTCCCTCTAATATAGAAGACAAATTGAGTTCATTAATATTCATGAGCTCGCGCATCAACTATCTAGTTCTGTCTATTGAGTGCGGTGCACCCTGCAGGCAAAATAGTGTAATGTTTCAACGAATATTGCTGGGCAAAAAGAACGAAAGATCAGAAAAGACGAAGGCTTTTCCGCAACCTGTGGAAAAGCCAAAAAACTAGATCCATGCAGTTTACATGCAAGCGAAGACAATCTATCATTTTAATCCACTGCTGCCATGCTTGAAATGCTTTGTACTCTCGTGTAAAATTGGAATTTTGTTAAAAAGAAAAAGAAAGAATGGTTATAAATCACAGGCAATTTGTCATTACTCCCTCGCCGGGTTGTCATCTTGAGCCAATTCTTGTTTATTATGTATGAGCTGGGAATGTTTGGCGATGGCAAAAACCGTTTTGTATAATTATGCAGGGGACTTTTCTTCGCTCGTAGCCACCCCCCCCCCCCCCCCCCCCCAACCCCCCTCTACCTCAACACACTCTTCCCTTTTGTTAACGCACCAAACAACCCCTAAAAACTGAAAATAATTCCTTGGAAATTTCTTGGATGTTTGAGACACAATGGGGGAACAATGGTCGGGGGGAGACTCTCTGCCACATATCGTGCTGCATATGGGCTGATGTGCCTTCACATATTTCTGTGAAGGAAACACGTCACGCAAAGGTCACAGCTACAGACGCGAGGAAAATGATGGGTTGCTTGCTGCCAGACAAAATATTAATAAATAGTATGCTAATGCTTATGCGCAAAAATCAAATTTACGAATGTAATGAGTGTACTGTTTGCAAAACCTGCATGCCTTGTCTGCTGGAAAAACGTTCGTTTCGAAGAAAAAGACGTGACCACGTGGTCACGTGTCGTAAACAAAATTTACCAATGATGGCGCAAACAAATTAGCCTATCCCGTGCCCAGCGCCCTGTAAGAGTGGTGGGTACGAGCGAAAGGAATTTGCGTTCCAATTGCAGTCTGCTGCCACCAATAGTCTGGTTGTAACCAGTTAACCGCGTACTGATCCACACTGGACAAAATGTCATTGATACATGTACGTCATATGTGTTGCACAATGTTTATTTCATTTGTAGAAGATCTTTATTGCCTTTATGTACCTACATTAAAATGTATGCCTTTTCGTTTTTCAGATGTATGCCTTTTCGTTTTTCAGATGTATGCAGTGTAATGTAGGCCTATGTAAGGTGTATGCAGGGTAAATAGAGTATAGGCCTACATGTGAAAATGCCACCCTCTATATGTTGTAAATGGTACTGCCGTATACACTAATAAAACAAGTGAATTGTTTCCTGCGCTTTAACAATACAGTAGACGTTTAAGATTGCCAGCAAAATAATGTTAAGACCCAAGTACCATGGCAACTGGCGTCACACTTCGGTACATATATGACAGAGTACTTTGAATTATGAACGAGTCCAGGTTAATTAGGGCATTTTTACGTGTATTTCACGTTGATGCGGATACAATAAAAGGCCTACATGTACGTCCAGCGGCAAAATAAATTTCCTTTTAATTAACATAAAAGAACAAACAGGATGCACCAATACAAATGAAAATTAAAACCATCTGACTTTCCAGCGTAGAGCAAATATTTGAACTCGCAATAGCATGACGCTGGTTCTTTTATATTCCCTTTGCCGTTTCCCGCGCTTTTTAGCAAAGTGACATTATATTGACTTGCATTTTGCTTTCTGTGCAGACAAATTTATTGCAGCACTTTGCGGAGACGTGTTTCCGTAGCTTAAGCAAATAAGCGCGTGAGAGGCAAATTAAGTTGGGAGCGGTCAACCTTTTTTTCTTCTGCTGGCTGATCGATTGTTGCGGACTCGACCACGGGATGTCGTTATTTACAGCCGGTGTACTGAGCACATGGAGTATCGTGGTAGGCCTACTGTTTTAAGATAATAGACTGGTACTGTCCATAGAGTTATATATAGTAAACTAGAGTGCGCACCGGCCCAATACATGATGTGCCGATATGGACGTAGTCTGGTTCCCGGACCAAAGAATTCGATCACTAGACTGATTTTAAGGTCCGGCAACCGCCAGTATACATGTTTGTCCGCCATATTGAAACAGGAGGAATTCCTTCTATTTCCGAAGGTTCCCGAAGTTACCCGAATGCACGTCCGGACGTTGTCGTTAATCGTCGGGTACGATTCGTCAGTGTTTCGCCGCGTGTTTGTTTTACGATGATGCAGACAGTTTGAATTTGATTTTTGATGCTATAATGGGCATGTGTTTTATTGGCCAAATATGGAATAACCCTTTTCAAATTGTTATACACTCGTGCCGTAGCGCGCAGCGCGATTTGATAATTAACGGTTATGCGCTCCTAAAAATAAATGCATGACGTAATTATTAGTGCTATTTTAAACACCACGGTAACCAGTCCTCGTATTCAGTCGTTGTAGGGGCGGAAACCAGTCTAATATTGACGCCGCCATTTTGGCTTAACGCTCATGGGTGCTCGGTGGGCAAAGCTGACGTGTTGCCCACTTTGCACTCATAGCGTTAAGCAAACATGGCGCCGCCCGCATCGGCACGGTCCACACACGTGGCTTGAATAGCCAGTGCACACTCTATAGTTTACTATATATAACTCTATTGTACTGTCTTAGCTGCATTCAGGGAGTCGCTTATCTACTCCGTTTTAAGTAGCAGTTGATTTTGCGATTGTTACCAGAAACATGTTTCTGACGTATTACTGATTCAGCCAATAAACAGCATTGCTTGTTGATAACCAAACGTGCTCATTGGTTGAATCAATATCATCAAAAACATGTATCTGGTTACGGTGGCAAAAACACGCCCCAAAATGGGTGCGTTCGCTTAGCATTAACGGGTTCACACAATTTTTCTCTAACTAACTTGCACTACAAGGTCAATGCTGACTCGAGAAAGCTAATGGAGCAATCCCTTTGCTCACTGCAGTCCTGAGAAATATTGTTAAAAAGAGGTAACGCTTGTGAAAATACGACGCTTATAGATCCTTTGCACGAGCGGCCTTGACATGGGACAGTCACATTGTCACCGTGCGTCATGCACGAGTAGGCACTTTGTAGATCTATTGTCACATCATTTAAATATGGAAACCTGCTCCCTGTCATGGCTGCCGGTACAAACGGTCCATTTACAAATTGATAGGAGCCTCGTTTCAGATGCCGAGTCATTGTATTACGTCACAAGCCTTTTCATTTTTTTGCAAATTTTATCACCAAAAAAAACAACGTTTCGTTGACAATTTGAAATTTCTCTTAATTTAAAATTGTTTTTTAATGAAATTTTCTTCCATTTACAAGTCACGACCATCCGCGATTGCCTCCCAATCTACCCGTAATCCTTTGTGAATTTCGGAAAGGCTTGTTTGGAGGTAAATAAATTAATGAATACCTGTTTTTCCTTTGAAAAATAGTAGCCCCTTCCCTCCCCCCACCCGACCCCCTCCCCCCGCCCCGGAGAAATATATTGCTATATTTGCTAATTTAGTTGAAGCGAATCCGATATTGTTCCCCCGTTTGCCGCGCTTATTGTGATGGCTTCAACATTCTGTTTAATTTTATTGAGTACCCAGGGGTATTTCATTACGTCGGCCTTTGATGAATGGATATTATATATCCTGAATAGAGTCCACGCTCGTACTGCTGATGAGAGATTCATTTTCCCGAGAGGCCTCTAATTTCGTGAATAAACAGTTCGTGCGTGGAATTGTCAAGCGATGGTTAATTAAAAGCATATAGAGCTGGGGCGCATAATTAAAAGCGATGTGGAGTGAAACAAAGGTGGACTTTCGCTCGGTTTTTTGTCATGCGAAATGATGGAGCCATTTTTATAGATATAGCGTGTTTTGGGGAAAACTAGCATTGGGATATTAATTCATACTAAAGTATGAATAATTAAGTAATTTGCATATGCGTATATGCAAATGAACTTATTCATGTATTGGCAAGTTGCGGGAAACCTGGGGCCAATTTCATAAAGCTGTTTAGCAGAAATTTTTGCTTAATCAAAAATTTGTTCGCTTTATAAAAATGGGTTAGTAGTCAAAATTGCATGTCAATTTGTGTTTTTCACAAGAATATCTGCTATTCTTGCTGAGAACACAAGTTCACAAATTTGACTATTAACCAATTTTTATAAAGCAAACAAATTTTTGATTAAGCTAATTTTTTTGCTAAACGGCTTTATGAAATTGGCCCCTGGATAACGTCATTAAATATGTATAATAAAATACTAATTTACATATGCATATATGTAAATGAACTCATTGTTATTCATATATTGGCCATACACGTACATACACGTACATACATATTGGCCATACACAGTCGCTTTCTTGATGTTGCCATTAACCAATAACCATGCATGTAGTGTTAATATGTTCATTCTAATAAAGTACATGTATCACTTTGTATGCACATGTATGCAAATGCTTAAATAATATTCATGTTTGGCCACACGTACGTGTTGGCCACACAGTTGCCAACTTGGTTGATGTTACCATTAATAACCGATAGCCATGCATGCAATGTGTGCCAACAATATTCACCTGACAATTTTTAGGATTTTTGTTGAGGTGCGGACTCTTGAAAAATAATATGAATTCTTTCATATCACTTACTTGATCACAATGAGATCAAAATGTATGTCGAAATTGTATGAAGCTACCTTAATAAAGAAACCACCTTAATAAAGAAACCACCTGCTTAGAGTGGCCACTCGTCTTTGGTCCTAAATGCCATGTGTAAAATGCTAATGCAACCATTGTGAAGTGACCACCTGCTTATAGCGGCCAGTTGATTATACGGTCCCGAGGGTGGCCTCTATAGACAAGTTTCACTGTATCCAAAATATACAAATGCACTCGTGACTTTAGATTGTGGGCTGCATGTCCAGTCAATATGCATAAATCAGTGGGTAGATACTTGATAGCTAAACCATAATATTTGCAGAGCAAATCTATATTTATTTTAGGACCCCGTGCATGACGTTCAAAAGGTCGCTGTTGAAATCAACAATGTGTTTTAGCCACTGGTCTATACCCAAGCAGCTTAGTGGAAATGTCATGGCTATTATACTCGAGGATTCTCCCCCGGGATAACCATGCTATAGACACTTTCTTTATCGATACTATATAGCTACATGATCACCGATTAATTTTTAAATATGTGCTGCATCATTTAGCAGGTCTTTGAAGTTATTATATACCATGGCCGCAATTGGGCCCGTTGTGAAAATACACTAATACTATGCACGTACTTTTTAAATTACGTGGCCCTGAAATATATATTTCTGTTGCGCTGAGATATCATGATAATCTAAGATAGTTGAGACTTTTTCGCGAGAGTTTTCTTCGAGCTAATTACTTAAGACGTCGTTGAGGATACACCGCTTTAAGACTCTAGGCCTATATCCTCCTCAGTCACAAGAATTTGGACAGAAAAAGAAGCCTCTTTCAACAAAATATGTACACATGTGGTCGAAGGAGATATATTAAAAATATATCGAAAATTAGTAAGAATATATCTTCATATCTTTGAGTATATTGGAATATATTTTCATAATATCCAGAGATGTTAGAAAATATCGTAAGCATGTATTTTAGAGAATACAGAAACTTTAAAAGAATATCCACATATCTTTACGACTATAGAAACATAAAACCTCCTTTCTGAACGAGAATTTATTCAGAAATATTATAGGCATATCTCTAGATTATGTTTTGATAATGTATTCAGAGATATCAGAGAATATCGTAAGATGTATTTCAGAAATGTGGAGATTTTAAAAGGAATATCCTTCCTGTATTTTCTGAGGTATCCAGCCAACCGTCCTATACCACGCGATATCCCCGCATTTAGCCTTTATTATTAATACGTTAATTGCATATCTGATGAATGCGAGTCGAAAATGGCTTCCCTATGTCTTTGCCATTTAGAGAAATATCTTTGGTATAGTTGTCTCTATACATCGATTTTTTTAAACATATATTTTCATTTATTTATTTATTATTATATTTGTCCTTTAATTTTATAACAACCACTTTTAATTTTGCAAAAGCTACAGTTCAATATTTTCATGGCTGCGAGGTTAAGGACTAGTGCCAATTTATCGCACGGTTCGCACCGCGGGATAAACTTTATCCTTCGGCTATAGTGTTGCAATCAATCAGTATCCTTCGCTGCGAATTCTCCCAGGCTTTCCCCCCTGTGTTTCGTCTCTTCTCTTTCCTCCTTGAGTCCCCGGGAAGCGAAAATATCTCAGCACCGTCTAATCCCAAACGGCTACACAAAAAAAACAATCGCATGAAGCCACGAATAACGCGAACTCCCGCCAGTTTTCTGAAAACGAAAGCTTATTTAAGATGTGCGGACGTCATAGCGGTGAAGTATCAAAACAATGCACTTAGAAAATAGTGAAAGACGCGGGAATCGGCACGTACGCACGTAAAAGTCGGTCGCTCGGCGCCCTTATAATACAGCCGTGTTTAAGATGTTAGACAAACATTGTTGAATTTGACATTTTGACGCGTGTTTCGAAAAAAGAAACATCGTTCGGCTCGTAAATTTAGAAACTTGTTCTCAAATTAAACAGCGGCCCCCATTGGATTCAAAATTAAAATATTTGTCGTACAGCTAATTATATTCTCGACTCGTTGAATCACAAAGGCGTATGACTCGGGTGCAAAGTGCGTCAAAATCAAAATGCAGATTTTTTTTCAAAATCTAATAAAATACCCTTTTGTAAGAAATTAAAATGATGCATGGTGTCTTCAGGAAAAGTGAAATTTATGTATATAATTTTAGCAACTTTTTGTATACAATGTATTGTCATAGAAAGCAAGAAGGATTTGTACGAAAAAAAATTATATTCACTCTTCGCCCAGTTTTAGGACAAAATGGCGGCGTCCATCTTTTCCACTTTTTGCCATTTTTAAACTCCAGTTTATATCCACTTTTCAGTGGGTAATATTTCTTGTTCTTTGTTTTATAATATTGTACGAGTTCCACTTACTTTCCACAGTCTTTTATTTCTCGGGTATAGACTTCTCCTTTGAAGCACATCGTCATATATGCCTACAGGATTTGCTGTCCCAAATGAAAACGACAATTGAAGATGAATTTATATAAATATGCGTGCACACACACTTTTTTTTACAAGGGCGCCCTCTTGTGAACGAGACTAGGCCCCTGACTACCGTGGTATTATGGCTCCGTGGTTCATGCAGTATGACCATGGAACCAGCCTAAGTAGGACAGCGGCTTCGCACAATTTCTTGAAAGCACGGGCAGTTTTTTTGTATTTTCTCGGAACGTAGATGAGGTACTGAGCTGGCTTATACACAGGTTGGTTTTTGTCATACACATCCTCAATCACACATGGAGATAACGCCGTTTATAACAATATTTTTCACCCCAAGCTATTTTGCCGTGACTCGGCTGTTTTAATACGTGACTGTCCTACGAGGCTGCGTGTAATATAGTTCAAGGCATAACCCATTGCTGTTGATTAGTAACGTATATTCAACGCGCAGTCGTGTTTTCTCCCCGAAATGCATAATAATGCACAGCGTAAGTCCGATTTTAATTGATCATGTTCACTGAGTGTACGTATAAAAATGCCGAAAAAAAACGGCTGCGGCTCCATTAAATGATTGGCTTTTCTATGTGTAAACATACGCACACTATACGCGTACGATGAAATTTTGGTTCAATTCATCTCTGTGAGAATATGAACTGGACACTGACATTATGCACAAACAATAATAGAACTCATTAAAGATATACAGGCCGTGCGTTTTGGGTGTGGCACCTCGAAAAATAAAAAAAGGATTTTTTTTTTTTAATTGTTAATTTTCGAGAAACATAAAAGTGATTCGCTTTCAAATGAGACATCAACGAAAAAAATCGACCAACGTTTAGTTATCGAACAATTACTGTGAATATTTTAAATTATCGGCGGTCCGCCAATAATTCAAGGCGTAGACTTGCCCAAGTCTGACCCCTCCGTGCTCGGTCTGCAACGCGCAGCGCACAGTGCGCCCTCCCGACCGGTGGCCTGTCCAATCTGTTTTCTTCTGTTTCCTCTGTCTCAGAAAGTCTTCCGACCGAGACAGGAGAAAAGAGATTTGACAGACCACCGGTCCAGAGGGCGCGCTGCACGCACCGCACCACAGACCAAACACGGGAAGTCTAGGCAGGGCATAAAAAAGAGCGTTTTTTTCCCACAGGGTTGCAGATACAAAGTATGATGTTTTGTCGTTAAAATAAAGTAAATGCTTTAAAATAACAAAAAGCTAATAAATATGAATATTTTAGCAGGACACGCTGCATTAGTATGAATTAATAAGTATGTATGAGATAATTATAGGTAAGATAAGAACAGGTACAGCGGCGTAGCTAGGGTTCTCTCAATAGGGAGTCGACTGGGGGGTTGGACTTTTCCTTGGGAGGGCGACAGTGTAGTACCGAAAAATTTTGCAAGTCCACGTGAGCGCTGACGTCTTTTTCCTAAATGTTGTATTACAATCACACCATCGTATATTATAACAGAGAAGCGGCAATTAATACAGTTTTCATGAAAAAATATTAAAATTAAATAACTTTAAAAAAAGAAGGAAAGCCATGACACAAAATATTTCTCAGTTTGCCAAAATTGCAGTGTGTTAATCAGATATGCATATATATTAGCCGTTTGTTTTAGCATACCCGTTTTATCTTTCTATTCGTTTCAGGCCTACTCGGTGTGATATACATGTATTATAAACAGCTGTTGTCGATGGCATTATCATTGACAAACATTAACGGTAAAAGTGACTTGGTGCGTATTTGTTTGACGTAAATAGCTAGTGTTATTTTAAAGATTAGATAATGAGGTGACAATCATAGCCTATACGGTTTTTTGTCAGTACCGATCCCGGGAGGGACGGGGTGAGAAAAATATTTATCTCGTTCCCACGACTTATTATGTCGTGGCCACGAGATAATTATCTCGTTTCCGCAAAATAATTATCTCGTGGCACGACATATTATCTCGTGGGAACGAGATATTATCTCGTGACTGGCCATGAGATAATAAGTCGTTGGACCAACTTATTATTTCGTGGCCCACGACTTATTATCTCGTAGGAACGACTTATTATCTCCTGGCTACGAGATAATTATCTCGTTCCCACGACTACTATCGCGTGGCCACGAGATAATATCTCGTTCCCACAAGATAATAAGTCGTGGGAACGAGATAAATATTTTTCTCACCCCGTCCCTTCCCAGGCTCCGTACATGTAGGTGGGCTAGAATTTCAGTAATTTCAAAGCTACAGTTGCGTTGGTACCTGCGTGGGCGGATTTTGAACAGTAATTACAACACCTTTATTGTATCATTTAATTCCGAAATTTCCGTGACTCAATTTTGGACAAGATCAACTAAATTTGCACAAGATGAACTTGCACAATATAAGTACTGTCTCGGAACAGCGTATGGCACTCGAACGACCAAGAGGCTAGATCAATTAATTCGAGTCGTGGCTATTGTTTGACAGTCCTTCGAACGACGGGTAATTACCGTTGTTCGAGGGATCTATTTTACATGTAGGCGCAGCCCCTATCGTACGTCGTTTTTCGAACTCGATCCACAAGTAGGGCACTCCCCGTTTGACGGGCCATATACTCTGTTGTGGCAAACACTTGGGGCATGTTTTCGGGATCATAACCAGAATCAGATTTTCCACGTAATTACGGATTCAGCCAATGAATGGCTTCGGTTGAATCCGCATTGGTTGAATCCGCAATTACGTCAGAACATGTTTCTGGTTGTGGACGCAAAAACAGTGCCCACTAGTTTAAACCTGCCTTTTAAAATTTCCACAGGCCTATCCATCCTGTGTTGTTTTTTAATATTTTTACTAATAAACCCGCCGCGGTTTTCTATACACTGCGGCGGTGAAGAAGATCTTTATCCTCACAGAATTGACATTTCAAAGTTTTAAAAATCTCTCCAAATAATTTGTGTTTTCGTTTCACTTCGAGCGTCTTATTTTCATTAAATCTGCAATTTTCGTATATACCTAATCCTAAATTGATGGATCGAATTATCTTTGGTGGAAAATTAGCTGACTTTTCCGCCTGAAGCAAACATTTCGCACTGGGTCAATTTCCACCCACGCGGATCCTATAATAAACCGCATGTCTCGGGCCGACGCGCGTAATTCCTTGTAAATGTTATTGACTTTAAGCCTTTTGTTTTTGTGATAGCTTTATAAAAAGCTGATAAATAAACTATTATCCTATTAAAAAGGAGAATAATTAACGAGGGAGCAGATATAACTTATCATGTTTTTTTGAAAAATCGAAGTTGTTTTGTAACGCGAATTACGAACTTGGTAAATATCAGTTCTTCCTTTTGTCCGCCTACGCGCCGCCCGTTGTACGATATAGTCTGTCCGGCCGTCCGCTTTAAACTGTTCATAATTTGTGCCTCTTGTTAATTATAACATTGGGCGGGTCTTTATAGGTTAAACATGATGAATAGGCGTCCATGTATATGGCATTATGCTGACAATGGGCTAACAAATTATATACTGGCCTTTTTCCAAATCTCGACTTGGGCTCAGGCTCAGGCTCCGGCTCCATGTTAAACCACTTGGAGCCGGAGCCTGAGCCTGAGCCCAAGTCGAGATTTGGAAAAAGGCCAGTACTACATGTATATGGAAACTGCATATCTACGGTAGTTTAGCAGAGCCATTTTGTCTGACTGTTTTCACTTTAATATAACTTACTAATTAGCATTTCGCGTGTAACATATGCATAATGGATAACGCTATAGTTTAGAAAGTCACATACTATACGCTGTTGTTGCTACGTGGTGCATGACATTGCCTAGCAACCAACAGTCTAGTTGCTTTATGCCATTCTCTCTTACAGTGAACACCATTGGTTCTAAGTTCTTCACACCTGCCGCGTGCACCACATAGCAACAAACATTTAGTCTGGTCAAGTGGATACTAAGGTAGTGTGTATGGGACATCATGATTGGAAAACTGTTAGAAATGGCGTTATCTCCAGGTGTGGTTGAGGATGTGTATAAAAACCAACATGTGTGTAAGTCAGCTCAGTACAGATGGTGAGAAAACAATATAAACAAAATGTGTCCATGCTTTTGAGAAATTGTGTGAAGCTATTTAGGCTGGTCCCTGGTTATACTGCACGTACAACAGAGCCATAATACCATGGTGGTCAGGGGCCTAGATTCTTTCAAATGAGGGCGCCCTTGTAAAAAAAAGTGTAAACAATTTATTCAACTCTGGTTTTCTTATAAAAGGATATCTCAGACGGAATCATTGCACCGTACAATTGAAACCACTTCTATCTTCTTTGAGTAAAATATTTCTAGTCAAACGGTTGATTAAAATTCTGGAACATATCGAATCTGTGCTGTGCACGGGCTTGAAATATTTGATACGCCGCTGGCGCTCCTACCATAAAAAGAAAAATGTCGACGACAATTTTATTTTTGAAAAGAAAATGTCAGCAATGTTTTCCGCGGCTCAAGTTTGCGCTCCAAAATTGTCCATGAAAATGGGCGAGGCGTATAGAAATGGGTTAGGCCAATACACAAAAACAATCTGGGGAACAGTATCGAGATTATGTCAACATCATACGCAATCTCTTGCCCAAAACATATTTTCAAAAGCACTCGTGTGTAAGGACAGGATTAACTGCATCATTCACTGTGTCGTGATGTTTAGTCGAGGCTATAGGCCCTTATCCATAACCGGAGCTGTGTTTCTATGGGAACATGAATTGATAACCACTTCTGCTTGTTTTGTGATGGCCGGCTGCCAATTTCTGATGGTCGTGTTGAATCTGTCGCTAGCTTGTTCCTGCGAAAAAATAAAGTACTGAAGTAAAAACGTCACAGTTTGTGGTTGTTAAGGTTACTGAGACTAAACGTGGGATGAGAGAAAAATCGTAAATTTAGTGAAATCACAGTTAAATGTATATGTAGTATATACATGATTGGTAAACTGTTACAAAGGGCGTTAAAAATAACGCCCTTTGAAAATAACGCCTCGAGTTTTGCTGTAACTGTATAGGCCTACGTATAAAGGCGCCGCAATTTGGAACAGTGCACACCTTAAAAATATAGTCTTCTTTGAGCTCATTTACTGGCACGTCGCCAAACATATACACAATACATGTAGTCAAGATCAACTTCAAGGGAGAAATTCTAATTTAGGAAGTCGTGTGACTTGGTTGCCATAAAATTAAACTTTAATTCTGGAGCCGGAAGGGAATTTCCCCATTTTTTTCTCTTAAAAAGGTTTTTTTGCGGGTTTTTTGCCCTTCCCGTAATTAGCTTAAACTTCAGTGCCACGTGCATGTATAATATTCTTGTGATGTTGTTCTTCTGTAATTATTATTTTTGTCCTATTGTGCGAGTGTTGATGTTTTGTGAATTTTGATGTTGTTGTATCTTATTCCAGTTTGTTTATGATTGTGTTTGCAGGGCTTCAATGGAAACCAGTTCTTGTAAACTGTTTGGGTATACCCTGGTACTAAATAAATGGAATAAATAAATAAAATAAACAAATAAATAAAGCCCATGTTGATAAAACTGCCTTGTAGAAACTTAAGCCACGTAGACCTGGGCCCAATTTCATAGAGGTGTTTAAGCACAACAATTTGCTTAAGCACAAAAAACTCTTGCTTAGTAGGGAACTTTACCAGTGAAATCCTCATGTGATAGAAATAGTGTATGACCAGTGTTAGAGGCCTGTTTCATTACCATGACAATCTCATGAAATTTTTGTTGGTAACCTCATTTCATCAAGCAAAGTTTTTCATGCTTAAGCAATTTTGTATGCTTAAGCAGCTCTATGAAATTGGCCTTGCATTAAGTTGAATGGTAAAAAGGTATTTTGCAAAAGACCTTTTTTCTTTTAGAAAACCGCCTTTCAGTTGCTAATTTCTCTCACAAAATACCATTTTGGACAGAAATTAATTCATGTGGTGTTTGGTGCCATTGTTATTAACTCTTTTAGTGAGGTTTTTCTTGTCAAATCATGAAAAAAATTGGGGTCACTGCAAAATGATTACCTTTAAACCACGTGAAACCGAGTAGCATGGTTGCGAGTGGGCGTACCGTTTTAATCGACAAAACAATTAAACGAGAAAATATAATTAAGTTTATCCACAGAGAAAGGAAACATTACACGGCGGCTTATTTCCCCATTAGGCACTTAATAACTTGACAGCTTCCTAAATTTACAAAAATGTCGAATCATTTTGTTGCCTTTGCCCCCAGATTGTGGCGGTAACTCCGGATATGGGGGAAACGCCCGGATGGGCCGGATACGTCGGAGTACGGTTTAGTGCAATTATGGCGTTAATGGACCACACGAATCGCATGCAGTTTGTAAAATGCGAATATGGACGAAAAATCGCTCAAGTTGATATTTAGAATTATGTGTGATTAGCATGTGTGTCCAAAAACCAGCTGCAGCCCCATGGAGGCCAATTTCATGGAGGCCAATTTCATGGCGCTACAAAAATTTGCTCAAATTTATTTGGCAAGCTTTACATTGCAAAAACGGGTTGCCAGACAAAATCGTATGCGATGTGTAGTTACTAATATTTTGCTACTCTTTCTAAAAAACACAATTTGACATACGATTTTGGCTGGAAATCAATCTTCGAGGTGTGCTAAATAGCACCATGAAATTTACCCCAGGTCTGTAGAGATGCACCCCATAACTCGGGCCCCATGAACCAATACTAAATGCCCAATATTTAAAACAAATCATTAAAAATACTTTAAACTATCACACTGCATGCAGCGCCTCGGGACAAAATGCAAAAAGGAGCGTGACCAGATTTTTCCGAAAAATGAATTTCGTTCTAACCTAACAATCATATAAAATGCCTCCCCGAAATACTATCCATGGGGAGAAAACCGGAAATTTGCAATCTCCAACTATCATGCATGTGGAAGCAAAATGGTTGGTGTAATCACCACCGCTCACTGCACTGCTTTATCTAACCGGATAAATTAGTTTACCAAACTTCGGGGCATTTTTTATGATAACCCTGCATGGAAATATACGGATTGAGGACGCGAAATTTCAGAATGGTATGAGAAAAATATGACGCATGATATGGTATAAAAATCTCAAAACCCATGGAAAAAATTAAGTGTGTGATCTGGTCACGATCCTTTAAAGTTTAATCTTTTCTGTATAGGGGGAGTTCGTCACTTTTATTCACTATAGGCATGTCCACAGGGAGGTCGTTCCCTATAGAGGGAAATTTGGAGGTTTCAAACCCTCGAGGGAAAATCGGGGGTACATGGAGGTTTGTGACCGTGTGGACGCACTCGGGGGCGGGGGTGGGGGGGGGGGGGTATTCCGGACGATGTTCCCCGGACGATTTTCCCCCTAAAAAACTTGGTGGAAACTTGATTCAAAGGATTCAAAGCCTCGAGGGAAACTCGGGCCCCTTTTACGAGCTGAAGTGTCCAAAATACAGTTGAAAGACCACATTTATTAAGCTCTCAATTCTCTCTGGACGGAAAAAGTTGAGTGCACACAAGAACCGTATATTTGAATTAAAACTGCCAAACAATTCTGCGCATGCTCATAAAATTCTCCCCAGATCTCAAAAAAGGCGCGAATTGTTTCCCGCCCGACCACGTTGACACCTGTACATACAGGAAGCATCTCACACGACCACATGTATTATCACCTGGAGTCACCAGAGAAGTCAATTAATTTGTTCACAAGTTTACCTTCAGAAAACTTGATACCATATAGACTGCCGAAGTGAATACGTCATCTTTTGTTAGTTGCCTGGGCAAAAGTGGCTCGACACTTAAAATCACTGAACCGTGTCCCTGTACTTTTGCAATGGTACTTTTTCTGACGGCCATGATGTTTAGAGCCACTTACCATGCCAACACGTCACACTTCGGCACTCAAATATGACTTTAAAAGCCTATGTATCATTTGCAACATAAAACGTTTTTACAGATTCGTGGAATAAGAGTGTAACATAATTATCTAAGGAAGAATGTTGGTAAACTAGCCTGAAGAAATTTTAGCTACATACATGTAGATGCATCGAAGCTTAATCAGAAAACATTGAAAATCTATAATGGATTTTGTGTACAAGTGAATAGTAAAAAAAAAGTCCCGTGCACGGACTTTTAAAAAAAACTACCTTCGGTTGTCAATTTCCAACATGAAATACCATTTTGGACGGAAATAAATTCATGTGGTGTTTGTTACCATTGCTATCAACACTTTGAGTAAGGTTTTTCTTGTCAACTCATGAAAAACAAAATTGGGTCATTGCAAATGATACCATGGGCCTTTAAAGACATATTATGATTGGAAGGCTGTTACAAACAGCACTATCTCCAGGTATGATTGAGGATGTGTATAAAAACCAACCTGTGTGTAAGTCAGCTTAGTACCCCATCTGCGTTCCGAGAAAGTAATACAAAACTGTATCCATGCTTTCAAGAAATTGTCCAAAGCTACTGTCCTATTTAGGCTGGTTCTCGGCTCCGGCTTTAGATCAATGTAAACCCGCGCAGTTGAAGCCGGAGACGAAGACGAAGCGGTCATTTTGTAAACGCCTGTAGCCTATTACTGAGGTAGATTTCCCTCAACCATTCGTTCGTAGCAACATAAATCCTTTAGGCCTATATATACTTAAATTCCAGGGGCGTCTCCCTGAGCAAACATATTTTACTCGCAATCGAATAAAATATTCATTCTATAGTTTTCACCTATTCACCTCCGCACAGTGTATTGCCACAGGTAGTGGTTTAATGATTAACGTCAGGGCACCAGATGCAGCCTACGATGTGCAAACACAGACGTAACGTACTGCACGTTGCTTTCCCGCCCAAACGTCGACACATAAACATATTACATATCGAAATCGGTTATTGAAAAAAAAATGTCTGTTATTTTTTTTCTCCCAAAAACCAAACGGTATATGATGTTAGCGTTGGGATTTCCATGTAAGTTTCATGGATAAATATGTTAATTTTAATTTCAGACCTAAAATAAATAGGATATTCCGCGACAACGGTTAAATAATCCGTGTAAGGCCAATATTATTTGACAACAAACACGTAAAAAGTGCATTCCTTATTGTGAATATTACGGATTGTTAACTCGTAATTATCCACGTTGATTGTATAAGCTCGTTTGTTTACACGAAAAAGCATACATCACTGACGTCATTATGACGCCATCATTATTGGCCTACTGGTGATCATCAACACGCGCCGTCTTATGTATAATCAGCGCGCGCCAGTTTATTTCTGTGTGTGCATCGATGATTTAATTTCCTGTTTTTTATTACACACAAAGTTATTGATCGCTTTTCTCGGGTTCGTGCCAATATGAATCTGCTAAATGGCTTCGAAGATAAAAGGCACCGCCGGTTAGGCTGGGAAAAAGCTAATGGAGGCTAATTTCCATGAAAGACACTCAAGCGGAAGAAAAGAATAACATCTATTTATTTCCATTTTTGGGGCAAGAATGGTATATATTATTAAGAGCTTTGAACGATTTTAACAAACAGATTCGCATTTGTTAATACGTCTGATCCTCCAATACCAGTAGCGTCCGAGATGCTAACACCGTGTATTCGTGTAAGTGGGGGTTTACACCGGGGAAAGCTTCCAGAAGATGCAAAACGAACGACACCGGGTTTCGCTTTGAATTCTGGGAACACAGGTCAAAGGTTGTTGCCAGGCGGGGCTTTATGAACGTTGTTATCGTTTGACTCACGATGAAAAGTGAAGCCGGCGCCACGCGAAATTAGTTGCCCTAAAAGTACCGCAATCAACTTTGTCATTGCCCACAGACATCTATACTGATTAAGCAAAATGTATTCAGAGCCCTATTCCTCCTTTTTGTGTCATAAATCTGTGGTTTTTCTGTCCGCCATGTTTTACTACTCACGGTTACTAGGTGACGTCATTATATCCTCACACCAGGGGCCAATTTCATAGAGCTGCTGAAGCATGAAAAATTGCTTAAGCATGAAAAACCTTGCTTGATTTAATGAGATTACCACAAAAAAATTCACGTGATTGTCATGGTAATGAAACAGTCCTCTAACACTGGTCATACACTATTTCTATCAGATGAGGAAGTCACTGGTAACATTCTCTACTAAGCAAGAGTTTTTTGTACTTAAGCAATTTTTGGTGCTTAAACACCTCTATGAAATTGGCCCTGCCGCGGAGTCGGGTACAGTGGTGGTGTAGACACGTGTACCACGTGATGGCTAAAAGAACGCCCCGGTGTAAGTTAGTGTTACACGGTGTAAGCATCTCTAACCCCCCTTATGAAAAGCATTTCAAAGACTCTATAAGACTCTCATTTTAAAGATTATATCATTTGCAGATAAAGTAAAACAAACATTTACAAATTCCAGAAACGGTATCATTACATAACTAAAGAATAATGTTGATAAACTGCCTTGTGTAAATTTCAGCCACATGGCGTACATGCAGTAAAACTTCTAAAAACCTTAAAAATCCATGCCTGCTTTTGTGTTGAGAATGAATGGTAAAACAAAATCGTTTGCAAACGATTCTATTTAAAAGAGCACCTTCACCTGGCATTTTCTCCCACAAAGGTACCATTTTACACGGGGAAAATCATTATGGTGTTTGTTATTATCGCTATCAACACTTTTAGGCAGATTTTTCTTGTCAACTTGTCAAGAAATTTAATGGGGCTTTATGGCGGGATTTACATTTTATTTTGGCATTTTTGTATTTCTTTACACAGACACCAACTTAAAAAAAAAAAGACATACCTTAATATTGGCCAATATACTTCATTATTTACACGCATTAGATAAACGTTTACTCTCCGTTCTACGAAACAAAATAGATAGAGAGCCTGTAGAACTTCAAGCATGTCGAAAATGTTCCGCATTTTGGCAAGATATCGCCTTGAGATCGCATCGAATAGCTGTCATCTTGGAGGGCAGTTTCCTTGTTCCTGAGGACATGTTGCGCATATTGTGCTTACATTGTTGACAAATTTTAAATGACAAAAGTTGCCCTACAGATGGCACCTATTCGACACGGTCTATTACAAAAACACGATGTCAGAAAAACGCAGACACTAAGTTGCAAAAAGATATTCCAAGTCTCTCAAAACAAAGATCAAAGTACGCGTGTATATTGCCTTTTTCGACTCTCTAAAAACTACATTAGGCCTATGTATTATATAGCTACCAATCGGCATTGTGGGTTTTACCGTAGAATGGAGGTGATTGTATATCCTCACCCTTGCCCGGGTTTAACCTACTCGTGTCTAGGACAATCAGTTCCTTTTGGGAGGCACCGACGCTAGCTAGACTCACATGGCCCAGCTCTACTGTTTCCTCAGTTACAAAGCCCCCTTGGCTGTCCACCTTGGACACGGTGCTGCCGATAAGAATCCGCGGTGAAGCGGTACGAGGGTTGTGGGCTTTCAGAAGGGGAAGGGACCCTGCAGGTTCTTTGAGGTGTCCTGGTAAATGAGGGTGCTTTAAGTCTCCCTGTGAGGTTGGGGGTGTCGGAGTACTGCTCGTGATCCGTATAGCCACCATCTCCTTGTTCAAGGCGTCTGCCGAGGATGAATAATCACCGTCCGTGTCATCTTGCTCGCCGTCTGCCGGTGAGGAAGTTTTATCGTTACGAACCAGGCACGAAGTGAGCTTTTGAAATCGTGGATCTTCGGCACATCTGCCCAATCCCAGCGTTGAGAGATTATTCTCCGATTTTGAGGCTCTCAGACCATCTCGACCCTTCGCCGAAGGAGTGAGGTAACTTAATGACCCCTGGGCCTTAGCGAGTTCAGCGGGAGTGCGCGGCCGTCTGGCCGGAGTGAGCCCCCTCTCCCAGGCACGCTGCTTGGTGTTTGGTGTCGTCGGTGAGGACGGGGATGGTGGGGTGGGGGATATATCACTGAAATCGGGCTTAGAACGCTGTTGCTTCTTACTCTCACCGTGGGCGTAGAGGTTGATAGCTGGGGCACCGTGGATGGGGGATGAGCTACCCGAAGCTCCGGGGAGGTTTGACCCCGCTCCCGCTCGACGATGCAACACGGCGGGCCTGAGCCCGGGGCTTGCTGATCTTACACGGAGTAGGCTCTGTCCCTCTTGATCTGAATCAGGAATTGTCAGACTCCTGCAGGGAGAATTCGACCTACTGCTGCTGGCACTCGAGCAGAGCTTCCTTCCACCGACCGGAGAGTTTGGTGTGCTCCGTACTCGTCTGATATCCCGCCGGGCGCTCTCGGGTGTCGAAATCGGCGGCAGTAGCCTATTTCCCACACCAGCACTTTTCCCTCCAACAGCCGAATCATCAAACGGTCGATGCTTTCGAATATCCCTACATGCCTGCCTCATCGCTTTCTCCTCCCGCTCTCTCATCTTCATCTGAACCTTAGATTCCCTGTCCAAGCGATCCAGTTTCAGCGCCAGCTTGCGTTCGTTCACTCCGGATTTCTCCAGGACTAAATCCTCTTTGGTCGCCTGCGGCTTGCCGGCCGCGCCTCCTCCGCTGCTTGCGAAGCACGCGGTTTTCATCATCATGTCGTGAGCTCGTCCACTGCCGAATTCACCGGAAAGCACACAGCG
Organism: Henricia sp. BOLD:AAB3569; assembly: GCA_037783545.1. Lineage (NCBI taxonomy): Eukaryota > Metazoa > Echinodermata > Asteroidea > Spinulosida > Echinasteridae > Henricia > Henricia sp. BOLD:AAB3569. Next base: position 3,270,692 of record JBBELK010000147.1, on the reverse strand, counting down.
AACCACGGCAATTCAGATCAGAACACCCCGTGAATTGATAGCTGTCCAGTTGTCGGCGGCTCAACTAAAAGATGTTGCCCACAAGAGGCATGTTTATACTGACATGACACGAACATCGCAAAACCACTCTAACGCGTGGCCGTGATTTCATTATCGCAACGGTTGTAACAAGTACACGTCTAATCAGTCGCCAATCTCTCACAATGTCCAGAGTGTCTCTCATGATCTGGAACACTCGTGTCTGCTATATATCGCTCCACAAAATAATCATTCTGCTCCACACTATGTGTGCTCCAGCGTGAGATGCATTAGCCTCCTCTGGCCTAACATCACTTCGTTCTAAGTCTCCCGTTCTCCCTTAATGTAAAAGATGCCATTCTATGTCCCCAGGCAATCAAACACGGCCTACGCTATACTGCGCTATCACGCAGCGTGACCGCTCCGCATATTCCATCAGCCTGGCATATATAATACATTACCAATGTATAGCTCACATCACCGCTAACGTATAACGCACACTACATCCGAACCAATTATCTCCCTTTTCCAGGATTACCCTAAAGTAGCAATAAATGTAGCAATTAATATTCAACAGTATTCCAGACGTCCGAGTGCTCTATATTCGCATGTCGCACCGTCGGCGACCGTCAGTCATCCAGAACAAAACCTCCCCGACAATGGAACATGCCGTTACCTAGAAACCGATCGAGTAATAAGTAAATATATCAGCCCCAATAGACGACTGCCGAAATGCTGATAGCTTGACATTTTGCGGATGATATTTTCAAGTCCCCTTTACGTTTCAAAGTGCATGATGACTTTTGATTGTTGTGCAAACGGTGGTTTGATTAAAGATTGGTTAAATATGACTCGCATAATCGCGAAGTAAGTCATAGGGTCGCACTCAAATGGCTTATAAATTTGATACATGGTTTACGATGCATAATGGTTGGGCTGGACTGTCGGAAATAAATTATGCTACAAATCGCAATTTATTAAATTCAACAAGTGTAAAGGGCTACGCGTAGTTAAAGGAGCGTGTTAAGATTTTCCAGAAAATGGATTTCGTTCTAACCTATAAGAATCATATAAAATATTTAAAAATACCTTCCCAAAATACTATACATGGGAAGAAAACGGGAAATTTGCAATCTCCAATTTAGATGTGGAAGCAAAAAAGTTGGTGTAATTACTGCACTGCTTTATGGAACCGGATAAATTAATTTACAAACCATCGGTGGTTTCTTGACGATATCCTTGAAAATATACGGATTGAGAACGCAAAATTTCACAATGGGATAATTTAAAAAATTGATAAATGGTATGGATCTCAACACCGGCCACGGGGAAAAATGGGGGACTCAAAAATTTGATCTGGTCACGCTCCTTTAAGTGATATTGCACCTTCACTTGTTAATTTTCTACGGAAGGTTACCTTTTTAGGTTATGTTAAAAGATAACCTTTGCCCCGTGGCGTTCAATTTAAATTTGGAAGCTTCCACTGTAAAAAAAAAAAAAAAACCCGTGTATACTGCTATAAGCTAATCGAACACACCTATTGGTTCAGAAACTTGTTTCTGGTTCTGGTCGCCAAAAGATGACCCGGTCTCATCAAGGGTCTGTAGAGGGCGCTGTGGTGTTTCAATGGTGGCGAAGATTGTCGGTCGAGCCAACATGTCACTTGTCGTGTCTGTCAGTCAAGTTTACTTTTCCACTACGTGCTGTGCAGAACACCAAACCTGTTAATCCGTGGTTAACCGCAAGGTCATGTCAGAAAATTCCTTTGTGTCGTGCACGTGTGTTGGTTCATGAAAGTCGTTGGTTATTATTTTGTGCGTGCCTGCTCAGTGCTAGCTGTGCCTGTGCATGCAAGACGACGGTTCGAACTTCGAAGAGGAAAAACGTGCATGAACAAAGACTGATGGTGCTAACAAGATGGGACTCAAGGCACTCCTAATTATTGTTCTCAGTAAGTCAATAATTTCACTGCTTTGTTTTTATCATAGCTTGTTTTGTTTAATTTCTCAGTGAATTATAATATTACACATTTGGATGTGTTTGCAACCGGTGTGAAGTTGGTTACTTATTCGACGTTCGACGTTCAATATTCAATAAGGAGCTGTTACTTATTCAACATTCAATAAGGAGCTGTTACTTATTCGACATACAAATGCACAGAACATTTTATTTCAAAGGATCAAATGCCCCACCCTGGGGCATGAAAAACGTGACCAAACCCCCACCTAGCCTAGGAATGGGGCAACGCGGGGGGAGGGGGCCGGGTTGGGGGACCAATTAATAGGTGCATAAGTAACAGCTCCTTATTGAATGTCGAATAAGTAACAGCTCCTTATTGAATGTTGAATAAGTAACAGCTCCTTATTGAATATTGAACGTCGAACGTCGAATAAGTAACCAACTTCACACCGGTGTGATTGCATGCAGTTGACATGATGGTGCCCGAGTTGACCCTCACCCTGGCAACCTTATCGATGATCTCATGGAGGAGTGTTTTCTTCCTCCATGATGATCTGAAGCCTATAGGCATGCATGGGATCGGATGACGAACAAGGTTGGCAACACACAAACCTCTGGGGACATGACAATGTATGGTAACTTTTCCAATAGACCTTGCGTAGCGGCCATGATAGAGGGCAGGTTTTCATATTTAAATGATGTGACAATAGATCCACAATGTGCCTACTCGTGAATGACGCACTGTGGCAATGTGACTGCCCTCTATCATGGCCACTACGCATAAGGTCTATAAACTTAATATAGACGTTCTCAATGCACCATGGGATTGGATGACATAATTGCCCGGCCAAATGTGCGTAAACCTATGGGGCAGACGCCAACTCGGCAACCTTTTCACTCGATCATTTTCACGAAAACCAAAAAGAGTTCAAGAATCAACCTCCCACCACTTGGTATATGTCACCGTGTTTACACTGGTCCCGAGCTCGGGATCAAGATTGGTCCCCTGATAAGAAGGCGTTAGTGTTAACCGCAATGATCCTGAGTGCCGCGTTTACATTCTGTAGTTGGTCTCGAGCGCGGTGCCAGAAGTTGCAGTCAAAGGTCATGCTCTGTGTGTGCATGGGTTGTGCATGTACAGTGTACAAGGCCACTTGAATTTCGCGGGCTTTTCCCCCGCTACGGCTGTGGAGCGGATGTGGCAGGTTGCGGTAAAGATTAATTGCTTATCTAACCGCAAACTGATCCCGAGCTCGGGATCGAACCATCCGCCAACGCGAGACCAAACTCTCGGGGTCTGATCCGGGGCCAATTTGGTTCCGAGAGCGTTTACACTCAGTTGTGATCCGGGGCTGATCCCGAGCTCGGTGTTCGATCCCGAGCTCGGGATCAAGTGTAAACAGGGTGATAATGGAGGTACATGTAGGAAAATTTCTCAACCTAATTATGGCCAATACCTAACCCAGCACCACTCTAGTCCCTAGTGGACAGTTTGGAAGTACATGTAGAAGTAGATACAAGGTACAAGGTACAAGGTTACAGGTACAAGGACACAGGTGTTAAATGATAAGGTTTTTGCAGGCCTTTTAATATTATCTACCACTCAAAGTTGTCCCTGATAAAGATCTATTTGTGCACTACCAGCATATGCTGAAACTCTGCCATTCTATTATTTTGTTGTGTATTTTGTTATCGTTCCAGACACAATTGTTTGTGCCTTTTTCAGTAAATGTCATATACAGTCTAAAACCTAGCGTACATCGACATTGCAACTGGAAGCAACTCAACTGGGCCCAATTTCATAGAGCTGCTTAAGCGCTAGCTGAAAACGTGTGCGTGCTTAAGCATGCGCGAGCTTCGAAACCGCCATTGTTGCGTCACTATCTTAAGCAAAATTTTGCTCTGTGGTTAAGGCAGGTTTCAGTTGCTTACCGTTAACAATGTCTATGAAATAGCCTTACGATCGGTTAACGGAAAATGGGCTGTTGAACAGCTCTATGAAATTGGGCCCTGATCAGGGCCCAATTTCATAGAGGTGTTTAAGCACAACAATTTGCTTAAGCACAAAAAACACTTGCTTAGTAGAGAACGTTACCAGTGAAATCCTCATGTTATAGAAATAGTGTATGACCAGTGTTAGAGGACTGTTTCATTTCCACGACAATCGCATGAAATTTTTAGTGGGAACCTCATTTTATCAAGCAAGGTTTTTCATGCTTAAGCAATTTTTCATGCTTAAGCATCTCTATGAAATTGGGCCCAGTTGCTATCGATGTGTGCGTAGCGCGCACATCGACAGAATAGTTCTACAACTACATGTAGTGGCAACTGGGAGCATCCAGCTATATCTACATTTCCAGAGCGCGCACATCGACACGGCAACTCGGCAAAGCGCAGAGTGCATTTCCCTTGCAACTGGAAGCAACTGTGCTTGCAGTTGCTGTCGATATGTGCGCGCACGTGATCAGATGCACACGAGAAACTGGCAGCAACTAGTTGCAAGTACGCGTACATCGACGCAACTGGGTACAACTAGTTGCCAGAAAGTAGAACATGAGCAACTCGCTGCAACTGGGATTTTTTCAGTTGCCGGTAGTTGCAAGTGCGCATACATAAACCTTTTTGAGCAACTGATCAGTTGCTCCCAGTTGCCGGAAACACCAGTTGCCACTAGTTGCTTCGATGTTCGCTAGGCTTAACGTTGATAATCACTGTTAATACAATATTCTGCTTAAAACATGGAAAAATGTTAGGGTATACCATACACCCTCGCCACTAATTCTTCATAATATGACATGAGAACACCCCAGAAAGTGTAAATACGGTGAGGAAACATGAATTTAGCAGTGAGAAAATTTCAATTTTTCCTTTGAAAACATTTTTATGTCATGCTCCATAGACTTAGTGCATGGAGTCTCAACTGGCGAGGGTGTATGGTATTTTTTTCAAATTTTAGGTGTGAAGTTATTGTTCTTCATTCCTGATAATACAAGGTTCCTGTTATAACAAGATACCGGTAATCGTCTGCTCATAAAGAATTGACACACGATTAGCATGTTTCAAACATTCCTGTTTTAAAGGCCCTATGTACATGTATATTTGCAACATAAAACTTTTTACAGATTCGTGGAATAAGAGTGTAACATACCGGTATCTAAGGAAGAATGTTGGTAAACTAGCCTGAAGAAATTTTAGCTACTTAGATGCATCAATGCTTCAGAAAACCTTGAAAATCTATATATGGATTTTGTGTACAAGTGAATGGTAAACATGGATATATAATGCCATTTTTAACAGTTTACCACTCATGTATTCTGTCTTAAAATAATATTGTTTTTCCTTTTATAGTTGGCATTATTGTGACTTTGCTGGTTGGAATTCCCAAACCGCCGAGAATAATCGAACCACTCAACCCAGAAGATCCAGAAAAACTTGCCAATGGCGTCGTCAAGAAAGTCCTCATTGTTGGTGAGATGCTCGGAATTATTAATTTTGCCAGTATATAGATTTATTTGCAGTATACAGTACCCTGCAATTGTTTACTTTTGCTATAGGGCATAATATATTATCAAAAGATTTTTGTTTTTTTAGTGGCAAGTGGGTACCTGTGCCTTTTGCTGCGGTAAGTTTGCCTCAAGCAATAAACATGATGAATTGCACAATATACACGTCCAGTCAAACCTGCTATTAAAGGAGCGTGACCAGAGTTTCTGGAAAATAGTTTTCGATGTAACTTACCAATATTATCAAGTAACTCCCATACACACCTCCCATGTCCCAAAAACCCGAAAACATTCGCAATTTCCAGTAAAAAATTGAACAAAACTATCGAGTATGCTTTCAGCGGATAAACGTTGATACTGGAAAATTAGTTTACAAATAATCGGTGGATTTTCGACGATATCCTCGGAAATATGCGGCCTAGAAGCGCGGGAGTTTCAGTTTCGTAATCAGAAAAATATAACGGATGTTATGATATAAAAATCTCATGACCCATAAGGTAAGTCCCGGGGAGTTATGGGTAAAAAAAAGGTGATCTGGTCACACTCCTTTAAGACCACATCGATAAACACCCAGTTTACACTCAATTCGCCTTTGCCGAATCGAACTCCGCAATTTCCAAAAAGGGGAGTTGAAGCCGGGTAGGCACTAAGTGTAAACGCAAAAGGTGAATCTGTAAAAGGCGGATCAGACCCGGGTTTGATTCGCCTTTTTCAAGTCACCTTTGGGGTAGGGTTGAACCCCGCAATTGCGGGGTTGAACCCTGCAATCGTCAAGGTCGCTTGTTGTGTAAACGCTACCCGAATAAAGATTCGGCAATTTGAGTGTCCTTGGGGCGGTGCCCGCAGTGTAGTAGATTTAATTGACCAATCTGGCACTAGTGCAGCAACACCTAACAGCTCACGCATGCGCTGCAGTTACATTTAGTGGTGACTTTTGCGGTTTCTGAAGCGAGTTGAAACGATTTGGGGTGTAGTATAAACGTGGCAAATGTTCAGTTTTGTGGTCGCAATAAAAATGCTGGATCTGTATCCACCTTTGCCGATTCGAGTGTAAACACGGTGAAAGAGGCCACCTGTTTGTAGTGGCCACCCGTTTGTAGTGGCCACCCATCTTTGGTCCCAAATGCTAATGCAACCTCTATAAACCTGTTTATAATGGCCATTTTTGTACGGTCTTGAGGGTGGCCACTATAGACGAGTTTCACTGTACTATAATCTGCTTGAGCTTAATTGCTTCTTGATTACTTGGAATTGTGGCACAGAACTATGTTACACATTATCTACATGTAGGCTTTGCATTGTACATATTTAAAGCATGAATTAGGGGTCCAAAAGTGTGACATTTGGGCTGCGTTCGGGCGTGCAGTTCTCGTTACTCGGGAGTAATGCGTGCGCATTGCACTCGGGTCACATCACGCGAACGGCAAGTCCGCAGTCCGCGTGCGCGAATGGCAATCAGTGAAGATGGACGTCTCTTGCCATCACTGCACAAAAAAATGCCGTTTCATTGCTCCCAAGAAACTGAGGAAATACAGGCCGTAAGTCGTGAGAACCTTTGATGCCGTCTAAAACCAACCTTAGTGAGCTATTGTTTCAGTTATTGAGTTGACACGTTGAGCAAATTCACCAAAAATCCCACCCATATTCCACCATCTTTGTACAAATCACGTGACACTTGACAGGAGTACGAGCACACTAACAGTAGTGAGAGCATACTCTCACTGACCCGAGTGTCGTTATTCTTGCCGTTCACGCGCGCAGGAGTATAACTCGTGTTAACACGAGTACACGCCCAAACGCAGCCTTAGTGTCTGCCGTTACACCTGATATGTGTTATTTTTCGTACAAAAAATCATTAAAATGGCTTTTAAACCATTTTGTATGAATTGTACTTTATGTCAAGCGGTCCGACACGGCCGTGGTTCGAGACGCCGTGTTGGGACAGCAGAAGTCTCGCTTGGGCAAACAGTTCCTGGGCTTTGATCAGGTATTGCACGACCGGCATGGATCGTCGTACCAGCTAGCCAGGATGCAGGAATGTGTCCAGCTTGTATGGGGTTTCGTGCATGGGGTTATAAAACTACCGCCTAAAAATATTTTTAATTCTGGGTTTACAGGCGGGGGCCTTGCCGGGATGTCTGCAGCATTGGACCTAGCCGAGCGTGGGTACCGGGTGAAGTTACGCGAAGCCGACAGTGCCTTGGGTGGTGTGTATCTCCAGTCTAAACAAGTCAAAAAATTGGGCCAGACATTTCTTGTCGACCGAGGAATACAAGGTATTGAAAGAAAAATGGTTGGATTGAAGGAGTTTGTTAAGATTTTTCCAGAAAATGGATTTCGTTTCAACTTAACAATCATATAAAATACCTCCCCAAAAATACTATCCATTGGAAGAAAACAGGAAATTTGCAATCTCCAATTTGGATGTTGAGGCAAAAAGGTTGGTGTAATCACTGCACTGCTTTATGTAACCGGATAAATTTGTTTACTAAACATTGCTGGTTTTTGATGATATCCTTGAAAATATATGGATTAATAGTGTGAAATTTCAAAATGGTAATGAGAAAAATGTGACAAATGATATGGTATCAGAATGTAAATTCTAAAAACAAAAAGTATTTCGTGGTTTTAAACTGGTAATTGGGGTGTTTCAAAATGACATGAAAATTCAAATTCATGTCCCCTAACAGGTTGCTCAGCGATAACTATAATTTATTTTTAATCACATGTTTCTTGAAATTATCTAATCCATCTTGAGTCAAATTTGAAGTTTCCTAAGAATACCTCATTTGTTTTCACATTTCAGCATGGTTCCACAACTTTCACAACGCGTGGGACGTAATCCGACGTCTCGGTGTTGAAGATAACTTTAGACGCTGGGAAGTCCATGATGTCGTCTATAGAAACTACACACCAGAGCAGATGTACAGCCACGGGATATTCCCTTTTAATTTGGCAGGTATACTCAAATCTAAATCTTTTATTTTACATGTATTTAAGTTATTGTGGGGTGCTATGGCCGAGCGGTCTAGTGCGTCGAACTTAAGTTCCTGTGCTAGTACTAGAATGTAGGTTCGATTCCTGGCCGTGACGGGTTGCGGCACCTGTGCCCTTGAGCAAGGCACTTAATCACACTTGCTCCCATTCCTGTAATTGGCGGTCCCTCCGCTGTTGGATGTGGTAAATAAATAAATAAAATATTTTCGGCCATGCCCCTATTGGACTTGTTTGCAGAAATCACTGTGCCCTCCTCACCCCATACCTTCCCTTCCCTGGTATAATTCCTTGATTTGTGTATAAAGACAGTGGGGGTTAAAGTCACAGGCTTGTCAATGCGCACGTGAGGCCAAATTCGTGCCACGAAATATGCAGCTACATAGCAAAGGCATGGAGCTGCATATTTCGTGGCACGAATTTGGCCTCACACGCGCATTGACGAGCCTGTGCCTTTAATTTTCACTTCACAAAACCTTCAATGTCTCTTTGTGTGTCATTCTTTAAGGCATGATCTACCGAAGCCCCAACCTTAACATCCTAGAGATTTTACTGTGGCTGCGCTGTGCCTGGGATTTCATCAACTACAATCACGACACAAACTTCAAACGATGGGATTGCATCTCCTTTGGTAAGGCCCCTGTCACACGTTCTCGGTTTTGCATCCCGTTTGGCCCCGGTGCGTCGCGGTTTCCCTCTGCTACGGTCGACCACGATCTTGGCTCCAAACCAGGATGAATTTCTTATGTCATGATTATACTAAGGAATGCCAGAAAGGAAGCCCCGAGGTCTTGGGGCAAGTCCAATGCCCCCAAGAAGCAACAGCAGTATCCTGGCTTTAATAGGATCGCACAAGGTGGCACTACGGGCCCCCAGGGGCGGATCCAGGATTTTGAAAGGGGGGGGGGGCATGAAATGCTGATGACAAGGAAATAGCGAGCACGTAGCGCGAAGCTCTAACGGCTTCTAGATGCTCTGTGGTGCGATTTGGGGCAATATTTAACCACTTTTTTTGTTTGTTTTTTTTTTTGAAAAGGGGGGTGCGTGCGCTCCCCACGCACCCCCTGGATCAGCCCCTACGGCTACTGACAATTTTCAATTTAGCTCTGCCAGCCTCGTTTCAGATGCTGAGCCATTGTATTTGGTCACGTCTTTTCACTTGCGAATTTACACAAAAGAAAGCAAAATGAAACCCGCTTGTTTGATGACAATTTGAAATTCTGCAGCCTGTCCATTGTTAATGTTTTATACCATATTTGTTTCAATCTTGTACAGACGATTACATGGATATGTTTGACATTCATCGAGGCTTCTACGACATCGTACTTGAACCAGGAATGAAGGCCAGCTACCAGGACAAGTCCACGTTCAGTGCTGCCGAGATGTTTCAGTTCTCACACATGTTCTACGTCAGCAATCCACAGGTAAAAAAATTAAAAAATAATAATAAAATAATATATATAACGGTGTGCCATTTGCTCCGCCCATTTAGAAATTGCCTAGCAACATGCCACACATGTGAGGCACATGTGCGTCAGCGTCCACGCCCTGCTCGGCGCGTATTGAAACACGCACACGCACACAGAAACTGCACGCTCGAAAGCAAAATGTGCACTTAAGTATCCAGTCGTGTGCGTGCACGTACAACACGCCTGTATTACGCGTAACGCGCGCGATCGAACACAAACATCTCGACACACATCTAGAACGCAGTGAATGCACAAACATAGCAAAACGACAAGCTCAGCTGAGTTTTTCCCGTTTACACAAAAACACATTTATGAAGGGATTAAAAGTAGGTTTGGATAGTCTTATACAATCCGTTTCAAACCGGCTAGGGTCCTCTGCGCTGATAAAAATGATGTTTATGATGTTTTTGCGCCACTCATGCTGCATTTCGCCGTAGCTCTGTGCACAAAATTTTGAGGACTCGGGTAGCCAAAATGGTGATCTATTTTTTGGCTACCTGAACCTGTGATTGGTCAATTCCAAAATGGGCGGAGCTTACTGGATCGGTCTATTGAAGTACACTTTATCTTTTTTTAACAGGCAGATTACCGAGATATAGCCAAGATGAGCCAGGCTACTGCGATTATCAACCCTTGGGCAGACAGACTGCGATCGCTCAGTGTGAGGTCCGTATTTTATTTTATCTATTTATCTATTTATTATTTATTTTTCTTTTCAGAAAGTCTTACTTTTATTAAAAGGAGCGTGTCCAAATCACATTTTTGAGTGCCCCCTTTTTTCTCATTACCATTCTGAAATGTTTTGCTCTCGATCCGTATATTTCCAGGGATATCATCAATAATGCACCAAAGTTTAGTGAACTAATTTTATCCGGTTACATAAAGCAGTGCAGTGATTGCACCGACCTTTTTGCTTCCACACCCAAATTGGAGGTTGCAAATATTTTGTTTTTTTTCCATGGATAGTATTTTGAGGAGGTATTTTATATGATTGTTAGGTTAGAAAGTTGCACCAAATTCTCAAAAATTGTAAAATTCCCTAAAAAAAAAATTATGTGATTACATTTTTATGCAGAATTGAAATGGAATCTTCTGTTGAAAGTCTCGTCTTTGACCAGAATGGAAAAGTCGTGACCGACTCGGGACACCCGTCGGAAACTTACGATCACGTCATCTTAGCAGCGGGTCTAAACGCCACCAGAACGATCTTAAGGAACTCGCTACAACGACTTAAAGACGGAAAGGACCAAATGACTCGTGACAAACTGTCAAAAGTCCTGGATAAGTATCTGACGAAGCTACCCCTGGCGCCGCCGTTCAAAGTCATGACAGTTTGGTTCGATAAGCGGCTGGAGGGAGACTACAAACCAGCCATTGTTCAAACGCCGAGCTTCCAGCCAATCACGATCGTCGCCCAGGGTCACTTGGTACAGGAAGAGTACGCCAGGTGGGCCAATAAGACCAAAGGCTCTGTGCTCATCTTTCAGATGTTTGCGTGGGAACACGGCGAAATCGCCGACGACCAATTGTGGAATTTCATCACGCCGACCGTGAAGGAAATTTTCCCTGAGATTTTTAGTCGGAAGTTTAAAGTTCTCGCGTACCACGTTGACGAATCGGCTACATACCCGTCGTACGAAACAAGAATTGAGAAGTTTAGACCGACTATGTCTTTCCCCAAGGATCAGGGTTTTTCAAACCTGATTTTTGCTGGGAACTGGCTCCACACTGATTACCCCACGGCGTTAATAGAAAGACCCATCGCGACCGGTCGGGAAGCGGCCAATCAAATCCTCTTATCTGATCGTGTGCGACAGTCTCCACTAATCGTTACCGATTCGCGTGGCCCTGGTTTTTTACAATACGTATAGCACTTATGAGTACTTTAAACATTTTCGTAAGTAGAAACAGTATTTCCACTGTTTTTGTTGCCCATAAAATGGGAATATTTAAACACCAAAGCTAAATGTTCACTTTAATTATGAGCTGGGGCCAATTTCATGGCGGCGCTTAAGTGCAAGCTGAAAACGTGTGCTTACTGTAGCAGAATAGTTGTGCTAGCTTTAAGGCTATTTCTAGGCCACGGCGTGCTTAAGCATGCACGTGCTTGGAAACGGGCAGTGTTAAGCAATTTTTGCCTCCGAAGCTAGCAAACGTTTGGCAGTGCCTAAGGTTACGGTCTCCATGAAATAGCCGGAGCCTCCATTAGCACAAAATCGGCTGCTAAACAGCTTTTGTTTTTTAATCCTCGCATTTCCATTAAATAGAGCCACAATTTACAACTAATTTGCACTAGTAGTCCAGTACAGTACAAGCATTACTGGTAAAAGTAAACTAAAAAAATAATAATAATTGGAAAGCCCTGTTATTCCTCTTTACAATGATGTGTCATTTATTTTGATTAAGCAATTGGGGGATGTGTAGCACAGCTGAATGTAAAATGAAATGTCACAAAATGCATTGCTGTTGTCAAAAAGTGTATTCCCACCCCCAAGCAAAAGGGGAATGCACTGTATGACAATAGCAGTGAATTTTTTGACATTTCACCTTACACCCACCCCCATATTTAGCTGTGCTGCACATCCCCTAATTGCTTAATCATAACAAATGACACATCATTGTAAAGAGGAATAACAGGGCTTTCCAGTGATACCAGATTCAAGGAAAATGACTTGGTAACAAGAGATAAATTGTCAGTCAAACGTTCTGAATTTATTTTGAGGAGTTTGTTTAGTTGGAATGTCAACTACCATGCACTTTTCCTAATAATGAAACGCCAGTTAGTTTATAGATGTACATGTATCCATGGAGGAAGGATGATGTATCTTAGTTTTATTTGTATAGGTCCACATGTTTTGGAAAGGCCACTTTTAGTTAAATATTGCAAGTTTTAGATTAAATTATCTTTTTGCCTATTTTGGACATCACAGTGCATCTGACATTGTACACTGTATAATAACCTATTTTAGCAGTTTTCCAAGCTGATTTCTAATAAAAATGGAAATTATTGCCAAACATTTTACATTTTCCCCTTAAAATCTGATATTTTCAAAATTTCATATTTCAAAAAGAAAATCTGATTATCTGAATCAAACTTTTTGACCAAAATGATAAGTTTCATAAGGAATTAGTCGAGCAATTTTTTCAAACATTGGCCAAAAATTGACTTTTTAAAAAATGTTTCAGAAATTACTCCTAACGGAAATGTAGCTCATTAAGGTTGTACTTGAGCTAAGTATCACAAGTCCAGTGACAAGTATCAAACGCCTTTGTTACAAACAATTCATTTGTTCAAGATCACATTTTTGAGCTCCCCTTATTTCCCCCCCATAGGTGTTGAAATTTTGATAAGATTTTGTCATATATTTTTCTCATTACCATTCTAAAATTTCGCATTCTAAATCAGTATATTTTCAAGGATATTGTCAAAAACCACTGATGTTTCGTAAACTAATTTATCTGTTCCATATTAAAAACACTGCAGTGATTACACCAATCTTTTTGCTTTCACATTCAGAATGCAGATTGCAATTTTCCTGTTTTCTTCCCATGGATAGTATTTTATATGATTGTTAGGTCAAATCAAAATCTCGTGGTTTTTTTTGTGAAAAATCTGGTAGGCCTACGCTCCTTTAAAGGGCTCCTAATTTGGGATTTTTATCAATGAAATCTATGCTATAAAACCAATATACTCAGTTACATTCATAAAAATCCTATTTGGAGCTTGTTTTGGGGGTTAAAACAAAGGTTTTTAGTTGTTATGCTAATGAATATGCATATTCATGACCAAGGTCATGATGTCACAAGAGGCAAACACAGGAAAATCACATTCTACTGTGCACAAAAGATTCCACTTTTATCTCAAACGTCCTGGAATTTTTGTAATCCATGACTGTTTGAGTTTGTTCTACACGTTTCCTGTTGTAAGCCATGACGAAACTGGGGGAGAAAACTGCAGCAATTTGCCACAAGTCCAACTTGGAGTCTTATGTTTTTTCTCTTCTGTCTAATTCCTTACGTGATGCACTCCAAAAACCGCCCTCTGTCTGCGGTTTATTGTAATGAAATCTTCAAAGTTGAAAAAGCTACCTTTTATTGATTTTACATCCAAACGAACAATAGCATGTCTTGCTGAACGAGTAATCCATCATATGAAGCAAAGATTAGGTAAAAAGTTGTTTAGCATGTCATAGCCCTTTAATCCCGCATCGATCATGGAGGAGGAATTTCTTCCTCCATGATCGTACTAAATAAATAGCGCCACCACGTGGTCGACCCAATGTACCACCTGATAAAGCACTTGACATTATTTACTTTCTTTGGCGGCCGCGGGCGGAGCTCAGCTGCTGCAATTTCTAATATTTTTTCCATTTAACAACGTTTAAACAGGCAAAACAGCAACAATGAGCTCTCGTCGAGCCTTACATTTTGTTTTTAAGGTTGCAGACAGAACGAAGACGGCTGAGTTTTACCGCGATGTACTCGGAATGCAGGTAAACAAAATAGCTGAACAAACTGAGATGGGAGCATGGAGGTCGACTCAACCGTTTGCCAACTCGACCTTTTGCTAACTCGACCGTTGTACCATGGAGGAAAAAACACAGCTCGACTGTTGTCCAAATGGACTGCTAGCTGCTGTTACAGCTTACTTTTAGAAAGCTAAAAGTGATTTTCTGACGTTTACATTGGGACGTTATCATTTTGTATGGTGGTGCACGCCCTTACTGCATGTAGGCCTACTGGTCCAAAAACCTGTCAAAAATCTTACCTAATACACTTACACTGTTACATTCCAAATCAGACATTTAAAAACACCATGGAGGTCCTTGTAATCTCAAGACTTTTGTACCCTCGTTGTTCTTTTCCCATGATGCCTCAAAAATCAGAAAATGATAAAATGGAGCAAAATTCTGGAAGAATTCGAAAATTATCAAACGGATTGGTCACTGTACTTCTCGCTATAGCGTCTAAAAGAAATTAGTTTCACCAACGCGGATGAATTTTTTTACTATGTTAAGCCTAGACTGGTCCCCTGTCCACATATTTACTTCCCCTTCGTCGTATATAAGTAGAGGTCCTAGCATACACTACACGTAGCTACCACTGTATCTGACCTATTTTTCTGTTTTTGTAGTTTCTGAGACATGAGGAATTTGAAGAAGGATGTAAAGCAACTTGCAATGGGTGAGTTATGGCTATTAAAACAAAAGCAGTGACGTTTAGAAACAAAGTGACATTTCTTCATTTCCACGAAAATGATAAATAAGGGAGCAATGAATCATCAACTTTGTTTGGGAATAATCTTTAAAGATATACAGTCCATGGTTCTCAGCTAATAAAATTGTTTTTCTTTACTTTATTTTAATAAAATTAAATCATATTTTAGACATCAACAACCCTATGAAAAACGCTGTTTTTGTACGGCCGTTTTTGCACCTTGCCTGCCTACACTTGCCCAGATCTGACTTTCCGTGTTCGGTCTGTGATGCGGTGCGTTCAGCGCGCCCTCTGGACTGGTCGCCTGTCAAATCTCTTTTTTTCTGTCTTGGGAAAAACTTTCCGAGACAGATGATGAAAATGCAAAATTGGGAGGGAAAAGTGTCGAGAATTTACTAAGTAAAAACTTTAAAAAGATTTAAGAGCTGTCCCACAGGCTAAGTGTATCCTAGTAGATGTCCGTGCATGGTAATCTTTCCCATGGCCTATATATTTTCATATATCTTAAAACCAGAATCTCTACAAATTACTCATTTGCCTTGATTGTGCCTCATAATACTCACCGATGTCATGTGTTTCACTGTACACTGCCTAATTACTATTTTTAATATCATCATTGACTGATTATGTTTGTCTTGCTTTTCACAGTCCATATGATGGCAAATGGAGCAAATCCATGGTTGGCTATGGGCCGGAGGACAACCACTTTGTGACTGAATTAACATACAACTACGGCATTAAAGACTACAGACTGGGAAATGACTTTCAGGTAGCGTAGATTATTATGATTTTTTTGTTTTTTGGCCGAGCATTTTATAGAGCTAATCAATCACATTTTTGATCAAAAAATCCATCCAACATTTTTATGATGATGTTCAAGGGAAATGTTCTATCGTGTCAAGGAGAATTTGAACATCTGCGAATGAGCTTGAACATGTTGGACGATGTTCGAGCATGCACATTAATTTGAACAAATGTATGGTGTTCAATCTCTAAACCAATCAGATTATAGATATGGGTCACATGGTATTTTGGGTCACATTTTCCCTACACAAATTCTATAAAATATTCATTAATCTTGACCAAAGTTCTATTGTGTAAACTGTGATTTTTATTGACAGTGGTCCAGTAGTCCGAGGCTAGTGGTTTTAGCCAGAGGACTAGTAGTTGCCATATGTTGGTAGTCAGACCAGCTAGTTGGCCTGTATGCTACACTACATTGTAAATTTTGTTGTGCAATATAAAGAAAAATGTTTCCTGTTAACAATATGTTGGGGGAAAAACAAGCAATCAAAACGATGTGGCACTAAAAAGTTCAGGTCCTCAATCTGCATCCGATTTCACAAAAAAAGTGCACAGCTTGTAAACTTTAAAAAATGGCATAAGAACCATAGCATGCATGTATTTATTGCAGGAATGTAGCGCAACTTGCGCAATAAAAAGTTATGCAAGTGGGCTTAAGCAGTGCGTATGTGAAATTGGCTGCAGGATTTCTATTTTAATTTTTGTATTTGATCAATACTACACAATTAACGAATGTCAAAAATGTAGAAATAATTTGTGTACGTTTCTGCAGGACTACTAAATTAAAACTGTTTTCATCCTGTATAATACGTTTAGTACACAAAGCCATGATCAACTACCCAATTCTTTGTTGATTTCACATCCATTACAAGGGTATAACAATTCAGTCTAATAAGGCTGTGCAGAATGCTCGTAGCAAGAACTGGCCTCTCCAACCTGTTTCAGATGGGATTTACAGCATAGATGCTCCTGGAGGCTACAAGTTTTACCTTCTGGATCAGCCGCCCCCTGAAGGAGGTAGGAATAAGCCCCAAATTTCTGGTTAATGCCTTTCCTGCACTTTAAAAGAAATTTAGCCTCATAAACCAGGGTTTTTCCACTACCTGTTTTGTCCAGGTTGCGTTGCCTGGACAAAATCATCAGAGGTACCGTTAGTGCCCGAACAAAAATTTGTCGCCTGGACAAAAAACTTGGCTGCCCAGACAGAAGTAATCCACTTCAAAAGTACGGCTGAGTCATTCCAAAATTAGGTGTGAAGTCGCCAAACATATTTAGCTGGGGTGACTGGCCCCCGAGTTGAATCTCGCATCGATTCACACTTCTTGTTCTGAATCTCGCCCCGGGGAGAACTCGTCCCAAAGATCGGCACCTTGTCCCTCACTTGAACAAGTAGGAGAACTTGCCCCTGCCAATTTTCCCACTACCGTTCTTGCCTCGGGGAAAGTGTCTCGCCCTGTGGCCAAAATTTTCAACCCTGGTCCCGAGCAGGGTTGAACTCACCCCGGGGAATGAGCAATCTCGGGGGTAGCTCGGGGGTGCAGTGTTCTCCACTACCGGTTTTGTCCGGGCGGGGCGCCCGGACAAAATCATCAGAGGTACCGTTAGCGCCCGGACGAAACATTGTGCCGCCCGGACGAAACATTGTGCCGCCCGGACAAAAACAATATAATTTCTCCTCCAAAACACTATGAAAGTACAGCCGAGTCATTCCAAAATGCGGTGTATATTCACCTAACGTGATTCGGTAGTCACTGGTGTCATTATCGGTCATTTACCACGCCAATCTATCGGAGCGACATCGGCGCCCGGACAAAATTTGGACCAGTGGAGATCACTGGGGTGGTGCAAGGGTGAGGCTTGCAAGTGGGAATCGGGGTAGGCCCGGGGCCACCCTCAAGATTTTGTCTAGTGGGAAAAGGCCTATAGATTGATTGTTCTGCATTAAATTGGACTCTACACCTAATAAATCATGACTAAATCCTCAAATACTCTTTTAATTACGTTTCAGATCCAGTCCAAAAAGTCACAGTGGGAGTTTCTAATCTGGCAAAATCAACAGGTAGGACAATAATTTCTAGTGATTTTTAGAATGGGATATGCCTACAGTTTGAAAAGAAATAAGCCTCTTTTCAAAGAGGCGTCGGAAACAATGTACAATCATGGTCAACTCAAAGATCTGTTTAGCTGAGTCTGCATAACCAGTTGATGACAGGATTATTTTTTGGCCAATAAATTACCAATTTTTTAAAAGGCAAATGTGAATTGGCCAAAAGATAAGACCAGGGGCCAATTTCATGGAGCTGCTTAAGCATGAAAAACCTTGCTTGACAAAATGAGGTTACCAGCAAAAATTGTGATTGTCATGGTAATGAAGCAGTCCTCTAACGCTGCACTGGTCATACACTATTTCTATCACATGAGGATTTCACTGGTAACGTTCCCTACTAAGCAAGAGTTATTTTGTACTTAAGCAAATTTGGTGATTAAACAGGCATCACGTGGTTAATCCAGCATCACGTGGTTAATCCGGCATCACATGGTTAATCCGGCTTCACGTGGTTAATCCGGCATCACGTGGTTAATCCGGCATCACGTGGTTACTGTTTTCTTTAAACAGAATACTGGACCAAACTGTGCGGCATGACGCTCTACGAACAGACAGAGAAATCAGTCTTACTGGGTTTCGGGGAATCGCAGTGTAAACTGGAACTCAAGGATATGGGGGCAGCCATTGATCGTGGTACGGCGTACGGACGTGTTGCCTTCTCATGTCCAAGGGAACAGGTAAAGACGGGCCCAATGTATTATTTGCAAGATGAAACATTTTACAGATTCCTGGAAAAAAGAGGATAACTTGGGCTGTAATTTGTAATTACTGGATTGTGATATGATTAATGAAATTCGTCGCATAACTGACGAAGTGACGAATGTGCAGTGGCTTTAAAGCCGCATATTTGTCACTTCGTCAGCTATGCGACGAACTGTAATATTTCCAACGACAACCGAGATCACAGGCACACCGAGTATTTTTTGTCAACTTTAAGAAGTAACATTTTGGGTCATTACAAATAATACAATGGACTTTTTTTCGTCTTTGTCCCAAACAGCTTGCAGATATCGAGAGCTCGATGAAGTCGGCCAACCAAACCATCGTCACTCCTCTGATCAGTTTGGACACGCCGGGTAAAGCCACCGTGGAAGTGGTTATTCTTGCAGATCCAGTAAGCATATTCTCCATACGCAGTGTTCTAATGACTCAGACTCGAGTCCCGATTTGCAATGACTTGACTTGAGACTTGAACCTCAAATGACTTGAGTGGGGCTCGAGTCACTGACCCAAATGACTTGACTTAGACAATTTTTGACTCGAGTCTGCCAAAAATGAAATTAAACTTTTATGCAGTTTTTTCCCCATTTGGAAGATCGAATTGTATTTCGTCTCTACAGTAACCTAGGACCACATGGAGCATCTTTGGCCAGAACACAAATACCCTACACGAATGGAAGTTTCAGTGTTTAGACTCATTCTGAAATAGCTTGAACAAACTTACTGTTGTGACTACTTGACTTGACCTGACTTGATCCAAATGCCTGACTTGACTTGAGACTCGAAGGCAGTTTGGCTTGACTTGGGACTCAAAGGCAGTTTGACTTGACTTGACTTGGGACTCGAAGGCAATTTGACTTGGGACTCGAAGGCAGTTTGACTTGACTTTGGAATCAAAGGCAGTTTGACTTGACTTGGGACTCAAGGGCAGTTTGACTTGACTTGGGACTCGAAGGCAGTTTGACTTGACTTGACTTGACTTGGGACTCAAAGGCAGTTTGACTTGACTCGGGGACTCGAAGGCAGTTTGACTTGACTTGGGACTCGAGCAGAGGGAGACTCATTACAACCCTGTCGATCACACATGGAGATAACACCATTTGTAACAGTTTTCCCAATCCTGTAATCTATCTTTAAGGACCTAATGATGATTTAACTGTTTTAATTTTTTTCCCCTAGGATGGCCTTGAGATCTGTTTTGTGGGAGATGAAGCTTTCCGGGAGCTCTCTCAAGTTGATCCAAAAGCTGACCAGCTCATTAACGAAGTAAGTTCTTTCTAGTACCAAACATTCTTCAAACGCTGCGTTTACACTTGAACCGGCAAAGGTGGATACAGACCCTGCATTTTTTATTGCGACCGCAAATCTGAAAATTTGCCATTTATACACTGCATTTCAATTCGGCTTTAACTCGCCTTTTCTAACCATGAAGGTCACTGCTAATTGTAACCGCAGCGCAGGCTGTTATGTGTTGCGTAACCAGCGCTGGATTCGTCAGATAAATCTACTGTGCGCACTGCACAAGCTCCGCCCCAAGGACGCTCAAATTGCCGAATCTGTATTTGGGTACATTTACACTACAAGCGACCTTGACAATTGCATGACTCAATCCGGCGATTGCGGGGTTCAACCCTACCCAAAAGGCGACTCAAATAAAGGCGCATCAGTCCTGGGTCTGATTCGCCTTATTCATTTCACCTTTTGCGTTAGACTTGGCACCTACCCGGCTTCAACTCGCTTTTTTGGAAATTGTGGAGTTCGATTCGGCAAAGGCGAATTGAGTCTAAATGGGCCTAAATACTCTAATGTGCAGGGCATGTGAATATATGGAATGTATGCTATATAAATGTAATAATTATAATTATTATTACTAAATAAATAATCACAAAAAATTCTCTTCTTTCTCTCATCAGGCAATCAAAGAAGACAAAAGTGACGAGTATTTTGCCAAACATCCACAAAGGAAGGGAGTTGCCAAATAAAATTCTTGTCTTTCAGTGTTTTAAGGAAGCCCAAATCAATAGACCCTTTGCACGGGCGGCCATGACAGTGGACAGTCACATTGTCACTGTGCATCATTCATGAATAGGCACTTTGTGGATCTATTGTCACATCATTTAAATATAAAACCTGCCCCCTGTCATGGCCGCCGGTGCAAGGGGTCTATAGGGGTACACAAGTCAATCAAATCTAATTTTTTTTTTTTTTTATAGTGTTGGGATTTATTTTTTATAGTGTTGGGATTTAAAACCGAATATTCAATTTGGATTTTACTATCTGATTTCAAACCGAATACTGTGTTCGAAAGTGAAATGGGAAAAAACTCTGACCTCCATTTTCAATTTGAAAAAGGATTTTTAATCCACGATTCTGCTAATAATAAGGGAATTCTCTATTTTGTTACTCTCTAGTCTCAGGTCCTAAATGTTTGTTTTCGTTGTATTGTATGCTGATATGCATTGCTGATATTAGACCACGTAAACCATTCTTTTTTACTATTTTGTCTACATGATATTTTGTACATGATACATATTGTCTGTATTCACTGATATCTCAAGTATATAGACCATTCCGGTAATTGCATTGTCACTTTGAACAATTTGCACATTTATGGTAAACTTGTATGTGCAAAGAGTGTGTTGCTTGCATCATGGTGCACGCTGTTTGATTTAACAATGCACAGTCCATACACTGGAAAAAGCTGCGTCCCAGATATGGCGGACGTGTACAGGGAAGGAGTCCTGGGAATGGTCTATAGTGTAAAACTGTATTAACTGGTTATTATAGTTCATTAGTATTAGTATTATTTTTAATTCGCAATTTCTTTAAAATTTGCCTTAAAGAGGAAGAATTCCTTCTTGACGAAAATCCATGATTTAGGCTTTTTTCGATAGTCCAAACATCCCTCTTGCCGACGTGGATTTTTATTATTTTTTAATTGTCGGTTTTAAGTGGATAAATTGCAAGCAAAAGTGCACTTTTCGAAAATGAGATTTTCGCGATTTCTGAAACGCTCATTAGGTATTCATGATATGCGCGTGACCCCGTGAGGCAATCCTGAGAAAGAGAAGTCAACACGATTGTTAGTTCCATACGTTTACACGCAAAAAACTTGAAAAACCGTCCCTGTTAGATGGTGTTTTTTGAAGAATTTTGTTGATCCAAAAAGCCAGAGATATGCCCAGTAGCTGCGTGGTTGTATGTTTTACCAGACACTATGAAAAAAACGGGTAATAGTAGATTGTTGTCATATTACATGAAGTGTTTTTCACGTTTGTATTTTGAATTACAAGGACAAAACAGGCATGATAAACATTCACTTCGTGTATTTTCCATTCAATACTGCACAGGCCGTTTTGTATGTTTCTCAGGATGCCGTCAAAACCCTGTTGATAAACAAACCAAGTGACCTCGAGCGTTTCAGAATTTCGGGTGAAGAGGGTCGGAACTGCTTTACGTTTTAAGCAAAAGCCTGTTGATCTTTTGTGAAAAACAAGTTGCCATGGTGTTGTAGACACATACACCTCCATGATAAACAGAAAAACTTAAAAATGTGGACGGGGGAGGGGGATTCTAGCTGTTTAAATTTATCTAGCACTGATGGATATATGTAAATTTCTGTTTAAAAAAAACATCCCAACAGTCACTTATAATCAAGATAAATTTATAATGCTATGGACTTAAAGATGGTAGGCTCGTCAATGCGCAACAGACAAATTCGTGCCACGAATCTCACCGCGCTCCATACCTTGCCCTGGCAGCCGCTTTTACGGTCCCATAGGGTGTAGGGCCATGGTGCAGGCCAATAGCCTCGTCCATTCTGCAAATAGGGTGTGTATCTTTTTAAAATCAAATATTTATCACAGAAAACACACCCTTTGTAAATTCATGACATTTAGTTTTAGCCATATTCACATTATATTACAGATATGGTGACATTTGCTTTAAGAAGGTGTCATATAGATTGAATTGACCGTATTATGGGAACTCTTTATAAACGACATACAACACACACGTACACAACTAAGTGTGCGCGCGTGATTCAATTATATAACCTAGCAACGCATAAACATTGTGGCGAGCTCGCATAAATAATGAGCTTCCACCCTCTGGGATTGTAAGAGCAGCTGCTCTACTCGGGCAAGGTATGGAGTGCGGTGAAATTCGTGGCACGAATTTGTTAGTGGTGTGTAATTGACGAGCCTGCGTCTTTAAGGCAGAGGCTCGTCAGCAATGCGCGCGCACTAATTTCGTGCCACAAAATACGCAGCTCCATCCTTTGCTATGGAGCTGCGTATTTCGTGGCACGAAATTGGTGTGCGTGCATTGCTGACGAGCCTGTGCCGTTTAATCTTGATAGGTTAATTTTTTTGTTATACAAATTTGACTTATCAAAGCAATAATTCAGTTTAATAGGAGCTGTTAAGGCCAATTTTGAGCAAGTACTTTGAGATTAAGCTTTTCAAGAATTTATTGATTCTTCAATTTAATTGCTTATTTTTTTAAAATGCAAAATGTGGATATGATCCAAACATTGATTTTTATTCCAATTTTTTGGAAATTTTCTGTGAGAATGTCGACAAATGTTAATCAAGTGACAAATTATTTTTTCAAACATTGTGGTTTGTATTGAATAATATATTTTCAATCTTTATGGACGAATAAATTATGAATTTTCTTGAAATGGATAATTTTCAGCAGTTCGCTTTACTTTTTTTTAGCATGTAGGGTCTATGTCAGGTTTTTCCAATTTAAAAGACATTGCCAATTTTTTTAAATACTATTCAGTATAAATATTCTCTGTCCACAGTTTCGAAAAGATACTGGTGGAATGTTTTCTCAACCTCCTGGTTTAAAGGTATTAACAACGTTGTCGAGCAGACGGAAAAATCGCGGAATTGCTGGGAATACCCCTTTAAAACGTGTAGTAGACCCCAAAAAACGTGTGGTTCGTGAGGATTAATTCGGGTTACTTTCAAGATGTCCAATCTACACGTTAGAAATTGTAAGTTATAAGAATGTTGGTACCGCGTATCTCCATAGGGTTGTATCAATGAGCAACGTCAACGTTACTATTCTGCACCAGACTATTATAATTTCTGAAGCCGCGCTCTCGGTACAAGTGCAGCAGTGAAAGCAACGCAGCCGTACGGTACACTGCTCCAAAAACATCTGGATTTTGACTGTCAGTTGGTTTAAATTCACCTCGAATGTTCGTCAGCAGATCAGCCAATTTTCGCCCGTACTATCTGAGCAGTTTTGTGTAAGTGCAGATTTGATGGAAAAAGCAAAATTTTCGAGTGAGAACATTTTTACGATTTTGTGAGGAAGAACTTTTTTCCCCCACCAGTCTGTTAGTCTGTCCGGTCTGTCTCAGATCTCATATTCATGTTTTGTACAGAAGGTCTGAACTCAATATAATGATCAACGTCTCAATTCGGTATTTTTCCCGTATACATTGAACAAAGGTTTGAAGGAAATTACCTACTGGATTCAACAGATAATCTAATTTTAAGACATACTTCCCAGTTACACTTTTATCGCAAATGACGTTTTGATTTTTGTAGAAAAATCACATTTTCTCCTTCAAAAATTGCATTCAGTTAGTGCACAATATAACCATTCACGCGTGCCAGAGTTCCCTCTATTGTAGCGCTTAAGCACGGACTGATCACACCTTAATTTTGTGCATTTTATGCAGTAATTTTATCATTTATTTATCTCAGAAATGCAACATTTCCGACAAGTGCAAGTGGGAAGTATATCTTAGAATTGAATAAGATATCGATTCCAATATTTACCAAAATTCGTGTTCAATTCGTGACCTTGAGTTGAGGGGTCAAGTGTGGGCATAGACCAAATATAACACTGGATTATTATTTGGGAGTGAAACTGTGGGCAGATACAAGATTTGTTATAAATACCGTACACGTTCACCACTAATTCTTCGTACATGTAATATGACATGGTAATGCCCCAGAAAGGGTACATTTGGTTAGGAAACATGATTTTAGCAATGGGAAAATATCAAGTGCATAGAGTCACAACTGGCGAACGTGTCAACTTGGTATCTTTTCCCAAGATTTTTCTGAAGTAAACTTCAAATCACTGTAATGCATAGGCCCTACAGAATCTCCATTCTGGAAAAAAAAAATTGCCATGTATTAAAGGCACAGGCTTGTCAGCAATATGCGTGTGCCAAATTCGTGCCACGAAATAAGCAGCTCCATGCCTTTGCTATGGAGCTGCGTATTTCGTGGCATGAATTTGGCGCACGTGCATTGCTGACGAGCCTGTGCCTCATGGAGCATGACATAAGAATCCAAAGTTTTTTCAAAGAAAAATTTTTAACTTTTTTCACTGCTAAAATTCTTCACTAAATTTATAAATTCTGGGGCATTATCATATGTAGGACGAATTCGAGGCAAACGTGTGTATAGACCTTTATCACGGTGCGGCCATCTTCCCTTTTCTCCTATTAAAATGAACGTAACCAAAGCGAGGCTTGCAGAAAAAAAATAGTTTGGTCCCGTTTTGAAATTTTTCATTGTGTGCATCACAATGGCACGGGTGTTGCGCGCGCGGTCAAGAGAGTGTGCAGCGTGGACGGGAGATTACACGCGCTGTCACGCAGACGCACTGATCGTGCCCGACACGTACAAGACAAAGATGGACATACCGTGATAAAGGTCTATGGTATTTATACCCACTGGATTCGCTCCTTTAAGCGGAGTCTCGAGTGACTTAACACGGCCGAATTGATGGAAGTATTAAAGGCTTGATGGGATTATGTCAGAAAGTCACTCTGTCTATTAAAAAAGGCAACCCTCCAACTGCCTTGCCATACAGTACATTTTAGTTACTCGCATTATCTGAGTACAGTATTTCCGTGGTGACTTCATGTTTAAGAATACAGGTAATTTTTTCTTGATTATGACTATTATTGCAAAAATGGAGATCACTGCTGCTGTTTTTTAAAGGAGCATGTCCAGATAACATTCTGAGTCCCCCACTTTCCCCATGGATTTTGAGATTTTGATACCATATCATGTGTCATATTTTTCTCATTACCATTCTGAAATTTCGTGCTCTCAATCCGTATATTTTCAAGAATATCGTCAAAAAACCAATTGATGTAGGTGCATTAATGTCGCACTTGATCAAATACATAGTCCAAGCCTGTTTATCATAATGAATGTGTATCGAATGTGAAAACTACCTGACCATGGCTCATCTGTGGGAGAGTAAAGGCAGATAATTTGCAGGCGTTGGTTTAAAGGAGCGTGTTCAGACAATTGAATTTCATTTTAACTTAATAATCACATAGATTACCTCCTAAAAATACTATCCATAGATAGAAAACAGGAAATTTGCAATCTCAAATTCGGATGCGGAAGCACAAAGGTTGGTGTAATTACTACACTGCTTTATGGAATAAGACAAATTAGCTTACAAAACATCGGTGGTGTTTTGACGATACAGATTAAGAATGCGAACATTTAGAATGGTGATGAGACAAATATATGATAAATGACATGGTATCAAAATCTCGACACACTTGGGGGGAAAATGGGTTGGTAAAAAATGGGTCTTTCCACAGTAATGGGGGACATTTCTGTGATATACAAGATCTTAGGTCCCAGTTCAGTTCAAATGTCCTAATTTTATCTTTAAATTATCCAGCTAAACTGAGGAAATAACTTTTGCACGAAGGAGTAAGAAAAATAGTCCTACAACGTACATTTCTTAAAACCCCGTGCAAATTTTCCTATTACGCATGTAACAAAGACAGAAAAAAGGTCACAAAATGGTCTGTCCACGTTACATACATGTACGTAATAGGAAAATTTGTACACAAGCTTTTTAAAAATGCAAAAGTTATCTTCTGAGAACAACAGTACAAGGAAATTTCTTTCATTTTGGGATAAACTAAAGACATCTGAAAGGAATTATTGACTTATTTTTCAAATGTACCCCATTACTGTGGAAAGACCCAAATGTGATTTGGACGCGCTCCTTTAATTGGTCCTGGGCTCTAGGACATAAGCCCTTATTGGACACACAAAAGATGTCTTCACAGGGTGAGCTGCCAATTTGTTTTCCAGTGAATAATTTTGTATGGACTAATTCTATCATACAGTGCAATGTGTGCATACAATTATTACATTGCAGCATTTACTCGTAGACTGCGAATTCATTTTACATGTAGCTGCCACTCCCTATGGTCGCGTACTGCTAAATGAAGTATACTCACTAATTGTTCTCCCCATTTTTTTATCCCCAATTCTACAGATCTTTATCCAGAACAGATTAACAAGAAAATCAGCTGCAGTTGTGTGTTTGGTCTGATCTCTCCTATAATCTCCCAACCTGTTTGATACATCTCACTGCATCTTTCATGCCAGTAAGCAGTGCACCTAGCAACATGGGAGAATTTGTTGGCGGGAACACGGTGGACCGGTGGACGTGCCCTAACGACAGGCAACTTGCACTCAGAGCAAAGTGAGTACTAGGGCCGAGTTATAATCAAGAGTTTTGGTTTTTATGCTAATAAATTTGCATATTCAGGAGCAAAGTTGTGATGTCACATTAGGCAAAAAGGAATTTCACGCTCAACTGTAATGCGTGCGATCGAACAAAAACATCTCGACACACATCTAAAACGCAGTGAATGCACAACATAGCAAAACGACAAGCTAATTTTGGTGAGTTTTACAGATTTACTCAAAAACACATTTATGAAAGTAGGTTAGGCCAGTCTTATACATGTACAAGTTCAATCCGTTTTAAACCGGCTAGGGTCCTCTGCGCTGATAAAAATGATGTTTATGGTGTTTTTGCGTCACTCGTGCTGCATTTCGCTGTAGCTCTGCCACAAAATTTTAAGGACTCAGTTAGCCAATATGGCGATCTAATTTTTGGCTACCTGAGGCTGTGATTGGTCAATTAAAAAATGGGCGGAGCTTACTGATCGGTCTATTCTACTTTGAAGTCCTCTATTTTATTTTGTCTTATGTTAAAACAGTTTTCGTAAAGTGACATGCCCCAAACTGCCCTCTGACGTTTTACCTCGTCAACTGCCCCTGTGACTATACATTGCCAGAACGTGTTTACACGTCCTCCGACGTCAAGTGTTTAAAGGCTTTTTACATGCTTTCCCCTCTCAGATTGGGCTCAGGATGGTCGTTTCACACTTCCGCCGGTAAGACCAAGAAAAAGGACGCATTAAGTCGCGAAGAGCAGGATACCATTTTGACGGTTATCGAAAGGTCAGATAAATTGGAACTTGCCGAACAAGAGAGGATAGGGTAAGAGCCTTCATTTAACCTTAACTAAAAAACTATAAATGATTTTTGTAAAGGGGTGGGTGTCTGGTTTTTAAAGAGTTTGATTTTTTCCAGAAAATTAATTTTTTTCTAATCTAACAATCATATAAATTACCTCCCCAAAATACTGTCCTTGGGGAAAAACAAGAAAATCTGCAATTTCCAGTTTGGATGTGGAAGCGCACCCCCAACCCCGCCCCCCAACCCAATCTTTTCCCGTTTTTATCTTCTCTCAAAATATAATAGTTCTAACCTAATGCACCTGTCAATTGTAATCCCAGCCCTGGGGGACCCGGGACTTTGGAGAAAGTAGCGGGGACATAGCCGGGGATGTCCAAAAAAAACATGCCCTGCTAGCCGGGACAATAGCGGGGACTTGGCCCGGGTTGTACAATTTGTTGCCCTGCTATACCGGGACAATAGCGGGGACATAGCCGGGGTTGTACAATTGTGTTGCCCCGCTCTACCGGGAAAATAGCGTGGACATAGCCGGGGTTGTACAAATTTGCTGCCCCGCCCTACCGGCCCCGCATGTCGGGCCTGGTATTGTGCGGAGACGTTGCAGGAGTATCACTCTGGGCCACTTGGACATCCCCGGTCCAGTCCCCGCTAGTCCCGGGTCCTTGACAGGTGCATAACTATCATATAAAATACCTCCCCAAAATACTATCCATTGGAAGAAAACAAAATTTGCAATTTCAAGTTTTGATGTAGAAGCAAAAATGTTGGTCTAATCACTGCGCTTTTTATGTAACTGGATAAATTAGTTAGCAGAACATCGGTGGTTTTTTACAATATTCTTGAAAATATACGGATTGAGAGTGCAAAATTGAGAAAAATCTGACAAATTATATGGTATCAAAATCTCAACACCCATGGAAAAAATTGGGGCCTCAAAAATGTGATCTGGACACGCTCCTTTAAAAGGCACAATACTGTTCAGCATTACATACTTATGGATAAATGTACGCCCTGAAACCTGAAGCTTCGTACATAAAAGGATTTTGCTCATAAACCTGATTCCTGTGTACATTATGAGTATATTTGTACACGGCGATGGACACGACGAGCGATTTAACAGCACTCTGTTTAGATTGCTAAGGTCTAGGCCCGTCTTTTCTTCGGGGCTATTTACACAGTGGTCTCATTCCTGGCGATGTGACAACCTAAAAGGCTTACTGGTTGATTAGCTGGCGCAGCTTAGTTTAATCTGAAAACATATTATTTTATCCCGTGCTCAATCTGATAATGAATTCTTGGAAAGAATTGAGTAGCTGATCATGGCTTTAGACCTTGTGTAAAAAAGATATGAGACAGGCTGGAAATGTTTCCCCTACAAATTCTTAAAATGTTGTTACTCCTAAATTTGTGTTTTTCCATCAAATCTACATGCATTCACGCATGAATGAATAAAGACAAAATGAAGCAGGGCTACCAAAAAGTCGTTTGCACAACGATACCTGAATTTCAGGGGTTTCAACACGCACTTTTTTAATGCACAAGTGACCATCTCCGAATCCATTCATGCAAAAAATCGGTCAGGTGTGAAAAAAACAGATGACTTAAAAAAAACATGGAAATTCAATCCATATTTAAATGCAGGATATCTCTGTCATCCCTGGCTCATTTTTCCTGACTGAGGTATCATACGAAAGGGCAGGAAATGAAATTTTTAGAAAAGTGATTATTTTTTTTAAATTCAGGTATTGTTGTGCAAACGACTTTTTGGTAGCCCTGCTTCATATTGTCTTTATTAATTCATGCGTGAAGTATGTATCATATGAGTGGTGTCAAATGAAAGATGAGGAACTAAGCTTTCCAAATATGTGTCATTTATTATTCAAGATTGAGATTAAAGTATGATTAAACATCGATAAATCTCGGTTTCGTTTTTTTCTGGGACACCCTGTACATATGTATAAGATCTTTAATACTAAAATTTATTCACCTTTAAAAATATCACCATTGATATGTTATGGCATTCTACTCCAGAGCCCTCAAAAAGATCAAACATACCCTACATGTAGATGTGCCAAATGTCATGTTTGGCTAAGTCCTCCCAAATCTCAGGAAAACGTATTTGGTCAGTGGTTGCTCGGCAACACCCTTCATGCCCTTACTACAAAAATAACTTGCCAACCTTTCTTGACATACTGTACAATATGCGGGGTTTTTTAATTTAAAAAAAAATTAATCTTTAAAGGAGTGCGTCCAGATCACATTTTTGAGTCCGCTTTCCAAGGGTGTTGAGATTTTGCAGCCAGGGGTCGAAATTACATGTAGTACTGGTCCTGTGGTCTGAGACCTGCAGTAAAAAATCAGGACCACTAGATCTGTCAAAAATGCTCATGGAAACATTCCCCGATGCCTAATCCACAGTAAACATTTCTTACTCAATTACTCATGAGACGAAAAATAATTGTTTTACTCATTTCTCAAAGATTTTAAAAAAATAGCACTTCAGACAAAACCATTTCAGGGGAACCTTTCTACGGTCATCATGTTCATATTGTGTAAGTTGGGCATAAATCTGTGAACATTTCTGATTTTCGAGATACCAATAATGTATACTGCCTTTAAAACAAAACTATTTTCTGGAAAATCTGAACGTGCTCGGCCTCCTTTGATTTGAAATAACTGAACAAATTTGAAATGTTGCAAAGCGCATACTACATAGTGTACATTGTACCTAACCAAGTAAAGAAATGCATATCAAACATTAACCAACTCCATAGAGTGTGTTCAAAATCGTAATTGATTTTACTGAAATTGATTAAAACAGGCTGTAAAACTACTCCCTTGGAATAATTTTGTGAAATGAAAATTGTATTTCAATCATGTGGCCTTAGTGAGTCTTTTTTTTCTTTTTAGTTGATGCATCTCACTTTTTAAAAATAAACATGTTTTGGTCAAAGACTGCACTTGAGGCTCTTACATGTAAGTGGCTGAAAGCTGCAGAGACCGATTTATCATTGTCCATGCAATATCGGTACATGTGGGACACTTTACTGGTACGTAAGCTTGTGCGTCATAGATCTTAAAGGACATGTACCGGTACAAGATAAGTAGTTAAGTGTACATAGTCTTCTCCATGGGTTATGTTAAAGGCATATTGTATCATTTGCAGATAAAAATGATTTATAGTACTTAAAGGCCCAGTGTATCATTTGCAATGACCTCAAAAAGTAATCAACGAGTTTACAGGGGAAAAGTTCTGAAAGTAAAGATTGAATTAATAGCAACTACCCAATGAAAGGTTTCTGCTCAAAATGATATAATTTTACCAGAAAATAATCCGTAAAGATGAAATTATTTAGATCGTTTGCAAACGATTTACTTGTTTTTGGTTCGCATCTACGCGGTCCAAAATGCATTGGCGCTGTGTACGTTTTTATGGATCGCGCGCACACGCAGTATATGATGTGCACCACAGAGTGCATGACGCAAGCCACAGTACCCGATCAACTGAGAACGAATATTTGAAACATCCCGCCAAGACCAGGAAAACACATTATGGATTTTCATGGTACATTTGACAAAGCTGAAATTTCTTCGGATGAGTTTGTTGATGTCTTTCTTTTGATTTATAATGGTTTTATTCGCATAATCGCTCAAAAACAGATCATCTACAGGGCCTTTAAAGGCAATTGTAACGTTTGCAGATAAAAATGATATACATTTATAGTACTTAAGAAGCTGCAAGAATGCGTCGGTTTTTAAATGGATTCCAGAAATTGTATAAATTTTATAATTTGACAGGTACTGGTACATATATACATGTGTATGTAATGTACGTACATGTACCGGTATGTAGCCTATAGACCAGTGTGCAGTGTACATGTACCTGTACTGATGTAAAATGTAAAGTGTACAATTTTTCTCTCATCCCAAGTTTGAATAATATGTACATGGGTCTGTCCACAGTAATGGGGTACATTTCTGTAAAATTCAAGATCTTAGGTCCGTGTTCACTTCAAATGTCTTAATTTTATCTTTAAATTATCAAGCTAAACTGAGGAAATAACTTTTTCACCAAGGAGTAAGAAAAATAGTCCTACAACATTTGTGAAAACCCCGTGCACAAATTCCTATTACGCGTGTAACAAAGACGGAAAAAAATGTCACAAAATGGTCTGTCCACGTTACCTACGTAATAGGAAAATTTGTACACAAGCTTTTCAAAAATGTATGTTGTGGCAGAAATTTGTTACCTTTTTGGGCAAAAGTTATCTCCTGAGAACAAAACAAGGACATTTCTTTAATTCTGAGATAAACTAAAGACATCTAAAAGGAATTATTGACTTACTTTTCAAATGTACCCCATTACTGTGGACAGACCCACATGTACATGTACATGTATGGTATAATATACTGCAGGGTTTTATCATTAACCCTACCTCCCTAGGGTGTATGTAAAATAGTATTGATTCTGGAGGATTGAGGAGTGTTAGGGTTAATACAAAGATAGTTTTCGTCCTAAAACTCGAGTGCAAAATTAAATTAAATGGATTTAATTAGATTTCAGGTTAGCACCCTTGATTAAATTGATTTTTAAGTACAATTTTATGAATCGTTTAAGGTTCAAGTCTTTGCAAAGTCTACGAGAATTGGCAGTTACAGCTAGGCCAGGGCATACTGTCACTTGTGAATACGTGTACAGTTGAAGTCAAAAGTATAAATATAACTGTATGCAACCAAGTGTTAAAACTGGTGTGCTTACACCATTTTTGTAACAGTCTTTACTAAATTCTTGATTTTGTGGAATTCCTCACGTGCTTGCAGTACTTAAAACATAGCTTGTACACCTTGCAATGGTTCGGGTAGTCCTGTTTACCATTTTGGGTGATGATGGTAGTGGTGTATGCACAGTATGTGCAAATTGTACGCCACATGTAGGCCTACAATGTATAGTATGCATGACTTTGCACGTACGTACGTACAGTCTGCAATGTACATTGTACAGCATTAATACATCTAGTACCATAGCATCTGTTTTATTGACTACAGTACATGTACGCACCAAACCCTGCTACTGAATTTACACATGAACACATCAGCCATTGGTAATGAAGTGAACATTTCCATTGAACTGAAAATAAAACCTATGGGCATACTGGTGAAAGGTCTCAAATTACATGTACCATTGAAGGTAATGTGTCTGACCAATAAACCTTATCAATGTTCTCAAGGCATCATGGGATTGGATGACAAACAAGGCTGGCAATTTTCACACAAACCGATGGGGCTCTGGGGACATGACAACGTTCATCGATTTCGTTCTCATTTTTGATAATAATGAGACAAGTGCATGGTCTCCACAAATAACTTTCATAATGGAGAGATCAAAATTTTAACGTACCGGTTTCAATTTTATTCTACATGTAACTGTACCGTACAATGTAAGAAAAAGAAGAAAAAAATGAGAAAATTCTAAATAATGCACAGCACCAGCAACAGTGGACCCGATTGGCTCTCTTGTATTTTGGCTTTCTCAGTTTATTTAATTTACCGCTTAGAAAAAAGACGTTTGTCAAAAACGCGTCTTTCCTTTATAAAAAAAAGTGTAGGAGGATAATTTGTCAGTCGCTTCACAGAAACAAAAATAAAATTGATAAATTATGCCATGTCCCAAGAGCCTCATACCGGTAGGTTTGTGTGTAAATTGCCAACCTTGTTTGTCATCCAATCCCATGATGCCTTGGGAACATCAATAAGGTTTATTGATTTACATGTAGCCCATTTTGGCAGCATAACTAGACACCTGACAAAACCAGGATTCTTAAATTCTTAATTGGGAATTAATCACTTACCGGTACATGTAAGAGCGTGATCCAAAACTGGTAAACACTGGATGAAAATTTCAAAATTTCTTAAATTAATCGAAATAATACCTCGAACAGTAAAGAAATGTCAATATCTTACAAATCATATTACAAAAATCAACAAAATAAATTTGACTGGGCACACTTTGCCATCACATTTTCAAGAAATAGTTGAAAATGCAAGTAAAAAATTGTAGTTTTTGTCAATTTTATTGATTGTCCGTCCCTCACGCATAAAAACAACTTTTGCACAAACTGTAAAGTCAATTTCAACATGTGATAAACTGGGTGTGTGTATTAACATCAGTAGCAGGTAAACATACAGGCTCACTTTAGTTTTCATTTGTTGTATTGACTAAGGAAAGGCATTTGTCTCCTGATTTCCTTCCCTCCCTCACGTGAGGGACGGAATTGGATCACGCTCGGCACCAAATGTCACACCTATTTAGTTGACATCTGCTCATGGATTTTGTTACAAGTAATAAATGTTTTAAATTTCTCTCATCCAACAGCTTGAATTTCTGAATAGTATTGATTCATGGGGCGATCAAGGGCTGCAGGGCAAAAAAAAAGTAAAAATGGTTGTGGATGTAACACGGAAACCGTGTTCCTCAACTCAATGGAATGACCCTGGGCATTTTGTATCTTGATTTGGATCGTGTCTCTTGATTTGAATTGGATCATGCTCTTAACTTTTGCGACGAAATTTACGACAACATTTATTACTGCTGTATGTTCAGTGCTTTTCCTGAGAACTATGCTTGGGTAGGATTCGAACCCACTTAACTACTGAGTTGGACCCAAAATCCTTTAATAAAGTGATTTTTGTGTAAATTTGTTTCAGTCGTCTTGTTGAGAGACTGGATAACATGAAGAAAAATGCGCTAGGTAACGGTTCGGGCAAATGTGTCTTGTGTGGTGATGAGTTTGGTCTTCTTGGTGCCTCCCCGCTGTCCTGCCACGACTGCTACAAGGTACGTTATGCACCTTCCCACAATGCACTACATTTACTGGAACTTGCGTACATGTATCAACCTAATTTGTGTTGTAATGACTCAAGACTAGAGCCCCGATTTTCACCAACTTGACTTGATTTGAGACTCTAACCTCAAATGACTAAACTTGGACTCGAGTCACTGACATAAATGACCTGACTTGACTCGGACTTTACTTGAACATTTTTGTCTTGAGTCTGCCAAAAATTTTTTTTTTTACTTTTATGGGTTTTTAATTTTATTTTGATGAACCTAAGACAAAGCTTAAACACTATCCTACATGAATGCAAGTTTCAGCGCTTAGGCTTATTTTGATATTAGCTTGAACAAATTTACTGTCATGACTACTTACTTGACCCGACTTGACCAACATGTCTGACTTGACTTGGCATTGGTGTCAAATGACTTGACTTGGGACTCGATGGCAGTTTGACATGAATTGGGACTCGAAGGAGACTTGATACGACCCTCGGCAGTAACAGGGCTCTGCCCTGGTGGTATTTTGGGGGTTTCAAAATAACGCGAGATATGTCAAAATTTCAAATGACCTGAAATGACTATCTCTGCAGATTTTGAACCAGTGTACACTATACCTGTTAAGAAGTGGCAATGTTGTAAAGCGCTTTTTTCAGCAGGGTCGTTAATTATTTAATTGAATGTTTTCCCCCATCAGGCTGTATGCACAAAGTGTGGAGTGGACACAACCAATAGTTTCAAGCAGCCAATTTTGTTATGCAAGATTTGCAGCGAGACGAGGGAGGTGAGAACAAAAAATTTAAATTTTGATTTTTAGTCGTGCTCAGTTGATGGTTTCCATGAGCTTGTCCAGATTTTTTTCTCCAGAAAATGGATTTCACTCTAACCCTAACAATCATATAAAATACTTTCCCAAAATACTATCCATGGAAAAAAAACAGGAAATTTGCAATCTTCAATTTGGATGTGGAAGCAAAAAGGTTGGTGTAATCTCTGCACTGCTTTATGTGACCGGCTAAATTAGTTTACAAAACATTGGTGGTTTTGTGACAATATCCTTGGAAATATGTGGATTGGGAGTGCGAAATTTCAGAATGGTAATGTGAAAAATATGACGGGATGATATGGTGTCAAAATTTCAACACCCAAAAATAACTAACATTTTTTACGGATTCCATGTTTGTTATAGAATCTTCGCACCGGCGGCCATGACAGGATACATGTTTTTATATTTAAATGATGTGACAATAGATCCACAAAGTGCCTACCCATGCATGACGCACAGTGAAAATATGACTGTCCCCTGTCATGGCCGCCGATGCAAAGAGTCTATATAGCAACTTTCCAAAGTAAATTTTGTGAAAGTGGGGGGCCAATAATTATTTCCGATTTCCGATTATTCTTTTAAGTTGTGGAAGCGGTCGGGGGCCTGGTTTTTCAAGAGCCTTCCAAAATACGTCATTCCAGAGAAGAAAGTCGACCAGTCGAGGTTTCTGGCCCGGAAAATTGAAACGCGGAAATCAGGACGGAAATCCACCATGGGCAGAACTATCAACACGTGGAACAAAGGTAAGGAGGCTCTTCAAAGACATGCTGTTTTTGGTTGTTATTATTGAATACATTGAGTTTTATAGCTACTGTTGTGGTCTTTTTGTGCCACCTTACCCGTTTAGAGAGCTAGGATGATTAGGCCTTGGGATGTTATCCAATTCAGTATATACAGCCCAAAATGATTTTTTTTGATGCGCGCAATGTCAAAATAAAACATGCTCAGAGACCATTTTATCCCTGTGCATTTTCTAATAAATTACTATTTGAAAATCTGGTTTTATTTTTTCGATTGAATATTTGATATTGTATTTCAACCTTTTTAACAAGAATAGCATATAATCACTCAATTGTAATACGCATCACATAAGATTTTGATTAAAAACCCATTTTTATAAAGCAAACAAATTTTGGATTAAGCAAATTTTTCTGCTAAACAGCTTTATGAAATGGCCCCTGGAGATTTTTTAAGACGCACTGTACCCAAGAAAGACCCATATAGTATTGTCAAAAACAATCTAGTATTTAGGTCATCCTTCGTACCCAACAATTGCAATGATTATTTTCATGAAACCCTCTTTTTTTCCTGAACTGTGACGATCATCGCCGTTGGCTTAACAGGAAATTTGTTCCTGACACACAGAGCCAAGTGGCGAAGGCAATTGAGGGCTTTTATCTACATTTTTGCCCGAGCGGTGAATACGTTTATCTGTCTCGTGTTTTCCGAGCAGCGGCCAACCGAAATTAATTTCACTGATCATGTTGCATTTGCAAATAAAATTTGAGAACCGTCGTGTTGCCAAAGTCGGACCTCAAGTTCTGAACAATTATCTACTAGAACACATGAAAAAAATTATTAGATCAAAGAAACATACATGTAAGTTTAACAGACTGTTTAGCAATATCTGACTATCTGTCCGTTATTTCACCTGTTTTTTTATAAAATATCTTGTGTGTTGGGCATTGCCGAGGTCAGGTACACCCACAAATTTCATTTTGGAAATATACATGTACATGTACCAGTAGGTACGTGTATGTATGCGTCCCATGCATAATGCCCTATTTTTGCTGATTTCTCAATTTGATATCTATTATCTAAAAAAATAATTCCTTATACTTATTACATTGCCACTTCTCAAAAGGTATGGTGTTCACTGGTTCAAAATCTGTAGAGATATGTTAATAGGGTCACTTAAAATTTTACAATTCTGGTAGACAAAAACTACCCATATCAGCTCATTACGGTAGCTCGTTCCGAGAAAACAATTACATGTAAATACTGGCTAGATACATGTACTGTAATACTGCACAGAAAATGGAGTCATAATATCACAGTTGTCAGATTTCTAGTTTTGTTCACACGAGGAGACAAAATGCGTGTCTACAGACATTTATATAAGTAAAAATAATGTTTTCAGGGTAGGAATTTCGTTACCGAAGGGGCACTGCCATTTTTGTGTTTAGAAAGGGCACTTCCATTGGAAAATTAAAAAGTCTATGAGAGTATTGCAAGAGGGCACCAAGGCAAGTGGCCTCAGTGAAATTCCCACACTGTGTTTTCAAGTATCGTTTTCCTTTAAAAAAGATCTTATAAAAACCATGTCGGGCAGAATCATTGCATTAAAATGTCAGACTTTGTGAACCGTTTTTGTGGAAATTTATATCCATATGTTACATGTTTTAGAAAAGGTTGTTTCGAAATACTGTCCCTCTTAGTTCCAGCTGTACAGTATTATAGCGAATAATCCGATGTACTTAATCACGCTGCTTAGCGGCTTGCACAGTTGGCATGTCATCAATATATGGTACACGTACACGTAGCTATTGTGGCTGCTAAATGTTAAAGGTATTCTGCTCACTACAGGGGTCAATTTCATAAAGCTTTACCCAGAATGTAATGAAGAAAATTACCAACAACAACTTCATAGTTTTTATCTACTTTTGGACAGACTTTCGGAATAACAAGAAAATTATAATGATGATGATATGGTATCAAAATCTCAACACCCAAAAATGTTATCTGGACTCGCTCCTTTAATTATCTTTATCTATTTTATGGGTCATTCTATAAATTTGGAGTCCAACGTGTGACATTTTTCTGTCCCCGTAACACCTGACATACTACTATTTGCCATACAAGTATCATTAAAAATGCCTTCAAACCATATTTTTATGAATTGTATTTTATGTAATCACTCTTTGAAATAGAAGGCATTTAAAGAATATGTCCTGAATTTACAAAATACAACATTTTACAAGATGTCAGATGTAACGGGGACAGAAAAAGTGGACCCCAAATTTATAGAATGACCCTTATGCATCTTTTGAAGGTTGATTTTTATCAGCCATACTGCTCAATCGTGGACAGATTATGATGTACCTTAACATGTGCTGGTAGTACGGTATACTTCAGTCAAAAATGTGTTCTTTTTCTTTTTTCGATTTTTATCTTATCGAAGTACTTGAGAACCATTAGTGCCACTAATTTTCAACCTTACATTTTTTCATAAGGTGGTGCCGATATACAGTCCACGTGAAAGGTTATATATTTCGTGCGTCACTTAGTGTTTATCAGGTTTCATTTCGCACTCTGGCAGCTAGCCAAATTCATGTCAGTTTCTGTATCCCGGATGGTTTCTATTTTTTGAAAACAAATTTAAAACAGAATGTTTGGATATTTGTGCGGTGTAGGCTTTTAGGGGCTGCAAATGAAATGACGGAGGCTGCAAATGAAATGACGGATGCATGAGACATCGATATTGTGTGTGATTGATCGTAGCACTCAACGGAAGTAAATTGCACACATGTGCACTCGCTTGTTCATCACGCATGCTGCGTTAATACAAAATCTTATTTAAACACTTGGATGTTCATGCAACTTCAAAAGGGTAAATAAATTACAAGCTCAAATGTTACAATGCATAGTCTGGTATTTTTTTTTCTAAATGACAAACAGTGTCCCAATATTTTTCTACTGGTACATTTGGTGTTATCAATGTTGGCTTAATGCATTGTAGGCATGTACAGGTACATGTACATGTATAGTGAGATATCGTAAATTTGCATGCATTGTTAAAGTGCATTTTTTATGGGAAAATAATTGCTTTTGCACACAACATACATGTACACTGCTTAGTGCTTCCAAACACACAAAATAAGTTGGCTTAAAAAGCACGAATTTGATCGATTTTAGTTCTTGCGCAGTTGCGCGAGTAAAACATGAATTTGTTTGTACATACATGTACCGGTACTTCCAGTTTTAAAGACGGATTACATAATTTTATAAACAGGCACAACAGCATTACATGTACATAAACTAAAGAATAATGTTGATTAACTGCCTTGTAGAAATACAAAAATGTAGACCTGTTCGGGGTTTTCCGCACACAATGGAAATACCGTAGCATAATTGGTAAATTGGTACAGCGGACTTTTGACATGTGTATAGATTGGTTCCCGCTAGAGATGGCATTCCGCAATAAGCGATAGGATCGGGAATCGGTCTATACGTGTCAAAGGTCCCCTGTACCAATTTATGCTAATGCTATTGTGTGCGGAAAACCCTAAGCAGGTCTATTTCAGCCACGTAGATGCAGGTACAATTTTGGGGCTTTAAAAAGTAGCAAGTCACATGCAGGGATTATGTACACAATTTCGAAGAAAACTATTTTTAAAAAAATAATAATAATAATAATAATAAATTTTGGTATTAATTTATGATTAATAGCAGAATGACGCAGTTGACAAAAAAAGGCTTTTACCCAAAACAATAATCTGTTCAATGACATTGACATTTTTTTTTTAAAAGTTTGTCCCCATACAGTATCCTATCAACAGCAATTTGACAAGTTAATTTATCCGTAGTTCCCGTCATTGCCATCAATTTGTAGTCGTAAATTACCCCCACAATTCCAGACACCAATTTCTGTTACCGTGTGGCGGGGGACGTACGTACTAACAAGAAAACCAACGCACTTCCCCGACCTCTCGCTAATGTGATAAATATTTGTCTCGTCGTTGCATGTTGGTTTGCCGGAAGGTCTTTTGGGAAATCATCGGGGAGCCGTGGTCGTGGAGATAGGGAGACGAGTTGTGTGCTAGCCTGTTTGTATCATTTTGTTCTCGCATTTGCGCTCACGTGCTTGGGGGTGGGGAGGTGTTGGGCTTGTTAAGATTTTTCCAGAAAATGGATTTCATTCTAACCTAACAATCGTATAAAATACCTCCCCAAAATACTATCCATGGGAAGAAAACTGAAATTTCCAATCTCCATTTTGGATGTGGAAGCAGAAAAGTTGAAGTAATCACTGCACTGCTTTATGGAATGGATTTAATAATTAGGTTACAAAACATCGGTGGTTTTTTGACGATATCGTTAAAAATGTACAGATTGAGAGCGCAAAATTTCAGAATGGTAATGAGAAAAATATGACAAATGATATGGTATCAAAATCTCAATATCCATGGGAAAAATGGGGGGCTCAAACATTTGATCTGGATACGCTCCTTTAAGGCAAACCATAATCCTACAGAGACACGGTAGGGATGTTTACATGATTTAGGCTTGGTCTTTGCATTATAACGCCTTTGGGGTGTTTCAAAATAACATGAAATACCCCCAAGCCACCCCCGAGATTGCTCATTCCCCGGGACGAGTTCGACCCTGCTCGAGACCAGGGTTGAACAATTTGGCCCCGGGGCGAGAATGGTAGTGGGAAAAGGGCAGGGGCGAGTTCTCACGTCAACTCATGAAGTAAAATTTTGGGTCACTGCAAATAATGTTTTGGAGCTTTAAACTTGTACATGTAGCATCATTCTATGATTTACCACAAAATAAATAGAAAAGATTAATTTATCTAAAGATACAATTTGTTTAATTAGTGTGAGATTTTTTATTGACCACCCTGTAACATATGTGCATTTTTGTGTACATGTACCTTTACAGTACAGGTTACACAACCCATGTCTGCTGGTACATAACCAGCTTAACTGGGATTTTGCACTCTAGTTCTGAAAGGATCCCTTAAGCCCGCCGCACACGAGAGCTACATGTATGTGCTGAGCGAAAATTCATTCGTGGCCGATGGCGTAAGGAGATAGCTCTCGTGTGCGGGCAACTTTCGTGAGCATTTGGTCATTCGTGCCACTTGAGGCAAATATCTAACGTGTTTGATAATTTTGGCCTCGCGTGCCAAAAGTCTCACCGTGTGCGCTGAAACGAAAGACAAGTGCTTATGACTCATAGACTGGATTCGCGGTTCACAACGTTTAACCCACTGGTAAAACCACTCTAACACATGTCAAAATAATTGTGCGGAGTGCCAACCAGTCTTTTTGTAGTTGGTAAAGAACGCATGCGCGGTGTCCATAAATCGACCAATTGATCTTCCAAAGTCGCATCGTTCACCAA
Source organism: Henricia sp. BOLD:AAB3569 (assembly GCA_037783545.1). Taxonomy (NCBI): domain Eukaryota; kingdom Metazoa; phylum Echinodermata; class Asteroidea; order Spinulosida; family Echinasteridae; genus Henricia; species Henricia sp. BOLD:AAB3569. The sequence continues at coordinate 3,228,824 of JBBELK010000147.1, read as the reverse complement.
CTCACTGTGCGCAGCCATTTTGCAGTGTCGGGACACCGCGCATGCGTTCTTTACCAACTACAAAAAGACTGGTTGGCACTCCGCACAATTATTTTGACGTGTGTTAGAGTGGTTTTATCAGTGGGTTAAACGTTGTGAACCGCGAATCCAGTCTATGAGTCATAAGCACTTGCCTTTCGTTTCAGCGCACACGGTGAGACTTTTGGCACGCGAGGCCAAAATTATCAAACATGTTAGATATTTGCCTCAAGTGGCACGAATGACCAAATGCTCACGAAAGTTGCCCGCACACGAGAGCTATCTCTATTACATCAATCGTGTACAGCAACATAAAAAATCTAATCCAGCAGAGTGGTACAAACAAATACGGATTCTGCTGAATGTAGAGGCGAAGGAGTCTGCCATTAGCCCTCCACTTGGCGTCAATGCAAGCAGTCCTAAGGACATTGCTAACAGTATCAACGATCATTTTGTATCTATATCAGCACATCTTAAGCCACTTGATATTGCCGAATTACCAGCATTTAGACCAGATCCCGACCAATCTCCTACGGTGCAGAACTATGAAGTCTACCGGATGTTGAGTAAGATAAGGACTGGGAAAGCAAGTGGGCCTGATGGTATTTCGGCTAGGATTGTAAAAGAGTTTGCTTGTGAACTTAGTAACCCATTAGCTGATATTCTTAATCAGTCATTTAGAGAGGGAATTGTTCCTCCCCAATGGAAGAGAGCAGTGGTAGTTCCGATCCCAAAATCTAAACCAGCAACATGGGATAAACTACGACCTATCTCCTTGACAGACCATTTTGCAAAGGCAGCAGAGGGATTTGTTGCACAATGGCTGCTTGATGATATTAGTAATGCCATTGATGAGAACCAGTTTGGTAGTCATAGGGGAATGTCCACCACTCACTATTTGGTCAAACTTCTAGATATTCTTCATAAAAATGCAGACAAACCAAAAAGTGGCAGTACTGTTTTTATAACAGACTTTAGCAAAGCGTTCGATTGTGTCCATCACAACACACTTATCAATAAACTCATTGATCTAGGAGCCCGGCCCTCTGTAATAACTATCTCCTTACGCCATCGGCCACAAATGAATTTTGGCTCAGCACATACATGTAGCTCTCGTGTGCGGCGGGCTTTAAATCCCTCGGGTTTTCATTTCAAGGTCATTGCATTATTCAAACACGTGGTACAAAACATTTTAAAGGTAAAAGTTTCTTGTTACATCAAATGATGTACAAAACTGCTACTAGCCTGTTCAACAGACCGTATTCCTGAACACGTGAGGGCACTCGAACTGGGGGTTATTTTGGGTAAAAATGGGGAAAAATCGTGTACGCGGAGCGCGGGCACATATTTCCATTGAAAGTATATGTTTGAAACACGTGCGCACTTACCGGTAGCGTGTTTGTGTTTGAACATAACGCGCAATGGGCGCGGGCCACTTGACAGCGCCCTCACGTGTTCAGGAATACGGTCTATTGAGGTTTATGCCTTGCTTTTGAAATTTCACTGTAGTAGTTTTGAGGAAAATTTCGCAGAAATTAAAAGCTGCTCTGTACATATTTCATACGCTACATGTGTATAGATCCTTTTCATGGGCAGCCATGACAGGGACAGTCACATTGCCACCGTGCGTCATGCATGAGTAGGCACTTTGTGGATCTATTGTCACAACATTCAAATATGAAAACCTGCCCCTGTCATGGCCGCTGGAGTAAAGGGTCTATTCGTACAAGTACATGTAGTTTGTACAGTGTTCATGATGAATCATCTATATTTGATGTATGCGACATCATGTGGCACACATTTCATGATGTATCGCCCAAGTGCGCAAAGCTGTCCACCTGCGAGAATTGATAAATATTGCTTCCGTGCGTGGACTTGGGATTGAGGAAATGTCAGGAAAGGCCAGAATTGTCCCCCTCCCCATTTACAATGTATTTGTTGTACGGTATGTACACTGTAAGCCTCTAAGGACGAGTGTACGTTCGTGTAGCGGAATATATTTGTTACACAAAATACACTTGTAATGTGCATACATGTACATACTACATGTATGTACACTATGTACGGTACATACCCGGTACAGTATGTACAGGCCTCAAAATTTATTTTCAAAAGGGCACGGCAATTTTCTCTTAATAAAGGGCACCTGAATGAGGAAATGGAAAATTTGTGTTAGAACTTTTCAAGGGCAACACAGCAAAAGCATAGGGCACCGATGGCAATTTGTAGTTGCAGTGGTGCCGTGGGTTTTTTCAAGGCCTGTATGTATAATCTGTACATAGTGCTACCTCAGCTTAATTTTTGTGGAGCACCATTTCTAAACCAAGCAACAACAGAAATGCAAATTTTCTTCAGAAGCAATTTTAATTAAAATTTGAAAATTTCTTTTCTGATATAAGTTGACTTAAAATGTTTTACATAACAGCTTTGTTACACATGATTGCATAAGGGGCTGTCCAAAGTTGTCAACATTTTCACAGAGGGTAGTATTTTTCAAGACCGCCCTCCCTCTCCCCAAAATTACTACCATGAAATGTCAACATCTTACAAAAAGTCCTATGCAGCCCTCGACTCCCAAGGGGGAGGGCCCTTTGTAGAATTGAGAAAATGTGAGTGATTTGTTTTTTGGAAAACTGATTAGCTGTCAATTTTCTGTGTCACTTTCAGCTGACGTTAGCGAAAGCGAAACGGAATCGTCCAGTTCTGAAGACGAGGTCAGCATTGGACGAAAGCGAAAACCAAAAAGGGAAAACAATACAGGTAGGTTGTTCATACCGGTAGTTGGTCGGTTTTGTCGCAAAGTATCGACGTCTGTGGTGTTAATTAGGTTATTAAGAGAACAAAAGTGTGGGCGGCCATTATCAGCATCCAGGTCCCAAGCTTTTCATTTAGTTTCTATTTCCAGTGGTAGCTTGGACGTTTGGTGCCAGTCGGTGCCAATACGCGCCTTTACGGTTCCCCCACAATTCACTGCGCGCTGGCATCATGGGATACAAATCTAGTGCACTTTGCCTCAGCCTTCAATCTTCTAGAATCGAATAGGAATTGGCAGGTCAGTGGAGCTATCGGTCGCTTCAAACTCGTAAAACGCGGCAAAATTGTGTTTTTTTACACAAATGTTCGCTGGTAATATAGAGCTCAGATTCAACCAACTGTGTTACAGTGCAAGTGTGAACGGCTAACCACAAAATTATTTGCCTTTGTCACAGTAAAATGCCTGAAAAATAAGTCTGAATTTAACTCATTTTTTTCATGCGCATTTAAACAGACACCAACATGCCACACAATAAATTATACTCTGTCCCTCCCTCGGAGAGCAGTTGGCAAATTTTTAATATCATGTCCTCATCGTAGCGAGGAAACCAGTAATATTCTTGTCATTGTGTGTGACTGATTAGTTAATTTATAATCAGCGGGACATCGTGGCTTCGTCTCATTGATTCAGCAAGGCCGTAGCTATTCATGCTTTGTGTGAGGGAGGCAGGTGGAACATCTTAATCATTCAGCAGGAGAGAGAGAGAGAAAGAAGAAAAAAAAGACAAAATAGACTTGTCCTGAGCAAGGCATAAGAAAAGGAATTGGCACCTTTTTTGTATGATGGAATAGTGTCTGAATATATTAAACTGCATGTACTACGTGTCACAAAAGTCCTACTTTTTATCTTAAAAGAGCTGAATTTCCCGGAAAATGGATTTCCTTTTGGCCCAAGTATCATGTAAAATACCTCTCCAAAATGCTATCCATAAAAAGAAAACAGGAAATTTGCAATCTTCAATTTTGATGTGAAAGCAAAAAAGGTTGGTGTAATTACTGCACTGCTTTATGGAACGGATAAATTAGTTTACAAAAGATCGGTGGTTTTTTGACAATATCCTTAAAAATATATACGGATTGTGAGGCAGCCGGTCCTCGTATTCATTCGTTGTATGTAGAATATGTGAAGCCGGAACCAGTCTAAGCTTCTGGCTGACTAGGCACTGCCGGTAGTACCAGTCGGCCAGAAGCATTCGGGCTAGTATTGCGCATATATGTGATATGATAATTAGGAGAGTGACTGGTCACATGAGACGGATTAACCAATAATAGGGAAAAGGAGTCCGATTTTCACAGGAGTCAGATATCAATGTGACACCGGTACGTACCGTGCGTGCGTGCAACAAGGTTGTGCGGGAAATGTCGGGGGACAGGCTCGGGGAAAGAATTGACACGGACACGCTGTAAACACAAAGATTATCGGGTGACAGAAGTTTCATTTTCACTCACTTTTTTACATTTTCTTAGCTTTAATACCCATATACAACAAAACACCCTCCCCCCCCCCCCCCCTCCCCCCCCCCCCTCCCCCCCCATTTTTAATCAAAATTCACACTGAACTCGATGACCACATATTTGGAGGTCGGAAATCCGGATAAATCCGGAAGATTCTCATGCCTGTTACATGATCTAAAATTTTGGTTTAAATTCGTTGAAAAATGAAAGTGAACAGATGACACATATTATGTAGTTTGATTGCATCATCCATTAAAGTAAGTACATGTACACATGCCTTATCTTGCATATTATACTCTAAGCATTTCCGTTTCCCCACGCACCCATTTCCGCTTTAGTCAATTATTAACCCAGATACGTGTACATTGTATCATGGTAATAAATTATCCTGTAATAATCAATATTCTTGCAAAAAAGAACTTCCATTGGATGTACTTTTTCTACACATTTCATTAAATGACAATGATTAAGTAATCTTATTTATTTATTTATTTTTTTTTATTCCATTTATTTACACAGGATGTGCCCAAATTAGAACTTGTCCTGAATAATTGTCAATGTATACTAAAACCAAAAGCCTAATACCATAATTGTAAACATTAAAATGGAACGTAATGCACTATTTATTTATTTGAATGACACAAAATGAAATCAAATGGTTGGGTACCGTGGCTGAGTGGTTTAGGACACTGACTCGGAATACTCGGGTGAAAAATTGGGGTTGCAAGTTCGAACCCGGCTGGGGTACCTGTGCCCTTGAGCAAGGCACTTAAACACACTTGCTCTATCGTTTGGAAGGGATGTAAAGCCGTTGATCCAGCGCGTTGTGTAACGCACTCAAAAGACCTAGAGCATTCTTTCATGAAGAGTTAGGAGATTCCCTGGTGTCTCTGGCCGTCAGCTGCCAATGGCACCACCCACCTATGTATCTCGATGTTTAGGTGGAAGACACTTGATGCAATTCAGCCTACGGGCTGCGAATTGAATAAAGATGACGAGACGAGGTGGAGATGTTTTCACCACTGTACAACACTTTTTGATTGTAACCTTTTTGCAAAAAAATGCAATGGTTTTTTTTCTTCTGAGTGACGGATGTCATGTCTCTCTTAACCGCTGGACAAGATGTCCATCACCAGGCGTGAGGACTATGCTACTGGTAGGCATCTCGTCTTTATTTAGTGATCAATCACAGTCTTGGCAGTGTTCTGAGATTGTACTTTTAACTCTTGTCAATGGAGACTGACCAGACTCCGAAAGTGAGCGAAGAATCTCTTCAATGTAAACTCCTCAAAAAAAGTTCGGAAAGTCAAGTTTGACTGATGATTTCTCTCTTGTTGCAAAATAATTTTCCTTGAATTTTATATCATTGGAAAGCCCTGTCCTCTTTACAGTGATGTGTCATTTGTTATGATTAATCAATTTGGGGATGTGCAGTATAGCGGAATACAGGGGTGGGTGGAAAGTGAAATGTCACAAAATTCACTGCTATTGTCATGCAGTGCATTCCCCTTTTGCTTGAAGGATGGGAATGTGTCAATGCACTTTTTGACAATAGCAATGCATTTTGTGACATTTCACTTTACACCCGCCCCCGTATTCAGCTGTGCTGCACATCCCCTAATTGCTTAATCATAACAAATAACACATCATCGTAAAGAGGAATAACAGGGCTTTCCAATGATATAAAATTCAAGGAAAATTATTTTGCAACAAGAGAGAAATCGTCAGTCAAACTTGACTTTCCGAACTTTTTTTGAGGAGTTTAGATGCAGTAGAACTCAACTGATGTTGTTTATCGATGAGAGTTTCATCACCAATTTCCCTTAGCACCCTTATTAGTTTTCTGAAGTAGGTTTTCTGAATAAGGGTTGGATGACGTTGTTGATCATCCTAGACTGAGTATTTTTCACTTTACCCAACCGCAATGCAAGTCCTATAGAGGTTGGATGGATGGCCTGGATGAATGCAGAGCGTGATCCAATTCCGTCCCTCACGCGCGAGGGTCGGAAATCAAGAGACAAATGCCTTTTCGTAGTCAACAACAAATAAAAACTAAAGTGTTTACCTTCTACTGATGGTAATACACACACCCAGTTTATCACATGTTGAAATTGACTTTACAGTTTTATGCGGAGGTTGTTTTTATGCGTGAGGGACGGACAATCAATAAAATTGATTTGCAATTTTTTACATGCATTTTTCACTATTTCTTGAAAATGTGATGGCACAGTGTGCCCAGTCAAATTTATTCTGTTAAAATTATTCTTGTAAAATATGGACATTTCTTTACAGATCGAGGTATTATTTTGATTAATAATTACGAAATTTTAAAATCTTCATCCAGTGTTTACCAGTTTTGGATCACGCTCTGCAGCAAACCAGCAAGAATTTCCTGTGTTCACAATTCCTCTTGAACTCGACTTTGTGCAGAAGACGCACTGAAATCGCGTTGTTTGTTTTCTTAAGGTGGACGTGGCTGTCGGTGACGTTGTAAGTCCGACGCATTGAAAGTAGAACCATTTATCGCAGTTGCCACGCATGACATATGGAGTAGGGCCAATCGGCTTGTAGCAAATGCAAAACTCGAAGACGAGAAGGTTCAATGATGTGACGCTTCTTCATGTATGCCAAGGATATGGGTTCGAATCCCAGTTGGGCCATTGCAATTTTCTCGTATTTCTAAATTCATCTCCGTGTGTTCTGTTCTGCAAGTACCACGTATGGCTGAATCCACTACCTGTTGCTGGTTTACCCTTTTGTAAGAGTTTTTCTCGTTGAAGAGCTGCTTATGGTTTTTATTTGGACGTTTCTGGTGTTCATTCTCTAAAGAGTTTTTCCTATAGCCAATGGCAGTTCAGCAGTCGGTGGTCTCCAGGTCCTGAGTGGAGAAGATCGCATAGACGCCCAAGGATCACCTTGTTGCGGCAGGTAACGGCAGCGATTGGATTGTCAGCATCCGAAGCCTGGGACGTGGCCCTGGACAGAGGCGATGGAGGGCGCCATGGGCCCAAGTTGGCTAAGCGTAGATGAATGGATGGATTGGCAGTTGGAATCTGTTGAGGAGAGCCACGCTTTTCAGGCGACACATCTGCTGGAGCATTTTACAGGTCTATAACACGTCTGCAGCGTCTTCACAGGCCTTGAAATAACCCACGGCAAATTGCCAACATTCCATCACTATCGGGAGACTCGGGAAGCATGTCTACATCCTCAATTTACGAAAACGAAACCGGGATGTATGTCATTCTCCAAATCAGCGCGGAATGTTTTACAAATTTAAATGCGCATTTTCCAAAATTGTCTGGGAAAACCTATAATATATTTAGTATAAATAATGTAACTTAACAATCATGTTAACATTTATAACAAGCACAAACTGGAACAAGGTACAACAACTACATGTACAACGTCAAAATTCACTTAACATCAACATGCCAACAAAGCGATTTGAATAACACAGTTTTTCTAGACAGTTCAATAATTTTGCCACGTTTTGAACTCCTTTTCAGGGGATAACCTCAGCATTGGCAGCAAGAATGACCCAGCCAGCACCATGTACGGAAACAACTACATGGCGGGGAGCCAAACCAGCATCAGCAGCGCGGGATGGTATGGTGTCGCGAGCACGACGGAGAGTAGCCACGATGCGCCACGTGATGAATCGGACAGCGAACGGAGCACGCTAGGAGGTGAGTTGTGCGGGAACATGCGCGTCCCATTCAGTGAATTTTTGTAGACCACATGTGATGCAATCAAGCAAAACCACATTATAATTGACAAAATTGACATTACATTTTAATTGGACAAAATGTTGAGAAACCATGTACCTTTTTTCAGAGCCATAATTTACCCAAAAGAGAAAGTTCTGAGAAGTGGAGCTGTCGTAAACCAAACTATAAACGTTTTCACTTTATTTAAATGTTGGTCTACCACTTTCTTGTGATGCACTAGACAAACAGTCCAGTGTTTTTGTTGTTTTTCCCCCTCAATTTAAACAGCATATTTTGGGAAATCTTTACAAGTAAATCTGTGATATTCTGTGAAGTACAAGTCCCGAAATGTTTTTTTAAAGCCTATTTGTTTATTTTTCTGTTCATTTCTTAAAATTCCTCTCAGAGGAGGGTAAGTAAAAAGTGTAAACAGGCAGCTATTGACGATTTGGCTAAATATTTATTGGTCTGACTCTGTTAGTAGAACAGTTTAATGTATAGCATTTAGATTTTAGCTGGTTTTTCATTTGACTTAATTGGGTAATTTTGTAAGCGATTTCAGTACACGGTGCTTAGGGAGCCTAATTGTACAATGTAATGTATTTGGGTCTTTCCACAGTAAAGGGGGCATTTTGGCAACACAGACCATATTTTACAGAAAATACCTTTGTCTGGTCTCAAAATAAAAGAAATTAGTGTCAATTGTTTTGAAGAGATAACTTAGGCCCAAAAAGGGTTAAAAATAGTGTGACAACATGCCTTTCTAAAAACCCTGTGTACAAATTTCCAATATACGCTCCTAACGGGGATGGCCTAAAATGTCCGTCCCGGTTACGAGCGTATATTGGAAATTTGTACACAGGGTTTTTGGAAAGGCATGTTGTCACACTATTTGTAACCCTTTTTGGGCTTAAGTTATTTCTTCAGAACAACCGAAACTTATTTCTTTTATTTTGAGACCAGACAAAGGTAATTTCTGAAAAATATGGTCTGTGTTGCCAAAATGCCCCCTTTACCGTGGAAAGACTAATTTGAAAAATACACAATTTCTATGTATGTTGTAGCTGTGTTGGACTTGGGTCAAGTCTATGCTAATTCACACACAACTAATCAGTTCTAAAAGGATTGTTTGATAAGTTATTCTCCTGCATGTAGGTTGCCATGGTTACAGATTGGATGCAATTTCTAATACCGCCAAGCACCCAATATTCTGCATGATACATTGCACGGCGCCAGTACCGGTAGAATACACAGAGATTAAAGTTCAGCATGCATTATTTAACCACTTAGAGACGGCATTATTTGAAAATGACAGGCCTTGGGCATGGGGTTATTATCGGCAAAAAAAGGCTTTTCTTTAAAAAGGCAAGATACATGTAATGTAAAACGGGACAATTCTTAAAATTCAGACGTACATTTCAAAGACTTTGAGGGCTTGTAATGCTTCACGTATTCAAGTTGTTTTATTTTAAACACATGTTCTTCAAGTATCATTTAACCAGTTAACCGTGTAACCGAAAGAAAAAAATGAAAAACTGGTTTTGCCAAACGTTTAAACGAAACCAAATTTTAAAAAAATTTACAATAGTTTTCAGAGGGTTATTTGTAATGACTTCATGAAATTAAAATAAATTTATATGGGGTCGTAGTAAAATTTTGACCAGATAAAGGTTCAACTATTATTTTGGGGGCCCAGGGGTATTGTGTGCATTGCAAATGCATAGTATGAACACCAGCAACAATCTGTGGTGTCGGCCAAACGGTTAAACGGTTATTGGATACGTTATATTTTCTTAATATGTGGAATGTTTTCCTAAATGTAACCAAAGCCCTAAATTGTTTACCCCAGGCAAGTTACCCAATCTGTTTATCTCCTGTTGTTGTTAATAATTTCTAAGGTTGTTCAGTCACACCCACACTTTTCCCTAATTCTTAATCTTTGTGCTTTTTTCTTTTCAATCTTTTTTTTCTTGTTTAGAAGCCTAACTTCTAAAAATATCTGACCTTTGATATATCTAACCATTTTGTAAAAGTTGTTCCACCCACACTTATTCTTTGTGTGATTTCTTTTCATTTTACAAAAGCATCCTTCCCTTTTTCCTTTCCAAATTTTTCCTTCGAATAGCTTTATTTTTCTCTATAGGTCAACTTTAATATAGCTAAATATTTTTTTGTTGCCTTGAAATTTTTGTAAAGACCTTTATATATATAAGTACAGGGTGATATTAGAAAGAAAAAAAGTAAAAAAAAAAAAACCACACACAAAAAAAACCAACGCTCTTTTTGTTTCGTGAATTTATATCTCCAAAACTTGCCTAGATATTTTTGCTGTAATGCAGTCATGTTGATATGGTTACTGAGCATGTCTGGTAAATGAATAATTGATTTATGGTCTTGCATATCCTGTGACATTATTAAGAAACGTGATATTGACGACCATTACCAGACTCTTCCGAATACACTTCAGAAGCTACGAAATCGCATAACTGCTGAAATTCAGGCACTATGCATGACACATATGGTAAAAAGAGCTATGTTTCAGATGAGGCCAGGTTGAATGTCGAGCTGGAAAACAACATCGAGGCAAAACATTGGTATCATAAATCAATTATTCATTCCCCAGACATGCTCAGTAACTGGTAACCATGTCAACATGACTGCATTGTCAATGAAAACATATCGAGGCAAGTTTTGGAGATATTTATTTACAAAACAAAAGTGTTTTCCTGACTCATCCTGTATTGTCTTGCTCAATTTTCTATCAATTTTTATATTGTATTTTGGATTTTCCACCTCTTGGTTTTGTAGTTTTGGTAATATATACTTTTGACAAAATTGTTTAACAGCATTAAGGGGACACCAAGACGTTTTTCAAGTTGTCCGTTTTTCAACTTGACAATTTTTCAACTTGACCGTTTTTCAACATGTCCGTTTTTCAACATGTCCGTTTTTCAACATGTCCGTTTTTCAACATGTCCGTTTTTCAACATGTCCGTTTTTCAACTGGACCATTTTTCAACTGGACCATTCTTCAACTGGACCATTCTTCAACTGGACCATTCTTCAACTGGACCATTCTTCAACTGGACCATTCTTCAACTGGACCATTCTTCAACTGGACCATTTTTCAACTGGACCATTTTTCAACTGGACCATTTTTCAACTGGACCATTTTTCAACTGGACCATTCTTCAACTGGACCATTTTTCAACTGGACCATTTTTCAACTGGACCATTTTTCAACTGGACCATTTTTCAACTGGACCATTTTTCAACTGGACCATTTTTCAACTGGACCATTCTTCAACTGGACCATTTTTCAACTGGACCATTCTTCAACTGGACCATTTTTCAACTGGACCATTTTTCAACTGGACCATTTTTCAACTGGACCATTCTTCAACTGGACCATTTTTCAACTGGACCATTTTTCAACTGGACCATTTTTCAACTGGACCATTTTTCAACTGGACCATTTTTCAACTGGACCATTTTTCAACTTTCGTCTTGGTAAAACCGTCTAAAAATATTATCCATTGTGAACACGGCTTTAGCATTTCAATACCCCATCTTGATGCCATGGATCATGGGCATATTTCTCCCCATCTTAACCCGTCTAATTCTTATCCTCCTGCCTACTACCTTTGGATAACTCCGCCCACCCTGCCAGACCTAAGCCGCACCAGTTCCATACACTCCCGTGGCAGCAGCGGGCCCGCCGTGCCCCCGAAACATGACGAAGACGATATGGACGGGGCGTTCACACAGTACAGCTCGTCGGGGCAGTCTGGTGCTTCACAGTCCGCATCCGGGATGGGCACGTTTGATTCTCAAGAATACAGGCTGGGGTCCAGCCCGGATGAAGGAAGTACGGACTATGTACATGTAGTCTCGTGTCAAGTAGCTGTTGTCACTAGCATTGTGATTACCGTGTGGAATGTACATGTTCACATCTAGTTAAAATGTGAAAGTTGTAAACATTTCGTTTGCTTTCTCTATGGTGGCGTACAAGGGCCATCGTATACTAAAGATATTTTTGCAAATTCCTTACAAATATTTGCGATGTCGTACATTTTGTCACATACTCTGTTGCATGCTTGGCATGCTTAAAGGCCCTGTAGATGATCTGTTTTTGAGCGATTCTGCGAATAAAACCATTATAAATCAAAAGAAAGACATCAACAAACTCATCCGAAGAAATTTCAGCTTTGTCAAATGTACCACGTTTTTAAAAAACATGAAAATCCATAGGCATTTTCCTGGTCTTGGCGGGGTGTTTCAAATATTCGTTCTCAGTTGATCGGGTACTATGTGGCTTGCGTCATGCTCCCCTGGCGCACATACTGCGTGTGCGCGCGATCCATAAAAATGCATTGCGTTGGAACACGCACACGGAGTACACAGCGCCCATGCATTTTGGACCGCGTAGATGCGAACCAAAAATAAGTAAATCGTTTGCAAACAATCTAAATAATCTTCATCTTTACGGATTATTTTCTGGTAAAATTATATCATTCTGAGCGAAAACCTTTCATTGGATAGTTGCTATTAATACAATCTTTACTTTCAGAACTTTTTCCCTGTAAACTCGTCGATTACTTTTTGGGGTCATTGCAAATGATCCACTGGGCCTTTAAGCGGTGCATTTTTGGTAAGAAGCTAGCTGGTCTACCTAACGCGCGTCGCCAGGAAAAGATTGCAAACTGGCTTTGAAGCCCTTTATCTTCCAACAAAAAAAACTATGTTTAGGGATGCCAAGTATACAATAAAGTATGCAACAAAAATGTATTACATAAAAAAATATTGCAAAGACATTTGCCACAAAATGTGTGACATTGCAAAAATTTGCAAAGATATTTGCAATTTGTGATGTCCCTTGTACGCCACGATATCTCTTAGAAAAAAGTAAAGTGTTTATTTTGATTTTTTCGTACACAGTGGTTAATTTTGTAAATTTGTCTTTGTTATGAATATACTAGTGTGATCAATGTACTTTTTTTTTCAATTTTGTTTAAGTTTAATTGTGCTTTTTTTATGTTATGCTGCTGTATTATTATTCTTTATAATGTGGTTTCAATTTTGTTTTTGTTGAGTCTAGATGTAAAGAATTCATATTTTATTTGTACAAGTAGTTTGAATTTGTATTTGTAAATGTATGCATGCACGTGGTTGTGTTTAATAATTTTGCACACACTGCATGTTTGTTTACTGTTGCACATTTTTTAGATCAGATGCAAGATTTTCCCGTAAAAAAAAATGCTACTTGTATAATAGGCAGGTGGCAGTTTTAATCCTTTTCAGTGCCTACCATACTTTTGGTTTAGTATACATGTATTTTATTTGCATTTGTTTACTTTGCCCAAGTAACAGTCTACATGTGTAATTGCGTTCATTACTTTGCTCATTTGACGTCCATGCAACACAGAGAAAAAATTGGGTGCGTAGGGAAAACCTGAGGGAGTATACCAATGTGCCTCATAGCTGAGCTGGTAGAGCATCTCCCCCGAGTGTCAGAGGTCTCGGGTTCAAATCCCAATGAGACCAATATGATGAAGCAAATACTGCCCAATAGCAGACGAGCATTTGGACTGTGTGGCCGCTTTGTGTGCATCTTTGCAAGCGTGCGACAATTGTTTACAGAACACAGACAAATTGCTACAGATTGCTAACTGAACCCTTGAACCACATTTTTTCATCTTCTAATTTTCTCAATCTGAATTCTCTTCCGAAGGTTCTCTTGGAACGTTGGAGTTTTCAGTGCTCTACGACGGTGTGAACAATGCTCTTCACTGCACCATTCACAAAGCATCTGGTCTCAAGGCGATGGATTCCAACGGTCTATCTGACCCCTACGTCAAGCTTCACTTGCTCCCAGGAGCAACTAAGGTAATGTAGACAGTTTTCCAGGGATGTGATTTCTTCCGGTTTTCCCGGAAAAGTCTTTATCACAAACCATTGAGACAGAAGCAAAATTTCTGGGAAAACCAGGAACAATCACGTCCCTGGTTTTCCCAAAAGCCGTGTCAGCATTGGACTAATTTTGGTTTAAAAAAAAAAGAAACAAAAAAAAGAGATTCAGGGTGCTCCACTACGTGTTTTGTCAGGGCGTGCCGCCCGGACAAAATCATCAGAGGTACTGTTAGCGCCCGGACAAAAATTTGCTGCCCAGACTAAAAGCCTGGCCGCCTGGACCAAAATAATCCACTTTCCGCTCTAAAAACACTTCATAAGTACGGCAGAGTCATTCAAAAATTAGGTGTAAAGTCACCAAACATGATTCGCTGGTTACTGGCGTCATTATTGGTCACTTACCGCGCATATTTTATTGCATCAGCGAACCAACCTGCAGCTGATCATGGCCCGACCAAGATAGCTACATGTATCTGTTTTGAACATCGCCCTCGTGCAGGATTCACTGAATGGGTTGGTCAGTGTTCACTGTGTGAGGGCGCTGCTCAGCTCGCCTGAACAAGATTTGTTTACCAACGGAGAACACCGCTAACCCCTAAGCTATGTCCGAGATATGTCAATGACACTTCTGTCATTTGGCAGCACAACTGTGACGAGCTCGGACATGGCCGATTTTCAAATTGATTTTCAAAGTTTTTTCCCCCTGTGAAGTCCACCAAATTGCGGACCAAGACAGTGCACAAGACGCTGGATCCCAAGTTCAATGAAACGCTGACCTACTACGGCATCACTGACGATGATTTGATCAAGAAAACACTGAGGTAGGTAGGCCCTGAACATCTTTTTGATGGATACCGGCGCATTACAAATATTCATTATTATTATTATTATATGACGGTGTTGGCCCAGAAATCAAATCTTGGTGTTTTTAAAAGCACCAATACATCATTTGCAGTTACCAAAAAATTTTCTTCACGAATTGACACGAAAAACCCGACAAAAAGTGTTGATAGCAATGGTAACAAACACCATGATTTTTCCCGTGTATAAAATGGTACCTTTGTGGGAGAAATTGCCAACTGAAGGTGCTTTACATTCAACACAAAAACCATGCAAGGATTTGTATGGTTTTCTGAAGTATTACTGCATCTATATGGCTGAAATCTCTACAAGGCAGTTTATCAACATTATTCTTACAAATTCTTACAATTTCTTACATATTTCTACAAGGCAGTTTATCAAAATTATTTTTTAGTTATGTGATGCTGTTGTTCCTGTACTTGAAAGTTTTCCAATCATGTAACCTGTCTTTATGCCCCGATTTTGGACACTGTTACAGACTCTCTGTTCTAGACGAGGATAAATTTGGTCATAATGACTTCATTGGCGAATATCGTCTGCCTCTTCGCAAGCTGACGCCACACACAACGAAGACATTGAGCGTTTATCTTGAAAAGCAACTACCCGTAAGTTCTAAACAATTGGGGCATTATTCAACTCGAGACTTTGATTCAGTAAAGATACATGCATTCTTCAGACCTTTCGTCAATTTTCAGACTTTTTCTTTGATTGACAATCTCATTCCTGTAAGTATTAAATTGAATACACCCATTCAAAGTCAACTTGGGAAAAGATGACCCACTCTCAGGCAATAAGTTTTATAGGGCTGGAGCGAATTTCTCTCTGCTCGAGTCTCAAATCAAGTCAAACTGCCTTCATGTCCCAAGTCAAGTCAAGTCATTTGAGGTTTGAGTCTCAAGTCAAGTCGGTGAAAATCACGAGTCTTGAGTCCAAGTCATTACAACACTAGCCTTTGCAAATCAGTTTGTTTGTTTGTTTGTTTTAGTTGGAGAAAGACGACGAATTAATGGGAGAGCGAGGGAAAATCCTGGTGTCTCTCAAGTACATCAAAACCAAACAACAACTCATGGTCGGCATTGTGCGGTGTGCTGGGCTGGCTGCAATGGATGCTAATGGGTACTCTGATCCATACGTCAAGGTGTAAGTTCTAAGCCAAATCTGAGTCATTACTTTGAAGGAGCGTGTCCAGATCACATTTTTGAACAACTCCATTTTTTCCCATTGCTGTTGAGATTTTGATACCATATCATTTGTCATATTTCTCTCATTTCCATTCTGAAATTTTGTGCTCACTCCGTATATTTTCAAGGATATTGTCAACTATTGTAAACTAATTTATGTGGGACATAAAGCAGTGCAGTGATTACACCAACCTTTTTGCTTCCACATCCAAATTGGAGATTGTAAATTTTCTGGTTTTTTTCCCGTGGATAGTATTTTTGGGAGGTATTTTATATGATTGTTAGGTTAGGAATCCATTTTCTAGACAAATCTGGAAAAGCTCCTTTAATCCGACTCTGTGCAGAGAGCCAATGTGATTGTCCTAGGTGGGCAATTCCAGAAATTCAAACTTACACTTCAGAGACTTTGAGGACTTGTAATGCTTCACATATTCAAGTTGTTTGATTTTAAACACATGTTCTTTAAGCATCCTTGATGGAAGTGTAATTCCTGAAAAAAATGATTGCAATGCCATTCTCAGTAAGTGTGTAGGGTCCCTAAAACCCTCGGTTTCGGACGTACTCATTGAGTACGTCCGAAACCGAGATATTTTTGGATGTACCGCGCATATTGAGAATGGCATTACAATCAGTTTTTCAGGAATTACACTTCCATCAATGATGCTTGAAGAACATGTGTTTAAAATCAAACAACTTGAATACGTGAAGCATTACAAGCCCTCAAAGTCTCTGAAGTGTAAATTTGAATTTCCGGAATTGCCCAGATATAGACAATTTTATTACTGTGGGCATCACTTTGTTCAAACAGGTTAACTTGGACCTAGACAAAGTCACTGAAACGGAAAAGTCTTGAAAGCAATTCCAAAGTGATCGGTTAATCAGTGCCTTGGACCGTGTTTACACTGGTCCCGAGCTCGGGATCAAGATTGATCCCCTGATAAGGTGCGTTAACCAATCGCAATGATCCTGAGTGCCGCGTTTACATTCTGTAGTTAATATCGAGCGCAGCGCCAGAAGTTGCAGTCTAAGGTCATGCTCTATATGTACATGTACCGAACAATGTGTGCATGTACAGTGTCCAAGGCCACTTGAATTTCGCAGGCTTTTTCCCCTGCAATGGCTGTGGAGCGGATGCGGTAAAGATTGCTTATCTAACTGCAAACTGATCCCGAGCTCGGGGTTTGACCCTCCGCCGACGCGAGACCAAAATCCCGGGGTCTGATCCGGGGTCAATTTTGATCCCCGAGAGCTGATCCCGAGCTCTGTGTTCGACCCCGAGCTCGGGATCAAGTGTAAACAGGCTGTCGGTTATCCACAAGTTGACTGTATTTAATAAACTTCTGAATTGATATTTTAAGAATATTGTGTATTTCTTTATTTAGATATCTGAAACCGGATGCTGGAAAGAAGACGAAGCATAAGACTGCTACCAAGAAGAGGACATTAAACCCAGAATATAACGAGGTACATTTGAGAAAATAACGAGCATCAGCTTGAATTTTTTTGCAAGTACTGGCAAGTTATCTGCGCATCGGCAAAACCTCGGAGCCGGTTTTAACTTACCATTGCAAATAATTATCAGCAAAAAAGGGCCGTCCAAAGTTGTCAAAATTTTCGTGATTCTACGAAGTGTAGAAAGTTGGGGGGTGGGGGGTCGAGGGCTGCGTAGGACTGTAAAATGTTGAAATTTTATGGTAGTGACAACAAAATGTTGATTAGTATTTCAGGGGGAGGGAGGGGGGTCTTAAAAAATACTACGCTCTGTGAAAATGTTGACAACTTTGGACGGCCCTAACCATTTAAAGGCACAGGCTCGTCAGCAATGCGCGCGCGCCAAATTTGTGCAACGAAATACGCAGCACCGTGCCTTTGCTATGGAGCTAGCTGCATATATAGCAAGAATTTGGCGCGCGCGCATTGCTGACGAGCCTGTGCCTTTAAGGCTGTTTTTACTGACGGTGCTACCAAAGCGTTTCCAAAATGGCAATCGTGCTCAGTACAAACACGCCCTTTGCTTCTGTTGCATTTCTGTCTACAAGTTTCAGGGGAGTGAAATTTCCAGATTTTATTTTTCCCCCCAACAGGAGTTTTTCTATGATGTAACTCACAATGAACTTGCCAAGAAAACACTAGAGATATCCGTGTGGGACAAGGACCTCGGGAAACACAATGACTACATTGGTAAGATCAGGGGTCAATAGACCAGTTGCATAAATCCTATAGTCCTGCCTTTGCGCTATGGCACTCGCGTATAAGAGAGTCATGCACCAGACTACCAGGCCGTTGGCAGCGGTTGCCAAGTGGCATGGGTGGTGCACGCTGGAACATTTTAGCCGGCGCGAAAGTCTGTATGGTACCTGGAATACCTCGCACATTACTCCATGTATTTTTAAGCTGAAATTACATGTTGATTGAATATGTTGAAACATGTTCTCGACACGAAATTTAGTCAAAATAACTAGCTAGAACGTGTTGTTTGATTTGAAATCGATGTTAACTTTGAAAGCTGGAACGTATCCAAATTGCAATAACTACGAGAAAGTGGAGTAAAGATTTTGGGTTGTGCGACTGTTTTGAAGTTGCCGATTGATCTGAACGAAGAGAGACGAATACACGACAGCGAACTTAACTTGAAATAAGATGATATGCAGCCACAATTTGACAAAATTAATACCACCGTTGATTGCGTGTTTATCCATTCGATAGTACACTGTCAGAAATTGGTGAGTTTTACTGGCAAAATGGCAGGAAATAAGCACTGCTGTTACAGCGCTCCGGAAAACGCACGTGCAGCAGCGACTCTCGCTCTGCTGCGCGATCATGCATAGCCGGGGCCAGTGGTCTCGTGTTCAGGGGCTAGTTTCATAAAACATGTTGCGCTTTAATAATCAGAAATCTTGGGTTAAGCATAGTATGAATATTTGCTCGAGCAAGGACTGGCATATTTCATAATGCTTGTTCTAAGCGCGCGAAGAGAGTGTGCGCGTGCAGTGCCGTCGTCTGTTTCGTTCGAATGCTTTCAGCGTCTGCTTTGCTTATGTCAACGTAAACAATTTATAATACCATCATTGGTAATGTATCCATTTTGGGATGATTATCACTACCACAGAAGACCCTTCCCTTTCGCTGACTGGGATATTTCAACAACAGCTGAATGTTGTGTATCTGTTGGAATATGCGTCTCAAATCATTATATAAATGACGATTTGCTGCTTACTTATTGACCATTTTGTGGAAATGAAGAAATTTTGTGATCCCAACTTCGTGAAACGACCCATATGTGAGCTTTTGTTTTTGCAGGTGGCCTTCAACTTGGCATCAACGGCAAAGGAGAACGACTTCGCCACTGGTTTGAAACCCTCAAGAAGACTGACAAGAGGTTTGAGCGCTGGCACACACTGTCTGATGAAATCTTCTCAGCTGACGATTAGACGCTGACCACGGCAAACCCAGGGTCTTGGTTGAGGTAAAAACGTTAGTAAAACTAGTTACATTTGTAAAAATACTTCAGTACAATGCCTTATTTGGCACATATGAAAAGTGCTACAGTATAACGTGTTAGGCCGTATGAACGTTCAACGTGTTTGTGTCCACAAGTCCAATTGGACGCGGTAAGGCTACATTTGCTGTTTGCACGCGTGTGTGCGTCATGCATGCTTGGAAAAAACGCCGATACAAGCATTGCTAAACGTGTGATAAAGTATATTTACTTTGCCGTCTATTCTTGAGAATTGAACTCCATTTGAATTGTTTTCTTCGCAAACACTGTTAACCGTGTTTAAATAATCTAGGCGTCCTTAATAAACCTCGACCTCTAAATCAGGTATTAGTTTTCAAATCAAATTTGAACTGTTTGTAAAGTAAACGAATACACCGATGTCGACCGCTCTGCCAGAGAATGCCCTCTCTGACAGAAACGCTTGGTGGCGCTATGTACTGTGAAACGCCCGAATTTACAGACAGTGTTATCTTCATGCGTGATTGAGGATATGTATGATAAAAACCAACCTGTGTATATGTCTGCTCAGTTCATCATCTACGTTCCGAGAAAACAATGAAAAACTGTCTCTAGGCTTTCAAGAAATTGTGCAAAGCCCCCGTCCTATTTTGGAGAAACGGAGCCGTAATACCAAATGTTAAAACCGTGTGTTGTTAGCACTGCTTGATATTGGTGTCTATAAATAATATCTTTTGCCCGAAGCCAGGTTCACACTTCACGCGATAGCAAACGCGCATCTGACATAAATCTGATGTCAAACATTTCGCAGTGAACATTCGCACAAGTTAAAACTAGTTCAACTTTCGTCTAATTTGCTGTGACGTCAATTTCGCATTTGCATTTGCTTTCGCACAAGATATTAACCCGGCTCGAATCCTCTAGTATACTATCGCTTGAATTCGTTGAAAAGCAATGCATGTTTTGTATGGGTTATTTGGGCTTAGGGGGACAGAAAAAGTACCTGCATTTTAAAATTTTAATTAAAATTGAAAATAATGTAATTCAAATAGTTTTTGCAAATTTATTGATAATTTGACTTTGTAACTTTAAGCCTAGCATACATCGACCTTGCAACTGTAAGCAACTAGTGGCAACTGGTGTTTTCGGCAACTAGAAGCAACATGCGGCAACTGGGAGCAACTGATCAGTTGCTTAAAAAGGTTGATGTACGCACACTTATAACTACTGGCAACTGGAAAAAAAATCCCAGTTGCCGTGAGTTGCTCATGTTCTACTTTCCGGCAACTAGTTGTACCCAGTTGCGGTCAGTTGCGTCAATGTACAAGTACTTGCAACTAGTTGCTGTCGGTTGCACGCGTGAATCTGATCACGTGTGCGCACATCGACAACATCTGAAAGCAACAGTTGCTTTCAGTTGCAAAGTCAATGTACTCTGGAAATGTAGACATGGCTGGATGCTCCCAGTTGCCGTCGATGTGCGCGCTACGCACACATTGACAGCAATTGATCAGTTGAGTTGCTTACAGTTGCAAGGTCGATGTACGCAAGGCTTTAGAAAAATGCTATAAACGTTACAGTAACGTTGCCATAGGCATAATTATTTTGTGTAGTATGTAATATTTATGGCACTTTCCATGTGTTTCTGGATGCAAATGTTTCTTGGTGCAATCTGTTAAATATTACTATAAAACTGCAGTTAGTTTTCACAAAACGAAGTAAACTCCTCAAAAAAAGTTCGGAAAGTCAAGTTTGACTGACGATTTCTCTCTTGTTGAATTTTATATCATTGGAAAGCCCTGTTATTCCTCTTTACGATGATGTGTCATTTGTTATGATTAAGCAATTGGGGGATATGCAGCACAGCTGAATATGTGGGCGGGTGTAAAGTGAAATGTCACAAATTGCATTGCTATTGTCAAAAAGTGCATTGACACATTCCCATCCTCCAAGCAAAAGGGGAATGCACTGCATAACAATAGCAGTGAATTTTGTGACATTTCACTTTCCACCCACCCCTGTATTCCGCTATACTGCACATCCCCCAATTGATTAATCATAACAAATGACACATCACTGTAAAGAGGAATAACGGGGCTTTCCAATGATACCAAATTCAAGGGAAATGATTTAGTAACAAGAGAGAAATCGTCAGTCAAACTTGACTTTCCGAATTTATTTTGAGGAGTTTACATGTACATACACTAGATGTGCAATTTTATGATAGTTATGCCCGAATTGTCCTCAGTCTTATGAAAAGAACTTCATAATTCGATACGGTCTATACTCAGTGCTTCGCCGAGACACTTCCCCGAGACACTTCCCCGAGACACTTCCCCGAGACACTTCCCCGAGACACGAAGAAGTTCTACTTCTATAAATGAGTCAAACATATTCTCAGAGGTAGGTTTCAAATATTCTTGCAACATTTGTGACTGTGCGCTGTGAAAAAAATAGAGTATAGCAGAGTTTAGCAAAGTATATATTTAAATATTCTTGAAGTGTAAATATATTTAAGAGAAAAAACCTCAGAGGTTTTAAAAAAAATTATATTATACATTGTACATGTATAAAGAAGTACCTTAATTTATTAGCGAAGAGTCATAAAACACTCTAAATATGGTACAGGTTGTAGTTGCATCTTTTAAAAGTATATTTAACATAGAATCTAGTCTAAAAAGAAAAGAAAAAATGAAATTAATTAAATTTCTTGCCATAAAAATAACAGTTTATTGATTTGTTTGAGGCCAAGAATTGGAATTTCAAAATACTGGATTTTGGTAAAAATATTTAAACTAAAATACCAAACAAATCGGTGATTTATTGTGAAGTTCAAATTTTTACAAAAAGAAAAAATGGAGAGTTGATAACATGTAATCGGTGGGAATACACTTAATAAATTAAATAATAGTAAAAGCTAGTTCGTATATAGCGCATTTCACATCTCGTGACGTATAAATACATGCTTAATACAAAAGTCAAATATCACAAACTGCCTAAACATTGAGGTACATGTACATAGGCAGATGGCAATTTAGGCAGCCAAGCCAGAGACACTGGGGGGGAAATCCCCTTTAGATATAATAAATAATGTAAGGTTATAGAGCATTAGTGAGTACAAAGTACATTTATACTCAAAATTTTTTTTTTTAAACGCACAATTTTGCAACTGCCAGTGCCAATACAGGGTTTAAACCGAGATTAAAATGCCATTTACTTCGTAATGACTGAGAATTTTGGAAAACGGCCACTACTGTCCGTTTCATCACTGTGTGTTCTCTTTGTTATGACACCAAGAAATCCAAAATACCTCTATGGATGAGTGAGCACCAATGGTTCAAAGCGACCCTGTCAGAAATAATCTGACAGGCTAGATTTGAACCATCAGTGCTCAGCCATCCATGAAGGTATTCCCAATTTCTTAGAGTCATAAGAAAGAGGACATGGTCATGAAACAGATAATAGTTGCCATTTGCCAAAATTCTCGGTAATTACCGAGTAATGAACAATTTAATCTCGGTTTCTTTTTTTCTGGGACGCCCTGTATTTTGCAAATTAGCTGAACTACGAAGCAGCGAAATTTCATCTGCACCAATGGTCTAGGCTTGTGACCTTGTTGGATCTGCCAGACACGTGTTATACATAACTTTTACAAAATTTAATTGAAATTGGCAGATGACAGTAGATGTGTGTTTCTGTATTTTTTAGTATATAGGAAAATACATTTGGTTTTTTTTACAAGAACGGACTCGCATTTTTGCGAATCATATTTAAACAGTAATTTGCACAAATTTTCAGATTTGACATTCCTTGTCGTTTGAAAACGGTCAGGTTTTTTATTTTTTTTTTTTTTTAGTGTAGAGCCTCGGCAACTAACAAGTGCAGAGTGGAATACAGAATATAGTGTGTCTGCATCCCATATACCATGAGGCCCAACAACTCTTTTTGCATTTATAACGAAAATATCATATTTAATCCATGTTTTTCATCTTTTTTATTGATGTTTTTTCCCCTCTTTGACGGTACCGACCAGTGAATGAAACACGGTGCGGATACGTCTTGTATAAATAGAAGGGTTCGGAATGAAATCGGGTAAACCAAAGCAGATACGTAGTTTATTATTGTGTAACAACCCTTTAATTGACTATAGAGGGCGCTCTTTACTTTTTTTTTAAAAATCAAAGTAACCAACTAAATGTAAAACGAGTTTGGGTCAAAATGGTCCAAGTATAGTCTGGGGCGGATCCAGGATTTTGAAAAAGGGGGGGGGGGGGGGGGGGGGGGTTGACATTTTTAAGCATGAAATGCTGATGACAATGAAATAGCGAGCGCATAGCGCGAAGCCCTAACGGCTTCTAGATGGATTCTAGATGCTCTGTGGTGCGATCTGGGGCAATATTTAACCACTTTAAGCAGGAAAAGTGTGCACAAAAAGTGGATCAGCCCCTGATAGTCTAGTATATATGACTCTGAAAATGTGCTGTTATTTTGCCCCATTTGGGGCAAAAAAGTTAAAAGAATTACTGATAGCTAGGAAAATATTAATTTAACGAATTGACGCCGGGATTATTTTCGGCAAAACAATACCAATTTTTTAAAAAGGCAAATGTGATTGGCCAAAAGTCAAGCACCACAAATAATGACTCTTGAGTCATTTCTACATTCATTGTATGAATCTTCTCACCAAGAGATCATACTTTCTAACACTCCGAGGCCACCATGGAGTGAGATTTGCTACACTGACAGGCTGTACACAGCCGTCAAGTTCAAAACACGGTGTGTACAAATGAATGGTGGACAATGGACGTATTTACATGTCAACTGTGGCAAAGCTGACCGTTTTAACTGGTCAATCGCCCCTGTGACTAAACATTGCCAGAATGTGTTTACACGTCCTCCGGCGTCAAGTGGTTAACCCTTTGGTGCATAGATTTTTCCTTTTTTGTATCGGATGGTTGTCAGACATCTTATATATAAACAAAAGGGTTATTAATAGGTATAATTGTAGTTTAGGTATTGTATTTATAAAATACTTGAACAAGCACAGCTACATATAGTGCTGATTTGAAAGTTGATTGAAAATTGCCATTTTGGATTTTCAATGACTTTATTATTTGTTCTTAAAACCACCTAAAGTTACACCACCAGGATATTGTAAAACCTTTAAGGTATTATAGGCTATGTTCAGACACTTTGGTTTTATTCCGGATTGTCAAAACATTGTATTACATTTTGTGTAACTTGAAACATATTTGTGAGTGTTTGTACATGGTTTTTAAGAGCAGGGCACAATTTTACAAAACCTTATTTTTATGCAAATTATTGTGTTGAAGGCACAGGCTCGTCAGCATTGCATGCTTGAGTTAACACAAACATTTGGCTCGTTTAAACGCTTTAGCAGAAAATTGTTTTTTTTTTTAAGTGACAATGCCCTTTCAAGCATGCTGCTAAAGTAGAAAACGTGTCCTTCAGGGTTGTATGAAATTGGCAAGGTTATAATGAGTCTCCCTCTGCTCAGGTCCCCACTCAAGTCGAGTCAAATGGCCTCCGAGTCCCAAGTCAAGTCAAACTACCTTTGAGTCCCAAGCCAAGTCAAGTCAAGTCAGGCATGTTGGTCAAGTCGGTTCAAGTCAAGTAGTACATGTATTTGTTCAAGTTAATTTCAAAATGAGTGTAAACCCTGACTCTTGCGTACGTGTAGGATATTTTTGTTGTTCTGGCCAACAATGCTCCATGTTAAAAGAAAGCTTTAGTTTTGAAAAACAGTTCGGTCCTCAAAATGACACAAAATGCACAAAAGTTCAATTTAATTTTTGGCAGACCCGAGTCAAAAAAATGTACAAATCTGAGTAAAGTAAAGTCATTTGAGGTTCGAGTCTCAAGTCAAGTCAAGTCAGTGAAAATCGGGACTCGACTCGAGTCCGAGTCTGAGTCTCCAGTCCGAGTCATTACAACCCTGGAAATTAGACTGTTTATAAACATTGTGAGTTTGTACGACATTTCAGCAAGAAATTTCAGCGTTAGATTAATTTCAACCATAGTCATATTCATAGTGATTGTCAAATAATCCTTTTTGTTTTTACTTGTATTCCCAGCGAGATAACATTGTGTTAAGAAAAAGAATTATGTGAATAAGGCTCGGTAAAATAAAATTAGCTGTATTCCTAAAATATTGTATGAAATTAAAATAGTTAGCAGATTGTATTACAAGTATTGTCGAAACTAGTTGTACATGTACACTGCTTGCAAAAATGAAATGAAATTTTCCCAAATGACGAAAATCTCGTCTTTTTTGGCCTTGAATTGTTTTTGTGTTTTGTTCATAATATGTATGTATGTACTGTACAAAACAAAACAAAAAAAGGAATTTTGGGGAAAAATTAATTTCATTTGAGTCTGGTGTTTTTGTGAGTATAGTTACAGGTTTAGTAAAACCACCAATAATGTATTCATTCCAAAAATATTTTACAAAAATTAGAAGTGTCGACAGGTTGTAAACGTATTGTGAAAAACCAATCATATTTTTATATTCTATTGCAAAACGTTATTCCATGTAAAGCCCAACGGAATATTTTATGGATCACCGTTATATAATGCTTTTTGTGATGAAATGTTTGCAATTTTAAAATTACTGTTCTGTGCAATCTGTGAAATTAAACGAAGTTAGAAGCAGTTTGTTTGAGAAATTTACATTAATTGTTAACTAATTAATTCTATTCATTCAGTTCCCATAGGAACTGAATTTCAAAATGGCTGCCCATAGGTCAAATTTTTCATCCGTCTTGCGTGTGTTGTTTGTGCTGCGCTCGTCAGACGCAAAGGCAACGCATGCGCAAGACGGATGAAAAACTGACCTATGGAAAGGCAGCTTTATGTTGCAATAGACCACTCTCACGTGACGTCATCACCAGTGCGTACCGCACAACAAGAGTACAAGTCCCTTGCCTCTCCAGCAACATTCCGGTGAGCTTATTGTACAAAAATATTTATAGAATTTTAAAAAATGTTTTTGCTGAGAACAAGATCATCACTAATGCATAGTTCCGACCTGTCAATCAAGCTGAACCCGCCGACCAATCACAACAGAGCTAGCACACAGCGCCCACAAGGGTTAAAGTGCATTGCATCACAAACAAACGCGATTTTCTACCCATATACAGTTTGTTCTTACATAATTATGTATGCAGTGATCCGGGAGAATTTTTGTTTCAATGTCGGGCGATCCGCTGTTCAAAGGTAGGAAAGCGCATTTTTATGAATATATGGCATCCCTGCATTACTAGCCTTTCGCTCAGTGTGTGCTACGGTAACTGTCGACCCTAAAACATAAATACCTTTGAGTTTTCTCCAATGAATCTGTGCTTTCCATGCCGAGTCCCGTTGCTTTGTACGTTGTGTCGCCATTTTTTTGCAATGGCTTGTGAGCACATAGCAACAGTATCTAAGGGGCGGGGTTAACTGGGCAATCTCGGAACTATGCATTGTTCCAGGTTATGACATGTCCACAATCTGAAAGTTGTCAATATTTTTACAGTTCTACAGAGCGTGGTATTTTTCAAGAAACCACCTCCCCCTCCCCCGAAATACTACTTATCAAAAATAATTTGTCGCTACCATGAAATGTCAACATTTTACAGTGCATGTAAAGTCTCACGTGGCCCTCGACCGCCCTCCCCTTCCTACACTTTGTACAGGGTGTTTGAAAAAAGGTAATCCAAATTTGAAAGATTGTTTTGACCAGACTATAAGTTTGCCAGTAAAAAGCATGGTAGCGTCTTAAAGCAGAGGGTATGGGCTTTCCAATGATGCCTTGGTTACTTTCCTAGGGTCACGCATCACTGAGCACCAATGTCTTGAAATTGAGGTGCAAAATGGGGGTTGGTTCACTTTTATGCGCTGGTGCACCATCTTGAGCCCACCACAGATAACGGAATGCTGTGATCCATGAAAGACGTGCGCCGCTGATGTCAACTTTGTTTGGCGAGCGAGAGGTGGACACGTGGAGGGTCGTGGTGATTTAAAAAAATCAAATGAGTGTGTTGGAATGAATAACATCCAATCACTGAATAAGATTGTGTCAATTTTGTGTGGCAATTCTGTTCGATTTTGTATGTTCAACATGAAAGTGAACCAACCCCCATTTTGTACCTCAATTTCAAGACAATGATGCTCAGTGATGCGTGACCCAAGGCAAGTAACCAAGGTATCATTGGAAAGCCCATACCCTCTGCTTTAAGATGCTGCCATGCTTTTTACTGAAAAAGTTATAGTCTGGTGAAAACAACCTTTCGAATTTGGATAACTTTTTTTAAACACCTTGTACAACCGTGAAAATGTTGAGAACTTTTGACAGCCCTTAACATTTCCCATCTTCAGCACATAATCCAGCTGAGGCAGGACCACCTCACGGTGAGACATGATCTTCACCAAGAGCTCAGACTGAACTCATGCCAAGGCCTTTCAGACTGAAGCAACAAACCATGCTGAGGCGGAAGGCCTTTCAGGAGTTGCAATCTCACACTGAACCGAAAGCACAAAAACATTATTTCCTCCAACTTGCTGATACTTTTGTAATCTATGATTGTTTGGGTTTGTTTTACACATTGCCTGTTTGTATTAGCCATGAAAAACTAGGGCTAGAAACCAGCAATTTTCCACAATTCCAGTTTGAAATCTTGTGTTTTTTCTTTGCTTTTCTGTGTTCCTAAAGTGACAAGCCCTTTCAGAAAGTTTCTGTAAAGGAATTTTCAAAGTTGAAAAATTCCACCTTTTATTCATGGGGCATCAAATGTACAGTATTATTGTCTTTCTAAACAAGTAATCCTTCATATGCATCAAAAACTGCGCATTAAGTTATTTAAAGTTATTTAAAGTTATTTATTCAGGGCAGCAAGTAAATTGGGTCGACCGCGTGGTGGCGCTATTTAGCAAGATGGCGGCGTCCATGGATCTTTTCAGAAAACTCGGTGCTGGATTAAAATTTGACTTTAAACGCTTCAGAAGTGACGCTGAAAAGTTCCAGGTATGTTTTTAGTGATTATGCAGTTCAAGGTCTCATGCCTTTGAAAAGTATAAAAACAGTCAAAGAGTTTTTTGGTCGAATAATGGTGTTTAAAACTTATCGAAATCACGCGATGCTGATCACACGTGCGTCAGGTTGATTCATTCGATTTACAGTAAACTCGACCCGAACCAACTCGACTGTTGGATCAACTCGTCCATTGAGCAACTAACCGTTTTGCGTACTGCTCTACTTCCAAATAGCTGAAAATATCGGCCTGTTTTTTTTTGGTTTTTTTTTTAAAATTGTTATTATTAATATTAAGCCGATACTTTCACTTTCAGTAGGCCTAGAACTACTTTTTGTTTCTGTCAAAAAGGTGGCTCCAAACGGAATCTTTAACCAAGCTTTTTTTTACAGGAAATTGCAATTTTTGAGTAAAGTCAAAATCTCTGCACGTTCTACATAGGCCTACCGCCCTGGCCGTAATACTCTCAAAACTGGTGTACACACGCCATTGAAAACCAAATCTTTCAAGAGAAATCATAGCAGATGTTACTAGTCCATCGATTTCGCTGTTCAGAATAAAGATGGCGCCGGCGCCTCGTGTAAGGCTAGACTGGTTTCCTGTCCTCATATTTATGTCCCCTTCGTCAAAAATAAGATAGCAGCGTAGCGCACATGTCTAGACAGTATCCGTCTAAAGTTTACTCACTTTTTGTCAGGTTATGAAAAGAGAACCAAAACAAGCCAGCAAGCAAGAGTTGTCACAAGCTTTGGACATTTTTGCCCCTGCTCTGAATTCACCGGCAACTCCCGGAGAAGTACATCCGTACGACAAACCGTTACCAACAGGGATAAAAAGACACGCTGAGAGTCAACCGGAAGCCAAAACAAAAAGGAAAAAGAAGAGAAAACAGAATGATGACGAAAGAGATGAGAAAGAGGCGACGGGGTCTGGGAACGAATTAGAGATGCAGTTAATGACGTCACTGCCTCGGAGTCAGAAGAATGAGGAAAAGCAGAAAGAATCGGCGGAAAAGCGGGAACAGATGAGAAGAGAACAGGTACTGAATGTTGACCGTACTGTGGATTATTCATTATTTATGACAGTTAAATCTTTTTATAACAAAGTTTTGGAGACATGGTATAACTATTTTTCTTGTTATGCATTGTATTTAAAGGAGTGTGTCCAGATTAGCGCTGGGAGTTACCGTTTATTTTTCTACGTCAATTTAACGTTCGTTTAAACTTTTAAGCGAATAGTAAACATAACAAAAAGTAAAACTTATTACCGCGCTCGCAATAAAAAGTTCCTTGACCTGGTATCATGTGCGTTCGCGCGGCACCACTGACACTTCATTGAATTGGAGCATACATGATGCAGGCCACGAAAGTTCAGCTATATAGTAAACAGTGTTTACCGCCTTGCTTTGAATTCAACAAGATTAAAACGTAAACCAGTAAAATCGCTTCCGCCCGCGAAAGCAACTGTACATCTTCGGCTTGAAACCACAAAGGTTACCGGCGTACCGTTGGGCTCATCACAGAGGTATGCTGCCTGATTCTTACGAACAAAATTGCCGCTTTAGAAATTTCTGGCGGCGCAAAACGGCCATTAGATCGTTGAAAAAGGGAGGATCGTTTTTTCACAAGTTGGTTTCGGATATCCGTTTAGCATTTTTCTAAACGGATAGTTAAATTTCGGTCGTTTAAACGTTTAAACGTCGCAGCTCTAGTCCAGATCGCATTTTTTGATGCCCCACCCTCCCTCACTTTTTCCCATGGGTGTTGAGATTTTGGTACCATACCATTTTTCTCATTACCATTATGAAATTTTGCACTCAAGGATTTCAAGGATATCGTCAAAAATCCAGGATTTTTGTTCATATACATTGAACACGGATTTGGGTGAATCTATATAATTGGAATAGATAGCTTATTCAATTCTAAGATATACTTCCAACTGACACTTCCGTCGCAAATGTTGCATTTCTGAGATAAATAAATGATAAAATTACTGCATAAAGTAATGCACAAAATGACGTGGCGAGCGGTCTGTGTGTAAGCGCGACACCAATGTTTTGTAAACTAATTTATCCATTTCATAAAGCAGTGCTACAGTAATCACACCAACCTTTTTGCTTCCACATCCAAATTGGAGATTGCAAATTGCCTGTTTTCTCCCCATGGATAGTATTTTGGGGAGGTAATTTACATGATTGTTAGGCTAGAACAAAATCCATTTTCTAGACAAATCTGAGCATGCTCCTTTAACAAGCTCTTTTAACATAAATTTTGTCTTATCACAAATGGCAAGCAAAACATTTTCAGGGTAAATTAATAAGTTACTCTCTGGATTTTTAAGAGCCTCTTTAATTTCCCAGGTGAATGCATTCAGAAAGCAGCACAAGATTCACATTTGGGGAACGGACATTCCAGATCCAGTGGGGTCATTTCATCAGCTCCAGACAGAGTACTCGCTACACTCAGATATCATTGAGAACATTCACCGAGCCGGTTTTGTCGCGCCAACACAAATTCAAATGCAAGCAATACCGGTTATGCTGCACGTAAGTCATATCGTTGTGAATGTTGAGCGGAATTACAAATTCAAACATTTATTTGAGTTCAAAACTTCATTTGTATATTATGTCATGTCACTCTGTATTATGTATAATAACTACTTTTCCCGTATTAGGACGACCGTTTTGGGAAGAGTGCTCTGGGGAACCACTAAAACGGCAAATTTGTCGGCAAGAAACTCTGCCGTTGACACCCATTTTTTCGACTTAAAGTTCTCATAAAAATGTTTTTCAACCTAGATGAAAATGGTGAGAAACCTAATAAAAATGGTTTTTGACCTAATAAAGATGGTTTTTGAAGCACTTGGCGTTAGGACGACCGGCTATCGGTCGCCCTAATGCGGTCGGTCGTCCTAATACGCCTTTTTTACCCATAACCGGTCGCCCTAATACGGGAAAGGTAGGTTGTACACAACACCTTCCTCACTTGCTGTGCTCAGAAATGTCATTTTATTGGAAGTTGACCAAATTTTGATTATCAGATTTCTTCAGGCAACTTGTGCTTTTTTCTTTGTACGAGTGTATTTCTGCAGTCATTTCGCATTTACTTTCTACAGTTCTTTCCTATAAACTTTATTTTATTTAGAGACGAGAGCTATTGGCCTGTGCACCAACTGGGTCTGGCAAGACCGCGGCATTTATACTGCCAATCCTGACACATTTAAAGGTAAAACAAAAGTGACACAGAGACATGTATCTATTATTTATTAGGGATTAAAAGTAGGTTTGGCTAGTCTTAAACATACGTTTAAAATAGGCTAGGGTCCTGGGCACTGTTAATGCCCGAGCCGCCAGGCGAAGGCCATTATTAAGGCCCAGGACCCTAGCCGGTTTTAAACTGATTGTTTAAGACTGGCCAAACCTACTTTTAATCCCGTTCATAAATACCTTTTTGTGTAAATCGGTAAAACTCAACAAAATTAGCTTGTTTTGCAATGTTTTGCATTCACTTACCCTAAGCAGCGTTTGTATGAACTGCTAGCTGTGCGTCAAGTTGTTTTTGTTTATTCGCGCGCGTTACGCGTAATGCAAGCGTGTTGTACGCGCACGCACACGACCGGGTACTTGTCACAGTGCACATTTTGCTTTCGGGAGCGTGCATTTTCTGTGTGCGTGTTCCATACGCGCTGACCAGTGCACGGGCACAGCCGCGAGCCAGGCTCAAGAGTATTTAAGACTGACCGGGCCTTTATCATCCGTTTAAGACTGCCCACGTGATGTGCTCTCAGCCAATAGGGATGCGTAAACTGTCTGAGGTATTTATGAATTAAAGATGATGATAGACTAAGTACAGTATCACATTTTACAATTTTCAAATTGCTCAAATAAACTTTGGCCAAATCAAAATTGTACTATATCATTTTGAATGTCAAAAATATTGTTAACAAATGGATTCGCACGTAAAAGTGAAGCACGTTGCATTCAGAAATTCATTTATAGTAAAAAATAGAATAAACTTGGCCAGAAAGTCGTCTTATAATTCTGTGGTTTTCAGTGTGCCACGTTTTCTCAAAGCAATGCACGTCGCATTTACGTGCGCAAATGGCCCAATGTGAATTTGGCCCAAGTGACAAGCTAACAACGGTATTTTATGGGCTTGTGGAGGTCTCGGGTTTTTAGCTTCAGAAGTGGAAGGCAAAGAAGATGTCGCTATCCCAATTCTATATTTTAAAATAGTTTTTCAACTTTTTTTAAAATTTATTTTTTATCCCAGGAACCAAGGAAGAAAGGATTTCGCGCCGTGGTCGTTTCTCCGACTCGCGAGCTAGCCAATCAGACTTACCGCGAATTCCAGAGGCTAGCTGAGGGCCGAGGGTTACGCACTCACCTCATTGAAAGCACGGCAAATGCCGTTAAGAAGTTTGGCCCGGAATCGTCTCAGAAGTTTGGTGAGTGTGTTGGATAGCAAGGCACTAATTGACAGATCACTTTGGAAACGCTTTCAAGACTGTTCTGCTTCAGTGATTTCCCCCAGGTCCAATAGGACTTGTTTGAACAAAGTGATTCCCACGGTAATGAAATGTGACATTTTTTGATTCTGGGAGAATCCTGCAGTTAAGGGCTCTCAGAAAATCAATTTTGTTGGGTTATCAACCTGATTTAGCCTGCAAACGGCCCTAGAAGTGTAGGAGCTCAGGGAGGCACTTTAGGCAGAGTGGCACACCCTGCCTCAGTGGTTCTTGTAGAGGCTGGTGCAGTTGGCCTTGCTACAAGAGGTGTTCATACACATTACTGACCAATAAAATGTTCTATCTCTCGGCCTCCTCGATCTTTTGGTCAGAGTATTTTGCGTTAATATAGTGACTGCCATATTTTTCAATGTAGGTTTGTCTGTTGATTCACACAATTTGTATTATTCTTTACTGTAGATATCCTCGTGACTACTCCCAACAGACTAGTTTTTCTGTTAAAGCAAGATCCTCCAGCTATAAAATTAAACAAGTAAGTCCCTCATTTTTATATTTAACCCCAAAAAGGGCCCAAAAGGAAACATTTTACAGATTCCTGAAATAAGGGCATCATATCTAAAGAAGAATGTTGGTAAACTAGCCTGCAGAAATTTCAGCTACATAGATAAAGCAATGCTTCAGAAATCCTTTAAAATCCATTCATGGTTTTTGTGTTAAAACCCTAATACAACATTTGCAGTTAGCCAAAATTTTACTTCGTGGGTTGACAGGAAACAAACGACTAAGTGTTGATAGCAATGGTAACAAACACCATATTTTTTTTTTCCTGTGTAAAATGGTACCTTTGTGGGAGAAATTGCCAACTGAAGGTGCTTTTTTGCACAAATTGTCTGCAGAAATTTTGTTTTCACTATTCATTCAACACAGAGAAACAGGCATGGATTTTATAGGTTTTCTGAAGCTGAAATTTCTACAAGGCAGTTTATCAACATTATTCTTTAGTTATGTAATGCTGTTTCTGTTTTTAAAGGTTTTCCAATCATATAATGCTTCTTAATGATTTCAATTTCGTGATTATATATATTTTTTTCCTGCTAAGCGTGGAATGGCTGATCGTGGACGAATCGGACAAGCTTTTTGAGGAGGGAAAAACTGGATTCCGTGACCAGCTGGGAACGATCTACCAGGCCTGCGACTCGACTCACGTACGACGCGCCATGTTTAGCGCAACGTTCACGCACGACGTGGATCAATGGTGCAAACTAAACTTGGATAACGTTGTCACTGTCACAGTGGGCCAGAGGTTGGGTTTTTTTTTACTGTTTGTAATAATTTTTTGGAAATCTGATGATTTTTCCCACCTTCATTTTCATGTTCAGTTTCAACTAAGCCTGTGTGATTATCAAAATTTAATAATCGATTAATCGGGAGCAAAATAATCGAGATTAAACGATTAATCGCGATTATTTTGCTGAAAAATTGTCAACGTCATTTTGAACCTTCAACTGTGCTCAAAACGCCAATAACATACAAAATACAGCACGGTTCTTATTCCCTGAACACATTAGAAAGACAATTCACACAACAGGTCCATTGGTGATTTTCCCGGCCGGCCGACATCACATGACACTAACATGGCACAATATTTTTAACAACTGTACCCAACATAAACTATACAGTAGGCCTACATGTTCATGGCGAACTGTCGACGCCCCCGCCCCCAATGAGCGATGCATCACCAGTGAAACATGATTTCCAAAACACACACATACACACAACCGGCCGGCCGGCATCACAAGTACCCAGTCGATCCTATGATTACATGTACACATGCATAGTGAGTTCGCGATACATCACCACTGATCGCAAACATCGTGATTGTACCAAACATCGCGATTATACCAAACATTGATTAATCGCTGAACTACACATGCTTTTACATGTATGTACATATCACACAAACAATGTTGCACACATGGAAAATAGTGCATAAGACCTGTTTTCCCTCTTTTCCTGGTATTATCCGGTAAATGGGTCTCGGTAGAAACAGTGTTTGACTGATACATTTGTAGAGTTTTGAGGAATGTATTTGATTAACTTTATTGAAAAATTAATCATTCTAATCTTGGTAGAAATACAGCTACAGAGCTTATCGAGCAGGAGTTGGTTTTTGTGGGAGGAGAACACGGTAAACTTCTAGCAATCAGAGACATTTTCAGAAAGGTGAGCAAAAATGTTTTTTAAACTTTTAAAATTTCTTTATTTTGTTTTTCATTATACAGTTTTGACTCATTTTTATCCTACATCTAAATGTAGAAAAGTTTTACAGTTATCAAAATGTTCAGGTGATGTTTTGTGAAAGTGGTCATGTGTGGATTTTTTATTGGATGAAAAATGGCGAGAATTTAGAAGTCCATCATCACTGTTTTGTCATTAAATTGACTTTTCAGTTATCAGTAAGAGCAGATTTGATGGAAAACGCAAATTTAGAAGTTTTCTATGGTTTGTGCTCAATTTGGCCACATACTATATTATTTCCGAAAAAGTCCTGAATAGTATACACCAATCCGAGAGCCAAGGACTCCTTTTCTTTATATCAGCCATAGCTGGGGGGAGCTTCCACTGAATGAACTGTGTTTTTTGCTGTTACTGAAGTTGCATTTGTTCACTTGGATTGTGTACGCCAGGATGGTGCGTCACGTGCACGTGAAAGGGGATGTGTTGCATGATGTAATGCATGAGCGCTTTTCGTTCTAACAGCAACACAAAACGCAAAATTAATCTAGTGGATGCCCCCCAGCTATGGCGGATATACAGGGAAGGAGACCTTAGTTACCGGATTGGTCTATGTGGGTGTTTCTATAAATTAGGGGTTCAAAGTGTGACATTTGGTGTCCCCCGTTACACCTAATATGTGTTATTTTTCGTGCAAAAATCATTAAAATGGCTTTTAAACCATTTTGTATGAATTGTACTTTATGTACCTACTCTTTGAGATGGAAAGTATTTAAAGAATGTGTCCTGAATTTACAAAAACAAGATGTAAAATGTAACGGGGGACACCAACACTGGACCCCTAATTTATAGAAAGACCCATGTTTGGGGTTAAAAATTGAAATTGTAATATTGTACATTGTTGCCAACTTAAATAAAATTTTAAACCACTAAAGTTGATGTACGTTTTGTACTGCTAAATTAGATTTATGACTTGATCACTTTTCATGTAATTCATGTAGTATTAAAATACTAGGGACTTTTTTCAGGGTTTTCAGCCGCCCGTTCTCATCTTTGTCCAGTCTAAGGAGAGATCTAAAGAGTTGTTTCATGAGCTCATCTACGACGGATACAATGTGGATGTAATTCATTCTGATAAAACGCAGACACAGGTTGGAGTATTTTTTTTCTGTTTTATTTATTGGATAAAAATTGTAGGATAAAATGTGCAAATTTGAATATTCGGATAATCATTTTTTAAGAATCTTAATAATTAAATTGTCCAGATCTTAGATTTCTCCCAACACTAGTCTTAAAGCCCCAATACATCATTTGCAGTTACGGTACCCAAAATTTTACTTCACGAGTTGACAAAAGAAATGACTAAAAGTGTTGATAGCAATGGTAAAAACACCACATTATTTTTTGTTCTCAATTTTTTACCATTTATTTAACACCAAAAAACAGGCATGGATTTTTCAAGTTTTTTGAAGTATTACTGCATCTATGTTGATGAAATTTCTACAAGGCAGTTTATCATCATTATTCTTTAGTTATGTGATGCTGTTGTCCCTGCTTTTTAATCAAGTAATATGTGTTTAAAACGTTTGAATGTCCCTTGTATACTGTAGAACAAAAGTATTACAGATGTTCCCCAATGCTTCTGCTTTTTTAATACGATCATTTGTCATCTCTCATAGAGAGACAACACAGTCAAGGCGTTCCGATCCGGCAAAATCTGGGTCCTGATTGCGACCGAGTTGATGGGCCGCGGCATCGACTTCAAAGGCGTCAATGTCGTGATCAATTACGATTTCCCAACGTCAGCTATCAGCTATATCCATCGGATCGGACGAACTGGGCGGGCCGGGCGGACGGGCAAAGCCATCACGTTCTTCACGGAGGAAGATGCTGTGTACCTCAGAAGGTAGTTTGGTCTCGGACTGTAACCAGTTAACGCCAGGATTATTTCAAACATTGCTGTCCGTAGGCGCTGGTTTATTTTTAGTTGAAGCATGGACGAAGGAAAACAACTGAACTCATTAACCATGCGCGGTAAAGTATTGTTGTTATGTCGATACACCGTCATTGTACACCCCAATGCCGCTTTGTTATGAACTGTTTTGCCCATTTCCCTCGTCGATTACTGCAAGTGTAGACGTTAAAAGCAGTAACAAGTGAATTTCCTCTAAATGTGTTAACAAGTCTGTCGCTACACCGATGCGCAAATCTTGGCGTGTTTAAACATCCTCCAGCATCAAGTGGTTAAAATGTCCAGATCACATTTTTGAACCGCAATTTTTCCCATGTTAATATTTTGAAACCATATAATTTGTCATATTTTTCTCATTACCCTTCTGAAATTTCGTTCTCTCAATCTGTATATTTTTCAAGGATATCGTCATAAAACCACCTATCTTTTGTAAGCTATCTTATCTGGTTCCATAAAACAGTGCAGTAATTACACCAACCTTTCTGCTTCCACATCCAAATTGTAGATTGCAAATTTCCTGTTTTCTTCCCATGGATAGTATTTTGGGGAGGTATTTTATGTGGTTGAAAAATCTGAACGAGCTTCTTCAATTTGACTGTGTTTAGCATAGCCAACGTGATGCGCAACGCAGGGTGTCCAGTTCCAGAATACATGCTACAACTCAAGAAGCTAAACAAGTAAGTATATTTTACCAAGAGGTCTTACCTCCATAGGGGGGGGGGGGGGGGGGGGGGGGAACCATGCCAACCCATGCCAACCCATTCACTATGGAGGTCATATTATATTGAAAGTAGATATATGATAGGATTGAAAATTTGAGATGAATTTAGATAGGCATCAGTGTAGCTAAATTGGTTGGCATTGATTTGCCCCACTGCATTGTTGGAAAAAGAGTGGCAAGCACGAGATTGTTGTGATGCTCCGACGGGATGCCCAGATAGCTCAGTTGGTAGAGCAATTGGCCATGTATGCCAAGAACCTGGGTTCGAGGCCCAGTAGGGGCACTGCAATTTTCTCGTGTTTTTAAATTATTCTTCCTGTTATCTTGTTTCACCAAACCTCATACATGTTTTTCCCCAGTCTCGTGGGTGGTCATAAATGGATAATAAAGACCAACTGGTTTTAAACAATTTCAGTGCATATGGAAAACATACACGCAAATAAAAACAGCAATGCCCAAAAACAACTTTGATGCTGTGTGACAAGATATCATGTTAGGTTGCCCGGCCGAGTGCGTGCAAGCGTGCAATTGAACAAAAACAATTTGATGAACAGCACTTTAAATGAATGTGACGTATGTAGAAAAACTCAATGTAGGCAAATACAAAATGGCAAAAAAGCAACATTTACTGTCAAAGAATTTCAGTGAGTTTTACTGATTTACACAAAACTGTATTTGTGAATGGGAGTAAAAGTGAGTTTGGCCGGTTGTAAACAGTACGTTTAAAACTGGCTAGGGGCCTGGACGCTGATAATGGCCCCAGCCGCATGGAGAGGGCCATTATCAGCGTCCATGCACCTTATCAGCATCCAGGCCCCTAACAGGTTTTAAACGCACAGTTTAAGACCGTTCAAGCCCACTTTTATTCCCTAAATAACATTGGATGTCTTTTTGGGTGATATGAGAATATACCACACTTGTCATGAAAATGCCGAACACTGCTCATTCAGTATTTATTTTCATGAAAGTATTATATTCTCATGTTTCTCAAAACCATCCAATATTGTCATATGAACCAAACTTATTTCAATTTTGTTTTAGGAATAAAAGAGCAAAACGAGAGAAACAGCCGGTCAAGCGCGACACCATCAGGACATTGCCCAAGCCAGATCTGGAAAGGGCCAAGCGGAAAAAGTAAGAATCTACGTAACTTTTTCAAAAACTGTTACATGCAGTAAAATCTCAAATAAATGGATACAAAAGTGAGATTTTCAGGGCTTGTATTAAAGCCCCGAGTTGACAAGAAAAACCTGACTGAAAGTGTTGAAAAAAATGGTAACAAACGCCACGTGATTTTTTTTTCCCCCCTATATAAAATGGTATCTTTGTGGGACAAATCGCCAGCTGAAGGTGCCATTTAAATTGTTTTTATTTTGTTTACCATTTATTTACTTTGCCGCTGTCTTCCACGGCTGATGTGTAAACACTTCCATCGCCACCATTCATTTGTACACACCGTGTTTTGAACTTGAACTTGACGGCTGTGGACAGCGTGTCAGTGTAGCAAATCTCGCTCCGTGGCGTGAGTGTTGCAAAGTATGATCATTTTGTGAGAAGTATTTGTGGTGCTTGACCTGGGGCCAATTTCATGGCGTGCTAATCAAAAAAAGAAATTGCTTAGCACAGGATTTATTTGCTTTATAAAATGAATTGCAAGCCAAAATTATATGCCAACTTGTGTTCTTCGCAAGAGTAGGAGAATACCTTTCAATATGTGTGCTAAGCAGCACCATGAAATTGGCCCCAGATCTTCACTTTTGCTTGTTAAAACATTGGTATTTTTTGCCAAAAGTATTTCCCGGCTACAATTGGGTAAAAAAGTGGAATACATTAACAAAAAGTAATTTCAAATGTTTAATTCTTTTTGCTTTTTCGTCGCCGCAGGGAAATCATCAAGAAATCCTTGAAGAAGAAAAACAAACAGAAGTCAACGTCTAAACGTGAAAACAACAAAAAATCGTCAAAGACTGGACACAAGAAGCCAAAACCAACGCAAAATCAGGCCAATACGATGATGAATAATGAAGAATTATAATATTGCGCACAAATCAAACAAGGTGCTCAGGGCGTTCATATTATTACCCCTGGTCACTGGGCGCAATTAGGCCTTTGCGTGTAACATTTAGCACAATGGCTGACACACCGAATTCTTCACTTTCAAATGGAGGTGTAGTTTAGAAAGTCACATACAATGTTGTTGTTGCTACGTGGTACATGCCATTGCCTAGCAACCAACGGTGAACACGTTATTGATTCTGTACTTCACACCTACCAACAAAAATTTAGTCTAATCAAGTGGATACTAAGTGTGCATGTGAAAGAAAGTACATCAGACACTGTCCCTGTGAAACATGCAAAAAACTAATTATATCTTTCATTATTGTCCAGATTACATTTTTGAACCCCCATTTTTTTCCCATGGATGTTGAGATTCGCCATATTTTTCTCATTATCAATCTGAAATTTTACAAGGATATCGTCACAAAAACAACCCATTTGTAAGGTAATTAGTCAGCAATTTCTTTTTTTAATAGACAGCCTAAGTGTGATGTGGGTTGCCATGGTTATTGGCTCTAAATATCATGGCTGTTGGAAAAAGTACCATTGCAAAAGCACAGGGACACGGTTCAGTGATTTTTAGTGTAGAGCCATTGCCTAGGCAACTAACAAAAGATGACATATTCACTTTGGCAGTCTATTGATATTTTTAACAAAAACTTGGGCCAACAGAAACATTAAATTATGATAATGATTGTCTTATGGAGAAATGGATACTATAGATCCACTGCTTGAGGGAATTTATTTTTTACCCATCCGGACATGTCGGTGCAGCGTTTCAGCTTCTTTCACCTCCATCTCAGCTTGACGTCGTCGTCGTTGCCTAGCATTTTGTGCAGCAAGAGTTTCACGCTCTCGGCGCGCTTGTTGCTCAATTTCTTCAAGCTGCAAACGAGCAGCTCTGATTTTCTCATCTTGCTCTTGGACTAACTTTTCATACATTTCATCCTCTTTAATCTGCCGTCGGAGTTCTTCAACCGCAAAATGCTTTCCATCCACATAAAGTTGGCTCCGACTGTAACTTTCCATGTATGAGCGCAAAAAGTGATCCTCATTACTGACAGATGGTTGTGTAGGCTCCAAGGGAGTAGCCATTGTTGGTTCGAATCTGTCTTGACAAAAACATGGACAAGAAATTAGGGTTATATTACACTGTACTAGGGATTCTGGTAGGTGCTGTAGGTTCCCGTGTGTGGATAATCCCTTAGTCCGAGTAACTTGGACCCTAAATATTGGGACATGCCGGGCTATATTTAGGGTCCAAGTTAGGCGCGGGGTCAAAATAGAAATGGTCTGTATACCGGTAAACGATTCGAGGTAATCCCTCTTCAAATCGTTTCTCTGTTGACAGAAAACTGTGTGCCGGTTTGAAGGGAACCGTTTTTAACTTGCTGGGTTGGTCGATGATCGACAGGTTTACAACTAGCCGCCTGCAGGAAGGGAACAAAAGGCTGCTACTGGCCGACGACTGTAAAGGGAGCTGCACGACCCTCCAGCCGGGCGCACCCCGGGGCATGAATGGGTTGTGGTTAAACACCCTTGTTTGGGCGGTCACGTGATAAACAGTGGCAGCTGGTCAGCCAGGAGTAGTCCACACACTATGAGCAAAAACATGTACATGTTCATTGTAACCCCATTGTTAGTAACAATGGTGTGTGCCCAATTTCCATTGTTAGATGATCATAGTGACAATGGCCCGTATTAAACCCGATAAGCTCTCTATTGTTCAGCGAATGTGGGCTGGGTTGAACATTGCCAATTATCTATCATCTGGCCAGACAAGTTGAATTGTTTGCTTGTTCACTAAAAACCATGCAACGGTGTATTGTTTATGTACCGTTTCCTGGTATACAGACCGTTAATATTTTGCCCTCGCGCCTTAGTTAGCAGGTATCGGCCATTCATTAATTTAAATTACAAAGTTGCAGCTATCTGATACAGTCTAGGTGTTGTTTTATATGTAACCAAGAAATAAAGTGCATGGAACTATAGTTTCCTTTCATAAATAACCTAATTGAGCAATAATCTTTCCTGTACCAGAATAATGTATCTTTCTACTTTTTCTGCAATTTGCAAAGCAGATAAACGTTTCACCAAAATGCATTTTCGTGCAGAAAAGCGGGGTTTTTTTTCTTCAGAAAAGCGGGGTTTTTTTTCTTCAGAAAAGCGGGGTTTTTTTTCTTCAGAAAAGCAAATTGAATGCTTTTGTAAAATGCATTTTTGTAGGGGTTTTTACCAGTCTCTACGAAAAAAGCCCGCCCCATTTATTTTCGTAAAAGTTGGCTAAACCACAGATTTCCCAGAAGTTGACCATGACTACTCCTCCCTCCCCTCCCCCCCCCCCCATTCCCCTCCCCCATTCTCCTCCCCCTTAAATGACTTGTCAAGCGATAATGATGGATAACCCTAAATTTAGAAGTGAATAAAAGGAAACAATTGAAAAGTTGATCATTTGCTTCAGACCGTGAGACTGGCTGAAAAATTTATGTTTTCCTACAAAATCTTAAAATGTTCTCATTCCTAAATTTCTGTTTTCATCCAATGCTTCATGAGTCATTTTAGGGGGAAAAAATGTGATTCTTACGGTCGGCCTAGTCCGGATTGGATGTTGGTAAAACGGAACGCGGAAGGGTGGAACGGAACGCGGATTCTGTTCGACCATTCCACCCCTCTGTTCCCACCCCTCTGATAAACCCTTACGTTCCACCGTTCCGCGTTTTACCAACGTCCTTAGGATTCTAGGATTAGGAAACACTTCTTAGGAAACACTTGGGTTTAGACTTGGAAATTGTTCAGCCTGCCCATGCTTTGAAATTGTATGTACACAAGCTCTGAAGCAATGCTCAACTACTCAATTCTTTCCTTAAAATAAAAATATTTACCAAAGTGCAAGTAACTAGCCCCAAAATTGTGTATTTCTGGCAGCACGTGCAGTAAATGATGGGTGCGCTACTGTGTATTCACGTGACCTGTTAGGGCGAGTTTGTTTCGGACGAATCCAGATTCAGATCTGCGCAGATCCAATTCACGTGACTTGAATTCCTAGTCGAGAGCAGTTACGTTTGTTTCTGCGCGGTATTAAACTCGGGATCTGATTCGGATTTGTCGTGAAACAAACACGCCCTAGTGAATTGCGACGGAACGTCAGCGGTACCGCTGAAAGTTGAAACTTTTCAACTTTGGGCGTTTAACGTTAACGGCTACATTTATCGTTTCTGTGGACACTGTGAACGTCAAAAATTGGGCGCTCGCCCAAAATACAACGGCAGCGGAACGGCAAAATGCTCTAGTGTGGACCGTACTGTTTTTGACGTTCACAGTGTCCACAGAAACGATAAATGTAGCCGTTAACGGCAAACGCCCAAAGTTGAAAAGTTTCAACTTTCAGCGGTACCGCTGACGTTGACGTCCGTCGCCGTTCCGTTGACGTTCCGTCGCAATTCACTAGTGTGGACGCACCTCGCTGGACGAACGACGCATAACGACAACGCACTGGCCAAAATAATATTGCAAATTTTCAATGCGCGGGCCGTGCGTCTATGTGTGACCGGGCCATAACTTACCTCGGCTCAGCTCCTCACAAATCTTTTTCTCTAGATGAATATTATTGTCGAGAAATCTGAAAAAGACTGACATAAAACTAAATGAAAATTTAGTAGGGGGCCCTACGTCCTGTCTGTGGCGTGCGAAAAACCTGAGTGACCAATGCGCTCAAGCATGCATCTTTATATATACTGCATTGCTACAATTGTTATTCAATGCACCAGTGTACATTTTTTTTCATGGGTATTGAGATTTTGATACCATATCATTCGCCATATTTTTCTCATTATCAATCTGGAATTTTACGTTTTCATTTCGTATATTTTCAAGGATATTGTCACAAAAACCACCGATGCTTTATAAACTAATTTATCTAGTTCCATAAAGCTGTACAACAACCTTTTAGCTTCCACATCCGTAAAGGAGATTGAAAATTTTCCGTTTTCTTCCCATGGATAGTATTTTGGGAATAGTATTTTGGGGATCCATTCCCATGGATAGTACCGGTATGATTTTCTGGAAATCCTTTTAACATGCAGCCCTAACAGCTGCATGTTAGGTGCTCAAGAACTAATCAAACACATAACACCTTCACTACCCTAACAGGTACCTATTTGCACCTAGGTCAAAATATGTTTTAAAAAATCAATATTTTGTGATTCTTGGGTTAAAACGAAATCCATTTTCTGGAAACGCTCCTTTAACTACAATGTTTACTGTCAAATTTGAGAATTTTTACTGATATACACAAAAAAGTATTTGTGAATGAGAATAAGTTTGTTTTGCCGGTGTTAAACGGGCCTTTATTAGACTCGAGGTCCCCAGGCAATCTAAACCTCTTGTCACCAG
Organism: Henricia sp. BOLD:AAB3569; assembly: GCA_037783545.1. Taxonomy (NCBI): domain Eukaryota; kingdom Metazoa; phylum Echinodermata; class Asteroidea; order Spinulosida; family Echinasteridae; genus Henricia; species Henricia sp. BOLD:AAB3569. The sequence continues at coordinate 3,184,544 of JBBELK010000147.1, read as the reverse complement.
ATGAGGGCTATAGCTGCGGCCTTGCTCTTGAACCTGCCTATAGAATACCATGTGTTGGACCAATTTCCGGCAAAATAAACCCGTCCGCAAGGGGTTAAATCATCCAGAGATATCAGGGAATTTCCACTCTGCAAAGCAACGTAACAATACCCTGAGGAAACACACGCAAATCTGTGGAGTGAGCCAGCTGTTGTCTTGAGCCAACTCACGCCCGAGTCATTTTGATGTAATTTAATCAATTCGGTCATGTTATGCCGAAAAAAAAAACAATTTATATACTTTCCAGAAATTGTATTGTGTTCCGTTTCTTATGACTGTCCCATTCCTACCAAACTTTCAAACGACGATCTTAATTTTACTCCGCAGTTTTTCAAATTAATAACAGGGATGCATGCTGATGAATGTAATGGAACGGATTCCCCAGTATGCTTTAAATAGCAGCCAATCGCCGACACGGACAACAGCCAGCATTACCGAGTACATGTATCACATGCATGCACGGTGTTTACAATCTGTGCGCGTTACATTTGAATGCCTGCAATCTTGCTGCTGCAGTGCACTGCCAAGCGTCCTGATTGGTCCAGCAGAGGCGACAAGATTTCTGTCGCTAGTCCCACTGCGAAATGGGGCCTTTTTCAACAGGGCCACTGTACGCAGGAGTTAGGGAGTGCGTTAAAGGGGCACTCTTGCAAGAGGACGGGTTAAATGAACAGTTTGAGACTAGACTCAATATCAAGTCTGTATACGGTCATGTTTTGGTCCATCTTTTCGCACACGATCGATAGTCGTTTTTATGTATAATCTATATTTTGGTTTTGACACGTATATCAACTTGAGAAACATGTTGTGTGTTAATATTAATGAATTAAAGGCGCATAATAGATAAACACGCTGTTGCCTTAGAAAGAGCCAATCAAGGTAATCCATCTAATGTTGAATTGATTCAGTCAGGACATTTTATTATAATTTCAAATAATATACCGGTACATTTATCTTTATTTAGTGTTTAGTTTTAGCTTTTAGTAGGTCGTTTATGGCAGAGTTGTAGTTGAGTCCATCACAAGTTCCTGGGTCTTAATTCAAGTCACAAACTATTCAAATGAACTCAACAAAGGCTTCTTTTGTACGTGTTCATTCTTTTGTGCGTGTTCATCTTTTGTCTCTTGTTACTGGACTTGTGACAGACTTGTGATAGACTTGACTATAACCCTGGTTTATGGTGCATGAATAAATGGACAACAACTTGCACAAAAAGATCTCCCCTACAAGAATTATCGGCAGCAATTTTTGAATAGACAGCCAAAGTGTGACGTGTTGCCATGGTAATAGGCTCTAAACATCATGGCTGTTGGAAAAACCATTGCAAAAGCACAGGGACACGGTTCAGTGATTTTTAGTGTAGAGCCATTGCCTAGGCAACTAACAAAAGATGACGTATTCACTTCGGCAGTCTATTGATATTTTAACAAAAATTCGGGCCAACGGAAACATTAAATTATTACAATGATTATGTCTCATTTAGTAATTATGGAGAAATGGATACCAGTAGATTCACTGCTTGAGGAATATACGTCCCAAACACAAGTTTTTGAAAATGTGACATGACTATTTAATAAAGTCCAGTATTTTGTCCAATTCTGGTAGCAAACTATATAGGTCGTGTGCAAAGTGGAAAACCATTTTCTCAAGTCGGTAATTGGCAAACAAACTTTCATTCCATTATTTTGAATGCGTCGAGAGGAATCCCATCAGTGTTTCAGCTAGTCTTAGCTCCTGCTTAGCTTGACGGAGTCGTCGTTCCCCTCCGTTTTGTGCAGGAAGAGTTTCACGTACTCGGCGCGCTTTTCGCTCAACTTCTTCAAGCTGTAAACGAGCTGCTCTGACTTTATCATCCTGCTCCTGGAGTTGCCTTTCATACATTTCGTCCTCTTTAATCTGCTCTTGGCATTCTCCAATCTCGAAAATCTTCCTCATTAAATAAAGTTGGCCTAGTTCTAAATCACTTATGACTGAAAGCAAACGACGACCATCATCACCAGACATGCTAGATGGTTGTGTAGGCCCCGGGGGAGTAGCCATTGTTGGCTGCAGATCAATAGGTCGCTGGTTCGAATCCGGCTTGAAGGACCACAAAGAAAACACAAGGAATCAGGATTATATTGCTGTTGGGTGCAAGCTTTTAACAATTGACAGGTGCATTTAATATGCACAAAACATGAGACTAGCTGACAATTTTGTTTAAGCGTTTTCAACAATATTTTTAATTTTTCCCACTCCTTTTTCTATCAAATCTTGATAAGTCATTTTAAAGAAGAATATTGATCAACCTGCCAATTCTTACCAAAATTTTGTTGATTATGATAGGGCCTACAATTGATCAAAATGACAATTTCGCACCACAATTTCACTTTTTGATGGTTGATAAGCTGTAGCAAAATATAGTGCAGGTATTAAAGTAAAATCTTACCAATATGAAAGTATGGTATATTCTCGACACCCAAAGAAAGATGGGGGGACGAGGCGGTTCAAAATATGATCTGGCTATGCTCCTTTAATAAATGGGTGTGACCAGTGACGCACATCGTGCTATCTTCAGACATCGTGCCATCTTCTCGCGTTTTGTGCACAAGCTCTAAAGCAATGTTCACATACTCAATTCCTAACTTAAAATTATATTTACCAAGATGCAAGTGCTGTAATAAGCCACAAACACACGTACTTTAGCTGTCTGTTGGATGAAGCATACTGTGCAGTAACGAAGAGAGGAAAACGATTATTTCGCGTGTGCACGTACGTACATCGTGTACATCTGCGATGGAAAATGATGAAAATGAGCATAATTTATGGTGGGATGACTGTTGGACTGGTTCACGGTCCACTTACACGTTATAACGGAGACATTGAGAATTTCGTGGCACGAATTTGGCCTCACGTGCGCATTGACGAGGCTCTTCCTTTAAAGGAGCATGTCAAACATTTTCCAGAAAATGGATTTCGTTCTAACCTAACAATCATATAAAATACCACCTCAGTTCATGGAAGCATAGAGCAAGGAACAGAGTCTGTTCCTTGCTCTATGATGGAAGGAAACGGTGGCACCTGTCACGCTGTTTTGTTTTTTGGGGTGTGGGGGCGAGCTGGGAGTAAGTGCGTTAATATTTTGCATTGCGCTAGTTTGACATTTACAACCCGGCCGTGCAAATGTAAATTGGTCTGTCCACAGTAATGGGGCACATTTGAAAAATAAGTCAATAATTCTTTTCAGATGTCTTTAGTTTATCTCACAATTAAAGAAATGTCCTTGTTTTGTTCTCATGAGATAACTTTTGCCCAAAAAAGTAACAAATTGCTGCCACAACATACATTTTTAAAAAGCAAGTGCACAAATTTTCCTATTACGCATGTAACATGGACAGACAATTTTGTGACATCTTTTTCCGTCTTTGTTACATGCGTAATATGAAAATTTGTGCACGAGGTTTTCACAAATGTATGTTGTAGGACTATTTTTCTTACTCCTTGGTGAAAAAGTTATTACCTCAGTTTAGCTTGATAATTTAAAGATCAAATTAAGACATTTGAAGTGAACTGGGACCTAAGATCTTAAATGTTACAGAATTGTACCCCATTACCGTGGACAGACCCAAATGCATGTAAACATTGCCCAAATCTAAGGGCGTTCGTGTAGGCACGGGGGTTACACCGGGGAAAGCCTCCAGAAGATGCAAAACGAACGACACGGGGTTTCGCTCTGAATTCTGGAAACACAGGTCGACAGTTAATTGTTGCCGGGCGGAGCTAGCTTTGTAAAAGCCGGCGCCGTGACGCAAAATAGTTGCCCCAAATTACCGCAATCAACTTTGTCAATGCCCACAGACATCTACTGATTAAGCAAAACGTATTCACAGCCCTATCCTATTTTGTGTCATAAATCTGTGTTACTAGGTGACGTCATTACACCGGGCTTTACATCACAGACCCCCTCGCGACTTCGGGTAGTGGTGGCTGCTGCCACTGGGGCAGACTCGTGTATCACGTGATGGCTAAAAGAACGTGTAAGCATCGGTGTAAGCATCTCGAACGCCCTTATATAAAGCATTACATTGCGCACGCGCAAATGACAACCAATCACAGATCAAGATGAAGGACCCTAACTCACCGCCCGTACTCAGTCATGTTGCTGATGTGCTTAACAGATTTCTGTGAAGGAAATACGTGACGCAAAGGTCACCTTTCCCATGCATATATACAGACGCGCGGCGCAGGGTTGTTTGCTGCCAGACGAGTAATTAAGAAATAGTATGCTAAATGCTTGTATATCCCGTGCAAAAAAAATACGAATGAAATAAGTGTACTGTGCAAAACCTGCCTTGACTGCCGCTGGGGAGAGGAGGTGGGGTTTGTTTTTACGTCCGTTTACAAGAAAAAGAGGTGACCTCGCGGTCACGTGTCGTGTACATTTTGGCAAATGGGCGCAAATAGACCGTATCGAAATTTCGTGGGGCACCTTTTGTTACTTAAACCGTTCAACAATGGAAGCACAATAGGATGTGCAACCAACCAACCATGCATGTCCTCAAGGAACAAAGAAACTGCCCCACGAAATGGCGGATATTCGATACGGTCTATAGATCAGCCCGTGCCAGTGCCCTTTAAGGGCGGTGGGTACGATTCTGATAGGGCGATGGGCTGACGTGCTTCACTGATTTCTGTGAAGGAAGTACGTCACGCAAAGGTCACAAATACAGACGCGTGGAGCATTGTGGGTTGCTTACTGCCAGACGAAAAATTATTAAACAACATGCTATAATTATTATCATTATCCAGGGCAAAAATCAAATTTACGTACGACTGCAATAGGTGTACTATGTGCATGCAAAACCTGCCTTGCCTGCTGAAAAAATTGTTTTTATTTCCGGTTTACAAGAAAATAACGTGACCCTGTCGTGTACAATTTGGCCCATCTTAGCGCCCTGTATATAAGGGCGGTGGGTACGAACGAAGACCGTGCACTGTGGGCTGGTTCCATGTCGACCAGACAGGACTATCCATCGTTGACTAGACTGCATTCGGTTGGAATTAATCGAACTTTAGTCGTGAACCGAACTTGCCCATTATAGTCGTTCGTCAAAATTTGGTAGGGCCTACATGTATCAAAAAGGAAGCGGTCGTGAAGTAAAATCGAGAAAGGGGAGCGAACAAACGGAAACTTTTGTCGAGTTTACCTAAAAGTTGGCAATAATGGCCATGCGATCGGTGTTGATAACGGGAGCTAACCGGGGCATCGGGCTGGAGTTTGTCCGTCAATTCCTTGATCAAGACGTGCCGCCGGGACACGTCTTTGCGTGCTGTCAGGAACCAGAGGAAGCCCAGGTAAAATATTCTGCTTACAAAATAAAAATAAAACCATAACAAAATTAACCCAGAATTAAAAAAAAATTAATTTTGTTCGTGTTTTGGGGCCGTCCAAAGTTGTCAACATTTTCACGGTTCGACAGAGCGTAGTATTCTTCAAGACATCCATCGGCCCCGCCCCCCGAAAAAAGTACTTTAACATGTCAACATTTCACAGTGCATGTAAAGTTGTACACGGCCCCAAGCATTATATAAATGATATCAGATATGCCAATTACTGTAGGAAGCACACAAAATTCAAGGCCGATAAAAATCGAGCATTTTGCTTTTGGAAAAAAATCGTTTGAATCTTGTTTTTGTGAGCTGAGTTACAAAAGAAATTGTATCTTTTTCATTAATTTAATGTTTCTAAAATACTAAAGTATAAACAAAATGAAATAAAATACCTGACTATGCAAAATCAAAAACAATCTTAACAACCCGCGGTGTTTTAAATTTATTAAAAACAAATTAAAATCCAAATTGCTTGAAATCTTTTGTTTATAATAATTAATTTCGTATTGATTTTTATATCGATTTATTGATTTCGTATTTCAGTAGGCCTACGTTGATATTTTGTAACTTGGTCTCAGAAAATGGAATATTTGTAAAGCATTTGCTTAATGTTTGATTATAAATGTTGACCTATGATCAGGAACTGTTCGGGCTAGGAGTTTCCCCGCGGGACGAAGCCCGGAAAACGGCGTTGAGTCACGGGTTACTGTTGGCAACAAAACTCGCACAGGGAGCATCACACTAAATAGCTGGCATAGGCCTATCCATGCGCCGAACTCGGTATTTTTGCACACCTTCAAAAAATCTGAGCAAGTGTTTCTGTGGCTTAAAATTTTAATATGTGGTGAAAAAAACCACAAAACCTGGGGCCAATTTCATGGCGCTGCTAAGCACAGAATTTATTTGCTTAAGTTTGTAAAAGTTGGTTACCAGCCAAACTTGTATGTCAAATCGTGTTTCTAGAGACAGTAGCAGAATACCAGTAAATACACATCACATAATTATTTGGCTGGCAACCCATTTTTGCAAAGAGGCAAAATAAATTAGTGCTAAGCGAATTGCTATGCTAAGAAGCGCTGTGAAACTGGTGCCACATTATAGGCTTGCAAAATTTAATGCAAACTGCACTGTTTTGTACTGTATAGGGGAGGGATACTTCCAGACATGACGAGCGTTGAATTGTGTGGAATAAATGTATTTTGGGCATTAAATTTTCTCGCGGCGTAATTTTTTGAGAGAGTTTTTATTTTTTGTTTTAGGTATGAAGTTAGTCCACTGTTTTGAGCCTTCTGCTAAACATTTTCGGTGAATTTTTCTTACTCTATTTTGCAATTTTATTTACAGGAATTGCAGAAATTGGCTGAAGACCACCGTCAGTTGAAAATCATCAAATTAGGTAAATTGAAAAAAAATCGTAATTTTTAGGGTTTTGGGTTTATAAATTCCACTTTAAATGTCATTCCTTTCAACTTTTAAAATGCTTTTAAACAACTTTTGTCCACATGCTAATTATAATCAAGGTAGTTCATAGAGTTTAAAAAACTATGACGAAAAACCGAGTATGCATTCAGAGTCCGCTTTGGCGATAATAAGCAGAAACATGTTTCTGACGTAAATTGACTGAATAACAAATGTTGCATCAGAAACATGTTTCTAGTTGGGCCTATGGTCGCTAAAACGCGTCCCGGTTGAATAGAAGAGCGCCACCTACTGTTGAACGTCTAGTTATAATTGCATCAATCTGATTGGCTGAAAGTTACACTTGCTTATTGCATAATGAATAATAATATAGTCCGTACGTCTATTCTCGGTATACTAGCACTGGTATGACTGCTGCACAGGGGTAAATGCGGAATTTTGTTAAAATTGTATTGGTTAAATTAATTTAATATTTTTTTTTATTTTTACATTTTATATTTTAAATTTTTGTTTTATAGATGTATCTGACGAGGCTGATTTCAAAGACGCGGCTGAAATCGTGGATAAAGCCGTAGGCCAGGACGGACTGGGCGTTCTTATTAACAATGCGGGGGTGCGACACCGCGGTGGAACAGAAACCACGAAACTGGCCGAAATGGAAGACAGTTACAAAGTCAATGTTATGGGCCCGTTAGCAGCTACACAGGTTAATAAATTACATTTGTGGTTTAAACAAAAAGTGAGAATTCTAAGTTGGAAATAAAAGTATAAGTGCAGTCACTCCGTACATGTACAGTGTATAATTTGCAAAATTTACTTATGCATCTACCAATTTCCCCCAGGCTGCCCCACCCAAGACGTTTGAATTGTCACATTTGAGTTGACAAAAAATCCCCATCCCTGGGGCAAAATGCGTTCGTTGGACTTTCACATTTTTGTCCATCATTGTTCGATATAGTGCTACGTACGTAAGTTACAGAATTAGGGCTAGTAGAGCGTCTGCCCAATGAGTCGGAGATCTTGGGTTCTAACCCCGATAAGGCCCTTATGATTTTTCCCATGCCATACCCATGTTTGGTTGTTTAATTTTTATGGTGATATAGGTGCCACACCAGATATATGCATTCGTTAAAATTTGGGCTTGAAAATCGCCACCAAATCACCACGTTAGACCTGGGGCGAGTTCAATAGCACAATACGTACGCCGGTATTGGGTATTTTCCTATACCTTCACCGTTAAAGGTATTGTTGGTATGCATACGTATTGCGCTATTGAACGCGCCCCAGGGGTGGTGGGGGAGTAAATCCCCCGTTTACATTTCAAATCTCTCACATTTTCTCTGTATTTCTGCCTTGATCTCTTTTCGTGTTTCTATAACAGGCATTTTTACCCGCTTTAAAACGAGCTGCCAGACGTTTTAAGACCATCCCACCGTCGTTTGGTATCGAACGAGCAGCGATCATCAATATCACGTCCGCATTAGGGTCATTTGAGCTGTGCACATCCAGTAGATATATTCCCTACAGAACGTCAAAGGTATTCTTTCAGAAAAAAAGTTCAAAAATACTTAATAAAAAAAATGGATAAATATTTTGCAGTTAAAGGAGCGTGTCCATATCACATTGTTTTCATCCCACAATTTCCCTATAGGTGTTGAGATTTTATCATGTGTCAGATTCTTCCATTACCATCAGACATTTCGTGCTCTCATTTCGTATATTGCCAGGGATGTCGTCAAAAATCCACCGAAGATTAGTAAATTAATTTAGTGATTACACATAGGTAGCATTTTGCATGGAAGAAAAAAATCACGTGGTGTTTGTTTCACACTTTTCCTTTTTGCTTCCAAATTGTAGATTGCAAACTACTTTCTCCCCGTGGATGGTATTTTGGGGAGGTATTTTCTATGATTGTTAGGTTAAAACAAAATCCATTTTCTGGAAAAATCTGGTCACCTCCTTTAACAAGATATTAAAGGCAGAGGCTTGACAATGCGCGCGTGAGGCCAAATTTGTGGCACGAAACACGCAGCTCCATGCCTTTGTATTTCGTGGCACGAATTTAGCCTCACGAGCGCATTGACGAGCCTCTGCCTTTAACGAAACGTGTGATGGACTTGTGAGGACTTGCAAGGACATATATAGACATGAGCTCAAACATTGTTTCTCAAACGACAGTCGTTCATGTACATGTATCTATAATTCGTTTTTATTGTTTTTTTTGAGTAATTTATTTATTTTTATCACAGGCTGCTCTGCACATGCTGACCAAGTGCATGTCCTTTGACCTCATGTCCGATGGCATCCTCGTGGTGGCGCTACACACGGGCTGGGTGCAGACCAGCATGGGGGGCAAAAACGCCTCGCTGACTCCAGCTAAAAGCATCCGGGGGATGCTCAGGGTGATGGGGAGACTGAGTGAAAAGGACACAGGAAAGGCTTTCACGTGGGAGGGGAGGCTTTTGCCATGGTGAAGTCACACTCAAAAACCACTATTACCATACCTCATACATATTCATGACTAAAGTCCCGTTCTCATTGGCCCATTCACCATCAGTGTCAGTGGTTATTTTTGCTGTTTACCTACGCATGAATGCCCGGATGCGATCTTTTCCCGTACCTGTACATGGGTTAAGCGAACACTGCTCCGATTAGTCTAACTCCATGTACATGTTCTATACATTTTGTCGATTGCAGATTTTGTTTTTCGTTTATATCTAGCACCTTCAGTTGGCAATGTCTCTCCAACAAAAAATCACGTGGTGTTTTTTTTCACACTTTTCGTCAGGTTTTTCTCGTCAACTAATGAAGTAAACTTATTGGTAACTACAAATGATGTAATGGCCAGGGGCTTTATTATTTATACAAATTATGGAACATCTTATTCGCTAGTGTGTGGATTGGTACGCAACAGTGGTGATTTATTAATTGCAATCAAGGAAAACAGAAATGGTTTCTGTTTTTTTCATAAGCTCTAAGCTCACGACAACAAACGATTAGCCTTTTTAATAAGGGGGTCAAAAGGTTACGGGTCACTATTGCTTGTCCTCCAGATCGGGAGAAAACAATAGAGCCACGTGCTTTTCTGCTAGCAGCCATGCATGTGCGTTTACCCTGTGAAAGCGCCCTATAGCGGAACAAAACAACTTTAATTGTGTATGATTTTGCGTTAATTAATTATCTTACAAAAACCTGATTTGTCTGTTGTAATTATGTTACAGAGACATAATTTTAAATGAAATAAATAAATGCACAGTGAAAAATGCAGTTATTGTGCATAGTGGCCCAAAATCCGTAGTGTCCGTCATTTTTTGATGAAAAGTTTGTGCTGTAAGAATTAAGCATTTGTTTTTGGTATAAAATTCGGAAGACGAAGGTGGGGGGGGGGGGGGTGGTGGGGGGGGGGGGGGGGGGGGGGGGGGGTGGTGGGGGGGGGGGGGGGGGTGGGGGAGATTGACACTCTAACACTCGCTCGTCAAAGTTTGGTATTAAAAATCCAGTGGCGAATCCAGCCTCATTAAAATACAGGAATACAATGGATTTCAGGGGGTCCGACCCCCTGAATTCCATTGTATTCCTGTATTTTAATGAGGCTGGATCCACCTCTAAAATATTGTTAAATCAACAATATATACCCTGTTTACACCGAAATCCCGAGGGACTTGAGAGTGATTTACGAACAAAAATTTGTCAAAATGGCATTTCCTCAGGAGTTGGTCGGCAAGATCTTAAGTTCCTCCTATGTTACTTGTCAGAAGGTCGTAAGTTAGTCCTGAACACTCGCAATAACTCGGGGGAATCGCCACCGCTCGGCACAAGTTCCGTCCCCGATCGTATGGAACGGTTCAAAACGGTCGGGAAACTTTCTCGGTCGCCCCCTTGACAAAAGTTTCATGACCACTCACGAGTCCAAGAAATACAGAATTTTACAACTCGTAAGTCGACCCTAACTTGGTCGTGCTTCGGTGTAAACATAGCATAAAACGTGCGGCGAGTGACTACTCTTTAAAGTGTTACCATCTAACACTACTCATGTTAAATCCAACACTTATTTGGTTAGATTTAACATAAGTGTTGGATGTTAATACTTTAAAGAGTAGTCACTCGCCGCACGTTTTAATTGTTGATTTAACAATAGATTTTTAAAGGCAGTAGGCCTATATATACATGATTGGGATCTCGAAAATCAGAAATGTTCACAGATTTACGCCTAACTATGATTAAACATGATGACCGTAGAAAACTTCCCCTGAAATAGTTTTGTCTAAAGTGCTATAGTCTTTGAGAAATGAGTAAAACAATAATCATTGTGTATGCACTGGTTATAGCGCTCTCTGGATGTAAAGCCCAAATTATTTCGGTCCCTTGAAGAGCGCTATAATGAGAGTATACTGATACAGTTCGTTTTGACCATTTTCCTGTCGCAAGGGTTTTGTGGAACTCGGCGTGGAGCAAATACCTTTGCGACACAGGAAGATGGTTTTGACGAACAAAAGGAATAGTCTAAAACATGCTCAGTGTTTTTCGCACACAATGGAATTAGCATAGGCCCCCTACTCAATTATTTTTGGTAAAGCCCGCCGCACACCTTTGCGATTTACCGGCCCATCGGACACCGGACCATCGGATCCGGAAAAATCAAACAAGTTTGATTTGCTCCGGTCTATAGCGTACGGTCAGACCGGCCCGAGTTGTTTCAGCGCACACCTTTCCGGTATGTAGTCCGATTATCCGATAATCCGGTAAATCGCAAAGGTGTGCGGCGGGCTTAAAGCGGATCTTTGACATACTATGCCAGTGGCCGGTTCCTAATCCCATCGCTTATTGTGGAATGCCATCTACTCGGGAACCAAACTATACATGTCAAAGGTCCACTGTACCAGAATATACATGAGTATGCTAATTCCATTGTGTGCGAAAAAACCCTCACAGCTAGCCGAGAAACTCAAAGAATGAGGGCAATATTTGCGGCATGTCCCCTCAGAAACACAAAAGAGAAAAGCAAAGAAAAACATAAGAATTCAAACTGGAATTGTAGCAAATTTATGCAATTTCCACCCCATCTCCCCCACTCCCCCGATATACAAAAGGCAATATGTAAAACAAAGCAAGACTTTGGTTACAACATTTTTAGTAAATTCGTAGAGAAAACGGAGGCATGTTTGCCATGCCTAAATGCGTCACAACTTTACTCATGGATATGCAAATTTCATTAGCCCCGGGTTATTAGCATAAAAACCCCAAACCTTGATTTTAACACCCCCCAAACAACTTCAAAATAGGGTTTTTGTTACTGTAACTGAATGGAAATAGTTGCAAATATTTGCAAAGATTCCATTGACAGAAAACACCCCGGCTTTTCAAATTTGACAGTACAAAGACGTATAAAGACCCGCGCTGTCATAGAGGGCCTCGAGAGGGCGCTGTTAAACTTCTTTGTGACAAATTTCACGTGCGCAGTACACACATATGACATCTTCACATCGGGTCGAAACTATGGCGTCGAACGGCGAGAAAATTCCTGTTCCTCTGCGAACATACGGCAAAAAACCAGATGTTTTCCAGTTTGAAGAAGGAGGTGACAAGTACATGATAGGTTCTGAGGTGTGTATATATTTTGCAGATCAATAGGAATAGTGGATTTGAAGAGTTAATTTTACATGTTTTAAGAACAACTTCGAATCTTTTGTCAGTCATGTTTGTTGTACTGTGCACCCGGCCACACAAAACAGTTTGATGATAAAAATGCACACTTAAAAGGGAAAATGTAAAAATTTTGCTAAGGAAAAACTTCAAATTTTTAAAAGTTGTCTCATAGGTTTAGTCACGGGCCCCAGTGGGTGTCCGTACATACTACATGCATGGTAATCCATACGTCCATTCTGCCAGGAAAACTCCTTAAATTTGTTATTCAGTTTTAATTATATCCACCTGTCAATTGTAATCCCGGCCCTTGGGTGAATTTATATATCGGAATCGATAGCTTATTCAATTCTAAGATAGAGGCCTACTTCCCACTGACACTTCCGTCGCAAATGTTGCATTTCTGAGATAAATAAATGATAAAATTACTGCATAAAGTAATGCCAAAATTACGTTGTGAGCGGTCTGTGCGTAAGCACGACAACAGAGGGCGCTGCACGCGCGCGTGAATGGTTATCTTGTGCACTAACTGAAGGCAATTTTTAAAGAAGAAAACGTGATTTTTCTATGTACAGAAAAGCAACATTTGTGACAAAAGTGCAAGTGGGAAGTATATCTTAAAATTACGTGTTGATTCCAGGAGGTAATTTCCTTAAAATCTTTGTTCAATGTATACGAAAAAAATACCCTTTGGAGAAAGTAGTGGGGACATAGCCAGGGATGTCCAAAAAAATGTGGCCCCGCTAGCCGGGACAATAGCGGAGACTTGGCCCGGGTTGTACAATTTGTTGCCCCGCTATACCAGGACAATAGCGGGGACATAGCCGGGGTTGTACAATTGTGTTGCCCCGCTCTACCGGGACAATAGCGGGGACATAGCCGGGACATAGCCGGGGTTGTACAAATCTCGGGGGTTGTCCAAGTTGCCCCGCATGTCGGGGCCAGGATTGTGCGGGGGTTTTACTAAATCCCCCGCATGTCGGGGCCGGGATCGTGCGGGGGTTGTACAATAATGCCCCGCATACCGGGGCCGGGGTATAGCCGGTGATGTACAAAATCAAGTGCCCCTGCACAGGCGGGCACGTAGCGGGGACGTTGCGGGAGTATCACACTGAGCCACTTGGACATCCCTGGCCCAGTCCCCGCTAGTCCCGGGTCCCCCGGGGCCGGGATTACAATTGACAGTTGCATTATATGAAAAATAAATGCTTTTGTTTTCTAGGTTGGTTACTACCTGCGTATGTTCCGTGGTTCACTCTACAAAAAATACCCCTCCCTATGGAGAAAATTAGCAACTGTTGAAGAACGCAAGAAGATTGTGCACATTGGTGATCGTAAGTTGTGCTAAACAGCACTTTAATTAAATCTTTCTGCACGTCTGTATCACACAGTACAATTGTTAAATTCACAAACATCATTTCAGGTTGCTCAAATCACATACATTTTTAATTCATGTTAAAGTGCTTGAAAAACCCAAATGAGATGTCTCTCTGTGTGAGAGCGTTATTAATTTTGACAGTTATTGTCAATTTTCTTCAGTCAAATCTGACCCTTTTTGATGCACAAAATGAGGCAAATTCAAGAACCTTCAACTTACAGGGGTTCTTTTAAGCAGCAAGACTTAAAACAAATTTGTTTTCATATATTATACATTGAACACGGATTTGGGTGAATTTATATATTGGAATCGATAGCTTATTCAATTCTAAGATATACTTCCCACTGACACTTCCGTCGCAAATGTTGCATTTCTGAGATAAATAAATGATAAAATTACTGCATATAGTAATGCACAAAATGAAGTGCGAGCGGTCTGTACGTAAGCGCGACAACAGAGGGCGCTGCGCGCGCACATGAAGGCAATTTTTTAAGAAGAAAACTTGATTTTTCTACAGAAAAGCAACATTTGCGACAAAAGTGCAAGTGGGAAGTATATCTTAAAATTACATTATGTGTTGATTCCAGGAGGTAATTTCCTTAAAATCCTTGTTCAATGTATACAAAAAAAATACCCTTAAAACTTATACTCTTGTAATTAAGATAATTAGTTTTATACATGTATGTATAAGCTGTATTCTGGAGGTGTCATGCTACTTGTTGAGATCACAATTTATCGACGCAATTTATCGCAGGATGGCAACATACCGGTAATCAGTGCAAAATGTCGTCGTACTGGTACTTGATATTAAATTATCTCATGAAAACGACATCCAAAGTGACGACATCCTGAGATAATTTATCGCGGGATGACGACATCCCGTGATAATTTGTCACAGGATGACAACATCCAGAATATACATGTAGGATGTCGACATCCATCCCAAAATTATATATCACAGTATGCCACCATCCCGAGATAATTCACTGCGAAATAACAAAGATGCTGTCATCCTACCTTTTGGATGTCATTCTGTGATAAATTATCCTGGGATGTCATCCTATGTTCTGGATGTTGTCAGTCTGTCATAAATCATGTTGGGATGTCGCCATCCTACGTTCTGGATGTTATTTTCCTGAGATAATTATCACGGGATGACAACATTTTGCACTGAATATGTTGTCATCCTGCGATAAATTATCACGGGATCTCAACGAGTCGGGTGGCACTTCCAGAGCTCCCCTAGGGAAACATTTCACTTGTCTTAGTGTAGACCTAGTAACCTTGGCAACACACACAGGGTAACGTTTTGACTTTCGTACTCTATTAATGATCATGCCAATAGGATTTGGTCAGCACGGTCTGGCAACTAACGTGACCCTGCTCAAAGCCGCGGAGGTCGAAGAAATTCTCGAAGGTAACGACGCAAAGTACAAAGCGGTCGCGATTAACACCGACTCCAGCACACTGCGAGAATCCAAACCCAAGCGCAGTCGCGACTGGGTACCGGCGCTGCCGAACAGTTCACATCATCTCGACGCCGTTCCGTGCTCAACCAGCATCGCTCGCAATCGAGTTGGTCCCAAGAGACAGCGAACCTTTCCAATGTGGTAAGATGCTTGTAGTTTAACATAACTTTTTCACTGTAGTAAGAGAATGATGGTGTTGTATAATCCAGTGACACAACAAGTCTGTTGATTTGAAAGCATAGAACAAGTCTGGTATATTTGCAAACGAGGGTTCGAGTGGGCGAATATATTGACCGGAGATTCAGTTTGGCCAATGGGCCAAATAATGACATTTGTAGTGTGAGATCGAGTAACGTCGGTTTAACTCAAGTAGTCACAATAGTAAATTTCAAAATGACTCAAAACGCTGACAAAATCTGGACCAGCGGAGAATACTGTGTATAAGTCAGCTTATTAATAATGTTTGACTATATTTCACAAAAACAAAAAAAATCCAATCAAGGTTGACATTTTCACAAAAATCCTTTGTATCCTCAGCTATGATGATCATGATCCAGCCATAATCCATGATAATTCGGACTTTCCAGAGACACTAGTACCCATACGATTAGACATGGAAATCGAAGGCCAGAAGTTACGCGATACATTCACTTGGAACAAGAACGGTAAGAACAAAAAATATAAAATATAAAAAAATGTAATTATAAATAAACAAATTAAAAAATATAAAAAAAGCTTTGTCTATATATGCAATGCATAGTTTCGAGTTTGCCTAGTTAGCCCCGCCCCTTTGGATATTGTTGCTATGGCTCATACTCTATCGTCAAAATGGCGACGCACAACGCACAAAGCAATGGGACTTTCAACGGAAAGCACAGATTCATTGGAGAAAACTCAAAGGTATTCATGTTTCACGGTCGACAGTTATCTTAGAACACACCAAGTAAAGGGCCAGTAATACAGGGATGTCATATCATGACATACGTGCTTTCGTACCTTTGAACAACGAAACGACCGGCCTTGAAACCAAAAATTCACCCGGATCATCGCATACAACACTGTACAAATTGGCCGGCAGAACATATCGCGTGATCATGTTGTTGTGAGACGGTGCACTTTGACCTATGTTGGTGATGTCTGCTAGCTCTGTTGTGATTGGTCGGCGAGTTCGGTTGATTGACAGGTCGGAACTATGCATTGATTCTTTCAATCAAATATGCAAAATAATTAATTTCCTACATTTATTTGACAATCATAATATTGGGGATAAAATTCATTTCCTTTTAAATTCTGCTTCTTAAAGGAGCGTGTCCAGATCACAAATTTGACGCCCCATTTTCCAATGGGTGTTGAAATTTTGATACCATACCATATCATTTGTCATATTTTCCCATACCTGTAACCATTCTGAAATTTCGTGCTCCCAATCCGTATATAATTTCAAGGATATCGTAAAAACCACCAATGTTTTGTAAACTAATTTACTGGTATCTGCTTAATACATAAAGCAACTGACCGTTCTCAATCTGCATATTTTCAAGGATATCGTCAAAAAAACACTAATCTTTTGTAATTACTTGGTTCCATAATGCAGTGCAGTAATTACAAATTGGAGATTGCAAATTTTCCTGCGTTCTTTCCATGGGTAGTATTTTGGGGAGTAATTTTATTATTGTTAGGTTAGAACAAAATGCTAATTTTTAATTAAAATATCCTGTTATTAATTTTATAATTTTTATCGCTTATTTTACAGAAACTCTAATTACTCCCGAAATGTTTGCCGAGATTTTGTGCGAAGACTTGGATCTCCCACCAGTAAACTTTGTGCAGTCCATCTCGCAGGCAATCCGCACGCAAATCGACGCATTCCCAACAGACACTAGTATACTGGAGGACCAATCGGATCAGAGAGTCATTCTCAAGGTAAACTGCTATTGGACGTTCAATTTCTGCTTTTGGGACATCGAAAATCCTGGATACGAGCTTTAATGCCCATCCAACTTTTTCCATGTTTCGCATGAATGGCGTCTGGTGTACTGACTTACTTCCTTTCACATGCACACTTAGTATCCACCGAACCAGACTAAATGTTTGTTGCTATGTGGTGCACGTGGCAGATGTGAAGTATGTTCACCGTATGGTAGGACATAATGGGATGAAGCAACCAGCAATAGCGTGCTCACTATTGGAAATATTGAAAATCAGAAATGTGCACAGATTTACACATAACTTACACAATATAAACATGATGATGGTAGAAAACTTCTCCTGAAATGGTTTTGTCTAAAGTGCTATAGTTTTTGAGAAATTAGTAAAACAATTATTTTTCGTCTCATGAGACGAAAATTCACTTCGCCCAAAAACCACTTCGCCCAAAAACCACTTCGCCCTCAAAACACTTCGTGTACAGGCCGTGGTTCAGGGCGAAATGGTTTTTGGGCGAAGGTTGGTTTTAAACTTTGAATCATGCATATCTTCAATCACACAAGGAGATCAAACTATTTGTAACAGTTTACCAATCATGTGTTCTACCTTTAAATCGTTTTTTCCCATTTAATTTGTTTTCCAGTTAAATATCCATGTCGGCAATATCTCATTAGTCGACCAGTTTGAATGGGACATGGCGTGCAAAGACAACAGCCCCGAGGAGTATGCCCTCAAGCTATGCGCCGACTTGGGACTCGGTGGGGAGTTTGTCACGGCCATTGCTTACAGTATTAGAGGGCAGCTCAGCTGGCATCAACGGACGTACGCCTTTAGGTTAGTTCACAATCATTCTGAGTGGTTTAAACAGGGGGAGCGAAATGTACCTTGGCTGCCGAAGGCACCCTCAACGTGCCGTAGGGAGGGTCTTGGGGCATTCTCCCCCATAAAATTTTTGAAATATTTAAGCTATTTTCCTGCAATCTAAGGCATAGTGTGGACCATATTCTGATGTGTGATTACAATATTTCAACTAAAATGTATTTTCTTCTTGATAGCCTTAGGGTAGATTAGCACTGAGCCTTTTTGCGCGTAAATATGGCGTGGAAAGAATGTGGAGTGAAACATTGTTTCGAAAATCATAGAATCTCAAAATCGCTTTCCTGCCCAAGATTCTGTGGTTTTCAGTGCGTGAATTCACTCATTGCTTTTTCTCAAAGCGACGCGCGTCACAATTACGCGTGAAACGGCTTAGTGTGAATCCACCCTCAGGATGGCATCATGGTGGCCAGTGTTGTAATGACATAGACCCCATTCTCACTAGAGAAATCACTTTGTTCGACAAAGATTAGTTAATCATCATTGTTAGTTAATGAAGCGTTCGTTCACATATCACTTAACGAAGATCGAACGAAGATCGAACGAAGAGCGGTACCATACACATTATAAGCGACCGCTAACGAAGATCGAAAAAAGCTGTGGGAGGTCGTACATGCGTGTCGCGCGTCTTAGACGCGCTGTGTGGTTTTCCAGTGGTGCGGTAAAAACAACGCTTGCTGGGCGCTTGTGCAACAAGGCCTGCCAAATTGCTTCGTCAAACGAAGGGAGCGTTCTCATTACAAATTTGCTTCATCGAATGAAGCGATTTCTTCATCGAATGAAGCTATGTCTTTGTCGAATGAAGCGATTCTAATCATCGAATAAAGCGATTCTAATCATCGTCGAAAGATGAGGCGTGCGTTCACATCAGGAAAACTCTTTGTCGAATGAAGCGATTTCTCTTGTGAGAACGGGGTCTTGGACTTGACTCGAGTCCTGATTTTTACTGACTTGACTTGGACTCGAGTTACTGACACACGACTTGACTTGAACTTCAACATTTTTTGGCTCGAGTGTCAAAAATGAAATAGTAGTTTTATGCAATTGCTTTGTTTTATGCTTTGTTTAAACATGGAGAATTCTTGGCCAGAACAACAATAATACCCTACACGAATGCAGGTTTCAGCATTTAGACGCATTTTTAAACTAACGAGAACAAATTTACTGTTGTGACAACTTGGCTTGACCCAACTTAACCAACATGCCTGACTTTACTTGAATAGACTACTAAAGTGAAAACGTCACCCTTTGTGTGTTGCCATGGCTTTTGGGTCTACACTAAAACCAGTGAACTGTTTCCCTGCGCTATACCAATGTACGTTTAAGATTACCAGCGAATGTTTAGACCCAATTACCATGGCAACTGACGTCACACTTTAGTAGTCTATTGAGACTCGGGCAAAAGGAAGACTCGTTCCAACCCTGACGGTGGTCTTGTTAATGCTTCGTGATGCCCTTGTTGCGGTCGTGTGGCTGCCTCATGACGGCCTCAGCTAAAATGTTCCTCTTTCTCACCCCTCTCCCTTTCAGTGAATCACCACTCCCCACCGTAGAGATCGCAGTGCGCAACCAAGGGGAGGCCGACCAATGGTGTCCCTTCTTAGAAACACTTACAGACGCCGAAATGGAAAAGAAAATCAGAGACCAAGACCGCAACACAAGGTACGAGAATTTATATTTTTGTGTGTTTCGCATGAATAGCGTCTGGAGATTTGACATATATCCTTTCACATGCACACTCGGCATCCACTTGACCAGACTAAATTTTTGTTGCTATGTGGTGCATGCGGCAGCTGTGGAATACACAATGAATACTGTGTGCAGTATGTCCATGCCATAGAGTTGTGTGTGTGTTTGACCCAGCTATATCCCATAGTGCTTCGCAGGAGGACGCCCTCTGTTGGTGAAACCGTATTTGCGATATACCCGCCATATTCGTTATAAATCTGACAGTTTTTCATTTATATTTTGTCTTTTTCAGGAGAATGCGCCGCCTCGCAAATACAGCCCCAACCTGGTGAGATCAGGGAAAAAAAACAAACGAAAAAACTTTCAAAAATTGTCTCCAAGAAGTTTGAAGGAAAAATACCATATTGGTATTTCTTATATTTAAAATGAGTCCGTGTTATTTTCATTTTTTCAGGGTCTAGTTGAAAAACATTGTACAGTGCGAGTAAAAAACTATACACTTTTAAAATTATTTGTTGTGTACCAATATTTACAGTTGTAGTCAGAAGTTTACATACAACTGTGTTAAAACTGGTGTGCTTAAACTTTCGTTGTCACCATTTTTGTAAAAGTCTTTACTAAAGTCGTGATTTTGTAGAATTCCTCACGTGCTTGCAGTACTTAAAACATAGCTTGCACACCTTGCAATGGTTCGGGTAGTCCTGTTTACCATTTTGGGTGTTGATGGTAGTGGTGTACATGTATGTAAACTTCTGACTTCAACTGTATATAAGTTGTTTTGACATGTATTTTTGATAAGTTCTGTTTATTTTGGTAGCAGTTTAATTTAATTATGTTTCATGCATGACCGCACATGAGGCAAATAAGGGTGTCGGGTGGAACACGACTTGCGTCAACTAAAGCCCGCCGCACACGAGAGCTATGTGCTGAGCCAAAATTCATTCGTGGCCGATGGCGTAAGGAGATAGCTCTCGTGTGCGGGCAACTTTCGTGAGCATTTGGTCACTCGTGCCACTTGAGACAAATATCTAACGTGTTTGATAATTTTGGCCTCGCGTGGCCAAAATCTCACGTGTGCGGGGGTGCTGAGCCAAGTGCTGAGCTAAAATGAATGTAGCTGGCCAATTAAAAACCACGCGCGCGATACGAAAACAGCGCGTGGTGACCTTAGCGGTGCCCGCTCGCACTGTATTCATATCACGTGAATATGGGGATGGTTTTTAATTGGCCAGCTACATTCATTTTAGCTCAGCACTTGGCTCAGCACCCCCGCACACGTGAGATTTTGGCCACGCAAGGCCAAAATTATCAAACACGTTAGATATTTGTCTCAAGTGGCACGAGTGACCAAATGCTCACGTAAGTTGCCCGCACACGAGAGCTATCTCCTTACGCCATCGGCCACGAATGAATTTTGGCTCAGCACATAGCTCTCGTGTGCGGGCGGGCTTAAGTATGGCTAGGAAAAAGAAACGAATTTGAACCAGTGACTTGGTTGTTGTCAAAAATCGACAGAGCCTTGTTGAACATAGGTACAATGAAACATCTTGTGGGCTATTCTTCATCTTAAAACATGGCTCGTCCTCAGCTCACACCCCAGTAAAGGGCCTACTTGGTAAGCGAATTCCACCGCACACAAAGTGCCACGGCTGTGTTCCAAAGCTTTCGCCAGCAATTTCCTCATGCAAGATGCCCAACTCGTGCCACCGTTTACTCAAATGTTCGTAAATACCAAGTCACAGCGACAAGCCACAACAAAAATAAAGGCGAATTTTTGGGGCTTTTGTTTTGGTCTCTTTTTTTCAATTCTGATCAGTTGACGCAAGTCGTGTTCCACCTGACACCCTTTTTGCCTTATGTGCAGTCATGCATGAAACATAATTTAATTAAACTGCTTCCAAAAGACACGGGAGAACTTATCCAAAATACATGTCCAAACATCTCACAAATATTGGTAAACACAACAGGTAATCTTAAAAGTGTATATTTTTTTTTACTCGCACTGTAGTGACACGTACTGGTAACTATACACCAATCCAGTAACTAAGGTCTCCTTCCCTGCATATCCGCCATAGCTGGGGGCATCCACTGAATTGTAGGGTTGTGTACGCAAAGGAGGCGCGTTTGTGCATGTAATGGATGAGCGCTTTTCGTTCTAACAGGAACACAAAACGCACAGCCCATGCACAGGGACGCCCCCCCCCCCCCCCCCCCCCCCCCCCAGCTATGGCGGATATACAGGGAAGGAGACCTTAGTTACCGGATTGGTCTATACCGAGCAACGGAAAAAACACAAAAAATGTCTCCACTTTATGATTAAAAAAAAAAAGCAGTGAATCTGATTTTTCAAATTTTCATTAAAACTGCAAATTTGCATATCTTGTGTTGTTAATGTTAGGTATAAATTATTTGCGGTCTTTGGGCCGTTTAACATTTTTTGAATTATTTCCATGGATGTCAGTAATTTGGCACTAGTCGCGCCATTTTGTGAGGTCCAGTTTTTTGTAAATTTTTCCCTATTTCGAGAATGAAATCCCCACAAAGATTAGATCTGTATGTCTAACGTTTAGTCCTAATCGTTTAATTTATTTGACTAAGTCAAGGCGAAAACAGCAAGTTTTTACCGTACATGTTGTTAATGCACTATATTATGTAAAGTGTATGTGGGGGTGTCGACTGGCTTTTAGTTGGTGAGTGAGTGAGTGAGTGGTAGAGCACATGAACAAACAAAGGACGCATCCTTTAGATTAAAAGCACCACGTGTATCTATTTTCCGCACAAGTACTAGAGTTTAAAAAACATGTCCTATTTTTGATCTTGAATAACTTTATCATTTTTTAACGGATTTAAACCAAAATTTCACATCATGTAAACAAGGCCTGACAAATTTCCTTGAGTGAGTTTCATCAGTCTTGTCCAAGAGGTCGAGATTTAAACGCCATACAAAAAAAACCCCTAAATTTGAGAATTTGCCACTTTCGACTTGGTATCTGCCATTGTCAAGGAAATTGTCTGTCCCTTTGCGCCTCTTGACGAATGCATAGTTCCGAGATTGCCCAGTTAACCCCGCCCCTTAGATATTGTTGCTATGTGCTCACAAGCCATCGCAAAAAAAATGGCGACACAACGTACAAAGCAACGGGACTCGGCATGGAAAGCACAGATTCATTGGAGAAAATTCAAATGATCAAGATTGTTTAAGTAACATTTGGAGTGATCCTGCCTTTCCTCAGAAGCTTTCGGCTCAGCACACACATTCCACCACCATCTCCAGCGACGTATTGACATTAAAGGAGGCCAAGTCGAAAGTGGCGAATTTTGAAATTGACTTTTTTTTTTTAATCTCAACCTTTTGAACAAAACTGAAAGTCACTCAATAAAATTTGTCAGGCCTCATTTACGTGATGTGAAAAGTTGGTTTAAATCCGTCGAAAAAAGACTTAGTTATTTAATAAAAGTAGGACATGGTGACAACGAAACCTATTTTTTTTTTCGGAATACGCTCCGTTAAAACGACAAATCGATGACAAATGCAGCTGCTGTCCATATACGTTGACTTACAATAACCTGCTTTCCAAAAATTACAACAGTTTTTTCATCAACAATGTATTCTTTGGCATGCTATAAAAACTATTTCCGAGAAAATGTTGTCCTTATGTTCGCCCCTTTAACTCATTTTCAAGACGGACGTAATTGATTTTCCAGCAAAATTGTTGTTAAATTCGGAAAGTGTTGGAAAAACTGTTTAAATGTGGTCACTGTTTTTGACCTACATTTTGATCTTGGACATGAAATATACGGAACTATTTCTGAGAAAGATTTGATTCTGTGTCCGTCGTTACTATCATGACGGACACAGCATAATTTCCAGCATAATGGTTGTCAAAATTTAAAATAAAATAAAAGTGTTGGAAAACGTTTGTTTAAAAAAAAATGTGGTCACAGATTTAGAAAAGGACTAGTGAACGAGTTATTTTTCCAATTCCTTTATATCCATGACATTTGGTAGGAATGAAAGCATTTTCTTCCTCCATGGAGCATTTAAGCCGAGAACCTTAGGCCTACATAATATAATTTTACAAGTTATAAATGCATCTAAACTCCTCCAAAAGTTCGGAAAGTCAAGTTTGACTGACGATTTCTCTCTTGTTGCATAATAATTTTCCTTAAATTTAGTATCATTGGAAAGCCCCGTTATTCCTCTTTACAATTATGTGTCATTTGTTATAATTAAACAATTCGGTGACGTCAGCACAGCTGAATATGTGGCAGAGGAACTCCCGCCCCCCCCCCCCCCCCTCCCCCTCCCCCTCCCCCTCCCCCTCCCCACCCCCTTAACGCCACTATACCTCAACACACTCTTCCTTTTTGTTAACCACCAATCTCCCCCTAAACTGAAAGGAATTCCTTGAAAATACCTGGATGTTTGAGACACAATAGGGGAACAATGGTAGACCTAGGGGGTAGTCTGTTTGCCACATATCGGGGGTGGGGGGGGGGTGGTGGGGGTGGGGGGTGGGGTGGGGTGGTGGGGGGTGGGGGAGGGGTGGTGTGGGGGGGGGGGGGGGGGAGTGCGCTCAGGGGTGGGAGTGCGCTCAAAAATATGATATGGACACACCGCTTTAAACTAAAGGCAGTATACATCATTGGTAATCTCGAAAATCAGAAATGTTCACAGATTTACGCCTAACTTACACAATATAAACAATGACCGTAGAAAACCTCCCTTGAAATGATTTTGTCTGAAGTGCTGTAGTCTTTGAGAAATGAGTAAAACAATTAGTTTTCGTCTCGTGAGACGAAAATTCAATTCGCCCCAAAACCATTTCGCCCAAGTGCCATTTCGCTCCAAACCACTTCGCCCGAGTGCCATTTCGCCCCAAATTACTTAATCATAACAAATGACACATCATTGTAAAGAAGAATAACGTGGCTTTCCAAAGATACCAAATTCAAGGGAAATGATTTGGCAACAAGAGAAATTGTCGGCCAAACTTAAGTTTCTGAATTTTTTGAGGAGTTTATGTTAAAGGCCCAATTATCATTTGGAAGATGACACTTTTTTGTGGATTTCCTAATATAAGGGCATAACGTATCTAAAGAGGAATGTTGGTAAACTAGCCTGCAGAAATTTCAACTACTTAGATGCAGCAATACAGCAGAAAACCTTTAAAATCTGTCACCTGACACGTATAATGTTCGGTTCATATTAAGTAGAGTTTTCTTTGTAATGTACACATTGAAATAAAAAGTTAACTCGGTTACTTTAGCTCAATTGAAGTGTTGGTAAACAACGGAATCCTCGTTACATGGAATAGAGTATAGACACTTTGCAAAAGCGGCCATGAGAGGGGGCAGTCACATTGTCGCCGTTCGTCATGCACGAGTAGGCACCTTGTGCTACGCCAGTATATACTGTATTTGATTGTCGTGCAAAGATCTATTAGGCTTCTTGAAATATGGCGGAACAAAAAGAGACGGCTCGATTTTATTTAGGTATATTTTTTTGTAAAATTTTATTCCTCACCAAAACCTGATTTATCCGTTGTAATTATATGTTACATGGACAAAATTATGAATAACATAAATAAGTGCAAAGTAAAAAGTGCATATATTTTGCATTTACGAACGAATTTATTGTGTCATCCATACATGCTAAATAACTTTATGCACAGTTTTCGCTGCATATGAAGGATTACTTAAAGACAATAATACTAGGCTGTGTTCGGGCGTGTACTCGTGTTAACACGAGCATACTCTGATCCTGCGCGCGCGAACGGCAAGATTAACGACACTCGGATCAGTGAGAGTATGCTCTCGGTACTCCCCAACAAATGGGGAGTGTGCTCTTACTCCTGACGAATGCCATGTGATTTGTACGAAGATGGCGGGATATAGGTTGAATTTTTTGTGAATTTTCTAAACGTGTCAACTGGATAACTGAAACAACAAAAACTCACTAAGGTTTGTTTTTACAAGGTATCAAAGGTTCTCACGATGGTCTGTATTTTCTTCAATTTCTTGTGAGCAGTGGAACGGCGTTTTTTGTGTAGTCATGGCAAGAGACGGCCATCTTGACTTGCCGTTCGCGTAATGTGACCCGAGTGCAATGCGCACGCAATACTCCGGAGTAGCGAGAACTGCACGCCCGGCCGAACGCAGCCCAAGTGTTCATTTTAATGCCCCATAAATAAAAAGTGACATTTTTCAACTTTTAAAATTTCTTTACAGAAACTCCTAGAAAGGGGGCGCTGTTTGGGGCATGTAACTTTAGGAACATGCAACAAAAAAGCAAAGAAAAAATATAAGACTTCAAACTGAAATTGTGCAAAAATTGCTGCAGTTTCCAGACTTAGTTTTCACATGGCTTACAACAGGCAACATGTAGAACAAACCCAAATAATCATGGGTTACAAAAGTTTCAGCAAGTTGGACAAAATACTGAAATCTTTTGTGCATAGTTCAATGAGATTTCTCTGTGTTTGCCTCATGTGACATCACAACCTTGCTCATGAATATGTAAATTTCATCAGCATATCAATCCAAAACCTTGATTTAAACAACTTCCAAGTAGGGTTTGTATGACTGTGAATAGAGCAGTTCCATGGCATTTTCATTGATAAAAATACCATTTCATGGCCCTTTAAATGCTAATGTGAACTACGCTCCAAATAAAACATCAAGGAGCATTGGTGCGTAACAAAGTCTTACGGAAGCTCAATATTGAAATAAATGTCATATCCGATTCCTGATTTCATTAATTAAACACGAACCTTTCTCTATACGGAGCTCGTAGAGAGACACCGTCAAAATGAATGGTCCACTGTCGTGCACACGAAATAAGTAGTGGAAATTTTATTTCGAGGACGTCTCTTTACGGGCTCTGTAAAAGGGGAACTTCGGTTCAGATTGACACTTATAACCACCTGACGCCGGGAACATTTTTTTGGCAAAAAGTACCATTTGTTTTAAGGCAAATGTGATTGGCCAAATATTAAGACCAGGTCAAGCACCACAAATAGTGACTCGTGAGAGTCATTTCTACATTCATTGTATGTAGAATCTTCTCACCAAAAGATCATACTTTGCAACACTCTGAGGCGGCCGCCACGGAGCGCGCGAGATTTGCTACACTGACAGGCCGTCAAGATCAAGTTAAAAACACGGTGTGTACAAATGAATAGTGGACAATGGACGTGTTTACACGCCAACCGTGGAAGACAGCGGCAAAGCTGACGTTTTAACCCATCAACCGCCCCGTGACTATACATTGCCAGAACGTGTTTACACGTCCTCCGGCGTCAAGTGGTTAGACATAAATATTCATATAAAAAACTTTACAAAATAATGAAAAATACAACAGCCTAACACTATACTGACTAAATACAACAGAACAAAACACACGTACGTACATGTAGGCCTATTGACAATAAATTAAAATAGTAAACACCAAACGTGAGTTTTGAACCAGGGCCAATAGACCCTAGCACGTGCGGCCATGACAGGGGGCAGTCTTAAAAGTCACCGTGCGTAATGCCGTGTAGGCGCTTTGAGGATCTATTGTCACATCATTTAAATATGAAAAGCTGGCCCCTGTCATGGCTGCCGGTACAAAGAGTTTATTGTGTGGAGCTGCATAGCAGAAAATACTGTTTATAGCAAAAACATGGTGTGCTTCGCAAAACCAAGTTATTCAGCTATAACCAAGTTATATAACCAAGTTATTATGTGTTACTTTTCATTGGTACTCTGGCAATGCTTGCTAAGCACACAATTGTGCTAAGAACTCTTTTCTAATGAATCGGTCTCAGTTGACATAACCAATTAGCGAGCTTGACGTTTTGCACGGGGCGGATCCATGACTTTTTCCATGCAGGAAGGGGGTTTTGCCAGTGCGAGTTCCGACAAAGTCGGAGCAGGGGAGGGTTTTGACCCCCAAAACCCCCTCTGGATCCACGCCTGTTTTAACTGGGCATGCGCACTTGCTGCTGAACTCCAAGACCTGGGGCCAATTTCATAAGTTGTTTGGCAGAAAAATGTTTTTAATCCAAAATTTGCTTGCTTTAAAAAAATGGGTTAACAGTAAAAATCGTAGGCCTATGTGATGTATATTACAATTGATAAATGTCCTGCTTTTCTTGCTATAAGAACGCATACTGACATACAATTTTAACTATTATCCCATTTTTACAAAGCAAATAACTTTTAGATTAAGCAAGTTTTTATGAAATTGGCCCCAGGTCTTACGAGGTTAGGTCAGAGTGTGCGCAAAGGGATGCGCAGAAAGCAAATAATTCCGAGCTCCCTGATTGGTCGGTCTTCAAATTAAAAATGGCTAGGTCCGACACGCGCTTGCGTCGTATAAGAATCGTGTATTTGGTCGCTGTTGGTTGAATCCAACTCTGTACTGGCCATCTGTGCTCTTCACGGCGAGGTGTCTCGCACTATTACAGCTGCCTTCTCCCACGATGTACGGTGTGTATAGTTGGTAAACAGAGCTTGAAGCCTCGCACCATAACGTGGTATCGTCGGAACTGAAACCGCTTGGTGGCTGCGAAATGACGGTAAAACACGTAATATTTGTCATACAATTATTGGTATTTTTTTCGTATACATTGAACAAAGATTTTAAGGATATTACCTCCTGGAATCAACAGATAATGTAATTTTAAGATATACTTCCTACTTGCACTTTTGTCGCAAATGTTGCTTTTCTGTAGAAAAATCACATTTTCTACTTCTTAAATTGCTTTCAGTTAGTGCACAAGATAACCATTCACGCGCGCGCGCAGCGCCCTCTGTTGTCGCACTTACGCACAGACCGCTCGCCGCGTCATTTTTTGCATTACTTTATGCAGTAATTATATAATTTATTTATCTCAGAAATGCAACATTTGCGACGGCAGTGTCAGTGTCTTAGTTTGAAAACACTTCGAATTTTTGTTCAAATGTTCGACAGAACATAGGGCCTACTCCTCTAGTTTCCACATATGTCTGGCTGAAGTATAAAATCATCATATTTTTTTCCTACAAAAATTTTGCTTTTCTGTTTAGATCTTCACTTACTGATTGCTAATTGGAAATTTAAGGGGAAAAAAACAGTGATGTCTGACTTGTAAATTCTTACCAGAAAGGCAAATGTGATTGGCCAAAAGTTAAGACCAGGCCAAGCACCACAATTTTCTTTTATGAATCTTCTCACCAAAAGATCATACTTTGCAACACTCCGATTTGGCCGCCACGGAGCGACATAGACTGCCGAAGTGAATACGTCACCTTTTGTTGGTTGCCTAGGCAATTGGATCTAAACTAAAAATCACTCAACCGTGTCCCAGTGCTTTTTCAATGGTACTTTTCCCGACGGCCATGATAGTTTAGATCCAATTGCCATGGCAACGCACGTCACACTTCGGCTGTCTATTTGCTACACTGACAGGCCGTCCACGGCCGGCCGTCCAGTTCAAGTTCAAAACACGGTGTGTGCAAATGAATGGTGGACAGTTGACGTGCTTACACGCCAACCGTGGAAGAAAGCGGCAAAGCTAGCTGACGTTTTAACTCGTCAACCGCCCCTGTGACTGCATCCTGAGATATCAGGGAATTTCCACTCTGCAAAGCGACGTGACAATACCCTGAGGAAATACACGCAAATCTGTGGAGCGAGCCGGCTGTTGTCTTGAGCCAACTCACGCCCGAATCATTTTGATGTAATTAAATCAATTCGGTCATGTTATGCCGAAAAGAAACAATTTCTATACTTTCCAGAAATTGTATTGGGTTCCGTTCCTTATGACTGTCCCATTCCTACCAAACTTTCAAACGACGAACCTTATTTACTCCGCAGTTTTTCAAATTAATAACAGGGATGCATGCTGACGAATGTAATGGAACGGATTCCCCAGTATGCTTTAAATAGCAGCCAATCGCCGACGCGGACAACGGCCAGCATTACCGAGTACATGTATCACAATGCATGCACGGTGTTTACAATATGCGCGCGTTACATTTGAATGCCTGCAATCGTGCTGCAATGCACTGCAAGCGTCCTGATTGGTCCAGCAGAGGCGACAAGATTTCTGTCGCTAGTCCCACCGCCAAATGGAGCCTTTTTCAACAGGGCCACTGTACGCATGAGTTAGGGAGTGTGTTAAAGGGGCACTGTTGCAAGAGGATGCTGTGACTGTTGCCAGAACATGTTTAGTACACAGGGACGGTTTCCATGGTTGACACAAGTATATGCTTGACGTAACTGCTCATTTAACCAATGGTCGCATTTGGTCGTCGCCAACCGAAACCGTTCATTGGTTAAACCAGAGTAATGACGTCATTGTGTCCGTCTTACCTCTTCGTGGTAACGGGCGGAGATTTTGTTGTCGTCCCTTGCTAGGTAGTAATTGTTAGCAAATTTTATACGAACAACGTCTGGTCCTCCGTTCACAACTTGAACAGACGTGACGACAGAATCTGAAAAACAATAAATCTGACAGTCATGCTATGATTACGTGATGGAACTCAGTGCGCATGCGTGTAACGATCTCATAGCAGCCAGGGTAGATTGGTTCCCGATCCCTATAGATTGGTTTGCTTATTGCGAAAATATAGGGATCGGTAAAGGGCAGCCATGACGGGCAGAATTCTGCCCGTCACGTGGTAATTATTATTATTATTATTTTAGTAAGTGCGCAGATTTTGCATTGACATTTGCAACTTGGCCGTGCGTGTCGAACATATCCAATTATGTAAATTAAGTACATTGCCTAAAGCAAAGGGCTTGGCTAATTTTTAAATATAAAAAACACAATGCGCACGCGCAAAGACGACCAATTACTGATCAAGATGAGGCGCCCTTTACCTGTCCTTATATTCTCCTGTGTGGAATATGTGGACGGGAACCAGTCTACAGCCAGGGGTGCGTTCCACTTACGCGAACGTTTGCAAACGTGAAAATAATGACTCACGAACATCGCAAAAAAATATTATAATAATTTGGCCAACGTTTGCAAACATTCGCGTCGGCTATGTGGAACGCAGCCCTGCTATATCAGATTTTTCTCTGACAACTGCATGCATGTCTGTCATGTCTGTCAGACAAAAATCTGACAGTGTGGAATGTGCGCCAAACACGTACCGTCAAACACCATCAGACTGTTAATTGTATCAAACACGCCAAAAGATTGAACATGCAGCTAGATTCAGACAGTCTGAAGT
Source organism: Henricia sp. BOLD:AAB3569 (assembly GCA_037783545.1). Taxonomy (NCBI): domain Eukaryota; kingdom Metazoa; phylum Echinodermata; class Asteroidea; order Spinulosida; family Echinasteridae; genus Henricia; species Henricia sp. BOLD:AAB3569. The sequence continues at coordinate 3,153,527 of JBBELK010000147.1, read as the reverse complement.
CTGGAGAGACAACAGTGGACAGTTTGATAACATGTGACCTTCGAGGAATCACATGAAACATCATCAGGGCTGCGTTCCACATACGCGAACGGTTTGTTAACGTTGGTACCAACGTTTGCTCAATGTGGAATGGATTGTTTGCCAAAATACATTGTCAAGATGGCGGCGCCGACAGTCACAGTAGACGTACCGACGTTGTAATGTAGCTCTCCGCTGCTTATCAAATTGTTGAGGAAATAAGACACGTTGCCATTGATTTTGTATTGCCAGCGATGGGGGAGAAAACCACGAAAGGTGCAATTTACTTGTTATTTTCCAAACTGCAAACCATCGTCTGTCATCTTTCATGTCGCGCACGCCATTTTGAAATGACTCGCGAACAAAACAAAAGTTTGTTGGTCAACGTTGGTGGCGCACAATACGTTCCACTCGAAATAAGGCTGGATCCGAATTAGTGGCTTTGGCTGTGGCTGTTGCTATGCGGTTGCTATGGGCGGACAATGACAGTCCTTAGAAACAGCCACAGCCAAAGCCACTAATTCGGATCCAGCCTAAGCTAGTTCGGGGTTAGTCTGGTACCCGGACCAAATTTTTGTCCGACAAGACTGATTTTAAGGTCCGGCAAGCGCCAATTCCGCCATTTTGAAACAGGAGGAATTCCTCCTTTTTCCGAAGGTTCCCGAAGTTACCCGAATGCACGTCCGGTCGTCCGGACGTTATCGTTAATCGTCGGGTACGATTCGTGGACAGTGTTTCGCCGCGTGTTCATTTTACGATGATGCAAACAAGGTTTGAATTTGAATTTTGATGCTATAAAAGGCATGTGTTTTATTTGCCAAATATGGAATAACCCTTTTCAAATTGTTATACACTCTTTTGAAAATTAACGGTTATGCGCTCCTAAAAATAAATGCATGACGTAATGCTTAGTGCTATTTTAAACACCACAGTAGCCGGTCCTCATATTGATATTCAGTCGTTGTATGTGGAATATGTGGAGCGGGAACCAGTCTAGTTGGGGTTAGCTTCTGCGCATGCGTCAGATCCCCGAACGAACTTTTGAGAAAGGTCGTTTGTACATAAACGCACGATCCACGTGCACAGAGTAATGCATTGTGAAAGGCGCGTTTTACGATGAAAAAACTCGTAAAACGCGGTGAATTTGTGTTTTTGACACAAAATGATCACTTATAATACAGAGCTCAGATACTGATTCAACTTACTGTATATCTGTTTTGGGGTTATGGGCGTCTAGGGCTGGAATTGTTGAGATAACTGTCGAAAATCTGTGGTTACGGTATTGCGTGAAGCCGAGTGTGGTTGGAGTCGCGAGTCATGGGACTCCCGATCCCACCCATGACTGGCGACGCAATGCACGCTCGGTTTCACGCAACCACAGATTTTCGAGAGTTATCTTAAAAATGCCACCCCTGGACGCCTATATAACCCAAAAACAGATATACAGTAGGTTGAATCTGTATCTGAGCTCTATATTAACAGTTATCATTTTGTGTCAAAAACACAAATTCACCGCGTTCTACGAGTTTGAAGCGGATAAGAACTCCGAAAGCCCATAGATATAATTTTTGTACAATATCCTGCTTCTGTACAATTTTTGACCAATGACGTCACAACGCTCCATGGGCTAACCCCGAACTGGCTTATTGTTGGCCAACGTTTGCAAACGTTCGCGTATGTGGAACGCAGCCCTGACTTGTTTGATAGTGTGGACGAAGTCTTCAAGCAAGTCAAAGATTTTACGCGAACTTTCGCCAACTAACTTTTGGGTTGTTCGCGTGTGACAGAAAACAAAGGTAAGCAGAGTTTATTTATTTTAACAGACGTAATTGTCCGTCGTTCTCAGTGAATTAGATAATACTTTGTATTTTAAAGGCAGTAGGCCTACACATGATTGGTATCTCGAAGAATCAGAAATGTTCGCAGATGTACACATAACTTACACAATATTAACATGATGACGGCAGAAAACTTCCCCTGAAATGGTTTTGTCTGAAGTGCTATAGTCTTTGAGAAATGAGCAAAACAAATATTTTTCGTCTCGCGCGACGTAAATTCAATTCACCACAAAACCACTTCGCCCAAGTGCCATTTCGCCCCCAAACCACTTCGCCCAAGTGCCATTTCGCCCCAAATTACTTCGTCCAAACACTACCTCGCCCAAACGCCACAGGGCGAAGTGGTTTTGAGGCGAAATGACTGCAAACCCTTTTTTTACTGTTTTCTCAAAAGTTAGACGAAGTACGTACGGAGCTAGTTTTTTGCTCAGGTTGGTTTTAATCATGCATATCTTCAATCACACAGTGGGATAAAACTATTTGTAACAGTTTACCAATCATGTATACTATATATCTTTAAACATCGGTAACCCTCTGGACTGGTGGTCTGTCGAATCTCTTTTCTTCAGGGCGCACTGTGCGCTGCGCGTTGCGGACCGAGCACAGGAGGTCAGACTTCGCCTAATTCGAATTTATTGACGGTAATTGTTCGATAAACGTTGGTCGATTTTTTTCCTTGATGTCTTATTTGAAAGCAGAGGTGCCACACCCAAAACGCACGGACTGTATACATCTTTAAATTTATAGAAATGCGTGTAACTTACCATTTACTGACGCTACAGCCACGACCTCAGAGTTGACTATACCGAGCACAACTTGGTGTTCGTGGTTTAGCAAGCATTTACGATCTGCTTGTCTGCGCACGCGCTCGGAAGTGTTTGTAGACATCAGTTGAAATATGTCTATGGGGCCGGTCGTGAGGCTAAGCCCCACGTGAGTGTGGTTTGGGGGATGGGTATGGGGGAACACATCGGTAGACGAAATCGAGAGAGTGGGAAAACAGTGGGCCAAAGAGGCAAGTAGCACTTCTGTTGCAGCCCACAGGATAAGTGTAGCAATCGATAAATGTTGGTGAAACTTGGTAGCCATGCTGTGTGACCGAAGTGAGGCGAGTATGGAGCAGAGAAAGCGACGGAGTGATCGGAGGTGCGATGAGACTCGGACGCAAGAGTTAGCGGAGATTTCTCTTTCAGATACCTCGGTTATATAGACCCCTGGCAAATTCCAAGCTCATTTAAAAACGTTAAAATATGTGACCCCAGAAAAAAGGCTAATTGTGGTGTTTAAGCGTGCATATTTTATCTTTAACCTATTTGCGATTCCTAAAACGGCAGGCGTGGGAGAGCATTGCACAAGAAACGGGTCACGTGGTGGTGAACAGTTTACAGAAGAAAAAAAGGATAATGCGTTCGGAATGTTACCTTTGGTTATTCCGGGTGTCATTTATTGGATTTTAATTCTACGGTGTATTTTTTTTCGGAGAGGTGGGCGGTTCAGTGAGTATGAAGTGAAGACAGACAAGTCTCTATCGCGCCAATTTTCACACTAAGCCGGAAGAAGTTGTCTCGACTATCTTTCCAAATGTAGCTCATTAAAAATGTAATTCTGTTCTCAGAAATAACTGACGTAAATCGGCGATGAACTGTTTTACAATGTGAGGTTCGTGCTAAGCAGTTTACCGGTGAACTGGTTTCGTGAAAGTATGTCAAAACTATGAGGTACAAAAACACCATACATTTAAACAAAAATCTCAAAACATTTTGGGGAAGTAACTTGGAGAGTTTCTTCTTGTTGATTATTCCTAACAAGCTAATCGAAATTGGATCTGTGCTAAACTAATGGGGTACTGTTTATTTGGTACAAGGCGCAGACATTGAGACCCCACCCCCTCCCTCACCCCCCTCCCCACCACAACCCCATGCGGTCGCTTTTCGGCACGCGTAGCTCCAGAAAAGTTTGCTGTCGTTTTCAGACTCTCAAGTACTGTTTTTGCGAAAACTTGTCTGACGTAAAATACTGGCGCGGGAGGCCGGAGGACGTTCTGGCAATGTATATCACATGGGCAGTTGACGAGTTAAAACGCCAGCTTTGCCGCCGTCTTCCACAGTTGACGTCCATTCTCCAACATTCATTATTTTGTACCCACCGCGTGTTTTGACGGCTGTGGACGGCCTGTCAGTATAGCAAATTTCGCTCCGTGACAGCCGCCTCGGAGTGTTGCAAAGTATGATCTTTTGGTGAGAGGATTAGCACAATAAATGTAGAAATGACGCTCAAAGAGTCAATATTTGTGGTGCTTGACCATGGTCGTAACTTTTGGGCAATCATGTTTTGGTTTTTTTGCCAAAAATAATCCTGGCGTCAATAGACTACTAAAGTTGACGTCAGTTGCCATGATAATTGGGTCTAAACATTCGCTGGTAATCTGAAACGTCCACTGGTATAGTGCAGGAAAACAGTTTACTGGTTTTGACCCAACAACCAAGGCAACACACAAAGGGTGACGTTTTCACTTTAGAATCCATGATTGGTAAACTAATAAAATAACTTATAATTAAAAGCAATTTACACGATCATACTTTTGTTCAAGAACTTTCTCCAACATTTGTATGATGATGTTCAGGGGAAAATGTTTTATCGTGTATATGGGAATTTGAACATCTGCAAACAAGCTTGAACATGTTGGACAATGTTCGGGCATGCACATTAATTTGAACATGTTCAACCTACCAGAATTGAGTCACATGGTAGTTCAGGTTGCAAGAAAAATCCACACAATTCATAAGACATTCATGAACATTCTCTGGGACTTCTAGTGATCTTTAACAAGTGCGAACATCGTCATATATTATTTTGTTGGATGTAATTTTAGAACAAAAGTATCATATAGTCGTGTAAATTGGCACTTAGACTACTTGGGTAGGCCTATCTATTTTTCATTTGGAATCGGATCAGAGCAAAAACTTTCGACGCAATTTCGACGAGTCAAAATACGCTTAAGGGGCTACCTTAAACAGAAATTTAAAAGATCAACTTCAAATGTAAGACCATTAATTCCTTTTTGTTTTTCCCCTAGGGATTTAACTGTAATTTGCTGTTGCAGTGTGACGTCACACAATCTCAAGTATCTCCAAGCAAACGTTCTAACATCCGTAATTTTGTTGAACTAATTTAAAGGAGCGATTCTTTTGCGCATTGTGACCTAAAATATTTAGAAATTCACACTGAGCCCGAGGTTTGGGAAATGGGCCAGTTCATTAATGATGTATAGCCATATAACGATTGCGCCCCATGACGTAAACAGCCCCAGGCAATGATTTCTGCAGGATATGACGTCACTAGTGCTAAATTTATCGAGTGAGTTTAAAGAAAGTAACAAAGGTCTATTTTTAAAAATGCGCATGACCTTTAAAGTTCACTATATATATACCAGGAACATATCAATTACACACTTCGCGGATGACTGGGTACGCCAAGCGCGTGTAGCGTGCCAAAACTGGCAGCATGTACAAAATAATACGTAGCATTTTCACAGCAGCTTATTAATAGACCGTGTAAAGGGCCAGGGCGTTCACACTATCGCGGAAAAATCACACTGTTCCATTGGTTTGTACACAAACTGGTTTGCCGCTTGTGCGCGGCCTATCGCGACGCGCAAAACGTTTTGAGCTGGGTCAAAGTTCAAAATTGTTGAACTTTGACCGCGGTGCGCTGACCTTTCCAACGCGCAGCCAATGAGGTATCAGAGAAGCCCCAAGATACCAGAACTGGAATTTTCTATTTTGGAAAGATCGGCGATTGGGGGCTCATGCAATGCGATGAGCGCAGCGCAAAAGTGTGATTTTTCCGCGATAGTGTGAACGCCCCTTAAGGCTGGATCCGAGTTAGTGGCTTTGGCTGTGGCTATGCTGTTTCTAATAACTTTCATTGTCCGCACGAAGCAACAGCATAGCAACAGCATAGCAACAGCATAGCAACAGCCATAGCCACAGCCAAAGCCACTATTTCGGATCCAGCCTAAGTCTCGTTTCGGGTCACACTTCCGGAGACCAGTCAGGGAATGGCAATTGGGTTTTAACGTTGTGGCGATATTATTTGAGTTATCAACGCGTGTGTAAGCGCCCAAACGCCAATGATTCAATAAATAAAATAAACAAAATGTTGTCTGAACTTGCCACAAACAAATAAAAGTCCGTCCAAAGCCGAATCAAGCGGTCTTGAAAACGGCTACAATGCAACGTATTCGCGTCAAATACACACGCAATTCGTGCATGCCACTTGCGGACTACCAGCGATGCGCGCATTGCGTGGTTTTTATACAAAGCTTGGGGTTACCAGTTTATCTCAGAGACAAAATGAAAAGGTCAGATTTATAATTTTATGAATTTTTTTTTCAATTAACTTTTCGCACAGGTAATATATGGGATTTTAAGAATGTTTAAAGTGGACTCCGAATCGGTAGGTGAAACTGCTAATTTAAAAAAAAAATTGTCGGCACGCCGCACGTGCTAAAGCTCCTATACGCGGTCTCCGGAAGTACATCATCGATATATATACACTGGATGAAGTATGCAATAACAGTTTGCTATGCGAAAATTGAAGCCATGCGCCGGCCGCCATTGTATCCCACGAACAATGCTTGGCCTAGACTGCTCGATGATCCCCGGTACATGCGATCGCTTGCATTCCACCTAACACATGTAGACTATGATATGATGTAGACTAGTGAAGACAGTATGACCAGTCTAGGCAAGATATTGTATATGATGGGGTACAATGGCGGACTGTGCTTTCAAGACGTCGTTGCTTCATCCAGTGTATATATATCGATGAAGTACATATATGAATCTCGCAGCATACTGCAAGTTCTCGAGGTCAACTTACACAGTCTATTGGGTTAGGAGCTTTTCGCGCGCGTGGGCAAACTTCCGAACAACGCGTGTGTGAAAGAAATGTCCTTTTTCCGGTCCCTTGAAGACGCAGTGTGCATGACCGTTCCGGTACCATTTTGGCTTAAACATAAAAAGGGATTTTCACCAAACAGTGTGCGGTTCATTTTAAAAATTCTCGAAATTCCAGTTATTATATTGAAAATGTCAACAGAACAAAAAAGTACTTGAAATAATAAATTTGGACTGGATTACCATCTCTGTATGATAACAACTGGTAGGCCTGCGTACGCCCCCACGGAAGCGACTAAAATACATCTGGCAAAAGGTGTCACTTTTTGGCTAATCACAGGATTTTTTCAAGAAAATTGATTTCTTTCTAACCTAACAATCATAGAAAATACCTTCCCAAATTATTATCCATGGAAAGAAAACAGGAGATTTGCGATCTCCAAACTGTATGTGGAAGCAAAAACGTTGGTGTAATCAGTGCATTGCTTTATGGAACGGATAAATTAGTTAACAAAACATTGTTTTTTAGACGATCTCCTCGAAAATATACGGATTGAGAGCTGAATGTTTCAGAATGGTGTTGAGAAAAATGTGGCAAAATTGTATTGTATCAAAATCTTAAAGGCAGTATACATGATTGGTATCTCAAAAATCAGAAATGTTCACAGATTTACGCTTAATTTACACAATATAAACATGATGACCGTAGAAAATTCCCCTGAAATGGTTTTGTCTGAAGTGCTATAGTCTTTGAGAAATGAGTAAAACAATTAGTTTTCGTCTCATGAGACGAAAATTCAATTTGCCCCAAAACCATTTCGCCCAAGTGCCATTTCGCCCCCAAACCACTTCGCCCGAGTGCCATTTCGCCCAAATGCCACTTCGTCCCAAAACCACTTCGTGCACAGGCTGTGGTTCAGGGCGAAATGGTTCAGGGCGAAGTGGTTTTGGGGCGAAATGACTGCAAACCTTTTTTGACTGTTTTCTCCAAAGTTAGACGACGTACGGAGCTGGTTTCTGCTCAGGTTGGTTTTAATCATGCATATCTTCAATCACACAGGGAAATAAAACTATTTGTAACATTTTACCAATCATGTATACTATTTTTAATACGGTCTATGGGGGGAAAATTGGTGGGTCAAAATCTAGACATGCTCTTTTAAGTTCGTCCTGCAGGGTGACTTTATTGAGTATTAACGCGTAGCACCGGCAGCCTTGTTTCAGATGCAGAACCATTGTTTACGTCACACGTCTTTTCATTTGCAAATTTTGTCACAAAAGAAAGCACTGAGACTCTCGTTTTTAATGACATTTTGAAATTCCTGATTACGCTCATTGGAAGTGAACGTTCACATTGGTGTTGAAGCCAGGGCTGCGTTCCGCCTATACCCGAACGTTGCCAACGTTCGCTTCTGGTTACAGTGCTTTTGTGCACTCGTCTATGGAACGGTGAGCATGTACATGTTGTTGGCGAACGTTGAAAACGTTTGCAATGTTCGCGTTTTTAGAACGCATCCCAGATGTATTTTAAGCCGCGTTAATGTTTCTGAGATGCACACATACAACATTCCAGGGGTATCCGGGCATAATGTACGCTGTGCATGTTCCAACAAATTTTGGATAATTTAATGTTTGTTTTTAGACATATTTGCAAATTTTCTATTTTGATGCTAATATAATCTCCATATTCACGAGCAAAGCTGTGCTGTCAATAGTGTCATTTCGCCGACAACAGAGGAATTCTTCATATACTTGTATGTAAATTATATATACAAGCGTACTTTAGCATGTCATTTGCAACAATCCCTACAAATTTCAGTCAACAATTTATCAGTGGGAAATACTGGTGGGAATATACCCAGCACGATTTGGGACCTAAGGACCCCCGCCCCCACCCCTCGCCCTCACCCCCACCCCCACCCCTCGCCCTCACCCCCACCCCCACCCCCACCCCCACCCCTCGCCCTCACCCCTAACGCCCCTATACCTCAACACACTCTTCCCTTTTGTTAACACACTAACGCCCCAGGAATTCCTTGGAAATCCCTTGGATGTCTGAGACACAATGGCCCCGTATCGTGCTGCATATTATGTCTGGTAAAGTGAAAGTGCTCCATGCATGCACTGCATACCTAGCTTTCGACAGGTTTTATGGACCATGTCCCGAAATTTTGTAATTGGAATGTAACCACAAGTTAAACGTTTCCTTTTTTATTGTAGTTGTTAAATGACATTTAAAGTCACTTTAGAACAGAAGCGAACAATAATTCAAAAAGCAAAAATATGTGATCTCAGATTTTTTTTTTCCCATCAAACACCCACAAATTTAAAAGGTTTTTTAATTTTTTTTTTTTAATACTTTGCAGATGACTGGGCACGCCAAGCGCGTGTAGCGTGCCAAACTGTGCTCGTCATTTAATAAACAAATCATTATGGATGAGCAAATAGTCTTCATCGAGATTTATTTAAACCACAAATATTGTTCTTTTTGACTCGCAGACGGGTAAAATTTGAAATATTTAATAAATGTTGGACTATATACAAATGTGCTCAAAACTATTCATACCCTTTGAAAAATATAACATTTTTGAAATTTCCTCACTTCAAAAAACTATTGTGAAGCAACTTTCACTGTATCCTATGGCGGTTAGTTGCCTTGCACAAGACCACATGTTTTTGGCCCGGCACATTTGCATAACAGTAGTAATGTTCAAAATTATTCATACCCCTTACAAAATATCAGCATTTAGGCAATTTTTTTGTGATAATGCACCTGCTTTTGACATTCCAGTGATTCCTTTTTGTAGTTCCACAGTTCCGCTTTAAGCGGGCCTCCCACTGTGCGATTTTTGCCACGAAATTCCTACGAATTGGTACGATTATCGGAGACTGCCTATAGACTCTACACACAATCGTACCCAATCGTAGCTAATTCGTGGCAAAAATCGCACAGTGGGAGGCCTGCTTTATAGAACCCAGGTTCGAATTTTGGTTACGGCAAAAAATATATCTCGCAACACGAAATTCGAAAGTCACCTAGTTGGTTTTTTGTTTTTCTCCGAAGTAACGACCAAGACTTGTTCAAAGCATTTCGCGTTCACGTTTTACGTGAATCCATGGATCTAAACCTCCCTAATGTTAGTGTGAATCCACCTTAACGGAGGAAAATCAAGCGCCTAAAAATAGTATACCCAGCGCGATATGTGGCAAAGGGACTCCCCCTAACGCCCCTATACCTCAACACACACTTCCCTTTTGTTAACGCACCAAGCACCCCTAAAAACTGAAAGGAATTTCTTGGAAATTCCTTGGATGTTTGAGACACAATGGGGGAACAATGGTAGGGGAGAGTCTGCCACATATCGAAATCAGTTCACGGCGAATCACCCAACCACACATTTCGTCCTTTGTTAGAACCCCAGGTGGTTCGTTTATTCATACTCGTAATCCGTGTTTGCCTTGGTTTATGAAAGATAAGTAGGGTATAACATGTAATTGAAATAACGTTTTATTTTAGTGCAAATACGGAAACGTGGGCCCAACCTTTCCTTGGGGGGCCGGGGGTGGATCTTATTGTGCTGCTCGCGGATGTTATGAACAGTGCTCAAGCCATGTCGCATTCACGCTCCCATTTAAAGGACATATGCAGCACGATATGTGGCAAACGGACTCTCCCCCTACCATTGTTCCCCTATTGTGTCTCAAACATCCAAGGAATTTCTTTCAGTTTTTAGGGGGATTGGTGCGTTAACAAAAGGGAAGAGTGTGTTGAGGTATGGGGGGTGGGGGGGGGGGGGGGGGGGGCGTGGTAGTAGTCCCTCTGCCACATATCGTGCTGGGTATATTAAAGGAAACACCGGCTTACATAATGTAGCGATGTATAGCATCATTGACAATATATAGGGCCTTATTTTTAATCATTATTTTTCGATGGTCGTTGTGAAAAAAATATCATAAAAATGTCACGTAATTAACTAAAAATATTTACAATTAACAAAAGAGGCCAAATGTTGGACTATACGCTTTACCAGCCGCTCGGCGCTGTATATTATTATGTATCATGTATAAATAGAAAGCCGAACTTAAGTGTAGCGTATAGCTTCTATGCCAATTGGTTGCAGTTACCAACACTCGGCAGCGGTTATAAGCTGCGACCAATAGCTGCGCTTCTAGAAATAGTGCATGACGTCATGTTAGCTATTTTAGACGAGCGCCATAGTCTACCCATGGAGGAAGGTCCTCATTTTTATTCGTAATATGTGGAATATGTGGAGCGGGAACCAGTCTACCCAATCTACCGATAGGATCGGAAACCAGTCTAATCGACATATATGATAGAGGGCGCTATTTAGGCTAGCAGCGTAAATAAACCATGACAACCGCCGAAGCGGCCGATTAAAATTAAAGCATTTTTTACTGTTTTACTGTAAACTTATGTTTCTTGCTTTAAATCACAATATCTAGCCATGCCAGTAGCTGTTGGAATAGATGCTTTTACAGCATTCGAGAGGCAGTTAAGAACACTTTGCCTGGACGAGTTTCCCTGCGGACGGGGATCTTGGGTCAGTTCATGCATGGTTCATGTTCTCGCTAAATCTCGGGTTCTCACTCACCATGCTCACCAGGGGCCAATTTCATGGCGCTGCTCAGCACAAAAATTTGCTTAGCACAGGATTTATTTCCTTTATAAAATGGATTACAAGCCAAAATTATATGCCAACTTGTGTTCTTCGCAAGAGTACGGGAGAATACCTTTAAAAACATCACTTACGATTTTGGCTGGCAATCCATTTTTGCAAAATAAAGCAAACAAATCCTGTGCTAAGTAAATTTTTGTGCTTAGCAGCGCCATGAAATTGGGCCCTGCTCATACATAGACCCGTGGGCGTGGCCGTGAACAGGGCTTCGGAAAATTTTCCGAAGCCCTGTTCACGGGTCTTACCTGCTCACAGCTCTAGCTCCCCCTAAACTTAAGTTGTCAACATTTGCTTTTCATGTGCACTAGTAATTAATAAAATACTAATAGGCCTACTTTTAATAATAGGGTATTTTTTTCGTATAGGCCCTACATTGAACAAAGATTTTAAGGAAATTACCTCCTGGAATCAACACATAATGTAATTATAAGAAGGACGGAGTGGTGTCGAAAGCTGCGTATGACTTTACATGCACTGTAAAATATTGTAGGCCCTAGTGACAAAAAGGGAGGGAGGGTGGTCTTGAAAAATACTACGCTCTGTAGAACTGTGAAAATGTTTACAATTTTGGACAACTCCCTTACTGTAGAGTAAATTTTAATGCAGTACGAACAATATAGAAATGCAAAAATTAAGTCCACTTTATACATTTGTATATATTTGGAGCACCATTGTTCGAGTATTTGCATGGTTTTCGATCGAATATTTGAATAATTGGCACAGCCCATTTTTTTTGACATTAATTTTTTAATTAAATTTTTTAATTGAATGTAGGAAATAATATATTATAAAAGAGAATGGAATCGATGAACGTTGTCATGTCCCTAGAGTCCTGTAGTTTTGTGTAAAAATTACCAGCCTTGTTTGTCATCCAATCCAATGATGCTTTGAGAATGTCAATAAGGTTTATTTCAATCAAAAGGACAGTTAGTTGTTTCTCCTGAACCTGTTAACAATTGCATGCTTATGGTATTTTCATAATTTATCACAGAATTGATTTCTTTTCCTAGTGCAGTTTAAGACAGTTTTAAGATTTTTTGTGTCTTTCTTTTTTAAATTTTAATTTTTGGAAAAATTTTACTTTCATACCTGCACCTTTAATCCTATGCACTAACTCTGTGGAGCTAGTCTAAAAATTACATTTTTCTGAAGAAATGCGTAAAAAAAAATTCCATGCAAAAATCACAATTTCTCGTCATATTTTGACGTTTTGATGGTTGATAAGCTGTAAATAAGGAAATCTTACCCTTTTTTGGCCTTTCTTTTTTTATCACAGAGAACTTTAAATGATAAAAGTCTGCCAGAGTCGCGCTTCAATGTCACACTAAAAGGTAAGATAGCTCAAAATAACAAGATCAGAATCGTTTTAATTCGTCACCCGCCTCTGTGACTAAACATTGTCAGAACATGTTTACACGCCATATGGCGTCAAGTGGATAATATTATACTAATATAACATATTTGAAGATGGATAGTCGATAGTAGTTAACCACCCCCCCCCCCCCCCCCCCCCCCCCCCCCGCCCCCCGCCCCAAATTATTTCGTCCAAACACTACATCGCCCAAATGCCACTTCGCCCCAAAACCACTTTGTGCACAGGCCGTGGTTCAGGGCAAAATGGTTCAGGGCGAAGTGGTTTTGGGGCGAAATGACTGCAAACCCTTTTTTGACCGTTTTCTCAAAAGTTAGACGAAGTACGGAGCTGCATGGTTTTTGCTCAGGTTGGTTTTACTCATGCATATCTTCAATCACACAGGGGGATAAAACTATTTGTAACAGTTTACCAATTATGTATACTATCTTTAAACCACTTAATCTTTGTCTGCGTTTCAGATCATGGTGCTGATAAAGAACAAGAAGAAACATTAGAGGAATTAACATCGTCCCCGTTCTCTCCGTACACGGTGGACTACAGCTGGAGTTCGGAGGCCAAACAACTACGAGAAATCGCAGTCAAAAGCCCCTGGTTGATTACCCAACAGTTCATACTGGCGCACTTTAGGTCACTCAGAATCGTGGACAAAATTGTAAAGCAAAGAAAATCAAATATTCTTTCTTGTTTAAATTGTTTTAACCAGTTGACGTCGGGATTATTTTTGGCAAAAAAAATACAAATTTTTAAAAAAGGCAAATGTGATCGGCCAAAAGTTAAGACCAGGTCAAGTACCACAAATACTGACTCTTGAGAGTCATATCTACATTAATTGTATGCATCTTCTCCGCAAAAGATCATACTTTGCAACACTCCGAGGGGGCCCGCCACGGAGCGAGATTTGCTACATGGACAGGCCGTCCACATCTGTCAAGTACAAGTCACGGTGTGTACAAATGAATGGTGGACAATGGACAAGTTTACACGTTGGCCATGGCAGACAGCGGCAAAGCTGACGTTTTAACTCGTCAACTGGCCCTGTGAACTATACATTGCCGGAACGTGTTTTGTTTACATGTCCTCCGGCGTCAAGTGCTTAAGACGTAAAGGTCAAACAGAAGTACCAGAGTACTTTTTAACTCCCATGGTTTTTTCGTTGGGTTGGGTATTCTTGAACGGATATTTATTTTTGTTGTAGGTGATTCGAGTTGACGAGAGCATGCTCAAGTTTGAAAATCTTGAGGAACTCACATTGAGCGTCAATAAACTTCATTCTGTCGACACTCGTAATATTCCAAGTTCACTCAAGGTGAGATTACTACAATCAAGTTGAAGTGCCTTCTAAATATTCATGATTGTTCAGAAATCAAAATGTCTATTGGCCAAGGATTTAATAAGCTCATGCATTATTCATGATTGACTCACAGATCTTGGAACTTGTGGCCAATCAGATCAGTGATCTAGAGCCACTGTGCAACAAGCCGCCGCCCACATTGAACCACCTAGGCCTTGGCATCAACAGGATATCAGCTATTCATGACTACATCACTGGCACTCATTGGTGGGTCAGCTCATGAATATTCATTTATTCCAATAAGCCCCGCCTACTTGACACAGTTCCCAGATTACTGTAGAAATATGTTGAAACTGGATGGAGATAAATACTTTGGTTTTGACATAAACTCCTCAAAAAATGTTCAGAAAGTCAAGTTTGACTGACGATTTCTCTCTTGTTGCAAAATAATTTTCCTTGAATTTTATATCATTGGAAAGCCCTGTTAATCCTCTTTACGATCATGTGTCATTTGTTATGATTAAGCAATTGGGGGATGTGAAGCACAGCTGAATACGGGGGCGGGTGTAAAGAGAAATGTCACAAAATGCATTGCTATTGTTAAAAAGTGCATTGACACATTCCCATCCTCCAAGCAAAAGGGGAATGCACTGCATGACAATAGCAGTGAATTTTGTGACATTTCACTTTCCACCCACCCCTGTATTCCGCTATACTGCACATCCCCCAATTGATTAATCATAACAAATGACACATCACTGTAAAGAGGAATGACGGGGCTTTCCAATGATACCAAATTCAAGGGAACTTATTAAGTAACAAGAGAGAAATCGTCAGTCAAACTTGACTTTTTTTGAGGAGTTTATTTTAAGAACATTTAAATTCCATTTAAAATTATACTTTCTGTTTAATTGAAGATTGTATTCCAAGATGCCAAATCTGCTCTTCAGAGGTGTTTGTCGTTGGCTTTAAAGGAGCGTGTCTTGCCAAAGGGCACACGTACCACGTACAGACTCAGCCAGGATTCGAACCCACAACGTACAGAACTAACCAAGGTTTTGAGTTTGATACGCCAGACAACTACACCATGATATTCTAGCATTTATTATTTTTTATATTTATTTATTATTATAATTTTTTTTTGAAGGCCAAGTTTACTGTCATTAGACCTGAGTCACAACAACTTATGTGATCTAGTTGAAGTTGTGCAAACACTGTCAACACTCCCTAAACTCAGGAACCTTGTTTTACTTGGAAACCCTCTGATTGTGAGTACAGTTTTTACTTTTTTGTCTGTTTTTTTTACACTACATTCATTTTTGCTGAATTGCCATTTTAGTCTCATTTGCCATTTTCAATCCGCTGTTTTACAGATAGAATACAGGATTGAAAACTGCTACAAAATAGTATTATCTACATGTGTGATTGAGGATGTGCGTGATAAAAACCGACCTGTGTATAAGTCGGTTCAGTACCTCATCTGTGTATTTTGATAAAACAATGAGATATTGTATCTATGCTCTCGAGATATTGAGCGATGCCGCCATCCTATTTAGGCTGGTGCCCTGGCTATACTGCATGAAAAACAAAGCCATAATACGATTGTAGTCGGGGGCCTAGTTTCGTTCACACGAGGGCGCACTTGTAAAATAAATTGTGTGCGCACTCATGTTTATATAAATTCATTTTCAATTATCATTTTCTTGTAAAAAAGGTCTGTTTGAACAAAGTAATTTGGACAATGTGAAATTTCCTGTTTCTGGGAGAATCCTGTACGGTAGTTAAGGGCTCTCAGTAACCCATTTTGTTGAGTTTAAATGTGATTGAACCTGCGTGACTCTGAGGTGATCTGACCTCCAGAGCCCCACGTCTTCCAATCAGCCCTAGAAGCGCAGGAGCTCAGGGAGGCACTTCAGGCAGAGTGGCGCACCTGCCTTAGTGGCTCTTACAGAGGCTGGTGCAGTCAGACTTGCCACATTAAATGTTATATCTCTAAGCCTCTTCAATCTTTCAGTCAGAGTATATTTTGCATTTTTTAAAGACTGTATATTGTCATCTGTAGTTGATTCCTGGCTATCGCGGTTTCACCATCGACAGTCTACGTAACCTCTCAATTCTTGATGATCGGGGAATCTCAGCTGATGAAAAACACCACTTTAAGGGACTTGCAAGGAAAATCGGTGAGTCATTTTCTTTCTTTAATCGTGGTAGGACGGGAAAATTATTATTATTATTAAGTCTTTCTGGTATTGAAACCAAGGACTCCTGAAAAGACGATGAAAAAAAAGAAGACGATGAAAAAAAAACCTACACAATTCTGTATTGAGGAAAACCCACAGAATCAACCCAATTCACATACTGGCCCTGACGGGATTCGAACCTGACTCAGGGCCACAAAAATTTGACTTTATTCCTAGCTAATCTATGAGGCACAGTGGTAGGTTTTCGTTTTAGTAGACAATTCTAACCCCTTCAACTTATCAAGTTTCTTTTTTTCTATCTTTTTTATCTTGTTTTTTTTGTGCAGAATCTGTTTTGGACGAGGCTAAAATAACCGTAAAGGTTGGCATAGTAACCGGTATACCCATTCCGCCGGAGCTTCAGGTAAACTATCCAACGTTATTAGCAAAATTAACAACACTTAGTTTTGAAATCAAATAACCACTTGATGCCGGAGGACGTGTAAACACGTTCTAGCAATGCATAGTCACAGGGGCGGTGTACACTGGTTCAAAATCTGTAGAGATATGGTTATTTCAGGTCACTTGAAATTTCAAAACTGTTGACGGTTATTTCATTTTTATTTTGAAACACCCTGTTCCCCTTGTCATAGGCCACAGAGGAACATCCTGAATTTCCCATCATAACCAGAACCTACTACGTCGAGTATGCGTTCTTGGAGGATTTTCACGCCAGGGCGGCCTCGGCTCGGAGTAAAGATGACTCAGCGATTTTGGCCGACAAGGAAATCGCAGAAAGCGAGAAGGAGGGCGTGGTAAGTTGATTACAACCATGAATTTAAATTAAGTGGGAGCACGTGTGGTCTAGTGGGTATACAGCTGTGCTCGTGATCGAAGGGTTAAGGATTCGAGCCCCACTTGTGCCAACGTGTTTGTGTCCGTGGGCGAGACACGTAATCCCAAGCGATATATGGGGAGCTGTTAGGGGAAAATGCCACAATGTAACAGCGCCTTGGTTGTGCGCCTCGGCCAGGTAGCCACCGAATTGAAACAAAATGGTTCTGGTGATTTCCTGATGGCAGCGGTAATAATGGCAACAGTGCCAGGAGCATATATGGAGTTCAATGATTACAACGGCACGACACAATTGGGTTATACTCTTATCCAGAATCTATTTTGGCGTTCCCTTGTTCCCTTGTTTCCCTTGAAGCGCTTTTATCTTCTCTCAAAATATACTAAAAGTCAAAAGAAACTTAACGAGATTTTACCCTAATTGAAATCCATTGTTTGTTTGTCTTTTCTTTTTAGACTGTAGCTCCAAAAATAGTGGTTGACGCTCAAGAAAACTGGATCACTGAACAAGGTATGCAGTGCTATAACTGATGACAAGGCCAGGTTGTTTGCCCAAATACATTGTCAAGATGGCGGCCCACACAGTCCAAGCAGTCGTAGCAATGTTGTAATGTGGCTTGCTGCTTGTTACTAAATGTGACACGTTGCCATTAATTGTGTATTGCCAGCGATAAGGAAAAAAAACACGAAAGGTGCGATTTATTTGTTATTTTTAAAACTGGAAACCATCGTCTCTCATCTTTCAGTCATGTCGCGTGCGCCATTTTGAAACGACATGCGAACATCGCAGACAACCCAAACGTTTGTTGGCCAATGTTGGTGGCGCACAATTCGTTCCACTCGAAATTGTTGGCCAACATTGCCAACGTTCGCATTAACATGGCAGCGTTGCGTGTCAAGTATGGCGTGCAACGTTAACACTTAGAAATTCTTCAAAAGTGAACTTCGCTGTTCGGACACTTTGTATTTGCTTACGTTTATACATGCACACGTCGCATTCATTGCTGTGCGTAGGGTTGTTTTTGTTCGATTGCGTGTTGTACATGCATGCACATACGGCCGGGTAAACTTTACTTAATGTTTTTTGTCACACTATTAATTGATCACTCTTACAGACGCCATCTTCGTAGGAAAAATGCTACTGCGTATTAAACACCATCAATTACGTGCACGCACACCCTGGAAAATGTTCCACACGTTGCTCGAAATTTGTTCGAAATACGGCGCAACCGATGCGCATCACAAAAAAATTACGCTCAAAATCCTGATGCACGTGACAATTTGTAGGAAGTGACATCATTTGAACGTGATCAATAGCATCAAATTTGCCTTCAGGCATGTGCATTTTTCTGTGTGTGTGTGTGCATGTGCATGTTGCTGACACCTTTATCGGCCGTTTAAGATTGGCCATGTGACATATATGCTCTCAACCAGTGATTGTAAATTTATGTTTCATACAAATAGTCATTTTGGTTGTTTTATGTTACTGATAAAGTCAAAAGGACCTACTTCAAAAATTGAATAAAGATTTGTGCATCCCTTTCACAGCAAGTTGTTCTGTACAAGACGACACATTCTCTGATCTGCAGTCTCCCCCGCCGGCCAATAATGGTACAGACCACTCCCAATCCACCACACCAAGCTTGAAGCTCGTACCATTCCGGACTGAGGGGTTGCAGTGGTTCGAGGAGGGGCTAGAGTTTAGCTGGGAACATGAGCTTGTGATTGACGATCTACTAGCTTTGAAGGAATTCTTTAAGCAAGGAATGACGGTAGCAGTTAAAGAGGATAAAGTGAGAAAATTTTATTTTTTATTTTTAAATTGTTTTGCATGAAGCTTACAAGTTTCTACCACCTAAAGATAAATAGGTCTCAGGTTCGAATGCTATCTATCATCAAGATAGATAGGTGGGTGGCGCCATTGGCAGCCGACGACTAGAGACACCAAGTTAATCCCTTTACTCCTCACCAAAGATTGCTGTGGGATCGTTTAAAGGAGTTCAGATTTTTCCAGAAAATGAATTTCGTTTTTACCTAAAAATCATAAAATACCTCCCTAAAATACTATCCATGGGAAGAAAACAGGAAATTTGCAATCTCTAATTTGGATGTGGAAGCAAAAAGGTTGGTGTAATTATTGCACTGTTTTATGGAACCAGATAAATTAGTTTACAAAACATTGTTGGTTTTTCGATGGTACCTTGAAAATATATGGATTGAGAACGCGAATTTTCAGAATGGTAATGAGAAAAATATGAAAAATCATATGGTATCAAGAATCGCAACACCCATGGGAAAAATGATGGGCTCAAAATTTGTGATCTGGACACGCTCCTTTAAGACGCGTGCCTCCAGAGGCCAGCCCATCCCAAGATTTTTTTGGGAGCAATTTTCAGTGAAACTGGAAATATCACATTTATTTGATGTGGAAATCACTTCGTTCAAACAGGTGCAAGCTTAGACCTGAAAGACATCACTGAAGCAGAACAGTCTTGAAAGCGATTCCAAAGTGAAAGGTCAATCAGTGCCTTGTTATCCACAAGTTCACTGTATTCAATAAACTTCTGCTCTGAATTTTTTTGTTTTTGGAAAAATATTATGTCGTCATAGTATTTGACATCAATAATTTTTTTTTCATTTTGTTTCTTTTAATTTCTCCTTGAGGTCCTGTCAGTACCCGCTGAAGAGAATGAGGAAAAGACAAGTGACCCGAATAAGAAGGCTGATGGGGGTCGACGGTCAGCGAAGACTGGCAAAGACAGCAAGGGCGAAAAGGGTGACAAATCAAAGGTAGACAAGACACGCAGCAGTGCTATACAGATGCTTTGCACCGGCGGCCATGATAGGAGGCAGGCTTTTTATTTAAAGCGGCAATCAGAGTTTATTTCTCCATATTTTATAAGAATACATTCAAATCATGTTGACACCCGGTTACTAGAAAGGCACCTTCCGAATTAACGATTAGAGAGTTCCGCCCCAGTTGACAAATTAGTCTTTCCACGGTAAATGGGGCATTTTGGCAACACAGACCATATATTTTTCAGAAAATACCTTTGTCTGGTCTCAAAATAAAAGAAATAAGTTTTAGTTGTTCTGAAGAGATAACTTAGGCCCAAAAAGGGTTACAAATAGTGTGACAACATGCCTTTCTAAAAACCCTGTGTACAAATTTCCAATATACGCTCGTAACCGGGACGGCCTAAAATGTAACACAAGTGTCTGTCCCGGTTACGAGCGTATATTGCTAATTTGAATGTTCACCCCTCGAGCATATTTAAGATCACCAAGAGAATTCAAGCTGGTAAACTACACACAAAGGAGGACATCAAATACCAAATACTGAGCCTATAATCGAATAGATGGACCCATATTATACTAAGTGTATTTCCCGAGAACATGCTATAAAAACTCATGGTGTGCTCGGGTTGGACTCGAACCCACCACCTCCTGCATATTAGACAGACGATTTTGTCTTTCATCCCCTCTCAGGACAAGGCCCCAGCAGGCAAAAAGAAAAAGAAAGAACCAGAAATCGAGATGGTACACTCTTCACCGGAAGTCACCGTTCTAGGGTCCTTCACTCTAGACCTCGGTAGCTTAGTGGAGGGGGAACACAGTATTGATGAGACGTGTAACTGCCGAGGGGGTTCGCTGGAGGCGGGGATTTTAGAGGAAGACACGACGAAAGATGATGGTACTGAGCCTAAAAAGGTGATGCATTTTTAGGGTTATGCTAGTTTGTTTTTTTTCCGTGGAAGTGTAGTTTGTTTTTCACCTCAGTGCATCTAGTTAAATTTTTTTGCAAAACACTGCACTCATCATTACGTCAATTCTCTGGACTTTATAGTTCCGAGATTGCCTTAGTTACGCAGAAATGGTGACACACAACACATGAAGCAATAAGGATTTGCATGAAAAGCACAGATTAATTGGAGAAAACTCAAAGGTATTTATGTTTTAGGGTCGACAGTTATCTTAGCACACACTGAGTAAAGGACCAGTACACACAGGGATGCCATATATTCATAAAATATGCACTTTCTTACCTTTGAACAACCAATCACCCGACACTGAAACCAAAATTTACTCAGGGGTGCTGCATACAAACAATACGCATGGGATGGCTGAGTACTGCTTACAAGCTCGCTTGTTTGTTTGTGAGCAATTTGCTAATGCTCCAGGTGGGCGCTATCTACGTAGCTCTGTTGTGATTAGTCATAAATGGTCACGTGGGTTCCGTTGGATTGACAGGTAGTGAATTGCAGGAAGTGGGTGAACAATCGTCTTCAATTTGGATTAATGTTTTGTTGAACCACCCTTGTATTTTGTTGTTGGCGTGAACTCAAAATCCTAAAATAAATTCTCGGAGTTTATCCAACTTTCAAAGACTTTATCCAACTTGAAAGTGTCCAACTTAAAATAAAGTTTCTAATCCGAGGTATTTTTTTCCTCCCGCAGGATAAAAAGAAAAAGGAAATTGGAGACAATTCCAAGAGCAAGAAAGGAAAAGATGCTAAGGAAAAAGAAAAAGACAAGGACAAGGGTTAGTAACAAACAAATGCAATATGAGGGTCGTGGGTTCGAATCTGGGTCTGCACGCGTCCGTGGTGCGTGTGCCCTTGGGCAAGGCACTTTGTCATGAATTGTTTCTCTCTCTCCACCCAGGAGGAAATGGGTACCTGTGAGCCGTAGTGAAAGCGGATGTGTTTGATTAGTCCCTGTACATGTACGTGTACATGTAAGCTGCATGGGACTGTATACTCCCCGGGAAGCTGAGAAGGATATGATATTTACTGAGCCCAATGACCAGGGGTAATAACGTGACAGCATCCTTGGAATGGATATGTGCATGATATAAATTATGAGCAACAGTGGAATAAACGGTTTGATGATAGAAGCAGAGAGAGTAAAATATGAAATTTTGAAAATTTAAGATTTTGAGGAAAAATTTCAAATTTTTGGCAAATAAAGTTCATTTTTCCAAGAAATTTGCTTCGAAAACTGCAGAAATGGGTACCAAAAGGGCAAAACTTTCGTCAGAAGTCATTTCTAAAACATTTCAAAAAAATTTTGGCCAATTTAAAAAAAAAAATAGCTGGACTAACCCTTAATTATTTTTTTTGTATTTTTTGTCAACAATTTTAGAATTAAAACAGCGCCTTGAGCATCCTTGGGATGGATATGTGCGTGATATACACGCAACAGTGAAATAAATGGTTTAATAATAGAAGCACAGATTATACTCTGACTGAGAGATCGAGAAGGCTGAGAGATGTAGCTTAATTTATTAGTCAGTAACGTGTATGAATACCTCTTGTGGCAAGGCTGACTGCACCAGGCAGGGTGTGCCATCCTGTCTGCATGAAGTGCTCCCTGAGAACCTGCACTCACAGATCAGCTAGTAGAGCATCTGCCTGGAGTGTCGGAGGTCTCGGGTTTCAAGTCCCATATGATTTTTCTCACATCGAATGTTGTGTGTGTCTCATTCAGGCAAGAAACCGGGCAAGCCCGACAAGAAGGATTCCAAGATGAAACGGCCGGAGTCTCAACTCAGCGAGGGGGAGGAGCCACAGGCCCCTCCCCCTCCACTACAAGTCCACATTCAGGTAAGATGAACTAGACTCGATATCAAGTCGGCAATTGGACCAGTCCGTTTAAAACGTGGCAGGATTCCAGAGCGTAAGTGGGCTGAGAACTAGTAATTAAAAAAAAAGTAAATTTTTGGCCAATTTTGAGAAAAATGGCTGGACTAACCCCTTATTAGGCCATGGGATGATCACGCAAATTCGTTAGTTTTGTGATCTCCCTCCAGAAACTACTTAATTTTAGGTTTAAAAATCGTGGAAAATTATGCTTATCAATAACCTCAAACTCGCCAAGCCCAAAAATTGCACATTTTTATGAACAAGACGAAAAATACACTTATTTTTACTAAAAAATAAATCGCTGCCGTCCAATCACAACGCGTTTCTCATAATGCACCGTCCAATGGCATAGCGTGTTCTGCAAGTCTTTCGGTGCAGTACCAAAACAATATGGCGTCTTCGTCCGACACGTCTGACCCAAATTTTTCCGAGAATGACGAAGACGAGGAATGCCCTTTTTACTGTTGTATGCACGTAACTGATGTCAAATCTAAAGTAGTGAAATTCAGTGAGAAAAGTTTTGCAAAATTTAGGGATTGTAGCAACCGATGGCGTGAGTTAAACTGCCCGGAAAGTGTCATCGCGGCAGCGACACCGCTGGATTATCTGCACGCTCCCCACGCTCTTCAGCGCGTAAAACAGGAGGCTGAACATGGCGTTGGCGAAGTTGCTGTCGCTAGTACTAGTACAACAACTAGTACTATTTCTACACCGGGACGTCTTGGACGTGTCAGAGGAAGGTGGGCTCTATAATCCAATGCTTATTGTTAGCCAAAACTTAGTTTTACCATTAATTTAGCCAAGATAATCTCAGCTCTTGCTTTATCATTTGTCATTGGGATGTGGTCTTTTCACCAGTAGTCTAGCTGAGAAGGATTAACAACATGAACACGCTTTCAAAAAACAAATGCCATTTTCTCATAGTGACATACTAATTCCATGAATTCCCCCCTGGGACCTCATGAACCTCATGAACCTTGTCAGGCATACATGTAATCACTACGCAGATCCTTGAGGGAAATAACCAGCCACGATGATTATTTAGCCAACAATTCCAGCGAAACAAACCGGTATGCTCACAGCCGTTGTTGTCTTGTGTTCAAAAATATACTATGTTTCGTTGCGTGAGCTAGTCTGTGTACAAAGGTCGGAATGTCGATGCACATTGGTTACCAGGGCTGCGTTCGAAACACGCGAACATTGCAAACGTTTTTATCGTTCGCCAAGAACTGGTACCCGGCTTTTCTTAGACGAGTGCACAAAAGTACTGTAACCAGTGGCGAACGTTGGCAATGTTCGCGTGTTTGGAACGCAGCCTGTGCACATGCGGCCTACCAGTAAAACTTATTTTTAGATCACGTCTGGTAACCAATGCGCATCGGCATTCCTTTGTACACAGACTAGCTCACGCGACGACACAGTATATTTTTGAACACAAGACAACAACGGCTATGAGCATACTGGTTTGCTTGCTGGAATTGTTGGCTAAATGTTCATCGTGGCCGGTTATTTCCCTCAAGGACCTGCGTAGTGGTTATGCCTGACAAAGTTTGGGTGAGTCCCAGGGGGGAATTAGTGTGTCACGGCGATAAAATGACACATTTGTTTTGTGTAGCGTGTTCATGTTGTTAATCCTTCTCAGCTCTACTGGTGAAAAGACCACATCCCAATGACAAATGATAAAGCAAGAGCTGAGATTATCTTAGCTACCATTAATTACAGTTAACTAGCCCCAGTCTGAGGCCAGGGAATGAGACCACCATTTTTGGCGGTTGGCCTCACTCCGATGATCTTTTAAAATGATAGGAAGTTTGAAAAAGATGTGCTTAAAGTCACGTGATTTTTTTTCATATACCCTGGCACATTGAACACGGATTTGGGTGAATTTATATATTGGAATCGGTAGCTTATTCAATTGTATCAATCTATCTTATTTCATTTGATCAATTTTTATAGCATGTTCTGATTTTTTTTCCTGTAATACATGTAGCATATAAATTTAGTGCTATGTATTGAGAAAATGCATACATGTACATGTAGCAAAGAGTGCAAAACTGCATAGCAAACTGCTATGCTACACCAGCTAAATTATGTACTGATCTTTTTCACAATGTTTGTTTGACAGAAGACTCGGCGGTATTCCAGGGTACCACATGGAGTGTTATCGCTACTACTGTAACAACTCCAAAATCAAACGGGCAGAGGACAGACAGAGAAAGGCAGAGGACAGAGAGAAGAAAGAACAAGGTTAAACAACATTTCTAAAATGCACCAAAATCCGAAACTAAAGGCAAAGTAAATTGATAGCCTGTATACAGTCATCATCTGTATATTGTTATGCTTTCAAAGTGTGAAGAAATAAGGTGTTTTTTTGTAATATTTTTGACACAGTAGTGTTAGCAAGAAGTACATATATTTCTCATGTAATGAAAAATATAAAAATTCAGCATTTTCTGATCCTTCTTCGTGGAAACAGCTGCTCCAAATTTTCACCAATATCTAAAAAATGATACCATCTTTTTAAAACAAAATTATACAGAATTTTTGTGGGATAAATGTACATCTGCAACTGTATACGACTGAAGTAGATGTGCAGTTCCAAATACAATGTACATTAGATGTGCCCTGCATTGAACTCTTCATGTTAGACTACATGTATTATTCTAGGTCCCTACCCCCAAATTTCCAGTCCGTAATTTAAATAATGTTTAAAAATTACAGCAGTGAATTGAACAGTGGCGTTTACCTTGCAAATTCGATAGTTATATTTCCTAAATAATCTTTTTCTTTAAAATAAGTATGAGGGGAAAAAGAAATACCATGCAGGTCTGCAGTGATTTGAAGGTGCATGTAGAATTAAAACCTGATACTGTCTATTTGCCACAAATTACCATTTTTTCAGTTAAAAACCAGTCTGGTTTGCAGATTTTCTCATTAGTATTTTTATTGTGTTAATTTGCAGAAAGCATGGCGGTGTCCTCAGTTGATCCTGTAGATGTTTCAGCGAAACTTGAAGATGATGGGCCGCCAGCTAAGCGACTACTTCGCTCTGTGACATCAATTGACCAACAAGCGCAACCTTTACCTGGAAGACATCATGTTCTCCCCCTTCAGTGCATCATCTGTAGGAGAACAAAATACACCAAGGAACGAGCCACAAAAAAACGAAACGTTGAGAGGCTCATAACCTGTGAAACAATTCAAGGGGGTAAATTGATGAAAGCTGCTAAAATTAGGCAAGACGAGCGGCTTTTACTCGACATAGAAGGTAGAGATCTGGTTGCTATCGAGGCCAGGTACCACCGGACTTGCTACCTTAAGTATACCAAGATTGCTCGAGACTATTCATCAAAAGACCTAGCGCAGCAACCACACTTACAACAGACCTTTGATAAGTTTAGTCAGGTTGTAATTAAGGAGAAGCTCATTCAAGGTAAAGAAATATGGAGACTAACTAAGCTGAACAAGGTATTCATAAAGATGGTGAAGGAAGTTGAAGGTATAGAGGTTGAAGGATACAAAACGGCAAGTCTAAAAAGTAGAATACAAAAATCTCACCCTGACATTTCTTTTTTGAGGCCTTCTCGCTTTTTTGAAAGCGATATTGTATTTGCAGGCAGTCTCGAAGTGCAAGATGTCCTTGAAGATGCAGCTGACCAGATATCCTCAAGCGAAAGTGAGAGTACGAGTAGCGACTGTTCTGACATAGATCCCAAACCACCGACACTGCCTGGAGAACTTCGAGACCTGTACTCAGCTGCTCAGATCATCAAAGGTGCGATGGATAGATCACCTTCAGCTTCACCTTGGCCTCCACTTTCATCCGATGTGACGCTTGAGAACGTGAGGAAGGTAATTCCTTACCAGTTATTCAATTTCTTGGCATGGACCACAGGCATCAACTGTGAACCTGTCGACACAAGCAGGGTGGCAGTAAGAGAGGATGAAGAACGACGACTATATTCAATAGCGCAGGACATCGTTTACCTCAAGACAAAGGGAAGAACTGTCATGCCCAAGCACACATCCCTAGCCATGGCAGTGAGGCACTTCACAGGCTCGGCCAGGCTCATCGGTTTGTTAAATGGCTTAGGTCATTGTGTGTCAAACTCCACAGTGCTTGAGCATGACACTGCCCTCGCTAAGCGCCAACTTGGCTTGGGTAATGGTTTACTTCCAGCTGGCACACAGCCCATCTTCACTACCCTTGTCTGGGATAATAATGATTTTGGTGAAGAAACTATCTCAGGCAAGGGTACGACTCATAACACCAATGGCATCATCGTCCAACGCCCCATGATACCAAGAGATCCGACAACTCCTCTGGCAATGACCTCAACCAAATCTCGAGAGAGATCCTTCCAGCCACCCCCTACTGAGATCAAAGCATACTATGGTAGCAAAAGAAAGGGTCCGAAGCCTTATGGCAAAGATATTCCCCTTGGAGAGGTTCATCACATAGATGTTCAAGATGATTACAGGAAGTTGGACTTGGCATATGTTGTGATGAAGGTTGCGGGAGTGTCGGATGACATCTTTGCAGGTTGGACTGGGTTCAACTGTACTCTACAGAAAAGCATCCCTAGAATATCAACTGTAGGCTACCTACCCATCATTGATGCTAGCCCTACTGAGTACGACACAGTTTTCACCATTTTGGAGAGAAGCGTAGAAGTTGCAAGTAATCTTGGTCAGGAGAAGGTGGTTGTAGTTTTTGACCAAGCCATATACGCGAAGGCCCAGCAAATCAGGTGGAGGAATGACAAGTTTCTGAACAAGGTTATTATCCGGCTTGGAGCTTTTCACACTTCAATGTCGATGTTGGCATGCATTGGCAAAAGATTTCGGGATGCTGGTCTGGAGAATATCATGATAGAGTCTGGCATTGTTGCCCAGGGCTCTATCAATGGTGTAATGAATGGTCACCACTACAATCGAAGCGTTAGGGCTCATAAGTGCGTAATGGAAGCATTGCAGCGTCTACGATGGCAGTCATACATTGACACACTTCCTGATGAAGAGAGAGAGTCCGTCCTAGAGGTTCTAGTTGCGCTTCAGACTTCATTTCGCAATTCATCATTTGAAGAGGAAGTGAAGTCTGACCAGTTTAAATCTGTGGTCAACTCATATGGTGAGTTCACATCCGTGCGCTCCAGAGACCCAACTTTCGGTGTGTGGTCATCATACATTGAAATGGTGGAAGTGCTGCTTCTCTTCATCAGAGCAACAAGACAAGGAGACTGGGAGCTTCATCTGTCCAGTATCCGTAGTTTCCTGCCATGGTTTTTTGCCTATGACCGCACCAATTACTCGAGGTACCTGCCAGCATATTGGCTTGAAATGTGTCAACTGCCAGAAGTCCATCCTTCGGTTTATGATGCCTTCATGCAAGGAGAGTTTGCTGTGCAGCGCCAAGGTAATTATGGGTTTTCTCAAGTAGCATGCGACCAGGCAATAGAGCAAACCTGTAACCGAGACACAAAGACGAAGGGTGGCATGGTCGGTTTCACGACACACAAAGGTGCAGTTCAGAGATGGATTCTTTCTCAACACGAACGCTCGGCAATATCCAAACAGTGCGAGGAGATGGCAGGTCAGGGTGAGAAGATGAGAGGTAGAAAAGATCTTGACAAGACCAGAGTAAAGAGAGATGAAGAAGATGTTCGTGCAGTTGTGACCAGCATTGAAGCAATGATCAACCCCTTTGAGGAAACGAATGAACTTCTCGTTCACATTGCATCTGGAGTTGTGGCTTCAAAGGAAGTTACCAGCGCTTACACTGAAGCCCGGGCGATAGGGGATGCAGCTGTCATTGACTACTGTACAGATCGCTTGCAAGGTGACAAGGATATGTTTGCGACTATCAAGAAGCAGAAGACAAAAACCTTCAGCTCCATGAACAAAACAATAAGGTCAAATGTGAAGGGGAAAGAAGTGACCCTCAAAGCAGACAGAAATCTCTTCCAGAGACTTCTTATCATAGCCAGCGTACGGAAGTTAGACATTGCCAGAATGTTAACTTACAATTTGGGTCCATTGCCATTGTCCTTGTCAAACTTCAATGGTTTCCTTAACAAGACCACAAAAGCTAGTCTCATGCACTATGTTGAGTCCCATGTCAAGCCATCACCAGTCATGGATAGTGTCCCAAATGGCAGTGTGTGGATAGTAGACGGCATGGCCATGCTACAGGAGCTTCCCCAAAGAAATGTGCCTGCCACCTTTGGCTTGCTGGCTGACCAACTGTTGAGGCAACTTGTAACTATGGCCAGAGGGATACGCAGTCATGTTATTCACTTTGTGATTGACACATATCCTGCAATGAGCATCAAGAATGCTGAGAGAGGGCGAAGAGCTTCAGGTGGAAGTCAGCTTACAAAGATCTATGGGAAAGAGCAGAAAGTACCACTGCAGTGGAAGAAGTTCTTGTCATGTAGCGAGAACAAAGTGGCCCTTGTCAACTTTTTGTTCCAAATGTGGAGTGAATGTCCAGCAAGTCTTCTTGGTCCAGTCAGTGTTATTGTTGCTCATGGTAGTCAGTGTCATTCACTTTGTGACATTGGGGGTAGTGTTGTTGTTCAGGCTATCCCAGATCTAGAATGCAACCATGAAGAGGCCGATACTCGACTTTTCCTGCACTGCAAGTATGCAGCAGCATCTCAGCCAGTAGAGCATCTGGTGGTGAGGAGTCCAGACACTGATGTTTTTGTCATTGGTGTATCAAAAGCTAATGAAATCGACGCTACGTTGCTTCTTTACACTGGACGAGGGAACAACAAACGCACTGTCAATCTGACAAAAATACGTTCTCATGTTGGAGAGCAAGTTGCTGATGCTTTGATAGGCACTCACTGCCTCACAGGTTGTGATTCTGTAAGTGCCTTCTATGGAAAAGGAAAGAGCAAGGCTGTCAAGCTGATGATGGCCAGTGTTGAATATCAGTCTGCTTTTAAGCAGGTAGGGGCAGCTTTCTCCCTGACCGACGAAACTTTTTCAGTTGTTGAGAAATTTGTCTGTGCCTTGTACTGTCAAGATTGCTCTTCGGTAAATGAAGCAAGGTATAACATGTTTCTGATGGCGACAAAGGCTGAATCTTGCATGCCACCTACGCAAGATTCCTTGAAGCATCATGTGATGCGGGCTAACTACCAGGCTGCAATTCAACACAGATGTTTTGAGCAGTTTGTTCAAGTTCCTAGTCCGGATGGCCATGGGTGGAAGGTTGATGATACAGATCTGGAAATTGTCTGGGGAGATCAGCCACCTGCACCAGACAGTTTGCTTGAATTGACCCACTGTGGTTGTAAAAAAACAAATTGCAAGCAACCACAGGCTAATGCCAAAGGAAGGTGCTCTTGTCGTCAACACAATGTCCCATGTACAGATCTGTGTAAATGTGTTGGATGTCAAAATTCTACTACCACAGAGGATTCGGATGGTGATCTCGATTCTGACGATGAATAAAATGTTCTATTCCTTGCATTCATTGTGTGTAGCCTTGGTTGCCAAAACATGTAGTCAGATCCACCCACTTGTTTTATTTTTTAAATAAGAGTTTCACATGCTGTTACTTGTACTAAAAAAGCTTCTGTACTCGTACACGATTTTGTTGAAATATTTTTTGTACCAGTGTAAGAGCAGTGGATCTTATTCACATTCCAGTAGCCAATCACAAAGAAGGTACATGTACATTACAATTGGGTCTTGAGCAATGCACACATGACGGTTTCACATAGACACATGTCAGTGTTAAATTTAATGTTGAAGTCATTTTTGAAGGGTGCAAGAAAACATGGATCCATTGATGAAGTGGCTATTTAAGCAATTGCATTCCAGTATGATTTGCAAGAAATGTCAATACGTGTACAATAACAATCAGGGATGCCGACTTTAAAGTTTAAATCATAAACAATGTACATGTATATAATAATAACAGCATTTATACAAAAAGACCTTGTATATGCCTGTGACTAATGTCGCATTGATCTCAGTCAACCACTCAACTGCGAACAAAAAGTGATATGGTTTCCCCTCCAAGTACTTCACGCAGTAAACGTTGTTTAACTTTCAATTACATGTGTGACTGGCTCTTGCATTGAGCTAACTATGTGGACATGAAAGTTATATGTACATAAAGAGACAAAAAAATACCAGTAGCATTTTTAAGATGACTTTATGCCAAGTTTATATTGCAATAAATGAAAGCAATAAATGTACATGTGAACTTGTTGCTTTACATTTTACATACTATGTAAGCTAAAAACAAAGAGGCATATTTCAAACAACCTCTAATAGGTATTTTAAAAAGGTTCAGATTTGCAGGTGAACATCTCCTTGAAGAACTCTCAGAACTGCTTACACTTGTAAGAGTTACACACACGATGTTTAATACAACAAACCGTTTTCACTTGCACACCATGCAAAGCCTCAAATGAAAAAGATGGTGTACATTATTTCATATTGTAACAGTGTAGAATTTGAAAATGTTAGATGCAATAAATGAATGTACAATTTTATGTATAACAAAGTAATGCTGTTGTATGACAGCAACTGGTTAAGATTAAACTGATAAAGTACCCCACCATACATGTACTTTTTAAAAGGAAGGTTCTTGTATCGCAACATATAATTTGGGTTTAAAGCACCAGTACACTAACTATTGGGAATCTCAAAATCGGAAATGTTCACAGATTTACACCAAAGTTACACAATATAAACATGGTTATGGTAGAAAACTTTCCGTGGAATGGTTTGGTAACAATAATTGGTTTGTCCGTGGTTTAAAAAAGGATTCCAATGTACATGTACTTGTGACAAAAGCAATTGAACATAAGTCCATATCTTGCAGCCGTAACAAAGACTTGAAATATTTAAATGAAGGGCCTATTACATGTTAACAAGTGGCTGGCTGGGAAATTACAATTCAGAATCGATGGGGATTAAAAAATAAAACGTTTTTGTGAAAACTCTTAAAATTTGCTGTGGGCCTATATGTTAACTTTTTTTATAGTACATGCCTGATAATAATCTCCCAACAGAAATGTAATTGATGAATAAATACATCTATAATCAGTATTTAATCAGTCAAAATGCAAGATGAGGTAGGGATGCAGGAACGATTTTAAACCATAAACGGGAACACATCTGAGAAAATAATTAAATAGGAAGCTTTCATATGACTTTATACAAATGTCTTTCTTTGGAAGTAATTGAGAAAGCAGAAATAGAAAGAATGCACCTCGAACAATAACAAAGTCCCTGATGCACCCGTCAGTTGTTGAAAAAAAACCTGACTGACAAATTTCCAACATTGGTTTGTGTGCAATTTTGACTACCATTCATTTGTACACGACTCTCCAAAAATGACCAATAGAGGGCGCTATTTTCAAACGTGAATTTTTAATTGAATTTTACTAATTAGTGTGCAATTTTTGACACTGGCAACATTGATATTTGTGTTCAGGGGTATCAAAACTATACATTGATCAACATTTCAGGTAGTTTCTGGGGGGTAGATCACAGATTTTGATTTCTGAAAGCCTTTTGCATGATCATCCCATGGCCTATATGATTTTTGTCATTTTTGGCCAAAAATTTCATGAATCAGATTTTCTTGAAAATTGCAGGAAATGTTGCTTAGACCCTATAGACAATATTCCTTGAATTTGACCTTGACTGCTCACCTATAGACAAGGAAATATAAAATTTTGAACATTTTTGATTTTGATGAAAAAGGTAGATTTTTTTGCCAAAATTTCTTGGAAATTAGCTTGGGCAAGTGCCGAAATGGGTTCCAAAAGGGCTAAATATTCGTTAGAAGTATTTTTGAGACATTTAAAAAAAAGTAATTTTTTTGCCAATTTTGAGAAAAATTCCTTATGATTTTTGTAATTTTTGGCAAAAAAAATTATGATTCAGATTTTCTTGAAAATTGCAGGAAATGTTGCTTAGACTCTATAGACAATATTCCTTGAATTTGACATTGACTGGCTTACAATAAAATATAAAATTTTGAACATTTTAGATTTTGAAGAAAAATATTGAATTTTTTTCGGAAATTAGGTTGGGCAGGCCAGGTGCTGAAATGGGTTCCAAGCGGGCTAAATATTTGTTAGACACTTTCATTTTGGCCAATTTTGAGAAAAATTGCTATGATTTTTGTAATTTTTTGCCAAAAATTTATGGTTTTTTTTTACAAGACAGTTTATCAACATTATTCTTTAGCTATGTACTGCTGTTCATGTTTTAAAAAGTGTTCCAATTATGTAATCTGTTTTTAACACTTGCCATGTTATTGGTCTTGACAGGTCAAGCTTCACCACTGGTTGACGGCTAGAGATTCCATTCCAATGAAAAGCGAAGCGGGAACTTAAAAGCCATCTTGGGATTGGATGCAGAGGGACAACAAAATCTGAAAGGAGCTGTGTCACGGTTTACGCATGCACCAAATCTTTTAAATTTTTGACATACGTGCGCGCTCAGAAGTATGTAGTGTAATGCTGTTAAACAACGTGTTTGGTTGTTGTGTTTCAATATACATTAGTGTACACCGTGTACTTGGCACGCAGTGTTTACGAGTGTTTATAATACACTACTTTGGAACTTAATTTAGGGATATCGAAAATGGCCAAAATAGATTGTCAAGATGGCGGTGCCCACAATCCTAGCAGTTGCAATGACGTTGTAATGTGGCTCTCCTCACCAAATTTTTGAGGAAATGTGACACGTTGCTATTGATTGTGCAACGCCAACGATAAGGGAGAAAACCACAAAAGGTGCAATTTATTTGTTATTTTCAAAACTGCAAACCATCGTCTGTCATCTTTCATGTCGCGTGCGCCATTTTGAAATGACTCGCAAACAACTTAAGTTTGTTAGCCAACGTTGGCTAATGTTGGTGGCACACAATACGTTCCACTCTAAATTGTTGGCCAACGTTTGCAAACGTTCGCGTATGTGGAACGCCCTAAGTTATAAAACTTTAGGCCAACGTTTTCAAGTTTTGCTACGTGTGCGCACATTGTGAAACAGTTTCTTTAACACAAAGGGGAAAAAAGAATAATTTTACAGTTTGAATTAAATATGGTGCATTTTCTTGCTTTATACTCTTCCAAAACATGGCACCAGTTTATTCGACATAATAATTTTGGTACAGAAAGACTTTACTTTTCAATTGACTTACTTCTTATATTTGTTTCATTAAAATAAATAAATAACTTACAATTTATCTGTATATATGTAATCAAAAGTTGTAATATATCTTGCAAGTTCCTTTTGAAATATATAGTATTAAAATGGGGTGAACTGTTTTTTAAATGAAATTAGTCTCTTTTATTATTTTTTTTTAGAAATTAGCTTGCAAAACGCGCTTGAACTAGTACTTTTATGAAAAGCGCTAGGGTTACTGTAGCGCTTCTACAAAAAGCGCTAGGGTTACCCTAGCGCTTTTACAAAAAGCGCTAGGGTTACCGTATCGCTTCTACAAAAAGTGCTAGGGTTACCGTATCGCTTCTACAAAAAGCGCTAGGGTTACCGTAGCGCTTTTACAAAAAGCGCTAGGGCTACCGTATCGCTTCTACAAAAAGCGCTAGGGTTACCGTATCACTTCTACAAAAAGCACTAGGGTTACCCTAGCACTTTTATAAAAAGCGCTTTTTATAGAAGCGCTACGGTAACCCTAGCGCTTTTTATAGAAGCGCTAGGGTAACCCTAGCGCTTTTTGTAGAAGCAATACGGTAACCCTAGCGCTTTTTATAGAAGTGCTACGGTAACCCTAGCGCTTTTTATAAAAGTGCTAGGGTAACCCTAGCGCTTTTTATAGAAGCGCTACGGTAACCCTAGCGCTTTTTGTAGAAGCAATACGGTAACCCTAGCGCTTTTTATAGAAGCGCTACGGTAACCCTAGCGCTTTTTATAGAAGCGCTAGGGTAACCCTAGCGCTTTTTTTAGAAGCGCTACGGTAACCCTAGCGCTTTTTATAAAAGTGCTAGGGTAACCCTAGCGCTTTTTATAAAAGTGCTAGGGTAACCCTAGCGCTTTTTGTAGAAGCGCTACAGTAACCCTAGCGCTTTTTATAAAAGTGCTAGGGTAACCCTAGCGCTTTTTATAAAAGTGCTAGGGTAACCCTAGCGCTTTTTATAAAAGTGCTAGGGTAACCCTAGCGCTTTTTGTAGAAGCGCTACAGTAACCCTAGCGCTTCTTATAAAAGTGCTAGGGTAACCCTAGCACTTTTTATAGAAGCGCTACAGTAACCCTAGCGCTTTTTATAAAAGTGCTAGGGTAACCCTAGCGCTTTTTGTAGAAGCGCTACAGTAACCCTAGCGCTTTTTATAAAAGTGCTAGGGTAACCCTAGCGCTTTTTATAAAAGTGCTAGGGTAACCCTAGCGCTTTTTGTAGAAGTGATAGGGTAACCCTAGCACTTTTTATAGAAGCGCTACGGTAACCCTAGCGCATTTTATAAAAGTGCTAGGGTAACCCTAGCGCTTTTTGTAGAAGCGCTACAGTAACCCTAGCGCTTTTTATAAAAGTGCTAGGGTAACCCTAGCGCTTTTTATAAAAGTGCTAGGGTAACCCTAGCGCTTTTTATAAAAGTGCTAGGGTAACCCTAGCGCTTTTTGTAGAAGCGCTACAGTAACCCTAGCGCTTCTTATAAAAGTGCTAGGGTAACCCTAGCACTTTTTATAGAAGCGCTACAGTAACCCTAGCGCTTTTTATAAAAGTGCTAGGGTAACCCTAGCGCTTTTTGTAGAAGCGCTACAGTAACCCTAGCGCTTTTTATAAAAGTGCTAGGGTAACCCTAGCGCTTTTTATAAAAGTGCTAGGGTAACCCTAGCGCTTTTTGTAGA
This sequence comes from Henricia sp. BOLD:AAB3569, assembly GCA_037783545.1. Lineage (NCBI taxonomy): Eukaryota > Metazoa > Echinodermata > Asteroidea > Spinulosida > Echinasteridae > Henricia > Henricia sp. BOLD:AAB3569. Next base: position 3,117,884 of record JBBELK010000147.1, on the reverse strand, counting down.
AGTGATAGGGTAACCCTAGCACTTTTTATAGAAGCGCTACGGTAACCCTAGCGCATTTTATAAAAGTGCTAGGGTAACCCTAGCGCTTTTTATAAAAGTGCTAGGGTAACCCGAGGACTTTTTGTAGAAGCGATACGGTAACCCTAGCGCTTTTTGTAGAAGTGCTACGGTAACCCTAGCGCTTTTTATAAAAGTGCTAGGGTAACCCTAGCGCTTTTTATAGAAGCGCTACGGTAACCCTAGCGCTTTTTGTAGAAGCAATACGGTAACCCTAGCGCTTTTTATAAAAGCGCTAGGGTAACCCTAGCGCTTTTTGTAGAAGCGCTACGGTAACCCTAGCGCTTTTTATAGAAGCGCTACAGTAACCCTAGCGCTTTTTATAAAAGTGCTAGGGTAACCCTAGCGCTTTTTATAAAAGTGCTAGGGTAACCCTAGCACTTTTTGTAGAAGCGCTACGGTAACCCTAGCGCTTTTTATAGAAGCGCTACAGTAACCCTAGCGCTTTTTGTAGAAGCGATAGGGTAACCCTAGCGCTTTTTCGTTTCAGAAATTTTAAAAATTTAGCTGGGAAAATTGCCGAAATGGGTTTTGCAAAACGTCCATCTTTAAAAAATAACGAGCGTAGCATTTTATAATAGCTGTTTTGAAGATATAACGACTTAGAAGTAATTTTAAAAACCAAGATGACTACCACTTGTTAGCTTACTGCTGAAAATTTATTCCATGACATGAACAACAGGGTGGAAGGAACAAAAAGTATTTCTATGACTTTTAGAAATTGCCATCGGCTTTAAAAATCTACTTACATTTTTAAAAGGACTAAACAAAATATTTACAATAAATAATCACTTAATAGTTACATCTTCTTTGGCATTTTTTTGAAAAACTAAGCACACCATAAGTCATTTCACACACTGAAACATGTATTCTCACAGGCTCACAAATTTATACATGCAATGATTCTGTATGTCACATCTGCCACATGCACCTAGTCACACCACATAGCAACAAAAATTTAGTGTGGTCATCTGGATACTAAGTGTGCATTGAAAGGAAGTACCTCAGTACATTAGACGCTATTCATATAAAACACGCAAAAGCTAACTGCTTTCACGTCAATAGACCCTTCTCATGAGAGGCCATGACAGGGGCGCAGTCACATTATGGACCATTAGAAATGGTACGCGTACAGGAAACGAATGCGGCTTGCAAAATCCGGGTTGTTATATCACAATTTTGCGTGGCTGTGTACATGGTTAAATTGATGTAAAAATTCACATTACCTATGCTGTGCAGACAAAATAACCGCGCAAACTGTTGATACAACCATCCAGTTTTTCCCAGCCGCATACGTTTCCCGTACGCGTACCATTTCTAATGGTCCCTAGTGTCACCGTGCATCATGCACGAGTAGGCACTTTGTGTATCTATTAGCATCATAAAATCTACCACACTCGGCAAGATCCGGGTTTTGCGACGATGAAATAACCAATCGTGAGCAGAGTTACGAAAGCGGCAACGCCGAACGTGTACTGAAGAGAGTCGCCACGGAAACGATCCGTCACGATAAACACCATCTCGGCATCGCACATGTCGTAAAAACAAGTCGTCAAGTCTTGGAACAAGTAGTATCTAAAAGATGAAATGCAGAACTTTGTTAGCATGGTTAGTATGTCAACTTGTGTTCTTAGCAAGAATAGCAGAACACCAGTCAATGCATAGTTCCGACCTGTCAATCAACCGAACCCGCTGACCAATCACAACAGAGCTAGCAGACAGCGCCCACTGACATAGGTCAAAGTGCATTACCTCACGAATCAACATCACGCGATTTTCTGCCGATACGTTTGTATGCAGTGTTGGCTGGGTGAATTTTTGGTTTCAAGGCCGGGCGATTCGCTGTTCAAAGGTAATAAAGCGAATTTTTATAATATATGACATCTCTGTATCACTGGCCTTTTACTAAGTGCGTGCTACGGTAACTGTCGACCCTGAAACATGAATACCTTTGAGTTTTCTCCAATGAATCTGTGCTTTCCGTTGAAAGTCCCATTGGTTTGTGCAGTGTGTGTAGTCATTTTGACGATAGCGTGTGAGGCATAGCAACAATATCCAAGGGGGCGGGGTTAATTGGGCAATCTCGGAACTATGCATTGTAATACACATCACTTAAGATTTTGACTACTAACCCATTTTTATATTAAAAGCAAACACATTTTGGATTAAGCAAATTTTTCTGTTGAACAAATTTAAGAAATTGGGCCCAGTACTTCACTTCTCACAAATAAACTCCTCAACAAAAGTTCGGAAAATCAAGTTTGACTGACGATTTCTCTCTTGTTACTAAATCATTTCCCTTGAATTTGGTATCATTGGAAAGCCCTGTTATTCCTCTTTACAGTGATGTGTCATTTGTTATGATTAATCAATTGGGGGATGTGCAGTATAGCGGAATACAGGGGTGGGTGGAAAGTGAAATGTCACAAAATTCACTGCTATTGTCATGCAGTGCATTCCCCTTTTGCTTGGAGGATGGGAATGTGTCAATGCACTTTTTGACAATATCATTTTGTGACATTTCACTTTACACCCGCCCCCGTATTCAGCTGTGCTGCACATGCCCCAATTGCTTAATCATAACAAATGACACATCATCGTAAAGAGGAATAACACGGCTTTCCAATGATATAAAATTCAAGGAAAATTATTCTGCAACAAGAGAGAAATCGTCAGTCAAACTTGACTTTCCGATTTTTTTTTGAGGAGTTTAGATAAGACTCATTTTTTTTTTTTAAATATAGTGGCTGGTTGTGCCAAATATATTTTAACAAATTATTTCTTTTGTAAGATAGACTTGACTAAATCACAGACACATACTTACAAAATTATTGGCTGCGGTTCGACCGGTGGGACCTTCGTGAACACTACGGTACTCGTAACAGGGAAGGACTGAACCCACTCTGCTGTTTCGTCGGACGTTTGATCTAAATGACATGCGTAGCCATTAGCACCAATACATTGAAGCTTGACGGTGGATTTAGTGAATCTGTAGAAAACAAACAAATTCGCAGTTTTTAAAATTATGGGAATTAAAGAAATCTGTTAACAAATGATTTGAAACTTTTAAAAACAGGAACAGCAGCATCAAGGGCTGTCCAAATTGTCAACATTTTCACAGTTCTACAGAGCTTAGTACATGTATTTTTCAAGACCCCCGAAATACGACTTAACATTTTTCTGTCAGTACCATGAAAAACTCTGTTTGCTAGGATAGGGCGACAATTTGTGTGTAAAAAAAGCTATATTAGGGCGACACGCTCAATAGGGCGACACGCTCAATAGGGTGACAATTTGGTGTCGCCCTAATATATATTTTTTTAAAACCATTTTTTAAGGTCAAAAACCATTTTTTTAAAATCGAGAACCATTTTGATTAGGTCTAGAACCGTCTCTCTTAGGTCTGTAACCATCTTTGGAAGCTTCGGGTAGAGAAATAAGGTGTCATTTTGAGTGATTCTTGCCGAAATTTCGGTGGTCCCCGGGGAGAGTCTTCCGAACTGTCGCCCTATTGCCGCATCCAGAGTTCTTACAATTATTATTATTATTATTATTACTTGTATTATTATTTCTTTCTGGTATTCATACCAAGGATTCCTCTAAAGTGCCATTTGCACTGTCACTCGCAAGCGAGAGGAAACCTATGAAGAATTATAAATTAGAAATGGCCAGAGACACCGGGGAATCCCCTTGCTCTTCATGAAAGAATGCTCTGGGATCTTTAGAGTGCGTTACCGTTACCTAACCTTCCGAAGGATGGAGCAAGTGTGGTCGAGTGCCTTGCTCAAGGACACAGGTACCGCAGCCGGGGGGAGATTCGAACCCTCAACCCCAAGTTTTAACCTATGATTGCGAGTCAATGACCCAAACCACTCAGCCACGATACCTCATATCAACATTTTACAGTGCATGTAAAGTCCTACGCTTTGTACAACCGTAAAAATGTTAGTTGACGAATTTGGACAGCCCCTTACATAACTAAAACACAATGTTTATCAATTACAGTGTAGAAATTTCAGCCGCATAGATGCAGTAATACTTGAGAAAACCTAAAAATTTCATGCATGTTTTTTGTGTTGAATGAAGGGTATTAAAATGAAATATAATTGTCTGCAGAAACGTTCAGTTTAGTTGGCAATTTCTTCCACAAAGGTACCATTTTAAACGGAACAATAATCATGTGATGTTTGTTACCATTGCTTTCAACACTTTTAGTCGGATTTTTCTTGTCAACTTGCCAAGTTAAATTTTGGGTAACTGCAAATGTTGTATTGGGGCTTTAAAGGAGCGTGACCAGATTTTTCAAAAAATGGGTTTGGTTTTAACCTAACAATCACATAGACCGTATCGAATAGACGCCATTTCATGGGGCACCTTTTGTTACTTAAACCGTTCAACAATGGAATCACAATATGTGCAACTGTGCATGTCCTCAAGGAACAAAGAAACTGCCCCACGAAATGGCGGCTATTCGATACGGTCTATAAATACTCCCAAAATACTATCCATGGGAAGAAAACAGGACATTTGCAGTCTCCAATGTGGAAGCAAAAAGGTTGGTGTAATCACTGCACTATATGTAACCCGATAAATTAGTTTACCAAACTTTAGTGGTTTTTGGATGATATTCTTGCAAATATATGGATTAAGAGCACAACATTTCAGAATGGTAATGAGAAAAATATATGGTAACAAAAAATGTGATCTCGACATACTCCTTTAAGAAAACTTACGTCACACGCGCAGACAGAATCTCCTGCTGGAAGATAGCGCCGACTTCTCCCGCGTCCGCATACAGAATCTCGATGTTGACGCCAGTCGGGACGTCGTAACACAAGCCCTGGATGAGGTCAAGAGGTCTCGTTCCCGAAGTCACATAATCTGGGTCTGTTGTCGTTGTTTCGGTTGTCGCTGGAGTCTCTGTTGAAATGGGGTCCTGCGAAGAACTGCAGGGGTGGTTTGCATGGGTTTTTTGGTACAATTTGGGTGTTTCGCTACTTTCACAAATCACAATACATAGCGCCACCAAGCATTTCTGTCAGACAGGGCATTTTCTGACAGAGCGGTCGACATCGGTGTATTCGTTTACTGCACAAACAATTCAGATTTGATTTGAAAACAAATACCCGATTTAGTGGTTGAAGTTTATTTAGAAAGCGGTTTGTGTGTAAACATGTCCATTGTCCACCATTCATTTGTACACACCGTGTATGGAACTTGAACTTGACGGCTGTAGAAGGCCCGTCAGTGTAGCAAATCTCGCTTCGTGGCGGCCACCTCAGAGTGTTGGAAAGTATTATCAATTTGTATGACTCTCAAGAGTCAGTATTTGTGGTGCTTTTGGCCAATCACATTTGCCTTTTTAAATTCATGGGGTGTTCGTTACCAGTGTTATCGACACTTTGAGAAAGGTTTTTCTTGTCAATTCTGAAGTGAAATTTTGGGTAACTGCAAATGATGTATTGAGGCCTAAACCGTGTCCGCATTGGACTTGTTTTTTGGAAGATTTTACCAAGATGATGGTAAAATAAAAAGTGGCTAAATTTTACTGCTGTCTGCATTTGGACTTTTTGCCACAGTAAAATTTTACCGAGACTGTGGGAGAGCATGCGCAGTGTCCCTTCGCAGTTTGACCTTCACGGCCCGGACGTACACTTTCAGAGCGCTTTTACCGACTCGCTGCGTCCGCATTGGACTTTTCGTCTTGGGAAATATTCCCTGAGAGGAAAATGTCCTAGGCTGTCCGCATTGGACTTAAAATTGTAAAAGTACCCATCGTCCCGGTAAGTTTTCCCAAAAAAAGTCTAATGCAGAAGGGCCTCTAGTAATACTTACTTAAATACGGGAGCCCAGAAATTTTGATTGCCGACGACTGCATTGCCGACCATCGCGATTCTGTCTGCTGCCACCACTGAGCGAAGTTCAGTTTGCATCATGTCGCGCAACGATGAGCAGTTACTGAGCTGGTCCCAACCTAGCCTGAGCAGACAGCCTGAGATTTGGTTGTCACCAAAAGTGATATCTCCTAGCCTGGACTGTGAGCACAGACTTCCAGGGCCTACGAAGAAAAAAGTTTTTGGTAAAAATTGAGATTTTTTTCCCCTTAAATTGACTTAAAGACGTAGGCTTGTCAATGCGCGACAAACAAATTCTTGCCACGAAATTCAACGCGCCCCATACCTTGCCCGATTACGGAAGCCACCTATCACAATCCTGGAGGGTGCAGGCTCGAAAGCGAAGAGTAAACTTCCTGCATGCGTTGCTAGGCTAGTCGAATCACGCACACGTGCTTAGTTGTGTGTTGTTGTATGTCATTTGTACATACACGAAATCTTTACACAACGGTAAAAGATGCGGAACAGACATTTTTTTTAAAGTTTTAAATTTGGTCCAGGTAGAGCATAGAGTTATATTTAAAACAGGTTGTATTTTTCTGCGATAAATATTTGATTTAGAAAAGATACACCCCTATTTGCAGAATGGACAAGGCTATTTTTAGTCGCACCAAATCAGCGTGTATTTTTACGCTAATCGTGTGCATCCCATGTGAGCTCGCATAAATAATGAGCCTCCACCCTCCGGGATTGTAAGAGCTTACCGCCCTACTAGGACAAGGCATGGAGCGCGGTGAAAATCATGGCACGAATTTGTTCGTCTCGCATTGATGAGCCTGCTTCTTTAAAAACAAATTAGAGTGCGAATTTGACACAAAATAAAACTAAATTTGAGAGTGGGAAATGTTTAAAATTTTCTTAGAAAATACTTGAATAATTTTCATTCCGTCTAAAATGTTTTGTACACAAGGTCTAAATCCAAGGTCTAACTACCCAATTCTTTTCAAGTTATAGCCCTAATATATGATTTGTAGTTACCCAAAATTTGCAGTTACCCAAAAGTGTTTATAGCATATGGTAACAAACACCACACAATTCTTTCTCATGTAAAATGGTAGCTTTGTGGGAGAAATTGCCAACTTTAAAAATGTCTGCAGACAGTTTTTTACCATTTATTCAACAAAAAAACCATGCATGGATTTTTAAGGTTTTCTGAAGTATTACTGCATCTATGTGGCTGAAATGTCTACAAGGCAGTTTATCAACATTATTCTTTAGTTATGTAATGCTGTTTTTCCTGTTTTTAAAAGTTTTCTAGTCGTGTAATCTATCTTTAAATACATTTTTAAAAATTCAACACCAAACATGTTTTTGCAGAGGCTTATGGCATATGCGTTAATTTTACGTCACTTTCTACACAAATAAAGAATTCAATTTTTTACATTTTTAAATTGGTTTGCGGATTGGGGGCCTATTTCATGGCGCTGTTTAGCACAAAAATTTGCTGAGCACAGAATTTATTCGCTTTGTAAAATGGGGGCCCAGCCAAAATTGTTTGTCAAATTGTGTTTTTACAAACAGTAGCAATTTATTAGTAAATACACATCACATACGATTTCGACTGGCAACCCATTTCGGCAATATAGAGAAAATTCTGTGCGAAGTAAATTTTTGTGCTAAACAGCGCCATGAAATTGGCCTGAAAATTTTACCTGGCATCCACATTTTCAATTTGTTGGCTGCGGCATCGTCAATTTGTACAATATCATCAGGTTGACTTGGCTCAACAGCCTGGCCCGACAGCACCCTGCTCCCCTGGGCATAACCAGGGTTGCCTGACCGCGTCACCTGGGGTGGGTTGATTTGAGGCGGGTCAACGGGCGAGGGGTTGGGGAGAGGTGTCGAAAGGTGGGTGAATTTAACCTGAAAGTGCTGCGTGAACGCTGTCGCTGTTTCTGTTAAGACAACAGAACCTAAAACGACTGCGGCATCAACTTGAACGATTTGATTGCCTTGCCAGAAGATCTCGTAACGAACGTCTAAAACCGAACCGCTACAGAGGTACGTGGTTTGGTCGTACTCGGGCACGGGTGGGAGGGTGTAACCATCGTCCCACGTGCAACGGTTTGGAAGAGGGATATTGGCATTACGGCTGTCGTCTGTAGGAAAAAGCGATTGTCCCGTCGGAGGGAACAACTGATCGGGCGTTGTACTCGATATTAGGTATGGGGTTATATTGTTCCTACAATAATACCGAACTGTTGTTGGCGCTACTGTGATGTCGCCGTAGCTCATTATGATTCGCGGCCCTTCGGAACACGGCGGATAGCCGATATTTGTAGACAGGACAAAAGCACGGGCACTGAGCGTTGACGATTCAGAGCAAAGACCCTGCCGTGGGTTGGTGTCACATCTTGATGTCGCGTCCATTTGAAATCGGACAGGACTACCCCAAGAACAACCACCCATGGGATTAATTTCCGGCAGCGCCAAAAATCCTCTCGCGTTGGAGTCGAAAAGCGTCTCCACTGGAAAGCCAAACTTGTACCCTCTGCTCGCGTCAATGAACTCCAATGAACGTGGGTTCGATTCTTCAAAGTCGAATTGAATTTTGTCGGTCGTGGAACTTTTCAGGGTGTTATACGCCGCCGCGTCGTTCGCGCCGGACGTCGCGGTGAAGTAAAGACCAAGAAAAGGGCTGTTGTTTGTTTCGATGCAAAGGAACGACAAATAATCGGGACGGTAAATGTTGGTGTCGGAACAGCTGTAATCATATTGTCTCGTGAAGGTGCCGCCTTTAAATCCTTGTAGACAGGTGAAAGTCATGGTGTCTTCTTCAGAACAAAGCTGTTTTAGAAACAAAATCACAAAAGAGTGAGAAAGAATTGGGAAGTTGATCATGGCTTCAGACCTTGTGTGCAAAACATATGAAACAGGCTGAAAAAATTATAATCTTAAATTTTTCCCACTTGAAAGTTTGGTTTTCCCATCAAATCTGCACATTCCAATGTTTAATGAGTCATTTTAAAGAAAACAATTTCTGATTAACTTCATAACTCTTACCGAAGAGTGTTTTAAAATGACATGAAATTTCACATTCGTGCCCTGTAACAGGCTGCTTAGCAATAACTTATCGGTTATTTCACATGTTTCATGAAGAGTGCCCCATGTATTACACTAATTCTGCTGATTTGTCACTTTAATATCTATTAACTGAAATAACTTAATGACCCTGCTGAAAAGTACTGACAGAGTTTTACCAATTTGCATTAATAGCTCAGGCCATTATCAGCATCTAGGCCGACCAACAATACTTTTATTCTCTTAAAGTCCTGCTCACTATTGGGAATCTCGAATCTGAAATGTTCACAGATTTAAGCATAACTTACACAATATAAACATGATGACCATAGAAAACTTACCCTGAAATGGTTTTGTCTGAAGTGCTATAGTCTTTGAGAAATGAGCAAAACAATTATTTTTCGTCTCGCGAGACAACAAAATTTCGCCCTAAAACCACCTCGCCCTGGACCACTTCACCCAAAGGCCATTTCGCTCCAAAACCACTTCGTCCAAACACTACATCGCCCAAATGCCACTTCACCCTAAAACAACTTTGTGCACATGCCGTGGTTCAGGGCGAAATGGTTCAGGGCTAAGTGGCTTTGGGGCGAATTGACTGTAAACCATTTTTTGACCGTTTTCTCAAAAGTTAAACAAAGTATGGAGCTGATTTTTGCTCAGGTTGGTTTTAATCATGCATACCTTCAATCACACAGGGGGATAACACTATTTGTAACGGTTTACCAATCATGGTTTACCACCCATGTGACCTGTTCTCAACCAATAGAAATGAGTATTCATATTAATCGGGTTGGAGTTGGGAATCAGGTTAGCGTAGCGGTTCTTTCCTCGCCTTCCACCCCTGTGGCCCTGGTTCGAATCCCATCCGGGTCAGTATGTAGATTGAGTTCTCAGTCCCAGCTTGGTTCTGTGGGTTTCCCCCTAAACAGATTGTGTAGGGGTTTTCATCCCGCCTCAAAAATAGAGCATTTCTTCATCTTTACTTCACAGGTTTCTTCAGGCTTACAAGCTACGGTGCCTCAGGAACTTATAAGGAATCCTCGGTTTCAGTACCAAAAAGAATTAACAATTTACCTGATCACAACAGCAATTGACGTCACAGCGATTATTCGTCAAGTCACAGGGGCATGGGGACACTTCTGTATAAGCCGGGTTGCCAATAACAGTCTCGGTCTGTAACTGTGTAGAATCTAAATAAATGCAAGTTGGCAAACAATACAGGGCAAGTCAGAAAAAAAGAAAACGCTCTTTTTATTTCGTAAATTAATGCGTAAACTGTATTTATGAATATTTCACTGTATGTTTAAATGAAAAAATACCTGCTGCTATGCTCCAATCGATAGCCCTAGCCGAAGCCACATTCACAACGGCTACAGAACTGGCCAATGACCCATTGTACTTGGGACTCGTATTCAGACCAGGTGAGACACAGCACTGAACTAACAACACGCCCTGGTCGCCTGTTGCAGTACCGCTGAGACGAATGTCTAACGTTTTCTGAATGTCGCCCTCTACGAACACAAGCTGCGATTCTACGAGGCTCCAGATTGCTGTGTCGTTGCCTGGTGGCGCGTTGGTCAGAAACGAGGATGTTTGATGTGCATCCATGGACGGGGGCATGGTATTTGGCGGTAACATAATTGTGACAATTTGGGTTGTTCCGGGTAGTGTGGTTGTGTTGGTGATTGAGAAATCCGGGGATACAACTGAAAAATTTGAAAAATCTTATTATTATCGTAGCAATTATAAATTAAATTTTGAGCTGTGTTTTCAGAAATGAAGTTTAAATTTCACATTTTCTCAAAATTTAACAAAATCATAGTAAATTATGACTAAGCGCCACAAATACACTTTTTAGTCGGTCCAATTTTTTATATTTTTTAAGCTATAAAAAGTGGAGTTACGGTTTATTCAGAAGTGGAGTTATGGTTTAGGCCAAACAAAATAAATGGTGTGTTTACGGTAACCCGACCTACCTGGAATTTTTGAGGCCAAATTGCCGACCTCAAACTTTTTTATTGCCAATTTTCAAGTTGATAATTTTAAATGAGCACTTTGCAATAATTTCCAACGAACAAAACATTTTCTAGACATGAACATGTTTAATGTGTTAATAGTGAGTTTCAAACATTGCAAAACGACACGCAAATGCATGAACTGAAATGTAAAAAAAAGGACAAAATTAAATTATTTTCCTACCTACCTACCTGGATTTTGTTTAGGCCGTTACCGTAAACGCACCATTTATTTTGTTTGGCCTTATTGAAATTGGCAATGTCTGAATATACAAATTTATGCGAGAAATCTGTGCTTAAAGTTTGGTCAAAATTATGTTATTGATTTGTATGCAGCCTTGCAATTAGGATGGTATAATCACTGCATTGCTTTTGCTTTATGTAAGGATAAAATAGTTTACAAAACATTGGTGTTTTTTTTTATGATATCCTTGAAAATAGCCTATATGGATTGAGAGTGCAAAATTTCAGAATGGTAATGAGAAAATAATGTCAAATGATATTGTAATAACTCTGGATGCGGCAATAGGGCGGCAATTCGGGAAGCCTTTCCCCGGGAACCACCGAAATTTCGGCAAGAATCACTCAAATTGACACCTTATTTTTTTACCCAAAGCTTCCAAAAATGGTTCCAGACCTAAGAGAATTGGTTCTAGTCCTAATAAAAATGGTTTTTGACAACAACAAAATGGTTTTTAATATCAAAAATATTAGAGCGACACCAAATTGTCGCCCTATTGAGCATGTCGCCCTAATATAGCTTTTTTACACACAAATTGTCGCCCTATCCTAGCAAACAGAGTTTTTGTTGTGTGCCTGCCAAAAATCAGTTACGACCCATTTTGCCAGGCACACGATGATATGGTATCAAAATCTCAACACCCTTGGGAAAAATGGGGAAGTCCAAAAAATGTGATCATGACAATTTTGTTTTCTTTAGTTTGAGACACAATTCAGACATTTCTATGAAAATGTGCTAAACTGAACATAGAAAGACCCCAAAAATATTTGCTATCTTTCTAAAATAATATGACTCTAAGGATGTATGAAAGCTGCGTAACTTGGGTGGACAAAATTTGATCGCATTTCCGTGACAAGCCATAAAACACTTTCTAATGATGATGATGAATGTGTGATGAACATGAGTTATGTTAGGCCAAAAAAACCAGCCGTGTTTCCGAATAGCCACCCCAACTTAGAAAATAATGCATAATCTATTTTTTTCCCTTTGAAAATCAATAATTATTTTGAACTTCTTGTGCCTCCCTGAAATTTGTGTGTACATTTCTCAAAGCTCAAAGAATAAAAGTGGCTAAACTTGTGTGTTACTGAGTAAAAAGATGTTTTCCCACCTTATTTAAAAAAAATGTAACACTAATAGGAAATACAACTTTTTTTATTGGCTTAATGAACGTGAGCATGAGGCAACATGATAACTAGTCTTGGAAAACTGCATGAAAAATTAGCTACAAGGAGAGTATTCACTTACCAAGTTGCATAGAAAAGCAACAAATTTGTTAGTGTTTTGCAAACAAACAAAAAGACAGAATTAGTATCGTAAAAAAAAAATCAATTTAAACATGAGAAGAATTAAGAGAACACATTTTTAGAGAACATTTGGTATGGTGCCTAATCACCATGAAAATGAAATAATTTTAAGACCAACCTTCAGTTTTTACATTAAGTTATTAAGGGGCCATTCAATGAAATTTATTTTTTGGGGAAAATGTTGATAAGTATTATTTCGGAGGTTTGAAAAGTACTACTCCAAGAAGTGTGAAAATGTTGACAACTTTGGACGGCTTTTGGACAGAAAAATTTTGATAATTTCAGGGAAAAAAGGGGTTTTAAAAATATCTGTTCCACCGTGAAAATGTCGACAATTTTGGACAACCCTTACCTGTAACAGTTGACGTTGAACCACTTCCGTCTGGTACCACGCATTCTCCCTCATCGACAATCTGTTGCGCTTCGGTGGTCGTATTTAACTTACTGACTAGGCAGAAAATCGTAACGTCAGCTTCGCCGGACATCAGGGGGTCGGAGAGGACCAGGAGGGGTGTGAACTGGTTTGCGGTTACTGTGGAAATGGCGGGTACCAACCGAATTGATCCGGTGTCAAATTCAAACGATGTTGCCTCACCTGAAGAGAATGCATAAAATAAAATAAAACACTATAAAACTTAGTATGAGGGAAAAATTGTAAGGGCCTTATCAGGATTTGAACCCAAGACCTCTGACTCACAGGGAAGATGCTCTACCAGCTGAGCTATAAGGCACTGTGGCTTTGTGTTTAATAAATATTCACTGTTATCAGGAACGTTTATGTACTAGTGTGGAAAAGTGTATTTAAAAAGTAATTTTGGATGGCAACTTTTTTCATCGATAAAACTCTGACCAATCAGATTAGCTTCTAATTTATATAAATAAATAAATATTTTGAAGATAGTATACATGATTGGTAAACTGTTACAAATAGTTTATCCCCCTGTGTGATTGAAGATGCATGATTAAAACCAACCTGAGCAAAAACCAGCTCCGTAGTTTGTCTAACTTTTGAAAAAAAGTCAAAAAAGGGTTTGCAGTCATTTCCCCCCAAAACCACTTTGCCCTGAACCATTTCACCCTGAACTACGGCCTGTGCACGAAGTGGTTTTGGGGCGAAGTAGCATTTGGGCGATGTAGTGTTTGGACAAAGTGATTTGGGGCGAAATGGCACTCGGGCGAAGTGGTTTGGGGGCGAATTGAATTTTCGTCTCATGAGACGAAAAATAATTGTTTTACCCATTTCTCAAAGACTATAGCACTTGACAAAAGCATTTCAGAGGAAGTTGTTTGCGGTCATCATGTTTACATTACAGTTAGGCGTAAATCTGTGAACATTTTCGAGATACCAATCAAGTATACTGCCTTTAGGTCACGTTCACATTATTGTAGGAAAAGTTCTATGTACATGCCTGTGTCATTGGATTGTACAGGAGCTGGTTTGCCACTTATGCATGGCCTGTCCCAATGCGCAAAACGTTTTGAGCTGCGGTCAAAGTTCAAATTTTTGAACTTTGACCACGGTGTGCCGACCTTTCCAACGCGCAGCCAAAAAGGTATCAGAGAAGCTCCAAATTACCGGAGTGGAATTTTCTATTTTGGAAAGATCGGTGATTGGGAGCTCATGCACAGCATACAAGCGTGTTTTTTCCACGATAATGCGAATGCGTCTTTACTCTTACTTAGAGATGTCGCAGTCTGATATTGGGAGCTCTTATCAGACTGTGCAGAACACTGTACTGTCAAGTTGCTACCTCTGTCAACAACGCGATATGCCACCTATGGCCAAAATAAGAACAAGAAAGCATGTCACGCTGAAGAAAAGGTTACAGTAAAAACAAATTTTTTATCTATACTTGACTCAGACTTTTATCATTTTTTATGCATTTTTTTGTCATTTTGGGGACTGAATTGTATTTTAGCACTAAAGAAACATTGGCCAGAGCAACAGGAATGTAGGTTTCTGCGTTTAAAATGAACAAATTTACTGTCGTGACTTTTTGACTTGACCCAACTTGACCAATATGCCCGACTTGACTTGACTTGACTTGGAACTCGAGAAGAGGGAGACTCATTACAATCCTGGCTACTTGTCACGGACTTGTCACAGACTTGTCACGGACTTGTCACGGACTTGTCACGGACTTGTCACGGACTTGTCACGGACTTGTCACGGACTTGTGATTTTATCAGCTCTGGACTTGTGATGGACTCGACTTCAACCCTGCCAGGATAACATTTGACCAGTGGTCAACTCTAGCCGTGAATCGAACTTGCTCAAAGTGTGACATTTCTACATTTTCACAAAATGTGAACCGGTACACATAATCAGGAATAAGTCGCTGATGCCGTTTCGAGTAATGGCCCAGTCAATTGGGTATGTGGGTGAAATCGTTAACAAAGTCGATTTTCGGGTTTTGGTACTTTGAGGAAGTAGATTACCGTCAATGTGTTTATTGTAAAAACGATACTTAAAGATGAAAATAAAGATGATTTGTGTGAATTGTCCGTGTTCTTTTGTTCTAGGAAGTAATCAAAATCTTATGAATAACACCGATTTTTCATACATTTTGTCACCCTTATTATTCATTGAACCCCCCTACATTTGAATGAATGAATGAATGAATTTGGTATCGTCCGAAAGCTTATTATTTCACAATTTCGGTGACGTATCTATTTGATTTCAAGGCCGGTTTTCTTGGAATGTGGATTTGGTAAACAACAGATGGCTTGTCATCGTTATCGGATCATACCTATAGAACCGAACAAGCTACATGCTTGTGATAGGTATCATTAGAAAGCTTATGAAATTTCCTTTCTCATCCTGTACATATCTCAAAAAGTCAATTTGCGACTTATTCCTGATTACGTTGTACCGGGTCACAAATGGGCAATAGAGGATCACGCATAATGTTACATACCACAGTAGTGTCCTCGCCAATTTTAGCAAGAGCATCCTCAAATGCCAACCAGCTTACGGGATCACCTTAAGAAAATAATTATATTAAAACAAAAAATCTATATTATTTGTTTAAATAAACGCTTTAATAAATGTTATTAAACATACCGCAAGACTGGCCAAACCCACTTTTCATCCCATTCAAAATGTGTGTAATTCAGTAAAAAATCAGTAAGACATTTTTTGACAGTAAAGGTTGCCATTTTGCCCCATTTTGTGTACTCTCCCACAGGTCTTGTTACACATGTTGTGTTCATTCAAAGTGCTATGCATCAGGGTGCGTCCACTAAGAACGTACACACAAAATCCCGACTCTTAAGAATTTCTCTGTGTTTTTTTGGCAAAATTTTTGACGTCATCCATTGACCTTAACATTGGCGTACGCACTGGCTCTGACCCTTCCCCATCTTCCGTGCATACATGTACATACCGTACTTTATGGATGGCTTTTTTTTTAATGGCAGGCATTATGCGCACTGCACACGAGTTATACGCATATGCACGGAGGTAAACTAACATGAATTTCTGTCACAAAAAGACCACCTATGTAACACGCTCTCTGCCAATAGGAATGCATAGATCGATTAAGGTATTTATGAGTGCAAAATAAGGCAGATTAAAAACAGAATGGATAGATTAATTTTCTGACAAAAAACACAAAAGAAATTGAAAATGTGGGGAATTGATAGGTATTGACCACGTCAATGTTTGGGTGTCACCAGCTACGCACATGAACATGCGTAAAAAATACCCATCGGCGTATTTTAATTCAAAAATGCCAGACGCGTTGCGATATGTTTAAATTATGTACTCAGCTTGTAAGTGTTTTTACTTGATCACGATTTAGCCTGAAGAAAGACAGTTATATCTTTCTCGATACAACAGCCGTGGCACAACACCATAAAGCAAGGTTAAGCAACAGAGGTAAGTGCAACCAATGCGCTTTCTCTTTTTGCTGGTTAGCACTCGGGCCACGTGGGTCATGATTGTCAAATGACACCCAAAATGGCGGAAGGCGTGACGTCACCATAAAGCAGTCAATACTTTACCCATTGAAACGGCAGTCACTTCACATTTTGCTGTCACATTGCTGCCCAGAACAGGTTCGCTGGAAGAAAATAACACACCAAAGTCATCTTTATTTTGGACAATATAACCCAGTGTTCATATAGCCTATGAAAGACAGATTTGTCTAGCTGTTTTCATTACTATTTAAAAAAATTTAAAAAATCGAACCAACTTCCCATCTGCCCGGGTTCGAATCCCAATTAGTACCACATGGATTGTTCTTTTATTCTATAATGATTACCAATACAACTGGGGTGTTCCAAATTTTCAAAATATTAAACATGAAATTTAAAGTTTATGCCCTGTTACATGCAAACACTGAAATTCACATTCATCTTGCTTTGACCAAGGTTTCTTTAGTGCTGAAATACAATTCCGTCCCCAAAATGACAAAAATATTTATACAATTTTATTTTTGGAGGACGAAAGTTAAAAAGTCCGAGTCAAGTCAAGTCATTTGAGGTTCGAGTCTCAAGTCAAGTCATTTGAGGTTCGAGTCTTAAGTCAAGTCAAGTCAGTAAAAAAATCGGGACTCGAGTCCCGAGTCTTAAGCCCGAGTCATTACAACCTTGTGTAACAGTAACGCTGGTTCAAAATCTGTAGACATGTGGTTATTTCAGGTCACTTGAAATTTTGAAACTCTAGTTTATAAGATATTTCATGTAATTTTTAACCATCCCACAGACAATTCCAAAATAATCACACAGATATTGCACATTTTTGCATTGAGCAGGGTTAGGTGGCCAATGGACTCCTACCTTAGTCGCAGTGAGACTTGCCCCCTGGTCACTTCGGGACCTACTTGGATCGTGTCCGCACACAGACTAACAGTTGGACTCTTTTTGATTGTCACAAAGCTGAATACAGAAAATATACAAATAAAGTAAGTTTGTTAAAAGGAGCTTGTCCAGATTTTTCCAGAAAATGGATTTCGTTTTAACCCAATTAAGAATTATATAAAATACCTCCCCAAAATACTATCCATGAGAAGAAATACAAGAAACCTGCAATCTCAAATTTGGATGTGGAAGCATAAAAAGTTGGTGTAATCACTGCACTGCTTTATAAAACGGATAAATTAAGTTTACAAAACATTGGTGGTTTTTTGACGATATTCTTCAATATATACAGATTGAGAATGCAAAATTTCAGAATGGTAATGAGAAAAATATGATAAATGATATCAAAATCTCAATACCCATGGGAACAATGGAGGGCTCAAATATGAGATCAGGACACACTCTTTTAAAGGCAAGACTCGTCAGCAATGCGCGCGCTAAATTCGTGCCACGAAATACGCAGCTCCATAGCAAAGGCATGGAGCTGCATATTTCATGGCACGAATTTGGCGCGCGCACATTGCTGACGAGCCTGTGCTTTTAATACATGAACACAGTTTACATAACCAATCACAGGGAATTGCAACTAGTGAAAACAACATTATCAATGACAGATATTTTTAATATTTTGGATTGCCTGCTGCAGAGAAAGGAAAGAAAAAATTCACGATTTTACCCTGTTTTTCCTGGTGATGAATCCGGTTTGAAGTAGGACGTTGTGCCCCGTGGCGCGACAGTCTCGCCTCGGCACCGAAGTGTGATACGTCGACCCTGGGACTGAATACTGCAACAGGAGAATGAACGCAATATTTGGTATGGTGTCTGATCATCAATGAAATAGAACAACCAAAGTTTAATTGAGAGAAAAATCACAGGAGCCTTATTGGGTATTGAACCCAATACCTCAGGATAACTGGGCAGATGCTCTACCAGCTGAGCTATGAGGCACAGTGGTATACTCCCTCCCTCGTGTTTCCCCAAGACCTCTGACTCACCAGGCAGATGCTCTACCAGCTGAGCTATGAGGTACAGTGATATACTCCCTCAGGTTTCCCCCAAGACCTCCGACTCAACGGGCAGATGCTCTACCAGCTGAGCTATGAGACACAGTGGTATACTCTCTCAAGTTTCCCCCCCAAGACCTCTGACACACCGAGCAGATGCTCTACCAGCTGAGCTATGAGGCACAGTGGTATACTCCCTCAGGTTTTCCCCAGGACCTCTAACACACCGGGTAGATGCTCTCCTAGCTGAGCTATGAGGCACAGTGGTATACTCCCTCAGGTTTCCCCCCAAGACTTCTGACACACCAGACAGATGCTCTACCATGCAGCTGAGCTATGAGGCACAGTGGTATATAGTCCCCCAGGTTTTCCCCCCCAAGACCTCTGACTCACCGGGCAGATGCTCTACCAGCTGAGCTGTAAGGCACAGTTGCACTCTCATGCAACACCGAGAGAAAAACTGGATTCATAGGGCAAACCTGTAGTATACCACCGTAAATGATAAAACGGGCATTTAAAGACTTACGTGAATGATACCGCTCCCGTGGTGACGCCATTTCTAAGGGGTACGTTGACGGTCGCAGGAACAAACTCGATCACCGAGTCACCATCAGTGAAAGTCGTGGTTACTTCACATGACACGGCCACCTTCGAAAAAAGAAAAGACAAATTAAACACAAAAAAAGTGTCCCTACGCTTTTAGTTTTAATGAACTCAAAACAATGTTCATGGAAAATCTATCAGAACACACACTTTAAATAGATTTACCAAAGTTTCAAAGTTGTCCAATCACATTAATTTATATTTCATGTTAAAGGGCCTGAAAACCCCTTTAAAATTAAGGGTCTCCTCACTGCCAGATGGTTCTTGGAACTAATGTTATTGTTCATTTCCTTCACTCAAATTTGATCTGTTTTGTCTCAAAATGAGGTAATTTGTTGTGACCACGTTCAAGAACCTTCAACTTTTGCAGGCCTCTAGAAACAAAGGCTTCTACAAAGATTAGTTATGTAGTGCATGCCATTGCCTAGCAACCAACAGTCTGGTTGTGTTATGCCATTCTCTCCTACGGTGAACACGGAATTGATTCTGTACTTCACACCTGCCACTTGCACCACATAGCAACAAAAAATTAGTCTGGTCAAGTTGATACTAAGTGTGCATGTGAAAGTATGTCAGTTCACCCACCAGACGTTATTTTTAGGAAACGTCAAAAATGCTAATTGCGCCTAAATACACAAATAGTAAAGTATTCCAGCTTACATCTTCATCGAAGGCTCCCCCATCCACTGTGCTTCCGTCTATCACATTGTAGCGGTCAAAATACACTGGCAGTGTACCAGAATTGACGTTGGTGTTAAAGATGAATGACTCGGGGGTCGTTGAACCTGGACTTGAGCCAAGATTGACTCTTCCTTGAATGTCTGTAAAGCCAAAGGAGTGACAGAAATTCTTATACCGGAAAGACTTGTTTAGTGGTTATTCTCCTTTAAAGGCAGAGGCTCATCAGCAATGCGCGCGCACCAAATTCGTGCCACAAAATATGCAGTTCCATGCCTTGCTATGGAGCTGCGTATTTAGTGGGATGAAAATTTGGCACGCGGGCATTGCTTATGAGCCTGTGCCTTTAACCACTAAATAGTGTTAATATTGTAAAGGGAAGTGAATTTAGGAGTGACAAACATTGAAATTATTTATTTTAAAAATAGCGCTCCACCCCCGCCCCTGCCCCCAGACCGTAGGGCCTACCCTACACGACACCCCAACTCATGAACTGTGGGGCGAAAGTCATGACATGGCGCATTTAAATGCCTAAACAAATTGGGCGAAATGACAGCTGCGATTGTTCAACGCGCGCGGCGACAATGATTTACCTTGGCACACAGAAATTCGACACAACAGAAACAAAACTAATGCCCTTGTCAACAAGCTTGGAGCAGAGGAGAAAAACATCGATAATTTCTCAAAAAATACATCGATTACAACCCCAAAACAAACGAAACGTAACGTTAGAAACGCGAAAACAACCCAACTACATTTTGGTCGTCTGATACCTTGCCTGTATATAGACGCATTTTCACTAGTTTCTAAGGGCGCCAGACATTTCTTAACCGCGACTGTTTTATGTTTAATAAAGAGTTTCACATGAAATAGATACAGGATAAACGTGCACTTGTTTATCACGTGCTGCATAGCTCATTACCATACACCTGCATCTGGCCATGTTTTGTTTCCTCTTCTTTTGTGCAATCATTATTCTTTAGAAAGAAAAATAAGATAATTTAAAAGCAGAGCTTGTGCAAATGTAATTTTTTTGTTTAGACTGCATGATCATGAGTACTACTACTGCATAAGAAACCTGCATAATACGATATTACTAGTACTAGCCAGACTGAGCTCAGTGGTATATTAAAAATTGCCAGCTAGTTTGAACATGGACATGATGGAGGAAGGAAACAGAACATGGGTACCGTGGCCGGCCACTGGCCAAGTGGTTTGGGTATTTGATTTTGACTCACAACACTCGGGAGAAAACCTGGTGTTGCAGGTTCAAAACCCATCCGTGGCACCTGATCTGTGCCCTTGAGCAAGGCATTTAACCACAATTAGTCCATCCTTCGGAAGGGACACAATTGGTCCATCCTTCGGAAGGGACACAATTGGTCCAGTGTGTTGTTTGAAATAGTCTTAGTGGATCGTAATGGACATAACATTTGGCATTCAAAGGATATTTTTTTAAAACCTATTTTTTGTTTTACCTTTTATTATTTACAGATCCAGTGCAAATACTCAAGATGACGAAGTCAGAAAATATGATTCCACTGGACTCCATCCTCAACCTCCGCCGAGTAGAGCCCAAGGGTCGACTCTACCGCTCCGGAAAACAGGATCGCGCATCCCCCGAAGATACCCAGTACATGCGCAATCTTGGCATTCGCACATTTTTCGATCTCCGCGGCCGTAGAGAGTACAAGAACTCGAAACCTCGCGACAAGAAGCCGTTTGATCAGGATACTCACGTGATGGTCCCTCACCTCCCGAATCCCAACACTAAGCCCTATCCATCCAGCGACGCCATTTTTGCTAAAGTTCTGAATGGCAAACACGTCAATATCGCCGAATCATCTCGTGATTTTAAACAAAGGCGATACCTCATTAGTATGTTTAGCTGGAAGTATTACACGGACATTTACTATTTAGCACCCCTGTACAAGAGGGTCTTTTGCTTTGTGTTGCTGCTGATCGATTTTATTCTTGGAACGCGGTATAAGTATTTTACACGCTGCTATTCCCGTGAAGTGAACGTTTTCGGTCTGGATGGACTTTACTTGAGCTTTCTTGAGAACGGAGGCAAACAGTTATGCTTTAGTAAGTTTAAAATCAGCTACAATTATCACAAAAAGTATTCAAGCTAACTAGCCTTTTGAATAGCGTCATGGTGTACAGACGCACTTCCTTTTAAATGCATACTTAGTATCCAGATGACCAGACAAAATTGTTGTTGTTATGTAATTTGACTGGGTGCATGCAGCAGGTGTGAAGTACAGAACCAACACTGTATTCACCGTAGGAGAGAATGGCATAAAGCAACCAGATTGTTGGTTGCTAGGCAATGGTGTGCACCACGTAGCAACAACAGCATAGTATATGTGAACTTTCTAAACTGCACCTCCATTTGAATGTGAATAATTCGGGGCACCAGCCATACTAAGCAAAAGGCTAATAATAATAATGGTGGATTGCAATTTGGATACTCCTGGCACTGTTGCTATTATTACACCTGCGCCATCAGGGAATCACCAGAACCATTTCGCTTCAACTAAGTGGCTACCTGGCCAAGACGCACAACCCTATCAGCAGTTAGATTGTGGCATTCCCCCCAACAGCTCCCCAAATATCGCTTGGGTTGACGAAGCAATTGAGATCAAGTGCCTTAATTGCCCACAGACACAAACACATTGGCAAACGTGGGGCTCGAACCCATAACCCCCAAGATCACGAGCACGGCTGTGTACCCACTAGACCATGTGTGCTCTAAAAAGAATTGCATCCGCCCGGTAAAGGACTCGAACTTGTGACCCTCAGGTTAAAAGTCTAATGCTCTACTGACTAAGCTAACTGGGATAGGTTGGTACTTGCATTGCCTTCTGCCTCTTTGGTCTCGGGTTCGATTCCTGCATGGGTCCGTATACGGATTGAGTTTTCATTCCCTGCATGATTTTGTGGGTTTCCCCGATACATGTGTGCAGGGGTTATAAGCCCCCGTACAATCCTGTACACAGAATCATACACAAATATTTTACTGAAATTTTGTTTGGTTTTTCAGTCTTGAAGACAATGTGTGATCCGGATAATCTCCCGGCTGTAGTGTGCTGTGCCCATGGCAAAGACCGCACCGGTGTCGTAACTGCATTAGTGCAAAGCATCTTGGGAAAGTCGGACGAATATATTGCAGAGGACTATGCTCTGTCAGAGGTATTTATTTTTTACTTTCTTACTTTTTGTTTAAAAGACAGATTACATGATTGGAAAACTTAAAAACTGCCTTGTAGAAATTTCAGCCACATAGATGCAATAATACTTCAGAAAACCTAAAAAAAAACTTGCATGTTTTTTTGTGTTGAATGGTAAAAAAATTTCTGCAGACAATTTCTTTTAAAAAAGCAACTTTAGTTGGGAATTTCTTTCACAAAGGTGCCATTATATATGTGTTGTTTGTTACTATTTCAATCAACACTTCGTCAGATTTTTCTTGTCGACTCGTGAAGTAAAATTTTGGGCAACTGCAAATGATGTATTGGGGCTTTAAGAATTGTTTCTTGTGTGATTTTTTGTACACAGGACGGACTTAGTTCCATTCGGTCTACTGTGCTTTACAAACTGACAAGCAAATATTACATAGATGAGTCCTTTGCTTCGGCTAAAAAAGAAACTATGCTGAAGACACTAGCCGCACTGAAGGACAGGTAACCCAGTCTAGTAATTCTGAAGAAAATAATAAACTGTCCGAAAATCCAAAAGTAATAAGTTGCATGTCACAAAGCCGGTGTAGAATTTGAAAAATGTATCGATGATAAAGATAATTTTGCACTGTCCATATTGGAAATGAATTTAGAAACACGAGAAAATTTCAGTGCCCCGACTTGGATTTGAACCCAGGTCGTTGGTATACATGGCCAACTGCCAGCTGAGCTATCTGGGCATCCCGCCGGAGCACAACATTCTCGTGCTTGCCTCTCTTTCCATATTGTTCAAAACGTTGTGATGAGAGGTGCATTCCAAGTACGTTTTAAAAACCATCTTCAGAAGTTAATTTCTAACATGAAATGCCCATCTTAGAAAAACAGGGTTGTTACGAGTCTGCCTCTGAGTTCCAAGTCAAGTCATTTGACACGTCAGGCATGATGGTGAAGTCGGGTCAAGTCAAGTAGTCACGACAGTAAATTTGTTAAAACTAATTTCAAAATGAGTCCAAACCCTGAATCTTGCATTCATGTAGGGAATTTTTGTTGTTCTGGCCAAGAATGCTCCATGTTAAAACCAAACTTTGTCTTAGGTTCCTGTAGTGCTGAAATACAATTCGATTCCCAAAATCACAAAAAACAAATTGCGTAAAACCCCAATTTCATTTTTGGCAGACTCGAGTCCAAAATCTTTTAAGTCCGAGTCAATTTGTTTATGTCAAGTCAGTGAAAATTGGAACTCGAGTCTAAGTCCGAGTCATTAAAACACTGTGGAAAGAAATAAACTCATGTCATGTTTGGTACTGTTGCTATCAACACTTTTTCATGTTAAGCCATTGCAAATGATATAATGGTCCTGTAACCAACACTGGCTGACCCGTGTTCATTACTTGGCCCGTCATTTTGCTTTTGAGTGAGATTTTGTTGTAGTATTGGAACATGTGATATCACTTTTTCTTTTTTTAGGTACGGGTCTGTGGAGAACTACCTCGAATCAATCGGTTTTGGCCACGACGACCAAGAGAAATTACGACAGGTTTTGTCTTAAAGGCCCAGTGGATCATTTGCAATGACCCCAAAAAGTAATCGACGAGTTTACAGGGGAAAAGTTCTGAAAGTAAAGATTGAATTAATAGCAACTATCCAATAAAATGTTTTCGCTCAAAATGATATAATTTTACCAGAAAATAATCCGTAAAGATGAAATTATTTAGATCGTTTGCAAACGATTTACTTATTTTTGGTTCGCATCTACGCGGTCCAAAATGCATGGGCGTTGTGTACTCCGTGTGCGTGTTCCAACGCGATGCATTTTTATGGATCGCGCGCAAACGCAGTATGTGCGCCACAGAGTGCATGACGCAAGCCACATAGTACCCGATCAACTGAGAACGAATATTTGAAACACCCCGCCAAGGCCAGGAAAACGCATATGGATTTTCATGTTTTTTTTAAACGCGGTACATTTGACAAAGCTGAAATTTCTTCGGATGAGTTTGTTGATGTCCTTCTTTTAATTTATAATAGTTTTATTCGCAGAATCGCTCAAAAACAGATCATCTACAGGGCCTTTAAAGTGGATTCATGCTTATTTTTTTTGTCACGCGTTGACTTGCGTAAATTGATGCACGTTGCCTATAGGGAATGTTGAAAGAGTCTCACAAAAATGCTTGCCACCCAAGTTGATTCTATGGTTTTCAGTGTGTAATTTTATTATTACTTTTTGGTACTGTAACCAAGGATTCCTCAAAAGTGCCCATTGTACTGTCACTCGCAAGCATGAGGAAACCCATGAGGAGAATCACAAACAGCCAGAGACACCGGGGAATCCCCTTGCTCTTCATGAGAGAATGCTCTGGGATCTTTAAAGTGCTTTACCTAAAACATTGGACCAACGGCTTTACATCCCTTCCAAAGGATGGAGCAAGTGTGTTTAAGTGCCTTGCTCAAGGGCACAGTACAGGTACCCCAGCCGGGTATCGAACCTGCAACCCCAAGTTTTCAACCGAGTATTGCGAGTCAGTGACCCAAACCACTCCGCCACGGTACCCCACACCGAATTTTACACCGAATTCCTTCAACGCCGCACTTTCTCGAGGCGACGCGCATCAAATTTACGCACGTTAATCTGTGAAAATCCACCTTTAAAATACCCTTCATTTTACTGCTGCACCGCACACTTAACTGCAATAGCTAACTTCAGTAATTAGAACACACAAACTATGTAGCAAAAGATGCTTACATCGTGTAACACCAACTTACACCGAAGAGTTCTTTTAGCCATCACGTGATACACGAGTCTGCCCCGGTGGCAGCCACCACTACCCGCGCTCGGTGTAATGACGTCACCTAGTAACCGTGTGGAAGTTGCGACGAGAGTACGAAGAAAAACAGATTTATGACACAAATAGGACGGAATAGGGTGTAAATTATATTTTGCTTAATCAATATACGTCTGTGGGCATTGACAACGGTACCTTTAGGGCAACTAAATTTGCGTGGCGCTGGCTTCAGTTTTCCTCGCGAGTCAAACGATTAACAGTGTTTATAAAAGCCCCGCCTGGCAAAAACCTTTGACCCGTGTTCCCAGAATTCAAAGTGAAACTAAACCCCATTTTGCTCCTTCTGGAGGCTTGCCCCGGTATCTCGAACGGCCCTAAAGAATAACTTATTGGTGCCACCTTCTTGTCAGCAAACTGGAGGAATAACAGCTTTCGTGTGTTTCCATAGGTATGCACAAAAATGTCATTATTTGTACAAAATGGCGGCATCCATACAACAAGGTATCGCTGCAATTGCCACTCTTTGTGAAGTTTGTATCCACTTTTCAGTGGATCATATTTCTCGTTCTTTGTGTAACAATAATGTACCAGTTGCACTTGTTTAGCATAATGTCTTGTTTCTTGTGTAACGTTTTGGGTAATATTTGGGCAATATTTAATCAGAGATTCAATAATTATGCTACTTGGCAATTTTATATTTGATAGACGATATTTAGATAATTGAAATAAACGTATTTGGTACAAATAATGGGCCAATCATGTATTTTAATCATTTATATAAACATGGTTATAAATAAGTAGAAGTGCAGAGGCTGCTCCAGCCTCATTAAAATACAGGAATACAATAGAATTCAGGGGGTCGGACCCCCTGAAATCCATTGCGTTCCTGTATTTTAATCAGGCTGGATCCGCCACTGAAGTGTAACCAACTGTTGGGAATTTGAGAACTTTAAGCAATCTCAAATTGCTTACAATTCCCCAGTGTTCATAATCAGGACTTGAAATTGTTATCGTAATGAATTTAAATTTAAAAAAATAGTACGATAAAGTGACAAATTTGAACTATACTGTAACATATTTGAAAAGGGTAATAGTGTAGTATCTATGGGATTGTACACATGTATTAGTAAAGCCCCCGTCACATACGTCGCAGGATATTTTTCATCATGCAAAATTCTTGGGCCACGATGTTGGGGTGTGCTCTTATGATGCTAGAAGCATTTTAGGCTACAATCTTAGCCGCAGTCACAAAGGGAAATCATATCGTGACGCGTGCGTCCGTCGTGGGAAAAAGTTTGCACTTTATCGTATGTACCGTGACTGTCCTACGTTTGTCACAAGACAAAACAACTATCGTACGAGCATTGCAGGACTATCGTAAGACTGTCCTACGACATGCATACGATTTTGAGGGCCTTAGAAGACCCTAAAATCGTACGTATGTCGTAGGACAGTCGTATGATTATGCTACGACGTGGCCATGAGCGAAAAAAATTCCACATCATTTTGGTCTGGACCAAAACCCTACGACAGTCCTCTACGATGCTATTTTTTGTCGTAGGAGAGTCTCATGACTATCACAGGATTTTGCCCTATTTTCTGTCGTGGACCCGTCACAACCCCGTCCTGCGACGTATGTAACAGGGGCTTTAATTTGTGCAAGAATTTGCAATCCCAGTTTTTCACATTATTTTAAAAGTTGTTTTACTTTGTGAATGTTTAGCATCGATGTCATTTTATGCACTATATATTGGAACAAGAAAGCACAATTAGCAGAGTTAAATGCACAAACTGTCTTTCAGAAAATAAATTTAGTGATGTGTAATATTGAATACTTGAGTGTTTGTTCAGCTATTTATTTGATGTGATATTTCACATACCAACATTTACCAAAAACCTTGTCACACACAGCACCTTTTTCTTGCAAAACATTTATTGTCCAATCACATTATTGTACAGTAATTTACATGCAATTTGCAAGCAAAAAAATGCCATTGTAAAAATATTATTCTTTCATTTATTACGAATGAAATGAAGGGGGAAAATTTGATCAAGTTTTTTTAGCAGGAAAATTTGCTTAATACAAAATTTGCGTTGCGAAAATGGGTTACCAGTCAAAATCAAATGTGATGTGTATTACATGTACAATTGACTGGTGTTCTGCTACTCTTGCCAAAAACACAAATTAGCATAAAATTTTGACTGCTAAATTTGTGGGGGAAAAATGCGTGGGGGTGATACGGTCGGGGAAGAGAAGGATACGGAAAAACACACTCCCTTCCCATAGTCTATGGGAGTAGTCCGTAACTTGGATCCTAAATAGGCCTATCGCATTTTTTAACATGACGGGAGTTTTGAAAAATTTACTCTTAGCTCTGGTTGCTTTATGCCATTCTCTCCTACCACAAAAATGGTATTGATTCTGTACTTCACACCTGAAGCTTGCACCACATAGCAACAACAATTTAGTCTGGTCAAGTGGATACTTAAGTGCGCATGTAAAAGGAAGTATGTCAGTGCACCAGATGCTATTCACATAAAACGCGAGAGGCTGAAAGATTCCAGCTGAATAAGGCCTTATTATAAAGTAAACTCTCATTATAACACTCTTCAAGGGACTAAAATATTAATAGCGCGCTATAAACAGGTCTAACACGGACACACTTGTGGGGTACCAAACACAATGGAACAGTGGTACCCCACAGAGGAATTCTAAAGAAAAGGGAAAATAGGACAACAATGCAAGTACCCCATAAACCCCTGTGTACACAGATTGGTGTGCATACACAATGCAAGTTTACTGTATGTTTACCTGCATGGTTTTGATGGCATATCAACTCTGCAACAAAAAGTACATTGTGAACTCAAACTTGACCTTTTTGGATTGAAAGAAAAATAAGTTTTCCAAGAAGTTGACACTGGCAAACAGGAAGCATTAATTTTGCTTCATAGCTTCTGTGGCCAACACTAAGGGCATCCTGCCAATGTTTAAAATAGCGTGTCCAGATCACATTCTTGAGCCTCCCATTTTTTCCATGGGTATTGAAATTTTGACACCATATATCATATTTTTCTAATTACCATTCTGAAATTTCACGTTCTCAATTGGTATATTTCCGTTGATATCATAAAAAAAAACACAAAAATTCAATAAAACAATTTATCCAGTTTCATTAAAGCAGTGCACTGATTATTGCAAATTTCCTGTTTTCTTCCCATGAACAGTATTTTGAGGAGGCAATTATTTATATGATTGTTGGGTTAGAATGAAATCCATTTTCTGGAAAAATCTGAACACGCTCCTTTAACTTTTTTACCATGAGAACGGTTTTTGTGTGGCTAAACACCACACAAAAACCTCTTACAGATTTGTAAAAAAAAGGGGGGAAAATGAAGAAAAAGAAAATGCCCAAACTTTTCAAACTTGTTTGTGCAGTTAAGGCTTCAGTCAGGGGGTCAGAATTGGCAATTTCCTGAAACTGAAAATTAAACACTTCCACATTCCATCATTATTTCACATCCTGTATGTCAAAACCAATTAATCTATGGGCCGAGTTTTCCAACTTTAATTTGTTTTTTCGAACGTGGTAGCTTAAAGGCCCGAGATCAAACTTTTTAACGGATTTTTGAAATAAGGACATAACATATCTGAAGAAGAATGTTGGTAAACTAGCCTGCAGAAATTTTAGCTACATGAAGGCAGCAATGCTTCAGAGAACCTTTAACAACTTGACGTCAGAGGACGTTTAAACACGCCAAAATTACCGCATCGGTGTAGCGGTCAACACTTTTAGGAGAAATTCACTGTTACTGCTTCCGACGCCTACACTCGCAGTAATTTACGAGGAAAATTGACAAAACAGTTTATAACAAAGCGGCATTGGGGTGTACAATGACGGTGTGTCGACATAACAATATTTTATTGCGCATGGTTAATGAGTTCAGTTGTTTTCCTTCCTCCATGCTTCAACTAAAAATAAACCTGCGCCTACGAACAGCAATGTTTGAAATAATCCCGGCATTAACTAGTTAAAATACATGTTTGTCAAAGTTTCATAAATTGAGCCTTTTTACTTTAAAAGTCCTTGAAACTGTGAAATTTTAAAATCAATTTCTCTTTCGACGTTATTAACTCGACGAAAATATCAATTTTTTGTTAACATTTATTTAAGGGAATAAGAGGTGCAGCACAAATTTGGCTAGACCAAAGTGCAAATTTATGGACTCAGTCCAGTTTTGAGCCCTTGCGTGGGTTACGGCATTTCAAAATGGACAATATGATCACATTTTTTCGCAAAAAAACAATGAACAGAATTTACATGGATGACAAGCCCTGAAAAAATTGTCCCCTCACAATTTCAACTTGTGAATTTGCACACGTACAAGTACATACATTTATGTACTGTATTATCAACTATAAAAAGTGAAAGTATAAGAAAACATACACGTACATGTAATATTGTTTTCAAACAGAAATACAACAGTTATAATTTTGTAGCCATACGGATTTTCAGGAACCCAAAATGGCTACACTGTAACCGGCTGCTCAAAATTCTGTCAGTTTTCAAACTCTGAATACATGTCCACCATTAAACGTTAACATATTTTGACAATTTCCTCACAAATATACAACTCCTCAAAAAAAGTTCGGAAAGTCAAGTTTGACTGACGATTTCTCTATTGTTACTAATTCATTTCCCTTGAATTTGGTATCATTGGAGAGCCCTGTTATTCCTCTTTACAGTGATGTGTCATTTGTTATGATTGATCAATTGGGGGATGTGCAGTATAGCGGAATACAGACCCCTGTGGAAAGTGAAATGTCACAAAATTCACTGCTATTGTCATGCAGTGCATTCCCCTTTTGCTTGGAGGATGGGAATGTGTCAATGCACTTTTTGACAATAGCAATGCATTTTGTGACATTTCACTTTACACCCGCCTCCGTATTCAGCTGTGCTGCACATCCCCCAATTGCTTAATCATAACAAATGACACATCATCGTAAAGAGGAATAACAGGGCTTTCCAATGATATAAAATTCAAGAAAAATAATTTTGCAACAAGAGAGAAATCGTCAGTCAAACTTGACTTTCCAAATTTTTTTGTGAGGAGTTTATATGACAGGGGATGTCTGAACAATTATGGTTAAAGAATGCGATTTATTTTCCCTCAATATTGTTCATTTTCTATGCTTTACTGAAAGGCATGGTTTAACTTTTTTTAAAACCCTTCAGTGGTTTAGCACGTTATAAAAATATTTCACTTGAAATATTAAAACTATCTTTTGGCACGGCCGTCTTCCTAATAATTAAAAGTTTGGAATGTTGACGGCCTGAGCCAACCCAAAAAACAACGCACAATGAAAACCTAGCTCACGGCACGCAGTGTTCCTCATGTCTTTCGAACGCGATGGTCTTCATCGTCGTCGCTGTGACACGCCGCGGCCGCAAAGGAACCGAGTTTTGTGCCAATGTTGTGCATTGCCTCTGCGTCTTGACTGTCCAATTTCTCGTAAAGAAGAATGTTTAATGTTTCCTCCAGGATTCTGGCTTCTGGGAACTCAACCTGTTGGGAGATAGGAACAATTTCAGTTGACAAGAAATCAGGTTGGTGTTAAGGTACTTTCCTCGCCTTCCACCTTTGTGGCCCTGGTTCAAATCCTGTCCGGGTCAGTCTGGGATTGGGTTCTCAGTCCTTGCTTGATTCTGTGGGTTTTCCCGTATACAGATTTGTCCATATACTCGTCATGAAAATACGGCTCTTTCAGAATTTTTATGACTCGTGCAGTATATTATCATATCACCCTCAAAGCCTCCAATATTATATAAATGTCATAATTCACGTGACCCCGGCCTCAGACAGACTTGACTACATGGAATTGACCTCTGACCTTTGTTTGTTTCTTTTCACTCGTGTACATGATGGATGTACAGCTGATCTCAGCGACTTTACGGGAATGACCGTAGAATGTCCAGCAGCATATCTCTTCATTGCCGCTGATGTCCTTGACGAAGACGACCCGTCCGTTGAATCGTACTGATAACTTGTCAAACATCTCAATGTTCTTCAGTATGTTGTCGTCTGAATTACTGTGGATAAGACAAAAATATGAGGGTGTTTTAAAATAACATGAAATATCTGTCAACATTTTAAGTAACTTTAAATAACCATATATCTACAGTTTTTGAACAAGTGTATGCCATACCTTCTGAGAAGTGGCAATATTATAAGTAATTCCATCAAAGTCATTATTTTGTTTCAGATAATAGCTATCAAAGTAACAAATCAGCAAAATTTGTATTATGCAAGGGACATTCTCTGGTTGACACGAAAAGCAATACGCTTGGGACACATTTCCAAAACGACATTTCCAAAATACAATTTGTGGGTGCACCTAAGCTTGGCAATAATGTAATGGTGGACACTTGTATAGCGCACATGTATACCCTAGGGTACTCCTGGTGGTGTTGCCATTAACATTATCGCTGCCATCAGGAAATCACCAGAACCATTTCGCTTCAACAAGGTGGCTACCTGGCCAGGGCACACAGTCCTAATAGCAGTTACATTGTGACATTCCCCCCAACAGCTCCCCAAATATCGTTTGGGTTGACGAGGCAATTGAGATTAAAAGTCTTGCCCTCGGACACAAACATGTTGGCAAAAGTGGGGCTCGAACCCATAACCCTTCAATCACGAGCATGGCTATATACCCACTAGACCACACGTGCTCTGAAACACCCAAAGGTATGATCTTTTCAATGTCAAGACCAAATGCACCAGCTTTTATATGAGCCACTGAGGCAGGGAGCGCCACTCTGCCCGAAGTGCTTCCCCGACCTCCTGCACTTCTAGGGCTGTACTTTGGCACATGCACAGACTAACAGGTCAGCTCATCCCATGCATGTTAAACCAGGTTAAAAACCCAACAAAATTGGTTTTCTGAGAGCCCTTAGATGCAGGATTCTCCCAGAAACAGTCACATTTCTTTGCTGTGGGAATGTCTTTTTTAAAAACAAGTGCACTTAGACCTGGACAAAATCAATGAAGCGAAATGGTCTTGAAAGCGATTCCTAAGCGATTAGTCAATCAGTGTTTTGTCATCCACAAGTTCTGTATTCAACAAAACTCTGTTCTGATCAAGAATCGATATATTAAGAAAAATGTTTCTATTTTCTTTTAAGAAAATTAAAAAAAAATACACAAACTGTAAAATTGATGATGCTACACCATGAGCAAGTAGCATTGAGCGACCATACTTAACTACAGTCTACCAGAGTCCCTCGAACGACAGGTAATTTTCGTTGTTCGAGGGACTCTAGGCAAACTATAGTCGTCAATCGAACTTGCTCATTATAAATACCAAGTCAACTACATGTACATGTACCTACCTTGTATATGAATATTTATTGTTTTGCCTATTGTACAACAGCTTAACAACGGGCTGTGAAAGCAAAAGAGACAAAAAAAAACATCAATCGCAGAACACACTTTTACCAAAACTGTAAACAGGAAAACTATGCAATTTCAACTTCAACAGAATTCATTTTGGCACAGAAGAGTACTTTATCTTTCAGTTTCTAATTTCAGTTTCATTTAGGCAATTGCGGGGTTCAACCCTGCAATCGTCAAGGTCGCTTGTAGTGTAAACGCTACCAGAATACAGATTCGGCAATTTGCGTGTCCTTAGGGCGGTGCCCGCAGTGTAGTAGATTTAATTGACCAATATGGCGCTAGTGCAGCAACACCTAACAGCTCACGCATGCGCTGCAGTTACATTTAGTGGTGACTTTTGCGGTTTCTGAAGGCGAGTTGGAGCGATTTGGGGTGTAGTGTAAACGCAGCAAATGTTTTGTGGTCGCGATAAAAAGCTGGATCTGTATCAACCTTTGCCGGTTCGAGTGTAAACACGGTGTATACAAGCCTCATGGAATTTAAGAGAATAGAGCAGGGTTGTAATGAGTCTCTCTCTGCTGAGTCCCAAGTCAAGTCAAACTGCCTTCAAGTTCCAAGTCAAGTCAAACTGCCTCCGAGTCCCAAGTCAAGTCAAGTGGCATTCAAGTCCCAATTCAAATCAGGCATGTTGGTCAAGTCGGGTCAAGTCACGGCGACGACAGTAAATTTGTTAATTAGGGTTTGCCCTTACCCGACGTATATTAGCACTGTATACTCAGTGCTTTCCCGAGACACTATGAAAAACTTCATAGCGTGCTCAGGCGGGATTCGAACTCAAAACCTCCTGCAAACAAGGTAGACGTTTTAACCACTCGACCACCGAGCTAGCCGGTGTTGAATGGCCGGTTCGAATCAGTTAGCAACGGGGATTGCATTTAATCAGTAATTAGTTCAGCTTGCGTCGGGGAGAATGAATGTTAATTAGGGTTCGTTTTCCCCTTGCCCTTACAGTAAATTTGTTAAAGCAGTTAGCTAATTTTAAAATGTGTCTAAATGCTGAAACTTGCATTAATGTGGGGGATTTTAGTTGTTCTGGCCAAGAATAATTTGGTCCACAAAAAAATGTGTACAGAGGAGTTCCATGCATGGGCGAGGGTGAGGGCGGAATAGGCAACAAATTCAGAGCACAGACTCGGACCAATCTTTTTCATCGGTTGCTATGCACACAATTTGCACGCCTGGTGAAAAACAATGGATCTTTTAACTGGCTGACGTCACTCCGCCCTCACCCATTAGACCTTCACTTAAAAAACTTAAATACAAGTGAAACAAAGTCTTAATCACAACTCAGTTTGCTCACCTTCGTCGAGCCATTAATTAACAGTTGTGCTTCGCGTTGCGACGTAATGACAGGAATGCGACAGACAGGGAAATATTCATCTCGTTTTCTCTTGAGAGCTTTCTGACACTGGTCTACTAATCCTTGAATGAGATAGTACTTGGCCTCATTGTGCAGTTCTTCAATCTCGCTCTGTAACTCTGGCAGAGGCACCTGACCATCTCGGAGGTAGTTAAGGATAATGTTAAAATGTTTGCCACAGCGGTCGATCAGAATCCAACCTGTTAATGAAAAAGTTCTTTGGGATCTTTAAGGTGCGCTACACAACACACTCGACCAATGGCTTTATCCCTTCCGAAGGATGGAGTAATTGTGGTCAAGTATGAAAAAAATAAACGTTTGCCAGTTGAGACTCCATGCGTCTAAGTCGATGGAGCATGACATAAAAATCTTAAGTATTTTCAAAGAAAAACTTGAAATTTTCCTCACTGCTAAAAATCACGTTTTCTAACAATTTACACTTTCTGGGGCATTCTCTTGTATATAGGAAGAATTAGTGGTGAACGTGTATGGTATTTATACCACTGTCCTTATATTAGGTCTTTAAAACTTTGTTTCGCAGCCTGGAGGTCGAGTTGAATGAAACTTGCAAGTGTCTTCCACCTAAAACATTAAATACATAGGTGCGGTGGGTGGTGCCAATGGCAGCTGACAGCCAGAGACACCAGGAATCCCCTTATTCTTCACAAAAAAGTGCTCTGGGATCTTAAAGGCATAGGCTCGTCAGCCACGAAATACGCAGCTCCATAGCAAAGGCATGGAGCTGCATATTTCGTGGCACGAATTTGGCGCGCGCACATTGCTGACGAGCCTGTGCCTTTAAATGTGTCACACAACACGCTGGACTAACGGCTTTACATCCCTTCCGAAGGATGGAGCAATTATGTTCCTCGCTCAAGCCAAGGGCACAAGTATTGAGGTAACATGATCGGGCGTCGAACCCGCAACACCAAGTTGTCAGAGTGTTGCGAATCTGCACCCTAATTAAACAAAATGTAAGAAATTATGGGAAAGAATGCAGAATGTAACCAGAACTCACCCTTGCTTTTCGTGGGAAAACAGGAAAAGGTTAATAATCGTCAAAGGTTATTTTACAGCAGTAAACTAATTTTGGCATGAATTCCGTTCACTGGTCCCCACTGAAATGCAGTGTGGAACACGCCATGGCATTAAAAAAAAAGGAAATTGTTGTTTGTTGACCTGCCATGTTCTGATGTTTTGTTTAATACAAATTTCACTGAAAAATGTCCAACATCCAACAGCACACCATTGTCAACAAATTATAGTCAGCAAACCTTCTGAATCAGTCAAGACTTCCATTCGTCCGCTGAACATAGCACGAAGCATGTTGTCTTGTTTCGTGAGCGTGTCGATGGTCGTGTAGAACAGCGCTCCACCGACGTTCAGCTTGACGTACTTGCTGGGAGAGCCCCGTATCTTGACCGCCGAGGTGGGCCCGCTTGACGCGGCAGACGCACGGGTGCACGTTCCCGTCGTGCCCGCTTCCCCGGACATAGTTACGGAATCAATGGTGATTCGGGAGTGATCTATGAACTATAGGCAGTCGATTGGTGGGGATTTTCAAGAAAACTCAACGCGAAATGAGGGATTTTGGGACCTAAATTTAGAGGGAGTTTCTGCGAGCATGCCGATGTCGCTTGTCACCAACGTTGTTCGTGACATGAAACGCGGTACGCACAATGAATAAGCTGTGACGTCACCATTAGAACACCCTTCCTTTTTAAAGGCTCGCGCTGTGCTATTTTTAGATTGTTTACTACATGTACTTTGGAATCGTTTACCACAAAGTTTATTACAAATATCGATTTTTAGAAAATGACAGAAACCCTAAGATGTGAACCGAAACTGTGTGAAAAATTTCCTAGAATGTCCAAAATACATTAAAGGCACAGGCTCGTCACAAAATACGCAGCTCCATAGCAAAGGCATGGAGCTGCGTATTTCGTGGCACGAATTTGGCGCGGGCACATTGCTGACGAGTTGTGCCTTTAAAGGAAAATGACCGCCCAAAAAAATACAAAAATGTGGAAAATGCTTGAAAGTTCTTTCAATCTTTTCAAAAATCCATTTGCTCTTCCAAACACAATGTAATTTCCAAAATGTGCCAAATAACAAATCTACAAGGATTTCTTTAATAAACTTTGAAAACGGGAACAAACGGTTGCTTTCCAAACTCAACAAAATACACAAAACAGTTTAAAGATTTGGTACAAAACTTCACAAAATCTTTTCACAAATACATGTAGTTTTTGCCAAACAAATAATACAAGGTAGAACACATGATTCGTAAACCATTACAAATAGTTTTATCTCCCTGTGTGATTGAAGATATGCATGATTAAAACCAACCTGAGCAAAAACCAGCTCCGTACTTCGTCTAACTTAAAACCACGGCCTGTGTACGAAGTGACTTTTGGGCGAAGTGGCTTTTGGGCGAAGTGGCTTTTGGGCGAAGTGGCTTTTGGGCGAAGTGGCCCAGGGCGAAGTGATTTTGGGGCGAAGGGAATTTACTAATTTCTTAAAGAATATAGCACTTCAGACAAAACCATTTCAGGGAAGGTTTTTTACCGTCACTAAGTTTATATTGTGCAAGTTATGTGTAAATCTGTGAACATTTCTGATTTTCGAGATACCAATCATGTGTTCTACCTTTAAAAGTACCTTTAAAAAAAGTAAACAAATATGTACAACTCATAAATATTTATACATCATGTTGTACATATTTACAAAAAAAAGCAGAATTATTAAAACAGCAATTTTTTTCATTTACATTGAAATCACACGTCTCCCGTGCAGCCCAACACCGTTCAGGAAGTCAGGGAGGCACTTCAGGCAGAGTGGCGCACCCTGCCTCAGTGGCTCTTAGAGAGTCTGGTACATGCAGTAAGTCTTACTGCAAGAGGTGTTCATACACATTACTGACTGATAAAATGTTACATCTTTCAGCCTCCTTGATCCATGGTCAGAGTACACTGACCATCAAAAGAAACTTATCAAGATATACAGTACCGGCCAAAAGTTTGAGTACACTTGTTAAAAACTATGTATTTGTAATTTGTCTGTAAGATTGACCCTCATTTCGTAGAGTGATCACATCTTCCCCTTTTTTTTACTCAACTGGGGTCCTTTTGCCATTTACAACAGTTGTGTATGCAATAAAGGCAAATATAGACTAGATAGCTATCTGATAGTGGTGAAGAACTGACTGGTGCCAATACTGTGCATTCAGCTAGTACAATGTGTTTTGGACACGCTCCAGGGACCTCAGAATATCAGAGAACAGTCAGAACACATGCAAAAGAACCTATTCTGTTACTTAATACAATATTGTATTCATTGTATACTTCTTAAAACTTGTGTGACCTTCAGAGGCTACTTTTTTTAATATGAAGCTAGAGGTGGCTATTTTGGGGAATGAAAGATAAAGAGACATTTATGAAGTTTCAAGGACATTTCTATGACATGCATTGAATATATTGGTTGCATAATGTGTTTTTTGTACTGGGCATAAAATGCTGTAAAATGTTACTAAACATAGTTTTCAACAGGTGTACTCAAACTTTTGGCCGGTACTGTATATCAATTAAACCTCTTGGTACCCCGAAATTGAGCAGGACATGCTTAAGTGCCTCTCTTTTTGTGAACTGCCCAATTTGACATTTCTGCTAAAAACAGACAACAAATATCTTGATATTGCTTTTCTTTTTAACTTTCAGTATACACTACAACCGATGTGTTTTTTTGTGTACATGTACATGTGTAGTTCATAAATCTTTTCTTATCCTAAATTTTCCCACTGGTCTCTGTGGGGTTGTATCAGTCCGGTTCGCAGGGTCGTCGGACTCGTTTCCGCCTCTTGCCAGCTCCTCATCAATCCTCTGATGTCGCAGCATGTCGTTGAAAATCTTGTCCATTCTCGCGACGCGTTTCTTTCCGCTTCCGAGAGCTTGGCCACTTCCTGAGAAACGTGAATGAAAAATCAATTCAGTTATCATTGTTTTATGAATATTTATGAATATTTATGAATATTTATGAATATTTATGAATATTTATGATATTATGAATATGCATTTTTCATGAGTATCATGAATATGGTCAAGTGTATAATTCTCAAGGACGTGGGTTCGAATCCAGTGCAACCCACTTCCATGCTGCTTGTGCCCTTGGGCAAGGCACTTTACCATAAATTACCTCTCTCCACCCAGGAGGATATGGGTACCTGTGAGGGTAGTGAAAGCCGTTGTTTGATTATTCCCTGTAGCATGTAAGCTGCACCAGGGAGTCGAGGATAAGGAATTATATTATTGAGGTCAACGACCAGGGGTAATAGTGACTATGCCTTGAGCTTCCGTGGGATGGGTATGCACAAAATGTCTCTACTATTATGTGTTAAGATTTTGATACCATATCATGTGTCATATTTTTTTTATTACCATTCTGAAATTATGCAACCTCAATCCGTTTATTTTCCAAGGATATCGTCGAAAAGTTTAGTAAACTAATATATTCGGTTTATACATAAAGCAGTGCGGTGATTACACCAACCTTTTTGCGTTCATCGCATCTAACTTGGGGATTTTATACGATTGTTAAGTTAAAACAAAATCCATTTTTTGGGGTTAAATCTGGTCACGCTCCCCTAATACTTGCCTGGAGTTCGTCTTGGAGCCATGTTTGTTACAGATGGAGCATCAATATCAAAATCAAATTCTGTGGGTTCTTCTTCCCTGAAGAATAAAAAAAAAGAGCAAATCCTTGTTTTTAGGTCTTGCATGTTCCATACCAAATTGTTCTACATGTATACTGCTACGAAATAAGAAAACTTCATTTCAGAATCCGCCAATTTTGACTGGCACTCTTCAATGTCAAGGAAACCTATGTCAGAGGTCCCTTTGCATTTCTTGATGAATTGCACAAAAACGATCAAGAAGCTGTGCAGTAACATTAAGGGTGATCCAGCATTCCTTCAGAAGCTTTCGGCTGCAGCACGCGCTTTCCGCCACCGTCTCTAGCAATTTATCGACATTAGAGGAGGCCAAGTCGAAAGTGGTAGATTCTGAAATCTCACCCTCTTAAACAAAGCTGATTTAAGTCGCTCAAAAAAAATTGTCCCGACTTGTTTACATGATCTGAAATTTTGGTTTAAATTTGTTGGCAAATAAAGTTATTTAGGATCAAAAGTAGGACTTTTTTTGACAAGTAGAAGAAATGTAAAAACTCACTGTTTCTCCACAGTAGTCTCCATTTTCTCAACTTCCTCCTCAGTTTTCTCCGTCTCTTTCTCAGTTTCACTGACCTCCTCCGGTGGCAGACGTCTCCCTGGGCATTTCCACTTAAGCTCCAGGACGTCATGTTTGTCTAGTTTCTGATACAAATCAATGATAACGTTAATATCGGGCATCCAGGCACCAGTCCTTTTCTTGTCTCCGGATTCATCTTTCTCGTCGTCTGTTCCAAGAACATCCCAGTCATCTGTTGCATCTTGCGAGAAAATGTCTTGCGAGACAATTTCTCGGTCATCTGCTGTCTTAAAAGATTCGGTCCCGCAATCAACTTTACTGTCTGCTGTGTTTTCTTTTTCTTGTTCTGGAAGTTTTTGCTCAACTTGTGCATCTCCAAACTTGTTTTCATCTGTGAAAAGTTCTTGTGCTTCCGTGAAAAGGTCTTGCGATTCCGTGACAAGTTCTTGTTTTACCATGACAGGTATTTGTGCTTCCGTGACAAGTTTTTGTGCTTCCGTGACAGGTGCTTCTGCGACAGGTGCTTGTACTTCCGTGACAGGTGCTTGTGCTTCTGTGATAACTTGTGATGCCGTGACAAATGGTTGTTTTTCTGGGACAAATTCTTGCTTTTCCATGACAAGTTCTTGTGGTTCCTTGACAAGTTCTTGTGGTTCCTTGACAAGTTCTTGTGGTTCCTTGACAAGTTCTTGTGGTTCCTTGACAAGTTCTTGTGATTCCTTGACAAGTTCTTGTGGTTCCTTGACAAGTTCTTGTGGTTCCTTGACAAATTCTTGTGGTTCCTTGACAAGTTCTTGTGGTTCCTTGACAAGTTCTTGTGGTTCCTTGACAAGTTCTTGTGGTTCCTTGACAAATTCTTGTGGTTCCTTGACAAGTTCTTGTGGTTCCTTGACAAGTTCTTGTGGTTCCTTGACAAGTTCTTGTGGTTCCTTGACAAGTTCTTGTTCTTCCGTGACAAGTTCACGTCCTTCTGTGATATTTGATTGACTTGTTTCCTTGACAACTAAACTCTCCTCTTTAATTTGCAATGGTGCTGAAGATTGTGTTTCCATCGGAATCTCGTCAGGGATGTTTTGGGGTGGCTCTTGCATTTGTGTTTCCTGAGTTTCCTCCACCTCCATTTTAACTTCTAGTTCTGCGGAAGGAGTTGTCTGTTTTGATTCGTCTTTGTCATTTTCTGTTGAGTTTGGAGGCTCTTTGAAAATTGTTTCTTCCAATTTTGTGGTGACTTCCTCAATTTGTTTATCTTCGATTTGCTTTTCTTCGGAGGCCATTTTGAGGCTCGGCAATTTGGTACACATCTAAAAGAAAAACAAAACATGCAAAATCACCATTACTACCATCCTCTTGCAACAGTGCCCCTTTAACGCACTCCCTAACTCCTGCGTACAGTGGCCCTGTTGAAAAAGGCCCCATTTGGCGGTGGGACTAGCGACAGAAATCTTGTCGCCTCTGCTGGACCAATCAGGACGCTTGCAGTGCATTGTGCAGCACGATTGCAGGCATTCAAATGTAACGCGCGCACATTGTAAACACCGTGCATGCATGTGATACATGTACTCGGTAATGCTGGCCGTTGTCCGCGTCGGCGATTGGCTGCTATTTAAAGCATATTGGGGAATCCGTTCCATTACATTCGTCAGCATGCATCCCTGTTATTAATTTGAAAAACTGCGGAGTAAATAAGGTTCGTCGTTTGAAAGTTTGGTAGGAATGGGACAGTCATAAGGAACGGAACCCAATACAATTTCTGGAAAGTATAGAAATTGTTTATTTTCGGCATAACATGACCGAATTGATTAAATTACATCAAAATGACTCGGGCGTGAGTTGGCTCAAGACAACAGCCGGCTCGCTCCACAGATTTGCGTGTATTTCCTCAGGGTATTGTCACGTCGCTTTGCAGAGTAGAAATTCCCTGAGATCTCAGGATGCATTACTACTCGAGCTTAAACATGTAATTGAGTGAAAAGTCACTTCAGTAATTAATCATGCAACAATAACATAAAACTTGCAATTATATCACTTGTAGTAACCCAAAATCTTACTTACATGTAGGGGCCATTCAAAATGTTTTCGAAATTGTGGGTGGGTGGGTCAAAAGAAATAACTGAAAATCGAAAGTCGTGCTTTGCTTCCTTTGACCTCAGTGAACCTTGTTTCAATACCGTTATACCCAGCACGATTTGGAACAAAGGGATGAAAGGAATTCCTTTGATGTTTGAGACACAATGGGGGAACAATAGAAGGGGGCGTACCCTCTGCCGCGTGCTGCATATGAATACCTAGCCCTAAAATTAGGGCTGTAAATTGCTCGTTTTTCAAATCTGACTTATTACAGTCGCAAATCATGTGATTTGCGACTGTAATAAGTCAGATTTGAAAAGCGAGCAATTTACAGCCCTAATTTTAGGGCTAATGAATACCGTACCTCAGCTCCTCCGCGTGCCCGGAGATCGCGTACCAGTGAACGGAAAGAATTTACAAGTCGGACCTCTCATAAGCCCCCATGCACTAAGGCTATGGGACAACTGAGAAAAATTATAAATTCTTTTAAAGTAAATTCTTTATATTTTTCCCGTCCAAATTTTGGTTTCTTTATTAATAGATTTGCACTTATTGATGTAGCTAAGATAATCTCAGCTCTTTTTTTATCATTTTTCATTGGGATGTGGTCGTTTAGCAGTAGAGCTGAGAGAAGTTATGAACATGAACCCGCCATCGCAAAACAAAACAAAAGTCAAATGTGTCATTTTCTCACCGTGACACACTAATTCCCCCTAAAACTCACCCAAACCTTGCCAGGCATAACCACTACGCAGGTCCTTGAGGGAAATAACCAGCCACGATGATTATTTTGCAAACAATTCTAGCGAAACAAACCGGTATGCTCACAGCCTAGCCGTTTTTGTCTTGTTCAAAAACAACCAAGTGTCTAGTCTGTGTACAAAGGAATACCAATGCGCAATGGTTACCAGACTTGACCTTCACGTCCAGCATACCGGTTTGTTTCGCTATTATTGTTTGCAAAATAATCATCGTGGCTGGTTATTTCCCTCAAGGACCTGCGTAGTGGTTATGCCTGGCAAGGTTTGGGTGAGTTTTAGGGGGAATTAGTGTGTCACGGTGAGAAAATGACACATTTGACTTTTGTTTTGTTTTGCGATGGCGGGTTCATGTTCATAACTTCTCTCAGCTCTACTGCTAAAAGACCACATCCCAATGAAAAATGATAAAAAAAGAGCTGAGATTATCTTAGCTATTGATGCATATTTAATAAGACAAAAATAGTGACATCCGAGTTCTAAATTCTTACCAGAAATACTATGAAATATAAACAAAAATGTTCATAGTCGAGTTGTCTTAACAGTCGAAATTCATTGGTTCTCGGGTTGTTCCCGCACGCGCACACAACAGCCGTGGCCGCGAAGGAACACCGTTTGTGTGTTATTGAATGTGTCCGTAAACTGGGCAAAATGTTATTGTATTAAATGAAGCGTTATTTTACAACACAGAGAGCAAAAATACTACAAAGAAGATTAGACAGATGCTAAGATGTAGAAAAGACTTTCTATAGAAATTGAAAGTACATATGAGCAGTGAAAACCGATATAATGTTATTGAAACGAATTACGTTTTCTTCTGTAACGTTCATGGTAGCCGCCATCTTGAAACAAGAGTTATGAAATTACAACAAACATATGCAATACTGCTCGTTGATTGGTTGGGAAAAAGAACATATTGAAGCGAGGTAATTTTGATTGTAAACACGGTAAAGAGCAACTGCTTTTATGTTTTAAATTTGGTGGAATTTTAATCGAAACTAATCTTTTAAATGACTTGTAAACCATCAATATGTGCAAATTTGGGGGTGCACTGTTCAAAATTAGGGGAAGGTCAAAACTAACTAAATGATGAAGCTTTCAATTTTGAACAGTTTGAGTTTGCTTTAATGATTGGAATGCCAAAAATTTGGCAAAATTAAATTGTTTTCATGTTTATACATGTCTTATTCCATGTTTATAATATAGTTCAATGAGAGGGCTCGGCATTAATTTTGGCATTTTTTTCATGCGCATCGATTTGCGCAGATTTTTATTCGGGATTATTTTGTCAAATTAATTGTGCACAAAATTAAAGTGAATCAAATTTCACAATTTTTTTCTTCACATGTACATATATTTGTTTATTGTTCTAACAATGGCACCACTTTCTGAAATAGACAAAATACTCCCAACCTCCAAAAACTGTTATTTATATTTTTGTTAATCCTGAGAAATTTGGACCACGTGCCATAAGTTTGTGCTTAATTTGCCGATGAGTTCTCCCACCTTTAAACCTTTTGGGATTACCTTAATATCTCTAGAGCTTGTGTAGAAGGGTGAATTTTCACCCTTCTACACTCACGCCTGCCAAAACCCATTGCTGTCCTCAGCAATGACAAACATTTTAGCAGTTATCTACATATTACTTAACACCTCTTCAAAGAAACAACAATAACACAATATGCATGCTCAAATAAATGGCAATAAACAAATACACAAAGTTAAATGACAATTTTTAAAAAAGGACAAATTCAGTTCATCAGGGCGGACGGTACTTCTGGCCGAGTCTCCACAACGAGACGATGGCCTACATGAGGCGGCATCGGCAAGAGGTCCGGAAACTCCAACAGCAGGCGATGATGACAGCACCTACACCTACCACGCAACCAGTGCAGGCTGCAGCTAGTCAAGAGACGACACCATATGTGCACCGGCCAAGTTGCAGCAACATGTCGAGGTTGGGGAGCATTCCTTAAGCAAGAAAGACGGCAGAAATGCAAGCTGTGGAGACCAGCCAGCAGATCGTCCGCCCTAATGAACTGAATTTGTCCTTAAAAAAATTGTCATTTAACTTTGTTTATTTGTTTATTGCCATTTATTTGAGCATGCATATTGTGTTATTGTTGTTTCTTTGAAGAGGTGTTAAGTAATATGTAGATA
The DNA here is from genome assembly GCA_037783545.1 of Henricia sp. BOLD:AAB3569. Classification (NCBI taxonomy): domain Eukaryota; kingdom Metazoa; phylum Echinodermata; class Asteroidea; order Spinulosida; family Echinasteridae; genus Henricia; species Henricia sp. BOLD:AAB3569. The sequence continues at coordinate 3,073,190 of JBBELK010000147.1, read as the reverse complement.
ACTGCTAAAATGTTTGTCATTGCTGAGGACAGCAATGGGTTTTGGCAGGCGTGAGTGTAGAAGGGTGAAAATTCACTTAATTAATTTCCTTTAAATAGTGTAATAACTGTCCCGTTTTGAATAGGTGTGCATCCCCTGTAGTGTATTTTTAATGTCCTTTTAGTTTCCCATGTGTAAGCCCCATTATATTGTGTATGACCCGTGTCTTTTGTAGTGCATCCCCTTAATAGTTTATTTCTGCAGAGGTCACTGGCCCTGTGACCACAAGCACATGGTCAGTGTGTAGACCAGCAGCATCAAGAGAAGACCTGTATTTCTATCTCTTCACAATAACCCTGTGTATTTCTGCTGTTTTGAACGATTTCAAGTTTAATGTCTGCACACCCCTGGTGAGTTTTCTTGTTATTTTCAACTTTACTTATATAACATTAGTCTATAGTGGTTTCTTTAAAAGTGTTACTTTTACAGCTAGCTTATACTTTGGGGTTTTCTTGTCAGAAGTACGATACTTCAGTGACTTTGAAATTTGAAACAACATAACTTCCCTCTGCTTTTTAGTTGTAAAACCATTTCGAATTTAAGTTCTCCCTGCATTTACACTTGAAATTCTGGGGCGGATTGCAATATGCGGTCTAAGACCGGTCTATAGACTTAGCCGGCTAACGCGGCGTCCACTAAGACCGGACTATATTTATAGCCCGCTTGCAATATCGATGTCTTAAAGTTAGACCAGTCTTAAAATGTAAGCCCGCGGCGAGCAGGCTATAATTTTTGGACACCGCGCTACATCTCGTAATTTTGCATGAAAAAAGGCGAACAAAACGCACATTGTGTTAATTAGAGCCCTTTGCTATTTAATAATTTTCGCGGTAAGTTTCTCTGCAAAAACTGCACCACACACGCGTCATCAAGTGGCTTCGTGAGGACGTTTGTTTGGCTTGAAGTCGCGCAAGGATAGCCGGCTGCATCACTTTCTGCATCACTCTGTTTTTCTGCTGGCGCAGCCGTACTTCAGTTAAACTAGTTTATTGCAATGGGCTAAACCAGTGACTAAGCCGAGACTGGCTAAGTTGGAAAGCCGGCTATGAAAAGCGGTCTTAGACCAGTGGCTAAGTCGATTTTATTGCAATCCGCCCCAGGACTTTACTTTGACTCTTTTTTGCTAGATTTCTTGACATAATTTCTTTTTATGTACTTTTAACTTTTAATCTTAACTTTTAACTTAGAGTAAAAACATGTGCTTTGGCATTCCATTGTCCTGACCCATTGAAGGACACATGGTGTGCCTGGCTATAGGCTTAGTGGTTTTATTGCCTCATTAATATTCATAAGTTTCTAGGTCCCTTGTTTAGTTTATTGCACCCTCCCTGGCTCCAAAGTATAATGTATTTATCCATGTAATTAATTCTTTGCTCTTTTGGTTTTGTTTGTTTACAGGTTCCCTGATTTTGCCTCTAGGTTTATACTTTACACTGTGTTGGTTTTATAGTTGGTTTTAGTTGCTCTCAAATTTAGTTGTTTATAAGTTGGTTTCAAATTTAAGACTTTAGTTTAGTTATTCATTTTAGTTGATTATTTGGTCTATTTCATTTTTGGTGTTCTTATTCATTAAACCTTTCTTTAAAAACAGTTCGCGACTTGGTCCTTAGGTCCCCGGTGTCATTTTTATTGAGTTTTGAGTTATCCCCAGTTGTGCCATTTTTCACGGTTACACTTGCATCTCAAAAACAGCTCCAGAAGTGCAGGTTCTCAGACAGCACTTCAGGTAGAGTGGCGCACCCTGCCTCAGTGGCTCTTACGGAGGTTGGTGCAGTTAGCCTTGCCTCAAGCGATGTTTATGGATACATATGTTACTCACTAATAAAATAAGCTATTGAGCCTCCTTGATCTTTCGGTCAGAGTACATACAATTTGCTAAAATTTCTTTTTTTTTGAAACCGTATATATTTTGCTTATGTCTATTTTCAGATGTCTCAATCAAGTAACGGTGAGGAGGGCAAAGCCACTAAAATGAAAGTGGCTGTTCGACTGCGCCCTGTTCTCAAAAAAGCCGACGAAGAAAAAAAGTTGTGCGTCCAGGGTTTGGACGACACGTCCCTGGAAATATGGAACTGGAGAGACTACAGGCAGACGATCAAGTACAACTGTGACGCATTCGTTGATACGTCTTCAACACAGAGTGATGTGTACGAGAGATGCGTGAAAACGCTTATAATGAAGACACTTCATGGCCAGAATGCGAGTATTTTTGCTTATGGCCCCACAGGCGCTGGTAGGTTGAATTGGGGTCAAAGGTCAACTCTTTTTCCACGCGTACATTCATCCGCTATGTCTGACTAAACATTTCAGATATTTGAACAAATAAATATATTTTCCTTATGTATTGTATTATAAGACCGTATCGAATTTCTTTGTTCTTTGAGGACATGCATGGTTGCACATATTGTGCTTACATTGTTGAACAGTTTTAGTAACAAAATGTGCCCCACAAGATGGCAGCTATTCGATACGGTCTATACAATACATAAGGAAAATATATTAATTTGTTCAAATATCTGAAACAAGAAACAAAAGAAATGCAAATTTTCTGTTTAATAAAAAAATTCTTTTGTAATTAAAGGCACAGGCTTGTCAGCAATGCGCGCGCGCCAATTTCGTGCCACGAAATACGCAGCTATATGCCTTTGCTATGGAGCTGCGTATTGTGTGGCACGAAATTGACGCGCGCGCTTTGCTGACGAGCCTGTGCCTTTAAGTTGATATGAAAATCTTCACCTAACAGCTTCATTGAATGTGCATGACTGCATAAAATGTCTCAACTTTCAGTACACAGACTGTTTATGTGCTGAAAATTCCCTCTATCAGTCAAATTGACTGCTTCCTTCAATGAACAAATTGAGAAAATTTTTACTTTTTTTTGCTTCTCGGTATACTTCTACATTCAGATTTTAACAGAAAACAAATTTGTAGTTGACCATTGCTTCAGACCTTGTGTAAAAAAGTATGATATTGCCTAAAGTGTTTCTAAAGAAAATCATCAATTTGTTCACTTCTAATTTAGGTTTTCTAACAAATTAGGAAAAAAATACTAATGGTCAACTTCTCAATTCTTAAAATCTTTTGTTTTTACAACTACAAATAAATCAAGCCTTTTCATATAGTCAGTATGGTGTGTGAAGAATTTTGTCTTTTTTGCCCGTTGAAATCTTTCTTATTAAAAACTCAATAAAAATAATAAATAAAAAGTATTCAATAAACAAATAAACACTTTTCTTTTTACTTAAAAGGTAAAACATACACGATGCTTGGTACAGCCGAACAGCCCGGAATTATCCCAAGAGCAGTCGATCACATCTTCTCTGCGACTGAGACACTGAGAAATGACGCAAGCAATTCGCAGTGGAACTACAAACTGAGTTTTTCATACCTTGAAATCTATCAGGAAAAGGTATGAGTGATACAGTCGCAAGTCGCAGGCTATTAATTCTGACATGGTCTAACTTGTGAATACTTCATTTTGTTAGCTGACTAGGCAATGGCTCTACACTAGAAATCACTGAACTGTGTCCCTGTGCTTTTGCAATGGTACTTTTTCCCGACGGCCATGATGTTTAGAGCCAATTACCATGGCAACTCACGTCACACTTCGGCTGTCTATTACAAGCCCTCAAAGTCTCCAAAATGCAAATCTGATTTTATGGAATTGCCCAGAAATTTATTTCTTGAAGTCTTGTATTCCTGTATTCTGATAATGTGACAAATTTTGTTTGTCTTCTGGTTGAATTATAACTCATGATTTTTCCACAGGTTTATGACCTTCTCGAGGTCAAAACCCAAGACCTACCTATTCGAGAGGACCGGGACAGGACAATTTTCATACCTAACCTTGCAGAGAAACCTATCGACTCGCTGCAACAGTTCAATGAGTTGTTTGTTCCGGCTAGCAAGAACAGGTATGTGGATACCCCAAAAGGCAGGGTTGTTCAACTAATATATTAATAGTGGGGTATGGGTCACACTATCACGTAAAACCTAGCCACAAAGGCAAGGTAGGGGCATTTTTTGTGATACGGGGTGTGACGTGGCTATCCTGTGGCAGTTAAGGCATCTACATGGCAGTTATGGGGTCTACGTGGCGCTTGCTGCGAGGTAGAGCGGGATTTTAAAAGTTCAAAATGTTACCACGTAAAGTCAGCACTGTCCACTGCCATGGCGCCTACTTAACGGCCACAGGGCTACCCTGTGAGGGACACGTAATACAAGGCCCACGGTTTACAGGGTGTTTACGGCGCCGTAAAAAAAATTTGAAATTGGCCCTTTGTGGCTAAGCTTTACGGGATACTGTGACCCGGCATACGGGTGGACCTGATGATAGCCAAACTTTGCAAATAAAATTCTGAAAATGTTTCATATTTGTCTTTTTTTTATTTAGAACTACAGCTGCAACCAAGTTGAACAGTAGATCTAGCAGAAGTCACTCCATTCTTTTGCTCAAGGTCAGTATTAAAAGTTTATTCGAGCGTCGAGCATTGTGTGGTTTTCGAGTGGTGCATAAAAAAATAACGCTTGCATAGTGCTTGATGCATGACGCGTTTGTGCAACCAGGCTTGCCAAATCGCTTCGTCGAACGAAGGGAGCGTTAACATCGTCAAATTATCCAATCTCTTCTTCAAATGAAGCTATTTTGCTTCATTGAATGAAGAGATTCTAATCTTAGTCGAATGAAGAGGTGTGCGTTCACATAAGGAGATCTCTTCGTCGAATCTCCATTGAACGAAGCGATTTCTCCAGTGAGAATGGGATCCTAGAAATCTACTTATTCTGAAAATCCGGCTGGCAAAAACAAGACACTGCCTCCTTTGCTTTTGGCAATTTTTTAACTTTACTACAAATGATGTTGCTTCTAGGTCGTGAAGCAACAGAACCTTCCTCCGTACAAGAAACAAGTCGGCAAGGCCTACTTGATCGATCTGGCTGGTAGCGAGAACAACAAAAAAACTGGTAACCAAGGCATCAGGTATTAAATACACAAAATTTAAAAATGTTAATTTGAAAGCTTTTTGAGCGACCATAGCGGCCATCATCCCACCACATTTAGTACAATTAACATACTATTTTTAACATTTGCAGTATTATCATGTTGTGTACATGTATTCAGCTTTTGTAACAAGTGTGTATGTTATTTTCTATGCATTTATCGATATGTAAGTTTCCCATTGATAACCAGTGATCTCTAATGGGTTGAAATGTTTGTCTCCAAATGTCTAGATTGAAAGAAAGTGGTGCCATCAACACTTCTCTGTTTGTGCTTGGCCAGGTGGTGGACGCTCTCAACCAAGGCTTGGTAAGTATGACGTCCTTAAAAGAGCGTATCCAGATCACATTTTTGACCCCCCAACCCCCCATTGTTCACATGGGTGTTGAAATTTTAATGTCATTTTTTTTTCATTACTATTCTGAAATTGTGCACTCTGAATCAGTATATTTTCAAAGATATCATAAAAAACCACCGATGTTTTGTAAACCTATTTATTTGCTCCATAAAGCAGTGCAGTGAGCACACCAACCTTTTTGTTTCCACATCCAAATTGGAGATTGCAAATCGCCTGTTTTCTTCCCAAGGACGGTATTTTGGGGAGGTATTGTATGTAATTGTTAGGTAAGAACGAAATTCATTTTCTGGAAAACCTGAACAAGCTCCTTTAAAGGCACAAGCTCGTCAGCAATGCGCGCGCGGCAAATTCATGCCACGAAATACGCAGCTCCACGCCTTTGCTATAGAGCTGCGTATTTCGTAGCACTAATTTGGCGCGCGCGCATTGCTGACGAGCCTGTGCCTTTAAAGTAATTTTTTATGTAGATATACAATTCCAAATTTTAAGGTCATGCCCACTTTCCCTCCCCTTCCCCACCAGGCTCGCATCCCCTACCGAGACAGCAAGCTAACACGACTCCTCCAAGATTCCCTTGGAGGTGGTGCTCATGCCTGCATGATCACCAACATCGCTCCTGAGGAAGCCAGTTACATGGAGACCTACACGGCACTCAACTTTGCCTCCAAGTCACGGCAGATTGTCAACAGGCCTTTCACTCGAGAGACTATAGGTATCGTGAAACTTGTATATAGTGGCCACCCTCAGGACCCCCAAACTGGCTACTATAAACAGGTGGCCTGTTAATAGAGGTTACTTAAATGAGCGTGTCCAGATCACATTTTTGAGCCAACCCCCCAGTTGTGTTGAGATTTTGATTTGTCATTTTTGCCATTACCCCTTCACCCCTGCAAAAAAAAAAAATCTCAATTTTAGTTATATTGACTATTTCAGAAAAGCCAGTTATCAAGTTGCCACCCAAAAGACAAAACAGCAGTGATGACTCCCAACCACCGCCAAGGCCATCGCCTGCCAAGAAATCTAGGCAAGACTCTACTGGTGACAGTATAGTTGTCAACCCAGCTAAACCACAGGAGAATTCTCTCGGTCTCAGGTAAATCAAAAATAGTAATTTTAAGTAGTTGACAGCGGAATTATTTTTGGCAAAAAATAGTAATACCATTTTTTTTCGAAAAAAGGCGAATGTGATTGGGCCAAAGTTAAGACCAGATCAAGCACCATAAATACTTAAATTTTGAGAGTCATTTCTACATTTATTGTATGAATCTTCTCACCAAAAGATCATACTTTGCAACACTCCGAGTCGACTGCCACGGAACGCGATTTGCAACACTGAGGGGCCGTTCAAAACATGGTGTATACAAATGAGTGGTGGACAATGGACATGTTTACACGTCAACCGTGGAAGACAGCAGCAAAGCTGACATTTTTTCTTGTTAATTGCCCCTGTGACTATGCCTTGCCAGAACATGTTTACACATCAAGTGGTTAAAAAAAGTAGGTTTTCTAGTGCTACAAATTCCACAAGAAGTTTCATTAACAAATGGTGTTATTTTTAACACCCCATCAGCCCACTTTTGAAACGACAAGCCAGTTTTGAAGAAAACGTGAAACAGCGGTTACAGGCCTTCGAGAATGACATCTTAACCAGGTCGCATCCATCCACCAATGAGAGCCAGCAGCACAAGTCACATGACCAGCCGGACCATGAGATGCTTAAACAACTGAAGGAGAGTGCACATCTGTTGTCTGAGGTATTTAGAATCAAATTTGTGCTTTCCGTTGAAAGTCCCAACTTTGTGCAGTGTGTGTGGACATTTTGACGATAGCAACAATATCCAAGGGGCAATCTCGGAACTATGCATTACCAGCACTTACCTCGATAAAGATAAAAAGTATTTCTTCAGGCTAAAAATCGCAATCAAGTAAAAACACTTTCGTTTTTACAAGCTGACTTACATGCTCAATAATTTTAACGTATCGCAACGTGCGCATGCTGCATTTTCGAATAAAAAAAAACGTGCAGAGTATTTTTTACGCATGTGCGTCTATTGGCGCACGCGTGACCGGTGACACCTCGATGTTCTACGTCACGAAAAGCAATCAATAAAGACTTAAGCGGTATTGCCTAATTCAAACATGTGACTTAATCATTTTTTGGATTCACTTTTTCTCAAAACTAGTAAAAATACCATGGTGTGACATTGGTGTTTGAAAGAGTCACCCTCTGCTCGAGTCTCAGTTCAAGTCCAGCTAATGTCAGAATTTGTCTGGAGGTTTTAACAAGGTGTGATTATCTAACACATGCCAGCAAGTTAATACATTTTCAGAAAATAAAATTATTGCATTATTTTACCTTTATTTTCATCTTAAATAGTTGCAGAAACAGAGTAGAAACTTTCAGCAAGCCGTCGCGAGTACCAGCGCTACGGACGAGCTGAATGTTTCTCAACAGACGGACATCGACAATAGTGAAAATGGAGACGTTGGGAAGAATCCTGCAAGATGTTCATCTACTGTGCCTAGAGCAGTCGTCCAGCCAATGCAAGGTACAGTTTGGTGTATGAAAGACAGATTACATGATTGGAAAACTTTTATTAAACTTTTATTTCCACGTGTACGTTTAAGGATCTGTATGATAAAAACCAACCTGTGTTGATTCTGTATAAAAACAATTTTGTCTGATCAAGTGGATACGAAGTGTGCATGTGAAAGGAAGTACATGTACGCATAGTTTTGGGCACTTCCCGCATGCGCACTTTCTCAATATTTGTGACGATCGCACACCTTGCGTGTGATCCGATTACGATAGCACATGTTGTGCAGTCGCATCACAAGGTTTTGCGATGGCGATGTGGTCATGATTTTGTGTACGACTCTGTCGCAATCGCAGTATTTCGAGCATGCTCGAAATTTGACGTGTCTGTGCAATCGCAACGGAGTCGGAATGCAAGGTGTACGGCCGGCTTTATGTTCAAACACAAAGCACGCACACGCGTTCAAAACCACCTGAAACCGGTTACGGTGATGTGCATTCAATAATACAGTCGTTTCTTATCTAGCTGTTAATAGAAATCTGTGTGTGAAACACGCAAAAGGCTAATAGTGATCATTTACTTGGTTCCCACAGTCTCATCACAGTCCAACATAGCTCCAGCCGCCACCCTGATAAAACACCCTAAGCCTGACATCCAACATATGAAGACCAAGGCAGCAAGTGACTCGTATGATAGCAAGGAGAACACAAGTCAGCTACAGCCAAATCTGGAACTACAGGCCAAGCACAGTGAGTTAAGATTGGATAAATAGGCTCAAATCACCACACCAGCATACTCCCTTGGGTTTCCCCTAAGAACCCAACTTTTCTCTCAATGTTATGCACCTATCAATTGTTTCCCCCATCCCTTAGGTGGGGATTTTGACCCATTAAAATAAAATGTCTGTGCATTTAAGAGGGTGGGGATTTTTGTCACACCAAAAGGGACAATCCCCACCTCTTAAGTTGGGTAGGCGGGGAACAATTGATGGTGCATTACATGGGTGTCCATCCTGAGATTTCGGGGAATTTCCACTCTGCCAAGCGACGTAACAATACCCTGAGGAAATCCACGCAAATCTGTGGAGTGAGCCGGCTGTTGTCTTGAGCCAACTCACGCCCGAGTCATTTTGATGTAATTTAATCAATTCGGTCATGTTATGCCGAAAAGAAACGATTTCTATACTTTTTAGAAATTGTATTGGGTTCCTACCAAACTTTCAAACGACGATCTTAATTTACTCCGCAGTTTTTAAAATTAATAACAGGGATGCATGCTGACGAATGTAATGGAACGGATTCCCCAGTATCCTTTAAATAGCAGCCAATCGCGGACAATGGCCAGCATTACCGAGTACATGTATCACATGCATGCACGGTGTTTACAATCTGCGCGCGTTACATTTGAATGCCTGCAATCATGCTGCAATGCACTGCCAAGCGTCCTGATTGGTCCAGCAGAGGCGACAAGATTTCTGTCACTTGTTCCACCGCGAAATGGGGCCTGTTTCAACAGGGCCACTGTACGCAGAAGTTAGGGAGTGCGTTAAAGGGGCACTGTTGCAAGAGGATGATGGATGTCCAACTCGGCCAAATAACAGATGCAGACAGATAATGTAGTCCTCATACCTGAGACCGCTAACTCTCTGGGCAGATGCTCTACCAGCTGAGATACAAGGCACTAGTGGTATAACCATCTGCATATTTGTTGTGTTCATCATCCCAGGTCAACATCTAAAGTTGTATAAACTTTCAGCCTCCTGGTTCAAGCATCTTTAGATTTTTAGTCTCAGCCAGAGGTTTTTGTTGACAAGAGAAGACGGACTTTCCGCGAGACAAACAGAATTCAACATCTGGATACTGCCTGGTACCTCCTGTACAAACAAAAAGTTATAGAGTAGTAACAAAAAGTATATTTTTTTCCCTGCTAATTCTATGTCTAACTTCAAAGAACCTGTTGAAATCTGGAATATTACTTTGTTCAAAGATGATTAGTTAATGAAGTGTGCATACACACGTCACTTGATGATCAAACGAAGAGAGGTAATGTTCACAGTAGGCCAAACAAAATAAATGGTGCGTTTACGGTAACGGCCTAAAAAGAAATCCAGGTAGGTAGGTAGGAAAATCATTTTATTTTGTCATTTATTTTTACATTTCAGTTCATGCGTGTTGTTTAGCAATGTTTGAAACTCACTATTAACACTATTAACCATGTTTTAAAAAAATTATGTTCGTTGGAAATTATTGCAAATAGTGGTCATTTAAAATTATCAACTTGAAAATTGGTAATAAAAAGTTTGAGGTCGGCAATTTGGCATAAAATATTCCATGTCGGTCAGGTTACCGTAAACACACCATTTATTTTGTTTGGCCTTAGGCAACTGCTAATAAGGATCGTATTAAGTTACACGACGTCCTGTGCCAAACGGCTTCCTTGAATTAAGTGATCTCAAAGTTGATTTTAGTTATTTTGCTTCATAGAATAAAAAATTATAATCTTTATCGAATGATGAGGCTTGCATTCATATTAGGAATTGTTTCCCCTAATGTGAACAGGTTATAAAAATATTCGTGGTGTACAAATTAATATGGAAATTGTTTATGTTTCAAGTTGATTTTCACAATCTATCTTTTTCCCCCATCAAGCTGCGGAGATCATTCAACTGCTGAACACAGGGAGCGTTAAGCAACTCAAATCACTGCAGAGTGTTGGTGAAAAGAGAGCTCAACTTATCTACAGCTGGAGACAGATGTTTGGTGGATTTACAAAGGTCAGTCATTGCTTAACCAGTTAACGCCGGGATTATTTCAAACATTGCTGTCCGTACGCACAGGTTTATTATTAGTTGAAGCATGGAGGAAGGAAAACAACTGAACTCATTTAAAACTATGCACAGTGAAGTATTGTTATGACGATGCACTCTCATTGTACACCTCAATGTAGCTTTGTTATGAACTGTTTTGGCTATTTCTCTCGGAAATTACTGTCAGTGTAGACGTCGAACATAGTAACAAATGAATTTCCCTTAAACGTGTTTACTAGTCCTCTGCTACACCGATGTGGAAATCTTGGCGTGTTTACACGTCCTCTGGCATCAAGTGGTAAAAAAATGTTTGGAGAGATGTGTTTTGGTTTAGTACAGTGGTCTATTGATTGCTTTCCGTTACGTAGAACATCCGGGAATGTTTGGTGGTCAACGGTCTCACGCGCGTGCTAATAGACGCACACGAACACGCGTATTTTCAACCAAAGATGCTGCACGAGCGCGTTGCGATACGTTCAAATTATTGAGCATGCACTCAGCTTGTAAACGAAAGTGCTTCTACTTGATCGCGATTTTTAGCCTGAGGAAATACATTTTTATCTTTATCAATACAACAGCCATGGCGCAACAACATAAAGCAACAAATGCACTTTTCTTGCCGGTTATCATTCGAGCCACGTGGGTCATGAAAGACGTGACGTCACCAGAAAGCAATCAATAAACCTTTTGTACCCTTGATATTTACAAAGGCTCTTTAGATTGAAGGACATTGCCACCAAAGTGTGCACAAACTAATGAGGCCAAGACCAACTCGGTAACTTTTTTCCAACTTATGTTCACAAAAACCTAAAAGTGTCCAGGCATTTTTACTTTGAAACGTATCAAGCATACTGACCAGCACATCTAGAAACAGAAAGATGGTAGAAGTATTGGGATTCCCTTCGTAGTAACAAAGAGTCCCAGTGCATGGACTAGCAGTGGCACGTGCATAGGTTAGTTTTGTCCCTTGAAAAATGCCATAAATGAAATTTTATTGTGTATCCAGAAATGTTCATTTTGTGTATTTGTTTTATTACTTTTTCTAGATTGATGATTTGAGGAAAGTGACCGGCCTTCCTTCCAAGACAGCCGATGCTATTATCAGGAATAACCTATGCAATGACACTGCTCAAGCCTGATAAAAAAAAAACGTTTAAATTGTATGTTATATTTCGGGAGCTCTAAAACATAAAACAAAGACGATATTTACCGTTGGATTGTTTAAACTAGATTTCTGTAGACGTGATGTTGGTTTTATTCTGGAAGGCAAATGTGACTTGGTCGCCTGCACCAAGCAGATAGTTGTCCTGTAAATGGAAAGAACACAATGGTTTTGACATAAATGGTCTGAAATTATTTTTTTAAACACAGTTACGCGATCAGTGTCTTTCCACGGTGTCCTGGTAAAATTGCTGTCAGGACCAAATAAGCACACTAGTTTTAGTGGAAATCAAGATTGAACAAATTGCTGTATCCAACCATGTCATTCATATCAGGTTTTTTTTATGGGATGAAATGCTCTCTTTCGAATAACGGCTGCACACCCGGTGCCATTTCAAATAAAAAGTAATGCATCAGGACAACCTAACATTTGACAAGTACACCACTGCCAAAATTACTAAAGAATTGTAAGGGATGGCAAAGATTAAATTGGATATGCAAAACTAGAGCGACGAAACTTGAAAAAGTTAGCCCAACATTTTCAAGTTTAACCGTGACACAGCCCCTTTAAGATAGAGTCAACAAAAACCTATATAATGCACTGTAAGGGAATAGTTTTCACATTTATCTTTAAAAAAAATGTAAATAGCCCAAGAATTGGTAAAGTAAAAATATGCAAGTGGGTGTAATGGGGTACATTTCTGTGACATCTGAGGTCCCAGTTCACTTTAAATGTCTTAATTTTATCTTTCAATTGTGCAGCTAAAATAACTTTTGCACCAAGGAGTAAAAAAAATAGTCCTACAACATACATTTGTGAAAACCTCGTGCACCAATTTTCCTATTACGTATGTAACAAAGACAGAAAAAGAATGTCACAAAATTTTCCTACGTAATAGGAAAATTTGTACACAAGCTTTTCAAAAATGTATGTTGTGGCAGCAATTTCTTACCTTTTTTTGTAAAAGTTATCTCTTTAGAACAGTACAAGCAAATTTCTTTAATTTTGAGATAAACTAAAGATGTCTTAAAGAAATTATTGACTTATTTTTTAAATGGACCCAAATACATATATTGGAATATTTTCGTTCAATAATTTGAAGAATGTTTGACCTACAATCATCCAATCAAATGAAAAGGATCTACTTGGGTGATGTTTTTTCATAATTTCCAACTCTAATTTTTTTTGCAAGTGTGAAAATTCCTTTGACTGTTTTTCTAAGGTTGACATAACAATACTTTTTGCTTTTCACCTCTGTGGCCAAGGTTTAAATCCTCTAACCTTTAACAATGAACATTTCTCTCTCAAATACCAATCTGTAATATACCGATCCAGTAAGCTCCGCCCATTTTGGAATTGACCAATCACAGCCTCAGGTTAAGGTAACCAAAAAGTGAATCTCCATTTTGGTTACCCGAGTCCTCAAAATTTTGTGCACACTACGGCAAAATGCAGCATGAGTGATGCAAAAAAAACCATAAACATCATTTTTATCAGCGCAGAGGACCCTAGCCGGTTTAAAACAGATTGTATAAGACTATCCAAACCTACTTTTAATCCCTTCATAAATGTGTTTTTGTATAAATCAGTAAAACTCACCAAAATTAGCTTGTCGTTTGCTATGTTGTGCATAATTCACTGCGTTCTAGATGTGTGTCGAGATGTTTTTGTTCGATCGCGCGCGTAGTGCAGGCATGTTGTACGTGCACGCACACGACCGGATACTTAAGTGCACATTTGCTTTCAAGCGTGCAGTTTCTGTGTGCGTGTGCGTGTTTCAATACGCACTGACCAGGGCGCGGATGCTGACGCACGGCACGGCCACGCGACTCACATGTGTGGCATGTTGGAGTTGATGCTGCTGTTGATTTTATAGATTATATATGAAATGTCTAAAGTTTTGTAATACTCACTAATAAAACTGGTAAAAAATGTATCTCACCTCAAAGTTTGTATTTAGTGGTCCGCAGACATGCTTCCACTCCATAAGTTGATTCATCGATAGATTCTAATTGGCAATAAACCAAAAGAAAAAGTAGAATTTCTTTATGTGAAAATGTCAATCAAGTAAATCAAGTACCTTTGTGTGTTGTATTTAAGGCCTTGACAGTAATCAAGGCCAGTGGCCTCAAGACCTGCTGAGTTGGCTCCAATGCCCATTCAAGAAACACTTTCTGAGGCCAACTTTGCCAGCATTTTTCCCATGGGTGTTCAGATTCTGATACCATATCATTTGTCATATTCTTCTCATTACCATTCTGAAATTTTGCGCTCTCAATCCGTATATTTCCAAGGATATCCTCAAAACACCACCAATGTTTTGTAAACTAATTTATCAGGTTTCATAGAGCAGTGCAGTGATCACACCAACCTTTTTGCTTCCATATTGGAGATTGAAAATTTTCCCGTTTTCTTCCCATGGGTAATATTTTGGGAAGGGATTTTATATGATTGTTAGGTTAGAATGAAATTCTTTTTATGGAAAAATCTGGACAAGCATCTTTAAAGGCAGTATACATCATTGGTAATCTCGAAAATCAGAAATGTTCACAGATTTACGCCGTCTTACACAATATAAACATGATGACCATAGAAAACTTCCCCTGAAATGGTTTTGTCTGAAGTGCTCTAGTCTTTGAGAAATGAGTAAAACAATTAGTTTTCGTCTCATGAGACGAAAATTCAATTCGCCCCAAAACCATTTCGCCCAAGTACCACTTCGCCCCAAAACCACTTCGTGCACAGGCCGTGGTCCAGGGCGAAGTGGTTCAGGGTGAAGTGGTTTTGGGGCAAAATGACTGCAAACCCTTTTTTTGACTGTTTTCTCAAAAGTACGGAGCTGGTTTTTGCTCAGGTTGGTTTTAATCATGCATATCAGCGAGGCTTATAATGTACACTAATAACCAGTACACATTTGGAACAAAGTTGGCCATGGTGCCTCTCCAGTTGGAGTAGGCTGCTTTGATTCACCTTTTTGTCCTGAGTTTTTGTGACTCCAAGTTGGCAAGCTCTACTAGGGGCAGATTGAGGGGCCACTGTAGATGTTTTGCCTGTCAGACAATCGCAATCCATCATATCATGAGTGATGCATGAAGTGTTCTCATGAAGGGTGAATAAGTCCTGAAATAGCAAATGGAGATTGAGATTACAGGTAAATAGAGAAACAAGTAAACTTTTTTTAGTGTTTCTTGTAGTATAGAACTCCAATTTTAGGGCGAAAAGTCACACTGTCTATGGGTGACCTTAAAGGTAGTATACTTGTTTGGTAAACTGTTAAAAGCGGCACGATTTCCACTGGTAATTGAAAGCCTAGGTTGAAAAAAACTACCTTGTAGAAATTTCAGCCACATAGATGCAGTAATACTGCAGAAAACCTGAAAAATCTAAATACGACATTTAAAATGTTGTCATTTTTCTCATGAATGGGGGCAATTCAGACGAAATAATTTCACAGGACGATTACTACCATTACCATATTGATAACAAGTTAGCTTAAAAATAAATAATTCAGAATAATTCAGATAAAAGCCCTTGGTTTATAAAACAAGAATAATAATAGTGTACTGATTGATTCATTCTGCAGAGAACATTTCAGAGAATTTTAATATGAATATACAAATTTTACTGGCCCTGTTTTGACATATTTTGTGCCACACTCTTTTCCTCCAGCATCGAGTGGTTTATAAATCAACACCTTTAATAAGTCGTCTTACCCTGAGATACTCCAGTGAGAATTTGACATGTCCATGGGACTTTGCATCCACCACGGTGCCGCTCAGACCTTGCTTGCTAATCTGTCGCTGGTACACTTTCTCCTCAATAGTTCCCTGTGGATAAAATTACAACATATACTGCACTGAAGATACAGGTACTTCTACCAGCTTGCAATAGACCGATCCAGTGAGCTCCACCCATTTAGAAATTTCCTAGCAACATGACACACATGTGAGGCACGTGTGCAGTAGAATCGCGTGGCCCCACCGTGCGTCAGCGGCCGGGCGTCAGCGTCCGCGCCCTGGTCAGCGCGTATTGAAACACGCACACGCACACAGAAACTGCACGTTCGTAAGCAAAATGTGCACTTAAGTATCCGGTCGTGTGCGTGCACGTACAACACGCCTGTATTACGCGTAACGCGCACGATCGAACAAAAACATCTCGACACACATCTAGAACGCAGTGAATGCAAAACATAGCAAAATGACAAGCTAATTTTGGTGAGTTTTTCCCGTTTACACAAAAACACATTTATGAAGGGATTAAAAGTAGGTTTGAATAGTCTTTAATATACAATCCTTTTTTAACCGGCTAGCCTCCTCTGCGCTGATAAAAATGATGTTTATGGTGTTTTTGCGTCACTCGTGCTGCATTTCGCTGTAGCTCTGTGCACAAAATTTTGAGGACTCGGGTAGCCAAAATGGCGATCTACTTTTTGGCTACCTGAACCTGAGGTTGTGATTGGTCAATTCCAAAATGGGCGGAGCTTACTGGATCCGTCTATTAGGGACACAACATTGGACATTTGTTTCCACAGAATAGTCAACAAAGTCATCATTTATGTAATGTTGGGCCATCCAATGTTGAAGGCCAAGTAGGACTTTACATGCACTGTAAAATGTTGACACTTCATGGCAGGGTTGTAACGGAGTCTCCCTCTTCTCGAGTCTCAAGTCAAGTCAAGTCAAGCCAAACTACCTTCGAGTCAAGTCAGGCATATTGGTCAAGTTGGGTCAAGTCAATTTTGCAATTTTCAATTATGAAAAAGTGGCAGTTACGGATGTGACACCACGTCGATTTTACTAATTTCACTTTGAATTCGAAATCATGCAGACCTAAACAATCCTTTACAATTAGTATTTGAATGATTTTAACTATAAATTTGAGTGTTGTTCAAGAAAATTTGTTGAAAAATACTGAATGTCACATTCCCATTTGCACAAAATTCCATTCAGTTTACTGTTGCTAATTTTTGTAATTCATGTCGTTCAAAAGCAGCTAACTGCTGTGAAATCCATCAGTAAAAATTTACAGGGTAAAAGGTTTAAAATTTTGTACTTATTATTTGTTTGGAAACTAATGCTGAAACCGAACAAATGTTCGGGAAGAAATTTTTGAACTTTTGCCAAACCGAACCGAACCTGAACTTACGGACTTCGCTACAGCATTAGTGGAAACCCTGATAGTCGATATTGTAAATCAGCTTAAAGGCAGTATACATCATTGGTAATCTCGAAAATCAGAAATGTTCAGAGATTTACGCCTAACTTACACAATATAAACATGATGACCGTAGAAAACTTCCCCTGAAATAATAATAATAATAATAAAGGGGTCTTATATAGCGCACAAATCTACCAAAAAGGTACTCACGGCGCTTTACAATATTACAGCAAAATTAAACAATTACAGTTAAAACTTGGAAACGCGTATATACGAACTACACGAACTACACATATTCAGCATAAACAATCTTGAACAAATGTGTTTTAAGCTGAATTTTAAAAACATCTAAACTACGAGCATTTCTCACCATGGGTGGGAGTTTGTTCCAGAGATTTGGTGCACAATATTGAAAGGCTCGATCTCCAAGGGTGACCTTACTACGACAAGAAGGGTAATTTAGAAGAGTGCCAGTGCTATTCCTCAAGCTATAGCGATGATTTGCTTTAACAGAGATAAGCTCAACCAGATATTTCGGGGCCAGGCCATGCAATATCTTGTACACTAAGAGCAAAATGGTTTTGTCTGAAGTGCTATAGTCTTTGAGAAATGAGTAAAACAATTAGTTTTCGTCTCATGAGACGAAAACTAATTACTTCGTCCAAACACTACATCGCCCAAATGCCACTTCGCCCCAAAACCACTTCGTACACATGCCGTGGTTCAGGGCGAAATGGTTCAGGGCGAAGTGGTTTTGGGGCGAAATGAAAAAGTTAGACGAAGTACGGAGCTGGTTTTTGCTCAGGTTGGTTTTAATCATGCATATCTTCAATCACACAGGGGGATAAAACTAATTGTAACAGTCTACCAATCATGTATACTATCTTTAAAGAACTTACAGTTGTGATAAGTCTATAGATGTGCACCTGTTTCCTTTGTCCGTCTCTCCATATTCTAGCCATTGCCTGCAGATAAGAACCAAATTATCTTAGGTTTAGAGCTCATGATTTTTCGTTTCGTTGGAAAAAAACAATTTGTTCTTTTTGTTGAAATCCCATTGACGATGTGTATTTGTGTGCAGACAGCATTTCAAACAAAAGCATTATCCTATCTTTTTCAAATGAATTTTTTTTTATGAAGCATAAAATCATTGGCTTTATAGATAATTTTGGGCAATTTTGTTTTTCCAAAAAGAGAAACAATTTTTGTAAAATATGAATTATTGATCCAAACAGTTTTTGTTTTTGGTAGTGAACTTTCAAGGTTGTTCCACTTAAGGGATTTCTTTCAGGCCCAAGTGGACTTATTTGAACAAAGTGATTCCCACAGCAATCAAATGTGACATTTTCCGTTTCTGAAGTTAAGGTTTGCCTGAAAACCATTTTTGTTGTGTTATCAACTTGACTGAACCTGCTTGGGATGAGACAACTACTGCATCTCCAAAACGGTCCTAGAAATGCAGCTTAGGGAGGCACTTCAGGCAGAGTGGCACACCCTGCCTCGGCGGCTCATACGGAGGCTTGGGCAGTCAGCCTTGCCACAAGATGCTTATACACGCTACTGATTTTTTTTTTAAATACGTCAATCTTTCGGTCATTTGTGTTTCTTCTTTTTTACCGTAAATATTGAATGCATAACTTCAAAAGAGCAAGGACAAAAATGGCCAAACTAGAGTTGTCAATCTAGAAATGGTAATTTTCATACTTGCAGGTCATTGGCTGGATTCCAGTCGATGTCATATAAAAGCAGCCGGGATGCACCAATCAGATTCAATCCAACACCGCCGGCCTTGGAGCTTAACAGGAATACGGCTGAAAACCAGGAAACAAATTTTATTTTAAATTGAGTTTATTTAATAATAAAAATATAGATTTATCGTGCACAAATCATATATATCATGCAATTTTGTTTGAACCCAATCATCTAAAATACCTCTCCAAAATGCTATCCATGGGAAGAAAACAGGAAATCTGCAATCCCTAATTTGGATGTGGAAGTGTGTGGAAAAGGTTGGTGTAATCACTCTACTGCTTTATGGAATGGATAAATTAGTTTAGAAAACATTGGTGGTTTTTTACGATAAGGAATTAGAGGTAAAGCCCCACACTGGTTTAGAAGTTACCTCGATGGAAGAAAACGATATGTTTCTTGGCAGAGCCACGTATCCTCTATTAAGGGTCCATTTTAGGACCAGTCTTATTTCTTCTTTATATAAACGATATATCTAATTTATCTAATATATTTTATTTTATTTGCGGATGATACTAATATTTTTTACAGTCATCGTAACATACAGAATCTAATGATTATTAATGATGAATTATGCAGTGTTTCAAAATGGCTTTGTTGCAATAGACTGTCAGTAAACCTAAAGAAAACTAATTACATGTTATTCACCCCAAGAGCGCCGAGCACTGACGTAGTAGTCATTTTAAACAATACGATTCTCCCGCAAGTGACAAATACTAAGTTTCTTGGTATACTAATAGATAACAAATCAACATGGAAAGCACACTGCCAGAAAATCCACACTAAATTTCAGAATAATGAGAAAAATATGACAAATTATATGGTATTAAAATCTCAACACCCATGGGAAAAATGGGGGGGGGGGGGGACTCAAAAATGTGATCTGGACACACTTCTTTCAAATTGCATTCTTTAATGGGGAGCCTTTTCCCTCCGGCCTTGTTGTTTGACTTACTTTCCTTTGAGTAGGAGCTGTTGAAATGGTCCACAATCTCCTGCCTTCTGGCCGTGGGTGTGCTTCCGTCTAGACGGCTGAATTTATAACCCTCCTGCTCGCATAGCTTCTGAAGTAGCCCAAGTGTCTGACGGGAGGAATAAAAGGTATGTTCAGAAACAGTATTAAAAGAGGGGTTTTAATAATAATAACTTGCTTTGTTTTCAGTTTAACTGAAAACCATCGACATGTATCTCAGAGCAAGTTCAATTAACGACTATACTATAGTTTAACTATTTCCAACCAAACGCAGTCTAGTCAACGATGGTTAGTCGTGTCTGGTTGACCATTTGGAACCAGGGCACGGTTGCACTAGTCACTGGTACCCATCAGGCATGGGGGAGCAACAACAAAAAATTGCACCACATAGTAACAAAAATGTATTCTGGTCATGTGTTCATGTGAAGTATGTCAGTACACCAGATGCTATTCTTGTGAAACGTGCGAAAGACTAATTCTAACCTGTGTGTAGTTTGACACTAAAACAATCTTCTCCGATGCACCAGCCTGATTATGCATTGAATGCAGGAGACTTGCTAAGACCTGCATTTTCCCAGAGTAGCACACGTCAAGGTTTTCTGACGTCGTCAATTCATCAGGGAATAGGGGTTGAAGATCCTTATACAGGGATTCCTGTCAATCAATGAACCCATATTTGCCAATTATTATACAGCAAATGAAGGTGTTCTTTAAAAAAACAAAAACAAAAACAAGTTTGTACACATGTTTTTCAGCAATTTACAAAACACCACAAAAAAACATGCACAGATTTTGAATAAAGCACCGATGCATTTAATACTGAAATCCAGAACGTTTCATCTTGCAAAGGATATATTGGGCCTTTAAGAGTAATTTAAAAAGTTAGAAAAATGAACTGTTTAAAAATAGTATCTCAGTGCGGTGCCGAGTTAAAGGACCTTTGCAGACCTGTGCAGACTTTTCCAGAAAATGGATTTTGCTCTAACCTTATAAGCATATAAAACACCTTTCAATCTCTAAAATTTTCAATCTCTAACTTGGATGTGGAAGCTAAAAGGTTGGTGTAATCACTGCACTGCTTCATAGAACTGATAAATTAGTTTACAAGCATCGGTGCTTTTTTTTTACAATATCCATACAAATATGCAGATTTAGGCCCGCTTCAAACGTCGCGCTTATGCCGTGTCGAAATAAATTCAACTTGTTTGTTGGTTATTTCTTTACTCACATACGCGCTGCGAGCATGCGCATTCCTAGTCGGAACAAAATTGCGGACCATCTTCGAACTGGAATTAAATTCGACACGGCAGAAGCACGACGTTTGAAGCCAAGCCGTGCTTGTGCCGCACTAAATTGAGTTAGCACGGCAGACCCTGTCGAGCTAAAATCTTCTGCCGTGTCGAACTCATTTTGCCGAGCCAAATGGCTTCAAACGTCGTGCTTGTGCCGTGTCGAATTTAAAAAATCAAGTTGAATTGAATTCGACATGGCATAAGCGCGACGTTTGAAGCGGGCCTAAGAGTGCGAAATTTTAGAATGTTAATGAGAAAAAAACATGACAAATGATATGGTATCAAAATCAAAATACCCATGGGAAAAATAAGGGGGAGGGTGTGCTCAAAAATGTGATCTGGATAAACTCAAAAATCAACAAAAATTTTAATTTAAACGCCAAGGCTAGTTTTCATAAGCTCACCTCTTGCAAAATTTCGTCTTCCGCACAGCCGACGTCCTTGTCCGCTTTGCGGCAAGCTTGGAGCAACAACTCAGGGTGGTTACACAGCTTCTTGAGTGCTGTAATGCACACCAGATGAGGGGACGAGGCTTCGCTGATGGTCTGGTGGGACGATCGCGTCGTTAGGCATCTGCGCAGGACTCGAGAGCTAAGCAGTTTTTGGTACAGAAGGAGTTGGAGGGGACTTGGCTTGCAGAATACGACTGTTTCCACTAGTTTGGGGGTGTGGAAATAGAAAATAAGTTTTAGTCAAATTGTGTTTTTTGAAACAGTAACAGAGTATTAGTAAATTCATGTAAGATTCAATTCTGGCTGGCAACCCATTTTTGCAAAATAAAGCAAACAAACTTTGTGCTAAGCAAATTTGTGTGCTTAGCAACACCATGAAATTGGTCCCAGGTATCGAGTTGATACAGCATTCTGCACATGTGTGTTGCCAGGATGACGTTCGACTAGTGGTTAACTTTAGTCGTAAATCGAACGTGCTCATAGAACAAGTTTGATTCACGACTACAGTTAATCACTGGTTGAACTTTATCCTGGCAATGCAAATCTGTAATACAATCCGTAATGTTTTCTTTCTTTGTATGTATCTGTTGGATGTTTTAATGTAACTTGACCGCAATTCAGCTTTTGGCTGATATGGTCGATTGTAAAATAAATAATTTCAAATCAAATCAAATCACATCACATCACATGCGCACTTACGCTCAAGTCCGAATGCCTTTGGTTAGTCAACCGGTTCCACGCAGAATAAGGCATCAACTCAATGCCTGATGGGTACCAGTGACCAGCATGACCATGCCCTGTGGGCTGGTTCCAAATGGTTGATCAGACACGACTAACCACTGTTGACTAGACTGCGTTCGGTTGGAAATAGTCGAACTATAGTTAACTACAGTCGTCGAACTTGCCCATGGACTGCTTTCCATGACATACGACATCCAGAAAACGTGCGTGCATGCCAATCGATGCAGGCAGACATACATAAAAACACCCATCTGCATGTTTTTAATCAAAAATGCCACGCACATTCATTGCGGTACGTTCAAATATTGAGCATGTCCTCAACTTGTAAAACTTGTAATAAATTTTGTGCCGCAAAATTCTTTCATACCTTTAGGGGGTAGATATTTATTGTTAATCTCCTGAGTTCTTCTAAGCACAAACAGACTGGTTAATCTTGACAGCTGTAAGCAGATTAAAAAAAACAAATGTTTAATTTTAACTCCTTCATAATGCAGAAGTGTGTTGCCAAGGTTAATACTTGGTCTACACTAAAACCAGTGAACCTGTTCCCTGTGCTTTAGCAATGGACATTTCAGATTACCAGTGAATGTTTAGACCCAATTCACCAATTGCACGGTTGCATTCAAAACGAGATTTTCCTGGCATACATCATATTTTACTATGAACAAAAGTCGACAGCAACCAACATGGTGACAAGGCGAGGGAGTCATTGTTCATGCAAGGAAAGCCTTGTGCTTTTGCCAATATGGCGGTTCTGTGCAAGTGGTAAATTACTATGGCAACTAGGGCTGGGCAATTAGCTCGATTAATCGCGAGTAGTAAACGATACTCGGACTCGCGATTAGCATTTTTAAACTACTTGATTAATCGCGGCGCCGCGAGTACCATTACATACTCGCGATTAAGCTATACTGTTACACTGTGACAGTCCCCTTTTTTAAAAGACGGCCTGTGTGCAACTGAATTTTATTTCAACACATAGGCCTACACGTACAATTACGTACTTGTACGTGGTTTTTATTTTTATTTTTTGCCTTTTGATACGTTGCCAACTACTCGCGATTAATCGACTAGTCGCGAGTAATTGCTGCAACTATTCGCGAGTAGCAAAATCCACTGTTGTCCAACACTAATGGCAACTGAGTGACACTTTAGCAGTCTATTACTGCACAAATTAGCCTGATATTCCTAATACAGCATACCTCAGATGCTCTTGTAGCCGCTAGCTTTTTCTCTTCGGCTGTGGCTTGCGGCTGATTACCCTTAGTTATTGGGTCTTCATAGACATGACGAAATGCGCCACTAGTACCTGAGAAAAAAAGATGCAGAAAAACAGTTGAGGTGTTGCCAAAAATTGACCTAGCAATAACTCTTTCACTACGGATTTTTGTAAAGGTCTGTCAAATAATTTATCGAAGGCTAGGGGTGCAGTGTTCTCCACTACCCGTTTTGTGCGGGTGTGCCACCCGGACAAAATCAAAGAAGGTACCATTAGCGCCCAAACAAAAAATTTTCGCCCGGACAAAAATAATCCCTTTTCGCCTCTAAAACACTTCAGAAGTACCGCTGAGTCATTCCAAAATTAGGTGCAACGTCACCAAACATGTTTCGCTGGCCGCTGTTTCATTATCGTTCACAAACTTTGATTTTAAATTGGCCAGATAAAACTGGTCTCTCATCTTGCTGGCCTGGGCTTACCTAATACACCTGGGTTGCAGAACTCAACAATAGAGTGAAATTCTTGTAGATCATTCTGAAATACACAGAAAAAAAGGTTTGTTAATTGCTGCAGCCGATTTCACGAAACTTTACGCAATTGCGCAAGTCCACTTACGCCATTACTTACGCGCAATAATTTATGGCGTAAGTGGATAAAACATGTCACTATTTCTATCTTTAAAAAATTCTAAAAATCACTTTAAGTTCAGTTAAATCTTATTTTTTTGCGCACTTTTGTATTTGATTTACATATATTAAACAGCGCTTTGATCTTTTTCTATCAGAAAGTGATTTTTATTTTATTAACTAAACTTGAAATGAAACACCCCTATAGACCGTTTCGAATATCAGCCATTTTGTGCATGGTTGCACATATTGTGGTTCCATTGTTGAACAGTGACAGAAGGCGCCCCACGAAATGGCGGCTATTCGATACGGTCTATACTAGAGACTTTCCACTGTATTTGTATTACGTACTTGGACTGGAGTGCCAGTAAGCAGAATTCTTCTGTGAACAGGCAAGCTTGAAATTAGCTGAAAAGAAAGAAAACAATTACAAGTACATGTATTGTCTTAATTAGTGTGAAGACCCGCCCCCAAATTGGTAGAGGTTTTAGACATAAACCTTTTAATTTCAAAAGACACACAAAACGATAATACATAACTGCGAGGTCATTCCCTTTCACACTATTTTTACACTTTGTTATCGATAAAGGAGTGTGGGGTCAGAATGAAAACACAAAAAAACAACGATGTCAACTTTATTGCACTCAAGCAAGGGGAGTTACAGTTCAGTATTTTGCTTCCACCATACCTAATGCAATGGCACGATTCAGATCGGACAATTTAACCATTTTGATTTGGATGTTTTCGACAAGACATTGATAAATCCAAACTCACTTAAAAATTTCCTAATTGTCTACACACAATATGCCCAAATCACAAGTTGCATTGTTCTTTTTCATTCTGACCCCACACTCCTTTGTTGCATTCCTGTTCCGTGAAGCTTGCCATCATGGACTCCGTTGAGCTCTATTCTCTTGAGTGATATGTTCAGCTAAAATTTGATATATTATTTTCCTACATTAAATCCAATTTCATAATAAATATCTACAAATGTCTTACTGGTGACAGAACTTTTTTGGTCGAGTGTAGTATACTTTCCTAATGGTTTATGAGGGCACCTTTGTAAAAATCATTTACATAAATTTATCTTAAATTATCCTTTTTCTCTTAAACAGATATCAGGTTCGATGGAATCATTGCCTCAGACAGTTTTATCTATCATTTAAGTAAGCTTTTTCTGGTCAAATTGTTGATTAAAATTTTGGGACGTTACAAATCATGTATGTGGGGCTTTAATGTTGACAAAGTTGTTTTTACTTTTGTGACAATAAAACAATTACTATCTGATCAAGAACCCAAGAGAAACGAAACTTACGGACGTGGTCTTGATGTTGGTGTTCTTGAGTCGGTGGCCTTCGTCGCAAACGATCAGATCAAAATGAATTTTCCTGATGTCATCGATGGCCCGCACAAACATCTCATAGCTGATGATGAGGACGGGATAAATAGGGCTGTTTGCAAAGTCCTATAACAAAATTTGAAATACTTAAAAAAATTTTAGCGCTAACTGGATAATCTTCTCTTAAAGGAGTGTGACCAGATCACTTTTTTTTACCCATAACTCCCCGGGACTTACCTTATGGGTCATGAGATTTTTATATCATAACATCCGTTATATTTTTCTGATTACGAAACTGAAACTCCCGCGCTTCTAGGCCGCATATTTCCGAGGATATCGTCGAAAATCCACCGATTATTTGTAAACTAATTTTCCAGTATCAACGTTTATCCGCTGAAAGCATACTCGATAGTTTTGTTCAATTTTTTACTGGAAATTGCGAATGTTTTCGGGTTTTTGGGACATGGGAGGTGTGTATGGGAGTTACTTGATAATATTGGTAAGTTACATCGAAAACTATTTTCCAGAAACTCTGGTCACGCTCCTTTAAAGAAAAATATGTCTTTGCAACATGTAGGCTGAATTGCATGAATGTCTTTCACTTAAACATCGAGATACAAATGTTGGTGGCACCATTGGCAGCCAATGGACAGAGACACCGGGTAATCCCCTTGTACGAACGAGTATATTGGGACATTTAAGTGCGTTATACAACATGCTGGACAAATAGCTTTACATCCCTCCAGAAGGATGGAGCTATTGCGGTTAAATGCCTTGCTTAAGGGCACAGGTGTTTTTTTTTATACATCAGCAGTTTAGAAACAAGGCCCAGGCAAAATGTAATTATTAAGATTGATATAAAAAAAGTAAATTGTTTAAATTACCGGAACTTTCTTCTCAGCGCTGACAGGATAAACTTCAATCCTTTCATTGCCCAGCCATTTCTTGAATTCTCGACACCAGTTCTGAAAAAAAAAAATACAATTATTAAATTATGATGATCACACTGTGGAACATTTACGGAAAAGAAAAAAGAAATGTGTTTAGAATAATACAACTGAGACTAGAGTTGTTTAAGCACAAATATTTGCTTAAGCACAAAAAAACTCTTGCTTAGTAGGGAACGTTAACAGTGAAATCCTCATGTGATAGAAGCAGTGTATGACCAGTGTTAGAGGACTGTTTCATTATCATGACAATCTCATGAAATGTTCGCTAGTAACCTAATTTTATCAAGCAAAGATTTTCATGCTTAAGCAAATTAGCAGCTCTATGAAATTGGCCAATTTCATAGAGGTGTTTAAGCACACAAAGTAGGGAACGTTAACCGTTAAATCCTCATGTGATAGAAGCAGTGTATGACCAGTGTTAGAGGACTGTTTCATTATCATGACAATCGCATACAATTTTTGCTAGTAACCTCGTTTTGTCAAACAAGGTTTTTTATGCTTAAGCATTTTTTCATGCTTAAGCAGCTCTATGAAATTGGCCCCAGGACCAGTCTTGAGGGTCTTGAGCCTTTTTGCGTGGCAATGCGATGCGCATTAGGAATATGGAGTTTAAAAAAGTAGGCCTACTGAAAAATCACAGAATAACTAAAAGACTTTCCACCCAAGTTAATTCCGTCACTTTTAGTGCCTCACTTCACTCCAAATTTTTTCCACAGCGTTTTTTGCTGAAAGCAACGCGTGTCGCATTTATGCGTGAAAAGGCTCAGTGTGAATCTGCCATGAATCTGCCCTAAACGATAAACTGTTGCTTCTTACTTTGACTAAACTGCCAGGCGTGACAATGAGAATCCTCTTGATAACTGGTTTGCCTCTGTAGGGACCTTGTTTATACAATGTCCTTAAAGAAAAAAAGGATGTAAAAACATCAGCTTGGAGATTTTACACATACATGTACCACCGTGTTTACACTTGAAACGGCAAAGGTGGATACAGATCCAGCATTTTTATTGCGACCACAAAACTGAACATTTGCCGCATTTACACTACACCCCAAATCGCTTCAACTTGCCTTCGGAAACCGCAAAAGTCACCACTAAATGTAACTGCAGCTCATGCGTGAGCTGTTAGGTGTTGCTGCACTAGTGCCAGATTGGTCAATTAAATCTACTACACTGCGGGCACCGCCCCAAGGACACTCAAATTGCCGAATCTGTATTCGGGTAGCGTTTACACTACAAGCGACCTTGACGATTGCAGGGTTCAACCCTGCAATTGCGGGGTTCAACCCTACCCCAAAGGTGACTTAAAGAAGGCGAATCAGACCCAGGTCTGATCCGCCTTTTTCAATTCACCTTTTGCGTTTACACTTAGCGTCTACCCGGCTTCAACTCCACTTTTTGGAAATTGCGGAGTTCGATTCGGCAAAGGCGAATCGAGTGTAAACGGGCTGTACCAGTCTGTAGAACTGTGAAAATGTTGACAACTTTGGACAGCCCCTAAATGTTGGGCCAGGTTTAACCCAAGTTCACTGTTAATGAGGATGATACTGTTTTACCTACCATATCAGACAGATACACTGTAATGTCTTTCCGAGTCCCATATCATCACTGCAGAAAAATAATTGTTTTGAAATAATTAAATATTAATATACATCAGTTAATAATATAAAAATGAACATAACAAAGAATGCAATTTGCATGTATTGTCTGATCTAGGTCTGCCAGTCTCAGTCTTGGTCTCAACAAATGTAAGCTCGACAAAAAAGAAACACACATCTTTTGTCATCTGAAATTTTATGAGATATCCGTAAAAGTTGGCAGACCCAACAAGGTAACAAGCCTAGCAATTGGTGCAGATTAAATTTTCATCACTTCACATGAATCAGAAATTTTGCAGCTCTGTGGTAACTAATTTGCGAAATATTGCCAGTTGCAATAATGTGTTTCTTTTTTGTTGAGTCTAAATTTCTAAACCATACACCTTGCAACAACTACCAATATTATATGACTGTGTTGTTCAAGTTGTCAAAAGTACAGGGGCTAAATTCATAAAGCGGTATTACAAAGAAATAGCTTTATTCATAATTTGCTTTAAAAAAATTGGTGAGCAGTCAAAAATCATATGTAATGCATATTACAATTGACAGTGTTCTAGTTACTACTCAGATTGCTAAAAACACAAGTTGACAACATTTTGACTGTTTACCTATTTTTCCGAAGCAAATACATTTTGTACAGATGAAATTCACATTAGCCCGGTCTGCACACTTCCGCATTGAAACCAAAGCGTCAAGTCGGCAGAACGCGTACGCTATAAGTACAATATTGTACAGTGACTGAGTGAGCGTTTGTGTACTGTGCTTTTCTGCGTGGCACTCAGGAGTGATTGTGCGTTCATGTGCGTACATTAGATCACTTCAGTTGCTTAACCACTTCGCGACTGGGAACTGCATATGCATTTCTGAGTGTGAGTGTCTTGGGGGCGGTTATACAGAATTAGTCCCATAAATTATACCAGGGCAGAGCTGGTCATTATTATCTTGTTGGCTTGGGGTCAAGTCAGTTTTTGGTTTTTGACCTGTGACTTGACTCTGGAGAAAATGACTTTTGACTGGACTTGGGAAATAAGATTGATTTACGACTTGAAATAAAAACTAGTCATCAAGTCTCCAGCCCCAGAGACATACATGTATACTGTATAACCAAAACTGCTAGTGCAGTCTCCCGCTCCAGGGGAATAAATTGGAAAATGCCTAGCCATTGCGAAGTGGTTAACATGAAAATTGGGTAATTTTCTGCTCTAAAACAACTTTATGAAATTGGCCCTGGAGTAGTTACTGTTCATTTAGACTAATGTTGCTGAATTCAAATATTACTCACGCAAGTATTGCTCCGTTTCCCTGGAAACCCCGCATTCCCATCACACACTCATACAGGAACATAACTCCCTCACCCTGATGTGGTCTGAGTTTACTGCCCAAGTAGGGATCTAAGACAACATCCACCACAGGGTGGTGCTGGGGGTTGTTGGCCCATTGGTGGGCGGAGGACGGGCGGGGCATTACTAGGGCGTCAGGATGTGAAGGGTTGTGTAAGGGTTTAGGAAGTGTTTTACCTACCTGGGAGGATTAGGAAATTTTAAAAATAAGAAAAATAGGAATGAAGACAATTTTTTTATTATGTCCTAGTTAGTATTTTACATTAAAGTATATATATTCTCCCAAAAGAGAAACTCAATTTTCTTAGGGGTAAGCCAATTATTCGAATATTTGACCGAATATTGAAATAAAAAATTGTAGTATTCAAATATTTTAAAAATTCATGAGTGTTGAGTTGCTCAGTAAAACAAGAGAGAAGAGAAATGTATTTTTTACAAGAGGTGTATTCTCTAACTTGCTACAATAATGGTATATTCAAATTGACTTAGCCTAACTCTCAACTTCCTTTTTTAAAAACCATGTATTTGAGTTTGCCACTTTCTATGCGATAGTAAGCTTGTTTGTTTTATGTACAAAATTTATTTAGTGTGAATTTTCATTTTACCAAACTTCTAAGCATAGACAACTTTTACTTCAGAGAATTTCCACTAAGCTATCTTTTGTAAAAACAAGCTTACTCCATTATCAAACTAGCTTACCCCATTATCTCCAGCAGATGACAATTTTCCCAACTTCTGAGGGTTTGTGAATGGCTTTGGCACTGCTGTGCATGGCTTGGATAGAATTGCAGGCGTTGGAGATTCTGTCACTGATGTGGTTTGGAAACATTTGCCGGATGTGAAGTCATCTCGAGATATCTCCCCCATAACCTGAAGAAAATAATGTTTGTTTAAGTTTTTGTTTACCACTTGCAACGCCGGAGGACGTGTTAGCACATGGCAATGTATAGTCACAGGGGCGGTTGACGAGTCAAACATCAGCTTTGCCACTGTCTTCCACTGTCCACCAATCATTTGTACGCACTGCATTTTGAACTTCAATTTGACGGCTGTGGACGGCCTGTCTGTGTAACAAATATCGCTCTGTCTGTAGCAAATCTCAGAGTATTGCAATGAATGTAGAAATGACTCCCAAGAGTAATTATTTGTGGGGCTTGACCTGGTCTCAACTTTTGTCCAATGACATTTGCCTTTTAAAATAAAATTGTATTTTTAGTCAAAAAATAATCCTAGCATCACAAGGTTAAAGAGTTTCTGCCATGTAAAAATCTAGGTATGAAATACAATATTTGGTATTGTGCCTAGTCACCACACAAATGAGATAAATATGGGATAAGAGAAAAATCATATGATCCTCATCAGGATTTGAACCCGAGTCCTCTGGCACACCGGGCAGATGGTCTACCAGATGAGATTTGAGGCACAGTGGTATACTCCCTCAGGTTTTCCCCAAGACCTCTGACACACAAGGCAGACGCTCTATCAGCTGAGCTTTGAGGAACAGTGGTGTACTTCCTAAAAAAAATGAGTGCCCTAGGTAGTTGAAAAGGTTTAGTAAAATGATACAATTGGGAAGTGACCAGGGGTAATGATGTGAGTGCCCAGGGGCCAATTTCATGGCGCTCGTAAGCACACAAATTTGCTTAGCACAGAACTTATTTTCTTTGTGAATTGGGTTACTAGCCAAAACTATATGTTCTTAGAAACAGTAGCAGAATATGATCAGTAAAAACACATCACATACGATTTTAGCTGGTAACAAATTTTTGCAAAATAAAGTAAATAAATTCTGTGCTAACCATAAAATTGGCCTCGGAGCAACCTTGTTTGGCGAGTTTTTTATCAATATTTTAAAATAATTAATATTACTACCTCAATCTCTTTTCCACCAATGACTAGTGTATGACCCTCGGCCATGCTCTTCAATTCACTCGATTTGTAGCCTCGTCCTTTACCGATCCTTAAAGATAGATTATTAGATTGGAAACTGTTAAAATAGTGTTATCTCCATGTGTGATTGAGTATGTGTATGATAAAATTAAACCTCTGTGTAAGTCAGCTTAGTACCATTAGCTTAGTAACTTGCACAAGCTCTTAGGCGGAATCAATGCATTGGACAGATGGAATCACTAACGATGTAATGTTTTCCAGTCAAATTGTTCATTAAAATGTTGGGACATTGCAAATCCTGTATACGGGCTTTAACAATACAAAGAACTAATGTATGTCAACAGTCCACATTTTGTCATTTTATTTTAATTATTAAAAAAAATGTATACAGTTGAACCTTGATAACAAGCAAATGAACAAATTTAAAAGCAACAAAACAAAAGAGCCAGACTTACTCCTTCCCTTCAGTGTCAAGTAGCGAAACCGATTTCCCTTTAGTAACCAGTATGGCTGTAAAATAATCAACAAAACAGACTTAAAAACAACAATGTGTAGTTATCTACTTTTCCTTTCCTATAAATTTCCCCCACTTTTTTTTTTGATTTTTATCTCTAGTTAAACCATTTTGCTACTCACCATCTCCTTCCCATTTCTTGTGCTTCTTTTTTGAAAGCTTGCACCTGGAATTAAAAAACAATTACATCTATCAGAAATTAGAAATTGATTCAGTTTGCGTCGGGGAGACTGAATATTAATTACATTTATGTTAACCAAATTTAGAAGAAAAAAATTTGCAGGTTTTCTTTGGAAACAATTTTTTTTCAGCCAGTCTCACGTTTTGTACACAAGGTATAAAAAGCAATATGTCACCCTTTGTGTTGCCAAGGTTACCGAGTCTACACTAAAACCAATGAACTGTTTCCCTGCGCTTCAGCAGTAGACGTTTTAGATTACCAGTGAATGTTTAGACCCAGTTATCCTGGTAACTGGTGTATATTAGTAGTTTACTGGTATTTGGGGTAAGAGTTGATCAGAATTTTGTTTTGTTTTAAAATGACTCATCAAGCATTAATAAGTGCAGATTTGATAGAAAAACAAAAATTTAAGAGAAAAATTTAAGCTTTTGTGAAGAAACACTTTTTCAGCCTCTCTGTTTTGTACACAAGGTCTGAAGCCATGATCAACTGTTCAATTCTTTCCTAATACATAAAGTTACTGTTTATTTGGAATCACATACCACACAACACTGAAATAGTTAGCCTCGATTTCTTCCTCTGATTTTTCTTGAACAGGTTTGGCAATGTCGGTCGTCTGTAGCAGAGGTTGTCTGAACGCACCACGGTGAATGCTAGTACTAGTTCTTGATTTCAAACTTGAACTGGATGCTACTGTTGCTTGCAATGTTGATTTGTCAGCTGAATCATGGGACTGTTTTTCATCATTTATAGATTTTGGTGGTATCGCTGAACAAAGTTGCATCTCAGTTTGGTTTTTGTCGTTGCCGACAGAAAATCCATTTTGAACTGTAGTTTTTGTGTCAATTCTGCAATTTTCTTTTGCGGTTAAAGAGCCTGCACTTTCAGCTTCAGACTTTGGCATTTCAAGTCGTGAAGAGCTACCAAAAACATTGTCCGTGTGCTCGTCAGCTGGTACTCCTTTCTGCTGAACCAGTCTAAGAACGCTTGGTACTGTTCGGTTATCGGTTGATCCAGCGATGTTTTCGCTGGGCTTGAGGTTAGGTGAGCTTTGACTGTGTATCTGTGGAGTGCTGTTATATGATGTAGCGTTGTTGACTGGTTTGTTAGCAAAGGGAGGTGTAAATCGTGGTCGTTTACTAGCAGGGGCAAGCTGGGATGGTGCTGCTGAACGCCTCATGTTGTGGCACAGTACTAAGCAATGTACTTTTTGGCTGAAGTCTCAAATTCCTGTCAAATATTTAAAACGGCAAACAAGTTTTAAAAAAGTGCAGGATTTTAAGGTATAAATTCTTATTTTTCTAATACACATGGTACTTATTCGGAAAGAATTACGTTTACTGGTCACCACTTATTCTCCTTAAAGACCTTATAATTACTTAGTTAACCACCAAAATGTGTAAATATTTTAAAGGGAAGTGATTTTAGGAGTGAAAAAACATTGAAGGGGAAGTAAATATGAGGACAGGGAATCAGTCTAGCTCGTGTTGACCTCTCCGCTCTCAGGCATGCGCACATTTGATTTGGGGGCAAACGGCCCGTTTTTATCTCAATTAAGGAGGGTCTAAATTTTGCCCCACGATTTCACCGAAATTAGACATCGGATCGATGCGTAGTCTTCAAAAATTTCAAAAAGTATCAGTCCCAAGGTACAAATTTCATCTGCGTGAGTTTGCCACATAGGCCTATTTGGGGTTGGAAACGGTACCAGGGGCAGGGCGTAGTACGATCGACGCCCTGCCCTGTTCACGGGTCTAGCAGTTTTTTTTTTTACTGCAGTGAGTAAATACGCGTCCGGAAACTGGGCAACACTATCAATTCAGATTCAAAGCAAAAACAAACTAAAACTGAATTTGTAACGAACTATTAAATTATGCCTGGTAACAAGCAATCATTAATTAAGTAATTCTTAAAATACCAACAATTATCAAAGCTTAAAAACGTCGTTTTCAGAGTTTTTGCAGCTGCTGCGATTTACGTTCACAACTTCGTTTTTCCCGCGGAGTTGAGACTGGTGCACCTCGAGGAATT
Source organism: Henricia sp. BOLD:AAB3569 (assembly GCA_037783545.1). Taxonomy (NCBI): domain Eukaryota; kingdom Metazoa; phylum Echinodermata; class Asteroidea; order Spinulosida; family Echinasteridae; genus Henricia; species Henricia sp. BOLD:AAB3569. The sequence continues at coordinate 3,039,238 of JBBELK010000147.1, read as the reverse complement.
TGCACAAGCAAGGGAAGTAGAGGACAGAAACCAGACATTTCTTATGACTGGCTTTTTCCAGACTTTTTCCCCACTTCTTTTCTTTTCCTGGATAAAGAAATAGCCAATTACAAGTGAATTACATAATTCAGGCCATAAAAAAAGACGGATGAATTTAACACAACAAGGAAAATGCGTCTAGGACATGTAGAAACTAGTCTAGGACATGTAGGATGTCGTCTGCTCACTTCTATCTGCAGTCAAAGTTACGTCGTTTTTGATTGGATGAAACGGACCATAGTAATTATAACTGGCCAATCACTAAACGTCTTGAAGAAAAACTTCCGTCCAATAAATGACTTTCTCACTTTTGCAGCAGACGATATCGACTCGGCCTCGGTAATTTAACACGCAAGCCGCTAAGGAAACCGGAAGAAAATTGTGATTATTAATAAAAGGAATGCCTTTAATTTCAGTGCGCTATTCTGTGACAACACCCGGTATTAACTGAGGAAGAGGCCAACAACCTAAGCTCGTAAAAGTTTCTCGGAACCGAGTCGACAAGTGAAAACGTCAACGGGTAGGCCTACGGGTGGAACGTGGGAAAATGTTCAACATGTTCAAAAACGCCACCTGCAGTAAACAAGCAACAGTGTGAGTACAAACATGGAGGAAGGAAAGACTTCCTTCCTCCATGGTACAAAACAGATATGGGCCTGTTCGGTTGTTACTATTTAGGGCTAAGCTAGGTAAATTTCGTCTGTTCGTGGAGTGCCCTTGGCTAGATTCAGTAACTTTGCAAGCCATGAATCTAAACATGTATTAAAATAGCCCTAGGGCTAGGCCTATGTCATGTATGTTGAATTTTTGCAACAAAAACCTCGTCATGTTTATTTGTTCTGTTTCAGGCGACCGTTTAATAAGCATTCATCCAGCATCATTCCTGCTCCACCGTCATCACTGCATGGAATTTTCGGGTCGCAAGCTTTCCCAGAGGATGAAGACGATGATGATGTTGATATTACGGCATCTCAGCTCTTCAGACAAAACAATTTCAAAGGTTTGCTCCAAATTAAAAATGCTTGTTTGGAGGATAGTCAAGAAGTTAAACGATTATTTTTCAGAAAATGGATTTCACTCTAAGTTAACCTAACAATAACATAAAATACCACCGAAAATACTATCTAGGGAAAGGATAATTTAGATTACAAATCATTGTTGTTTTTTTTATGATATTCTTGAAAATATACAAATTTAGAGCACGAAATTTAAGAATGATAAATGAGAAAAATATGACAAATGATATGGTATCAAAATCTCAACACCCATGGGGAAAATGGGGATTCAAAAATGTGATCTGGACACGCTGTTTTAAGAATGCTTGTTTAGATAATAAAAACAACCATGTTGCCATCCTTATTCCAATTCTTTGAATGCATATTTTTGGCAATGTTTTCCAAATAAAAAAAAAAATTTGATGTTTTTACAAGTTTAGCTCCTGCGATGTGTCATAAGTATGGCAAAATGACAACTCACATTTTTGGAATTAGGTCAATTTCAGTACACTTTGTTCCAATTTCAGAACACAACAAAATTAAGCCATATCAGTTTCTCACCTTGGATTTTGGAAAAGGGAGAGGAGGAGACGATACCTCCTTTTTTTAATATGGCAGGTTTTCCAAGATGTCGGATGGTTTTTCCCCCAAAAAATACTCCATTATTCCATAAAAGAGTAGAAAGGAAAGTAAAATAAAAAATAAAATAAAAAATCAGATGAAATTGTCAACTTAAAATATATTTTCTCCTTTTTTTTTCATATAAAAAAATCCAAGAAGCCTCCAAAAAGAAAGCAGACGGGGACAAAAACAGATATTTGTTGGCCGTATGATTAAACATGATTACTTTCCTTCCCACAAATTTCACTTTCTTTCTGATTATTAATAAAGTTCCAAAGGCTCCACGTGGCATTTTGAGACAAGACTACCAACCTACGCTGAGAGATCCTCTGGAAGAAAATTTCTTCGGCTCACAAATCAGTTTGCCTGATCATCAAAGCCAGTATGAGGACGACCCCAGGACAGCCACACCCTACGATGATTTGGACAACGCTGACTTTAATTCCATTTCCGCAAGTCAGCATACAGCAGGGAGTCAACGAATGCTGTCTCAAATCGAAGATGTCATTCCGAGTTCTCAGCTATCAAGGCAAGCTCTCTCTTTTTTCAGTTTTGGAAATTGAGTCACATGCAACATACATGTACATTTTCCTACACTCATTCTGTGTTCACATACTTTTTTCACACTACTCACAATAAGTTAGGGATATTGTGGGGTGTACGCATATATTTTATTGATGGTATGCATTCCGCTTGAATAATTTTGTATATGATTAGACAATTGTATCTGCATGACAGACACCCTTAATTGTCACAGGAATAGGTGAAAAAAATAATTTGAACAAAAAATTCCAAAATTGACAACATACCAATATCCCTAACTTATTGTGAGTAGTGTGTTTGGTATGGGCTTTACATATATCACCATGGAAATTAAATAACCAAATATGGGAAGATGAATATCATATATGGTCCTTGTTGAGATTTGAACCCAAGACCTAGCACACTGGGCAGACACTCTACCAGCTGAGCTATGAGGCACAGTAGTATGCTCCCTCAGGTTTTCCCCAAGACCTCTGACACACCGGGCAGATGCTCTACCAGCTGAGCGATGAGTCACAGTGGTATACTCCCTCAGGTTTTCCCAAAGACCACTGACACACCGGGCAGATGCTCTACCAGCTAAGTTTTGAGCCACAGTGCAGGCGCGGATCCAGAGGGGGGGTTTTGGGGGTCAAAACCTCCCCCTGCTCCGACACCAAAAAATATAATGTAATGCATTTTTTGCGTGTCCGCCTGTCCGAAACAAGCGGACATAAAAATCTGACGGGCAAAACCCCTCCCTGGTGGAAAAACCCCCTCCTGGAAAAATTCCTGGATCCGCCCCTGAGTGGTATACCTGAGCTAATGGAGCATCTGCCCGGTGTGTCATTTGTCTTGGGCTGTATACTCCCCAGGAAGATAAGAAGGTTGAATTAAGGAATGATATTAAGAGCCCAACGACCAGGGGTAATAGGTGTGTAATGGATTTTCTCCCACCTCTAAAACTGAGCATTTGTTCATCTTCTTCTGGCTCTTTTGAGAAATCCTTGGTTTCAATAATGTGAAGCGCCATTATATATATGTGATATGTACACTACATAAATATCCACATTCTTCATATTTTTAGATCTGGCCAAAGGTTCATTCCATCTTTCTCATCCCAGCGAGTGAGGATAGCCGATACTGAATCTAGCCAACAGCGACGTGCGACTTCCAGAACAGAAGACTTAGTGCCTCACAATGAACCTCCATCTGCTGTTGCTGAAACACCATCCTATCCACTCAGTCTACCTGGTACACGTATTAGGGACTTTTAGATTTTCACACCAACTGTGTAGACCGAGTCGAGACGTGATGACGTCAATGTTAAGTTTTCACAGAGAATGCCAAAACCAAGGGCATTGGTCAGAAAATTTTCTGACATCAAGAGGGTTTTAAGTGCGTGATATTCAAACTTTCCGACCCCTATAAAATCAGAAGTTTGGGAGAGGGGTCCAAGGAGGTCTGAAAGCAAATTTTAGATCTTGATATTTGAAAATTTTCTGACCATACTTTCCGTGTTCTTGATTCCCTCAGTGGAATGGATGAAAGAGACGATGTGATGCATATTCAAAGCCTCAAAATGAGGTCAACATGCAGGCCTTGAAATAACCCACAGCACCACGGCAAATTGCCATCGGTGCCCTATGCTTTCGCCGTGTTGCCCTTAAAAAGTTCTCATTCAGGTGCCCCTTTACTAAGGGAAAATTGCCATGCCCTTTTGAAAATATATTTCGAGGCCTGAACCACCCATTTCGAGGCCTGGGTCACCACGTAGATTTTTTGGTCAATTTAGGGAAATGTTTGCACAGATTTGGACATGTTGATGACCCCATTGAACAATGATAAAATATAGTACTTTTCATGCTCAATTGTGCTGTGTCATCATTGCTACCAGCCTTGTGACAGCAATTTTTTAGATAGCTTGTGAGCCACAGCAACAGTAACTAAGTGGGCGGGGTAAATTGGGCAATCTCGGAACTATGCATTTATACACCCTGAATTTGAGGCATTACAAATCTTGTTTCATTTTTTGTTTCAGAATACACAACTCCTAGCGGAACAACACACGGCGGTCAACAACTGCGTTCAGTGAATGAAATACGTATCCTTAGGAACAATATCATTTCTAACACATACACAATGAAAGTTGGCACATATTCAGCATATTCATCATATATGGTACCGTGGCCGAGCGGTTTAGGTCATTGACTCGCAATCATAGGTGAAAACTTGGGATTGCAGGTTCGAATCTCCCCACGGCTACGGTACCTGTGCCCTTAGGCAAGGCACTCAACCACACTTGCTCCATCCTTCGGAAGGGATGTAAAGCCGTTGGTCCAGTGTGTTGGGTAATGCAAAACGCACTCTAAAGATCCCAGAGCATTCTTTCGTGAAGAGCAAGAAGGATCATCCCCGGTGTCTCTGGCCATTTCTAATTATAATTATAATTCTTCATGGGTTTCCTCACGCTTTCGAGTGACAGTGCAATGAGCACTATTGAGGAATCCTTGGTATGAATACCAGAAAGAAATAATAATAATAATAATATTCAAGTCATTTTCCTTGATTTAGAATCAATTTTACAACAGCTAGAGAATTGAGGTCTGTGTTCCCGTTCATGTATTTCAACATCGTGCAGTCGAAGGTTCTGGATGACGTAAGTGCACATGCAAATTCAAAGATTGATTTTGATTATTTAAAAAAAATTGTGTCATTTGCAGATAAAACTTGTTATAAATTCCTGGAAATGGTATTACATATAAAGAAGAATGATGGTAAACTGGCCTGCAGAAATTTTGGCTACACAGATAAAAATGGTGTTTCAGAAAAAAAAATGTTTTTTTCAATGAATTGACCGAAATGACTCAGACTTGTGAAGGCTTTTGAGAACTCGTGATGATTTGAAATGATCGACAACTCGTAACAACTCAATTAACCGGCTGCTCAACAATGTCCAGCTCGGCGGTCAAATGGTCAAGATGTCTGCCTATAGTCTGTAGGAGGTCGTAGCATGCTATGAAGCAGTGCTAATTAATCAAGTTACGTCGGGTAGGGCAAAACAAACCCTAATTAATATTCAATCTTTTTACAGGTGTTGTACACAGACAAGCACATGGTAGTATGTGCACCCACGGGATCAGGCAAGACAGCTGTGTTTGAACTGGCCATTGTGAGGTTACTCATAGCAATGGGAGAGCATGCAAGGAGAGCTAAGATTGTGTACAGTGAGTGGATTCACATTTAAAGCATATGAAACAGCACCATGTGCGCTATATAAGAATCCACCATTATTATTATTACTATTGTTGACTGTTGTGATATATAGGATATGGAATTTTTTACCCATTCTGGCAAAACAAGTTGGATGTCGCACAATCCAAGCCAAATTCTCATGACCATAACCAGAAATCAGAGGTGGATCCAGGCCATTAAAATGCAAAAATATAATAACCACTGGGTAGAATTAACCCAGATACTGCCTGGAATTTTTGGGTACCACGAGAACTTACATTGTGAAAACAGCTCCCAACTTAAGTGATGCAAGGTGGTCAAGTATGTAATTATCTCACTTGGTCAATTTTTGATCATTCCTACATTCCATACTCACTCAGACAGGATTTGAACCCGGGCTGGAAGGCTAGAAAAGTACCACTACGTCAACCTTGAAAGCTACCAAAAACAATGAAGCTTTAAAGGCCTGTTACATCATTTGCAATGACCCAAAAACTTACTTCATGAGTTGACTAGAAAAACATTACTCAACAACATTACTCAAACATGACAGAGTTTATTTCTGTCCAATAAGGTACTTTTTGTAAGAAATCAACAAATAAAGGTTGTAATTTACCAGTCGCGCAACGCAAAAAACATGCATGGATTTTGAAGGTTTTCTAAGCATTGATGCAACTACATGTATGCACAGCTGAAATTTCCGCAGATTGGTTTACCAACATTCTTTAGACACATTATGCCCTTATTCCATTAATCCATGAAAAGTTTTGTCTTGCAAATGGTGTATAATTGGGCCTTCGAAGGTGAACAATTTCTACTTTTGGTTTTGTTTTGCTTTATTTCAGTGGCCCCTATTAAGGCACTTTGCAGCCAGCGATGTTTGGATTGGAAGGCCAAGTTTGAGCCGCTCGGACTCAAATGCCAGGAACTGACCGGCGACACCGAAATGGACGATTATTTCCAGCTACAGGAAGTTAACATTGTCATGACAACTCCTGTGAGTTTTGCACCTATATTGTTCCCACCTCTCCCCTAATTTTTCATGTCAGAGGGTGGGGATTTTGACACATAAAAATCAAATTTTCAATGCATCTAGGATCGATTTCACAAAGACTTGGGACGTGTCGCAAGTCTTTGTCACACGGGTTTCCAGATAAACCTCGACAAACTTACAAAGGGTTCGACGAGTTGGGTACTTGTGACACATCACAAGTCTTTGTGAAGTCATCCCCTGGAAGTAAAAAAAATCCATGCCCCCCACACCCCCTTCTGAGTGGTGATTTCTGTGGTGATTTCTGTAACATAATTTTTGCCCCAGGATGGGGATTTTGTTGCTTCTCTTTCACAGAACTAAAACTATAGAAATGACAAAAGATGATATTCATTTTGGTGTTCTAGGTGCAATGATGAAATGGTACCTCTTTCAGCTGAAAGAAATAGACATCTGTTGGAATTTTGAGAAAGATGTTGAAAAAGGTTGCATTTGTCTTTTTTATCCAACAGGAGAAATGGGACAGCATGACGCGGAAATGGAGGGACAACAGATCACTAGTTCAGCTGGTGAAACTCTTTCTGATCGATGAGGTATTGTTTGAAGTACAGTCATTTTTGCCTCAAATTTTGTGCCAAATTGTAGCCACATTCCGTGGCTAAATACCTCCGCAGGCTCCATATGTTTGGTCACAGGGGTTTCCAGATAAACCTCTCGTGAAGAACTCTGACAAACGGTGCTTTTTTAATACAGTTTGAGAAGCCGTAAATCACACATTGTGTTGTCTTACCTCACCAAAAAGGATACGTATTAGGTTGGGTATCGTATGATGCATACTTTCCGAGACAATTACCGTGGAAATTCTACCCAAGTTTCACGGCTTGGGTGCGACACTCCATGTCTCTGGTATTTTTTGTGGTGTCATGCTAGCATGATCATTCCCATGCAGATTCAACTGCGCTTGTGCCTTAGTATGCGCAACCATATCGTGGGACAAGTATGTATTGACGTTACTGTGTATGCGTGTTGTGCCAATAAAGTGTCCACAGCTGGGGAAGTAGTCATCAACTTTGCTTACTGCTGTAGTCAGGAAAGATGCTTTACAAGTAACAAGCCCGAAATATTGACTTGAATGCTTCTATCAGGTATACATCAATCCGGTAACTAAGGTCTCCTTCCCTGTACATCCGCCATAGTTTTTGCTGTTGCTAAAGCTGCATTTGTTTACTTCGAACAAGTTGCGCGTCTTTGTAGGGTTGTGTACGCGAAGGCGGGCGCATTGCGTGTACGCGAAGGAGGCGCGGCCGCGTGTACGCGAAGGAGGCGCCGCCGCGTGTACGCGAAGGAGGCGCCGCCGCGTGTACTCGAAGGAGGCGCCGCCGCGTGTACGCCAAGGAGGCGCCGCCGCGTGTACGCGAAGGAGGCGCCGCCGCGTGTACGCGAAGGAGGCGTGTTCGTGCATGTAATGGATGAGCGCTTTTCGTTCTAACAGCAACACAAAACGCACAGCCCATGCACTGGATGCTCCCAGCTATGGCGGATATACAGGGAAGGAGACCTAAATTATCGTACTGGTCTATTAAGAAAAAGTCCAAGCATTTGAGGTCTTACAGTTAACAAGTTTGTTTCTGCAAATCCCCAGGTGCACTCACTGAATGATGAATACCGCGGTGCCACAGTAGAGGCAGTCATCAGCCGTATGAAAACAGTGCAGGCAGCTGTCGTCAGGGCGGCAGCTTCATCCAACGATCATACTGAAGCGGCCGAAGGGGAGGAGGGACAGGGGTTGAGATTCCTAGCTGTCTCTGCTACCATCCCAAATATTGTAGATGTGAGTCATTTGTAATATGTGACGAAATGAGCGTAAAGTCGGAATTTTAAAAAATTGGATATTGGTATTTTTGAATTAAGCAGAAAAAAAGCTTTCCAATGGTATATAATACATAAGGTAAAACTATTCCCCCCAACACAACGCAGCTTGGAGAAGTAGTCGTGTTCAAACAAATTTTACAAATCTTCAAACAAAATTTCTTATGAGCCTTGAAGAAAGCTAGCTATCGTCCAAATTGGTCTGAAAATAAGTTTGTAATTTTTGGATGACGCTAAACATTTGTAATCAAATAGAGTGAGAGTTACTCTTTCCAAATATTACAAACCCTAAAATTTACCTCTCCTTCAATTTTTGACTTTGAACCGTCGTTCAACAAACGAGAGAAATTTAGGGATGATTAAAATAAGTAATTTTACCCAAAAAATGAAACAACCAAACTTGTGATGAGAGAAAAATTGTAGGGGCCTAATCGGAATTCAAACCCAAGACCTCTGACTCACCGGGCAGATGCTCTACCAGCTGCAGCTATAAGACACAGTTGGTATACTCCCTTAAGTTTCCCCTGTGGAGCCAATTTTTTTCTCTCGGGAGGAGGGGGAGGGGGGAACCCGAGGGAGTATACCAACTGTGCCAGCTCAGCTGATAGAGCATCTTCCCGGTGAGTCAGAGGTCTCGGGTTCAAATCCCAATAAGGTCCTTACGATTTTACAAATCCTGAAATAAAAAAAGTGACTTAAATGTCACTTCACTAGTGTAAACGTCTTTTTAAAATGTGTTGTGTTTATTACAGGTGGCCGCCTGGCTTGAAACTGGTGGACAGCATGCAGTATGGCACAGGTAGGGATTTTACTTAGACACAATGCATAGTTCCGAGATTGCCCAGTTAACCCCGCCCCTTAGATATTGTTGCTATGTGCTCACAAGCCATCGCAAAAAAATGGCGACACAACGTACAAAGCAACGGGACTCGGCACGGAAAGCACAGATTCATTGGAGAAAAGGTATTTATGTTTTAGAGTCGACAGTTACCGTAGCACACACTGAGCGAAGGGCTAGTAATGCATGGATAACATATATTCATAAAAATGCGCTTTCCTACCTTTGAACAGCGAATCGCCCGACACTGAAACCAAAATTCACACGGTCACTGGCGCATACAACATACAAACTGTATGGGCAGAAAATCGCGTGATTGTGTGATGATTGCATCACTTTGACCTACATGTATGTGGGCGCCGTCTGCTAGCTCTGTTGTGATTGGTCGGCGGGTTCGGCTTGATTGACAGGTCGGAACTATGCATTGATAATGCTCTAAATGTTTCATTTTAAAAATTAAACCTTACTTTTTATATGTCAATCTACTAACCCGCAGTTGAGAAAACTATCCTAACTGTTTTGATGTATTTATCCAGACTCGATGAGCGTCACCGGCCTGTCAAGTTGAGAAAGGTCGTCCTGTCCTACCCTTGCTCTGAACGGCAGTCTGAGTTCCGCTTTGACCTCTCGCTAAACTACAAGCTCGGTGGCGTCATACACACGTACTCGGACCAAAAACCAACATTGGTGGTACGTATTTTTTTTCTAAACAATATTTTTGAGATTTTGTGTTGAAAAAACAATGATCAGATAAGTGTTTGTTATAGAAATTCATCTCAATTCATGTCGTATGTCAAATTGGAAACTAGATTTACAGGGCTCACAATTTATGTGTATAGAAAGTTTAATAGACCACAGAAGGAAAAATATACAGTTGCTGTTTAAATTGGTGAAAAAAATAACAAAAAGCACTAGATTTTCAGTGTAGTGCCAACTGCACAAAAAACACCAGACCAATTGATCACGTTCAAATGACGTCACTTCCTACAAATTGCCACGTGCATCATGATTTTGAGCGTATTTTTTTGAGACGCGCATCGGTTGCGCCGTATTTCGAACAAATTTCGAGCAACACGAACATGTTCCAGCGTGTGCGTGCGCGTACTCTGTGGCGTTTAATACGCAATAGCATTTTTTCCTACGAAGATGGCGTCTGTGAACGTGATCAATAGTACTGAACAGTGGTGTATCCAGGCTCATTGGAATACAGGAATACAATGGAAAAACCCAGCGTAACCCGGTGTATTCCTTTGATTTCCGTATTTCAATGAGCCTGGATCCACCACTTGGGACTCGGTCCAGCAGTCCAGTGAGTATTTTGAACCCCGGAGTATGCTCTAAAGCTTAAGTTTGGTTTATTTTATTTGGTCAGTTTTGCGCTACTCGTAAGAGTGTCCAGCAAGCAGCAAGCATACTAGTCAAGGAGGCACGGTTTATCATGGGGGTTGAGCATCGTCAACGACTACAGAAGTCGGCTAATTTTATCAGGGAGACCAAGCTACGAGGTATGCAGTGTGTCAGCACAAGTTTACTAAAGTCACACTGTTTGTGAATGGCTAGGTGGTGAACCACATAGTCTGAATAAAAAGTAAACTGCTTTAGTTACAACATGGGAGCACGTGTGGTCTAGTGGGTATACAGCCGTGCTCATGATCGAAGGGTTATGGGTTCGAGCCCCACTTGTGCCAACGTGTTTGTGTCCGTGGGCATGACACTTAATCTCAATTGCCTCGACAACCCAAGTGATATTTGGGGAGCTGTTAGGGGAAATGCCACAATCTAACTGCTGATAGGATTGTGCGCCTTGGCCTGGGGCCAATTTCATGGACGTGTCTAAGCACTAAAATTTGCTTAAGTACAAAAACCTCGTGCTTAGTAGAGAACGTTACTAGTAAAATCCTCATGTGATAGAAGTAGTGTATGACCAGTGTTAGAGGACTGTTTCATTTTATTAAGCAAAGTTTTTCATGCTTGAGCAATTTTTTATGCTCTATGAAATTGGCACCAGGTATAGTTGAAGCGAAATGGTTCTGGTGATGGTGATTTCCTGATGGCAGTGATAATGTTGATGGCAATAGCACCATGAGTACTCCTTGGTAGGCATGTGCGCTATACAAGTGTCCCCCATTACATTACATTATAACCCTTCACTTGGTAAGTGTTGTGAGAATGTTATAGTGTATGTTTCTGGAAATAGTGTTTGAACTTTTATAGAATCACTTCAAGCTCTAATTTTGATGATATTGTACCCATTACTCTTTCCCAATTTATGGTATCATTGTTGACTGAAGTCACGTAATTAAATGATTTTATGTGAAATCTCAATAAAACAGGGGCCAATTTCATCAAGCTGTTTAACAGAAAAATGTGTTCATTGCAAAATTTCTTTGAATTGAAATAAAATGGGATAGCAGTCAAAATTGTATGTGATGTGTATTACAACTGACTGTTCATCTGCTACTTTTTCTAAATACACAATTTGACATACAATTTTGATGGTAACCCATTTTTTTCAAAGCAATTAAATTTTGCATTTAGCGGCTTTATCTCCAAATGGTAAATGAATAAATGATTATGCTTACCCTGGTACTTTGGTTGTTACTTACAGAGTTGATAGTCAATGGAGTAGGCTACCATCACGCTGGGCTGGACCTACAAGACAGAAAACATGTTGAGGAGATGTTTCTCAATGGAGATCTACCAGTACTGAGTAAGTCAAGTTTTTTCTTGTTTCTTGATCAATTGGGAGAGAAAGTTTTTATAGCAAAGCTCCCAGCAGAAGTGATTTACTTTAATAGCACTCAGTGGTAACAAGCAGTGTGTCTTATTACTCCTCAGAGCTTTTGGTAATGTTCCTTCCCAAGGTCAATAACAAGAGTTATCCAAGCACCTTTACTGAACACAAGATATAAAAGAGGATGAGTCAAGCTATGAGTACATGCCTATCAATTGAGGGTGTGTTTGCAGAAACTTGAATTTGACTGAGTTGAACATGGAAGAAATACAGTGCATTTTGGGGCGCTTTGAGGAAAAAGCTGCTGGGCTTAAACAACAAAAGTTGCCCCACAAGATGGGGTACAGTGGCCGAGTGGTTTAGGTCGTTGACTCACAACAGGGGTGAAAACTTGATGTTGCAGGTTCGATACCCGGCCATCCTACCTATGCCCTTGAGCAAGGCAATCTGCCACAATTGCTCCATCCTTCGGAAGGGATGCGAAGCTGTTAGTCCAGTGTGTTGTGTAGCCACATGAAGGATCCCAGAGCATTCTTTCGTGAAGAGTAAGGGGATTCCCCGCTGTCTCCGGCCACCAATGGCGGCACCCACATATGTATCTCAATGTTTAGGTGGAAGATACTTGTAAGCTTCATGCAATTCAGCCTACGGCCTACGATTTGAAGTTCATTAAACCCACTAAATAAAAAATAAAAAAATAAGACTGTAGCTGTTTGATATGGTATATGTGAACTAACGCAATAAACTGAATTTCCTTCCTGTCCTAGTTGCAACCAGCACCCTAGCTATGGGTGTGAACCTCCCTGCCCACTTGGTAGTCATCAAGTCCACACAACACTATGTATCTGGGATGTACTGCGAGTACACAGAAACACAAATACTGCAGATGATTGGCAGAGCTGGACGGCCACAATTCGACACTTCGGCCACTGCCGTCATCATGACCAAACATGAGAGCAAGGTTGGAATCAAAAAGATATTTCAATAGATCATCTTCAAATTGCCATCCAAAACGAGGGTCTCATACTGTGCTTTCTTTTGTGATAACATTTGCAAATGAAGACGTGTGATGTAATGCAATGGCTTAGCATCTGAAACGAGGCTGCCGGTGCTAATTTGAAATTGGTCAATTGTCGTTAAGTTCACGTGTTAGCCAATTCCAATCAGTGACAGGGGCGGATCCACGATTTTCCAAACGAGGGGGCGTAAAATGTTTAAGCATGAAATGGTGAAGACAATAAAATGGCAAGCGCATAGTGCGAAGCCATAACGGCGTGGGGTCTGTGGCCCGCTTAACGCAATATTTAACCACTTTAAGCAGGCAAAAGTGTGATGTCATATGAGGCAGATACCCCAACGGTTGCGAAAGTTATCGATAATAAAAAAAAGGATAGTTTCTTTTTAAGGAAAAGGGGGTGGGTTGTGGAGGGACCATGTGCCTCCCCCTGGATTCACGCCTGAGTGAGGAACAACTGCAATACCACGATTCGAGATCACCAGTTGGCTTCATAGCTCAATTGGTAGGGCATCTGTACGCAAAGCAGAAGGTCCGCAGTTTGAATCCCGGTGGAGCCAAGTTGTTTTCACTGCATCCAGATTTCCCAACCTCATGGATGCAGTTGTCCACATTTCTATACAATTTTGGTCTAACAGATTTGTGAACTATAAAAAAGTGTAAAAAGAGAATTATATCAATAGTACAGATCAGTGTAATTTGAGAATTATTTTTTGTCTGCAGAAAAAGTACTCGTCTCTCCTGAGCGGATCTGATGACATTGAAAGCAGGTAATCCAGTAATCAATGTATTTCCTGATGTGAATGTACGGTTAGAAGCACTCCATTTTATGAAGCAAAATAGTTTAATTCTATGAAGAGATGACTAAATTTGACGAAGTGTGTAAACGCTCCCTTCTTTCGACTAAGCGATTCGATCTTTGTTAGCAGTTGCCTAGTGTGATATGAACGCAGGCTTCATTAACTTATGATGGTTAAAGGTAGAATACATGATTGGTAAACTGTTAAGAACAGCATTATTTCCGCTCGTAATTAAAAGCGAGTTTCCACTTGTGAAACTGCCTTGTAGAAATTTCAGCCACATAGGTGCAGTAATACTGAAAATCCATGCCTATTTTGTGTGTGTGAATGAATAGTAAAAAAGTTGTCTGCAGACAACTTATAAAATAAACCCACCTTCAGTTGGCAATTTCTCCCACAAAAGTAGCATTTTACACAGGAAAAAACATGTGGTGTTTGTTACCATAGCTATCAACACTTTTAGTCTGGATTTTTCTTGTCAACTTTTAAAGTAAAATGTTTGGTAACTGCAAATGGGGGTTAGGGGCTTTTTAACTAACCTTTGTCAAACGAAGCGATTTGCCTATGGGTCTAAGTTCATGACTAACCTGTCTTCCATAGCCTCCACAATCACCTGATAGAGCATCTGAATGCAGAGATTGTCCTGCACACCATCAGTGACATCTCAGTGGCCCTGGAGTGGCTCAAGTCAACCTTCCTGTACATCCGTATCATGAAGAATCCCGCACACTACAAGATCCCTGCCGGTCTGAACAAGGAGCAAATTGAGAAGAAACTACAAGGTAATACTGATAGCAATTTCAGCTCAGAGGCATCGTATCCTCAATGTAGTTTGCAAGGGTTTTCATAGTTTAGCATATTTGAGATTCTCTACGTAAAAAGGGGGTCTTAAAAAATACTACTCTCTGTAGAACTGTGAAAATTTTACCAACTTTGGACGAACCCTTATGCACCTATCAATTGTTCCCCCATCCCTCCCTCTGCGTTTTTCATGCCCCAGGGTGGGGCATTTGACCCGTGTATTTGTATACAAGACACGCATGTTATGCACCCAAGGGTGGGGATTTTTGTCACCTAAATGTTGCCCCAGGGGTGAGGATTTTGTCACAAAAAAAGTGACAATTCCCACCTCTTAGGTGGGAATTGTAGCCCAGGGGGGAGGGGTGGGGAAAACAATTGATAGGTGCATTACAGACCAATAAAATGTTACATCTTTCGGCCTTCTTTATCTATTGAGTATGATTTGTGTTTTCCTTTTTTAACCGTATATTTCTGGTCTTTCTGTCATGGCAATAGATATGTGCATCAGAGACTTGAACCTGTTGTCCAACTTCAAACTCATCCAGATGGACGCAGAAACAATGGATCTCAAGCCACTCGGTAAAACAGGCAAACTTCCTTAACAAATGTAGGGAATTTCTTTCTCATAAAGAACTAATTGTTGAAGGGGTTGAAATGGAGTTTGAGTAAAAATAGCTCATTGGGAGGTACACGGTCATATTTGTCTTGGCCAATAGAATTCATTATTTTCAAGGACTGACTACTCTGTTCACTGTATTTCAACTTCCTCTTATTGAGCTCGTGCCAATGACGTCATTTTGGGAGTCAAATAATGCCGCGTCATTGTGGAAGCAAGTGCGTGCGCGTTGTGGGTGTCCATAGTGTGCGTAACGCGCAATGCTAAGGCTCCCATTGGTGAATTAAACCGCGTTACGCCCACCAGAGACACACACAGCGCGCACGCACATCGCTTCCACAATGACTCATTATTTGACTCCTCAAAATGGCATATTTGCACGTGTTCGAAGGGGGTCAATTTGTCACCGAAAAACCCCCTACTTGCCATACAGTCATTTGCTTAAAGGCACAGGCTCGTCAGCAATGCGCGCGCGCCAAATTCGTGTCACGAAATACGCAGCTCCATGCCTTTGCTATGGAGCTGCGTATTTAGTGGCACGAATTTGACGCGCACGCATTGCTGACGAGCCTGTGCCTTTAAATGAATGTTTAAATCAACAAAAGTTAACTATCAAGTCTGTGTTTAGGCCCAATTTTACTTAATTTTACTTAATCAAATTTGAATGAATGTGGTGATTTTCTTGGCTTGACAAAGTTTTAGCCTTTGAATAAAACATTCAAAGTTATTGAACATAACATGCAATTCATGTGTTCTAAACCTGTCAGAATATTAACTTAGAAGAGTAAAGACAATGTAAGGAGTTTGTGTCTAGATAAAGCCAATTTGCGGCGTTCGTCTGCAGGGATTGGGTGAATCATGATAAATGTTATGCTTGTTCCTAATTTTCACAGAGACTGGACGACTGATGGCCAGATACTGCATAGCCTTTGACACCGTGAAGCAGTTCAGTAAGATATCAGGCTCAGAGTCAATTGAGGAACTGGTAAGTTTGATTTCAAAATAGACTAAGGCCCGCTTCAAACGTCTCGCTTATGCTGTGTCGAATTAAATAAAAGTAAAGTTTTTACTCAATTGGACCGACAATCTTTTCTGTTGAATACTGGCTGGCTTTGGTGGTCGTGTGGTTATAAGACATCTGCTCTCAGATGCAATAGGCCTTGGGTTCGATTCCCGTCTGAGAACACTGCAAAGTTTTTTATCACAATGTCCAAGGAAAGCACTGAGCACACAGTTGCTCAAACTCAGTTGAGAAATTGGTCAGTTTGATTTAAAATTTGACAGTCTTTGGTGCTAAATTATCACAAAACTGGCCAGCTTTGGTGGTCAAGTGGTTTAAGACATTTGTGGTCAATTTCACGAAGCGCTCACAATCCTTTGTAACACCAGTTGCAATGGGTAAACCACTGTAACGTCCATCTCGAGTTACGAAGGATTGTAGCGCCTCGTGAAATAGACCCCTGGTCTCAGAGACAAGAGGCCTTGGGTTCGAATCACACCCGAGAACACAAAGTTATCACAGTGTCTAAGGAGATAAAATCATGCCCATTTTTTATTTCCAGATGACCATGCTATGTACGTGCAAAGAGTTTGCTGACATCCAGCTGAGAGTCAATGAGAGGAAAACACTGAACATGCTGAACAAGGACAAGAACAGAGCGACCATTCGATTCCCAATGCAGGGCAAAATTAAGACCACAGATATGAAGGTCAACTGGTAAGATGAATAAATTAATAAATGGATAATAAAATAAATGAATAATTAATAAATAAAATAAATGGATAAATGAATGATCAATATTTCAAGAAAACCAACGGCGATGTTTACTGTGGCGTCATTCTCCCTGTATTAACCTCTTGACGCCAGGGGATGTGTAAACACATTCTGGCAATGTATAGTCACAGGGGCATTTAACAAGTTAAAATGTCAGCTTTGCCGCTGTCGTCCACAGTTGATGTGTAAACACGTCTGTTGTCCACCATTCATTTGTACATACCGTGTTTTGAACTTGACGGCTGTGGACTGCCTATCAGTGTAGCAAATCTCGCTCCGTGGCGGCCCCCTCGGAGTGTTGCAAAGCAAATTCTTTTGGTGAGAAGATTCATACAATGAATGTAGAAATGACTCTCAAGAGTCAGTATTTGTGGTGCTTGACCTGATCTTAACTTTCGGCCAATCACATTTACCTTTTTAATTTTTTCCCCCTCAAAACCAATCCCAGCGTCAACTGGTTAATAAGGTTTATTTCTATGTCCTCATAGCTTGGTGCAAGCTACTCTAGGATGCCTACCCATTCAGGATTTTGCTTTGAGCCAAGACTCCTTGAGGATCTTCAGAGCTGGCCAGAGACTCACACGGTGTAAGTTCAGATTTGTTGTTTCTTCTAAGGCACTCCAGAGACGTTTATTTTTTTAAAGTAGCTGAGAACTGACTAAACCTAACTGTACAAATTTCTCGTAATAATAATGCAATACATATGGGATATGTGAAATTTGTGTGGGGAGGTTTTAGAAGGCGCTGTTATTTTTTGACTCTCCATTGGGGATTTTGTTATCTTTTTCTCATATAGCTAAATTGTTTTGTACATTTAAACAAACAGAATTGTACCACTCCATGGATAACCCAGTATTCTTTAGGTAGAGAATTGGTGAATCAAATGTTAGTGCTTGAATCAAATCTAAATCTAATCTGATTTTCTTCACAAATGTACCCATTTGTCAAAAGAATTACGGGTGTTGACAGTGACACTCATCTTTTGCTGCACAATAACCTATATAAATTTGACGTTCGTGAAGGGAATTTGTTGTAAAACTGGAAACCACAAAATCAACATGCAGCCAATTTCACATAAAATTGCATGGTTTGTGCAACTGTTAAAAATGGCATAGGCCCCATAGGCTTGTGTGTATCTATCGCAAAATGTTGCACAACTTATGACTAATAATTTGCTCAAGCGGGCTTACGCAATGCGTAAGGTTTCGTGAAATCGGCTGTTTTTTTCAAATTGTCATAAAAAACGAGGGCCTCAGTGCTTTCTTTGTGATCAAATTTGCAAATGAAAAGACGCGTGACATAATACAATGGCTCAGCATCTGAAATGAGGCAGCCAGTGTCAATTTGAAATTTGTCAATTCGCACCAAATTCCCAACAAGCCGTATTTTCTCGAGGCGACGTACGTCAAATTTACAAGTGTGAAAAAGGTCAGTGTGAATCCGCCTTAATTTACCTTTGTTCAGGTCTGCTGGAGTACCTCATGCAGCGTAGCGACTTCAACATTCTCCTACACGCTGCCCTCATTGCAAAGTGCTTCAAAGCGCGACTTTGGGAGAACTCCAAGAACGTAACTCGGCAGATTGACAAGATCGGTCCAGCTCTAGGCACGGCTCTCGTTAACGCTGGCATCGTCAGCTTTCAGAAACTGGAGAGCACTAACCCGAGAGAAGTGGAACTGGTAAATATACCCAGTAGTTTCATTTTGTCTATTGGAGTGTGTTCAGAAAATGGATTAACCTAACAATCATATAAAGGTTTCGGTCGCATTCGGTTAGGCAAAACGACGACTATTAGTGAATTTTTACGTCATCGATTTGTGCGTACTGTGGCGTTTACACAAATATCCCAAGTGTTGTTTTGTTGTTCACACTGATAGCAACGCCTCTACACCTTAGTAAAAAACGGACAGCGAAAGGTAACGATTTTGAGGTTTGGCTAATCGTAGTCGTAATCACTAACCGTGCACACCGAAACCTCACTAATACCTCCCCAAAATACTACTTATGGGAAGAAAACAGGAAATTTGCAATCTTTAATTGTGGGGATGTGGAAAAAAAAAAGGTTAGTGTAATTACTCCACTGCTTTATGGAACCGGAAAAATTAGTTAACAAAACACCAGTGTTTTTTTTTATGATATCCTTGAAAATATACGGATTGAGAATGCGAAATTTCAGAATGGTAATGAGAAAAATATGACAAACGATATGTTATCACAATTTCAATTCCCATGGAAAACATGAGGGGGTAAAAAATGTGATCAGCAGCCGATTTTACGAATCCTTACGCACTGCGTAAGCCCGCTTGCGCAACTTTTTATTGCGTAAGCTGCGCAACATTCCGGTGATAATTACACGCAGGCCTATGGGGCTTATGCCATTTTCAAAAGTTACGCAAGCTACGCAATTTTTCATGAAATCGGTTGCTGGACACGCTCCTTTAAATTATCACTGCAATTTTGTTTTTTCATTTCTTACGACAGATCTTGAATCGTCATCCACCTTTTGGGAATCAAATCCTGGAAGCTGTCACTCACTTGCCAAAGTATGATGTTTCTGTTGAACAGGTAAGCTCAATTTTACTCCTAAGTTGCTTCTCTCAACTCCAAAGTCAAAATTTCCAAGCAG
Organism: Henricia sp. BOLD:AAB3569; assembly: GCA_037783545.1. Taxonomy (NCBI): domain Eukaryota; kingdom Metazoa; phylum Echinodermata; class Asteroidea; order Spinulosida; family Echinasteridae; genus Henricia; species Henricia sp. BOLD:AAB3569. The sequence goes on along the minus strand of JBBELK010000147.1, from coordinate 3,019,763 downwards.
AATTGGTTTCAAACATTTTGATTCTGCCATATTCAATTGAAAAAAAATCCACTGAATTAATTTTGACATGGCAAAATTACTAAATCTAAAATGGGCCTATGAATTTTAGGCTTGGCCGGCTAAAAAACATTTTGCTTAAAGTAGACATTTCTCGAGCCACTGTGAGCGGCTTACTGTAGGGACAGAGTTAAGCTCACTCAGTAATTTGTATTATTATATAAAATGAAGCTTTTGCGGACACCGTGCGTTTCTGTTACTGTGCAGCACAGAGCCCAGATTCGATGTGCGTGCACGTTGGGCGCACCACGAACACACGCGTACGAGCGCGTCATGGATCGAGGGAATTTAATTGCATGCGTGTGCAACGCGCGCCAGAGTACAGTAACAAAAAATACTGTACAACAGTAACAAAAGCGCATGAATTTGTAAACTGACGTTTTCAACACCAAACAGACAAAAATCTCGCGGAAATCTTTCAAAACAAAGCTTCATTTTATATAACAATAATAATATTGGATGTCTTTTCGGGTGATATGAGAATATACCGCACTCGTCATGAAAACACCGAACTCGCCTTCAGTATTTTCATGACTCGTGCGGTATATTCTCATATCACCCTCAAAGCCATCCAATATTATATAATTGTCTTACCTAAAGGCTTCAAGGTACAGCCCTCAATTAGCAGAGATCACCTTCACCGTTAGCCTGGTGAATCAGGAGAAGTTGATGGAGAAACAAACGGCCAAATCCAACCACTGCTGCCTGCTGCTCATTGGGGACTCAGATAACTGCATCGTCCTGAAACAGAGAATCATGTAAGATAGAGGAGTTTTAAAGCAATGTCCCTTAATTTTAATCAACCATTTGAACAGAAAACCTTGATCGAATGAAGGATAGAAGTGGATCAAACTGTTAAACGCAGGGATTCTGCCTGAGAAAACTTTTGGGGCAAAAGTTATCTCCTGAGAACAGTACAAAGAAATTTCTTTAATTTTGAGATATAATAAACGTATCTGATGGGAATCATTGACTTATTTTTTAAATGTACCCTATTAACATAGGGGAAAACCTGAGGGAGTATACCAACTGTGCCTTATAGCTCAGCTGGTAGAGCATCTGCCTAGTGAGTCAGAGGTCTCAGGTTCGAATCCTGATAAGCCCCTTACGATTTTTCTCTCATCCCAAGTTTGGTTGTTTCATTTCAATGGTGATTAGGCACCATACCATGTTGTGCCCATTATCATTGAAATACACATTTATTTTCCTTGAATGTCAGGGATGTACAGCTCCTGAGAGGACCATGGTGTAAGAGGATTGATGTCAAGCGAGCTAACGGAGGAGAGGAACTCTGCATTAACCTCATCAGTCAGGATTATGGTATGATAAACCCAGCTAGAATGGGCAATTGATACAAAAACAAAATAACCTACTCAGGAAAACCATGTTCTTCTCTTCAATGAATCCGAAACATAATGACATCAGTTTGTTTACATGTGTGCTTTCACATGGCCCTACCGAATTGCGTGCAGGTAAATAAAACGTGACACCCCAAAGCGTGATCTTCGAGTGAAGTGATGGTTGGGGAAACAAAAATATTATCTTTTTGACTACTGTTTTGTGGAAACCTCAAGTTTTGTACAATTTTGGTTCAAAAGTCACAGAAGTTTAATAATTTATGCAATCCTCAGCAGAGGGAGGTTTACACCAAGCAACAAAAGAAATGCAAATTTTCAATTTAATTAAAATTAAATTCCTTTTTTAATTCAGTTGACATTGAAATATTCACTTGACATAAAAGTTTCATTATGCATGACTGCATAAAGCGTGTGTGTGCTGAAAATTCCCATTTCTTTTTTCAAAGTGGAGAAAATGTTTTCGTTTTTTGTTTTTTTTACTCATATATAGTTGAAGTCAGAAGTATAAATACATGTACACCACTACCATCATCACCCAAAATAGTAAACAGGACTACCTGCACCATGATTGCAAGGTGTACAAGCTATGTTTTAAGTACTGCATGCACATGAAGAATTTAGTAAAGACTGTTACAAAAATGGTGTAAGCACACCAGTTTTAACACTTGGTTGCATACAGTTGTATTTATACTTCTGACTTTAACTGTATGAACAAAGGGCACATAGTCCATTCCTTGTGTTTTACATTATGATTTCCCAGTAGACATGAACGAATATAGTCTGATATCTTTCCTTTTGTGTGCTTCAATCAATTTTCTTTTTATCTTAATGGTAGAAATGATTTTGACATGAAAGTATGAAAGACTAAAGTCTCATGTCCTTTACTTCCCTTCAAACAATTTTCTTGCGATCACAAATGTAACCCTGATTTTGAAACATTTAACCATGACAAACTCACAGATAAATCATCCCATACATGCTGCGTACCCAACAAAGCATTTGAAAATCTTCTTTTTTTGACTTACCTCAGTTGGTCTAGATGTACAGAGCACCTACACTCCATTCTACTCTGGCCCCAAGCACCTGCGAGCTGCACCCACAGAGTCGAATTCCACTTGCCCCTCAATGCATCCCATCATGCAATCTGCCAAGACCGCCAGGCAAGGCCTGAAAAGAAAGCAGCTGGCCTCTACGACATCACCAACTGAACAGTGGCTGCAAAATGATGAAAGGGGTAAGGCATACAAATACACTAAAAAATACACGCGGGAATTGTCGATAGGATGAACGTGACAAAGAACAAAAACTCAAACCAATTTCGAGAAAATATATAAATTGTGAATTTTCACCATAACATAACATGATAATTTCATTTAATTACATCTAAAAATGACTCGGGTGTGTGTTCGCAGAATGCAACAGCCAGCTAACTTCGCAGATTTGCGTGGATTTCCTCAGGGGATTGTAACGTCGCTTAGCAGAGTGGAAATTCCTTGAGATCTCAGGATGGCCTTTGGGCCACCAGAAGTAATATACAAATGTGTCCCAACTTTATAGAAAGACCTTGGCACTAATACATGCAGAGCAATTATCTAAGGAGTTTCTTAAAAAATGTGCACTAACTAAACCGTAACTCCCAAAACAGAACCAAGGACTGACGATGAGGAACTGTCCCTCTACTGGAACCACAAACCATGCAGTCATCGCTGTTCCAACAAGGACTCCTGCGCTCACGAATGCTGCAAGATCGGAGTCCCCATCCGACCGCCAGCAGCAACGCCGCAACAAAACAAGAAGCAGAGTAACAGTCAGAAGCCATCGGCTGTTCAGACTCGGCCGCCAAAGTTGTCGCGTTTGGAGCAGTACTTCAGTGAACTACACTCAATGACAGATAGTCTACCGCAGATGCGTAGTTTGCCACGGATTAGGGTGACAAAGCAATTTAATTTTCTCATTTTACTTAAAGGAGCGTGTCCAGATCACATTTTTGAGCCCCCCATTTTTCGCATGGGTGTTGGGATTTTGAGACAATATCATGTGTCATATTTTTCTCATTACCATTCTGAAATTTCACGCTCTCAATCCATATATTTTTAAGGATATCGTCAAAAAACCACTGATGTTTTGTAAACTAAATTATCCAGTGCACTGATTACACCAACATTTTTGCTTCCACTTCCAAATTGGAGATTGCAAATTTCCCGTTTTCCATTGATAGTATTTTGGGGAGGTATTTTATATGATTGTTGGGTTAAAACGAAACCCATTTTCTGAAAATAAATATGGACAAGCTCCTTTAAAATTATTTGTTTGGACCATGGCCTTATTGATTCATCTTTAGAATGTTACCCCAACCTTTTCCTTAAAAGCATACAGTTACAATTCTCATGAAATTGCCAGACTCCATTAGCAGAAAATCAGCTGGGCCCAGCAGATTTTAAAGGAAAATAAAATAATGACACTGCAAAAAAATCATTACATTTACCGATTTTGAGGCTTTGTTTAGAATAGGAGCTTATAAGAATCAAAAGCAAATTTTGTTGTTCAGTAATATTGTGTGGACCAACTGACAGCACATATTTGTCAAGAAAAACCATCAGTCATTTGGTAACCTGTGCTTTGTAAAATCAATCCTTAGGCGACACAAGACAACAGCACGCCCAATGTACATCTGGACAGGTTTGCCTTTACACCTCGTCGCAAAGGCACCCCATCTTTGTCAACAGTACCCGACCAAAACTGCACCCCAAACGTCACCATTGCAACACCCGACAGAATCCCCAGCCCTGCCCCTACCCCAAACCTTGCCCCTAAGACATTTGATGGTACCTCTAGTCTTGCCTCTAATATCACTGCCAAGACACAAGTGGGTACCCCTGGGCTTGCTAACATGGCAAAGACACCAGTACCTATCCCTAACTGTGCCCCTAAAAAAAACACTGATGCGCCTAACTTCGCCACGAACATCAGAGCTAAAACACCTTTGACTACCCCTGGCCTTGCCCTTAAAACATCCACTGCTACCTCTAGCCTCGCCTCTAAAACCCCTGCTTCCACCCCAAGCTTCAAGGCTAAAACCCCTACCAAGACGCCATCATCGGGCAAAGGTTGGGAGATGTTGAAGATCTACCAGCAGCTCAGATGCGGGATACTCTACGGGATTGAAGAAGAAATCGAGGAAGAAAATATTCAAGGTGAGCTCGAAATTGAGAAGAGAAAAATAAATCCACAGTTTGGAATCAAAATTGCAGGACAGTATAAAGAGAAGGAATTACCACATTTTGAAAATTACACGGACCTGAAATTATGTACTAAAACGAAACACACATTTTTGCAACTGCTAATATTTTGCAATAGCCACCACAGAGCGGCGAAATTTCACACCATTCATGTGAAGCATTGTAAATTTCATCTGCACCAATCGTCTAGGCTTAATTGTGACCTTGTTGGGTCTGCCAGACATGCGTTATGTAACTTTTACAAATATTCTGTAAAATGTCAGATTTGTTTCGTCCTTACAAGATGTAATTTGATTAGCACTGAGACACTATGAGAAAACTTCATAGCGTGCTCGGGTGGGACTCGAACACACAATCTCCTTCATACAATGCACATGTCGTAACCACTAAAAATTTAATGGCCAATTAAAAATTTTAAATAATGTATCGCTATTAGGAAGCAATTTGAATATTAAACAGGCTTTTTTTAGTGTCATGCAAAAAACAAACAAAAATCTTAGTAAGGTCTGGGAAAGATCTTAAGAAAATGAAATGAAATAAAAACAAATCTAAATTCTGCTATTTTGTCCTCAGAGCCACCTTTGCAAGAAACATCCACCTGGAATAACTACCCACAGACTAGCAAACCAACCACCTCGGACACGCAAGACTGCTCCAACACATTGACTGCCGTACCACACAATGCAGACACATCAAGCAGTGACAAACGCCATACCACCAATACATCTTGCAGTAAAACACCAGACCACAATGCAGACGTATCGTGGTCCGATTCAGATCAAGAGGCACTGATAGTTGACAGATACGTGCAGGGGGACGAGGGTATGAATGGTGAGTAGCCACAAATGAAGATCTAACAATGTGACCCTCTCTTCAATTTAAAAAAAAATGCTTAATGCTTTCTAAACATAGCCTTACAGTCATAGTTCTCTCCAACAAAAACAAAATATTGATCCTTAATTTCAGAGTTCCAGTCCTATTCAGAACCGCTGGCCAACTTCACTTCCCGTAAAAACCAAGACCAGCAAAACTCTTCAAGTCGCGAACACCAACCATCTGCACAGCTGGAGTCCACACTGGCCGCAAAGCACAGAGGCCAAGCCTTATCATGGAGCTCACCCATCAGTAACTTTAACATTGGAGTAAACGCTGTACTTGCCTCGCCATCAATTGACCTTAGTTCATCTCAATCTTTCAACAATGCAGGTGACAGGTTAGTGAGTGGGTTCATTGCTTAAAGGCAGTATACATGATTGGTTTTCGAAAATCAAAAATGTTCACAGATTTACGCTTAACTTACACAATATAAACATGATGACCGTAGAAAACTTTCCCTGAAATGGTTTTGTCTGAAGTGCTATAGTCTTTGAGAAATGAGTAAGACAATTATTTTTCGTCTCATGAGACGAAAATTCAATTCGCCCCAAAACCATTTCGCCCAAGTGCCATTTCGCCCAAGTGCCATTTTGTCCAAACACTACATCGCCCAAATGCTACTAATAGCCCCAAAACTACTTTTGGGGCGAAATGACTGCAAACCCTTTTTTACTGTTTTATCAAAAGTTAGACAAAGTTGACGGAGCTTGTTTTTGCTCAGGTTGGTTTTAATCATGCATAAAATCTTCAATCACACAGGGGGATCAAACTATTTGTAACAGTTTACCAATGATTGGAAAACTTTTAAAAACAGGAAGAACATTACATAACTAAAGAATAATGATAAACTGCTTTGTAGAAATTCCAGCCACATAGATACAGTAATACTTCAGAAAACCTGAACAAATCCATGCATGTTTTTTGTGTTAAAGGAGTGATAAAAATTGGCTGCAGACATTTTCTTTTTTTGCTATCAACACTTTTAGTCAGATTTTGGGTATGCTGCAATTGTTGTATTGGACTTTAACTGCAGGATTCCCCCCAGATAATGTCACATTCATTACTGTGGGGATCACTTCGGTCAAACAGGGCCCAATTTCATAGAGCTGCTTAAGCGCTAGCTGAAAACGTGTGCTTACTGTAGCAGAAAAGTTGTGCTATTTCACGGCCGCGGCGTGCTTAATAAGCATGCACGTGCTTGGAAACTGCCATTGTTGGGTCACTATCTTCAGCAAAATGTGGCTCTGCGGTTAAGGCAGGTTTTCGGTTGCTTACCATTAACGATGTCTATGAAATAGCCTGATGCTCGGTTAACGGAAAATAGGCTGTTAAACAGCTCTATGAACTTTGGCCCAGGTCCTCTTGGACCTGTGGGAAACCGCTGAAGCAGAACAGTGTTGAAAATGATTCCAAAGTGATTGGTTGATCAGTGCCTTGTTATCCACAAGTTCACTGTATTCAACAAATGTCTGATCTGGTCAAGAATTGATATTTTAAGAAAATTTTGGAAAGTATATTTTCCAGACGGTTCAATTGTAAAAACGGTTGACTGGGCACACCCAGGCAGATCTCCGAATTTACTGGTTATGCTCCATTTTAGAGTATGGAATGTCTCCGAAGGGCACACTGCTTTATATTCAACACGAATTGCAAACTAAAGTTCCCATTGATTACATTTCACCCAACAGACAACAACCCGAACCAAACAAAACAAATAGAGCACCTGATTTTATATCAGCAAAGACCCTTTGGGCTTCTACGCTGCCAGCCAACTCAACTACTTCTGGACCAAGTCAGGCGTTCGAATCGCCAATACTCGGTGACAAGGAGCTTCAGAGATACGACTACCCAACTAATTCACCGGATTTTTGTTTCCAGTCATCAGGAGGTTAGTTATAAAATGTTACAAAAATCAAAAGTATAAATAGGAGATTTTTCATACTTAAACATTGGGGCAAGTCGGGCTGGGGTTTGGGGTGTATCTTAAGTGATCTCTGGGAGGGGTTTATCCCTCTGTAGGGCTTGCTAAGCTCACATGATGGCCAATCCCAATCAGCGAGGAACAACTGCACTACCGTGATTCGAGACCACATGTTGGATTCATAGCTCATTTGGTAGGGTGTCTGCACGTTAAGCAGAAGGTCCACGGTTCGAATCCCGGTGGAGCCAAGTTGTTTTTAATTGCATCCAGATTTCCCAAACTCATTGACATTTGTCCACATTTGTAACGAAAAATCAAAAGGTTTGTTTTACTTACCTAAATTAGCCAGTTTTTTCCTCTCTTGTCCCAGATTTGGTTATTTCCAATCTGTGGTGTTTAGGTACCACTCCAAATATTGTGTTCTTTCCCTAAAAATAAGAAATTGGGAATAAATTTCAAAATTGGCTAAGAAAATTTGGAAGGTTTGGGATAACAAATTTACCTTCAAGCAAAATTGACGCACTGTTTAACACACACAGACCGTTACCACATACACTATGCGAACCTCGCTTTGTACTCGTGCACTGTACGAAATTTGGCTGAAAATCTTTTTTTACTCAAAAATGAAACGCAGGATTTCGCCCCAACTCCACAAATCGTTTAAGGGCATCGTTACACACCTTATATATTTTTTTTAACCCTCCTCCCACTTCCCTTATCCTTTTTTAAATGCTGAGACAACTCGTCTGCGAACCTGTGTAAGTCCACACAGTTAAGGTGCTTCCTGGTTTATGCGGACCACGATTGTGTGCGGGTTCGTATAGTGTACTACACGCTTGTACACACACACTCACTGCACACATTCACTCATGATGATAACAGATTAAAATTGGCAATATGACAACCCTAATCAGATGTACACATGTCATCTTTGAATTTGCAGTACAGCTCTGAATAAGCTCTGAAATATGGAAGCATGTTTCTGCCAACTTTAAAATATATTTTTTATCCCGATTAAACGGCATAGTTATCTCGTTTAAACGACCTAACTGGACTAAGTTGTTTCAATGACAAAGCTATGACAAAGCTATCTCGTCTAAACAAGATAACTACATGTATCTCCTTTAAGATGTATTGTCCGTGCATTTTGGGTGTGGCACCTCGAAAAATAATTTTGTTTCTCAAACTGATGTTTTTCTAGAAACATAAAAGTTATTCGCTTTCAATTGAGACATCAACGAAAAAAAAACCCAAAAAAATCGACCAACGTTTAGTTATCGTACAATGCATAGTTCCGACCTGTCAATCAAGCCGAACCCACCGACCAATCACAACAGAGCTAGCAGACGGCACCCACAAGGTCAAAGTAATGCAATCATCACACAATCACGCGATTTTCTGCCCGTATGTTGTATGCGCCAGTGACCGGGTGGAAAGTAGGAAAGCGCATTTTTATAAAAATATGTCCTCCCTGCATTACTAGCTCTTCGCTCAGTGTGTGTGCTACGGTAACTGTCGACCCTAAAACATAAATACCTTTGAGTTTTCTCCAATGAATCTGTGTTTTCCATGCCGAGTCCCGTTGCTTTGTACGTAGTGTCGCCATTTTTTTGCGATGGCTTGTGAGCACATAGCAACAATATCTAAGGGGCGGGGTTAACTGGGCAATCTCGGAACTATGCATTACCGTCAATATTTCGAATTATTGGCAGTCCACCAATTACAGTAATGGATTCAAGTTTGCATAAAGGTAATAATAATTCATTAATCACTCATCAGAATCAAGAGAAGACCTACCGAACACTCTTAACAACTCCGGCACATCCGTCGATCTAGCAGTCCCTCCTGATGATGCAGACAACACGTCAATCATCACCATCTCTGATGAGGAGACCAGCTCGGACACTGGCGGCGACAATGCCTACTTTCTGAACTCCAGCTCAGATGACGAGTTGTTTTACAGCTGTTTGGAGGTGGAGTCACTAGAGGCAAGCAAGGGACTCCAAGATGAGTCTTCTGAATCAAGAGTACTCATTGTTAATTGCATATTAACTAAAAAACAAAATTAATATTAATTAAGTTTTAATATTAACAGAACATATAGGTACTTTACTTTGTGTGCAGCGGCGTCACAAGACTTTCCAAAATAGGGAGGGGCACGCAAAGCAGTTAACATATGCAGTTTTGCACACCAAGTCTAATTTTGGGGTGGCATGACATTTACAGGGGAGCACGTGCTTCCCTGCCCTCCCTGCTCCCCACCACCCGGTGACGCCACTGTTTGTGTCAAATTTCTAAGGCACAAAGAAATTTGCTATCTATTTGGAAACTATTTCACAGCATAAAGATCATACAACACAATGACGATCAATTTTTTAATAAAACATTGGAAATGTACATATAGAACCTGTTTCTAATGAGCTTGAAACGCTCCTAGTACTAGTAGAAACCAGCAGCCGATTTCACGAATCCTTACGCACTGCGTAAGTCCCCTTGCGCAACATTTTATTGCGTAGGCTGCGCAACATTCCTGTGAAAATTACCCGCAAGCTATGGGGTTTGCACCATTCTTCAAAAGTTGCGCAAGCTGCGCACTTTTTCGTGAAATCGGCTGCAGGCATGCAACTGTCATTACAACAAAAATGAGGGAAATGAAAAAAATCTCCAACAGTGTTTTTTAATTTTCAGTGGGGCAGATAAGGGAAATCAGCTGATCAGCTAAAAAGTTGCGAGTCTGAGAAACGCTCCTAGGCAATAAGAATTAATTGGAATTTAACAGTTTTCCACTTGCTGACTTGTATTGTGGTTCAGAAAGTTTCAAAGACGTTCATATTTCCTTTTAGAGCACTGTATTTAAAGACCCAAAATACAAGGGCAGTCCTTTTTCAAAGTTCAATTTTCTCATAAGAATTTGGTTCAAATAACTTGTTTTTGTTTTCCAACAGAGAGAAAAATCACAGGCAACAGTACATGTACCATACCTCAACGAGTCTACAGTGGAAGAAAAATCAAGAAATAGTTACTCACCGACACTCAGCCCTCCCGAAACTCACCCCGAGTTTCCTTACCGCCAGAATAGACCACCGGACACCAATTGGTGCGCTAGTCCCGTCGACGCACACAGCTCGATTTTCCCGCAAAGACCCACTCGGCCAAAACAAGCGCAGAGCTTCAAGATGATGAAATCCGCAAACTTGGCAGCCTCCGTCAAATACTTGAGCCAGGAGTTTTTGGGTCGTAAAAAGACGTCAACTGTTTGCTTGTATCCGGAGTCTTCACAGTTCGAGCCGAGTTACGTGCAGTCTCCAAAGGTGTCAAGTCGGTCGAATATTCCACGTGCCATGGTACGACCTACTTTTAGTCCAAGACAGGATTCTCTGTATCCAAAACAAACATCGTATCTTGGTACAAAACTGAGTTATTTTCAGGGGTCTCTTGGTCATACTGAAGTACCATATTCAGGAATGTAATTTGTTTTTGCCACAAAACATTGAGACGAAAACGATCAGTTCTAAAAAAAAATTCGGAAAATTCAGATCCCTACACATTGTTCCACACTTTTCACAATCTCTGGGTTGAAATTCATCCGCTTGCAAGCAAAAATTACCTGTTGGCTTAAGTTTCAATTCATGAAAATGATTCGTTAATATTGAGGAATCAGGCTGGCATAGCGATTACTTTCCTCGCCTTCCACCTCTGTGGTCCTGGTTCGAATCCCGTCCGGGTCAGTATGTGGATTGGGTTCTCAGTCCCTGCTTGATTGCGTGGGTTTTCACCCACGTTACTGTATTCCTCCCACCTCATTTCGTCCTGTTCTTTCGCACTTTGTGACCGTGCTTAAGAACCTCATAAGTGACTACCGGGAAACAAATAAAAGTGGCTAATCTCAGCAACTGGATTTCACTAGGGGATCATACAAAAGAAGCATTAATTTCCAAATATAATTTCCTAATATTTCCAAAAGCAAATATACCTTTATAGACTGTATCGAATAGCCGCCATTTCGTGGGGAACCTTTTGTTACTTAAACCGTTCAACAATGTAAGCACAATATGTGCAACCATACATGTCCTCAAGGAACAAAGAAACTGCCCCACGAAATGGCCGCTATTCGATACGGTCTATTGTACTGCTGAAATGTAACAACTTATTCTTTCGCGTTTAGGTCGACCGGTTATGGGTAAAAAAGGCGTATTAGGACGACCGACCGCATTAGGGCGACCGATAGCCGGTCGTCCTAACGCTAAGTGCTTCAAAAACCATCTTTATTAGGTCAAAAACCATTTTTATTAGGTTCTTAACCATTTTTATTAGGTTCTTAACCATTTTTATTAGGTCACAAACCATTTTCGTCTAGGTCGCAAAACATTTTTTTCAGAGAATTAGGTCGAGAAAATGGGTGTCAATTCATGAGTTTCCACAATTTTGTGGTTTTTGTGGTCTCTGTAAGCACTCTACCCAAAACGGTCGTCCTAATACGGGAAAAATAGTTATCAAACAAATTGAAAATATATCATTTGCACTTACCTTTTAATCCATTGCTGGATTACTTTGATTTTATCTTTCTGTGATCCAAAGATTGCTGAGGAAATGCAGTCCATATTAATTAGCCTTCCATGACTCGGACCTTATTCGGTTTCATAAATCCATTATGCTGCTGAACAAGTGTTGCAAAACCTCACAGATCAACTACATCTTATTTATTTACATCTACAATCTTTTTTTACATTAAAAGTGCCCACTGTTTTTAGAGAATTCTTCTGTGTGTTATATAAAGTTTGCTGCGATGTCTTGGCATTTTTTTGCTGTTTTTAAATACTGTACATGTTATCAATTTGTCCAAATTTATGCATGCTCAATTGGTTAAGTTTAAGTTTTTGTCGTAAAGTTTGAGCAAAAAAACCCAGATATTTTGGCAATTTCAGTTCAAAGCCTTCAGATATTTAAAAAAAACAAATCGACAACATATCAATAGAATTAACCATAATAACCATTAAAATGGGACAAATATATTCACCAGAAGTAAATCTATTTTTAAAGTTATAAAGATATTTCTCTTGTAATTTTAAACTCCACAGAGTATTCACGTTATGTTCAAGATATTTATTATAATTATTAGAAAGAAAATACTGGAGCAATATATGTATTGTGAAGCTCAGAATGGACAGGGTAAAATTATTTTTAAGTTGTAACGACAGAAAATAATATATCCTAGTTTATACTTTTAGATTTACAAAGGATATACAACACTGGAATATACTAATGAAATTTAAAGACAGACATTAACAGAAATATATTTAATATATACTAGTATTTACAAATATATCTTCAAAATCACCATGTTTACCTGTTCTCATTTCATGAGTAGAATATTTTAGACTGTTTCTCTACAAATTTCAATCCTTGGTTGAATTTATGCCATTTCACCGTTCAAGAATATTGTTTTTAAACTGAATTTTGAAGATGCACAATTTTATCGCATATGGACTTGTGCTTGAATCAACCATAAATATGCCGACATTTCTTTTTTGGGTTAATTTATTAGGTGAGAAGTGAAATAAGTGCATCAAAGAATTTACTGCGATCTTCGCTCTTCATCTCGATCACTGCAAACCAACAGAACAAAAATGAAAACTTCAAAGAAACAAAATAAAAAATTTAAAAAATTAAATTACATGTTTAAATAAGTATCTTTTTAATTTGAAATTGATTTAACTTGCGTCAGGGAGACTGTCACTGAATGTTAATTAGGGTTTGTTTTGCCCTTTCCCGACGTAATTATTATCACTCCATACTCAAGACTCTATGAAAAACTTCATAGCATGCACGGGTGGGACTCGAACCCAGCACTGAGTATACAGTGTTAATAATTATGCAGGGAAAGGACAAAACAAAATCAATTTGTTTAATTTGTTTAAAGTAATTAATTTATTAGACAGCTAAAATGTCTAAATTACCCAAAACGCATAATTTTGTAAAGTAGTCACTAATATGAAATTTATGAATTTAATGTATTTATTGCACATAATCCTCTATACATGTACATGTGTAATAATTTTTTAAAATGTAATATTCACCCTCATAAAAGGGGGTTAATTCCAGTATTTTCATGGAAATATGTTGTTGTTTCATAGTCAAAATGGATTTGGGAAACTTTAAAACTTATTTATTTTAAAATGTCAGTTTTAATTGTTCACTTGAATATTTCCTTACCCTTACTTATTGAGAAATGTTATAAATGTTGGTATTAAATGTTTACTTACCTGACGAGTCAAAGTTGTCGTGAAGAATTCTGGATCCCGTCTTCTGTCCAGCCTGCTCAAAAGCTCTCCCAAAGAAACTGAAAATTGATAAATCAAATAAAGACAGGTTTAAAACCCACATACAGGATTTCACCATCTCAAAATATGGCAACCATTTGACCAGAAAACCTTTTGAAGTGGTTTCAACTTACTTTCAACTTACTTAAAGGCAGTATACATCATTGGTAATCTCGAAAATCAGAAATGTTCACAGATTTACACCTTAACTTACACAATATAAACATGATGACCGTAGAAAACTTCCCCTGAAATGGTTTTGTCTGAAGTGCTATAGTCAAAAACCATTTCGCCCAAGTGCCATTTCGCCCCAAACCACTTCGCCCGAGTGCCATTTCGCCCCAAATTACTTCATCCAAACACTACATCGCCCAAATGCCACTTCGCCCCAAAACCACTTTGTGCACAGGCCGTGGTTCAGGCCGAAATGGTTCAGGGCGAAGTGGTTTTGGGACGAAATGACTGCAAACCCTTTTTTGACTGTTTTCTCAAAAGTTAGACGAAGTACGGAGCTGGTTTTTGCTCAGGTTGGTTTTAATCATGCATATCTTCAATCACACAGGGGGATAAAACTATGTGTAACAGTTTACCAATCATGTATACTATCTTTAAGTCTAACTTACTTCTTAGAGCTTTGCTCTAACTCAGGCAGTGGTGGAATACCAACTACTAACAACGTCCCTGCCTCCAGGTTTAGAGGAGCAGTCATGACCAGCGGCAGAGTTCGAGCTTTCTTGTTCCTGGACTACGATATACAGGAAAAACAAAAAATTGTTCAACATATCTAGCGCAAATTTTCTTTTGTGACCCTAATGTTGTGGTTAGGAAAAGTCCCCTGCGCTAACCAGTTTCCGTAGTACAATGGCTGAACATAGCCATTGACATTGACATGTTCTTAATAATTAGGGAAATTGATTTGTTCTACGTAGATTCGATGATGATTTGTCAAAGATATTTCCACGACCTCCAGCATCAAGTGGATAATATGAATGGGATCACAAACATGATCGTTGAAATACAATGCACCAGAATACAACATAACACTTGTATTTCAATTAACCTGAATACGCCACTGAACACTGTGTCATAACTAACCATTTTCACATGAGCCTCTAGCGTGAATCGCGCCAACATTCCAAGGCAGTTTGGTCTGGAGAAATACTTGGTGTCTGGCGTGCCTTCCTGGATGAAAGCGTACAGGAACGAACCGGCCGAAATGACTTGGCTCATATCGAGAAGCGATTGGACTTGGTTGACCGTGGCGCGATGTTGGCGTTTAGATAACTCCAGACCGTGCATCAACTTGTCGATGTTGGATCTGAGTAGACAAGAATTAAAGGGGAATTATACCCAAGAAACAAAAGACCTTGTGCTCAACAAGTTTAATGCAAAGAATAGGGATGTCAGTAGGCGGTCAAAATTTTGCCTGAAATCTCAGGAACTTTTGCCTGAAATGTATGAAAACATATGCAGTTATGCACAGACGAACAAAATGAAAAAGCCTGAAATCAGGCAATTGCCTGAACTCCGACATCCCTGAAAGAACAAGAAATATTACCCACTGAAAAGCGGATACGAACTTCACAAATAATGGCAACTTTAGCAATAAGTTGCACTATGGACGCTGCCATTTTGTCTGAATACTGGGCAAAGAATGACATCTTTGCATACAAGCATAGCTGCCAACCTTCCTGGATTTTGCAACAGATTCTTCGAAAAATGATTAATTTTGTGAGTCCTGACATGGATAAAAACCCTCCTGAATTGTCAATGCATAGTTCCGAGATTGCCCAGTTAACCCCGCCCCTTAGATATTGTTGCTATGTGCTCACAAGCCATCGCAAAAAAATGGCGAGACTACGTACAAAGCAACGGGACTCGGCATGGAAAGCACAGATTCATTGGAGAAAACCCAAAGGTATTTATGTTTTGAGGTCGACAGTTACCGTAGCACACACTGAGCGAAGGGCTAGTAATGCAGGATGACATATATTTCATAAAAATGCGCTTTCCTACCTTTGAACAGCGAATCGCCCGACATTGAAACCAAAATTCACCTGGTCACTGGCGCATACAACATACAAACTGTATGGGCAGAAAATCGCGTGATTGTTTGTGATGATTGCATCACTTTGACCTATGTGGGCGCCGTCTGCTAGCTCTGTTGTGATTGGTCGCGGGTTCGGCTTGATTGACAGGTCGGAACTATGCATTAACAACCTTAGATGTGTTTTGAGTCACGGAATGAACCTATTTTCCCAGATGTCCTCCCCAAAATCCGGGAGGGTTGGCAGCTTTGCTATAGTACCCTCAGCCCTCCCCCAACCGACGCCCCATCCCACCCCCAATGCATTTGCCATGTTTGTTTTGTTGAATTATTTTTGTTGCGTATATTCCACTCACCTAGAAAGACAGTCTAGTGCTTCTAAGAAGTAACCTTCTCGTGTCTTTTCTGTCTCCTGTGGAAAGTAAAAATCCATTTCACATCAGAAATATTCGTAGAATTAGCCCAATGAATAAAAACTAATGAAATACAAGTTAATAATTTTTAATTTAAGAATTTAAAAAATTTAAGAATAAAAAGTTTTTACTCCTCTACTTCTTAATAATGAGATGTACCTACCACAGACTCTAAAAGTGCATTGACAGCATATGCAACATCAAAAGCGCAGAACTGAAAAATAAAAGCACAAAATAACTTTTTAGAACTCTTCATATAAATAGAATAAAAGCTTATAAAATGAAAATTCTGCAACTCTTTAGAGCACAAATCCCGGTATGTGACATTATAGTCAGTATATAGTGATGGTCTGAACATAATGTGGATTTTTAATATATAGCACACATCAGTTTCACATCATGGTGCTTTACATTTTTACCCCTGATTAATGGGGTCAATTAAATTATTTCTTAAAATGTAAACTTTCTAGGCATTTGCAGACACTTTTTCTACCCTCACAGGTATATCCATTTGCTCCTGGGTGGAAAGAGGCAATTTGTGGCAAAGTGCCATGCCCAAGGACACATGAACCATGGAGGCAACCTGGATTTTAGAAATATTACCATGCACAGACACCCACTGGGACCTCATACACTATTCCTGTGGGACAACTCTCAGAAGGTTTTTCCTCAGTAAATTCATGACACTTTTCCCTCCTAATTTTGCATTTTTATCATCAAACTAACATTCTTACATGGTTTATGTGTCATAACAAGGAAAATGATAGGTGTCCGTGCATGGTAATGTACCCCTGGATTTAAACTCACAATCTGCAGATTTGAGCAGCTTGTATACACCTTAATACATCGGCGAAACGTTCAGCAGTGTGAAACGGTTTAGTGATTTTAGTGAAGGTAGCCGTGTCAAGTGCACTTAAGTGCACATATTTAAAAACAGACTTGTAGTTGTAGTAATAATCGACGTGTAATAATTGTAATTAGTGAGAACAGCAACAAATATAAATTACCTTGTTTTTGAAGCCGTACTGCGCATGGAAAGACGACAGTGTAATCTGTTCCAATCTATATGGTGATTGACAAAGAAAAACAGATGACCAGACTGAATTTTTGTTGCTATGTAATGTGTCCGGGTGCAGGCGCCAGGTGAGAAGTACAGAATCAATACCGTGTTCGTGGTAGGACAGAATGGTATAAAGCAACCAGACTGTTGGTTGCTAGGCATTGGCGTGCACCACGTAGCAACAATAGCGTAGTATGTGACTTTCTAAACTGCACCTCCAGGATTCAGGGTGCCAGCTATTATGCAAAGATTACACGCAAAAGGGTAATTATACAAAACATGTTTAAGAAACCACGTCTCACCCAAATTTGCGAGAGGACGCAACCAGCCAGTCAGTGACGTTATCTTTAAGCCCCATATCCATCGCGGAGAATTTCTGTTTGCATTCTGACAGCGGAATGCCCATGTCGGCCAGAAACTCGTGAAGCTTCTTAAATCCTTTAAGTGTCCATAATTTTAGGCTGCATAAAAGATAAAATAACAATTATTCTTTCTGGGACTGAAACCAAGGATTCCTCAAAAGTGCCTGAGGCACCGCAAATTGTAAGCCTGAAGAAACCTGTGAAGAGAAGACGATGAAGAAATTATCAGTTTTAGAGGTGGGTTGTTTCAAAATAACCTGACAATTCATTGACATGTCCTGGAACATGGTGCTCAGCAATAACTATCAGATATTCCACATGTTTCATGAAATGTCTTGTGTGTTGGGCCTTACCAAGCTTATGTGCCCCCACAAATTTCATTCAAGAATGGTTGTTTCAGATGTACATGTGTGTCCCAAAATTAATATTTTGGAATCGAACCTACGACATCCTGCATACTAGAGCTTATGTCTTTAAGGTGGATTCACACTAAACCTTTTCAAGCGGACGGAAAAGCGATGCACGTCACTTTGAGAAAAAGTGGTGCAAAGACAATTTGGATTGAAACGATGCACTTGGGTGGATATGTGTTTTTGTGGAACTGTGGTTTTCAGTGCGTTGTTTCCCTCCAAATTTCCTCCAGACTGCTTTTTCTCAGAGCGACGCGCGTCACAATTACGCCTAAAAAGGCTCAGTGCAGATCTGCGCTAAGCATTATAGCATCAAATTTACAAGCACCAAATTCGATTTTTAAAAATGCTTTCAAATAATCAAGATCAAACATTTTGTGTGACTTACTTGCAAGCTGTGTAGGAGGAATGCCTAAGACTCTCAAAGAGTGACCAATGCCTGTACAAAGCTAACTGAAGTCTGGTGGATAAATCAATTCAGGAAATATGTCTCCGTTAGACAAACAAATTAATTGTTTTCAAAAGATGTGCACTGTTTTTGTCAAGGACTTGACATTAACCGAGGCCACCAAATGGCCTCATGCCGTGCTGAGTTGGCCCTGATGCACCTCCAAGATATAAACATTCTGAGGCCAACTTGGCCAATATGCTATAATTATTTGGGTTTGTTCATAAACGTGGTTCACGTTTTGCAACACGCCATCTTAAAAATTGTCTCATTCCAGTCCACCAGTCAATATTCATTTCAGAAAGAAAAGTATATCCCACTACCGTAAAAGTACTTGTGTTATAGTGTAACAAACGATCGACAGACCCAGTAAAATCTATTGACAGTGTTAAACACTATGTGGTGTCCATGTAGCATAGGTAAAACAAGAATCTCGTAATCGGTGACAGATCGCTTTATGAAAACATAAATGGCATATTGTGTCATATCTACTACAACAAAACTTTAAATATCAGAATATATTTTCAGTATGTACGATTTATAACGATGCTACATGGACACCACTGGTGCCAAAAAATAAAGCCCCAATACACCATTTGCAGTGAACCAAAATATACTTCATACAATAACATGTAGTTGACAAGAAAAACCCGACTAAAAGTGTTGATAGCAATGGTAACAAACACCACATTATTTTCTTTTCCTGTGTAAAATGGTACCTTTGTGGGAGATATGGCCAACTGAAAGTGATTATTTATAAACAAAAATAGTTTGCAAAAATTGTTTTACCATTCATTAAACACAAAAACCATGTATGGATTTTTCTGGTTTTCTGAAGCATTACTGCATCTATGTGGCTGAAATTTCTACAAGGCAGTTTATCAACATTATTCTTAAGTTTAATGATGTTGTTCCTCGAATTCGTAAAAAAAATGTCATCTGCAAATAAGGTAATTTAATGGAATGGCCCATGGTCTTGAGATCCTGTGGAATATTTTCAATACCCCAAGTTAGAATCTATTTTTTTCAAACAATTTTTTTTTAATATTTCCCAAGAAAGAACTATTACAAAGGATACTCTGACGTGAACGATATTCTCATGGTATTGATGGACTTGGAGTCCTCCTCTTCGTCTCCGCGGTGGTTATGTCTTGCGACGTGACGATTTAACTCTGTTGCTTCCAGTACGTACGTTTCTCTGTAAAAACGAGTTTAAAAGATAGATTACATGATTGGAAAACCTGAAGAAGAAAAAAAACGGTGTTATCTCCACATTTATAAGAATAAGTATAATAAAAACAAACACGTGTATAAGCCAGCTCAGTACCTCATCTACGTTCCAAGAAAACAATGAAAAACTGTGTCCATGCATGTTTTCAAGAAATTGTGCGAACCCCCTGTCCCATTTATGCTGGTTCTGGAGCCATAATAACACAGTTGTCAGGGGCCTAGCTTCTTTTATATGAGAGCATCCTTGTAAAAAGATGTGTGTGCTCAACAATTTATATTATTTTAATCTTCAATTTTTGTTTTATTATAATAAGATATCACCTCTGCCGGAATCTTTGCAATGGACAGTTGAAATCACGAGTGTCCAGTCAAATGTTTGATTAAAATTTTGGGACATTGCAAATCCTGTACATGGGTTTTAAAGGCAAGGAAGAGTTATTTCTTGTAAAAAAGACAGTTTGACTAGACAATTTTTTGTTAAGTATGATGGCACATTGACATCCTACTTGTTTTAGATACCGAGATAATTTATCTAACCAAGTTGACTTATAACGTGGATTATGTCGACTTGGCGAGATGCGAATTCAACTTGGTGAAATATTTTATGTCGCCAAGTCGCCTTCCTGAATTCAATACGTCGACTTGGCGAGATATTTTGTTGCCAAGTCGACATAGTAGATTTAGAAAGGCGACTTAGCAACAAAATATCTCACCAAGTCGACTTATTGATTTCAGGAAGTGGACTTTGCAACACAAATTTATTTATTTATTTATTTATCACATCCAACAGCGGAGGGACCGCCAATTACAGGAATGGGAGCAAGTGTGGTTGAGTGCCTTGCTCAAGGACACAGGTGCCACAACCCGTCACGGCCAGGAATCGAACCTACATTCTAGTACTAGCACAGGAACTTAAGTTCAACGCACTAGACCGCTCGGCCATAACACCCCAATTATGTTGCCCAGTCGACTAACTTAATCCATGTTATAAGTCAACGTAGTGAGATAAATTATCTCTGTATCTAAACAAGTGGCATGGCACTCACAGAGCGCCAGACACATTTTTAGTATGACTGCACATTATTTGTTTCATTTTATTCTCTAAAATTCCTACCTATCGACCTTCTTAGCGAGTAGCTGGTCCGTCAATCCAACAATAGCCCACCTTAAGAAAAGAAAAAAAGACAAATAAATATAAATTTTAAAATTTGTGATGGACATTAGGTAAATTAAATATGATCTGGTCATCGCCCCAGTTTTTATAACCAGACAAATGCCGAGCATCACCTACTAATTTGAGTTTTTTTAAGTGCTAAAAATTATGTTGTTTTGTAATCTGGGATCAATAAACATATATTTGCAGCGTTCTCCACTACCTGTTTTGTACGGGAGCGCCACCCGGACAGAATCATCAACAACCGATTTCACGAATCCTTAGGCACTGCGTAAGCCCGCTTGCGCAACTTTTTATTGCGTAAGCTGCACAACATTTCTGTGATAATCACACGCGAGTCTATGGGGCTTATGCCATTTTAAAAATGTGCGCAAGCTACGCAATTTTTCGTGAAATCGGCTGCAGAAGTACCATTAGCGCCCGGACAAAAAACTTGGCCGCCCGGACAAAAATAGTCAATTTTCCCATCTAAAATATGTTGAAGGTATATATATGATAGGATTGACAATTGGAGATGAATTTAGAAGCACAAGAAAATTGCAGTGCCCCAACAGGGATTCGAACCCAGGTCCTTGGCATACATGGCCAACTGCTCTACCAACTGAGCTAACTGTGCATCCCGTCTTTTTCCAACAATGCAGTGGGGCAAATCCAAAAATAATACTTCCTTCTCAAAAACCTAAAACTTTCAAGGTGTTTTCAAAGTTTTGATGGGTAGTGTTGATTTCTTTTGCAAAGATGGGGTTAAGACTAAAAAAAAAAAAAACTTTGACTCACCAGAGTAGATCATTGGTGTCTTTAGACATCTTCCAAGCGAGGTCGTACATTATCATGGCCGCCTGAAAAGAGAAGATTACAGCCCTTCTAACTTTTTAGACAAATGTGACAAGATATATATTTTTTCTAATCGAAAAAATGGAGAATTCAAGTAGGAAATGGTCTATCTGGGTGCTCAGCAATAACTATCAGTTATTTCAAATGTTTCAAGAAATGTCTTGTGTGTTGGGCATGGTTGCTTTGAATGGGAGTCCCAGTTAACCAAACAGTTTGTTGGGCTAATCACTCACCGACTGCCCGTATCCAGAAAACTCCTCATACTCAAACAGGAGTTGATTTCTCTTCTCGTCCCACTCTCGTTTTTTGCGTCGTCGATCAATTCGCCTCTCCAAGGCATCCTATGTAGGAAACAAAGATTAGAAGAAGCCTTGCATTAGAGACATCATTTGCAGTTACCCAAAATTAATGGGGCACTTGAAAAAATTAATTTGTTTAACAGTCTTTTAAACTTTGAGTACTTATGCAAATTTATGCAAAATATGCAGAGGGAATGTCGTCACCTCATCATAACGTCTCCTCTTCCCGTTGGGTTCCGATCCGTCGCTGTCACGTGACTCGGGTCCACTGCCATCCTCGCCGTCCGACTATAAACATAAAAATAACAGAATTGGAGAAAAAAATTACAAATCCCAGATGATTAACATCGCTGATTTTTAACAAATGTAGAGCTTGCATACTTGAAATTTGTTGGGGAAGCTTTTTTTTTTATGAATTTTTTTTTGCTATTTGTTTACAAATATTTCCATGCAGCAACATGTGTAGTAAATAATTGTATTATTATATTTCCATCAGCAATTTCACCTCTTCATCTCGGAAGATGTCTTCGTATTTTGGGATGGCATCCTCAGGCAACATCAGCATTTTCACCTGAAGAGGAAAAAACACACTGGCGCTGAAAAAAATATTTTGAGAGATAAACTTAATTGTCGGATTGCTGGCAAGATAAAATTTCTTTCATTATTGTAACATAACCCTGTTTAAATGAGCTTGTTTGGATTTTTTTCAGAAAATACCTCCCCAAAATATTATCCATGGGAAGAAAACAGGAAATTTGCAATCTACAATTTGGATGTGGAAGCAAAAAGGTTAGTGCAATTACTGCACTGCTTTATGGAACAGATAAATTAGTTCACAAAACATCAGTGTTTTTTTATATCCTTCAAAAATATGGCCGTGTGTTATGTGGGGTGTTATGGCCGAGCGGTCTAGTGCGTCGAACCTAAGTTCCTGTGCTAGTACTAGAATGTAGGTTCGATTCCTGGCCGTGACGGGTTGTGGCACCTGTGCCCTTGAGCAAGGCACTCAACCACACTTGCTCCCATTCCTGTAATTTGCGGTCCCTCCGCTGTTGGATGTGGTATATAAATTTTAAAAATATACGGATTGACAGCACAAAATTTAAGAAAGGTAATGAGAAATATTTGACAAGTGATATAGTATCACAAAAATTATTACTGACCTGCGTGTCATTGTACACATTGACAAGGTCCATAGGCCGATGGCTGTCACACACATAGAAAGTGACGTTCTCTTCTGGTTGGAGTGTTTCTATAATGTCTAGTGTTGCTCCGCAGTTGATCATGACCACAAACTCCAACTGTGTAAGGGAAAAATAGGGGAATAAAATGATAAAATAAAAGAAAAATGCATACTTCTAACCCCTCGGTTAAAGTATTGGTGAAGCCGAGATTATTTTTGCCAAAAAATACAATTCTTTTAAAAAGGCAAATGTGATTGGCCAAAAGTTGAGACTAGGTCAAGCACCACAAATACTGACTCTTGAGTCATTTCTACATTTCGTTGTATGAATTTTCTCACCAAAAGATCATACTTTGCAACACTCTGAGACGGCCGCCACAGAGCGAGATTTACTATGCTGACAGGCCGTCCATAGCCGTCAAATTCAAGTTCAAAACATGGTGTGCACAAATGAATGGTGGACAATATGTTAACTCGTCAACTGCCCCTGTGACTATACATTGCCAGAACATGTTTACACGTCCTTCGGTGTCATTGTCAAGTGGTTAAAATGTAACATTTTTAAGACCAGTGACAACGTAAGTCTCACAGCCTTTGAGAAATTCCAGCCCTGTACGTGCATCTGACACAAAAATTTAAATATATTTTCGAAATTAAATGTTTTGTCAACTTTTCTTCACCTGTTCGGCATGTTCTGCAAAGGCTTGTTCCCAGTCCACTTTGCCAGCAACGGGAACTAATGTGTACTGCACGCTGTCGCAGTGGAATAGCGCTTGTAGGATCTTGGAGGCACATAGTGCATCAACATCAAAAGATACTAAGACAAGAACTCGCTGTGGTCACGGAAAGGAGAAAAAAAGAAATAACAAATTTAAGCTAAATGTTACGCCCCAATTTCCCATCCCGGGAAAAATTCTATACACGCTCAACGTAATGATGACATAATAAATACGGTATTTTTTTCGTATACATTGAACAAAGATTTGAATGAAATTACCTCCTGGAATCAACAGATCATCAAATTCTAAGATATACTTCCCACTTGCACTTTTGTCGCAAATGTTGCATTTCTGAGATAAATAAATGATAAAATTACTGCATAAAGTAATGCACAAAATGACGCGGCGAGCGGTCTGTGCGTTAGCGGGACAACAGAGGGCGCTGTGCGCGCGCGTGAATGGTTATCTTGTGAGAAAATGTGATTTTTCTATAGAAAAGCAATATTTGCGACAAAAGTGTAAGTGGGAAGTAGCCTATATCTTAAAATTACATTATCTGTTGAATCCAGGAGGTAATTTCCTTAACATCTTTGTTCAATGTATACGAAAAAAATACCATAAATACACCTGAAAGTTAGCTAAGATAATCTCAGCTCTTTTTTTATCATTTTTCATTGGGATGTGGTCTTTTCACGTGTAGAGCTGAGAGAAGTTATGAACATGAACCCGCCATCGCAAAAACAGGACAAAACAAATGTGTCATTTTCTCACCGTGACACACTAATTCCCCCTAAAACTCACCCAAACCTTGCCAGGCATAACCACTACGCAGGTCCTTGAGGGAAATAACCAGCCACGATGATTATTTTGCCAACAATTCCAGCAAAACAAACCGGTATGCTCACAGCCTAGCCGTTTTTGTCTTGTTCAAAAACAACCAAGTGTCTAGTCTGTGTACAAAGGAATACGAATGCGCATTGGTTACCAGACTTGACCTTTACGTCTGGACGTAAAGGTCAAGTCTGGTAACCAATGCGCATTGGTATTCCTTTGTACACAGCCTAGGCAGATAGACTTTTTAAACACAACATGACAACGGTTAGGCTGTGAGCATACCGGTTTGTTTTGCTGGAATTGTTGGCAAAATAATCATCGTGGCTGGTTATTTCCCTCAAGGACCTGCGTAGTGGTTATGCCTGGCAAGGTTTGGGTGAGTTTTAGGGGGAATTAGTGTGTCACGGTGAGAAAATGACACATTTGTTTTGTCCTGTTTTTGCGATGGCGGGTTCATGTTCATAACTTCTCTCAGCTCTACACGTGAAAAGACCACATCCCAATGAAAAATGATAAAAAAAGAGCTGAGATTATCTTAGCTACCTGAAAGTATACATTTGGTGAGGAAATATGAATTTGTTAGGTTTTTAAAACACTTTTGGAAAGAATTTCATACTCTGACGACGGACGTCACTATTCTATTTTTTATTAATTCTTTGTTTCTAGGAAAACTATGGTTGATTTGATGAGTCATTTTAATGGAAAACAAATTAATTAAACAGGGATAATATTGCCAATCTAAAACTCTAAAAATTGCCAAAATATTTCATGGTCCCACAGAAATAATGAAACAAAAACAACAAAACAATGCTGCAGCAGCCATAGCACTAGCAGACAGCTAGCTGCATGCAAAAAATTGAAACAACTGAACAAGTTCCACATTTTTGGCCTAAAAATGTTGGCTGCAGTGAGTTACCTTATGCAGAATCTTCTCATAGAAATCCTTCCTTATGTCCGTTACAAACATTCTTCAACCTCAGTTAGAAAAATCTCTGGAATTTGAGACGGGAAAATCCGGAATATAACGGTAAACAGTTAGAAGGTTGGTGCAGTTGTTGTTTCTGTCAAGTCTTTAACTTTCCCGCGGAATGAAATAGTCTGGTACGCGACTCCTCTTACTTTGTAATCGGTATGGGAAGTGGTCGAGTTTTGGCCTCGCGTAGATTGAGCGAAACATTTATGTAAAGTTTATGGGTCAGAGGTGAAAGGTGACAAGGTCAAGCAAATTTCATAAACACAGAGACGGATTCGGGGAGAGCTTTTCTCCAAAAAGGCTTCTGAAATACCTTTTTCAGGAAGACAAAAGTGAAAATCATCATGGTATGGCGTGTATAGTGGTTTGATCATATACTTGGTGTCGTAATTTTGAAGGAAAACTGAGGAAAATATACATTAAAAACGAGGTTTTCTTACGTGTATTTTTTGCCAGGTCATCTTCGTTTCAAAAGAGTGCAGTGGTCCGTTTGTTTACACGTACGTACGTGGCCGTGCATTGAACCCCGGAAGTACGGCGCGGCTGGATATTTTTCGCCTGGATTGAACAAAGAATTAAAGGAAATTACCTTCTGGAATTAACAGCGTATTTAATTCTAAGATACACTTTCTATTTGCACTTTTGTCAGAAATTCCTTTTCCTTTAAATAAATAAAAAATTAGCAGTGTCAGTTTTCCTTTAAAAACACTTATAATTTGTATGTCCTGCAGCCGATTTCACGAATCCTAACGCACTGCGTAAGTCCGCTTGCGCAACATTTTATTGCGTAGGCTGCGCAACATTCCTGTGAAAATTACACGCAAGCTATTGTAACGGCCGTCCCGATCCGCCGCTGGGGGCGCCAGCACCGTTTCACGGTGGGTCTAACTGACGTGTTGGTGGCGCCATTGCGGCTGCCCACGGAGCCGGGTGGCGTGAGCCCCTGCCGGAGGATCGGGATACCCGTTCCGCGCGGGGACGCGATTCTCTGCGCCATCTTTGATCTTTGTGTTTGTTGAGGAAAGTTGATCCAAATAAACCTGCGGTACTTTCATGCTGAGAATTGTCTTTTGCCTTGTGTTCTTTTCGTGCCGAGTTCTTTAACAAGCAGGGAATATTCTTGTTACACTGGCGGCAGCGGTGGGACGGCACACTGAGAGAAATACAGGTGGAATTCGAGATTTTCAAGCAATGAATTCACGAGACCGGGGAGGTCTGGTATCAGACTCGCCGCGGAGCGGGGACATGCCAGAAAGTGACGAGTACCAGTACGGAGGCCAGACTGACAAGGCCCACAGTAGTACGTTCGTAACTGTAGATGAATTACTGTACTCGTTTGTTGGGGAAAACCCGAGAGAAAACTCCGGGTGGTGGGCGGATACTGGTAAAATGTTAGAGCCTGAGATTGTAGAGGGAAAAAGGCCGGTACGTACGGTACGGCCTGACCCTGCCAATCCGAGTAGTTTTTGCGGGGGGTTAGATCAAACCAGCGACCCATGGACAGACCTAAGTTCGACCCCGGTGCATTTTGAGCCGGGAAAGTTCCGGTGGGTTCCGGAGGATCCACCCCGCACCGCACACGACCATGTTGGACGGCTCCCATCGGAGACCCGCATGCCCCGTGACTACGGCGCGGAACCTCCGGACCGACTCCGCACCGCACACGACCATGTTGGACGGCTCCCCTCGGAGACCCGCATGCCACGTGACTACGGCGCGGAACCTTCGGACCGACTCCGCACCGCACACGACTCTAACGGACGGCTCCCACTGGAGCCCCGCACGCTACCAGACTACAGCGCGAAACCTCCGGATCAATTCCGCGCCGCACACGACCATGTTGGACGGCTCCCACCGGAGACCCGCATGCCACGTGACTACGGCGCGGAACCTCCGGATCAACTCCGCGCCGCATACGACCCTATCGGACGGCTCCCACCGGAGCCCCGCATGTCACGTGACTACGGCGCGGAACCTTCGGACCAACTCCGCGCCGCACACGACCATGTTGGATGGCTCCCATCGGAGACCCGCATGCCACGTGACTACGGCGCGGAACCTTCGGACCGACTCCGCACCGCACACGACCCTATCGGACGGCTCCCACCGGAGCCCCGCATGCTACCAGACTACGGAGCGGAACCTCCGGATCGACTCCGCGCCGCACACGACCATGTTGGATGGCTCCCATCGGAGACCCGCATGCCCCGTGACTACGGCGCGGAAACTCCGGACCAACTCCGCGCCGCGCACGACTGTATGGCGGAGGGCTCCCCTCGGAGCTCCGCACTGCACAACTACATGGCGGGAGGCTCCCCTCGGAGAACCGCACTGCACGACTGTATGGCGGAGGGCTCCCCTCGGAGCTCCGCACTGCACAACTATATGGCGGGAGGCTCCCCTCGGAGAACCGCACTACACAACCCTATGGGGCGCCACCGCGGAGCGGGAACCCGGATGCAGACACTCCAGCCACCCAGCCAGCCACGGGGTCCGGTCCATCACCGGCACAACCGCCGACCGCGGGGCCCCCCGGAGGAGGTCGACGACCGATGATGCTTCCAGATAAGTTTGACGGGGTTTCCTCGTGGTCGGATTACCTGGTCCATTTTGAGAGCGTGGCCAGAGTCAACCAGTGGAGCGAGTCCGAGAAGGCAATGTTTCTGGGCGCCCATCTGAAGGGCTCGGCACGGGAAGCTCTGGCTGATATGGCACCGGAGGCTCGGACGGAGTACCTCCGTATCCTAGAGTACTTCGAACAGCGTTTCGGAGTCACGGCCCAAGTTCCACTGCATCGGGCCCAGCTGTCGATGTGCACCAGACGTCGGGACGAATCTATCAGTGGCCTGGGGCAGTCGATCAGGCGGTTGGTTTCCAAGAGCTACCCGAACCTCCCCACGCAAGCTCGGGAGGACCTGGCTGTGGATGCTTTCCGGAATGCATTAGGTGACGAGCAGCTGCAACGCCACGTTTTTTCGAGAAAGGCGACGACCCTGACCGAAGCAATCACCCTGGCAACGGAGATGGAGGCTTTCCTGGAGTCCCAGGTACAGAACAGGAAGGGAAGACAAGGAACCAGGGAAGTGAGGTCGGTAATGGAGCTAGCGCAACCTACACCAGACAGGAACACCGAGAGCACAGGCTACGCGCGTAGACCGCTCGACCGGTCGATGGTGGAGTGCTTTGGGTGCCACGAAATTGGGCACTTCCGGCGCGATTGTCCACGTAGGAAGCCGAGCCAGCGGACAGCCGGGGGAAGACCACCAGGACGGAACCAGACGACACCGAATGTGCCGCTGGGGGAAAACTACATTGCGGGGAAAGTTGTGTCGACGCCTGTCTGCTTCTTGCTGGACACGGGAGCTTCGGTAAGCCTAATTTCCGAACGCATCTATGACGAACTTTACGGACCCGGGAAGCCAAACCTCCAGCCTCTGCCGGAGACTCTGAGGCAAGCGGATGGGAGCCCCATGCAGGTCCGGGGGAGGGCTACTTTTGAACTCCAGATCGGAGATCAGGTCTTGAGCCATGCCTGCATTGTAGCTAAAATTGAGCCGGATGTCATCCTGGGGATAGACTTCCTGTCGACATACCGTTGCCAGTGGCGGTGGGGGGACAACACAGTGTTGATCAATGAAAAGCCCGCGGCTTTAAGAGGCTACGAACAGCACCCATCGGTGGCAAGAGTTCAGGTTGGACACAAGGTAAGGGAACTACAATGGATAGGGGTTGGGACGGTGTTCCTAGACGCAGCGGCTCCCCGCGAAGAGGAGGCCACCGGGACGGAGAGAGACCTACTGAACCAGGAGACGCGGCCGGCCGGAGAGGGCCCGGGAGATAAAGTGAAAACTGAGGACCTGGCGACGCGGCCGCCGCCGGGAAACTCCGAGGAGGACGCGGAAGCTGGAGACCGGGAGGCGCCCCGCCACGAGGCCGCGCCCCCACAGCTGAGGGCGGTTCGGAACCTGCCCCTGGTAAGGACGCGGAAGCAGGAGACCGGAGGCGCCCCGACAGCAGGGCGCACCACAAACAGCGGAGAGCGGGCCGGAACCCGCCCCCTTATAAGGATGAGCAACGCCCAGTGCAGCCACTGCGACCGGCGGTTCACCCGCCTGTCGAACCTGAGGAGGCACCACCGAACAGCGTGCCCGGCGCTACACCCGACGATGCCGTTCGAGTGCCCCCTCGGATGCGGGAGATCCTTCTACAGGGATGACGTTAGGCATCGCCACCTCCAGTATTGTCCCCAGGGACCAGAGAGGGTGGCGACCGTGACAGTGGGCGACCAATTGGACGTGCACGCCAGCGACGACGGGATGGACGGCGAAGACAGGGAGCGGAGGGGGCTTGGCGGCCATTCGGAGCCGCCGCCTCGCGCTGAGGCGTCCAGGCCCGGAACCGCCCTGTCGGAGCCGCCCGCTCGTGGGGGGAATCGCACCCCACCGGAGCAACCCCCGGTCGCCGCGGCACCCCAGCCGGACGCCCAGAGAGCCTCGACACCACCCCCATCGGAGCGGCCCCCGAGCGCTACAACGCCATCGCGAACAGAGAGCGGCACCCAGACGGAGACTCAGCGGGGACCACCACCCCCCTAATCAGACTTGTTGTGTTCTTTTTCTAACAGTTGTTCTTTGTTTTTTTGTTGTTGTTCTGCAGTTGCAGTTGCCATGTATCGCAGGGAATCGTCTTCCCGGCGGAACTGGGCGTCGCCGCCTGCTTTGGGGACAAGCAGGGTCCTCGAAGGGGGCGGTGTAACGGCCGTCCCGATCCGCCGCTGGGGGCGCCAGCACCGTTTCACGGTGGGTCTAACTGACGTGTTGGTGGCGCCATTGCGGCTGCCCACGGAGCCGGGTGGCGTGAGCCCCTGCCGGAGGATCGGGATACCCGTTCCGCGCGGGGACGCGATTCTCTGCGCCATCTTTGATCTTTGTGTTTGTTGAGGAAAGTTGATCCAAATAAACCTGCGGTACTTTCATGCTGAGAATTGTCTTTTGCCTTGTGTTCTTTTCGTGCCGAGTTCTTTAACAAGCAGGGAATATTCTTGTTACACTATAGAGCTTGCGCCATTTTGCAAAAGTTGCGCAAGCTGCGCACTCTTTCGTGAAATCGGCTGCTGCTCCATAGACTTAGTGCATGGAGTCTCAACAGCGAGGGTGTATGGTATTTTTTCCAAAGTGTTTTCAAGGAAAAACTTGATATTTTCTCAGCACTAAAATCATGTTTCCTAACCAAATTTACACTTTCTTAGGCATTTATATCATGTCATATTATTTAGGAAGAATTAGTGGCGAACGTGTACGGTATTTATTCCCCAACAAATTGTCCCTTTTTTAGAAATTCCAACTGCACAAAATAATCATCCACGTATGCATGTAGTGCCCTCTATTTTTGCGCCTACGTGCGAATCACGAACTTTATTCTCAGCTTGTATGTGTTTGTGTGCATTACTCTGCATATTTTCATCATTTATTTATCTCAAAAAGGCAACATTTCCAACAGAAATGCAATGATTTTTTGTTAGAGTTAAAATATCGGTTTTTATTAACCATGGGGGTCGAAAAATTAAAATTAAAACAGCTCTATATTTGCATTTACGATGAAATATTAATTAAAATTAACATAATTTTTTTTAAATTTTAGTTTGGATTTCAGGTGTTCAATCCGATCCCACAACAGTTCAAGACACAGTACAGATGTTACTCTGTGTCGATGTTGACGGGGACATACAGACAAGATGTGGAACGCGGTGGGAAAAGTGAGATTTCATTTTAAAGCGTGTAGTGGTAGTTGGGTCAATAAAATCCCTGCAAGTCCTTACAATACAAGTCTGTCATTAGTCCCTGCAAATACTGACAAGTCCATATGTCCCTGTAAAGTCCTCACATCTGCAAGTCCTCAAGTTCATCAGGGATCACTACAGGTCCTTACAAATCTGTCAGAAATCTTTGCAAGTCCTCACAATACCCTACAAGCCGTCACAAGTCCTCACAAGTCAATACAGGTCCTCACAAGTCCATGCAGGTCCTCGCAAGTCCATGTAGGTCCTCACAAGTCAATGCAAGTCCTCACAAGTCCATGCAAGTCCTCGCGAGTACTCACAAGTCAATGCAGGTCCTCACAAGTCCATGCAAGTCCTCACAAGTCAATGCAAGTCCTCACAAGTCCTCACAAGTCCCTGCATGTCCCCAGAAGTCCCTACAAGTCCTCACAAATCCATCAAAAGTCCTCGCATCAATTTTCACTTATTTTTCAAAAATATAGATACATTTTAATACGGACAAGTCAAAAATTTTCTCCAGATGACTTCATAATTTTAATGGATGGAAAAAGCTCACAAATTCCATAGTGTGATGGCTTGAAAATTATATAAAGTGCAGGCAATCTTTTCCGGCATCATTTTCAGAAGCAAATTTTCAGACCAAAATTGTGTAGTTTAGTAAACAAAACCCGCATTGTTTCACAACTACTGTCTGCAATTTTGTTTTTCTCTTCTCTCTTCTAGTTATCATGCCACCTTCAGCACTTGATGTATTAAGTGAGTGGTCTAAAGTTTTCTATAGAATATTTCATGGTACTCTTTCCAAAAAAAAAAATTTCTGAATTATCTTGATCAAAACAGGAGTGTGTTGAATACAGTGAACTTGTGGATAACAAGGCACAGATCGACCTTTCACTTTGGAATCGCTTTCAAGACTGTTCTGCTTCAGTATTTTCCTCAAGGTCCAAGTGGACCTGTTTGAACAAAGTGATTCCTACAGCAATGAAATGTGACATTTCCTGTTTCTAGGAGAATCCTGCAGTTAAAAACCAATTTGTTTATTATCAACCTGATTGAACCTGCGAGGAATGAGCTGACGACTGCATCAGCATGTCTCCCAAACAGCCCTAGAAGTAGGAGCTTTGGGGTACACTTCAGGCAGAGTGGCGCACCCTGCCTCAGTGGCTCTTACAGAGGCTGGGACAGTCAGCCTTGCCACAAGAGGTGGTCATACACGTTACTGACCGATAATTATATGTCAAATCTCTCAGCCTCCTAAATAGTTTATTGACCAATGGCTTATTAAAATTGGTCTTGTTTGTTTCTTTGCAGCACGGCAGAATATCGTCTACCCGATGTTGTTCAAACTCACAAATAAGAAGATGGACCGAACAACGCATTGTGGAGTTTTAGAGTTCGTAGCCGATGAAGGGAAAGTGTATCTTCCATATTGGGTACGGAACCACAGACTATTTGTCGAATGTCATAGACCAGTATAAATTCTAATACGATTGTGCGCCTAGCCTTGGCCAAGCAGCCACCTAGTTGAAGCGAAATGGTTCTGGTGATTCCGTGATGGCAGCGATAATAATGGCAGCAGTGCCAGGAGTATCCTGCAGTGTAGACATGCACCATTATTATCATTGTCCAGTTCACTTATTTCAATTTATATTTACAGTGCTAACTTACCTGGAGATCTCTAAACAATTGGTCAATTTTTGATCTCTGCAGACAACGTTTTTAGCATTCATTAAACACGAAAATCATGCATGGATTTTTCAAGTTTTTTTCGAAGTATTACTGTATCTATGTGGCTGGAATTTCTTCAAGGCAGTTTATCAACATTATTCTTTAGTTTTTTAATGCTGCTGTTCCAGGTTTTAAAGGTTTTCCAATCATGTAATCTGTCTTTAAATGCTTTAGTAGTCGGAAGATCGACCAATTTTTCTAGAATCTTCAGCAAAATCTGAGAGTCAATAGCTTTTTTTGGGGGTTCATTTGTTTATTTGTTGTCTTTTGTTTATTTTCCATTTGTTCAGATGATGACAAATCTTTATATAGATGAGGGTGAGCTTTTGAATATTGAAAGCTGCAGCCTTTCTGTCGCGACGTACTCCAAGTTTCAGCCCCAGTCCGTGGACTTCTTAGACATTTCAAATCCAAAAGCAGTGTATCCTTTTGGAAAGAACGTTCTCAATAATATAACTTATAACAATAAGAAAAGCCGTTTCATGGGCCCTTATGAGCACATAGTATTTGACAAAGGCCGTTATTTTTTTTGTGGGTATTGTAATTTTTATTTCTGGGATTCGAACCAGGGCCACAGAGGTGGAAGGTGATATTTCTGCTGGAACTTCTGTTTACGTTTTGAAAAATAAAGGATTACATTAATTTCCTTAACACTTTAACACTTCAGTCTGGAAAACATATTACGTGGATTTGCGTGTCTGACAAAAGGGGATATGATCGCGATTAAATACAACGACAAGGTGATGTATATTTTAGTTTTTAAATTAATAATGGACATTTTCCTATAAATATATTTGAGGCCAAACATTCATATTTAAATCAGCTAATAAAAATATGAAGTGCAGGAAGGAATGGGTAAAATTATCCTTTTTACGCTGTGGCAATTTTTGTGTATATGATTTAAAGGCCCATTGTATCATTTACAATGACCCAATTTTGTTTTTCATGAGTTGACAAGAAAAACCTTACTCGAAGTGTTGATAGCAATGGTAACAAACACCACATGAATTTATTTCCCTCGAAAATGGTATTTCATGCTGGAAATTGACAACCGAAGGTGGTTTACCATTCACTTGTACACAAAATCCATATATAGATTTTCAAGGTTTTCTGAAGCATTTCTTCAGGCTAGTTTACCAACATTCTTCCTTAGATATGTTACACACTTAATCCACGAATCTGTAAAAAGTTTTATCTTGCAAATGATACATAGGGCCTTTAAGCAATTCCATGGTTAGTCACATTATCTTTTTAGCAATTTAGTCGAGTTTCATTGTCTGTTATATTCAACACGCATGCCTGTCAGTTCTCTTTTGTAGTAACAGAAAAAACTATGAATTGTAGGATAGGGCGACAAATCGTGTGTAAAAAAAGTATATTAGGGCGACGTGCTCAATAGGGCGACATTTTGGTGTCGCCCTAATATTTTTGAGTTTAAAATAAATTTTTTTAGGTCAAAAACCATTTTTTTAAAATCGAGAACCATTTTTATTGGGTCTGGAACTGTCTCTCTTAGGTCTGTGACCATCTCCGGAAGCTTTGGGTAAAAAAATAAGGTGTCATTTTGAGTGATTCTTGCCGAAATTTCGGTGGTCCCCGGCGAGAGTCTTCCCGAAATGTCGCCCTATTGCGGCATTCAGCGTTCTTTAAATGATTTTTAAAAATAATGTTTTTTTTGTTCTTTTTTTGCTCCAGATTTATGAATTGCAGGTTTTAGAAACCAAACCGAGTGATGCTGTATCTATCATAGAATGTGATATGAGTGTAAGTATTTATACAATCACAGAAAAATGAAACTGGATGAGAAAAATTATATGGGCCTCGAAACCTGGCCACTGCACCACGTTATGTCCTTGGACAAGACACTTCACTCCACGTTGTCTCACTCCACCCAGGTGTATAAATGGGTACCAGCAAATACGGTTGGGGAAACCCAACTAGTTGCTGGGGGTAGACCTGCGATGGACTGGCATCCCATCCAGGAGGAGTACATGTAGCATTGCTCCTAGTCACTCCATGCCACGGAAACCGGGGATAAATACCGGCCGTAATGAGCCAGGCTAGGTGGAGTTTTTGCGACCATAAGAAGAAATCTGCAGCTGATCCTTGCTCATTAAAATACAAAAACACAATGGAAATTCCTGGCGGTGCCCAGATTCCGCCTGGAATGTCCGTGTTCCGCGTGGAATTTCCATTGTGTTTTTGTATTTTAATGAGCGTGGATCTGCCGCAGATTTCTTCTTATGGTCGCGAAAACTCGACCTAGCCTGCGCGACTTTTTTGCGGAGCAGGTCACAGTTGAACCTTAAACCTCTACCAGCTGGTATTCTAAATTGATATTCAGTGGTATTCTGATTGACAAAGAAAACTATTTTTGGGGGAGGGGAGGAATGACTATTTTTACCAGGTATTAGATTCACAACCTATTAAACAAAATTCAGAAGTATTTACATTGTATTTTTATTGCGACTTTTTTGTTTCCCTTATTGCAGGTAGAATTTGCAGCACCAGTGGGGTATGTCGAGCCAGAAAGGCAACAGGCAGCTGAGCAAGACACAGAGGTACACATAAGACTGGCTTACTACGGGCTTGGGACCGGCTTGCGACCGGCTTGTGACCGGCTTGCGACCGGCTTGCGACCGGCTTGCGACCGGCTTGCGACCGACTTGCGACCGACTTGTGACCGACTTGCGACTGACTTGTGACTGACTTCTGACCAGCTTATGACAACTACAGTTGCTCTGTAATGATCTTATAACTTGTTGCTGACTTGAATTGAATGATGTTTAATAATTTTCATTTTGTCGGATTTAATTTTTGTCTCAATGTTTTTGTTTTATCTATAGGATATGCAAGTGGACGGTCCTGGCTCATTACCATATGTAGACATAGATGCATTCTTGGTGAGATAAATTGATGAATTTATTGATAAATTTATAAATTTTATAAAATAATAAACTGACAGTCCTGGGACCAATTTCATCAAGCTTTGCCCTTGTTTGAGTGGAAACATATTTCACAAGGCATAATAAAATAAAATATTTGGCCTTCTAAAAATAAGAATAATAATTTAATGAGTGAATTAGCCTTTGGTTTCATTTAATAATATTTGTTGTTGAGTAATTGATCCCCTTTTTTCCCCTTGTAACAGGCTTTTCAGGGACAAGGAAATCGGTTAGACGGGAAAAAGAAGCATTCGGACGCCAAGCCTGTACCATTGACTACATCCATAATACGGAGGTAAACAACAACTATACAATATAAACTCCTCAAAAAAAGTTCGGAAAGTCAAGTTTGACTGACGATTTCTCTCTTGTTACTAAATCATTTCCCTTGAATTTGGTATCATTGGAAAGCCCCGTTATTCCTCTTTACAGTGCTGTGTCATTTGTTATGATTAATCAATTGGGGGATGTGCAGTATAGCGGAATACAGGCGTGGGTGGAAAGTGAAATGTCACAAAATTCACTGCTATTGTCATGCAGTGCATTCCCCTTTTGCTTGGAGGATGGGAATGTGTCAATGCACTTTTTGACAATAGCAATGCATTTTGTGATATTTGACTTTACACCCGCCCCCGTATTCAGCTGTGCTGCACATTCCCCAATTGCTTATCCATAACAAATGACACATCATCGTAAAGAGTAATAACAGGGCTTTCCAATGATGTCAAATTCAAGGAAAATTATTTTGCAACAAGAGAGAAATTGTCAGTCAAACTTGACTTTCCGAACTTTTTTTGAGGAGTTTATAAACAAAAACACTTTTTTTATAAAAAAACTTATTGAAGATGAATTTTTATAAATGTGTGTATATTTTCTTTTACAAGTGTGCTTTTATTCAAAAACAACTTGGCCCTGATGACCATTTTGTATTAAGACTTCATTTTCCGAGCGGTATATCCATTAAGCGTAATAGGACGGTGGGTTCGCACAATTTCTTGAAAGCATGGATACAGTTTTTCATTGTTTTCTCGGAATGTAGAAGAGGTACTGAGTTGGCTTTTATCATTCATAAATTTGCAGTGTTTCTTTAGAAATTTTGTTCTTCTACGAATGTGACATTTCTGAAGTCTAGGAGGTTTTACTGTATTTATTTTTCTTCCACAGGGGTATCCCAAACTACGAGTATCAGAGAGGAACAATAACGTTTATTAGAACAACGAGACCGTCTGTCCCCAACGGAACAAATAGTGAGGTAAAAATGAAGAAATATGTAAGGATTAATATGATAACCGAAGACAGAGCAGTACTTCAAGACTTTCGTAGCAAAATGCATTGAGAACCAGCAGCGCAAAAACAGTAATATCTTTGGGTGGAAACGTTCTTTTAAAAATCAGCTGTTGTCCTGCAGCACTGTAGGACTCGAGTGAGTCCCGATTTTTAAGGATTTGGACTCAGCCAGTCAGGACTCCGACTCGGACTCGAAAATTTGGGCAGAGTCGAGTGAAAAAAAAAATACACATACATTAAAATACATTTTACAAAAAGTATATCATTACGAGTGCTGGGAAATTATTTTAAGCGACTATTACAAATTATTGGGCCCACAAATATTTTGAAATAAAATTTTGAGAATGTAAAATTTCAGCCGCTTTCAAAAATTTTGAGCACTCAAATGTATTTTACCTGCCAAAGAAATATTTGTCTTGGCCTTGACATGATCACTGATACCTGACAGTAATGCGCATAAAATTGAAACCAAGGACATAAAGTACGTACGCATGAAATGCCCACTTTTTAGACCCCTCCCCCCCCCCCCCTATACGCATACGCATTCTATATATACCTCAGCATTGGTAATAAAGCATTGGTAGATGGTTCAGTACTACATGCATAGTGCTACATGTATACTACAAGTACGATTCGCATGTCACCTCCAAAGTCTGAAATAAATGACAAAATGTATACATTTCTTTTGCATTTTTTTAAAACTTAAAATGACACATCATACAATCATCAGTAAATACAGATTTAATGAAAAAGAACCTAAATTGAGGAACATGTTTTGTACAAGGTCTGAAGCCATGGTCAACTTGTCCATCCTTTCCCGATTTACTAAAAGCAAATTTTTGGTTTGCGTACATACGCCTCCCCCCTGTACGCATGGTGTACCAATGATGACAACCCCCCTCCCCCCCTCTGTGCGTATGTACTTTATGGACGGCCCCTCAGGACTTGACTTGGACTCGGCCTGCTGAGTGCTCAGGTGTATGCTGGACTCGGCTACAGCCATGTTGTCCTGTTTTCTTTATTGGGATAAGGCTTTCGAGTCACAAAGCCTAGAAAATCTGATGTACATTTGAAACACTTTGGGGGCTTGTAATGGTTCACATGTTCATCAAGTTGTTTGATTTGAAACGTGTTCTTTAAGCATCCTTGACGGAAGTGTAATTCCTGAAAAATTGATTGTAATGCCATTCTCAATAAGTGTAACAGGTCTTAAAAACCTTAAAACAGAGGGAACTCTTTCCACTTACTGTACACAAATCCCAATTTTTGTTTTTCATTTCTCCAGGATGCAGCAGACACGTTTGAGGCATTTAAAGGCGAGGGGCAGAAATTACGGCAGAAGAGTAAAAAGACATAAAATATTTTTGAAAATAGAAGAATTTAAAGAAGTAAATTTGGGGTGTTACAGCATAGTGGTTGAGCACAGTAAACTCAAGTTCTGTACCAAATTGCAAGAATGTGAGTTTGATTCGAAATGTGCCCTTGGGCAAGGCAGTTTGCCACATTTGTACCCCAAGTTTAAGGTAAAGGTAATTATTTATGTCACAGTGCAGCTACCAATCCCAGCCCCATTCGTACAGTTAAATTAGTTTTCACAGTGATTAGGCATCATAGCAAATATTGCATGAGTGGAAAGAAAACAGGATAATTGCAATCTCCAATTTGGATGTGGAAACAGAAAGGTTGGTGTAATCACTGCACTGCTTTTTGGAACTGGATAAATTGGTTTACAAAACATCGGTGGTTTTTTGACGATATCCTAGAAAATATACGGATTGAGGGCGCGAAATTTCAGAATGGCAATGAGAAAATGTGGCAAATGATATAGTATCAAAATCTCAACACCAATAGGAAAAAAGGGAAGCTCAAAAATATGATCTGGACACTTCGCTTTATTAAGTAAATAGTGTACAGATTACCTTGTTATAACAGGAACCTTGTATTATCAGAAATCAAAGCAATGACGAACAAGAAATTGGGACCTTAAATTGTCCTTGTAATAGGGCTTGGGAATGTGATGTCATGCAATGTCACAATGCAGTGGTTTCTGCCATGTTATGTGGCAGTAACGTGCGTGATGTACATTCAGCTTGTTTTGTTCTCGCGCATGCAGCGACATGTGGAATTCTTTGCATGATATGGAATCGTGTAGGCGCCGCATGCATATCCAAACTTGACGGTGCTGCACGCCAGTTCGCATAGCAGCCACTCACTACCTTGAAGTATGGCGGCCGAGAATGATGGCATTGTGACGTCGATTCCAAAACCCTATAGAGGAATTTCAAATTGTCATCGAAAACATGGGTCTCGTGCTTTCTTTTGCGATAAAATTTGCAAATGAAAAGACGCGCCACGTAATGCAATGGCTCAGCATCTGAAACGAGGTTGCCAATGTCAATTTGAAATTTGTCAATAAGCACAAACAGTGTTTGTTTTGGGGAAAAAACATAATTTAGCTAAAGTGGCAAATTTGGTAGGTCATCCAAGTCCACAAAAATTGTTGATTACAGTGAAACCTGCTATTAAGGCCACCTTGATAAACAGGCCATCTGCATATAGTGGCCATCCACCTTTGGTCCCAAAAGCCATGTGTATAATGCTTAAGAAACCTCTATAAAGAGGCCACCTTTTTATAGTGGCCAATTTATTTACGGTCCCGTGGGCGGCCACTATAGACAAGTTTCACTGTAGTAGTATTTCACGGGAGGGAGGGCGTCTTGAAAAATACTGTGAAATGTTGACAACCTTGGACGGCCCCTTCACTTTTAAATATGTAACTAAACAATTTTAAAACTATGGCTGGATCCGAATTAGTGGCTTCGGCTTTTGCTATGCTGTTGCTACGGGTCGACAATGACAGTCCTTAGAAACAGCATAGCAACAGCCACAGCCAAAGCCACTAATTCGGATCCAGCCTAATGCTTTGTTGCTTACATCAGAAAAGGGGAATGAGAAAACATTCCCCAAACATTGTCACCAGTGGAAAGGGTCTATGCACCGGTTAAAATCTGTAAAAAATATCTTAAATGTTCAGATGCCTATTTGGCTTTTGTATGGTTGATATATGGTGAATGACTGTGTAAACATGCTCACAAGCGCCCTGCATTTCTATAATACCAGGCAAGTTCAACAATAGGACAAGCAGTAGACAAAATAAAGAGTACACTTGAAATGGAAGTTTTAACCAAATTTGTCTCCATTTATTGGTCTGTTCGGAAACCAACCACAGAGGACTAAAATGAAAACGTCACCCTTTGTGTGTTGCCAAAACTACTGGGTCTACTCTACACTAAAATCGGTCCACAAGGAATGGAACTGAAATCTAGACGAGGAAAAAAATGGAAAACCATAAACGTCAGGAAGTATAAGTGGTTCTCTGCTGTGCGAAATTACAAATATCTTTCCACTAGCAGAAAGAAAAAAAAATCCGTTGTCACTTTCGTGCCAGAGTTTTAACTCCTCTGCCGTGACCAGGATTCGAACCTGGGTTATTGCGACCACAACGCAATGTCCTAACCACTAGACGATCACGGCACGCTACGTGACAACTTGACTTTTACAAAAAACCTTAACATTATAAACTGTGCTTGCAATATTACATTAGTTATTGAACTAAAATTTATTTAATTTACGTTTATTATTTAAAGAATGTTGTATTTTCCCATTTTCCTAAAACGCGCTCAATCATTTTAAGATAATTTTGTTTTAGAGGCATTTGTAATGTGAAATTTAATGGACAAACCATTTTACTGTAGGGAGATTTTGGTTTTGTTATTTGAAAACTAATGTATTACTATCATTCCAAATTTTCCTTTAATTCAGCATAGTTATTTTATTCTATTGTATGAATTAATAGATATAAGACAGTCAAGATAAAACATATCTAATTTATTCTTATTGACATTTTTTAAACCTATGAAAATTATGTACCCTGTTTTATAATCGTCACGTCCACATAGCTGGTTTTCAACATTGTGCATAAAGAACTATATAGAAAGTACGCGAACCAGCGATACGCGATTATGATAGCAGACGACACGACAATCGTGGTCGAGGAACGCCGCGACGGACGTGAAAATATGCTTCAAATTCAACATTTATACGACCGTGGAGACATATTTCTCCATGTGTAACGTCAGTTTAAACCTAAAGCTCATAAATTGTGCTGGTTTCGTTTAGTCCAAGGAAATGTCTGAAAATTGGGAGGTTAGTCAAGTTGTCCAGGATCATGAAGATGATTTGTTTACGTTTTTGTGGCATATCTTGTCGGTCAATGTCATGCATGAGGGCGCTGTTTGACCTTGATAGAGCATGGTCAGAGAAACTTGGAAGTTGGATTCTGTAAAAGTACTAAAGAATTAAGAGCACAATTGCAGAAATAAGTCCCAGCTCGACTCCAAGTAACATTCGGCATGTTCGGTAGATTACTGTTGTAAAAGATTATTTTATAAAAACAAAAAAATAGGGAAGTAGGCCTATGCCTACGGCTACGCCACGGTACCGTCTGAGAACCAGTCGATTGATGACAAAGTCAAAGGCAAAACATGCACATAAGGTCATTTCGGAGTTAAGTTGCGGGGTATTCTGCAATTGCTCAAAAAACGAAAATAAAAATAGGCCTAATAATTTTGAATAATTAGGAGTGAAAAGAAAACAATTGGTTAAAATTCTACAATTAGGACGTCACTACTTGTTCCTTAGATTTTAAAAAGATTAATTAGCCAGCAGTAAGTGCAGATCTAAACAAAAAAACAATAATTTGGAAGGAAAAAATATGATTGTAGGCCTACTTAGGAAAAACTTGGACATTTTTCAGCCAGTCTCGTATGCATATGTGAGGCCTTTAGGTGACGTCCGACTTGTAAATTTTTTCCCGAGATCCATTCCGATAACTCCCCATCTTTCTTCTTTTTTTTTCATAAGTTGTTTTGAAAAAAATATGTCTGACAGTGGTATAAATACCGTACACACTTGCTACTAATTCTCCCTAATAATTTATATGACCATGACATGATAATGCCCCAGAAAGTGTAATTTTTTTTAGGAAACATGATTTTAGCAATGAGAAAATATCAAATTTTTCTTTGAAAACACTTTTTTATGTCTCAACTGCCGAGGGTGTATGGTACTTTTTCACTGACAGTCGCATTGTGAGGTTGCGAAGATGTGGCCTTAGACTTGCGGAATACAGTCAGCCTCGTCAGTTTTGTACACATTGTCCTATATTAAGTAATGATTAGGTACAAAATCCTTCCCAAGTGAACCAACAAGGTGTACTGAATTTTCTTTTTTCAAGCAATACTGAAACTAGAAAATGTCATACCAGGCGGTCGAGGCCAGCACGCCACCAGCCCACTCCACTGCTGCCAGCAATCTAAACAGTGACTTGCCTGGCCAAGGAACCTACAAGGTTTAGCAATTTTTGTTAATTTTGGTTTTTCTTGCTACTGTTTTCTGGTTCTTGCTTTTTCACTTTACTGGGTAATTCCATTAATTAGAGAATGCACCTTTAATTGAGTTGTTTGCGGTGTAATTGTTACTGCAGTGCAGTTTATATTTATAGTGGATTTTATTAAGTGCTTATTATTAATAAAATGGTGGTGGTATTGAGTTAACTTTTTCAGCACGTTTCTCAAGTTCTGAAATTGCACGAGATAAAATTGGTTTATGACATTGGAGTTAATTAACCCCTTTTTAGACTTTTTGCTTTTTTTCATTTAGGCATGGAATTATCTCACTTTGCTTATTTCCATTTTTAAAGTATGGCGGACACAACAGGAGGGTGCACTTTGATTTGGGTATTTGGGTATAAATTAGAATTTGCAAAATAACTGCTTTTGTCACTTTGCACAAATACAAGTGCGCCTTTTCCTTTTGTTCTTCCATACTTCTGAAAGGCTAATAGACCGTATTTCTGAAGGCGGGAGAGCGCTGTCAAGTGGCCCACGCCCATCATGCGTTATGTTCGAACACAAACGCGCTACACGCTCGCCTTCCAAATGTTTACTTTTAATGGAAATTTCAGCCTGCGCCAAGGGCCTGCGCTCCGCATACGCGACTTCCCCCAATTTTCCCCTAAATCACTCCCAGACCAAGCGCCCTCACGCGTTCAGGAATATGGTCTATTCCAGAAATGCTCTTGTATTCTGTCGGTCGCACCATGACTGGAGTGAAAAAACATTCGTTCATGTTTAGAAACATGTATGTGTTGCGTTGTTTTCACTCCAGCCCTACTAGATGTGACGTGGCACCGACCGACAGAATTGGGTTTAAGCTATTGCCTCTTTGCACGACGACCATGTTATATGGCAGACACATTGTCACTTTGCATCATGCATCAGTAGGCGCTTTATAGGTCATTGTCATATTTAAATAAGAAAACCTGGCCCCAACATGGCTGCTGGTGAAAAGGATCTGG
This sequence comes from Henricia sp. BOLD:AAB3569, assembly GCA_037783545.1. Taxonomy (NCBI): domain Eukaryota; kingdom Metazoa; phylum Echinodermata; class Asteroidea; order Spinulosida; family Echinasteridae; genus Henricia; species Henricia sp. BOLD:AAB3569. The sequence goes on along the minus strand of JBBELK010000147.1, from coordinate 2,975,849 downwards.
GTCTGTCCACACTAAAGCATACGCTTTTATGACTTTTTTTCGAAAGTAGATAAAAACTACGAAGTTGTTTATGGCAAATTATTTGCTGTCTAGGCACTTTTTGTGTCTCACTCTCCAAGTTATCAATTGTATGCATTAGTGTGGACAGACCCCATCTACATCCAAACTGCGTAAGTATGCTAACAGCGTGTCCAAGTTTTAATGGGTTAAACAGAATGTTTTCTTTTGTTTATGAACAGGCTTGTTTTACATTTATCACTTTTTAGCAAGACTGAGAATGTATTTCCCATTCATCCATTTTTACTATAGTTGCATGTTTAGCTTGTTTAACTGGAATGTTTTCTTCACTTCGTTTTTGAAAAAGGGATTGTAATCTTTCTAAATGTTAGCGGCTTGGGAAAAAAATCAATTTAATTTTGAGTCAAAACCACTTTCTTGCTACAGCCAATTTCCCACAAATTAAAAAATACTTTGGCTGCAAAAAAATTGGTCAAGCGGTTGCTGTGTTATGCAAGTGAAGGCACCATTGCTACAAAATTGTCGTGATGGCAAAGTGCCCATTTTATTTAAACTATCGTTTGCTTGGTTGGTCTTAAATCCAAGCGTTAATATCATCTTGTTCCTCTACACATTGTAATCCAGAAGCGCTGAAGGAGTAGAAAAGTCATGTAGAAAAATTGAGGGTGCACAACTTCATCGATTAGGTATACATTGATGTCTTGGAGAAAGACCACATACTTGACGACATTTGCAGAGAGGAGGCGTAAAATAATTTTTGTGGGTAAGAAACAACACCCAGAGCCTGCCAACTTTGACTCTGATTTTTGGATTTTGTTTGCAGCCGTTACTCGATGGCTCAGAGGAAACCTTCCAGAATAAATCCAGGAAAGAATCCGAGTACAATGCACCAACATCGGCCAAAATATGGTATGAAGATTTCAATTTGATTTTATTCTTTGCTAGCTGACTATGGGAAACGAAACGAAACATGAGGGAGTATACCACTGTGCCTCATAGCTCTGCTGGTAGAGCTGGCTCGTGTGTCAGAGGTCTTGAAGGAAACCTATGAGAGTATACCACTGTGCCTCATAGCTCAGCTGGTAGAGCATCTCCCCGGTGTGTCGGAGGTCTTGGGGAAAACCTTAGAGAGTATACCACTGTGACTCATAGCTCAGCTGGTAGAGCCTCTGCCCGGTGTGTCAGAAGTCTTGTGGGGGGGGGGGGAGAACATGAGGGAGTATAACACTGTGCCTCATAGCTCAGCTGGTAGAGCTGGCTCATGTGTCAGAGGTCTTGAGGAAAACCTGAGAGAGTATACCACTGTGCCTCATAGCTCAGCTGGTAGAGCATCTCCCCGGTGTGTCAGAGGTCTTGGGGAAAACCTGAGAGAGTATACCACTGTGACTCATAGCTCAGCTGGTAGAGCATCTGCCAGGTGTCGGAGGTCTTGGGAAAAACCTGAGGGAGTATACCACTGTGCACCACAGGTCAGCTGGTTGAGCATCTGCCCAAAGAGTCGGAGGTCTTGGGTTCAAATCCTGATGAGGCCGATATGATTTTTTCCTCATCCCATTTTTGGTTGTTTAATTTCACTGGTGATTAGGCATCATACCAAATATTGCATATTTTTACTGTACAGGTGGTGGCAACATCCGGATGTCAAACGGAACTGGAAAGCTGTACTTGGTGCATTCGTTATGCTCATTGTAGGCATCTGTGAGTAATGTTTTTAAACTTTGTATTCAAAACCTTTGGTAGTTCCAAAGGTTGTGGGTTCAAATCCTGGTCCAGTCTGTCCATGCATGATACATGTGTGCCCTTCAGCAAAGTACTTTGCGACACATTGCCTCTCTCCACCCAGGAGTAAATGGGTACCTGCAAGGGTAGCAAACGTTGATGTGTTTGATTAGCCATTAAGCGCCTGATAAGCAGCCAGGGCTGTATATAGGTCTGATATAGGTTGGTGGCGCCATTGGCAGCCGACGGCCAGAGACACTGCCTTACTCTTCGTGAAAGAATGCTTTGGGCTCTTTTAAGTACATAACCAACACACTGGACTAATGGCTTTATTACTTCCAAAGGATGGAACAATTGTGGTTAAATGCCTTGCTCATGGGCACAGGTACCACAACCTGCAAATCCAATAACTCCACCCGGCAGTTAACTGCTTTGTGGTTTTGAGAACCATGATCGGAACTCAATTCACAAACAAAGTATTGATCTTGTTCTTTGAAGACCATTTTGGCAAGCACAGAAAAGCTCAAGTGTCATTTTTATATCGATATCAAGATTTTCTTGAAGTTTTCTTCAATTTTTCTCCTTTTTTTTTTTCAGTGCTTGCTGTAGCTGGGATTGTGTTTGAAGTTTCAAGTCACGGTGAGTTGGTGTAATTTTAAGGTTTTTTTTAAATTAAAAATTCACTAATAATTGTCAAAATTCATTCAAATGTGCAATAGCAAGTAGTCCTTCGAGTTATTCTTAGTCCCTGGGTTTGTGCATCCCTGTGCCAACTACTCGAGTATTTAAATAATTAATATTTGAATAATGATTTTAATAAGAAAACAAATATTTGCAAATGCAGTCGAGGAACAAATTAGTATTCCTTGCAACAGACGTGTTCTGCTTCTGTAAATTCTGGCAAAAGTAAATGCCCAAGAATGAATTTATTTCTGGGACGATCCATTTTATATACTGCATCGCAGTTTGTAGTGTACAATGCATGTAGTATTGTTTGATTTTGAATTTATTCACAAATTGTGATTAGTCTAAATCAGTCTGAATGAATATTCGATATTTGATCGAGTATTTGATTTGAAAATATTTGTTATATATAATTGAATTTGTACAGCCCAAATTGACCCTCAGACCTGTCAATAACACCCTGTTTACACTTGATCTGGGGGTCGAACACCGAGCTCGGGATCAGCCCTTGATCACAAACTGAGTGTAAACGCTTCCGGGACCAAATTGGCCCTGGATCAGACCCCGAGATTTTGGTCTCGAGTTGGCGAAGGGTGCGATTCCGAGCTCGGGATCAGTTTGCAGTTAGATAAGCAATTAATCTTTACCGCATCCGCTTCACAGCCGTAACAGGGAAAAGGCCCGCGAAATTCAAGTGGCCTTGTACACTGTATGCACAACCCATGCACACATTGATCAGTACATACACACATAGAGCATGACCTTTGACTGCATCTTCTGGCACCGCGCTCGAGATAAACTACAAAATGTATACGCGGCACTCAGGATCATTGCGGTTAACACAGACGCATTCTTACCTGGGAATCAATCTTGATCCTGAGCCCCGGACCAGTGTAAATACGGTATAAGTATATTATAGAACCCATTGCGTTCATTTGGTCTCTGGGGCTACATATAGTTATGCATTGTTGACCTCAGGGCAAGTTGATATGTTTATCAATAGTTTTCACTGCACAAGTGTTACATATAATACATCAGTTTGGTATTATTGTTTCGTTTCAGAGCATGTGGCTTGTGCAATATTTATCATCATTGGTTTTCTATTCTTTGTCCCCGGATGTAAGTATAAAAGCTCTGTGTGGTTTCATTAAAGGCAGAGGCTCGTCAGCAATGCATGCGCTAAATTTGTCCCATGAAATACGCAGCTCCATGCCTGCGTATTTCGTGGCACGAATTTGGCGCGCGCGCATTGCTGATGAGCCTGTGCCTTTGAGACACTTTGCTCCTAAAGTAAAAACATATTGTTGGAATGAAAAAAACAAAAAAACAGTCATTCTCTATAGGAAATTGATTGTTTTTATTTCTTTACAAATTTTCCATCTTCTAACTGTCTATATATTCCAATTCCTCACACAGTCTACCATGCGGTGTACATCTACTGTGCTGCCAAAGGCTACCGCGATTTTGAAATGAATCAGCTTTCAATTTTCACCATGTCAAGATGAGTGAAAAACTAGACAAATACTCTGCAAAATGCGACGACACTTTCTGGCAATATATAGTCACAAGAGGCGGTTGACTGGAAGTGGTGCAAAGTAATAAGTATGATCTTTTGGTGAGAAGATTCATACAACTAAATGTAGAAATTACTCTCAAATGTTTGTAGTACTTGACCAGGGGCCAATTTCATGAATCTGTTTAGCAGAAATGTTTGCTTAATCAAAAATTTGTTTGCTTTATAAAAATGGGTCAATAGTCAAAATTTCATGTCAATTTGTGTTTTTCACAAGAATATCTGCTATTCTTGCTAAGAACATACATTTTTGACTATTAAACCATTTTTATAAAGCAAACAAATTTTTAATTAAGCAAATTTTTCTCCTAAACAGCCTAATGAAATTGGCCCGTCATTATATTTTTGGTATTTTTTTTTTAATAATCCTGGCGTCAACTGGTGAAAAGGGCAAATTATTATGTTACTAATGTTTCTTTGAAGGCTAACAACTTTTTAAATACAGTGAAACCAGCTATTGAGGCCACCTTGATAAACAGGCCACCTGCATATAGTGGCCACCCACCTGCTATGTGTATAACGCATAGGAAACCTTTGTAAAGAGGTCACCTGTTTATAGTGGCCAGTTTTTTACCGTCCCGAGGATGGCCGCTATAGACAAGTTTAACTGTATCTAAAAGTTACTGTACAGTTAGTATGTACAGTTAGTATGAATTAGTACATTGTCACAAGGACTAAGGTCTGCTCTATGCTTATATGAAAGTTCTTTTTAAAAGTTATTGTTTAAAACTTAACAAAATTTTACCTGCCTCCTCCATCAATTTTAAATAAAAATTTGGAGTTTATTTTGTGGTTACAAAAGAATTAGAAACCGTGAATGTTTCACACCTCTAATAAGGTCACCGAGGCTGCGTTCGGGCGTGTACTCGTGTTTACACGAGTATACTCCTGCGCGCGTGAACGGCAAGATTAACGACACTCGGGTCAGTGAGAGTATGCTCTCACTACTCCCCAACAAATGGGGAGTGTGCTCTTACTCCTGTCAAGTGTTGTGTGATTTGTACGAAGATGGTGGAATATGGGTGGGATTTTTGGTGAATTTGCCCAACGTGTCAACTCAATAACTGAAACAATAGCTCACTAAGGTTTGTTTTAGACGGCATCAAAGGTTCTCACGACTTACGGCCTGTATTTCCTCAGTTTCTTGTGAGCAATGAAACGGCTTTTTTTGGGTGCAGTGATGGCAAGAGATGTCCATCTTCACTGATTGCCATTCGCACACGCGGACTGCGGACTTGCCGTTTGCGTGATGTGACCCGAGTGCAATGTGCACGCATTATAAAAAATAAGTTCCAGACCACCAGAAAAAATTATGCTAAATTTCTACATTTGTGTCATGGGAAATTTTGTGACATACTATAACCCTAACACTATGGAATTGAAAATAATTGAAAAGTTGATCATAGCTTCAAATTGACCTTGTGTACAAACCATATGATGAGACTGGCTGAAAAGTGTTTCCTCGCAAAATCGTCTCATTCCTAAATTTGGGTTTTTCTATCAAATCTGCACTTGCCAATGCTTGATGCAAAAAAAGAAAAAAAAATCTGATCAACTTCTCAACTCTTACCTGGAATTTTATCAAGGTTTGAAGTATATTTACTTGGCCGGGTTTGTCCATGTTACCAGTGAGAAATGCATTAAGAATTTACTTTCAAGGTATACAATTATTTTTATGATTAAAATTATTCAAAATAATGATCAAATGAAGTACTATTGTATGTAGCTCTATCACCTTGTTAGTTACAATATGCATAAAATAACTGCCAAATGCAAGTATTTTGTAGTTTGTTTTGTAATCATCATTTTAGTACGAGTTAAGTAAAATGTTTTATTTAAAAAGTAAATTATAATTACAGAGATATTCATAGATTGTGATTTATGCATACATCTTCCACAGTGTTCCTGTTTAAAACTTAGTACTCCATGGTTGTACAGCGGGTATTTAATGGATGTTTTGTACATTTGTATGATTGTATTATAATGCATACATTGTAGATATATGCATATGTGTCTGTGTCTAGAGAGACCTTTTTCTCCAGGATTATATCTCTGTACAATGTCATTCAAAACATTACAAAACAAAAGAAATGTCTTAAGATAGATCTAAGTAGATAACTTTAGCTAAAGAACTGCAACCAATAGTGCCACAACATACCTTCCTGAAGGCCCTTTGTGCAAATTTCCAATATATGTATAGGCCTACCGTATATGTAACAAGGACACCAAAAAATGTCACAAAAAAATGTCACAAAGTATGTTACATACGTTAAATAGGAAATGTGTACACGGGGTTTTCAGAAAGGTATGTTGTTGCACTATTTGTCCTTAGATATTCCTTTTGTTTTGAGAGAAGATAACTGGCTTTGCACAGAGTTATGATCCTGGTGAAAAAGTCTCTCCAGTATTGAAAACAGACTTGAGTTATATATAATGTAGACTGTTACTGTTAGTTTCAACAGTTAAAAGGAGAAGTATATCCAACAAACAAAATGAAATGTGCTTATTATTGAGAAAATTAATATGACCCACTGAAAAGCAGACATAAATCAAAAATGGCAACTTCATGGGTAGTCAAGTTAAACTGCCTTCGAGTCCCAAGTCAAGTCAAGTTTTGGTGAAGTCGGTTTAAGTCAAGTAGTCACGTGTCACAACATTAAATTTGTTCAAGCTAACTATATTCTTGTCCTGGCCGAGATTGTTCCATGTTTAAACAAAGCTTAGTCTTAGGTTTCTGTTCTCACGATTCTGTCCTCGAAATGACCCAAAAAAAATACATAAAAGATCAATTTTTGGCAGACTCGAGTACAAAAGTCTAAGTCAAGTCATTTGAGGTTCGAGTCTCAAGTCAAGTCGGTGAAAACCGGGACTCGAGTTCCGAGTCGTTACACCACTGGCAGCGATGCCTTGCAGTGTGGGTCGTGGCATTTTGTCCCAAAATACGACGAAGAATGGCACTATTGCGTACAGTTTTGCTATAGGAACGCTCGAAGGAGCTGTATGCAAAAATGCCATTCTTCTCCCAGTATTCGGGGGAAAAATGGTGGCCATACTGCAAAGCATCACTGCAATGTCATTTTTGTGAAGTTTGTCAGTATCCGCTTTTCTGTTGGTTCTTGGTCTTTTTTTATTTATTATAAATGTATAAATTGTTATTTAACAGAAAAATTACCAGTTTGTATTCGTTTTTCCCCCATGATATGCATGATATAATAATTTTGTGTGGTGGCAACTTCTCATTAAATATATCAGGGATGATGAAAAAAATATTTCTATTTTTACAATGAACTCATTTCTGTGTGTTTTATGTTTATTTTGAATTAAAATTAATTAATCTGAGCATACAGTTGTCAATTTGGACATAGAGCAAGGAAACAGACACGTGTAAATATTTCATTAATTAGGGAAAAAAACTAGGCACTGGGCGACCCCACAGTGGCGACCCCTGAGCAGATTGAGCGCCCTCTGTTGACAATTAAAATGCACAAATAAATTTGGCGCGCCAGACCAGCAAAAAAATGCGCCACGTGTGCGTGCATGACCGACCTGCCCGATGACCACACCGTTGTCGTCCGTACTCTGGTGTACGTGCCTGCAGCCAAAACAACGCAAGATTGGTTTTTTTAAACTGCTGTTTTGTATTTGTACCTCAACGGGCAGAAACGGGTAAAAAGCTTTGTGGTTTCGCCAAAGTGTGTATTACACTTACAGTCTTTTTTAATGACGTACGGTGGTACGTACGTACGTACGTACGTACGTACGAGAGTGTAGAGGACTACGAGCAGGGGCGGGAGCGCTAGGGAGTGGAGGCGGCCGCGGCGGAGGGTGTGTCGTGCCGGTCTTACACAACTTTTGGTATCTAGTCTGCAGAAAAAAGAGCTTTATTTATCATGGGGCTTATGACGAAAGTTTACTGTATTGTTTTTTAGTGATGGAAACGCATTGAACAAAAAACACCTCTAAACATGAATATGAGCACTTTCTGTTTTTCTTTCGCAGAACTGAAACAATATGTCTAGTGTTCAACCACTGCACATACGCACCCCGGTACTCGACAGCCTCCCCATGGGCAAGGTGATCGGCTGCAAAGTCTTCATCAAATGTGATAATTTACAGCCGTCGGCTTCCTTCAAGTTAAGAGGCATTGGTCATAGAATTCAGAAGGTATACAATTTTATCCCAAAATTTAAATAATGACTATGTATTGTCACGTTAACAGTACTGATGGGAATAAAACCCACTTACCCATGTAAACAGGAAATACTTTTCTTGGCGTAATTTACTTTTATTCACCAAACATTTAAGGAGAAAGAGAAAATCACTTAATATTCATTTGTAATCAACTCTTTCTGTTCTTGTGTCAGGCAGTTAAGGAGGGAGCCAAGCATATCATCTGTTCATCAGGTAAAAAAATAATATAATTATTAAATTTATATAGCGCACATTACATACAAGTATGTTTACGTACGCTGCACAATATAATGAGTTATTTATGAAGCTGCCTTCCACCTGAGCATCGAGATACATGGTAGGTGGGTGGTGCCATTGGCAGCCGACGGCCATAGACACCAGGGAATCCCCTTACTCTTCACGAACAATGCTCTGGGATCTTTTAAGTGCATTACACAACACACTAGACCAACGGCTTTACATCCCTTCCGAAGGATGCAGCAAGTGTGTTTAAGTGCCTTGCTCATAGACCTTATCGCTAATACCGCTTGGGCAAGTTTGCACAAAAGCACAACTGTATTGTGGGATGGAAAACGGGGCAAAGTCTGCCCCAAAAACCTTCCCACAATACATTGCTGCTTTTGTAAAAACTCACCCAAGCGGTATTTGCGATAAAGTCTATGGGCACAGGTACCACGGCTGGATATCAAACCCGCAACCCCAAGTGTTGCGAGCGAGTGACCCAAACTACTCGGTAACATGACCCACACTTAATATAATATTGGTGTTCGAGATGCTTACACCATGTATTATACTAAAACCCCAACTTACACCAGGGCACTTTTTTTTTGCCATCATGTGATACACTGTAATACTGCCCTGGTGTCATTCACCACTTCCCCCAGCTTGCAAGTGGCCAGGTAGACAGGATGATCCTGTTGCTTGAATTACGTAAGCAACTGTATACACCTCATAATAAAAATCATAAAATACTAGGTTCTTCAAGCCTAGCATACATCGACATTGCAACTGAAAGAACCTAGTGGCAACTGATGTTTCCGGCAACTGACAGCAACTCGCGGCAACTGGGAGCAACTGATCAGTTGCTTAAAAAGGTTGATGTACGCGCACTTGCAACTACTTGCAACTGGAAAAACCACATTTGCCGCGAGTTAATTGCTCATGTTCTACTTTCTGGCAACTACATGTAGTTGTACACAGTTGCGATCAGTTGTATCGATGTACCACGTACTTGCTACTATAGTTGCTGTCAGTTGCTTGCGTGCATCTGATCACGTGTGCGCACATCGACAACTACTGCAAGCAACAGTTGCCTCCAGTTGTGAGGTCAAGACATGGCTGGATGCTCCAAGTTGCCGCTAGTTGCACAACTAATTAGTTGCTTTCGATGTGCGCGCTACGCACACATCGACAGCAACTGGTAAGTTGAGTTGCTTCCAGTTGCAATGTCGATTATCTTCAGTACTCTAATAATAACAGAGGAACCACTCACATATCTTAGTGCAAAATTGTGCTCTATCCGACCATTAGTTTTTCTCCCCATAATTCACTCGGGCATGGCCTACAGTGCCACCGCTTAGCCACAGAGAGTTAGCAGACCAAGTGCACAGCTCTTGCCTATTCTCAGTTGGGTATGATCTGTGATCGGTCATTGGAATTTTAAAGGATTACCTTGCGAAACAATCACTACATTGCTGGATATTTGTTTCTTGAGGTGGAAATGCTGGACTTGCAGCGGCCTACAGCGCACGAAAGCTGGGTCTTCCTGCTACGATTATCATCCCTGAAACTACGCCCGACTTTTTTGCAGAGCTAATACGTGAAGAAGGGGCTACAGTGATTGTTCATGGACGGGTGAGTATAGACGATGTGATATGTGTTTACAGTACATTTGCACCATTTCTGTTTGGGGACGTGTTTGTCAGTATGTTTGATATAAACTCAAGTTTAACTGACGATTTATCTTTTTGCAAAATAATTTTCCTTGAATTTTAAATCACTGGAAAGCCCTGTTATTCCTCTTTACAGTGATGTGTCATTTGGTATGATTTAGCAATTCGGGGATGTGTAGTATAGCGGAATACAGGGGTGGGTGGAAAGTGAAATGTCACAAAATACATTGCTATTGTCAAAAAGTGCATTGACACATTCCCATCCTCCAAGCAAAAGGGGAATGCACTGCACTGCACTGCAAATAAATGCTCACTTTATAACACATTTTGACACTTCCATTCAGGTATGGGACATTGCTAATGAATATGCATTGAAGTTGGCAGATGAAATGGAAGGATCCATTGTTATTCATCCATTTGACCATCCCGATGTCTGGTAAATATTCTACTCAAAATGTCCTGGGGCCGGTATTCAATGCATAGTTCCGACCTGTCAATCAAGCCGAACCCGCCGACCAATCACAACAGAGCTAGCAGACGGCGCCCACATAGGTCAAAGTGATGCAATCATCACACAATCACGCAATTTTCTGCCCATACAGTTTGTATGTTGTATGCGCCAGTGACCGGGTGAATTTTGGTTTCAATGTCGGGCGGTTCGCTGTTCAAAGGTAGGAAAGCGCATTTTTATGAATATATGTCATCCCTGCATTACTAGCCCTTCCTTTAGTGTGTGCTCAGGTAACTGTCGACCCTAAAACATAAATACCTTTAAGTTTTCTCCAATGAATCTGTGCTTTCCATGCCGAGTCCCGTTGCTTTGTACGTTGTGTGTCGCCATTTTTTTGCGATGGCTTGTGAGCACATAGCAACAATATCTAAGGGGCGGGGTTAACTTGGCAATCTCGGAACTATGCATTCAGTACTTAAAGACAGAGGATCGTCAATGCGCGACAGACAAATTCGTGCCATGAATTTCACTGCGCTCCATACCTTGCCCTGGCAGCCGCTCTTACAGCCCAGAGGGTGTAGGGCCATTGTGCAGGCTAATAGCCTCGTCCATTCTGCAAATAGGGTGTGTATCTTTTCGAAATCAAATATTTATCACAGAAAACGCACCCTTTGTAAATTCATGACATTTATTTTCAGCCATATTCACATTATATTACAGATATGGTCACATTTGCTTCAAGAAGGTGTCATATAGATGTTTGAATTGCCTGTATAAAACTCTTTGGTATGAACGACATACAACAACACACAACCCCAGCGCGCACGTGATTCAATTAGCCAAGCAACGCACAAACACACTGTAGCGAACTCGCATAAATAATGAGCCTCCACCCTCTGGGATTGTAAGCGCAGCTGCCCTACTTGGGCAAGGTATGGAGCGCGGTGAAATTCATGGCACAAATTTGTTCGAAGTGTATTGATGAGCCTTCGTCTTTAAGGGCATTGCCAATTGCATCACCAAAAACATTTAATGCTGTGCTCACAGTAGAAACACGCTCACTTTAAGATGATGACACTTATTTATACTATTGACAATAACTACAGTAGTCAAGATTTTTGTTTTTGTCCCCCAGGGAAGGGAACAGCACAGTCATCACAGAATGCGTTGACGAACTCGAAACCAAGCCCGACGCAGTCATAACTTGTGTTGGTGGGGGCGGTCTACTGTGCGGTGTGGTGCAGGGACTCCAGAAAGCCGGTTGGCAAGATGTACCAGTGATTGCCATGGAAACTGAAGGGGCAAACAGCTACAATGCCTCGGTAAAGGCAGGGAAGTTAGTTACGCTTCCTGATATTACAAGGTATGTCTGCACTTTCAAGTAGTCGGTTGATGGTTCGAATCCGGTCCATCAACACCAAAGTAATTTTCCCACGAGAACAACCATCCCTGGTGTGAAATCTTCCCGGGGCCGCTCCAGCGTAACTCTCCCCCGCGTCAATTCGCACTTGTTCTGAAACTCGCCCCAAGGCAAACTCACCCCGGAGATCGGCACCTCGTCCCTCACTTGAACAAGCGAGAACTCGCCCCCTGCCCCTTTTCACACTGCCTTTCTCCCCGCAGGGAAAGCGTCTCGCCCACGGGCCAACATTTTTAACCCTGCGTCCCGAGCATGGTTGAACTTGCCCCGGAGAAAGAGCAATCTCGGGGTGGCTCGGGGTGAAAATTTAAAGTGGGAATCGGGGCTTATTTTGACCCTCGCCGCCCCCAAGCGTACGAACAGAGTTCATCGTCTGCTTTGCTTATGGGTCTTTCTATAAATTAGGGGTCCAACTTTGGTGTGCCCCGTTACATTTTACATCTTGTTTTTGTAAATTCAGGACACATTCTTTAAATACTTTCCATCTTAAAGAGTGAGTACATAAAGTACAATTCATACAAAATAGTTTACAGGCCATTTTATTGGTGTAACAGGGGACACTAAATGTCACACTTTTGGACCCCAAATTTATAGAAAGACCCTTATGTCAACGTCAACATTTTCATATACCATCATCGGTAATGTTTCCATTTTGGGATGATTATCACTACCACAGAAGCCCTTGTCTGTCGCTGACTGGGATATTTCCCCGAACAACTGCTGAAAGTTGTGTAATGTTGTGTCTCAAATTTTGCCGAAATGGAGAGACTGCTGCTTAATCCAAAAACGGGTGCTAAAATGGGTTTTATAAAATTGGCCGCTGGCTACAACTCTTGTCCTTTCTTTTTATTTTACCGGTAGTCTTGCCAAGTCTTTGGGGGCCTGCACCGTTTGCAGGAGAAGCCTTGAGTATTCGAAAGAGCACCCTATACACTCTGTCCTTGTTGAAGATCGAGATGCCGTCAGTGCGTGTCTTCGTTTTTTAGGTATGTTAATTGGGCTTTTTTAAGGTATTTTTGGGTAAGTTGAAAGTTTGGACAAGTTTGAAGGAGTGTGACCAGATCACATTTTGATACCTCATTTTTTCCACGGGTATTGAGATTTTGATACGATATCATGTGTCGGATTTTTCTCATTACCATTCTGAAATTTAACGCTCTCAATCCGTATATTTTCAAGGATATCGTCCAAACAAAAATAAGTTAAAAAACACCGATGTTTTGTTAACTAATTTATCCGTTCCATAAAGCAGTGCAGTGACCTAACCAACCTGTTTGATTCCACATCCAAATTGGAGATTGCAAATTTCCGGTTTTCTTCCCATGGATAGTATTTTGGGGAGGTATTTTATATGATTGTTAGGTTTGAACGAAATCCATTTTCTGAACAAGCTCCTTGAAGTAGTATTGAAAAACATTTATTCTAATTTTTTTTATAAGACGATCATCGAATGCTCGTTGAGCCATCATGCGGAGCAGCTCTGTCCTGTGTCTATAGCAACGTGATAGCCGTCCTACAATCAGAGGGCAAACTGCCGTCTGATTTGAAATCCGTCCTGGTCGTAGTGTGCGGTGGGGGCGTAATTACGCTGCCGAAACTTTTGGGTTATAAAACCGCAGTCGGTTTGTAATGAGTACGATTGTTAACTTTGAAGCAGCTGGATAAGCACGCACGCAACCCCCCTTTTCAAAAAAAAAAATTTTTTTTAAAGTCCCAAATCGCACCACAGAGCATCTAGAAGCCGTTAGGGCTTCGCGCTACGCGCTCGCTATTTCATTGTCATCAGCATTTCATTATAAAAAATGTCACGCCCCCCCCTTTTCAAAATCCTATATCCGCCCCTGGAATCCGTCGACCAATCACAACAGAGCTAGCAGACATCGCCCACATAGGTCAAAGTGCATTGCCTCACAACAACATACAGTTTGTACAGTGTTGTATGCGGTTTGTTGTATTTTGGTTTCAAGGCCGGACGATTCGCTGTTCAAAGGTAGGAAAGCATGTATTTCATGATGATATGACATCCCTGTATTACTGGCCCTTTACTCAGTGTGTTCTATGATAACTGTCGACCCTGAAACTTAACATGAGTACCTTTGAGTTTTCTCCAATGATTCTGTGTTTTCTGTTGAAAGTCCCATTGGTTTGTGCAGTGTGTGTGTGTGAATAACACTTGCCATGATTTGCCAGATTCTGTCAGGTGACATGTTTACAGTCCGTGGCACGAATTTGGCGCACGCATTGCTGACGAGTCTGTGCCTTTTAAGGTTAAATTTTTAGCACAACTTATAAATGTTTGGTCTTGCATTCTACATTTTTTTAGCACCGTGGAGATTCTGCAAATTTTAGTGGTTAAGCTCGTGTAACAAGGACCAGAGGTCACGATTCTATGTTTTTATTTATTTATTTATATTTATTGATTTATTCCATTTATTTACCCAGGGTGTGCCCAAACAGTTTACAAAAACTGGTTTCCATTGGGCCCTGCAAACACACATAGAACAAATATACTAAATTGAACAACTTCATAATTACTAACAAACTGGAATAAGATACATTTGTACAACAACTACAACACAAAAAAAATAATGGTTACAGAAGAACAACATCACAAGTAATTATTATACATGCACGTGACACTAAAATTTACGCTAATTACGGGAAGGGCGAAAAACACGCAACTTTTTTTAAGAGAAAAAAAAAAAAAAATGGGAAAATTCCCCTCCGGCTCCAAAATTAAAGTTTGATTTCATGGCAACCAAGTCATACGACTCCGTAAATTAGCATTTCTCACTTGAAGTTGATCATGTGAATATTATGTGTATGTTTGGCGAAGTGCCGATTTGAATGAGCTCAAAGAAGACATAGTTCTAAGGTGTGCACTAAGGCTGTTCCAAATTGCGGCGCCAGTTACAGCAAAACTCGAGGCGTAAGACCCCTTTCATGCAAAGGGAATTTTCAGTGTCTTTTCGGCAGATTGACGAGTTTCTCGAGTTTGTACGTAAGGTGTAAATAGACTTGCCATATACTGCGGGGCCAAGGAATTGATGCTTTTAAAGACAAATATAGCTTTCTTGTATTTAACTCTCTCTGGATAGGCAAGCCAGTCGAGCTTTTTAAACATGTCAGCTGATGGCGTTAGGAAATCGCATTTCAGTATTATTCTGGCTGCACGTTTGAGGCATTTGTTCAAGACATTGTTATGAGATGCATAACGGTCACCCCATACTGTGCAACAATAATCTAGACTAGGCATGACTAAGCTTAAAGGAACACGTTGCCTTCAGATTTCACGAAATCTCACGTTTGAGGGTGTTCCTTATACTTATTGAGAGTTGTTCTTGCAATAAAACACATTTAATGTGTTATAATTAGTGAATGGTAATTTAAAAAAACAAACACTGACCTCTGACCCCCACTACATGTCCCGCGAAATGTATACGTATTTCAGCCGTCAATACGATCGTCCGGGTAGTGGGCAAAATGCAGCAACGAACAGGAGTTAGGCTGGCGCCGTAGCCAGTGGTCAGGTAAACCTATCAGATGAACGCAAGGTACCATACCATTCTCCGCCTCCCGAGACGTGTGAAATGTAAACACACACATCTACACACACACACACCGACTGGCTGTCAAAAAATGGATCGTCAAGAGAACACAGCAGACGCGTCAAAAAAGAAAACCGCGCCAATCAGGGTAAGAATATTGTCATGGGACAAACCGATAGAAAGGACTTGGATGATTTATACCCAATGGTTATTGTAGACACGAATTAAAAAAACAGGCACATCACACGCAACGGAGGAAGGAAAAATAATTTCTTTCTCCAGGCTGGAAATAAGACTAATATAATTTCTCCGCCATTTATGGGAGTCAAGATTTTGACTCCCATAAATGGCGGAGCGTGCTGCTTCGAGAAATTACGCAAAATTGAAGCATTTCTAAGGCACGTTTGTGTGGATCATTATATTCTACTTTTTAAACATCTTTCAGATCGTGCTCATTATACTTCAAACGCTTGTAATAGCCCAAAAACGCCCAATAAAGCGCAACCCGAAGGCAACGTGTTCCTTTAACATAAGGGTGTTCATGTGCTGTTGAGTTACACAGTCGCGAATTATTTTTAACATAGCTTAGTGTTAGTGTCGAAAGTCGTGCAGAACCCTACCGCCTTGACATTTCTCAAGACAACAAGTCAACAGATCTGTTACACGATGGGACATTTCATGTAAAATTACGTTTTGGTGCCGTACATATTTAGCCATGTATTTTAAAGGTTTTTCGACATAAATATATTTTTTTTAAAGGAGGTACAAGAAATGGTTCTATAGTTTAATTATTGAAATAATGCATAACTCTAAAAGTATAGCTAATATTTTTTGGCTTTTAAACTTATTTTATTAGTATATTTCCCACATATCCTATGTAGATGCATGTGCATAATATAAAACGTGAGCAGTTATCTGCTATTGGTTTTATTGATTTTGTTTTGTTTTTTGTTTTCATTAAATGCACTTATTTATGCTTATTCCCCTGATTAATAAATATAACTTTAAAAAGGGACAGTTTTAATGGCAGTTTCCCCTCGAATTCCCACACTGATCTGCTCCAATCTTTTGTGAAAGCACATTTTTTTCTCTCTCTTTTTTTAATGTTTTCTTTTTCTGGGTTGCAAATGAAATTGCGAATTTAATTCACGATTTCAGTTTTTACTGTTTCTGGTATAAAATTATTCCAGTAAAAAGTTGGTCAAAGTTCCTGGTTTGTTTGAACAGCGCCCTCAACGACTCCTAAGAAACTTTACAAAACTTTTCTAAGTTTGGTGTAGTATCCTTTTCGGGAATGAAGATGCACCATTCAAATCGGGAAGGTGGTCCCATGGTACCAGTCTACAACAGGTGTAACGCACGGGACAGGTGATTTCCATCAGGAAGAAAATGTTGCGATATTTTATACTAAAGTTTTTGTTGTTTTAATAAACATTTTTGCAAGTATTTTCACATGAATGAAATTACAAGAAATGAGAATGTAAAAGAGAATTCACAGGAAGCAGAATTCAAGGTTGGATAAGGATCTCTTTTAACGGCAAACGAAAATGAGTTTGCTGTTGCCAAGCGAAGATTTGTACCGCTCGGACCGGAAGTATAACAGCGATTTGGACATACATTACTACATACGCGTTGCTATGGTAGGCGATGCCGGCGTTGGCAAGACGACATTGTTGCTTAGATACACGGAGAACGCAAATAGCGGCCGGTCTTCGCCGGAACACACAGTGGACTTGAGAACGAAAATGATTGTCAGGAATGGTCACCGGATCAAGTTGGAAGTGCAAGACACAGCAGGTAAAATGAATTTATTTGTTAAACTAAAAGTGAAAAGCTTTTTAAAATTGTTTGGTATTTTTTTCGTTCACATTGAACACGGATTTTGGTAAATTTATATATTGGAATCGATATTTTATTCAATTGTAAGATATACTTCCCACTTACACTTCTTCTGTCGGAAATGTTGCATTTCTGAGATAAATGAATTATAAAATTACTGCATAAAGTAATGCACAAAATTAAGGCGCGAGCGGTCCGTGCGTAAGTGCAATAACGGAGGTTATCTTGAATGGTTATCTTGTGCACTAACTGAGTGCAATTTTTGAAGGAGAAAATGTGATTTTTCTACAGAAAAGCAACATTTGCGACAAAAGTGCAAGTGGAAAGTATATCATAGAATTAAATTTATAAGCTATCGATTCCAATATATAAATTTACTAATATCCGTGTTCAATGTGAACGAAAAAAAAATATGATTTTAAAAATATGAAAACCCCCCAAAAATGAAGATTTGGGGAAAGAATTGAGTAGTTGACCATGATTTCAGACCTTGTGTGCAAAACATACATGTACGTGACTGGCTAAAACATTTTTTTAAGTGTTTTCTAAGATAGTTTTTAATTTTTAGTACTCCTCAATTTCGAATATTTTATTGGAATATTTACAGGTGTTGCTCAAAATAACAATTTTCACCAAGTAAATGTTAAAATTTATGCAAATGCAATATTTGTTTTGGTTCCATATCCGAGGTTTGGAGCGGTACAGAAGCCTAACAAGGACTCACTACAACAGCATCATGGGTGCACTGCTTGTATTTGATTTGACCAATGAACAGTCTTTCAAACACATGACATATTGGTAAGTCTAGTACTAGCTAAGAGTGAAAATATGCCCATAATTAAGAGTTCTCGCCTCCAAATGTATACAGTATATGGTTGCAAAATATCCAACCACGCTCATAAAAAATAGACTACTTTCGAGGGTTATACACGTGGCTGGGTCTGTTCACAAAAAGAGGTCACCAATGCAGTTGGCTAAAAGTTAATCACTATTTCCTTAATCCTCCCTATTTCGTGGAACAAAATTTATATTGATAAGATCCCTATTCTAGAAGATACACTACAGACAAAATTGCGGGATTTCGATCGAAGGATATTTTTTTAAAAATGAATTTTTATAGACTGGACTCCAAGACCCCCGAATTTGTGACATGGCCCACCTCAAAAGATTCCTAAAATAGATGTACAATAAATGTGAGCATTATGCCAGGTAAATAGTGTGTTGTAATGCCTGTATTCTGAAGATAATCATGCATTTTAAATTTTATGGTAATCATCTGTTCGGCCGACATAAGACAAGGCCAAAAACGTGGTGGTGAATGTAACCGTGGTGTCCTTGCATGTTACGTTTAAAACCTCGTTTTCAGACTCTCTAATAAAGGAGTCAAATTTGTTTTGTATGACTTACCTCAAAGATTCACATTTTTCAATCGTACAGAAAATACATAACACAAGTTATCTCCCAAGTATTTTTTTGGAATTTTTTAAATCCTATACAGGGAAAAATTGTCTTAAGTGATCAGGAATTGTTTGTGGTAACCAGGAATTCTTCGCATTGAGTAAGAAATGTTTACTGTGGATTATGCATCAGAGAATGTTTCCATGAGTCAGTAAATGTTTTCACTGGTCCATCGGACCAGCGTCTTTGCCAGATCTAGTGGTCCTTCTGATTTTTTTTTTACTGGTCTCGGACCACAGTTGATTTCGACCCCTGTGTTGGCACTCATTACACCAATGTTACAAATTTTAATTTTTTTCCATTATGGCAAAGGCATGAAGAACTGAAACGTCACACCAACTGGCCAGTACAAGTCCTCCTCGTCGGAACGCACTGCCAAAAGAAAGACGACCGCGAAGTGACGGATGACAGCGCCAAACGACTCGCGGACCACTTAGACATCGAATACGTTGAAGTTAGTGCCGAAAAGAACACGAACGTGGAACTCTGCTTTGAGAAGTTGGTGGACAAAATTATGGACAGGTATGCCGAAAAAGTGAAAGTTGCAGCGAAGGAACGGATAGCAATTGATGGCAAATCGGAGCCTTTATCATCTACTGGATGCTGCTGATCAAATGTGACTCGCTCAAGAAAGAAGTGGTACATGTAAACTCAAAAAAAGTTCGGAAAGTCAAGTTTGACTGACGATTTATCTCTTGTTACTAAATCATTTCCCTTGAATTTAGTATCATTGGAAAGCCCTGTTATTCCTCTTTACAGTGATGTGTCATTTGTTATGATTAATCAATTGGGGGATGTGCAGTATAGCGGAATACAGGGGTGGGTGGAAAGTGAAATGTCACAAAATTCACTGCTATTGTCATGCAGTGCATTCCCCGTTTGCTTGGAGGATGGGAAAGTGTCAATGCACTTTTTGACATTAGCAATGCATTTTGTGACATTTCACTTTACACAACAAATGACACATCGTAAAGAGGAATAACAGGGCTTTCCAATGATATAAGATTCAAGGAAAATAATTTTGCAACAAGAGAGAAATTGTCAGTCAAACTTGACTTTCCGAACTTTTTTTGAGGAGTTTATATTAAAGTCACAAAAATAAAAACAGTATGTGAGGAACAAATGCAATACCATGTTTCGAGACTATCAATTGGCTTCATAGCTCAATTGGTAGGGCGTCTGCTTGTTAAGCAGAAGGTCTGCGGTTCGAATCCCGGTGGAGTTAAGTTGCTTTTCACTGCATCCAAATTTCCCAAACTTGATCATGGACATTTGTATAAAAAAATATTAAATGGAAAACTAAGATTTAGTACACAATCACCGACATTTATTGAGCATATTAAAAACATCTTGAAGTAAAAAGTCATTTGTGAATCAAAATACACCATTGCAAAAATTAAAGTAAGGCACGTTCTCAAAATACCCGAGAATGGAAGCAATTAAGAAAAGAAAAAAAATAGTTTTAACTTGCTTATTAAAATAAATCCAAAATTTTCCTTTAAATGTATTATGTATTCATCTGACCTGGGGCCAATTTCATAAAGCTGTTTAGCAAAAAACAAATTGCTTAATCAAAAATTTGTTTGCTTTATAAAAGTGGGTTAGCAGTCAAAATCTTATGTGATGTGTTTACAGTTGACTGGTGTTGTGCTATTCTTGCTAAAAACACAAGTTGACTATTAAACTATTTTGATAAAGCAAATTAAGCAAATTTTTTTGCTAAACAGCTTTATGAAATTGGCCCCTGGCCTTTCATCTACTTTAATTTCCATGCGATAAATTTGTTATTCAAATCACTATGCTGTATATACTTTGGTTTTTATGTACCGGTATTCCCTTGATATAAAAATTCTACATTTTTGTAATTAAAATACCAATTTGCATTCAAAGAAACTCTTAATATGATAATGTACAGTTAACATGAATACAGAATCAGTAAAATACCTGATAAATTTCAATTTATCTATTGCCATTTTTAAAGAGGGTAAAAACAACTTTCAAGACAATGTTTGATTTGTGCACGAATAAAAAATGAACGACACCTATAGAAAACAATTGTCAAGGTTGCTTGTAGTGTAAACGCTACTTCGCAATTTGAGCGTCCTTGGGGCGGGTGCCTGCCGTGTTGTAGGTTTAATCGACGCATGCGCTGCAGTCACAGCGAAATCAAGATGTAGTGTAAACGCGGCAAATGTTCAGTTTTGAGTGGCAATAAAAATGTATTTCAGTACTTCATTTTGAAGACCAAAGTAAATTAATCTACAGTTAATGCAATATTTTGATAAACTTATTAACAACTGTGAATAACTGAAATAAAACATCTAAAAGTATTTTTTTAAATGTGTCTAAAATTTGTGTCCAAATATCATTTCCCTTAACATTTTACGTGAATTCTAAAGTTTGTGTACATCAGTGATTTTGACCTTTACAACTGATAACCTGTGGTAGAGATGTGTGCATTTTCTTTTTTTACAATATTTCTGCTGAAAGTTCACGAATAGGCAGCCATTTCACAATAAATCGTGCAGTTTATGTCCACCGCTGGGCTAATGTTAACATAAAATGTAAAACTTAAAAAAAATTAAAAGAAACCGACCACCTCCAATAACAATTTGATAACTAGGAAACAAAATTACCTAAATTAAAAGTGATTATTTATTTATTTATTTATCCTAAGTGGATTTCAAGATATGGCTCATTATACATGACCTGTACAAAACTGGCTTGTCCACGGGAGCTTCTTATTACCACTTTGGAGGTCTTCATTGTGTTCAATCATTCTTATGAGGCTCCCGTGGACAAGCCAGTTTTGTACATGTCATGTATAATGAGCCATATCTTGAAATCCACTTTTAAAAGCTAAATCAATAATTTTCAGGAATAGTGCTAAACAACCTACTCATTAAAATTCAGTAAAAACAAATTCTCTGAAATTACAGGAAGTGGGTGAAAAGTCACTTTTAATTTGGGTTAACCTTTTTTAACCAACCTGTACTGAGATTAAAGTCTTCCAAAATGGGGATAATATAAGGCAAAAGCTTTTCTTTACAAAAACAGTCACAAAATTTGACGAGTAGATAAAAGTTCAGTATATATAATTATTATATAAAAGCTTTTGCTAATACTGTGCGTTTCTGATACTGCGCAGCAGAGAGCCCCATCCAATGTGCGTTCATGCGTACATACGCATGCATCAAATGAATGCACTGCATGTTAAAGTACAGTAACCTGCACAATATGCAGTTGTAAACGTTGCAAATAAACTAAAATTTTCAACACCAAACAGACAAAAATCTTGCAGGAAATCCTACAAAATATAGAAGGTACAAGCTTCATTTTATATAACAATAATAAAATTGGAGCCTTCGGCTCGTTCCGTATTTTCATGACTCGTGCAGTATATTCTCATATCACCCTCAAAGCCATCCGATATTACATAATTATTTGGAAGATCAAAAATAGGCCAAATTACACTACTCACAATAAGTTAGGGATATTGTGGGGTGTACGCATTCTGCTTGAATGATTTTGTATATGATTAGACAATTGTATCTGCATGACAGAGACACCTTGTCATAGGAAACGGGTGAAAACAGTAATTTGAAGGGAAAAAAATCTAAAATTTAACCACACCAATATCCCTAACTTATTGTGAGTAGCGTATATGTTGTGTAAATGATGTCCTTGTATAGCACTACAGTTTAGCGTTTGGGTTGAGGAAACGTTGCATGCTGATTGGTCGAATGTCGTATGTCAAAGGTTTACCCATGGCGAGATCTCCGAGAAGTTGTCCTGCCCACAGCGCCATTTTGAAACCTTTTCCTACAAAATCATAAATAGTCCATGGGCCAGACCAGATATTGGTACCACCCAAGGTGGCAAAACATTAAGGGTGCCAAATGCTTTGTAGGATCGACCTAAGTACAAAACCATGTGATAGCATCTCCAAATGAGCAGCTTAGTCTCTGTTTTTCTTAGTTTTGTGTTTTGCCATTAAGTTACATGATAATTCCATTATATGTACATCCTTTGGCATATGGGTTGGCATAATATTAATTACGCTGTTACTGCAGGTGGTTATGGCAATAAAATACAGACCAGGCAGTTGGGGAACAATGAATCCTATGCCAGTACATGTCGATTGTTACTATAAATTTGTAAGGGGGAGGAGGTGGGGGGGAGGGGGGGGGGGGGGGTGGTGGGGGGGGGGGGGGGGGGGGGTGGTGAAGGCTCTTACCCATTCAGTGACACAGGCATTCTGATTGACTTGTTTTGAAGATTTGAAATAAAATGTTATATTATTTTATTCCAAATTTGTATTTTGTCCAATTGTACCGTTTTTACTGGGTTAATTGTACATTGGTGGTATGGGAGAGTTTCCCCGGTTTTTAGTTGTGCGAGTAAAGGAACGTTTTTCAGTTCCTTTAGGTTTAGCAAGAGCTAGCTTTCTGGGTTTCCGTCTGCCCTTCATCAGTTGCGGGTTGATTCAAAATGAATCGGATTACCTCGCATTTGGGTTAATCTTGAGAGCGATAGAACCAGCTTTTGTTATTTTGTTAATGCTACGTTTACACCATGTCCCCGGCAGTCCCGGCGCCCCGGTTTGGCCAAAACGTGGCGTGCCGTGGAACTTTTATTGTCTTTTTATTACTTTGGCTCGACTCGGCCCTAGTTGGGCCGGTGTGTTGCGTTCTACCACGGTGCGTTACGTCCCAGTACAGAAAGCGTGGCGCTCCGTGCCGGTTCCGGAACGCGAGGCGGACGGCGCGCCCCGGAACCGGGACAGCGCGCTACGTTTCAAGCGCTGTTCCTCTACGGATGGATCCACGTCCCAGGCCGGCCTGCTAAGTTCTGATGCGGTGCCCCACGTCCGTCCCGTTCGTGTCACGTTTGTTGTCCCGGCCCAATACGTTCCCAACGGTGTGCGAGGGTCTGCTGCGGCGCCCTGCGACTGAACGTGGCAGCTGTCACGTTTCACGCCCCGGTTGTCACCCGGTGGTCTCCCGGTGAGCCCCGGTGTGTATAAATAGTGCGCTCCACACCTTCATTTTCATTTCGTCCTGGAGCGCGACGCAGTGAGGCTTAACTGGCCCTGAGCAACAACTGTCACACACCTTATGCTACGTTTACACCATGTCCCCGGCAGTCCCGGCGCCCCGGTAGAGGATCACCGTGGAGGCACCGGGATAGACGTCGGCGAGCGTAGGGGACCGGGGTGGCGAAACGTGAATGACCGTAGCTCACCCTTGCCACCGGCCAGTGAGAAGCTCTGTCAAAAATTTTGCCCCGGCAGTCCCGGCACTAATGAGAATCGTCCTGGGCCGCAGTGGGACGGGGCTTCCGTCACAGGGCGTGACGGACCGCAGTGTGCCTTGACTCACCGGGGTGTGGCACCGTGGGGTGCCGGGGACCTCTGATCGCCTCACGCTCCGCCACGTTTGGAAGCCCGGCACCCCACGGTCTGCCAGGGCCCGTCTCGGTAGTGGCCACAGCATGGTGTGAATGCGGCCCGGTGAGCTGCGGTGCGCCAAGGTGTGTGACGGTTGTTGCTAAGGGCCAGTTACGCCTCACTGCGTCGCGCTCCAGGACGTAGTGAAAATGAAGGTGTGGAGCGCACTATTTATACCCACCGGGAGACCACCGGGTGACCACCGGGGCGTGAAACGTGACAGCTGCCACGTTCAGTCGCAGGGCGCCGCAGCAGACCCTCGCACACCGTTGGGAACGTATTGGGCCGGGACAACAAACGTGACACGAACGGGACGGACGTGAGGCACCGTATCAGAACTTAGCAGGCCGGCCTGGGACGTGGACCCATCCGTAGTGGAACGGCGCTTGAAACGTAGCGCGCCGTCCCAGTTCCGGGGCGCGCCGTCCGCCTCGCGTCCCAGAACCGGCACGGCGCGCCACGCTTTCCGTACCGGGACGTAACGCATCGTGGTAGAACGTAACACACCGGCTCAACGAGGGCCGAGTCGAGCCAAAGTAATAAAAAGACAATAAAAGTTCCACGGCACGCCACGTTTTGGCCAAACCGGGGCGCCGGGACTGCCGGGGACATGATGTAAACGTAGCATTAGTTAGAGCAGGATTGTTTAGTGTTCAGTGACTGCTCTTTTTATAGTTCTGGTTTGTTACTGGTATTGTTATGGATATTAACACTGAGTGGAGTTTTGTCTTTTTGAAGTGTCCTTTCATTATTTTGATCCGTTGGCTTGTTTAGGCGTGTGCTGGCATGCTTTCTTTTTGTTGGCGTTTGGTGTTAGAAAGGATTTTTGTGTGTTTAACATATTGGCCACTCTCATTTATGGGTATTTTAAGGTTATCTACCTCTCGTAGATTTTCCCCAATGTTTTAGCAATTGTCGGAACAAACTCTTAGTTGTTTACCTAAAGCGATATATTTTTCAGTTCCTGGAGGATTTGCTTTGGATAGGTTGGTAGTTGTTCACAGGTTGTTGCTAGTTAGGTTTTTACAGTTTGTGTTCGCATCCATTTGTAGTTGGTTTGCTTTTTTTCAAAGTTTGGTGATCTCTTAGTTTCTTTGAGTTGTGTTTAGCCTTGACATTTTTTAGGCGTTTCGGTATGAATATAACGATATGCTGCTGTATACGTTATATTCTGTAGTGTTTGGGTAATTTTTGTCAAGGCGTTTATCTCTTGTTTTAAGTTTAGAGATCTATTTTTTGCGCTTTTTTGCGCAATTTCTACTTTTAGTTGGTCTAGGTTATGGTAGAGACTCAAAGTTTGGTGATGTGTCTGTTGTATATACGGTTAAGTTGAGACACATTGCTGGCTTGACAGGCCTGGTGTGTTTCGACTTGTCATTGTTGCAGTTGGTTTGGTGTGGGTTTCCCCAGCTCTTTATGCGTCGTGGATGCATCATGCTCTGCGTGACCTCCCATTGTTTGGTTCCGTTGTCCAATGAGCGTTCGTGTTCAGCAGAGAGGAAAATCCTGATATCTGCGTGTGATCCGTAGGTGGAAATTTATCATCGGATTGTGTTTCTATTTTGTGGAAAAGGACCTTTTTTCGGGTATTTGCAATCAAAACCGAGTTAATTGCAATGTGTTGTAGTCCTTTATAGTTGGAGTTTTACCGATGTGTTGTGTTATTTTGTTTATTTTTTATTTCCACAGTTTATATTTTTGGGATTGTGTGTCATTCGTACACGTTAAATTTAAGAATCCGTTGCGTGGGATAGCTATTTTTGAGGTATAGTTTTTGTTTTGGTAATTTCAATAGTTACCCTTGAGTGTGGGTTTTTGGTAAATTACCTGATTTTTGTTGTATGGGCTATCCCGATTAATTATATGTTTTGGATTATTTTTGATAACCAATTGATATTTTTTTCTTTCCGAGTTTATAGGATCAGTGACGTGTTCCACCAAAGTTAAATGGAGATTTCCGTTATTCAAGTGTATTTGGTGGAGATGGATTTTCCAAATATTTCGTTGGGTTAGGGAGTTGGTTACTCCGTGTGTAAATGACAAGAATGGTCAAGAATGGTCAAGTCGGTTTTGAGATACCGGAGGTATCTCGGATCTGAGAACGGTGTAACCTGAAGATTCTGGTATCTCCCGTGATAGGCACTCGGAATTCTCGGGCAGATTGAGGTTGCCATCGACTCAGGCTGTTCCCTAACACAATGCAGTTAACCCTGCAGCTAAATGAATTGGCTGTTGCCAACTTTCTATCTGTTTTTAATAGTAACCCTACATTGTAGCTGTCACTTTTCATATACAATTTGCCTTACAATGCAGCTGGCAAGATGCACCACTGAAGAGCAGGTTATTTGTAACTAATATGTGCACAGGATATTGTATGATCATACAAGTTGCTCTTATTTAGTGTCATATACATGTACAAAATAATCATCCAAGTATAGCGCCCTCTATAGATAGTTGCCATGGCAATAAATTTGTCATCATGTGAATTTCATCATCACGTGGAGTATGGTTACTTAATTTGTGATGTCTTTGGAAGCACATTTGAGACATAGGTGATAACAACATACATGTACACATGACGCTAATATAAATACTACAATGTACATGTATGATGTATAGACAATACTGTTACTCAGACAGGTGCTATACTGGCAATTTTTTAAAATGTTACCGTCTAAATAGTTGAAACATACCTAAACCAACACTTTTAAACCATTAATTAAGTTTGGTTTGTTTCACAGGGGACACGAACAAAAGATTAATGTTTAAAATACTGTTTAGCATCTGAACAAATTTGTGTAATATATGAACACACTATATACGTCTATGATATGAACAGCGCCCTCTAGAAAAAATTTTTTTTTTTACGTGACGTCATTTTTAAAAGCTATAGCTAAACAACAATTTGACCAAGTTTCATCATCATACAACAAAGCATAATGGTGTAATTGCGAATTGTTCAACCATATCCTAACCCAAGTGCTAAGGATTTATGAAGAAGCTTCGTTCTGACTAGGCTTAAAAAGTGGGCATTTTCTACCACTAAGCTGCCACCCTGGGATTGCTATCACATCAATTCATCATCCCTAGACATAGACCTTTCAAAAAAATGCATTTAGATTTTGCCACCTCAGGTGGTACCAATAAGTGAAATTTTGGCCTCTGGCCCATGGACTAAAAGTCAGAATCGTGTTCAGACTGTAAAGCATCAATACATCATTTCCAGTTACCTAAAATGTTACGAGTTGACAAGAAAAACCCAACTAAAAGTGTTGATAGCAATGGTAAAAAACACCATGATTTTGTTCCCGTGTAAAATGGTACCTTTGTGGAAGAAATTGGCAACTGAAGGTGTTTTTTTTTTTTTAACGTTGTCTGCAGACTACCTTTTTTACCATCCATTCATACACAAAAAAAATGCATGGATTTTTCAGGTTTTCTGAAGTATTACTGCATCTATGTGGCTGAAATTTCTACAAGGCAGTTTATCAACATTATTCTTTAATTAGGCCAACCAAAACAAATGGTGCGTTTACGGTAACGGCCTAAATAAAATTCAGATAGGAAGGTAGGAAAATAATTTTATTTTGTCATTTTTGTTTACACTTCAGTGTTTGAAACTCACTATTAACCATGTCCATGTACAAGTGTAGAAATTGTTTATATGTTCATTTAAAATTATCAACTTGAAAATTGGCAATAAAAAGTTTGAGGTCGGTAATTTGGCTTACAGAATTCCAGGTAGGTCGGGTTACCGTAAACACACCATTTATTTTGTTTGGCCTTATGTAACACTTGTGTTACATTTTAGGTCGTCTCGGTTACGAGCGTATATTGGAAATTTGCACAGGGTTTTTAGAAAGACATGTTGTCACACTATTTGTAACCGTTTTTGGGCCTAAGATACC
This sequence comes from Henricia sp. BOLD:AAB3569, assembly GCA_037783545.1. Classification (NCBI taxonomy): domain Eukaryota; kingdom Metazoa; phylum Echinodermata; class Asteroidea; order Spinulosida; family Echinasteridae; genus Henricia; species Henricia sp. BOLD:AAB3569. The sequence continues at coordinate 2,947,699 of JBBELK010000147.1, read as the reverse complement.
GTATCTCTTCAGAACAACTGAAACATTTCTTTTATTTTGAGACCGGACAAAGGTATTTTCTGAAAAATATAGTCTGTTGCCAAAATGCCCCCTTTACCGTGGAAAGACACATGTAACCTGGTTTTTCTCCCACCTCTAAAACTAAGCATTTCTTCATATTGTCTTCACAGGTTTCTTCAGACTTACGAGATACAGTGCCATGGGAACTTTTAAGGAATCCTTACTTTCAGAATAAATAAGTAAACATGTGAACACAATTCACTCTCTAAATGTGACATCGCAAACCCAATTCTTGTTTTGTGCTTTTTTTAACGGCTAACTGAGGATGAAAATGGCTACCTACCTGACATGCCGCAACCTATAGCAATGTTAGAGTAAACCGGATGCTTGTCGATAATGATATCTTCTTCGGGAGTACACTGAAAAAAATAAAAAGTAAATTTAATTCAAATTTAATATTTACAAATTTAATATTCACATATTGTGATATTTCTTGAAAGTGTCAACTCGCCACCGAGACCTGGTCAAACAGGTTTCGCGAGTTAGTCCAAAAGTGTCAACTAGCCACTGAGACCTGGTCAAACGGGTTTCGCGAGTTAGTCCAAAAGTGTCAACTCGCCACCGAGACCTGGTCAAACAGGTTTCGCGAGTTAGTCCAAAAGTGTCAACTAGCCACTGAGACCGGGTCAAACAGGTTTCGCGAGTTAGTCCAAAAGTGTCAACTAGCCACTGAGACCTGGTCAAACAGGTTTCGCGAGTTAGTCCAAAAGTGTCAACTAGCCACTGAGACCTGGTCAAACAGGTTTCGCGAGTTAGTCCAAAAGTGTCAACTAGCCACTGAGACCGGGTCAAACAGGTTTCGCGGGTTAGTCCAAAAGTGTCAACTCGCCACCGAGACCTGGTCAAACAGGTTTCGCGAGTTAGTCCAAAAGTGTCAACTAGCCACTGAGACCTGGTCAAACAGGTTTCGCGAGTTAGTCCAAAAGTGTCAACTAGCCACTGAGACCGGGTCAAACAGGTTTCGCGAGTTAGTCCAAAAGTGTCAACTAGCCACTGAGACCGGGTCAAACAGGTTTCGCGAGTTAGTCCAAAAGTGTCAACTCGCCACCGAGACCTGGTCAAACAGGTTTCGCGAGTTAGTCCAAAAGTGTCAACTAGCCACTGAGACCGGGTCAAACAGGTTTCGCGAGTTAGTCCAAAAGTGTCAACTAGCCACTGAGACCTGGTCAAACAGGTTTCGCGAGTTAGTCCAAAAGTGTCAACTAGCCACTGAGACCGGGTCAAACAGGTTTCGCGAGTTAGTCCAAAAGTGTCAACTAGCCACTGAGACCTGGTCAAACAGGTTTCGCGAGTTAGTCCAAAAGTGTCAACTAGCCACCGAGACCTGGTCAAACAGGTTTCGCGAGTTAGTCCAAAAGTGTCAACTAGCCACTGAGACCGGGTCAAACAGGTTTCGCGGGTTAGTCCAAAAGTGTCAACTAGCCACTGAGACCTGGTCAAACAGGTTTCGCGAGTTAGTCCAAAAGTGTCAACTAGCCACTGAGACCTGGTCAAACAGGTTTCGCGAGTTAGTCCAAAAGTGTCAACTCGCCACCGAGACCTGGTCAAACAGGTTTCGCGAGTTAGTCCAAAAGTGTCAACTAGCCACTGAGACCGGGTCAAACAGGTTTCGCGAGTTAGTCCAAAAGTGTCAACTAGCCACTGAGACCTGGTCAAACAGGTTTCGCGAGTTAGTCCAAAAGTGTCAACTAGCCACTGAGACCTGGTCAAACAGGTTTCGCGAGTTAGTCCAAAAGTGTCAACTAGCCACTGAGACCGGGTCAAACAGGTTTCGCGGGTTAGTCCAAAAGTGTCAACTAGCCACTGAGACCTGGTCAAACAGGTTTCGCGAGTTAGTCCAAAAGTGTCAACTAGCCACTGAGACCTGGTCAAACAGGTTTCGCGAGTTAGTCCAAAAGTGTCAACTCGCCACCGAGACCTGGTCAAACAGGTTTCGCGAGTTAGTCCAAAAGTGTCAACTAGCCACTGAGACCGGGTCAAACAGGTTTCGCGAGTTAGTCCAAAAGTGTCAACTAGCCACTGAGACCTGGTCAAACAGGTTTCGCGAGTTAGTCCAAAAGTGTCAACTAGCCACTGAGACCTGGTCAAACAGGTTTCGCGAGTTAGTCCAAAAGTGTCAACTAGCCACTGAGACCGGGTCAAACAGGTTTCGCGGGTTAGTCCAAAAGTGTCAACTAGCCACTGAGACCTGGTCAAACAGGTTTCGCGAGTTAGTCCAAAAGTGTCAACTAGCCACTGAGACCTGGTCAAACAGGTTTCGCGAGTTAGTCCAAAAGTGTCAACTAGCCACTGAGACCGGGTCAAACAGGTTTCGCGGGTTAGTCCAAAAGTGTCAACTAGCCACTGAGACCTGGTCAAACAGGTTTCGCGGGTTAGTCCAAAAGTGTCAACTAGCCACTGAGACCTGGTCAAACAGGTTTCGCGAGTTAGTCCGAAAGTGTCAACTAGCCACTGAGACCTGGTCAAACAGGTTTCGCGAGTTAGTCCAAAAGTGTCAACTAGCCACCGAGTCTGCACAAGTAATGAAACACGTTAAAAGTGAAAAGATTTCACTGGTACCTATGGATCCCGCAAGCTTACCGTGTACATGCAATTCTCTATTATAGCCGGTTCCGGTTCCAGTCCAGGGTGATGTTCTTGCACGTATTTTTTAGCGGCCTCAATGTCCACTCGAGTCTTACTATTAGACGAGTCAGTCCAGTCCCTCTTATCCGGATCTGCCACCTCGTCCCAAAGCAGATGATAGCCCATCTGGAATCCAATTATTAAAGGTGGTGTTAAGATTTTTCCAGAAAATGGATTTCGCTCTCACTTAAAAATCAAATAGAATACCTCCCCAAAATACCATGGTTGGAAAGCAGAAAATTGGCAATCTTCAATTTGGATGTGGAAGCAAAAAGGTTGGTGTAATCGCTGCACTGTGTTATGGAACCAGATAAATTAGTTTACGAAACATCAGTGGTTTTTTGACGATATCCTGAAAAAATGAAGCCTTTACTGATACTGTGCAGCACATAGCCCCAATCCGATGTGCGTCCACGCTGGGTGCACTAAAGCACACGTGTACGCGGGCGTCATGCATCAAGTGAATGCATTGCGCGTGTGTGTACGGTATCAAAAATACTGTACAACCGTAACAAAAGTGCATGCAGTTGTAAACGTAGACTGGTTCCCGTCCACATATTCCACACAGGAGAATATAAGGACAGGTAAAGGGCGCTTCATCTTGATCTGTTATTGGTCGTCTTTGCGCGTGCGCATTGTTTTTTATTTTTAAAAATTGGCCAAGCCCTTTGCTTTAGGCAATGTACTTTATTTACATAATTGGATATGTTCGACACGCACTGCCAAGTTACAAATGTCAATGCAAAATCTGCGCACTTACTAAAAACATAAAAATAATAATAACCACGTGACGGGCAGAATTCTGCCCGTCATGGCTGCCCTTTACCGATCCCTATATTTTCGCAATAAGCGAACCAATCTATAGGGATCGGGAACCAATCTATTGTAAACGTTACAAATAAACTGATGTTTTAAACACCAAACAGACAAAAATCTTGCAGGAATCTTACAAAACAAATAAAGTATAAGCTATATAACTAAAATAACAATGGATGTCATTTCGGGTGATATGAGAATATACCGCAATCCTCATGAAAATGAGGAGTATTTTTTATATCATCCTCAAAGTCAAAGCCAAAGCCATACAATATTATATTAATTGACTTGTCAGGACTGGCAGTTTACCTTCATGTAACCGGGATAATCCAGGCTGGGGAAATGGTAAATGAATCCGTCTTTTTGACTGTCGATCATCATGGGGTAGTTGCTGTATGAACCAGGCTGTTTCTCTTTGAAAAAGCACACATTAACTCGCCACACCTGAAACAGTTTGAAAAGGGTAAAAACTCAAGCGTGTAAAAACACAGATTTGTTTGAATGTTTGTCACCATTAAAAAAATTACATATTACTAAAAAATAATGTTGATAAACTGCCTTGTAGAAATTTCAGCGATGAGGCATCGCACCAGATAATGTGTTCATTACTACCTTACAGGGTTGTAATCAAGTCCATCACAAGTCCAGAGCAGATAAAATCACAAGTTCAAAGGATGAACATGCACAAAATAATGCCTTTGTTGGAGTTCACTTGAACAGCTTGTGACTTGAATTAATACCCAGGGACTTGTGGTGGACTTGTGATGGACTCTACTATAACCCTGCTACCTTCAGAGGCAGATCGAGTCCCAGAGGTTTGAGAAGCTCTGAGGCCCAAGAACCGGGCGTAATGACCAGCCCTCGAGCCTTATACTGGTGACCCTTGCTGGTGTGAACGGTAACAATGCGACCGGGGTCGATCTTCAGCACCTTTTCTCCGTCACGCAACTCGCCTCCTTTTCGAAGAAAGTATTTCTGTGGAGAAAGAGAGAAAATAATTGAGAAACAGGTCGGCACAGAAGTAATTTGAAATCTTCCTCACATATAAACTCGAAAGTAGTGCTGTAATGGTTTCGGTTCGGTTCGGCGAAATTTCGAAACATTTCTTCCCGAACATTTGTTTGTTTCGGGTTCGGCAAGTATTACCGGTGGTGTGGGTTGAACCCTCCCGGATTTTGGAGGGGACATTTGGGAAATCAACTTCATTCCGTGACTCCAAACACATCTAAAAATCCCCAAGGTTGTTAATTGACAATACCGAAGGGTTTTTATCCATGTGAGGACTCACAAAATTAGTAATTTTCCAAAGATTCTGTTGCAAAATCCGGGACGGTTGGCAGCTCTGCCGCTGCATCTGCACATTTTCCAAACAGCGCTAGAAGTGCAGTAGCTCAGGGAGGCACTTCAGGCAGAGTGGCACACACTGCCTCAGTGGCTCTTACAGTCGGCCTTGCCACAAGATGCAATCATATATACCTTTCCCAGGACACCTTCCCCGTACAACACATCCACCATTGCTGGGACACTCTTTCCAGTGCACAGACTGTGCGTTTTACATTGTTGTTAAATCGAACAGCGCGCATCCATGACGCGCGCAACGCGCTCTTCGCACACACAAATTCACACTGAGCCTCCTTTGCGCGTAATTGCCACGCGCGTCGCTTTGAGAAAAAGTGATGCGGAGGAATTTTGAATGAAGCGATGCACTAAAATACACTGAATTTTTTAAATACTTTCTGTTCAAGCTAATTCTGTGGAGGGAATTTGGCGTGAAACACAGAAAACCACAGAATTAGCTTGGACATATTGGACGGAAAGTGTTTTCATAATTAAGTGATTTTTAGTTCATCGTTCACTCAAAATTCCCTCCACATCGCTTTGTCTCAAAGCGACGCGATTCGCAATTATGCACGCGCGAAAGGCTGAGTGTAAATTTACCATTATAACAAATGCGCAAATTGTTTGAAGTGACGACACAATGAGCATCATCACGTAATGCATGCAGTTCATGCACTGACCGCGTCCCAGCTATGACGGACACACAAGGAGTTTTTCCATGGTACTGACAAATAAAATGTTAACATCTGTCGGATTCCTTGATCTTAGGTCAGAATGTAATTTTTTTTAATTTTTTTATTTCCTACCTGAATTGTCTGAAGGCATTTGTTAGCAGTTAGGAGAACAGAATCCTCTTCAAACACGATGCTGTAATCTCCTTTGTACGTCATTAGGGGATATTTCTCCATCAATTGCGTCGTAGTCAAGATTTGGTGGGCCGTATTAAACTTAACCATGTTTTCTCTTAGTTTGACAGCGCTGGGGGAATTTTTAACTTTGTCAAGTCTCAATATTCCAGTTTTTCTGAAAGCAAAAATAAATAAATAAATAATACTCGGGTGAAAATGTGATGTTGCGGGTTTGATACCCAGTTGTGATGTGTCCTTAAGCAAGGCACTTAACCACAATTGCTCCATCCTTTGGAAGGAATGTCGTAAAACTGTTGGTCCAATGCATTTAATACACTTAAATATACAGATTTAGAACGCGACATTTCAAAATGGTGATGAGAAAAATATGACAATTGATATGGTATCAAAATCTATGGTGGGAGAAGTGACCAGGGTCCTTTTTCATAAAAGTTAAAAACATTCTTAAGTGGATTTAGGAACAATAAAATCTAATCTTTAAAAACATTTAAAATCTTTAAAAACATGAGTTAAAAATGTTTATTTAGGAATGTTTCTAAGTGGGCTTTATGAAATAGGACCCTGGAGTCGTTTTCGCAAAGATATGCGACAACTTACCAAACCCTTCGTAAGTTTACGACAGGTTTTATAGTTGCATTTCACAAATCTGCGGGCAGAACCGCTACACGGTGCTATGCAATCTTTGGGCAGAACACTTCGCAAAGTTGCGATTACCAGAGTACCTATTTGGTAGTTATAACTTTGCGACGGGTTCATCAGTTTTTACGATACGTCGCAAAATATTTCTTTGTGAAATCGACCCCTGGACGTGTTCCTGTAATAACTTTTAAACCAAATGATTAATTTGACGATCTTCATTTCTCACCTCCTTAAAACAGTATTAGTTTCTTCTTCCAAGTCTTTCCACGTCTTCTGCACATCTCTCGTAAATTGCATATGGTGCTCCTCAAAATGAGTATTGTGGCTTATGCGCGACGGCCCCGAGGAACTGCCTCGGGAGTGCGGCAAGGCGAACTGCTCCAGAACGAGGGTCCTGTGGCCTTGTTTGGCGAGATGGAGGCCAGCCGCGGAGCCTAAGACGCCCCCTCCAATCACGATGCAGTCGTACGTGGTCATGATTTTAATAGCGACACACACCCAAAACTTGTCAAAGACCTTTAATATTTTCAGAGAAAAAGCAAAATTATTCTCAATTCTAAATTTAAGATATGCTACAGGATTGGTAAACTGTTACAAATAGTTTTATCCCCCTGTGTGATTAAAGATATGCATGATTAAAACCAACCTGAGCAAAAACCAGCTCCGTACTTCGTCTAACTTTTGAGAAAACAGTAAAAAAAGGGTTTGCAGTCATTTCGCCCCAAAACCACTTCGCCCTGAACCATTTCGCCCTGAACCACGGCCTGTGCACGAAGTGGTTTTGGGACGAAGTAGTATTTGGGGCGATGTAGTGTTTGGCAAAATGATTTGGGGAGAAATGGCACTCGGGCGAAATGGCACTTGGGCGAAATGGTTTTGGGGCGAAATGAATTTTCGTCTCATGAGACGAAAAATAATTGTTTTTCTACGGTCATGATGTTTATATTGTATAAGTTAGGCATAAATCTGTGAACATTTCTGATTTTCAAGATACCCATCATGTAGGCCATACTGCCTTTAAAAACTGCATTCAGGTATTAGAATAATGAAAATTGGGGGATCTTTTTGAACAATTAACAGAAATTGCCTAGTTTGACTTCTTAATACGCTTCCATACCTTTTACCGCCATGTACAGGCCTTATTTTTAAAGATCCGGCGTGGAAAAAAACAAATTTCTTTTTTCTTAGTGTCCTGCACTTCCTACGCCTATCTCTTCGAAAATTTCACTTTGTGGATAGTCGATGTGGTGTTTGATTACAAATTAGTGCAATACATGGTGGTAAATAGTATGTAAGCGTATTTAGAAGTCAAACTAGGTACTTTCTGTTCGTTAAATATCAATTTTTAACAAAGATCCGGAGGGTCCGACTTTCACAAACTGCCTGAAAATTGAGAGGTTGATCAGAATATTCTTCTAATGACAGTAAGATATGGACTTGATTTTTTTTCCTTTAAAATATGAGTAAATGACTCATCTAGCATTTGAATTTCGATTGGGAAGAAGATTTTGTGAGGAAACGCATATGTTTTGCACACAAGATCAGAAGCCATGAATCCCATGATCAACTTCTCAATTATTTTCAAAATGACTTATCAAGCGTCAGCAGATTTGACAGAAAAACTTGAATTTAGAAGTGGAATTTAAAAAAATTAAGATTTTCTTGGACAATTTTAGTCTCATCATATGTTGGAAAGAATTCCAGGTATTTGTTTTTCGTTCACATTGAACGCGGATTTTGGTCAATTTATTTGAATCAATAACTTATTCAAATCTAAGATATTGCAATGTATACCCAGCACGATATGTGGCAAAGGGACTCTACCCCCTAACGCCCCTATACCTCAACACACACTAAGAACTGAAAGGAATTCCTTGGAAATTCCTTGGATGTCTGGGACACAATAGGGAAACAATGGTAGGGGCGATACCTAGGCTCTGCCACATACGTGCTGTATCATGTACCTATGGGTCACAAAAGCTCCAGGATGTGCGACCGACAGAATATTTTCGATAACATGAAAGTGGCGACCAGAAGTATTATTATATTATAAGTAGGCTAAACGAATTCTTTCTCTAAATACCAAATTCCGTGTTCAATCTGAACAAAAAATACCCACTGTTGAATCGTTCAAACGCGTGAACAGGTGAATAGGGTCTCTTCTTTCCGAAATGGAATTCAATCCCTTTATTGGTGCCCAGGGATATATATGCAGCTGCAGTTAAGTTTAGCTCCTGGGCCTGGGCTGGGCCAGCTTTCGGCTGACCCTGACCCTGACCCTGTTGCACGCAAAGTCAGCCATACTATGTGTTTATTTTTTTATGTAAAACACCTGTCACGCTTGTTCTTCAACCGTGAACTGTCAACAGCGCCCTCTTGGCAAAAGGCACTACTAGACTGGTTCCCATTCCACATACGAACACAGGGTCGTATTGGAATGTGTGGACCTAAAACCAGTCTAAGACTAGAGTGGTTTTCGGACCTCATATTATACCTGATGAACACGATTATGAGAAACCACGCCATACCGGTATACCCCATACTAATGCGTATTTTTTATGTGAACGAGTTAATTATTACTAACTTTATATTAAGTATTTTCTTGCAAGATTTGAGTTTCCTGGGGTGAATATCTTTGTTTATCATTTTGATAATTTCAGGGTCAACTTATATTTTGTGTCGTTGTTCACGAACAAATCAAGTCGGTTTTTTTTCTTTCATTTAGACAACATTTAATGATACTAGAGCAAATCGTACGTTCTTTGCCAGTAAAATGGGTCTGAAATTCTTATCATACATGTATTTGTCAATTTATTTGTTCGTGGGCAAGTGCACACAGGTGCGCCTCAAAGGCATGTTGTGTACGTAAAAGACGGCCCAGAAAATATGGCGTTCTCCCGCTCTGGGACGGCTTGCTCCACACTTTTGGGATAATCAATATTTTAATTACTTCTTCCTCTTTACTTTGACAGACATTTTAAAATGGTTTCCGGTACGCGGTCCTCGCATTCGCGTAGAATATGTGGACCGTAAACCAGTTTTTAAATCGTTTCGAAAAATAGACTGGTTTGCGGTCTCCCTCTCCTTCAAAGTACAAAGATAATGTAAGGACCGGAAACCAGTCTATTCGGATATCACATGATAAATTCAGACAAGATGGCGGCGTCCACGAGCAGGTAAAAGTTATGTTTTGAAATTTGCAGATTTTCGATTAAAACAGTTTCGGATTAAACTGCAGTCTGTTATGAATGTTGGTCAGTTTTAGCCCTAATGATCAAGAAGTAAAAACGAGATTTTTAAAACTTTTGGACAGTAACAACACGGCTGGTTTTAGCTACTAGGGTAGATGCGGGTATATTCGACCGGTAGGGGAATTCGACCAGTATGAATTAAAAATGTAATAAATATAATAAAAACCACTTTTTGTCATAATTATTATGTTTACTATTTTGTTTAAGTTGAACCCTCGATGGCGATATGGTCAATGATTCAATATACCCCAAGCAATCAAAATAAAATGAGTCTAAAACATGAAATAAAGTAGCTTCGTCATTTAACGTTGTTGCCTTATGGGGTCCAATAAGAAATACGAGCTACTTTGTGACGTCGGTTTGAACGTCTGTCGGGTGGAGTGGTAATTTGTAATGAACCTCGTGTCTTTTTGTATGCTACAGAGTTGACCAGTACAAAATTGCTGGCCAAAATACTGTCCTGGGTTGAAACAATGGTTAGTCGAATACCACATCATTTTATCAAACTGCTGTTTGAGTATTCGACCACTATATCTGCACTTGTGACCGGGCCGAGCACCGCCGCATTGCAATAAAGTTTCGCAACAGACACCATTGTGCCAACAAGCTAGGCCTGCCAGAAAACCGGGACCGTTTTTGACTAGACATCAGCTGAAGCAGTCATTGCGCGGCGTATTTCGCGGCGCTACGGCACGAATATGCCGCGCGCGCATTGCTGACGAGACTGTGACTTTAATCAGACTCTGGAGGCAGAATGGAACTTCTGCCGAGCACTGACCTAGTTTGCGTATAGAGCTAGCACGCGCCAATCCTTTTGGCGCGTGCCAGAAGAGTCTGGCCACGTGCCGCCTGGGGTTATGTATTACATTGTATAACATTGTACATGTATTACTTCCTGTGCGGTGTGCTTATGATGCACACGGGACTTCGTTGTTGTGTTGCGGTATGTTAGCTGTGCAGTAGAGTAAAAGTTGGAGAGTATTGAATGATAACTCGGCTTTGTCTTTCTTGTGGAGTCGGAAATCCTGTGACTGTGTCCCTTTTCTGGCGTTTAAGTGCGGGAATTGAGGAAATAACACTTGTTAGGCCTACTACAAACAAACACACACACACACACACACACGTCTCGGAAAAGAATTCAAAATTTCAAAGCACTGACAATTTTATTTCATGCGCCTCGCGCAAACGGATCCGAACGGTCCAATATTTTTCATTTCTTATTTTCTTGGCATGCAGGAAAATTATCCTCTGAATATCATTTGTATGTTTCAATAGATGGCCAAAAGTGTTTCTAATGCATGCACACACAAGTAGCACGCTATGAAATTGCGCCGATTAGAATAAAATTACCACTCAAGTACATTTATTTTCGAACAAACAAAGTCCCATCAATACTATGTATTCAGTACAAATGGCACTGGACGAATAACCCAACACAGTAGTCGAATTCCACATCATCTACACCTCATTTTGGTGGTCAAACTGTACATCATTCATCGGTCCTCCAGTTTCGGGCTTGATGCAAATGAAAGGCAGTTACCTAGACTTGCGATTGTCGAAAACGTTTGCCTTGCTTCTCCTCAGACGCAACTGTTATGCTCAAATGAACCTTATCCGGTCGAATACCCCCACTTTTACCCTAACTAGTTTAATAGCGCTTGTTCAATCATTCATGACATGATAAAGAAGGTTGTTTCCTTCCTCCATGGGCATGGTACAATAAACCTTAGGCCACGAGAATGAAAAATCCGGTTTACCGTACGAGGGATTTTGAAAAATGATGAGGCTTTTTTCATTTTTCATTATTTCATTATACACTATACAGGCTGATGCACAGTAAACTTTAGACAAGTGAAGCAGAAGCTCGGCCTTATTCCTAGATAGATGCAAGTCCAAGAAATGAATCACTTTAATAGTCCCGACTCCTGTCATCTAGTTGTCCCTCTTCTGTATTGGCTGCTCTGTACAGCGGGCACACTGTGGGTAGTAGTCTTCATGCTGAGCGTCCGCATCCACTTTCGACGCACTGGGCATGATATGACGTCAAAAGTGGCATTTAAACTTCCGAAGCCCCTCCCCTAACTTGTCAAAACACATCAGACAATTGCTATTTTAGGCTAAGTACACACGTGCTTTGTTAATCTTTTAATGAGGTAGGCCTCATATTTTTTTCAAATAATTAGGTGATCGGGCCAACAGCCCGATCACCTATTACTCTCGTACGATTTCTTTTTTTTTTTTTTTTTTTTTCTTTTTCTTTTTCCACTCAAACGTTTCCAGAGGTTTTCTTCAAAACGGTTCAAGCTATCAACTTAAAACTTGGTAGGAACATCAACCCCAATGTGAAGATGTGCATACAAGTGTGACGTCATTGTGACGTCATTAGGTATCAAATTACAAACCAAAAATGACCAAAATATGCATGTTTTAAAATGCTTCCGTCTGGAAAACCACGTGACCCATGATCTTCGTATTTGACAGGCTTATATATCAGATCATGGCCTACAATTTTCTTCGTGTGGGCATTTTCATCTGACCCTTCCTTCTGGGGTCAATCTGAGGTCAAATTTCAACGAAAACGAAAATCTCAATTTTTGCACTTATTGAGCAACAATGCCCATCAAACCAAGCTGAATCTTTAAGAAACTAAGTACAGGCATAGGTCCTATAGCAGACTTTCACCAGCGTGTTTAATATTATGATGGCATCAAGCGTGACGTTATCGTGACGTCATCAAGTATCAAATTACACCTCCCAAAAAACCAAAATATGCATATTTTAAAATGCTTCCGTCTCGAAAACCACGTGACCCAGGATCTTCGTATTTGGCAAGTTTATAGATGACATTCTGTGCTACAACTTTCTTTGTGTGGCCATTTTCATCTGACCCTTCCTTCTGGGGTCAATTGGAGGTCAAAGTTCAACGAAAACGGAAATCTCAGTTTTTACACTTACCAGTAACAATGCCCATCAAACCAAGCTGAATCGTTAGTAAATTAGATACAGACATAGGCCCTACGGCAGACTTTCACCAGCATGTATAGTATCATGACGTCATCAGGTGTCAAATTACAAAAATTCAAAGGTTATTATTTTCAAAATTCATATCTCAAGAACCGTAATACTGTTCCACAGACGGACTACTTCTGTTATCGTAAACAGAGAGCCCCATATACTCCACACACAGCGCCCGTGGTTACTGCACATTCCTATGGGCACACACAACTTCCGGCGAGTTCGTGTCAGTGGTACACACTTCAACGCTAAAACGAATCGGGCTAAATAAGATCGGAACACTTCGGGTAAAGATTTGCGCGTTCTGATTGGCCGGTTGGCTTAGAAACGTCATCATCGGAAAAGAGTATGTTTCCAGCTAGCCTGGGGTCCATTCGCGTACAAAATCGACCGCGGGTTGCAACTTTTGCGATCAAAAACATTTTTTCTCGTCCATAAAGCGATCCATAATCAACGTGAATCACCAAGCGACAAGGTATGTATACAAAAGTAGACATTAAACAATCCTACCATACTGACAAAAAGTCCGTAAGGCCTACCATTTGTCGCAAAAATGTACTTTTAGGAGGGCATGTTGAGCAGGAATCCGAGACTTCGCTCGCGTGCAATGTCCACACCGACGTACGACCGAGTTCCACGCCGTGTGTAGGGCCGGGACGTACGGCGGTGGTGTGCCCACTGCATACGCGATGATCTCGTAATTCCCGTGAAACAAGCAATGATGCAGCGTTAGAAAACCTGCGTTTTACGTCAATCTGTGCAAAATTGTGTGCCAATTTTGTAACTGATATTGAATTTATTAACATTCAAAGACAATACGTGATATCAGATACACCAATTAAAGATATTTAGTTGTTACTTAACAAATGAAGGCAAATAATTTGTTGAGTAATATTATTCTTTGTCAATTATTTTTGCAGCTTTTCTGTGGTCCTCGTCCTGTGACATACCACCAGTGAGCCTGAAGATGAAAAAGGGTAGTACGAGTCCCTTGATGATGCAGAATCGTCATCCATAGTTGAGCCTCCTGCCCGTAGTAACATCTGTAATTACTATTATTTGTAAATATTTAAATATAACCTCTAGGCTCCACATCCGTTTGTTTTGATCAAAACATAAATTATTTATCTCTGAAGAATAATACGTCATTCTCTTCTCTGTTTTGTATTTAATGTAACTTTGTAAGCAATTTGGAAAGTTGTACAGTTTGTGTGTGGATGCGCTACCTGTCATTCTTTTTTGCTGCCCTCAATCCACACCTCTCCAAAATAGTATTGGCTTGGTAATTAACACATACAGTGATTGATTATGTCAATTAAATTATTGATGCAAGTCCCAATCTTGACTATAGACAGATTTGATTATATCAGTATCTCTTATCAATCTATTTTTCAACATTAATTGGGGAAAAATAAGGTTCCCTTAACAATCAACATTTTTGCATAAATTATGCAAATTATGGGATTTCAATATAAACTAATTATCTGTAGTTAAGCAGGTTTGATTATTACAATGTCTTGCATCATTTAATTAAAGTAAATACTTTAATTAAATGATGCAAGATGCATTGTAATAATCAAACCTGCTTAAGATAAATTTGAGAAAAATGAGTTTTCCCTTGAAAATTGACCGTTTTTGCATAAATTATTAATTTATTATGCAAATGAGGTATTTAAAATATAAATTAATTATCTGTCCTTGTACATATATTAATAACTGTTGTTTGTACCAACTTTGGGCCATCCAGGATAGAGTTGAGCAAAGATATATAACCAAAAGTATAAGCCAAGTGACCATTGTCGGTGCCAAATTAGAAATAAAGAAAAACATAGGATAACCTTTGACCTGCCGATGAATTTTTACCCTGTTTTCAATTATCCAAACCGACTGTAGCTTCGCAATGCAAAATCCGATTTGAAAAAAAATAAACAGATTTCTTCTAGTCAATAACCACTCTTTCAATTGACACTGATTTTAAATCGATGTGGGCTTTAAAATAAAAGGGTTAAAACTGCCTAAATTATAATTATAGATACTTGAACAATTCTTTCACAACATGATAAGTCTAAATGAACTGAACAAATCATACGATGTCATGACCCCTGTGTGACGCCTACTTCCGGTCCAAACCGGAAGTTCTTCGAAAATGTGCACATTTTTAGGATTTTTAATGCAAATAGATTCAAAGTGGTAGTGAATTTGACCATATTTCTACGGAACGAAATGTTTCCACACATGTGGACCTTTTGACTATACCATTGGTGACGTCATGACATGGACGGTGGTTACGTAATGTGGTGTCAAATTACGCAAATTTGGAGCCGAGATGTTTTAAAATGCTGTATCTTGAAAACTACAACAGATATTGGTATGATTCCTTCGCCACATTTAAGAACTTGATGTTCAACATATTGTTCAACAATTTGTGCACAAAATTGTGACGTCATGATGTCGTCACAGGTGTCACATTACAAGATTTCAAAGATTATTATTTCAACAATTCATATCTCAAAACGGTGCAAGCTATCAACCCCCAGCTATGGCGGATATGCAGGGAGGAGATATTAGTTACCGGATTAGTGTATACAGCAGCCGATTTCACGAAACTTTACGCAATTGCGCAAGTCCACCTACGCCATAAGTTATTGCGCAAGTAATGGCGTAAGTGGACTTGCGCAATTGAGTAAAGTTTCGTGAAATCGGCTGCTGAACTTCCATTTTTGCCATTCCACAGGTGATAACAACGTCTGAAATTCCATTTTTGCCATTTTTGAAATTCCATTTTTGCCACTGCTGAACTTCCATTTTTGCCATTCCACAGGTGATAACAACGTCTGAAATTCATCACAAAATGTTCATTTACCCCGATCACCTGGCGTTTGTAACAACAAACGTCATACCTCTAGTTTTGTTTTGTTTTTTAAATAATGACTTTTTTGGGTGGGGGCCACGACAGCATGCGGGCAGTGGACGGTAAACCGAATTTTTTCATTCTGTCGGCCTTATCGACGACGACGTTCTCAAGGCATCATGGGATTGGATGACATGTGAATCTGGGAATTTTCACACAAACCTATGGGGCTCTGGGGACACGACATGACAACGTTCATCGATTTCATTCTCATTTCTGTGAAACGATTGACATGTAATCTCCCTTTTGATCAAGGGAAGATGCAATTTTTGACAAATATGATTTTTATTTTAATTAAGCTTGATGAAATAAACTAAGAAAATTCTTTTTTAACGGTGCCAGTTTGTAGCATTGTAGAAGGGCTGTACTGTCACGATTGGTTGAGCCAGGGTTGAGCTACCACTAAGAGCCAATCAGGTGCATTCTTTTGTACAAACTGGTGCTGTGCATTATTTTATATTTTCTCATTTTATTTCATTTTACTACAGTTAGAATAAAAATGATATTTGTCAAAAATTGCATCTTTCCTTTATAAAGAACGTGTGGGAAGATCACATGTCAACCACTTCACACAAATGAGAATAAAATCCATGAACATTGTCATGTCCCCAGAGCCCCATAGGTTTGTGTGAAAATTGCCAGCCTCATTTGTCATCAAATCCCATGATGCCTTGAGAACGTCGATAAGGTTTATTGTGTTGACTTGAGTCTGAGATAGGATGTTACAATGATTTGTTGGTCAAGTCGCCCCCTGGCCGAGTTGCCCCATTTCCAACTCGCCCCCTGGCCGAGTTGCCCCCTTTCCAACTCGCCCCCCTGACCGACTCGCCCCCCTGACCGACTCGCCCCCCTGACCGACTCGCCCCCCTGACCGACTTGCCCCCCTGACCGACTCGCCCCCCTGACCTACTCGCCCCTCCTGACCGACTCGCCCCCTGACCGTTTGCAAAAAGTGCCCTGTTTGCAGGTAGGCGAATGTCAACACAGTATTAAACAAACGAATTTCAAACCAATTCTTTTTATGTCTTTCCTTGTTTTTCAGGCCGGGAGATCGAACATTTTTCATCTTTGACCACTGGGCCACCAAGAAGGAATATGATGACCCAAAAGATGCAATTGTGTACTACTTTCCACAACATGTAAGTCATGTTGGTCTACAATTACAGTTGGAGCCACTTTTATCTACCAATAATGGAGCGTGTTCAGATTTTTCCAGAAAATGGATTTCATTTTAACCTAACAATCATATAAAATACCTCCCCAAAATACTATCCATTGGAAGAAAACAGGAAATTTGCAATCTCCAATTTAGATGTGGAAGCAAAACGGTTCGTGTGATTATACTGCACTGCTTTATGGCACCGGATAAATTAGTTTACAAAACGTTGGTGGTTTTTTGACGATATCCTTGAAAAAATGTGGATTGGGAGCACGAAATATCAGAATGATTACCAAATAATGATGTTTATGAGTGCAATGGGAGGAATATTTTTCATGAGGTGAAAGATGGAATGTTCCATTAAACGAGGCGAATTGCACGAATTAAAACATTTGTTATTTGTTTTATATGACGGCCAAGTAGATCCTTGTCATCCTACTTTTTTTTACAAATTATTCAGGCTTACCCTTCGAGTTTATTTCAAGTACAAAACCCGCCATGTCGCTTGTGCATGTGAGTTGTAAAAAGTTTGTGTCAGGGGTCGCGCTCGTGTCTTACATTCTACACGC
Organism: Henricia sp. BOLD:AAB3569; assembly: GCA_037783545.1. NCBI lineage: Eukaryota > Metazoa > Echinodermata > Asteroidea > Spinulosida > Echinasteridae > Henricia > Henricia sp. BOLD:AAB3569. The sequence continues at coordinate 2,930,447 of JBBELK010000147.1, read as the reverse complement.
ACATAGTCATACATGTACATATACGCGCTGAATTAATACAGTGGGTGCGGGTGCACCGTGCAATGGAAAAAAACGTATGGAACAAAATTGCACGGCAAATGGAACAAACTTGCACGGTTAGTGACGTAGCATTAAATGGATTAAATATTGAACGACACGTGACCTGCTATCGTCCAATCAGATCACAAGGATCTACTTGGGCATTATATAAAACAAGATGACAAATACTATGGCATCAAAATCCCATGGGGAAAAATGGGTTGGTCAAAAATGTAATCTGAACACGTGATAATCGCATTATCACTTGTGTTTGATTTCAGACCGCAATCGCCATCCAGTGTATTTTCTGCAACCAGCTTATGGGAATGGTCAGCTGCACTAGGATGATAGCTGGCGCCCCTCCAAAGCTGTATAAACTAAGGAGGAACAAAGTGGCCACCTTGCACGAAGGCAACTTTACACTGGTTTGTCTGCACATTTTCTTGTTTCTTACATCAGGGTCAGTATTTTGCGATGTAGCAAAATACTGTGATGTTGTAACATAAGAGGCAAAACATTGTGTGAAATTTAGTGATTGTATCTATTGATTGCTTTCCGTGACGTAAAACATCCGAGAATGTTTAGTGGTCAACGGTCATGCGCGTACACGCGTGCGCAAATAGACGCACATGAACACGTGTAAAAACTCTTTGGTACAAGCGACATACAACATGCACAACTAAGTACGCACGCATGATTAGATTAGCCTAGCAACGCATAAACACACTGTGGCGAGCTCGCATAAATAATGAGCCTCCACCCTCTGGGATTGTAAGAGCAGCTGCACTACTCGGGCAAGGTATGGGACGCGGTGAAATTCAGAGCACAAATTTGTTCGCAGTGTATTGACGAGCCTCTGTATTTAAAGATAGTATACATGATTGGTAAACTGTTACAAATAGTTTTATCCCCCTGTGTGATTGAAGATATGCATGATTAAAACAACCTGAGCAAAAGCCAGCTCCGTACTTCGTCTAACTTTTGAGAAAACAGTCAAAAACGGGTTTGCAGTCATTTCGCCCCAAAACAACTACGCCCTGAACCATTTCGCCCTTAACCACGGCCTGTGCACGAAGTGGTTTTGGGGCGAAATGACACTCGGGCGAAGTGGTTTTAGGGTGAATTTAATTTTTGCTCAAAGACTATAGCACTTTAGACAAAACCATTTCAGGGGAAGTTTTCTACGGTCATCATGTTTATATTGTGTAAGTTAGGCGTAAATCTGTGAACATTTCTGATTTTCGACATTACCAATGATGTATACTGCCTTTAAAAAAAAGCTCTCAGCCAAAGCAAATGGTTATGAATATGTTTTCAAGCAATTGCTTTTGCGTTTGCTTCTGCTTGATGAGCTTATGCTTTTGCTATGTGCTTCTTCTTATAAGCAGTTGCTAGTTTTTATGTATTCGGCTCATTGTCTTTGTTTTGTTTATCAATTAGTTGTAGTATAGTGTTTCAACCCTGACCATCCAAACTCCATCAAATTTCCCCCCAGGCACTGACCTGCAAGTTGAAAACCCCCGACTCGGCCATCATCAGAAAGCTGGAGAATTTGTACCGTGTATTTGCTTTCTACCACTGCTCCATCGCAAGAGTCAAACAGGTATAGTAAAAAAAAACCTGGTTTTTTTTAAATTTTAATTCTTGATAAGATCAGAAGTCTGTTGAATACAGTGAACTTGTGGATAACAAATCACTGATCGACCAATCACGTTAGAGTGGAACTTAGAGTTGAACTTGACGCAGAGTGGTGCACCCTGCCTCAGTGGCTCTCGAGAAAGATCCCAGATCTTGATCGGGATTTTATTTATCTATTTATTTATTATTATTTTTTAATGGGTTTAATGAACTTCAACTCGCAGCCCGTAGGCTAAATTGCATGTTCCATCGATAAACATAGTTGGGTGGCGCCATTGGCAGCCGACGGCCAGAGACACCAGGGAATCTCCTAACTCTTCACGAAAGAATGCTCTGGGATCTTTTAAGTGCATTACACAACACACTGGACCAATGGCTTTACATCCCTTCCGAAGGATGGAGCAAGTGTGTTTAAGTGCCTTGCTCAAGGGCACAGGTGCCCCAGTCGGGTAGCGAACCTGCAAGTTTTCACCCGAGTATTGCGAGTCAGTGACCTAAACCGCTGATCTGTACAAATCTGGATCCGGATTTGTCCGAAATAAAATGCCCTAGAATGAACAGAACTACATGTACGTATGTTTATGATTACAATGCACAATTTTCTATTATTTTTATGTTCAATAAACGGCTGTTGATATTTATCTTTTTTCCGTAGATATCTGGAAGTCATGAAAACTTTCTCACCAACATGGCTTCCATCTGGGATTTCTACGTGCCCCATGTGCGTCGCTATGGCAACACAATACCATCTATATTTGAGCCCATTCCAACAGTCAAACTGTTAAAGGTATGACATACACTGCTCACAATAAGTTAGGGATGTTGGTATGTTGTCAATTTTTTAAATTTATTTTTTTTTTACAAAAAAATGTTTTCACCTATTCCTGTGACAAGGTGTGTCTGTCATGCAGATACAATTGTCTAATCCTATACAAAATCATTCAAGCGGAATGTATGCCTTTACTACAATATCTTCATATACCCCACAATATCCCTAACTTATTGTGAGTAGTGTACATAAATATTTTCGTGTAAAAATGTTTTTGCAAATTTCATAAAAATAGACATTTGGTGTTTTTAATTTCCTAGGATGCACACTGCATGCAAAATTGTGGAAGTGAGTCTTTCCACAGTAAAGGGGGCATTTTGGCAACACGGACCATATTTTCAAGAAAATACCTTTGTCTGGTCTCAAAATAAAAGAAATAAGTTTTAGTTGTTCTGAAGAGATAATTTAGGCCCATAAAGGGTTACAAATAGTGTGACAACATGCCTTTCTAAAAACCTCGTGTACAAATTTCCAATATACGCTCGTAACCGGGACGGCCTACAATGTGACACAAGTGTCCGTCCCGGTTACGAACGTATATTGGACATTTGTACACATGGTTTTTAGAAAGGCATGTTGTCGCACTATAATTTGTAACCCTTTTTGGGCCTAAGTTATCTCTTCAGAACAACTTAAACTTATTTCTTTTATTTCGAGACCAGACAAGGGTATTTCCTCGAAAATATGGTCTGTGCAGCCGGGACTACATATAGTGCCAATGATTTTCCGTTTCAGAAAAGGGCAAATTCCGTTTTTGAAAAACATGAATTCCGTTTCAGACAAAATAAATTCCGTTTCATGTTCTTTAATAGATAAAAGGTTGTTAATGCCCAGGGAGTCGATTATAAACATAACTTTTGTATACGATGCACTGCTGACTTCTTAAAATGTTAATTTGAATTGAAAATTTTCCTGAAAATTACTGTAAGTTTACTTGTTGATTTGTTACATACAAGCCTTATCAGCAAAACACAATTATGATCAAACAGGCAAAGTTTTCAAATGTTCAGGTTTTTGAAGCCAGCATTGTGATATCTTTTCTCAATTGTAAAAACTTTCGTTAAACTTTTTAACGGAATTATATTGAAATGCAGATCGTAAATTATTTCAGTTCCGGAGTTGGCAATTTCTAAAACGTAATGCACTGACTCACTGACTGATCGCTGCAACAAAAACAAGAAACATGTAACAGCCGTTGCACTGCAGTATCATTGCATGACGTCACCGTGTTCTTCTCCTCCACACAGAAACAAATTGTCAGCCATTTTGTTTTCGCTTTGGCGACAAAATGTTGAAAGTTTATGGTTGATTTTAGACCTTTCCGAGATGAAAAATCAATGTGTGTGTTCATATAGAGCGTAGGTAAGCTAGTTTGAGTATAATTGTTGATAACGGGGAGGGAGAAAATGCAATTTGGGTGAAAAAAAATGTAAAGATCGTGCCGTGAATGTGATGATTTTGCCCTCGCGTCTAACGTGTATTCATTTGCAATGTACATGTATACATGTACATCTGGTCGAGTCAACGGTGAATCTCGTAACTTTTTACGGTCTGATTTCTGATGCTTTTTTAGTTTAACAAAAAGAAGCTTAATAAAGAATGCAGTGTTAAGTTAGCTTGATCAATTTCAATAGGTTTGGCCTTAATAACATGAAAAAACCTACGTTCTTGTCACTATATTTACAATTTGTTTTACTTCAAACTCAAATCCCGTTTTCCGTTTCAAAGGGCAGATTCCGCGAATTCCGTCCGTTTTCCGCGATCGCGGAAAATCATTGGCCCTATACATACTCACCAGGGAGCTGAGGAATGCTGTTAAGAGCCCAGTGAGCAGGAGTAATAATTTGAAGTGCCAAGATATATGATAAGTAAGCTATATATATATATCATCTTTATTTTCACAGGGTGAGAACGTTCTGTTCTTAAGATGCTCACACCTTTTGCAGTGGCTCAAAGCGCAACATTTACTTCTCGCCGGCTGTATCTTGTACAAGAGAAGGTAGGCCATATACAGGCTTGTTCTGTTCATCAAATACCTCGAGAGACTCACACTTGTTACTGATAGTGCACCAGTCGATTTCACGAAACATTGCGCAGCTTGCGCAACTTTTTGCGCAAGCCCCATAGTCTGCATGATATCTTTGGAAGAATTTGCGCAACTTATGCAATAAAATGTTGCGCAAGTGGGCTTACGCAACTGCGTAAGTTTCGTGAAATCGGCTGCAGGTCATTTTACTGATTACTAATACAGGGTGATAGCCCTAGAGATTTTGTATTTATCCTGAAATTTTAAAACATTCTGAAAAGTTTGAATCTATTTTGAGATTGTCACACTCGCTACCATGGCTACTGTGGAGTAATATGTACAATGAAACCTGCTATTAAGGCCACCTTGATAAAGAGGCCACCTGTTTATAGTGGCCACCCATCTTTGGTCCAAAATGCCATGTGAATAATGCTAATGTATCCTGTAAAATAGAAAGTAGGCCCACCAGTTTTTACGGTTCCGAGGGTGGCCACTATATACAGGTTTCACTTGGGGCGCTTTGCACAAAAAGCAAGGCTATAATTGTGCCATGTGACTGCCATGTGACTCCCATGAAACCCTCATGTGACTGCCTTGTGACTGCCATGTCATCACCATGTGATCATCCCCTGTCCGCCTTGTGATTGCCCCATGACTGCCCTGAAAGGCCATTGACTTGAATTCAGAAGTATAGATTAAATGATCCAATAATGTTTAATAGGTAGGCCCCTGATAATTTTGTGAGTTTGTGAAACCAGTGATGGTTGTAAAACAATTTTTTTCCTCTCCTGGACAGTGTCCTTTGCACCCAGTTGACCCCCGAGTTGACTTCGCACCTCTTGCTGATTAAACCTAATCAACTTCACGTAAGTCTATCCATCTGTTCTAATTGTCTTTATTTGTTCTCCGTTTTACGTGCTTTATTTAGACAGATGAATTATCGTAATTTAATCTCTTCTATGTTTATTTTTATCCAGCATCCTTCCAAATCAATCACAGACACAGTTCTTCCGTTCGGCGTGCGCATCATGTCCGTTTACGTCACAAAACAACAATACGATCAACTCTCAAAACCTCTACCGATTTTGACGCAACCCCGCAAGCCAGCCCAAGCAAAGCCAGAAACAATTTTCTGCACCCCGCCTGCCTCCCCGACTAAAATGCAAAGTGACGAAGCTCGGGCTTCCACAAGCGGCGAATCCACAAAAACTAAGCGAACGTTTAAAAGAGAGATTAGTACGACCGCGGGACGGCTCTTCTCAAACTTTACGGGAATGTTGGAAGGCACGGTTGTGGAGTCTTTGTGGCCCTCTGCATCTAAATCTGGGAGTTCTTCGAAATCGGAACTTTCAACAAATGAGGCGGCGAATGAAAATTCAGTTGATGGTCTTCCCCGATTAACAAAGGAGGAAAGTGGTGAAGAACTTACGTTATCGTGGAGCAGTGAGGACGTGGTCAGGACACTTCAATCCCAGGAAATACCCGGAGAACTGAACTCAACAGGGATTCCCTGTTGCAATGACGTCATCACAGACTCTCAAGAAACATCTAATAGTTTGAATCATTCACAAATTCCACCAGAAAATCTGAGTACCGCCGAAACCTCAAATGATTCCCAACATTGCCAGAAAAGCAAGATGCAAGTCGATTTGTCCGTGGTTAGCTGTACTGAAAATGAGTCGTCCAAAACTGAGGGACCATGGGAGGCCGATTTGGGCTATTCAGAGGATTTTCCCCCAACCTCCAGTACTTCTGAAGACACCTTGGAAAGGAAAACTAATCTGACTGATGATATTACCATCGATTCGAAAAAACCAGATGATCACGTGCAGAGGAAAGATCTTGATGTGGACATTTTGACGGAGAGTAGGGATTCTCTCGAGCAGTGTAAAAACTGTCAGGAGAACTCTGAAATCGCGGAGCCTAAGAGTGAATCACCGGAATCGGGAATAGGTGACTTTTCTATCATCAGAACTCAAGAAGAGTTGAACGAACCAAAGTCGAAAGAGATTATATCGGAAGAAGGTTTTCAGGAAAGATCTGTCGGAAGCTGTAATGGTGCTGAACTAATTTGTGTCAACGGCATTCCTAACCATGAAATCAGTCATGGGCGGAATCAAGAAATTTATCTGTGTGGTGGGGAAAAGTCCGAGTGTAACACAGTACTGTCAGTTAGTGGCGATTTGCCAAACACAGATGTCGTGGTGGTTGAAAACCCCAACGCCGTTCACACCAATTCACTCTTAGAGAATGGCCACAACAGTACCTGTTCCAACAGTTCACAATCACCGACAACAAACAATTTTGGCGTGAGCAATTCTGAACATGTTAATACAGTTGGCACAGTGAATGAAACAGTAACGAAAGAAGAGAATTCTCAACTTTCGATTGACATTTCTGTTTTGATTGAACACGAAGCTAGTAAGTCAAATCCTGACTTACTCCAAAACTCAAACAAGGAGTTAAGGATAAGCCCTGACGTTTTGCAGTCGGCTGCAAAGCGTGGGGTGGAGGAAAACGGGGAAATAATGACTTCAACAGAAGACGTAAAATCTGAGAGTCCTTGTACCAACTCGGCCGTTGCCTGTAATTATCAAAATGGACTCATTCTGATCAAAGATGAAGACAATCTACAAAAATTAGCGTCATCGACGGAGCCGCAAAGTCAAAACAAGCAAAATGTTTGTAAAAATTACCAGAACAAGAACAACGAGGTAATTTTAGAACCAACATCGGAAAGTAACGAATTTACGTCCGCCACGGAAAGACCAGAACAGTCAAATTTCGAAGAGCCGAATAAGGACTTGAGTGGAGAAATGCACAAAAAAAACCTTGAATTTCAGGTTTCGGAGAGTTTTCAGGGAAACGTGTCTTTGGACCACACTGCGGAAGATTGCGATTCAACAATTAGTGCGGACAGAACTGCTATCTCGCCATCTTCAGAAATGAAACTGACCAGGACGGAAGATTTTCTGGACGAAGATAAACTGGAAAATTGTCAAGAAACCGAGGGTAGTCTTGAAATTAACATTTCTGAATCGAATGATCTCAGGACGCAAAACTTGGCATCAGGTGAAGAAAGCATGATTAAGCACGATCTTGAAAATGTCGGACAAAATTCTGGAGAGTCGTTCGACTTGGGAGGTCCGGGAAATGACAAAGAAATGTCTGAAGATCCAGTATTTGAGGCACAATTTTCTGCAATGGAAAATAATTCTGAGGTTAGTACTGAGTACACAAAAAAGACACACTGGCCGAAACGTTTGGCATCCTAATTTCAAGTGAAAAGTTGACAGTCCAAAAGTGAATCTTTTATCGAGAATTACTTGCCCTTTTGTTGGATTTTGCAGTTTACTTTGTAAACAAAAACCTTGTATTAGCAGAAACAAAAAGAATAAACAAAAAGGAATTGGGACCTAAAATGTTCCTTGTTATAAGCAGAATGTTCTAATAGCAGTGCTTTTATTATCAAGGTTTTACTCTATACCAAGAAACAAAAGAAAAGCAAAATGTTTCTCCATTTCTTGATTTAAAAAAGCCGTTAATCCGAGAGTGGGAACTTTCAGCACACAGAAGCTTTATGCATAATGAAGCTGTTATGTGAATATTTCAATGTCAACTTAATCACAAAAGAGATTTTCAACTTTTGATTAAACTGAAAATTTGCATTTCCTTCATTGCTCGGTATATGGAGTATCTCGTATGGTGCCTAATCACCATTAAGATGAAACGACCAAACTTGGGATGAGAGAAAAATTGTTAAAACCGTAATAGCATGTTTGGGTGGGAATCGAACCCACGGGCCCCCTGCTTTCAAGGGAAGGTGTCCAATATTAAATGGTTTCTTACAGGCTTAAAGTTAGGGTAACATACTTGTCTGAAACCGCTCTGTACAAATGTCCCATGCAATGTAAGAAAACTTAATTTTTGTACTTTAAATGTTAATTAAGTTTTACATTTTTTGTGCAATTTATTTGTCCTTAACAGTCGGTAAAGGATTTAGTAAGCGTCAGCATGTACGTTCAAGCTCACTCGGATACAACTTTGCTGTTCCTCGCTGAGAAATCTATCAATAAAGAAAAGGACACCCTCTTTCATCTGGTAAGGAATGTTTACCATTAATTCTCAAAGCGCCCCAAAACTGCCCTGCAGCTTTCTCCTCAAAGTGCCCCACACTGCCCTGCATTTAATCCATGTTAAATTCAGTGAGATTTTTCAATGTTTCTTTTTCACCCCAACTATGTTGGCCCATATCCTGAAACAAAGATTGCCGAGTTCTGGTATTTTTTTTTCTTGATCGGATCACACATTTCTGAATGCCGTAGAGTCATCTTAAAGATGGTATACGTGATTGGTATCTCGAAGAATCAGAAATGTTCACAGATTTACACATAACTTACACGATATAAACATGACGACGGTAGTAAACTTCCCTTGAAATGGTTTTGTCTGAAGTGCTATAGTCTTTGAGAAATTAGCAAAACAATTATTTTTTGTCTCGCGAGACGTAAATTTAATTCGCCCAAGTACCATTTCGCCCCCAAACCACTTCGTACAAACACTCCTTCGCCCAAAAGCCACTTTCACTCCAAAACAACTTCGTTCAAAGGCCGTGGTTCAGGGCGAAGTGGTTCAGGGCGAAGTGGTTTTGGGGCGAAATGACTGTAAACCCCTTCTTGACTGTTTTCTCAAAAGTTAGACGAAGTACGGAGCTGGTTTTTGCTCAGGTTGGTTTTTATCATGAATGTCTTCAATCACACAGGGGGATAACATTATTTGTAATGGTTTCCCAATCATGTGTTCTGCCTTTAAGTTTGTTGTCTTGTCTTCATTTTCAGTGGCAGTCTGTTTTGAAGGAACTCGGCGAATTGGAGCTGCATTTGAAAAATGTTGTGAAGCCAGACCGAGAATTGGTAGGACATTTAACAGCATAGGCTTAAAAATGCAAAATATTTTTTTGTACAATAAATCCCAAATAATGTGATGACATGCCTGCACAAATTGTTCATGTAACATATACGTAACCAGGATAGACAAAAGTGTCAATTATTTTGAAGCAAACTTGAATCGGTGTTTCTAATTGGTGGATCCATGGCAACAATAGTGCGACATTGAACTGTGTACATACCTCTTCCAATTTTATGTCGCACTCTGCACAATGCGCCCTGGTATTCCAAACGCACTGCGTCCCCTACATGGAATAATTCAGAGCGGCATACTACATGACTGAATTCAAATATAACACGTCACACGTGTGCGTCTGATGCAGCTTGTTATGCGTGTGATTCTCTGCACGCACTCTTTGCCCTCACCCGCATGTTTATGCGCCAAGTTTGCTTGAAGATAAATTTGTTATCCCACAAGCGCGAGTGGAATATGGCATAATGTAGTACGTCTGCATCCCATACACCACTTGGCCTTCGGCCGCGTGGGATATGGGAGACGAAGATGCACTACATAATGCCGTATTCCACGCGAGTGGGATAACTGATATTATCTTCAAGCAAACTTGAATCCGTGGTTCTGATTGGTGGATCCATGGCAACAACAGTGTGACATTATCCTATGTCCCGTCTTCCGATTTTATGTCGCACTCTGCGTGATGCGCCCTGGTATTACAAATGCATGCGTCCCCTAGCTACATACACGGAGCTGCACACTATAATCTAGCTATTTGATGCGGCTTGTTATGCGCGCGATTCTCTGCACTGCGTCCCGCGCGTGTATTGCAGACTGCGCGACTGCAGAGTGTGCGCGTTATTTGTGCGTCAAGTTTGCTTGAAGATAAATTCGTTATCCCACTCGCGCTCGTGGAATACGGCATGATGTAGTGCGTCTGCGTCCCATATCCCACTCGGCCTCGTGGGATATGGGACGCAGACGCACTACATGATGCCGTATTCCACTCGCGCTCGTGGGATAACTAATACTGTCCACCACAAGTAAGCAGTAAAGTGCAGGGGTGTGAAATTTCAAATTTTTATCCGATTTCAGATTTTTGTTTAATGTACCAAAATTTAATTTCAGCTGTTTTTTTCTCCCGACATATTTCTCCCATGCGTAAGCGTTTATTTTATTTTCCATTTTTTTTGTTTACAGTACAGTACTTGCCACTTGCTAGCGCACACCATGTGCAAGCCAGCATTCAGTACAAAATTTCATTCTGGAAGCCATAAAATGCACCAACTGGGGACATTAATTCATTAAGATGTCATTGCAACTTAAGTGGGCCCAGAACCCCACATTGTTAAGGCTTCGGGCTTCGCAATTTCAGCTTCACGATTGCAGTTTCAGATTTTTTTTCAGATTTTTTTGGGGTTCTCCACTCACACCCCTGAAAGTGATACAAAGCAAAGTTTAACCTAGCAAAGGATACATTCGACCTTTAACTCTCTCAGAAATTGATCCTGATTGAAAGCATTAAAATTCCAAATTATTGTTCTACAGGACTGTAAAGGAGCCTTTAACTTCATTCATTATGACAACCAGAACCATAGTTTGGAAGGTAAGAAAAGCTGGAGTTATCAATCATTATTAAAGTCCCAATACAACATTTGCAGTTACCAAAAATATTACTCCACGAGTTTACAAGAAATATCTGACTAAAATTCGGGCGTGCAGTTCTCGCTACTCCGGAGTAATGCGTGCGCATTGCACTCGGGTCACATTACGCGAACGGCAAGTCCGCAGTCCACATGCGCGTATGGCCATCAGTCAAGATGGCCGTCTCTTACCATGACTACACGAAAAACGCTGTTTCACTGCGCACAAGAAACTGAAGAAAATACAGACCGTATTCGTGAGAACTTTTGATGCCAACTAAAACAAACCTTAGTGAGTTGTTGTCTCAGTTATCGAGTTGACACATTGAGAAAAATTCCACCCATATTCCACCATCTTCGTACAAATCACATGACACTTGTCAGGAGTAAGAGCACACTTCCCATTTGTCGGGGAGTAGCGAGAGCATACTCTCACTGACCCGAGTGTCGTTAATCTTGCCGTTCGCGTGCGCAGGAGTATACTCGTGTTAATACGAGTACACGCCCGAACGCAGGCAAAGTGTTGATAGCAATGATAACAAACACCACATGATTTTTCCCGTGTCAAATGGTACCTTTGTGGGATAAATTGCTAACTGAAGGTGCTTTTTAAAAAAAGTTGTCTGCAGACAACATTTTTACCATTCATTCAACACAAAAAAACATGCATGGATTTTTCAGGTTTTCTGAAGTATTACTTCATCTATGTGGCTGAAATTTCTACAATGCAGTTTATCATTATTATTCTTTAGTTATGTAATACTGTTGTCCCTGTTTTTAAAAGTTTTCCAATCATGTAATCTGTCTTTTACAGCTCCATGAAATTGACACCAGAACTTAAAGGCACAGGCTCGTCAGCAATGCGCGCGCGTTAAATTCGTGCCACGAAATACACAGCTCCATACCTTTGCTATGGAGCTGCGTATTTCGTGGCATTAATTTGGCGTGCGCGCATTGCTGACGAGCCTGTGCCTTTAATATATAGTTCCCTGCTACAAACGGTTAATCCCATTTGCTGTTTGCTTTTTGCATGTTTTTCAGGTACCCTTACCAATCCAATCAACCAAGCTGAATCCTTCTTCTGCCGTGCATGTCAAGTCACGCATGAACAGTTTGTGGGCGACCAATCGCTGACGGATATAACACTACGGTAATGCCATAAATTATTCTCGGGCTGTTTAAACGATTGTTAGAGTCCCAATACATCGTTTGCAGTTAACCAAAATTTTACTTCACGAGTTGACAAGAAAAACCAGCCTTAAATCAGAAAATGTTCATAACTTACATAATATAAACAAGATGGCGGTAGAAAACTTTCCCTGAAATGGTATTGTCTCAAGTGCTATAGTCTTTAAGAAATGAGTAAAACAATTAATTTGTCTCATTAGACGAAAATTATTTTCGCCCCAAAACCACTTCGCCCAGACGCCACTTCGCCCAGACACCACTTCGCCCTCAAACCACTTCGTGCGCAGGCTGTGGTTCAGGGTGAAGTGGTTCAGGGCAAAGTGGTTTTTGGGAGAAGTGACTGTAACACAGTTTTTGACTGTTTTCTCAAAAGTTACTGAGGTTGGTTTTTAATCATATCTTCAATCACACAGGGAGATGAAACTATTTGTAACAATTTACCAATCATGTGTTCTACCTTTAAAATGTTTATAGCAATGTAACAAACACCACATGATTTTTTCCTGTGAAAATGGTACTTTAGTGGGAGAAATTGCCAACTGAAGGAACTTTGTTAAAAAAGTTGTCTGCGGACGAAAAATATACGGATTGAGAGTGTGAAATTTCAGAATGGTAATGAGAAAAATATGACAAATGATATGGTATCAAAATCTTTTCCATGGGAAAAATGGGAGCTCAAAACTGTCATCTGGACACACTCCTCTGTCATTTATTCCTCTTTTTTTTCAATTCAGCAACCACCAGACTGTCATATACGCGCACCGAAACGCCTGCCACCACACGATCTTCCACCGAAACGTCAAGACTATTCCCGTTCCTGGAATCCCATCACGAGACGAAACGGGGTTCTACATTCAGGAGAGCTCTCACGACGTGATTCGAGAACACAACATTAACCTCTTGTGAGTTATTTCTTGAATCTGTTTCATCCCTAGTGCAGAGCGCCCCCTGTTGTTCTTACCCAGAGAAGATTTGCAAATTGTCGTTGAAATGGACGATATGGAAGATTAATTTAACTTGTTTTATTTGTCAGTTTCATCAAAGTATTTTTTTTGAGTTGTGTGCTTCCCCCAACAAAAATTATACCGAGAAACAAAATAGAAACAAATTTTCAGTTTAATCAATATTTTAAAATTTCTTTTGTAATTAAGTTGACATGGAAATATACATATATAACAGCTTCATTATGCAACGATTGCAAAAAGCTTCTGTGTGCTGAAAATTGCCACTGTCAGATTGCTTTTTTAAATCAAAAAGTGGAGAAAAATGTTTGCATTTTGGCGTTCTGGTACTTGAGTTGGGTATAATGTTCAGTACAGTGCGACTTTGAACTTGTCAAGGAATTTAAAAGTGGAATTTTTTCACAATTTTTCCTCCATCGAAATGTCTTTTCATTTTACAAAAATTAAAATCACCTAACTTAACATTAACTGAGGCCACCGAGACCAATGGCCTCATGCCCTGCTGAGTTGGCCCTGATGCCCCTTCAAGATATACACTTTCTGAGGCCAACATGCCCTATCCCATACCTTGACATTAACCGAGGCCACCGAGGCCGATGGCTTCATGCCCTGCTGAGTTGGCCCCGATGCTCCTTCAAGATATACACTTTCTAAGACCAACTTGGCCAACATGCCCTATCCCAGGCCTTGACATTAACCGAGGCCACCGGCTCTGCTGAGTTGGCCCCGATGCCCCTTCAAGATATACACTTTCTGAGACCAACTTGGCCAACATGCCCTATCCCAGGCCTTGACATTAACCAAGGCCACCGAGGCCGATGGCTTCATGCCCTGCTGATGTTTGACTTACCATAGTTTCACTTTAGCTAAGAACGGATTCGCTAAATCAAAAGAGTTTAAGTTTTGTACTTACAAGCTGTAAGCATAATTTTTGTATGAGCAAAAGCAAATGAGTGTATATATTTTTGTAATAATTTTAAGCATTTAGACAAAAATCAGCGTGCAACAGTATTTTTGCAATAATTATCTGTATCGCAAAAGAAACTTACCACCTTTTAAACCTTTAAATAGCAACAATAACACTGCGTGTAGTAATGTGTGAACTTATTTGTGGACAATAGTGTCCTCACTGTCAGACCAAACGGTGTCTGAAGGTCACTTGAACCTTCAATGGTCACTTCATGGCACAGCTGTTTTGACTGTCAGTGATTAGCCGTAATGAGCAGTAATGTTGGCTTTAAAAAGGCCAGTGCAAAATAGGCATTTCAAGCAACATGCCACGATTGTCGGTGAATCAACGGCAGCGTGCACTGCCTGTATCCAAATCAATGGTGGCCACACACGCTATTGAAAGGGGACTGACATTGCACCCTCTCCTGTTCTTTACTGTAGAACAAACCGATGAGATGGTGTATCTTGGTCAAAAACTTGACATGTCATCAATAAAATGCCAATGTTTCAATTAGCAATTGTTAGTTTGTTTTATTTTGAACTGTTACAATTTCATTACATTTTAAACAAGTGGTAAGTTTCTTTTGCATTTTAGTATATATACCATCAGAATATGTTTTGGCAAATGTTCTTTTTTTCCCATAAATGTCAGGAGACATTTATATGCAAGTGCTAATTTTACTTTATTGGAATGAAATGTGAATATTTTCATAAATTAACAATGCAATAATTTAATTATAATTTGTTTGAACATTTGCCAGATTTTGTTTCCATAAGATGAGTTTATCATAGCTGTCACATCTTTATTCATACTTAATAATTGGGGCAAGCCGGGTAGGGGTTTGGGGCGTATCTTAAGTGCTCACTGGGAGGGGTGGTTATCTCTCTGTAGGGCTTGCTAAGCTCTCGTGATAGCCAATCCCAATTAGTGAGGAACAACTGCACTACCGTGATTCGAGACCACCAGTTGGCTTCATAGCTCAATTGGTAGGGCATCTGCACGTTAAGCAGAAGGTACGCGGTCCGCGGTTCGAATCCCGGTGGAGCCAAGTTGCTTTTCACTGCATCAAGATTCCCCAAACTCATGGACATTTGTCCACATTTGTGTCGACAACTTTATTTTGTAAGTTTCTTAAAATAAGAAGTATTTTAATTTCAAATCGGTATTTATTTACTTTTATTACTTTGATAATTTAAATTACATATCAGAGAAGTTTTTAGCATTTTTATTCTTAGGGCGTGGCCTCAGTCATAATCTGACAGTCACTGTTAGTTTAGAGTAATTGTCGTTAAAAGTCACAAGACACAAATTTTGACAAAAATGTGAAATCAGATTTTTGTCCAATACAGATAATTGTAAAAATGTCTCAAGAAAAAAAACATTTCTTTGCATAGACGCTGGGAAATAAATAGAAAAATAAGTAATATCTCAGTAAATGTTTTAGATATCTTCCCTGCTGATTGTATAATCAGCATTATAGCGTTGTGTGCCTGGCATAAGGGCATATAAGCGCGCTGGTGCCAAAAATCAGTTACACTCTTCTAGCAGGGAGATTTTTGGCACCAAAGCGCTTATACTATGCTTATCTGCCATGCACACGACGATATGTACGGGATTAGCCCTTAAAGGGCCCCTTATTTAGGATTTTTATCAATGAAATCTATGCTTTAAAACCACTCTACTCAGTTAAAGTCATAAAAATCCTATTTGGAGCTTGCTTTGGGGGTAAAACAAATGTTTTTAGTTTGTATGCTAATGCAAATATGCATATTCGTGACCAAGGTCATGATGTCACAAGAGGCAAACACAGGAAAATCACATTCAACTTTGCACAAAAGATTCCACTTTTTTTCTCAATTTTCCTGAAACTTTTGTAATCCATGGCTGTTTGAGTTTGTTCTACATGTTTCCTGTTGTAAGCCATGACAAAACCGGGGGGTAGAAACTGCAGCAATTTGCCACGAGTCCAACTTGAAGTCTTATGTTTTTTCTTAACTTTCCCTTCTGTCTTCCTTACGTGATGCACTCCAAACAGCCCTCCTCTGTCTGTGATTTATTGCAATAGAATCTTCAAAGTTGAAAAAGACTACCTTTTATTGATTTTACATCCAAACGAACAATAGCATGTCTTGCTGAACAAGTAATCCGTCATTATGAAGCAAAGCTTATTAGGCACAAAGTTGTTTAGCATCTAGGCCCTTTAACTGTACGGGATGGCCCTTTTTAGTGGCGTTTGCACAGAAGCAGAATATGAAGATTCTTAAAATGCACCATTTGCATTCTTGAAGATTTTGACTTTGTTTGGGTTTTTCACCGACATGGTCCTATTTTCCTTACAGTTCATCTTGTGGCATAACATTCCTGTAGAGTTTCCCGAACCCTATATATGGTAGGAGTACACTAGGTGAACACACCCTATTTAACTTTAACTTCAAAAGTCAATATTTAATTTCCAAAAATAAAATAATTTCTGTTGTCACAGCAAAAGTAATATTTCCCAAGCAATTATCAATTTCGCGGGCGCTAAAATCTCATCTCCTTGGCAACCCGCCACAACAAAATCACACCAGGCCAGAAAAAATTGGTCCAAAAGTCCGCCAAAGACGTCACAAGGGGAATTTTTATCAGCGAAATGCTTTCACAACGCACTGTATATTGGCAACCACTGTGTACTTTTAACTTTACCCAGACGTGTAGTTAGTTTTATTTAGTAGCATGACATAATGTTCCGTATATAGACGCAACATTCATTTTAGCATTAGAGAAATTCACAGTTAATATTAGGCAGATTCAAATGACGCACAGATCTATACAAAGCACAGTTGCCAAATCACCTACTTCACAATATTATTGTACAGTGCTGGTAGTTTAAAACAATAAAGGGCATGATATAAGTTCTTATATCCGTGCCGCGCCTGGAAGAATTTAACCTGTCAAAAAAAATAATTATTGGGTAAGCCATGAATATTGGAGTTGACTTTAAAATTCGCGAAGAAAGGATAGAGAATATTTTCTGGGTTAATTGGCTAATTAATCAATCAGTCTTCTTTTACTTTCGTTGTCAAAACAATTTTCCCTGTTTTGCAAATAATTAGTGGGAGTTCACGAAGAATAACCTGCTCGCAAAAAAATAACACTCAAAGGATGTTTTTTCTCAAAATTTTTATTTTTATCCGTCTTAAATTTTTCAGCCTTGGACTTAAATTTCGACCTTAACATTTGCTGCCTTAAATTGTTGTCGTGTTTTCTACAATGAATGATGAAAATGAGTTTTATTTTTGTTTCGAAGTATACGAGCAAAAAAAAGGAACGAAAATTTCTTTTGTAATTAAGTTAACATCGCGAAATATTCACATAACGGCTTCATTATGCATGACTGTATAAAGCTTCTGTGTGCTGAACATTTCCACTTTCAGATTGACTGTTTTTTCCCATCAAAATGTGCTTTAAAAAGATGACTATATAACACCTTTTATGGGATGTTTTATTGTAATACCAACACGGATAATACATGGGGGTACTATAAATAAGGAAGTTTGAAAAGTGTATACAGTGATAAGGTTTTTCTGAACTCCCCTGGAGCAACTTTGCTATACTGTATACATGTACCCGGTGCGAGGTGAACTTTGGGGGTTTTCCCGGGGAAACAATTTACGATAAAAACATGATTTAACAGTTTGAAATTTGGCCCACAAAGGCATTGCAGTGAGCTGTATGCCAAAATGTCTTAAAAGATCCAGTAACAAACTTAAACAAAATTTTATTATATTTTTACGATGGCTTGCAGATGGCAAATTTGACCATGATTGCGATCGCTCAAAACTATCGCGACACACAAAAACCTCGCAATATTTTCGTTTAGTAACCGAAATATAGGCTACGTTGAACGTTGTGACTTAAATATTTTATAATTTTTTGTGTTTTGCGATATTACATTTTAAACTTGAATAAAAAGTAAACTTATAACCCCAACACACCCGACTTTCAAAATTTCCCACACGCGTAGAATTCTAGGGCATATAACATTTAGGCCTATATTCAACTCGCCATATAATGCTATTCAATGCGCTTGAAGCCGAGTTACACCCAACGCGCAAGTTTTAAATTCTTTACATTTTAAGCATTATGCAGCAAAATAATGCGAGGAATATCTCAAAGGAATCAAATAGAACGAACGAGTTCAATTTGTCTCCAGTTCAGTAAGTGCTTTGTTAAAGGAGCGGCCATTTTCTAAGCCATCGGATATGGCTTATAGCCTCTCCCATACAATTAAGAGCTTTTTGGACGGAATGCGGGGTCAGGGATTTTAAGAATTGTATTCATGGTCTGTCCCGGGGAGTGGAATTTCGGGGCTAAAATATTTGGGGAATTTCTGCGCACAAAAGATAATTTTGGCAAGGGACCACGAGCAATTGCCAGTATATATGTGCGAACGCCGAAATGCGAATTTTCTTCAGAAAGTTTAAAGGCACAGGCTCGTCAGCAATGCGCGCCCGCCAAATGTGTGCCACGCAATACGCATGCAGCTCCATAGCAAAGGCATGGAGCTGCGTGTTTCGAGCACGAATTTGGCGGGCGCGCATTGCTGACGAGCCTGTGCCTTTAATCAACATTTGAAAAGTTCTTTTCTAATCACGTTTACGTCATGGGCAAACAAATCCTTGCCAGATGGTTAGTGATAGTGTGTAGAAAATTTTTTTCGGAAATATAAAACAAAGGGAAATCAGAAAAAGCGAGGAACAGAAGAAAAAGAACAGAAGAAACAAGTTGAATTTATCATTGATTTGAAATTGGAAAAGATCTGAGTTCTGTTTTGGCGACCATAAGCAGAAACTTGTTTCTGACGTAACCACTGATTCAACCAATCACAAGCGTTGGTCGTCACCAACCAACCGTGTTGATTGGTTAAATGAATTACAACTTAAAAAGAGATACAGTACAGTATACTTATTTTTAAAAACACATTTTGTAGTTATTCTCCAGCAGATGTTATAGTTAATTTATGGCATATTCGGTAACTAAGGCCCCTTATGCCACCGATATACGGTATTGGCTTTAGCTTTAGTACTTTATTATCTACTCAAGATGACGAAAAAGGAGATGCAGTTTTAGAAGTGGGAGGAAAACCACTCCAGTTCACGTAACTCCTTAACATAAAACATGTATCCCTCTGTAGGGCTTGCTAAGCTCACGTGATGGTCAATCCCTATCAGTGAGGATCAACTGCACAACGGTGATTCGAGAACACCAGTTGGCTTTATATGGCAGGGCGTCTGCACGTTAAGCAGAAGGTCCGCGGTTCGAATCCTGCAGCCAAGTTGCTTTTCACTGCATCCAGATTTTCCAAACTCATGCATGGACATTTGTCCACATTTGTATCCAAGTAACACAAAACTTGTGCGTGTATATGAGGCATGTCGCAAAGGAACCGGTCTTGTCGCTATTCTATGATCTATACAAAATATCTTTTGTCGAAACAAAGGGTTATTTTAAACTTTTTCGCAGAATTTGCCTTATCATGTACCGGGTCGGCTACCGGTGTGGCGAGACTTTTTACACCCTAAATTTGGTCCGTACAGACCGTTAACTCTGGGAGACCCGCCCCTAAATATGAGTCATACACTTGTAACTATAGCTCTAACAATTGGTACCAAGCACCGGGCCCGTGTTTACCTTTCATCTGCGTCAATGTACGGGCATACTTTAGCAAATCAATGGTCGAGTCTTTTTATAGCTCCATGGTTGAGTTGAGTTTCGTAGATCGTGGAAAGAAAAAAAAAATATTAAACAAAAATCGTCAGTGCATGATTAAGCACCGATTGTGTACACAGTGCGTGATCTGGACACAAAGTCCAAATTCTGCGGGGAATTTAGTCTGAATGCGCAGGGACGAATTACTGGGAATTCAGTTTGGAAAAAAGACCAGGAAGGGACAAGTCCAGGATTTTTGGTGTGAGTTGCCCTCTGCTGGTCGGAAGGGCTACCCGGGAAACACGGCCGGACTGAGCGCCTCGTGCTTGGCGCTGGAACCGTCCTAATTACGAAAACATCGGGCTGGACCCTTCAACAAACATGCGGTGAGTCCTTCGTCTTGTAGGTTAGGCCTATTTCCCAAAGAGCAAATTATTTTATGGCCTTCTGTGACAGGAAAAAAACGAACACCCTTAAAGGGCCCTAAAACAATGCCTGAAATGGTGTTTTTGTCGATGAAATCTGTCCATTAATTTACAATCATAAAAACCCTACTTGGAAGTTGTTTGGGGGTTAAAATCAAGGTTTTTTATTTTTATGCTAATGAATTTACATATGCATGAGCAAAGTGGTGATGTCACATTAGGGAAACACAGGAAAATCTCATTCAACTGTGCACAAAAGTTTCCACAATTTTCTCCAACTTGCTAAAACGTTTGTAACCCATGACGGTTTAGGTTTTTTAACAGGTTGCCTGTTGCAAACCATAAAAAAACTAAAACTGGAAACTGAAGCATTTTCCACAATTCCAGTTTGAAGTCTTATGTTTTTTCTTTACTTTTCTGCTGTGTGTTCCTAAAGTGACATGCCCCAAAACAGCGCTCTCTTTCTGTGCGTTTATGAGAATAATTTTTTAAAGTTGTAAAATGCCACTTTTTATTCATAGGGCATCAAAATGAAAAGTAGTATAATGTCTTTCTACACAAGTTATCCTTCATATGCAGCAAAACAAAATTCAGGGCCCCTTAAGTAGCTAGGCTTTTGCTAAGTAGCAACCCTGCTGTTATTACTGAATGCACGTTTTTTCGTAAGTACATGTATATTATGTATGCGCAGTCTTGCGTGCGCGTCTCAATGTTAATTTTATGTAAAAGATGTTTTGTAAGAGAAGAAAAAATTACGCAAGCTCTACATGTCGGACAATTATGAAAAGGAGTGTTTTTGTGAAGGAGAATTGGCAAACAAAACGGATGTATGTAGACAAATCGATATGGAATTGGGGATATGCGGTTGGCTACTGATCCAGAAAAATACAACCGAGCAATTTTGGAGACATGTTGGGCAATTATTGTGGAGGCCATGTGCTCGCGTCTGTGGCAACGGGACTTGACACGTAGTTCGACCGCTATCATACACAATCCAACGTTAACCCGTCCGGACGTAGCTGGTAAACGCATTTAGTGTGGACACGGAATTTATATGCAGGTTTGTTGTCGTTGTCAAATATTTAAAGTGTAAATCCCTCCCCTTTTGGGGTGGGGCAAACTGCGCCTCTTTCCAATTTGCAAAGGTTTATGGCGTTTTACTAGTTCGCAAGCCTGAATGAACAAGTTAAGAATGTGGCTGTTTTCGAATTGACAGGATTCGGCTTTAGGCTCGGTCTTTATTGCGATTTTTTTGTCATCCCCGCATAAATTATAGTTAGTTAGCTGAGTTATTGACCTTAAATAAACTCATCAGGGTTAACGTTCAAGTTAGTGTTGAAGCTATAGCGGTATCTTTAGCAGCCTTAATATTTCTGATTTGCACCAAACCTGAGCCGGTCGTTTCGAAAACGGCTTATGTTTATAAAGTTTTTTGAGGCAAACCATGGGCAAACAAACATTTATCGGAAAATCCCACGGAAATCAAGCATGGGATCGAAAACAATCCATACACTGGTTCAGGCACCACAGTCCTTGCAGATATTCATAAACTGTTGTTCCAGAACTGCACTGGTTAAAAAAAATCCTCAAACGAATATTTCCCTAAATTTCCTCCTTTTGGCTTTAAATTTTCTTTGATTCGTGTTTTAAATATTTTAAACGTATATCTGATGAGTAATAAACTTTTCAAATATGCCTCATTATTATCAATTAGGCCTACTCTGGAAAACACACACAAAATCAAGACTTAAGAAGTTGGAAATTTGGTAAAATGTGAGCATTGCAGTATACTTTTTAAACTAAAGTTTTGTATGCTTCATATAGAAGTGTACCCCTATCCCATGTCCAAACAAAAATATTTCAAAACTCCCTTGAAATTGTCAAAGCTGGAAAAAATTATAATAGTTTGTTTTTGTTTATTAATTATATTTTTTCGAAATCTGTTGGCGGAAATTGTCTGCTATACCAAAACCCGCCCCCTCAATCGGAGTGCGGTTAAAAATAGGCCAAAACTTTTGTCAAATCGGGCGTGTGGCACATTAGTCACGAAAAATGTATGATTTGTATCTTTTGATTATTTTAATACAACAGACGCATGTTTTGTACATGCATAAGCTAAACAGAGTTGTGAAATGAGTTTATTTTCGTAAACTATACAGAATATTTATATCGTTTGGAGAATTTAAGTTCACAAAGCGTGCACGTGTGAAAATCGCATGGCGTACAGTCTAGTTTTGCGTCAGTAGATACGTCATGCCGAGCCTTTCACATGATCATTGGTGGTCGCCCATTCATACTCTATAGAAAAAAAGAACACAAATATAACTCAAGGCCTAACAATCTTTGAATGGCAATGTATGAGGGAAGCCGTGGGGTAAACTTTCCCGCAGTGTCACTCACCGTTTAACAATGGATTCGAAGTTTAACAATAGATACAGTTTCCTTTGTGAGACAATGGAATTGGCCTACGCCCGTCGTGATTAATGCATGATTTTACTAAAAAATATTAATGGTGTATAAGCGCGCACCAGGCACCAATTTTTGTTTATTTACAAGAAAATTAAGAACTTCCGAAAAACTAATTTTGGGTGTATTCAGTGGGTCACAGTTCGACAACACGTCATGTTTTATCATCAAACTTATACTAGTTTCTTTAATATGTTGTGCCCAGTAACAAAGCTTAATTTTTTAAAGTGAATTTAGTTTTCCATAAGCAAGGATGGGAGTTTAAATATGTCCGTTTTAATGTTCGAAATTATACGTTCTCGTACTTTTGGTAGTGACTTTGCAAGGTAAGTCGTGAAAAAAATCACAAAATAGCTCGTTTTCCTTAATTTTAGCTATTTTAGAAAATGGACCAAAATTTTAGTTAAAAATATATTAACATTATAATTTCATAAGATCGGTAATATTTTCAAATAATAATTTCAAGAAGGATTACGTGATTTAGAAACTTTAAAACAGGAACATGGGAACAGCAGCATTTCATAAGTAAAGAAAAATGTTGATAAACTGCCTTGTAGAAATTTCAGCCACGCAGTGATACTTCAGAAAACTTTAAATATCTATGCATTGTTTTTGTGTTGAATGAATGGTAAAAACAATCGTCTGCAAACGATTTTTTAAAAAGCACCGTCAGTTGGCAATTTCTCCTAGCATGCACAAAGATACAGTAAATATTTTACACTGGGAAAATCATGTGGTCTTTGTTACCTTTGCTATTGCAACAATTTTATGGTCGGCTTTTTCCTGCCAACAAATGATGTACTCTATACCTTTATAAGCAATGCGCCTCAACGGCAGTAAAATTTCGTTTATCAGGAAACAAAAAGAGTTTAATAGCGCGTAATTATCTTTCTGAAGCCACATAACTTTGCGTATTTGTTGTTTTTGTATAATTTGATCTTATTGAGGAAGTGGGTTGACCGCTATACATAACAATTACACAATAGTTTCTACTGTGTTAGCCCATGTAAGTGGAATTAGAAATTGTATTGTCGCTCCATCTGTTTCGATTTAAGCGGGGTTTTCCACAAATAAATCCAAATTTTTTCCCAAAAAATCGAGCTACCGGTTAGCACCAATTGGCACACCAAGAAGGCTCAACAATGTACCGCCCTATTATTGTCCACGAAATGTCAAAAATACCCATAACAATAGCACAATTCCACGCTAAATTGAAATTAAAAGTTGCCTGATGGGTTCGCAAAATAATGTTCAGAAAACGCTCAGTTCGCTGGACAAAGTTTACACTTTTTTTACGCGAGTATGTCGTCCAATACTTTTGAATGTCAGCGAAAAATATTAAACATATTAAATTTGAAATTAAAATTTATCTCACCATACTTGGTCATTGAAATAGTTTTAAATGTGAACAGGATGCGAGCATTTTTGTGAACAGAGACAGTAGTTACAGTTTTGCAATGAAACCACCCCTTCGTAACTGAATATCGCGGTTTTTGTCGTCCCTGGCCTGGGAAACGCGCCGTGCTTGAAACTCTAAACTCCATTCACTGCAAGTTGTTGACTTCGGTTCCCTTATCAGCTACGGCCACAGGTGCCACGTTAAATATGAATTTCTTTTGGCATCCATTGTCATTTGTGAAAACCAACCCTCTTTGGGGAGTCTTCTATACAGGGAAATGTTGAAGGAAATACGCGTAATTCGTAAACGATTTCCTGGTATAGGCCTATAAGAAATATTTGCTGAACTCGTCCGCACGCACGGAATAATTTTGGTGCATGATAATTGATCATAAAAATCAGTACATCGGAGGAAGCATTTTGGGCCTGGAGGACGAAAAAGGGTAACGATTTCTGTCTGTTTTTAGATTTGTGCTTTTTGATCATCGAGTAAAATTTGTGATAATATTTGCCAAATGCAAACTTTTTGAATAACTTTCAGGGTTTGGGGTTTGTAGGCTATATCCTGTTCAGTGTATTTATTGACATCAAAGTTATTTTTGTAGCAAAGCGCTCTACGTGAAGAGATATGGTGCACAAAACGATGTCTGAATAATGATCTTAAAAAGCCCAATGTATCATTTGCAAGACCTTTTACGATTTTCTGGCATAAACTAAAGAAGAATGGTGGTTTAAGAACTAACCTGCACAAATTCCCATATAAGGAAGAATGTTGGTGAACTAGCCTATACAGAAATTTCAGCTACATAGGTGCGCGCATCAATGCGTCAGAAAGCTTTTGAAATCTGTTCACAGTTTTTGTGTTTTATGATAAAAAAAGAATGTGTGCACACATTCTTTAAAAAACATTCAGTTGAACTCGCGAGGCCTGTTAGTGTTAGTTGACAATTTGTACTAACCGGCGAGACCTGTTACTTGATTTAAATACATGGCCAGGTCTCAGTGGTTAGTCGACAATTTGTACTAACTGGCGAGACATATGTTACTTGATTTAAATACATAGGTCAGTGCTTCCGAAAACCTTTAAAATCTGTGCACAGTTTTTGTGTTTTTATGTTTAAAAACAATTAATGTGTGCTCACATTCTAAAAAAAAAAAGTACCACCTTGGACAGAAACAAATTGATGTTGTGTTTGTTGCCGTAGCTATCAACACTGTAATTTATTTTCTTGTCAACTCGTGAAGTAAAATTCTGTGTTACTGAAAATGATTATGTATAGGACATATCGCTTACGTTTTCGTTTTCTCCATTCTTTTCTATCTTCCATTTTCCCCCTTTTTCTCAATCTTTTTTTTTCCTGTCATATTTTTCTTCAATTTCTATTCGTCCATTTCTGTCTCCACATTACGTGACCCCCCTGCAGACTAGTGCTGGACACTACGTCAGACGCAATGGCGCTCCCCTCCTGCAACAAGAAAGCTCCACCCAAACCAATCCTTCCCCTCTGCCGGATTTGCACAGATGAGGCGTCTGGAATCCACTATGGTGTTACATCGTGTGAAGGATGCAAAGTGAGTAGCGATTTGGACCATATTACATATGCAAATGAGCACATCATGCAAATGAGGTCATTATGCAAATGAAGTCACATGAGATAAAAAAAGGAGTGTAATTTCTGTACTGAAAATGCAAAGTGCAAGAACTGAAAATCCTGAAAATGCAAATTTGTCAGCAAATTTTCGTAGACTTTGAATTGAAGGTACATGTATCTTTAATTGAATTTATACAGAATGCAAGTACATCATGTACAAAACTAGTGACAATTGGGACTGAATTAAATATATTATGCATATGCAAGAGAGCTCATTATGCAAATTAGGTGAATTTAGCTCATTATGCAAATGAAGTAATGTACTTAGATTTATGTATACTGATTTGCACATGCAAACGAGCGCATTATGCAAATAAGGTCGGTTGCACTCATTATGCAAATGTCATGTACAATTTACATATGCAACTGTTTCATTATGCAAATGAGCTCAAAATGATATACGTAAATGCAACAGGGTGCGTTTAAAATGAAGGTTAATTTTGTTATCTTTTCATTTTAGGGCTTCTTTAGAAGATGTATCAGTAACAAAACCTTGATTGTACAATGCCAAAAAGATGGCGACTGCAGTATTGACAAGACCAGTAGAGGGCGCTGTGCGCACTGTCGGTACCAAAAATGCCTTGCAGTCGGCATGTCAGTCCATTGTGAGTATTTCATTGACAATTTGATTGACAATTTGATTGTTTTATTGCAAAACACAAAATATGAACACATTTCATGTTTTGCTTTAAACACAATAATTAGCATTTGTCTTTTTAAGCAAAGCCACTTTAAAGGAGTGTGTTCAGATCACATTTTTGACCCACCCATTTTTCTCATGGGTGTTGAGATTTTGATACCATCATCATTGTCATATTTTTCTCATTACCATTCGTGGTCTCAATCATTTTCAAGGATATCGTCAAAAACACCAGTGTTTTGTAAACTAATTTATCTGGTTACATAAAGCAGTGCAGTGATTACACCAAACATTTGGTTTCCACATCCAAATTTCTTCCCATGGACAATATTTTGGGGAAGTATTTTATATGCTTGTTTGGTTAGAATAAAATCCATTTTCTGGAAAAATCTAAACAGTTCCTTTAATTTTTTAACTAAATAAATATATGTGAGTAGTTTAAATCAAGGTATTTAATGCAATTAATGTTTTCATTGTTGTTCAGCTGTCAGGGTAGGACGATATTCGAAGAAGCAGAAAGCGAAAAATCTTGCCGAAATTCGAAGTTTGTCAACGAAGGAGAAAATTCACGAACGGGAGCAGCGGGACCGAGAGATGTACGCTCTCATACAGAAACTGGTCCAAGCTTACGAGGGGACGTGCTTCACAAACGACACTCAGGCTCATGTGAGTTTGGCAGGAAATGGGCGGGGCAGTGAGTGGACGGTAGGGAGTTGGCGTGGCAAAGTGGGCAAAGCAGAGAGGGGTGGGGCAGGGAGTGAGCATGGCAGGTAGTGGGCGGGTCACAAACGTGGTAGGGTCACGAAAATGGGTGGGGCACAAAAGTGGGCGTGGCACGAAAATGGGCGTGGCACGAAAATGGGTGTGACGCA
The DNA here is from genome assembly GCA_037783545.1 of Henricia sp. BOLD:AAB3569. Taxonomy (NCBI): domain Eukaryota; kingdom Metazoa; phylum Echinodermata; class Asteroidea; order Spinulosida; family Echinasteridae; genus Henricia; species Henricia sp. BOLD:AAB3569. The sequence goes on along the minus strand of JBBELK010000147.1, from coordinate 2,903,127 downwards.
CAAATGGCTTGGTACACAAACTTCAGCATGGCACAAAGATTAGTGTGGTGCAAATGTGGGCGTGGCATAGAAGTGGGCGTGGCATGAGAATGGGCGTGGTACTGTGGACGGGGCTCAGAAATGGCAGTTATTTTCATTGATCACAATCATTTGCATCAAAATATGTGGCAGAGGGACTCCCCTACTGCCCAATAGACTCTTATATTTTGTGTAGTATAGACAGGGAACCAGCCTAAATAGGACGGTGGTTTCACACAATTTCTTGAAAGCATGGACACAGTTTTTAATTGTTTTCTCGAGACGTAAATGAGGTACTGACCTGACCTATACATATACAGGTTGGTTTTTATCATACACATCTTCAATCACACATGGAGATAACGCCGATTGTATCCTGTAACACATTTTAAAACTTGTCTCAACAGCTCAAACTAAAACAGTCGTCGTTAGATACCACGAAGACGTCTGACCGCTTGGATTTTTCGTATCTTGCATCGCACGAATACGACCTCCTCTCTCCAGAGTCCTTCGTCGACCCGACGATTGTTCACGCCCAGATCTGTGCCGTCCGATCATTCCTCACCGACGTGATCACGCCTTCAGTTGTAAACGTGGTCAAGTTTAGCAAAAATCTTCCCGGTTTCTGTGACCTTTCACAGGTATGATATTTAACAATTTGGAGTGAAAAATTCCATTAACTATCGCAAATGTCTGTGTTAAAACTAGGAGGTTTTTAACTCAATTCACTGACTGCACAGCTTCCATAAGAGCCACTGAGTTTCAGAAATGCGCTGTTCCATAGGTCAGATCATCCTACACAGGTTTAATCAGTTTGAAAACATAACCAAATGTTCCTTGCATTTCATCCCTTAGTTCGGGCAAGTCCACTTGAACCATAGATAAATCACTAAAGCGGAGCAGTCTTGAAAGCGATTTAAAAGTGATTTGTCAATCAGTGCCTTGTTATCCAAACGCTTACTGTATAGACCGTATCAAATAGCTGCCATCTTGTAGGGCAGTTTCTTTGTTCCTTGAGGATATGCATGGTTGCACAGGGGCGGATCCAGGAATTTTTCCAGGGAGGGGTTTTGCCAGTGCGAACGCCGACAAAGTCGCTCAGCGACTTTTGTGCTTATATCGTTGACCAATTTAAATGACAAAAGTTGCCCTATACATAATGGGAGCTATAGACCGTATCGAATAGCCGCCATTTCGTGGGGCACCTTTTGTTACTTAAACCGTTCAACAATGGAAGCACAATATGTGCAACCATGCATGTCCTCAAGGAACAAAGAAACTGCCCCACGAAATGTCGGCTATTCGATACGGTCTATTCGATACAGTCTATTTAACAAACTATGGTCAAGAATTGATATTTCAAGAATGGTGCAGTCAGCCTTGCCACAAGAGGTGATCATACACGTTTTTATACTCGGAAGCTGACCGATAAAAAATATTACACCTCTAGGCCTTCACGATCATTCAGTCAGAGTAGGCCTATAAATTGCTGAGAAATTACCGGTATAGTCTCTTTTTTTTGTCACCAGGGCGACCAAATGACCCTCCTTAAAGCTGGTTTCTTTGAGGTCTGGCTCATCCGGACAGCCCCTTTCCTTACACTCGTTGACGATGACACCGTAAGCTTCGGCGGTCCTTCCGACTGCGAGGACCTCTTCACGTTCCGCCTCTCGCACCTGCAGGCCATGGGCGCAGACGACAAATTCTGGGGGTTGCTGTTCGACTTTGTCCGCAACTTCAACGCCCTGGATTTGATCAAGGAAGAACTGGCTATTTTCACGTCGGTGGTTATTTTATGTGCAGGTTGGTGCCGTTTTATTTTTGCCTATTGATAAATTTAAAATTGATATCGAAAACACGAGTCTGACAAATAATATGGTTTCAAAATCTCAACAAGCATGGAGAAAATGGGGTGCTCAAAAATGTGATGGACAAGCTCCTTTTAAGTAAATCTTCTTTCCAACAGACCGCTATGGTTTAGAAGACGCCCCGAAAGTGGAGCAACTGCAGGGCGAGCTTGTCCAAGTTCTGATGCGGGAAGTCACCCGTCGCGACTGGAAGAATCGCCAGCTCTTTGCCCGCCTACTCATGCAAGTCACGTCCGTTCGCGCCGTGTCCATGACATTCAACAAATGCGCCAACACATTTCGAAAGACGTGGCCCCACCTCGAAATCCCTGCCCTTTTGGCCGAAATACTTGATTACGAATACTAATTTGCCCAAAGATTAAGCCTTTTTTGTAAAAACAAAAATTAAAAATCTGTTTTATGACAGAGAACCTATGCCTTGAATGTGTAATTATTTTTTGAAATTAAAGATGTAAAAAATTATGTTCACAGTGATTTTGTTTTTATGTTTTGTGACAGTTGTAAATTTCAGATATTTTAAATTTTTGACAAAGAAAAGAGATCTGCATAATTATTAACAAAGGTCCATGATGTATTTTAATTCGAAATCTATTTATTTTGACACCGACGTACTCTGAGGAATTTACTATACAAAAATATAAAATAAATGTTTGCATGTCCGATTTATGTCGAAATGGCTATATCACTTGAAACTTCAAACTATTTTTGGCAAATATTTGATGATGTAAGTGTTTAGAATTTGTCATTTTGTAATGTTGCAGAATTACACTTCTTTTTGCCCTTTTCTCCGAACTAATTTAGTCGATGCACTTTGCACATAATTCAAAATAAAACCGAAACAGGAAATTTGAAGAAAATTTTCCAAACACACATGACGCGAGTTATTGTTATATCCAGTAATGGCGGTTCCGCATAATGCAAGGCCACAAAAAACATTCCCCCGCCCTTGTGATAAAATATTAAAGTTTTGTTTTTTTCAACTGCAAAACCATGATCGAAATCTGTAATCCCTTATAATCCACTGTTTTGCCCTGGGTGCACTGCATTAGCGGGAGGATTTTCGAAGTTTTGAAATCCCCACCCAGGGGAATCAATGTATAATTGGTTGACCTCTGACACACCCTCGGGATAAAATCTTGTTTTATAACCCTCACAAAACAATAACTTGTTGATGCAGTTTTCGAATCTCATTTTTGACGAAGTGTTATGGCTGAAAAGTTTTCTTTTTAGTTCTCAAAAAAATATAATGACAGAACTGATAACTCGTCGCATTAAAAGACGGAATGTTAGGCCTATGATTGCGTTTTAAAGACATTATAACTTAATCGATGAGATCATCATGACGTCAATATTACAGAGAGCATATCGCACGCGTTTAGCACTTGCATGTGATTTTCAATTTTCAATTTTCTCCAAAATTTGACTTCCATTTAAATTCTTTCTGTCGTTCTATTGTTTCCTGTAACTCACACTTTGGTACAGTACTTCTACTCGAGGGAAATTTTGCTAATCGTTGAATTTTCTCAAGCTTACGTGCCTCCAAGGGAAAAAATTATTATCACAGATACCGGATTAGTATAAATATGGCAAGTTCAGTTGAATAGAAATACATGTAGAACAAATAATTGGGTGCTATTTCTTTTCGTGTTGGCGAGTTCGGTCACAAGAGAAAACTTTGATATATTATTAGATAGATTTTACAACACAATTATGACATGATACGCACTTCCCCCCAAAAAATAAGAAAACACGCTAAATTTAAAGATTGTTTTGAACAACATAATTAGCCTTTTGCGTGTTTCGTATGAATAGCGTCTGGTGTCCTGACTTCCTTTCACATGCACACTTTGTATCAACCCGACCAGACTCAATGTTTGTTGCTATGTGGTGCACGCGGCAGGTGCAAAGTACAAAATCAATACCGCGTTCACCGTAGACAGAATGGCATACAGCAACCTGACTGTTGATTGCTAGGCAGTGGCGTGCACCACGTAGCAACAAGTTAACAGCATATATGTGACTTTCTAAACTGCACCTCCATTTTGAAAGTGGAGATTTCGGGGCGCCAGCCATTATGGAAATGTTACACGCAAAAGGCTAATAGACAGCCGACGTGTGACGTGGTTTGCCATGGTAATTGGCTCTAAACATCATGGCCGTCGGAAAAAGTACCATTGCAAAAGCACAGGGACACGGTTCAGTGATTTGTAGTGTAGAGGCATTGCCTAGGCAACTAACATAGGATGACGTATTCACTTCGGCAGTCTATGGGAAGTGTTTACATGTAGTCTTAAGAGAATTAGTTGTAATATTCCTTACTGAATAAAGAACTAAATGTTCCCGCCATTTTTGAGCACATGCTGAACAAAAAGCCTTATATACCAAGCCAGACACTAAAATGATTGCATGTATTTTCCTAACTTGCTTGTTTATAATTTAAACAAACTGAATGAGGCCTATTACTTTAAAACCCGTGTGACCAACTATTCAGCGAAACCGCTTGCCTGTAATGAATCGTTAAAAAAATGTACAAAGCATTTACAATTTGCTAAGAAATATAACTTAGTACACAAAGTAATATATATTTTCCTAAGCATTTAACATTTGCCATGTAAATGTTCAGGTATTTTGTTTTGTTAAATTTCATTTCATTTATACTCTGCTGGACGGAGGTTTCGCTTAATAATTAAGACTTAACTATACATATTTTGTTGACTTTGTTGTACATGTATTTCTAAGATGTTTGTTTGAAAGACACCAAGATATATATGTGAAGAATGTGTTTCTGTTTTGTCAGAATATTTATGACGTTCGTTTTCTGGATCTCGACCAATTCATTATGAAAACGGATCACCGGTTAGATGGCGTTAATATAATTGCAAAATTTCTGTTAAGCGTCCAATTAAAGTTCTATAGACCGTATGGAATAGGTGCCATCTTGTGGGGCACCTTTTGTTACTTAAACTGTTCAACAATGTAAAGCACAATATGTGTAACCATGCATGTCCTCAAGGAACGAAGAAACTGCCCCACAAGATGGCGGCTATTCGATACGGTCTATACATAGTTTGGTCGAATCTTCATTGAACCTACCTTGGTAATTTCTAACAACGAACGCGAGCGGGCAGTTTTGGTAAAAACAAAAATAATGGACCTTCAGTCTAAGATTTTACATAACTTTTTTTTAAAATTGGTAACAAATTAATGTTAGCTAAAGAAAAAGAGAAACATATTTGTTCCAAGCAATTTGCTTACCAAATTCCTTCCAATTTAAATTCAAATGGACCCCCGGAAGTTAAAATAAAATAAATCAAAATTTTAATAAGTGGTGCTATCCTGGCATTTTTAAGTACTATATATCTTTGAAAAATGACGATGTTGTAATGCAAGGAACTTGTTTAATAGTGTTGAAGATGGCTACGCAAACGAGGAATGGAAAATAAAGAAAATAATGAATTTCATTCAAAGAAGACATAAAAATGTTGCAACCTTATACGGTCTTTTTGTCATTAGTTAATTTTGGTACATGTATATACGGTAATAGGCTACATGTATTCAATCATTACATGACCAATGCGTGCAGTCAACAACATTTTTGGACATTAGAATGAAGCTTTTTCATTGGTGGAGCGATGTGCGTACGCGTCAGCCTATTCCTGGCACGCGAACGCGCATATTTTCACCCAATGGAATGCCTCCTTTGATGACATGCTGCACGTGTATTGTGACTGTGGACTGTTATGTAATGTGTTTTCTGGTTGCGTTTTGTTAAGCTGCCATTTTTTTCTAAACAAAACTTGACATGTCAGAATGGAGTTATTTTTCTCGTGGCATTTGGCCAAAAGGTTCACCCCGCCAGAAAATTTTAAGTGACTTAATTCCTTAGCTTGGGGCACAATGTAGAAACAAAGAGAGTGGGCGGAGCGTCGCTCCTCTGAACAATGGATGCATATCCAAAAACCTTTCACGAATTCCTGAATTGTTCGGGAAGCTATACCAAATGATACATTAGCCAAATTCGGCACACGCCAAGGAATGTTATGTCCAACTGGTGGATAAGCCAGAAATGTTGTTTTGGAGTAACTGTTACTGTCGGCCCATTTTGGTGCATGGTCAGTCCAGGATAAATTTCGGCGTATTCTGCAGTAAACCCAAGGATTTAACATGGCAAAGTTACCTTTAGCGACTGTCTTCATGCACTGAAATGAGTTTGTTTGCTACCAAAACAAAGGATTCCTCAAAAGTACCTAATTGTAGCTCGTATGATTCAGAAACATGTGAAGAGAAGATGGTGTTTTAGCGGTGAAAGGAAAGGAAAACACATGTAGGATACATTATAAGCAGAGAAATCCCACGGAGTCAAGGAGGAACCGAAAACCCAATCTACTTACTGACCCAGACGAGATTCGAACCCGGAACTATAGAGGTTAAAAAAAAGGTAAAGAAAATACCGCCTATGCCAACCTGATTCCAATTATATTCGGAATGTCAACACAGCCAACTCTTGCAAGGTAAGTGAAAGAATTTAGAACTATTTTACAAATATCCAACTCTAAAGTTGGTTAAATTTGTTTCAAAATGGCCGTACAATAGCCGCGCTGTATATATAACCACATACACTCTTTGCAAAACCTGCACTTGTATGTTTTTTTCCAAATGGTTATTTTAGAACCACGGGACTTTGCTCATAATTATGACATTTTCGCGTTCTACTTTCTTAGACAAGTGAACTTTAGTCGAAGGGAAATCTCATTAATCAACATACAAAATTCGGTAAAGTGCATATTTGTGGGTTGCAGGTGCTTATTGATGCAAAAAGTAGGTTAACAAAAGATGAAAGCTTTAATATAGGCTGATTTTCGCTTTCAATATGAACACTTTCCTGTGCACTATACAGGGAAAGTATGGGTGTACTATTTTTTTCCAGCTATCTTGCTTCATTTTTTTTTACCAGTCACTCGACACAAAATGACCAAATGTGGGATGAGAGAAAAATCGTAAGGGCCTTATGATTCGAACCCAAGACCTCTGACTCACTAGGCAGACGCTCTACCAGCTGAGCTATAATTTTATAAGGCACAGTTGGTATACTTCCCCAGGTTTTCCCTATGGACCCAATTTTTCTCCCGGTGTTGCATGTTAACGCAGCTGGGCAAAGTAACGAATGCAACATTTGGTATGGTGCCTCTATGGTCACCATTGAAATGAAACAACCATGGTAACAAACACCACATGATTTTTGTCCTGTGTAAAATGGAGGGAGAAATTTGCCAACTGAAGGTACCCTTCTAAAAAAAGTTATCTGCAGACTTATTTTTTTACGGTAACCATTTATTCTACGAAATTAATTGGTGGGTCCAACGTTCTTCTGTCGGTCTCACATCCTGGCACTTTTGTGACCCGGTGTCGTATGCCTTTGTATACGGGCATACCACCGTGACTGGAGTGAAAACAAATTCGTTCATGCCTAGATACGTGTACGTGTTGCGTAGACAACAGCCCTGTTCCTTCGCTTGTCACTATCGGCACACCGTTGTTTTCACTCCAGCCCTATACCGGATGTGACGTGCCGGCACCGACCGAAAGAATACCCCATTTTTAAAAGAAACGATAATTAACCTTCTTTTTGATTCACCCTGTATAAAAAGCTAACTTTATAGCAGTAAAACAATTTCATTTCCCCTTTTAATTCAACCGACAGATTATTTTGTTTCTGTAATGCGCCACGGACTTATGATACAGTTGTTGTCCACAGGCTAATAAATTATACTC